>JAROYE020000014.1:10397287-12797287 GCA_029619315.2 Dynastes maya
GCGCGTGTGAAAAAGCAAAGAGCTTGTCTTCTCCTCGTTAAGGCTTAGCTTTCTGGCACAAAACCAGTCATATAGCCTATTTATGGTACTATTTGCCAATGCCTCGGTCTCAGATAGAGTTGAGCCAGTTGCGAGTACGGTGGTGTCATCCGCATACATGAAAATTAATAAATCAGAGCAGAAGTTATATATGTCAATTGTATATAGGTTGAATAGAACTGGAACCAATATAGTTCCCTGAAAAACGCCATGAGGAATAGGCAGTCAACGGGATCTAACGCTTCTAAGAGATGCCTCCTGTTTATACTGTATCCGAACGTATTGCATGCGGCCGCTAAGGTATGAGCACATCTACTCTAAAGCATTTCCTCTGATACCATATTTATTTAACTATATTCAGCAATATGGAATGTTGTAAACAGTCAAAGGCCTTGCTAAAATCACAAAAGATTGCCAATGGAGAATTTCTTTTATTAATCTGTTCTAGTATGATATCGTAGAATGACAACAGGGCGGTGGTAGTGGACTTGTTCTTCCTAAATCCATGGTGATTTGTATGTAATAGACTATACTTTTCAATAAATGATGTTAATCGTGTCAGCATACAATACTCAAATATCTTTGCTACATTTGATATTAGCGAGATTGGTCTGTAGTTGCGTATATCAGCTCTATTACCCTTTTTAAAGACCGGGACAACTTCTGACACTTTGAAACATGCTGGAAGATAGATTTACTAAATAAGTTAATGGTTCCAAAATAAATGTTCCAAATTCTTTCAAAATTCTAGCCGATATTCCATCCGGGCCCGAGCTATTGTTTTTTAGCTTGTTGTTAGCAAACGCGTCTACAATTTTTTTAGGATCATTCAAGTCAACTTCGTCAGATGAAAGTCGCTCAGGAATGCATGTCCTCCCCTGCCTTGCATGAAACAAAAATCTATAACCGCTTAGGGTCAGATTTCATTGAAGTTTCTATACGTGTAATGTAGGACCTGTATGCAATGGGGATTTGGTTTTTGGTTAGAGATCTTAACAATATTCCTGATAAAATTTAGGGTCTTTCGTAGACATCCACTTCTGTCTATAGAAACCTTTGGTCTTTAAATCGCTCCTAACTTCAGATGAGAACCACGACGGAAAAGAAGATGTGTTAAAAGGAGCATTTAGGGACGATGCTTTGGGTCAAACATTCACTTATGACTGGTTTAAATATTTATAATAAATATCCAATCCTCATAATGTGTCTTTCAACAAGAGGTGTCATTTTTCGCGCCATTTTTGAACTATTAACATGCAACTGTAATTGCAATGACATTTGACAAGTAAAAACTAGGAGATTTTCAAATATGAATTCATACACATTCGCACAACGCATTGAAATAGTGAAAATTCACTAAAAAAATTGTGAAAATATCGCAGAAACGGTTCGTAAACTTCATGTTGCTTTTGCTCATCATCAAGAGCCTTCTCGCACAGCTATAGTGAATTTAATCGATAAATTCGAACGACTTGGACAAGTTAGTGTTGTGAAGACTCCAACTCGTGCTCGTCCGGCCAGGTCAGCTGAAAATATCGCCGCTGTAGTTGAGAATGTGGCTAAAAACCGAGGTTTGTTTATTTCGAGACGATCACATGAATTAGGGATATCACAAGCCAGTTTGCACCGCATTTTGCATAAAGATCTTGGCTTACATGCGTATAAGTTGCAATTGACACAAGAATTGGAGCCAGCAGATCACGCACAACGCCGTACATTCGCTGATTGGGTGCTGGGAATGCATGAACGAGGTCATGATTTTTTCAACAAAATTATTCTGAGGGATAAGGCTCATTTTCATCTGTCTGAGCACGTAAGTAAGCAAAATTGTCGAATCTGGGGCTCCGAAAACTCAAGAGAAATAGTCGAACCACCCCTCCAACCACAACGAGTGACAGTTTGATGCGGTTTTTGGGCTGGCGGTGTACTTTTTCGGAAATGCTGCTAATTCAACCGGTACAGTGAATGGATTGCGTTACCGAACGATGTTGACTGACTTTTTTTGGCCTGAAACTGATGCTGTGGATGTGGACGACGTTTATTTTCAGCAGGACGGCGCCGCCTGCCTCTCAGCTCGTGAAACAATGACTCTATTGCGTGAAAAATTTCCTGGACGTGTGATTTCTCGAATTGGCCGCCGAGATCGTGCGATTTAACACCATTAGACTCTTTTCTTTGGGGCTACATTAAAGATAAAGTCTACGTCAATGCTTCAGCAACAATTCAAGCACTCAAAGACAATATTGGAGATTTGGCAGATATTGTATTCCATTACTAACCTTAGAGTTTGCAGTTTGGATTAAAATAAAAATATAACAACTTTTTACGAAAATATTGTGCTTTTCTATTGATTTAAAATGACACCTCTTGTCTTCAAAGTTATATCAGATACAAAAATGATTTCGTTTCACTCTTTCTCACCACAAAGGTATTATCTAATACCCGGCTAAATCTCTTAAGCGACTGATAAAACTATTATCCACTACATTTCCTCCCTAAATTCAATTCCGTGGAATCCGGAAGACCCCTATCGAAACTGACATTTTCACCAAAATGAAATTTGCAACTTCACTTTACCATTGAAAGCGTGGTAATGAACTGTCATATCTAGTTATAGACGTATATAGATACATATGTATCTACACTCAACATATGTACTATAATATACCCGTGACGATCAGCTATATGAACAGGTCCTTGTTTGTAAACACACCCTCGCTAGAGCAGCATAAGGGGTTTTATGAATACCGCAACGAGCACCCTTGAAAACCGTCGCGAAGAGGGTAGAATGAGTGGCGAACATACGCTTTCAATACACAGATGTAATCGCACACATAACGTGCGTACCTCTATGAATATACGGTGTGTTTATTTAATTAAGTATTTGAGTGGAATAACATGTAAATAATTTATTTTCAATTTATGCAATTATCAGTAGAGTTGGCCACGCGCGCCAACAGGCAGCTGCGTCGTATCTATAAGGTTACATACAGGCCTCAGTGTAGCTTCGACCTTCCATTAGCGCGGTACGTGTTGTTTAGAAATGTTGTGTACGTCGCGCAAATGACCCAAGGGGGACCAAGTTAGAGAATTTTTAGCCGAAATTCCTGACTTAACGTATGATGGCGCTAAAATTGAATGTGTAGTATGTAATGTCCCGTTGATGAGTTGGTCTAAAAGGGACTGTCTACGGCACGTAAACAGTGAACGGCATGCTTAAAAAAAAACTTGCACACGAGACTATGACAAATTTATATTTAATTTATGTGTTACTTTTATTGTATGTGATATACCGTTTAATTTACTAGACAAGGAAGCATTTGTCTTGTTTTGGAATAACTATTCGGAGTACAAATTACCAAGTCGGACATCGTTACGAAGGATAGTGCCATCTGCTCGTGAATATCTTGAAAAAAGAATTAAATCGGAGTTGAAAGAAAAAAAAATGTGGTTATGTGTGGACGAAACGACAGATCGTAAAAAACATTCGGTCGTTAATATAATGGCACGTAAAATTGAACCGCATCAATCGTCACCTTCAATTCTATTAGCTTCCAGACGAATACAACAATGTACTGCCGAAGTAATAGTAAAGTTAGTGTTAAATACATTGGACAAGTTTGAACTTTCAACAAACCAACTCTTGATGTTAGTGAGTGATGGTGCTGCAAACATGCTTTCTGTAGGCCGGTCTCTTAAAAAGCATTCTGTTAACTTCTTACATATTACGTGTAAAATTCATGCTCTCAATTTTGTGGCAGATGGTATCAGAAAATGTTATCCTGAGGTAGACGCTTTAATAGCGCATACAAAAGCAGTGTTTGTCAAATCCCCGAAACGTATTCGCGAATTTCACAGACTGTGCCCCCGTACACCTGAGCCACCAGAACCTATTCTTACACGTTGGGGAACTTGGTTAAATGCTGCGTTTTATTATCATAAATATTATGAGAAAATTAAGAACGTGGTTTTACAATTCGATCCAAAGGAAGCTGCCGCTATCAATAAAAGCCAGTCGAAATTTCAAGATACTCGGGTTAAAACGGATTTAAAAATTATTCACAACAATTACTTCGGACTAGCGGAGGCAATAGAAAAGTTACAAGATCCTTCGGTGTCGTTAGTGGAATCTGTGCAAATAGTGCAACATGTTCACGCACAGCTATGCGCGATAGAAGACGCAAAAAATGTTTGTGTTCTAGAAAAATATGAAAGTGTTTTAGAGAAAGATTCTGATTTTGACACATAAAGACACATTTGTGAAGGTGCGTCAACAGAACCGTTAAGTTGTTTCAAAGAATATTTTAATTATGCAAATATAACGTCATTAGATGTAAAACGTTCGTTCTCTGCATATAAACACATTTTTTCCTCGCGCCGCACTCGGTCTGTCGAAACAACTGTTGAAACATATCTAATGTTGCAGATATTTAACAGACATTATTCGCTTTGCGATTTCACGGAGGACTCTTAAGATGGTAAGTGTTTGAGCACGCATTATTTTATTTTTATTTAACAACTACGCGAAAGTATTTACGACAGCAAACATCTACACACAATAGCTCTAGTGGAACCCGAGGCCTAATCGAAACAACGCCGCTGCCCGTTGGCGCGCGTGGCTATCTCTAATCATCAGTTGAAGCAGAAAAGAATGTTATTGAAATAGTGTCAATAAAACAGAATAATGTAAATTAGGAATCTTCACCATACCTATTTTGATTTCTTGCATCAAAAATTATGATGTGGAGTGCCTTGGCTCCGACATCCAGCCGACTTCTTTGGCGCATTCTTGGCTTTCACGAACTTGCTTCTAACTACATTAATGTGTGATTTACTTATACTAACAATCACTTTCTTCAAATTTTTATATACACAGCGTTTTATTTTTCCCGCCTTTATGAAAACCTCCATGACATGAAATTCAATTATTATTAATTCTCAAAGTTCACTTAGGAAATTGAAATTATTTTTTTTTGCAGTTTTTACACAGTACACATATATTTATTACAAGAATTCATATGAATTGAAAGGGTTATTTGAAATAAATCTATTCTTTTTAGTACCTACTGTAATTTTTTTTAGTTTATTTGAGAAATTTCTCTTTAAAAACACTATTGTTTTTTCTTAAGGCTCTTGTTTTCAAATCGTTACTTTGCCTCACTTAAATCGGCCCCGATGGCCGCCTAAAAACAAGGTTGTGTCGCGTACATTTTTCGTTAAAAAGGTGTAAACAATATGCATTTCAGTGTTTGAGATTTTTTAAGAAAAAAAACAGTTGTTTCGAAACGTCGTCCTTGTTTTTCTTCTTTAAAACATACTATTAAACATGTTGAAAACATTATTTATCGACAATATTTTTAATAAATCATAATAATCATAAAATTATATTCAAACAAACAATAAAATCATTTTTAAATTCCCAACGTACGATTTTCTCATCAAAAACAATGGGCGCAACAAAGGGGGACAACCACCCTTTGCAACTCACCCGTTCTAACATTTCGGACCGACTTTTTAACATTGCGCAGTCGCACATACCAGTTATTTCGTTTAATTCAGCGGTAGTTGTATTAAAAAAAAAACGTTTCGACACTTTTCCCATTTGAAAGTTTATTCGTAATTGTCGGACACGCTGTATAATGTTTTCGAAAAATTCTTTCGGTTTCTAATACTACCCTATACGGTCAACAGTTCTGCAAAATTTCAATTTTCCAGGTTAAACACTTTCATAGTTATAAAACTTCACATGCACTTGTTCATCTATCAAAAAATTTTCAAAAAAATCTAAATATTTAAAATATGGTTAGGAATAGCAACATGGTTGTTCTATCAAACAAACCTTAAAATTGAACTGGGAATTCGAAAATGTAATAATATATAGGTGTCCTATTGAAAATAACAAAGCTGACAGCTACTTCCGGTATAACTGGAAGTCTTAGATAATTAAAAATATGTTAATTCAATAGTACATGTACACTTTAATATACTATCAAGTTTTCAGAATTTTCCAACGGATACTCTTTCACATATCGATCGATGCAGTTCTTTCTAGTGAGACGTTCTGTAAAGACATAATAAAGTACATAAAAAGATAAACGCAGTATTTTACATTATATATCTAACTTTAGTAATAAACTTCTAACTTAATTTAACGGTAATTCTTAATTGAAAGGGAAGTCCAAGTTCAGTTTATTTCTGCAAGATCCATAATCTGTCTTCAATGTATTTACGAATCTAGCAAATACAGATATCACAGTAAATATTTGATTATTAATTTCGCTTCCGAATGCTACAGATAAATCTCTGGGGATCCGAAGCGAAACATACCGCGGAACCAAAATTAGTCGTAATTAGAGATGTTCTAAATTCGTCAGAAATTAAGAGCCTCGCTACAACTGCGGTTTTGGAACGTCTTGATAATTATAACCTACAAGCAGGCGCATTAGGAATTATGTATATATATTTTGATATGAAGATACATATGAATACATACGGTACAGTTGTTTTATATGATAAATAATTAATAAATTTGTAGCAAAATAAATAAAATAACATTTTAGGTAGTAATTTACTTCAGTTATTAGTAACGCTGGCCACGAGCGGTACCGCGCATCGGCGTAGAATCAGTTCGGACCGAGAGGAACGGTAGTATTACTTCGTCTGCGGAGCGGTACGGACATTTTCGCTGCTGGTCATTTGCGCAATTGTTTATCTGTCCTAGAAAAATTATGATTTCGTCAGCAAAACGACCGCGGTCGGATAAACTTCGAAAATTTATTGCAGAAATTCCAGACTTAATATATGAAGGTGCTAAAATTAAATGTGTAATCTGTAAAATCCCGTTAATGTGTTGGTCCAGACAACATTGTCTACCACACGTAAATAGTGAAAAGCATGTCTCAAAAAGAAATTGCGTACGAGACAATGAAAAATTTATATTTAATTTATGCGTTACGTTTATCGCATGTAATATACCGTTTAATTTACTAGACAATGAACCATTTATCTGCTTTTGGAATAACTATTCGGAGTGCAAATTACCAAGTCGAACATCGTTACGAAGAATTGTGCCATCTGCGCGCGAACATATTGAACAAAAAATAAAATCGGAGTTGAAAGATCAAAAATTGTGGTTATGTGTCGACGAAACAACAGATCGGAAGAAACATTCTATTCTTAATGTAATGGCACGCAAATGGGAACCTCATCAATCGGCACCTTCAATTCTATTAGTCTCCAAACGAATACAACAGTGTACTGCCGAAGTAATTTCAAAGTTAGTGTTAACTACATTGGACAAGTTTGAACTTTCAAAAAACCTTCTCTTTATGTTAGTGAGTGATGGTGCTGCAAACATGCTTTCTGTAGGCCGGTCTCTTAAAAAGCATTCTGCTAATTTGTTACACATTACGTGTAAAATTCATGCTCTCAATCTTGTGGCGGATAGTATCAGAAAATGTTATCCTGAGGTAGACGCTTTAATAGCGCATACCAAAGCAGTATTTGTCAAATCACCGAAACGTATTCGCGAATTTCACAGACTGTGCCCCCGTATACCAGAGCCACCAGAACCTATTCTAACTCGTTGGGGAACATGGTTGCAGGCCGCGTTTTATTATCATAAATATTTTGACAGTATTAAGAACGTGGTTTTACAATTCGCTACAAAGGAAGCTGCCGCTATCCAGAAAAGCCAGTCGAAATTTCAAGATAGTCAGGTTAAAATGGATTTAAAAATCATTCACGACAATTACTTCGGGCTAGCAGATGCAATAGAAAAATTACAAAATCCTGCGGTGCCGTTAGAAGAATCTCTACAAATAGTGCAACATGTTCACGCACAGCTATGCGCGATTGAAGACGCAAAAAATGTTTCTGTTCTAGAAAAATTTGAAAGTGTTTTTGAGAAAAATTCTGATTTTGGCACATTAAGACACATTTGTGAAGGTGCGTCAACAGAATCGTTAAGTTATTTGAAAGATTATTTTACTTACGCAAATATTACGTCACTAGATGTAGAACGTTCGTTCTCTGCATATAAACGCATTTTTTTCCTCATGCCGTACTAGTTTTGCCGAAACAACAGTTGAAACATATTTAATGTTGCAGATATTTAACAGACATTATTCACTTTGTGATTTCACGGAGGACTCTTAAAATGGTAAGTGTTTGAGCACGTGTTATTTAATTTGTATTTAAAAGATGAGCGAAATTATTTGCGGCAGCACACATCTCTATTAGCAGAATAACTCTAGTGGAACGCTACTGCGCGGTACCACTCGTGGCTAGCTTTAGTTATTAGTGTTGCATGGATGTATTCTAGACCACGGCTTCGCCTCGATCTGCCAACAACATCCTCGACCGCAAAACTTCACTTACATCTCTTGTGACATAAATAACTACTACATAATAAGATGGGGGGGATAAGATGGGGAGATTTAAGTATCATTTAATCTTTGTTCACTTTTCTCCAGCGTACCAATTCCAGAAACTATACAATATTTGGTTTTCTTAAAACTCAACAAAATTGATTATGTCGAAATTGCGGAATACAAACGACTAACTTTACTTTGCATGAATCAAAATCGTTTTGAAATAGAGGGCAAGATTGGAAACCCGCTATTCCTTTTCATAGTCCACTTGTTCATGAGTTAATTTGAAACGTGTTTGAAAAAAGACATCGTATATTTTCTTAGAATCTGGTTTAGGTATGTAGGCGATATTTTCGGGGTCTTTGTTACCAAGAAAAGTATTATTCTGGATTTCCTCCCAACACTTGATTCAAAATTCGAAACTATTGAATTTACAGTAGAAGAAGTGAACAATCAGCTCCCGTTCCTAGATAGTTTAGTAATTAGAAATGACAAGCAACTGGAAATAGACATCTATAGAAAGGTAACAAAACCTACTTTCGTAAAAATGGCAAGAAGTGAATATTCGAAATTGCCCACATAAATATGGGCATGCTAATTGAAGAAGTAGGAAATGAGTTGCAAGGGTATGGTATTTCAATAAAACAAAAAGAGTAGCAGTGAATCTTATTTATTTGGTTTGTTTAGAGAAATTTTTGTGATGGAAAAACGGATCATCAGGGATAGAAATAATACCTTTGAAAAACTCCTTGGCTAATTTGTGGAACTTTACCGTTTACACAAAAATCTTGCTACAGATTTGATTAAAGAAATTGCTCCATTTTTAAATGAACCAGTCGGGGTAACACGTATTCCCAAACATTTAAAAGTATGGCATGTGTAATTAACACTATCAAAAGTGTCAATTTCAAGAGAATACGTTAATAAGACTTTGCAATTATTACCAAAGAGTTTTGAGTCTTTTCTCGTTGATGATACATTACTCACTTGCACATCTAACCTAAGAAAAAGGACGCTATTAAACAGATCGTGGCAATTTTCATGCTTACACACTAAACAGGTTACATTTCAAACGTCACTTGGTCTATTAGGTCTATATTCGTTTGCAAATGCAATGTTGCCGACGTTACCCAAGTCTTGTTGGATCGGGATTTCGATTTATAATCTGAACGCGTTACGATACGAGTTACAGAATACGGATTTTTACTACTGGCAGACGCCGTCGAAATGGGTAATTCCGATCTACCGAGATTTCGATCTAACGGATGGATTCCTATTCGATGTCGCTTAAGTTACAGAATTGGTCTGAATGTCTCTGCACGGCATAGGCGTGCGATTCCTTCAGTAAGTGCAATACCAGAAAATAAGCAATAAATTGAATAATAATAACAGAACCAATCAAGATTTATAATAGTTAAATGCAAGTGACTGCTCGAAGACAACAAGAATATCATTTACATATCTTGCGTAGAATATAATGTAACTTGCTCTCAATGAACCTACATAGCTCTTAACAAAATTATTTTCGTATATAAACCAACGCCAATGTGGTGTGCCACCCTGTATAGAGCTACAAGGAGATTATGTCGAGAATTAAATTTACTAAATGAAAAACAATTGCGTTGCCTTCCTTAACACAAGTATTTATCACATCATCCTCGTAGCTTTTGTTTTTATATCTAAGAGTGGACCCATTTCTTTATTTTGCACAGTGCCCTGTAAAACATAGCGCCGACCCTGCCCGTTAATTATACACTCAATATTATTCCAGAGTTATTAAAATACAATTTCTTTTCACATTCCGTTATATCATCTTTTTTTTCCACAATTTTCAATTGAAGAATAAAACAGAAAAAGCGAGAGACGACAGAGAATCCCAGTAATTAAAGCGACGCGTCGCCATCCTTACTACCATAACCCACCGCGATCGCAATAATTGCTATTTACATTGGACCCGAAAAGGACGTAGCATAGAGAAAAAAATGCCGAGGCACGAAACGCGGACAAAATGGAAAGACTCGAGGCTTCGCCCTAAGGGTACGCAACCTCGACCTTATCCGCAGTTGTTTTTTTTTTCTGCTCATTTCATCGAGATTTCTTTCCTTTTTATTTTAATGTACCGCTGCGTTGCAAAATAAACGTATTTCTTTCGCGTAGCTAGCGTAAAGAAAACTTCGTTTTAATGGGCACAAATTTCCAACGGAAATTGATTTTTTATGTACCTTCGCCGTATAAAAAAATTGGTCGCCGTCTACTTCGACGACTTTTATTTGTGTTTAATTTTTATATTCGCAATTATAAAGATACGAGCGGAATAGGTTCGCTTCAGGTTTTTAATGTCATAATTTATTGCCAGAATTTACTGTTTCGAGACGTTAAAAGGAAGTTAGGTTTATGGGGGATTCGATTCTGATGATCAAGAAACGTTTTTCCGGATATTTACCGTTGGTAAGATTTTTTATATGTTTGCCATGTACGTGGGGAGTTCTACAATGTTGAGGGTGGAATAAAAGCAAATATTTGATTTCTGCAGCTGTTGTGATGCTGTGTGATTATTAGTTATCAAAAAATGTAAATACGTTTATACTTCTTCGAAACAACGTTTAATTTGATGAATATAATATGTTCTATATTCTGTAACCACCGACGACATTACTTACGCTGGCTGTTTTTAAACCGGGGCAACCTTAACAATATAAATTCTACCAACCTTGGATACTGAGTGGTTATACTAAATATTTGTTATATTATTACAGGAGTATTCCGCAAGTTAGTGTTTTCTTATTCTCACCAGTAAAAAAATATTACTGTAAGATCAAAATTTACACTTGTTTAATTATATTTTTACTATAACAGTTATATTTCGTCGTATGCCTATTCTTTAATATATGTTGTTTATTACTTCTATTTCGATAATTTAATACATAATTTAAAAAATTCCTAACATAAATTCTTATTCTAACCTTTTTTAATTATTTAATATCTGTATTGAGTCTGGATCGTATTAAAACAATTTGTTAGCCCGCCTTTGTATTGTATCTACACGTCCTGGAATGAATAATGCCGTTAAATCATCAAATTTACTAATGTATACAGATCTATTATTCCTTTAAGCCGGCAGATTGGCAAAAACCTGGCTCCAGTATATTCTCAAAAATTATGTAATATGAGATATGAGTGTCTTATTGCAGCCCATAAATCAAAGGCAATGAGAGCTATCGTTTTCCTTGCCTATACTGATCCCTTCTACGATTTTCCTAACATACCTGCGAGAAAGGAGCACTTTCGTAGGATTACGGTTCTCTTGGCACTACTCTCGCGCCCTCTCCTACACGCGCGTAAGTATGTATGCTCTCACTTGCTCGCTCTGACACCTACATTTTTCGCTATACGCATTCGTCTTACGGTTCGTTGCAGTAGCCTTTCTACAGGGTACAACCTCGGGAATCTTTGCGAGATCTCCCTTTAACGAGGCTACGTCATTTTTTTTTTTGGCCGATTTTACATATACTGTGACACTTTACCAGAAACAGAGAAACCGAGAACCAAAATTATACAATATGATACCACTCGACATTAAAACATTATCCCCAAATTGTTTTAAAATGTCAATGAACGAGAAAGTATGTAAACACTAAAGGAAATGGAGTGTTGTAGCATAAAGGAATTTGCCTCAAACTATAAATGGTTATTGTATGTATGTGTTACATTATATTTAGTGCGTTTCGCAACGTTTGCTTGTCTATTTTATGCAACGTTTATCCTTTTTATAGTGTGTGCTTTTATCTTTACATTATTTTATTTATACTTTATATTTCTTTTATATATTCTAATTATTTATGTTTTTTGATTTTGACAGAGTGTATTTTTTAGACTAAATACTAAGGTAGGTAAGAATTCATTTATTAGTGCTGGTCCCATATATGTAGTGAATAATGTTGTCTTTGTGCTAGGAACGCCCTTCTCACTCCTCAGTGTCCCTAGACAATCTCGCACAGTCGCAAGTCAGTCGCCTACCATACGTACTCGAGATATCTGTTGGACACAGATTTATGGAAATATGTAATACATCTTATTTGATTTTAATCCTACTAATGGACTTTCATAGCTAATTATTTCCAGATAAATACTTAAATGTAATATTGTCGTATATGAAACAAAGAAGACGTTCTTAATTTAAAAGGAAAAATAATGGATTCTAAAACTAAATAGAATCTCTCTTTATAAAATAACTAGATTAAATTTTTCCATTTCCTAATATCCAATATATTAAATGTTTAAATGATGTAAGTGCATAATAAATATATAAACCTTTAAATGCAAATTCTAAAACGAAAACATGTTTTCTAAATCTAATTAATGGAACTTTATGTCAAAACGAATCGTATTTGTATGTGTAAAAATTCAATTAAACCTATTATTATAATAGATGTTCAAATAAGTAGTCATTTGCAGTGCTGCCTCTAATGTGGTACCATTTGATGACTTCTTAAAAATAACCAAGTAGAAAATATCGAGAAAGGCAAAGACGATCAATTAAAGAAATAAACTAGGGGTATAATGCATGGCTAGAGTCTAACGCGATAGTCCTCTGAAAGCGGTTAGACTGTTGCCACTGTTACTGATCCTGAATCATTTCCGTTACGCGCACTTTTACTTTCATAGCGAGCAAATGTTGCAACAGGGTCTATATATTTTAGCGGTTCACTTTACTACAAAACCTACTAACGCGGTATGTCATATGGCAATGTTCGTAACAGCTTGACAATAAGGACATAAGGAAGTTCCAATTAGCAGTAATAGACATTGACTAAAATTCTGTAACAATTGCTCATATTCACGAACAATTAAAGCCATTATTATACGAATTTCACCGGTACGAACAAAAGACTACGACTACCAAAAGCCCCATTGCCAACATCATTATCCTCGATAAGTTCATGTTCCACTTCAAAGGAAGATAATCTCCGGGATCGTATTTGACTAACGCAGTAGGTCAGACCATCCTCTAATATTTTACATAATAATCTATAGTGCAGCTCTAAACCTACTTACAGGATGTTCAAAGTTATCTGCTATATACTTCTTTCTTTATTAGAACAACTGAATCAGAGCATCGTCTTTAATGAAACCCATATAATCTTACGTGAATGAAGGCTTCTTTGTACATTACACAAAAAAAAAGATAATACCAGATTTAATAAATATAATTTATTATGTATTTTATTTTCTAGGGACTTGTGCCGGTCTTCTTGTACTTGTTTCCATAACGATTCATTGGAAGTTGCAGGATTTATTTTCACCTGACTATCGCGTTCCTCTCACAAAAGCTCTAGGGGGTTAGCATCTAGGTTTTGAGGAGGCCATTTCATTATTTTGATATTGTTTCTGCGTTCCATCGCTTAGAGGTGTGTTTCGGATCATTATCGTTTATTAAAAACAAATATGGTGCACTAAGATAATATATTATAATGCAGGTAATAAACTTAACTCTTAAAATACATCCAAATATTAACAAACATGATTAATTTATTATTAATTTTTATTATAAAAGCACTTTATTACAACACATGTTATGGTTAAAAAAAACACATTGAAAGTTAATTAAGGTTAATATAAGCGATATAGGTGCTCAGTTTTTGCTATGTAAACGATGTTAGGAAAGGATTCAAGGAGTTCAATAATGCAACGGCGTTTAGAATTTGTTGCTGAAGTCGTGAACGTTCTTTGTATTTCTTCGCCGAGACGACGACCCGGTATTTGAACTCTTGGGTAAGAATTCCGACGTTCATAGGACGCCACTGAATGTTTTGTTTAACTTAGTCGCCTCGCTGAAGGTCAATATTTATTTCAGCCGTCATTTTTCGTCTATTCCGTTTGCTCGTCATAATTGTTCGACGATCTTCCCCTGGTGTTGTAATTTTTCGTCGCCCTGTTCGCTTTCTGTTTAATAATGTGCCAGACTCTCGATATTTTTTAACGTTATAGTCGGCAGTTCGGCGACTTTATTTTGGGCCAAGATTATGTAAAGCAACAATCATTGTGCGGACTGAATGCAACTTGTTTTCAGTATTTTAATACCAATTTTAGATGATTTTATTAACGATATTCACTGTTTAAAAGAACAGTAACCACTAAATCTAAATTCATAATTCTAGTTCAAGTAAATAGGAAATTGTCATCTTTACCTGCACTACGTTAGATATTTATTAGTGAAGGATAATTGTATTATATTTCCGGTCCTTCTATTGCCCTACCAGGACCCCTAATATTCGGATTAAGGGGATTCAATCGATAACTAAGTATCAGAGGAGTCTTTTGGGGAAATTATTTAATATGATATATTTCTTTTACTTGTAGGTAAACATTTACACCCACTTAAATAAAAATAAATAAATAATTTTCTAAAATCCAAGCAAAAATGTAGGTGAGCAAATGATTATGGCCTTTAGTGTATATTTGGAAACAGTGTATGTAGGTAAAAATGTACTGTATGTATCTCGCTTTGACATTAACATGACCCGCTGTCGAGAGCAACTAGCATCAAAGTTGGCTTTGATAGCAGTTATGAATAATTAACAAAAACAAAAGAATGAACGCGTAGCAGCATGGTTTGTCGTCGCTGTCTGCGATCGTGGTTGGTAGAACGATAGCGTCCCACCCGTTGTTTTTGATTATCGCTGATAGGCTGACGTCTCCTCATCCTCCCCATTGTTTCACATTCGGGCTGGGGGATAAAGCTTTTGAATTCTGCTTGGGATGCTATTGCAGATTAAAGGAGAGAGATCTCGTTTTTGTGTATTAATTTCGGAAGATGGATCAAAGAAGTTGGGAATTAGGATTTCCTGGATTACTCTTCTTTTTTTCGACTCGATGGACAACAATAAAATACATAATAATTAAGAGGCATACGTTTCATTAGTAAAGCATACTGTTGATGTTCTGGTTCGTCTTTATTTTGTTGAAAATATTCTTTCTCCTTTTTTTAAAGACAGTTCCTCAACGCCAGCTTTGAACAATCATTTTCAAATTGATGTTATTTTTATAAACTGACACATATTTATCACAACAACAAAATTATTGAAATGATTTTGAGTCTCGAATCGATTGATTTAGATAGCCGGTACGTCATATGTGATAAGAAGCGAAAATAACTTTTAATGACGAAGGTACCTGACTTGTTTTATACGGGTAGTCTATAAGGTCTTTGTCTAAAACTTTGTTGATGTTCTCCTATTCCATTGTTCACAAATTCTTTTAATTCATCTAGATTGAGAGAGGTCAACACTTTGCAACTTACATTTAGAAGAATTTGAGAGAGAATCTGAACGGCTCGACAGAGAAATAAATGTGAAATAGTACTAAATAAAAAGATAGAGTAAAGAAAAAAAATGGCCAAGGACAGGAAAACCAGAAGATCATGGAAAATATAAAGAATATAGAAAGGAAAGCACAAAATTACTGAAGAAAAAGGAAGTCATAATAGGTAGATAAAATGATGGCTGACTTAATACATCTTGCGTGCCTCAAAGCTGAACGAGAGTAATATGACGTACATACATTCTCAGTTCAAAGGATCCCAGTGGTATTTAAAAAATACTGCTTGGCTTTATAGAAGCTTTTTACATTTGTCGCAATATGGTAGGTTTTTTTAAAATAAACCGTGGATCTGGTATAATTTCGAGTTGGGAAGAGTCAACTGCGTTTCAATCTTTAAATAAGAGAAATTTTCTGCTCGAGACTCCTCAGAAAAAAAAAGGTTGCTTTGGAGTTACAAAAGTTACGCAATCAGGAGTAGAACAGTTCTTGTAATATTTGACAATAGGAAAACATGTAGCCATGCACCACTTAATTACATAAACGAATTTGTAATATGCTTTATTCAAACAATTACATTCATACAAAAAAACCATGATTCAGTTTCGTATCGACTGCAAAAATAATACAAAGAAGAACGGGCTATGCATCAGATTTAGGAAAACTTCAGTGTTTGTGTAATATGAAGAAATAACTTTGCTAAATATTTTCTCAACTAATTTCCTGTGTAATTATAAATTGTAAGATAACATTGCTCGTGCATAACTTAATCTCTGATGTTAATAGATACTCTATATTAGCGGCTTCTTACTAACAGATATCGCTACAAACTACAAACAAGTGCTTATTCATTTACATGATAAAACGGAAAAATATCGCGAAGCTTACTGCGTTGAAATAAACGGCTTCTTCGTGAATTTAGTTCCTTAAATTTGTGAACTCTTTGAAAAGTAGGTTTTACGGTGTCTTGGAGCACGTGGTTCATCAACAAATCTACCTGAGGTAGCTCGCATTTGTCCAAAGTTTTCAGTTTAGAAAACAGGCAAGTTTTTTATACTTTGATATATTTACATATTTACAAAAGACATTAAAAATAAAACAAACGGCATTCGGATCAATGAAAAAAAATAAAATAAAAAGGGAAGAAATATTCTTTTCTTAAATTAAAATTTAAAATTCAAAATTTCGGTTAAGACCAGAAACTATTGGCAAAGTTAAATGTATTCGTCGCGTACAACTGAAACTTATTTACGATGACACGGGAATAAGTTCTAGAGTCGGCGAAATTAAACAATAAAATTACTACCAGTGAGTTAAAAGAACTTCGACGGAACAGGTCCGTCTTTCAGCCGTCAAAACTCAGTCGAAAGCAACTTTATACGACAAGATATTTTAATTCGGAAAGATAATCAATATTTGCGGTAATGAGTTCTTAAATCGATAACATCAACTGATAGTGAATTAAGAAAACAAGAACAATTCCGATTTTCGGTTGATAACATTTAGTTCAGCCCTGTACGGTGAGATAATTTTACTTGGGAAAAAATAAACGTCAACATCAACCAATAAAACTATCACCGACGAATTAAGAGATCATTGACAGAACAAGTCCGTCCTTTAATCGATAAAACTCAGTTGGTAACAGCTCTATATGTGTATGATGAGATAATTTAATATGGGTATGAATGCTTAAGTCGGGAGCATCAGCTAATAAAACTATCGCCCAGTGAATCAAGACAACATTAACAAAACAAGCCCGTCCTCCAGTTATCAAAATTCAGTCGGCAATAATTCCTTTCAGCGAACTAAGTCCTTTCAGACAGTAAGGTATTTCGTCAGCGAAGGGGCGACCAAGAGAGAACTCCTCTTGAGTGCAATTGTGGTCGGCTTTATATACAAAGACTTAAAAGTCTTTAAATTTGCAGGGACGGACTATGGTCAATTGTGAGAAATAAAGTATAATTTCTGGTTAAATCTGAAAAAGCACGCTGTAATGGATCGCAATATCTAACGTTAATACTGAAATCTCTCCTAATAGCAACCTGCTTTTCATCATTACTAGTTCCAAGTAACTCCAATTGTTTCCATAAAGAATTTGGATTGTTTTCAATCGCGTATTCTCCACATTAATTTGTGCAAAATATACCGATTTTGGTCCTCATATTCTTATTTCTGATTTCACATCACTGTATACAAAATAAAAGAGAAACCAAAAATTCTCTGTTAATCAAAATAAGAGAAACAATTCGATCGATATACAATATACATATACGCGGTCCGAACCTACAAATGTACACCCTATTACTTTATTGGAACGCTATTTTTAGATTTTCCATTGAAAGCTTAACGTTATATGCATCGAAAACACTAGAAATACCGATTAAAGCCGGCCTTTCGGTTGTGAAAGATAGACGAGCAGCAAAAAACGCGTATACACACAGATATTCTCGATTCAGAGTTCTCTTTTTTACCTAAAAGCGTACATTTTGGATTCTCCCGCTCCCTCTGTTTGATGACGTTATTGCTGCCCGGGATTAACGATTCGAAATATATATTTTGCCGGGGCGTCGGAGATTGTAGGATAGAAAAGGAAGAATTTTGCAGACTGCAGGGTTTTTTTCTGCTGGTGGAGCGTGTTCTTTTTTTTTGCTTTCTGTCAGGAAGTTTTTTTTTTGATTTTGGACGCCTGAAAGTGTCTACGCTTGAGTCTGTGAATTATACGTAGTGATTCGGCGGATAACGCAGATTATTCTGTCGATTTATTATTGGAAATTGGTATTCTTCGTGCTTGGATTGAAAGCAAAGTTTTATCTCTTCTCGACATTTGTTTGCCACTATGAGGTTGGGAATTAAATAACCGGATTGGTGCTACAAAACATTTTATTGATCACCAATTACATTACAAAGTTTATCCCTTTCAATGTACTCTCCTTGCCGATCCCTACAACGCTCCATACGAATTTTCCATTGTCGAAAGCGGTGCTGGAAGTCCGTTTCTATCAGCTTGTTGAGAACCTCCGTCCCTTTCGCTTTTACCGCTTCCACACTGGCAAACCTTGTCCCCTTAAGTTCCGATTTTACTTTAGGAAATAAAAAAAAGGTCACAGGGGGCCAGGTCGGGCGAGTACGGTGGGTGGTCCAACACGGTGATGCCGGATTTTGCAAAGAACGCCTTTATAGACACGGCGGAATGGGCTGGCGCATTGTCTCGGTGGGGCATCCAGGATTTGCTCTTCCACAAATCAGGTCTTCGTCTTCTCATTCGTGCACGGAGGGTAGTTAGAACCTCGTGTTTCACAAGAAACTTGAGGTTAACTCGTTGCTCGATCTGAACACTCTGCATTTTTCCGACGCGGCGCTAGCGTAAGGACTTGAACGGACGATTGCTACAGCGAGACTGAGCGACGTACAACCGTACCCATCGAGCTCAGAGTGGGGGAAGCATCTACAAGCACAGACATGTTCCAACCTGCCGTGGTGTGCTCGCTGTTTGCCGATAGTAGCACCAGTCCGGTTATTTAATTGCCACACCTCGTATAAATAAGTTATCTTGGCTTTACCAAATTGAGTATTGTTAAGGCTTCTTAACATTTTAATTTTATTTTTATGCCAATAAGCCCTTTATTTCGTTTATTTTACTTTGTAAACTTATCATTCTATTGTTTTATTTTATAAATTTAATATTTCATTTGTCTTATTTGTAAATTCATTATTGCATTCGTTTTATTTCTTCTAAACTCACATATATTGTATTTATATTCATTTAAAACATTGTATGTGCACGTATTTAACATTAAAACATGTTTAAATTCATCTAATGTACACGAATGTAACAGAACCATTCACATACAAAGTAAAATATTCAAAACTTCGGTCGTGTTTACGCAAGCTCTTGTTGGATCGCTCGAGACTTCAGCGAAGCGCGCGCGTCACGAAATACAACGATTGCCATCTGTCGCTCCTTCGTCTATGCTTAATGCAATGCTTGGATACGCACAATGTATGGTTTCCGTCTTTGTCGTTCCTAAAGGAGGGAGTAGCACGGACCAATGTGTATTAGAGGTGGCATAGCGAATGCATTAAATAACGGGAATGTCTGGGTAGCCGTGTTATTTTGAAATACTTTTTTTATTATAATGAATAAAATGTTAGAGTTTTTGTTTTATTTAGGTACTAAAATGTAATCAGTAGTGCTTCTGCTACATATATTTCAATTAATATACTTAGTAAAGTAAATAACTTTGGTGCGTTCAAGCCGATTCGCCCTGTACCTTTTAGATTTAAAATATTTATGTTTTATTGAACAAGACTCTCCTAAAGATAATAATCATGATCTGCCATTGCCTACATACAAACCTGGTCTTTAGTGTTCAATCATAGTTTGTCATAATTTTGATATTCTTTCCAGTAATTTGATCAATGTTGTAAAAAAAAAATTAACTCCACAGAGATTTTTTTCATTGTTGGATGCTATTGGTATATCCTTTTTAGAAAGTTTATTTTACAGTTTCTCAATAAGATCTCATCCTGAAGATCTTTTATTGTTGAAGAAAAGGTCTGACATCGTTTTGAAGAATATTTTGGATGGTCACTCTTTTGAAAGACGAATTGACCAGTACGTCACTAACAAACCATAATTTTAACGAGATTTCTTGTTCCTTTTACGTATAAAGGTACCTCCAAGCGATCATTTTATACTATTTTTGCTTCATAAATGACACCACAGTTTTGGACAGCAATGGTTTGCTTACCATTAGAAAATAACCAGATAAATAATACAGTTTAATGATATACGATAATACATCATGCTTTATTAGCATATAATTTACTACAATTACTTCCTACAAACTTTAATATTCATTTCAAAGATAACACGTTTATCCCCAAAACGTGCAGGCCATCTTTGATCGTTATCTCTCCCAAATAACTTTCACGTAAAGTAGACCTTAGTCACACTTTTTAAAACCGCCCTAGGCTACTACATTCAAGTGGTACCGCATCATCAACGCGTTCAAGCCAAAACTTTGTTTTCTTTTCCAAAAAGGAAGCATCAGACGTTAATATCTCCCAGGAAGCCCATTCAACTGTGCAAGAATGTAGAGTAGCTTTGCGAAAACGCAATAATAAAACAGATATTAAAGATGAAAGAGATGAAGACTTAGGACGTTTACAAAAAAAAAAGAAAGAAAGAAAGGAGTGGTAGATGGGAACTTTTTAGATAGTTTTGTTTTATTTGGACTTGAGTAATTTACTTAAAAAGAAAGGACACACAGATAATACTTATTTTAAAAGAAGGAAGATACGTCCCATCAAGAGTGAAAAACTAGTGACAATGATCATCTAATAGCAATGAACGAGTGATCGTTTACTTGAATGCATAGACAGCCAGTTGTGTCCGGCCTAAATGCGCTGGGGTATTCAGCAAGGTAAAGAATGGCAAGAGAGTGTTGGGCATCCTTTACATTGTTTTTATTAATAGCAACCACTTTTCTTTATCAAAATTACTGAGAAAGAACTTAAATATGAAGCAGTTATTTTATATTATGACCAAATATTAGATACAGGAGTAACTTATTCTCGTTGTAGCTTTCTGGCGTGATATTCCCCTTAAGCTTCCCTGGAAACTTATCAACTCCAAGTGAAGTATATCCTAATCACTTAACACATGGGCTGAAAAATCCCGGGCCTAACACATAGATGGCGCTAGTTTTATTGCATTCACCTGTTTTGCAGTTAGTACTAACCTTAAAAAGACAGCTGTTAAAATTTCATGATATTCTATTCATTAGTTTGTGAGTTATTGTGCTAAGAGTGACGCTACTTTTGTTATTTCCAAAACAATGGATCAAAAACAATTTCGTGACGTAATCTATGCTCACTTTTTTCTTCTAGAGATAGCTTCATTTTAACTACCGATGATTACGGAGATTTTCTTGTAAGTGTGCTTCGATCTGTAAATATTAACCCGTTTCAGTCATTCGATCAATTTCTCGTTTCTCTCTGGTCCTGGTCGCCTGGATCCTGTAGATGGTCCTCAATTCTTCGGATTGTCTTTAATAGAGGCAGCCGATCATGTGGTTCGACAGCTGCATGACTGGAGTCTCGCTCTCGTACGCATTTCTCGCCAGTTCTTTGATGTGTCTTCGAATACCACGGCGCTGTCGCGATGTCTCTCCAGATCCTCAAACTACTTCATATGTTTATCAGCCACTGTACATCATACCAATGACCCGTTTGTAATAATGGGTCTTATGGTGGAGGTGCATAGCAGTGTCTTCTTCCCTAAATCCACTTCGCTGTGTCTTCCAATCAGGAGATAACACATGGGCTGAAAAGTCCCGGGCCTAACACATAGATGGCGCTAGTTTTATTGCATTCACCTGTTTTGGAGTTAGTACTAACCTTAAAAAGACAGCTGTTAAAATTTCATGATATTCTATTCATTAGTTTGTAAGTTATTGTGCTAAGAGTGACGCTACTTTTGTTATTTCCAAAACAATGGATCAAAAACAATTTTGTGTTTTAATTTTACACTGCTTCTTGATGGGAAAAAATACCGTTCAAGCGAAGCAATGGCTTGAAAAGTGTTATGGGGACTCCGCTCCATCAGAAACAACAATAAAACGTTGGTTTGCTGACTTCAAACGTGGTCGTAGAGACACCGATGATGCAGAACGCAGTGGACGTCCAAATGAGGCGGTAACACCAGAAAACATCAAAAAAATCCACAAAATCGTTTTGAATGATCAAAAAGTGAAGTTGCGTGAGTTAGCTGACATCGTAAAGATATTAAAAGAACGTGTTGGCTTTATATTGCATGAGCATTTGACTATGAGAAAGCTCTGTTCAAAATGGGTGCCGCGTTTGCTCACTGTTGACCAAAAACAAGAACGTGTTGATGCTTCTGAGCAGTGTTTGGCCATGTTTAAACGTAACAAACCGGAATTTTTGCGTCGATATGTGACAAAGGATGAAACATGGATCCATCACTTCACTCCAGAATTAAAACGATCGTCATGTGACTGGACAGCAACTGGTGAACCTCGTCCAAAGCGCCCGAAAGCACAACAATCGGCTGGAAAGGTTATGGCCTCGGTATTTTGGGATGTGCGTGGTGTCGACTATCTTGAGAAGGGAAATACCATCAACAGTGAATATTATATAGCGTTACTGGAGCGTCTGAAGGCCGAAATTGCAAAGCAACGTTCGCATATGGCGAAGAAAAAAATTTTGTTTCATCAAGACAACGCACCGTGTCACAAGTCAATCAAAACAATGGCAAAACTACACGAATTGAACGTCGAATTGCTCCCACATCCACCGTATTCGCCAGATTTGGCTCCCAGCGACTACTGGCTGTTTGCAGACCTAAAAAAAATGCTCGCCGGTAAGAAATATCGCTCGAATGAAGAGGTTATCGCTGAAACTGAGGCATATTTTGAGGCAAAAGATAAATCGTTTTACAAAAGTGGTATTGAAATGTTAGAGCGGCGCTGGAATGATTGCGTTGTTCTTGATGGAAATTACGTTGATGAATAAAGCTAATTTTGAACAAAAAAAAACGTGTTTTCTTTGTCAGGCTCGGGACTTTTCAGCCCATGTGTTACGTAATCCTGTTGGATTCCAAGTTTTTTCTTACTCTTTTAAAAGTTTGACCCATGATCTTTACAATCAGTTTCATGCTTTAACAATGATTTGCAAAAATAAAGGAACAATACAGTTTTTACTCAAAGCAAGTAATTTAATTTCTTGACCCATGTAAGATCCAATGGAACTAAACATGCCGCAATGGATTCACGAAAAATCGGGCTATTTTCCGGTACTGGTCCGGTAATCATAAGATGTACCCCGTAATAGTAGATAGCTTGTAAAATTTTCCCGTATCTATTCTTAATGTATCTGACAGAGAAAAAAAAACAGTTATAAAGCTTTCTTGTATCTATTCTTAATATCTGACAGAAAGAGATGGTGACAGAGATGGAGAGTACAGCCAATATTATAATTGTAAGACATTTAGTCAAAATTTTATTTGAATATGTGTTACCACTGTTTGGAAAAAAGTAAAAAGATTGTATTGTTATCTAAGAAACTGAAGCCACTCATCATCCTTGAACAATTCAAAAAATTCTGAAAATTTCGAAAATTATTTATACAGGGCGAGTCGGGAGGAACGGACCAAACTCTGGAAGTGTACTGTATGTATGTAAAGCTTACAAAATTTACACAACTTACAAAAATAATGAAAATTACAAAAACTGTGCAATTTGTAAAAAATGGTAAAAGCTAAAATTACTAAAATTCTGAAAATTGAAATTTGCATATCTATGCTACCATCACACATATGAGTTATCAAAAGAAAGCTATGTATATATCAATTTACTTCTTCAACATTCTACCTCATATCTCATCACGACAAAACGCAGAAGTAAACCAATTCATCAACAAGCGAGTTTTCAGAAACTTTACCCCTACCTTGCACGGCTTAATAACCTTATCTCGGACCGGCCCTGGCATTAATTTTTGCGGAAGTCGACGTCCGTATCCGGATTTTAATTAACTTAATTAATTTAAAACATTTTCCGGGCAATTTACTTGATGCATAAGGGAATGTATACATGTAAAATATGTATATAACATTATGCCAACCCTATAGCTTGTCTTCCTCTGTTTTTGGAGCCAGGGTTGTATTGTATAACGTGTCTGCAGGCATGGCTCATGTTTCCGTGCAAAATTGTGACGGATGAGGTAGTCGCAGTGTTCCTTTTTCGCTGGATATACGATATGATTTATTGTTGGTAGCTGCGGTTAATTTTTCCGGATGTCCAAAGCAATCGGAATTTAAATATGATCAAGTTGCCGGTGGAATACGTGGGTTATAATTGGTTAAGGTAATTAGGATATATTATTGTATGTGTATTTGGGTAGGCATTAAATATCTTTTCTAAAACATTTTCTAAAAAATTTTAATGATTGCTCATAAATGAAACATTAATATTCTGTGTTCCGTATTAGCCATGTGATTAACAAGAATGCAAAGCCTGATTTCTTGTTACATACATTAACAGCTATTTAAGAACATGAGGAAGTAGTGAAAACGTTATACAAAATCACTCATTTTTCAATAAAAATCGTTTGAATTAATAATTGTGGTGAAAATGCGAATATATTTCCATAGAGGCCTCAAGAGACGATGCGTTATATCCACCATCTTACTTGTACAATTTGAAAACGGAAGACAAGGTTTTTTGCGGTTTACTATTCTTGCTGGAACTCTTGCTGGACTGTTGGACTTTAAGCTCTTTAATCTCTTCATACCCAGTTGAAGCTTTCTCTGCATGGATTCTGCTTTCTTAAATACTACCTATCGGATGCTTATGATGCAGGAAAGATGTCCTTTACGTGGAAATTCGGTGAGCAATCCGGGTCACTCTACAACAAGAGGGAGGACGTTCATGTTGTTCCGCTAGTATTTGCGCCAGCAGCGAATTAGAGGAATCACCAGCTCTTTTCAATGTGTTCTGTGGCAGATCGCGGAGGTGGTGTAAAGGGGTAATTTGGACTTCCTCGCCTACTTGGCTGTTTCTAACATACCAAGGTGCGTTTGCGATTTCTCCAAGAATTTTATTCTGTAGGACTTCGTAACTTAGAATCGATCTCAAACACACAATCCACATGCAGTCGCCACGTCAAACGCTGATCGAACACGAATCCCAAGTACTGAGCTGAGAAATTCCACGGTATCTCACTTCTCTCCATTTCTAGCCTTTCTGGGGGTAATTTCCTTTTTCGGGTAAATCTCATCGCCACACTTTTATCCCTATTAACCAAGTGCCCCCACTCAGTGGACCAATCTGCTAAATCGTTCAGCGCTCGTTGGAGGCGGCCTCACCATCAGTCCCTCGCTGCTGCTGTTAGCTGTATAAATCGCGTAAGAGGGACACTGCGGGACACTGGGCACAATGGGTCATCTTAATGATAATACTCGACCATTCAGGACAGAAAAAGTTATTCCCTTCAGGTAAGATCCAACTCCGATGCCTATTCTATTCATTCTACGTAACAAACCCTAATCCCAAACGGTGTTAAATACTCGAGAAACTTCTAAGAACACCACCCCAACCATTTCCCTCTGCTTAAATCGTTGCGGACAAACTCCGACAGACGAAGCAATTGGAAATCGGCCAAGAGACCGGTGCAAAATCCAAATTGTTCGACGGGGATCGGTTTCAGAAAACACAATTCATTTCTAAGTCCACTCAAGATGATTGCCTCGTGCAGTTTAGATAATGTAGAGAGAAGACTTATGGGACAGTAGTTCTGGAGAAGCAACGATTTCTTGTGTGGCTTCAGTATTGTAACAACTACGGCGTACTACTACCAGATGTTATTGTATTGATGTTATCCGTTATTGTTACGCCTAAATAACTAAATTCTTCTACTTTTCTGAAACCATAATGTGTTTCATCTTCTGAAGTTACTTCTAGTGTTGTCCCTTGCGTTCTTCCTTGTACTCCTTTTAGAACCATATATTTAGTTTTTTCCTCATTTATTCTTAATCCTTTATCCTTTGTCGATAGCTCAATCTTTCTTATTGCCCTTATTATATTTTCTTTATTTCTGGCAAGAATCACTATGTCATCTGCATCGGCCATGGCTTGTAGTTGCTGACTATATATTGTTCTTCTAATTGGTATTTGGCTGTCTAGAATTCCTTTTTCTAGTACTATATTAAACAATGTAGTTGACAAGGGTCCCCTTGCCTTAGTTCTCTTGACGTTAAAATCTTCCGAAATATGCCTGTTCACTTGTACTTTATAGTCTGTTTCTTGCAAAGTCATTCGTACTAGTCTTATCAATTTATTTGTTATCTCCAGTTTTTCCATTGCCTCATATAATCTATTTCGTTTTACAGTATCATAGGCCTGTCTGAAATCTATAAAGACCATATGGAGTGGCAGCTTTTGATCGATACTGTTATCCATAATTTGTTTAAGGGTAAAGACTTGACCCATTACCGACCTATTTTTCGGGAAACCGCATTGGTATCCTCCCAATCTCTGTTCAGTTATTTCCTCCAGTCTTTTTTTTTATAGCTATTGCCAGTATCTTATAAGTTACATCTAGTAACGCTATGCCCCTATAATTTCCGCACTCTGATACATTCCCTTTTTTATGGATCGGGCAAATTACAGCTTCTCTCCATCTTTTGGGCATTATTTCTTCTTTCCATGCTTGTTGTATAACCTTACATAATATTTGTTCTAGCTTATCTTCCCTCTTTGCTATCATTTTCGCTGTCACTCTATTCTATCCTGGTGCTTTGTTGTTCTTAAGAGTTTTTATAATGTTCCTTATTTCCATTATGGTTTTTCCAGTCTCTTGCTCCACTATGCCTGTTTCTTCCTCCCTAAATACTTCTTCGAAGTACTCTGTCCATCTGCGTAAACCCTCTTTGACCCCACTAATAAGGTATATTATAAATGGTCAAAAGTTTAAAAAGATCGTACTAACGAAACATTAAAATAAATATTAAACTTTGTGCATTTTTTTTGTTCTCGTACCATCATAAGAACAAGAAATATGAACATTCTTGTTTTCATCATAGATTGTGACAGTTTACTCCCCCGATCAAACTGACACTTTTTAATCTTCTTATTACGTAATATAAATGCCAAACGCGTCCATTTCATAGTTCTGTCGCTATATATCGCTAATTATAAAGCATAGATACTATTCGGACTACCATCGGATGCCGACTCAGATTCAATTAAAATTGGTGTGCATTTTGCATCGATAAACGCTTACACCTAGTAATAATTATAATAATAGACGGGGAAACGGTGCGATGCGGCTTCTGTTAGTCGCTTTTGATTGGAAAATTACATTTAGCCGATTTATTCATTAAACGGAATTTGGCTCTTGTACGTTAAATAGAATGAGTGCATCAATTCCAGCATAATACGCATGCAGTGTACCACCTAGTTACCGTTATTTTGTGGGTATTTAGGTGAGTGCTTCCGCACTGTTGCCTTTTTCGATTCTGTTTCGAGAGGGTTTGTTAGTTGAAGTCAATTAGATTTGGGAATTAAAAAGCGAAAGAAGTTGCGGCAAATATCAACCAATGTTTTTTAGATAAAAACTGGGGTAAAATTTGACACTGAGAAATATACTGAAAGTGACATTCCTTGCTTCTTTAAACGAGTCTTAGGTTGGGTGGAATACCAAACGTTGTTTCTTCAGAGAAGCGGCAATTATGTTAAGAGAAAAAAAACTACCACTGATTTTATATTAAGTTGATTCATAAACCCACGGTTTCATTTAAATCGGTGCAGACTAGCAAATTTGGATATGCGTAAAACCCTTTGTTGTGACGCGTGCTCTCTTTCTGGATACTTTTTGAAAGCTTTAAGGTTCGCAGGATGCGAAGAAATAGTTTGACTTACTATTCTCTTTATGCATCTTACTTTGTACTTGCGTGAAAAATGAGAATAAATCGCTTTTCAATTATTTTCCTTCGGTTTGTAAAGTGTCCTTTTTTACCAAATGCTAACAGGGAATCTATATTAGCAACCTTATAGATGAAGCTAATTGCACATCTTGCTCATAGATATCGTCAAGGAGGAACAGTTTTGGAAACTGTCGAAATATTTAGCTTACATATCTAAATAACCAATCATCATATGGGTGTTAATTAATTATATTGATTGAGTCATTAAGAAGTGAATTCGCGGCGGTGTCGAGCACGGCGTTCATCAAGAATCTACCGGGGATAAGGAATAAAAAGTGTAAGAAAAGGTAATCAATTTTATTTACAAATTTTAAATCAAAGGGATTATTACAATTAACGAATAAATAAACAAGTGATAGAAAGCGTCAAGAAAATAAAATCTGTTACGGTGACAAATTTACGGTGTTTACAAAAGAAAAAGTTAAATTCTCAAAGTATTTTACAAGCCGTGTAACGATATGTGTCGGGATACGATTTTAAACGTTTTCTAGGACAAATTATTAAATATTTAGAACGGGAGAAACGATACAAGACAAAAAATACAGCCTGAAACAGCTGAGGGCTGTTAGTATGGAAACGGTAAGAAATATTCCACAGTTGCCTGCATATACCGACTGCCCATGGGATACTTCGCGGACTCTGAAGAGATATTCTACAGTTGCCTGCTTTAAGCCGAATGCTTGCGGGATATTTCTGGGACTCTGTTCAGCTGTTGGCCAGCTTTAAAATGTCGACTTGCCATGCAGAGATGAACTTCTATTGCTCAACTTTTAGCCGGCTTTAAAATGCCGACTTGTCACACGGAAGTTCTTTGAAATGAAAAATCTGAGGGGTTTATATACCCAAATTTTGTGTGACGTTTCATTTCTTGCTCGTGACGTATCGCGACCTTGTACGTGACGCGTACAAGTAAAACAGTTTTAAAACATATCGTTACACAAGCTTCAGTTCTACAGATGACTGTATAATTTTCATACTCTTTTCTAGCTTAAAAGTCTTTATATTTGTGCGTACGTCACATTGTGATTCACTTGTTTTATCAAGATTTAATTGTCGTGATATCATTTATGGTTCTTGTTTAGATTCCGAAAATATACTTGGAATACAATGCGTGTTTAAGGTTTATCTACGGCATTAGCAAGAGGCAACATATTTACCATACGCTGGGATAGGCAGGTTGATTGAACATGAAATCAAGAAGAATATTACATTTCGCCTGTTTTTGCTTTCATTAAATTATTTCAAAGATACTCCCTTACTTACATCGCATTTTTAGAACCAATATACATAACCTTAACATCAGAAACAAAGGTTCCCTCACTCCCCTCCTGTACAGTACTGCCTTCTTTACGCGATCTTTTTCTTATAACGCTGCTGCTGTCTCTGTTCCTTGGAGCTTTAAATCCTTATCTTTTTCGGGTTTTAAAACTAGATGTAAAGAATATTTATCAGCTAAGCAGCTGCGACATTGTCTTTCTTTTTTAATTTCCCTTTTGGCTCCTATGTTAATTTTTGGCTTAGCATTATAAGTGTGTGCATTATTTTACTGACTGTTCGACATTGATAATCGTTTTACCTTTTGACATTCGTTATTTTTACAGTAAAATCGCATCCCCTGTGGGTGTGATATGAAACCGTTGTTTTGTTAATATCTATGTAGTAATTGATTGTTTCTTTTTTTGTGAAGGATGGACCAGAATCTATTATTATTATTATTGTTGTATTATTGAGCGAAGCGCCGGGTTACGGACTTATACCTCGCACGTCGAGGCATCGATGACTATGATCATTAGCCGACCCCACTAGAATTTTGCCGAATGCAGAAGTGTTCCAACCTTCGGTGGAAATTTTTGGACGTAACATACAACGTTTATGAACTACACTCAAATGCCTAATTAAAAAAAAACTAATTAGATAGATTACAGAAAAATAATCTCTGACGTTTCATTGATGTTAATCAATTGCTAATTACATTTGTAATCCCTGCACGCTTATTCTAAATGTCAGGTTGATAGGGCATCAAGATCGTTGATTTTTTAATTTTCTTAAGAGCTTATAAAGCTTTAAAAGATATTATCTTTTGTGGATATCTTGGAAATGAAACGTTTAAAGTAGTACGAATTTTTCAGTGAAACCCTGTATATCACCCACCAATTTCAGATTTTCCATTGGAAACAGGGTGAACACCACCCATCGCCGATTCCCGATGCTCGCTCTCGCTGAAATATCGAAAAAACTAACCGTTCTTTTCACGCAATCGTGGGTTCGATTCCTCTTTTCTCGATACCGTCAGGGTCCATTTTAAAAATTAATAGCGTCATAAAGATAGGCGCCGTTCCAACTCGTATTCGGTCCGCACCAACGTATTTGGCGCGATTGCGGATTTTCCGCTCGAAAATTTTGCTCCTAACTCATATTAGTTCGTCGGCATCGCCCGCATGCCCTTGCCAACGTGAAGAATGGCTGGTGAGGGAGAGGGACGCTTTGGAGGACAGTTGACGAATAGCCTCTGTTAACAAACATTCAATTTGCAAATGGGACGGAGTTTTAGGCGGGAAATTGCGGAAAATTCATTAAAGAGTGCTGAGAACCGGTGAAAACTGGGTTTTGTTTCTTTGTTCCTGTTTTATTTTTGTTACAATTGATGTTTTGAATGATTTGAATAGGATTTATTCTAGGGATTAAAGAGAGAATTAAAGAGATCGTAGAATCCACTGATCTGCAATATAATGTTTGAAAGTTTATTTATTTTTTTATTTTCTTTAATTTAATTTTTTTTATTAATTTTTTTTTTTTTTTGTTTTATTTTATGTTAAACCTTTATCGAATTAGATTAACAATAAACGACAAAAACTGTAAAAGTTCAAATTTAAAGTAGTACAAGGGGAGATTCTTACATTATCTACCCAGCCATAAAGAAAAAAATTAGGAAAAAAAATATTTTTCAACATATAACTAACTTTTTTCTAATAAACCTATACCCTCCAAAAAAATCTTCGGTAGGTATCTAAAAAACTCTTCCATCTCGCTTTCAATCATTCATTCTGAAGAAAAGCGGTGTTCTCTCAAGTGTTCTCAAGTGATCTCATGCACCGTTGGATTTCGATTTCAAAAAGTATAACATCCTTTTTTACGGTTTTATCAAATCTATACATCCTATATTTGGGGAAATTCGACAGGTCATCGACTGGCGCTCCCCACCACCCCATTCCCTAGCGCAACTCGATTCCGTCTAATCGAATTCGGCATATTAGCACGCGAACCAAAATGAACGGTAGCTGGGTCGAAAAACAAAGGCGGAAAGAGTAATTTGGCGGCCGCATTGCGGATATCAAGCGCAACATATGTTCGCCGAAGTTAATTCTGACCCCATTCCATCTTTCCTTGGTTTTGTCCCTCCCATTCTCCTTGCGATATAACTCGTACACTTGTATGATTGTCCTTGCAACCCTTTCGGAAAACGGATATCCTATGGATTATCTTCTGCTCTATAGTACACAAAACCTAGTCGCCAACGCCCTCTAGCTGTATAATTCGCGTAAGAGAGAATTACAGAGGGTTACCGTTTGCACTTTCAATTGTTTCCGAGGCGTTAGTTCATCGTCTTTCGTTTGTTTTTTACTTGTGTTGTTTCGGACGGTTGAAAGTGCGAATAAACATTGGGGATTTACATGAAAGAACGTCTGGCTTTTTCAAGAGTTTCACTAATGCTTTGTGTTACACATGCCAGGTTGAGGTAACTGTTGATTTACCTCTCATATAACCGTGTTAGTGCCAAGATAACCTGATTTTGATGTTACCGTAGATAACATCCTATAAAATTTGCTCAAAAATCTTAGAAAAATTACTTAGTATAGAAATAGGTCGATAGTTCGTGATTAATTCTGGGTTGCTTTTTTTAAAAACTGGTGTGATTCTAGCAATCTTTCAAACTGTGGGGTACACACAAGTTTTCATACATAAATTGTAGATGGCACATAGCGGAACAGCTAAAATCACCCGACAATCTTTTAGGAAGAAAGAAGGAATTTGATCTTCTCCGGCAGTAGAACTATTCTTAAGCCTGACGATACTGTTAACCACATCTGTCTCAGTAATGGTTTGCATACTGAAGGGTTGGTAAGAAGAGTTCGTATTATAAATGCGGATATCGTCGCTAGGTAAAAAATGTTCATTAAATATCTCCGCAAATGCATCTACTATAGCTTGCGGTTCGTCAAACTTTGTATCACGCCCTGGAATGCGTGATTGATTCCTTTTTGTATTAATACATTTCCAAAATGGCCTGGGATCCGACTTCAGATTTGTTTTAATTTTATTCAGGTGGGCTGTATGAGAATTGTTTATTTCCCTCTTCGTAATTCTACGTAATCTCCCAAAATCTTCATAAAACTTTGAATTGCCAGTAGTTACCCACTTACGGTGATAGTAGTTCTTCATTTTAAGTCCATCAATCAAAGTCTTACCGAACCAAGGAGGATAAGAGGAAGGTATATACTGAGTGGTTGGAACTGACTTATTCACGATATTATATAATGTTTGATAAAAATCTCAACGGCTATATTTACATCTTCGGCGTTTTGGACGAGGCTCCAATCTGCCTTGAACATATCACTATAGAGTATAAAATAATTAATTAGCACGGAAAAAGTTGTAGCGCATGTTTGTATTGGTTGGGAAACGTTTTGCTGAAGATGGACATGGAACTTTGAGTAAGATATGTAGAGCTGGATGGTATGAGTCCTCTGGAACAACAGGATCATCGCGATGGTCAACCAATACTTGATAACCAGTATTGCAAAATACGAGGTCGAGAAGGCGTGAGTTAACGTTGGTAATGGTATTAAATTGGTTAAGGCTTACAGATGAAGTGAAATGAGTAATACATACAAACTTAGGATTACCAACGTTTGGAGGGAATTTCTAATATTAAAATCCCCAATTAACATCACTGGAATATCCAAAATTATCAGCTTAAGTGCTTCAAGGAAAGGAGTAATGTCATTCGGGGATAGGCTGGGTGGTATGTATATAGCTACAAGCATGAAAGTGAAATAATCATAAGTGCACTTGATAATAATAGCATCAATCAGAGGACAAAAGTGTTCAGAAAAATCATGGTCAACAATCTCACATAGCACAGTTGAATCAACTGCAATAAGAACGCCACCTCCCCTTCTCAGACCAGTAACTTCAAAATTCCTGTCCTTGCGAAAGACAGTATAAGAAGACTGAGGTATAAATTCACTGTTGTTAACATCAGAGGACAATCAAGTCTAATTGGATGCTTAAATTACTGTTGGGATTAATCAGTTTTCCTGAGTGAAATTATTTGAAACAATAAGCGGTATACCGTTCTTATATTTAACCACTAAATTTGTTTCATCGCCATCTAGATTTTTTTACATTCAGACTTAAGCAATTGGTAGAGTCCGTTTACTTTCGGAAGACACCAGCGCAAAGACGCATTTTAGGATTAGAAAGAGAAGTTGGTGCTAACCGAGAGAAATAACTATGTATTTCTTACCTACAGTAAGACCAACAAACATTTACCTCATTTCGGCGTCAGTTGTTGATGTGTTGTCGTTGAATTCGTTTCGTGCTCGCTACTTTTAATATTGTTATTGGCGTACTATTTATTAAAAAATCAGTTTTTCTCAAAACTATTTTGAATTAGGGGTAATATTCTACTGTAAGTATTTTGTTTTAAACAGAAGAGACAAGTTTTGCATGAGCAATCATGAAACATTGTTTTTAAAGTCTACAACTATTTTAAAAAATATAAGACAGAAGGTATGATAATATTTTTTTTTAATATTTTTAATACTATTTTTACATATTCATATATCAGTGAAGTCATTATGTTTATTTACAGGTAACATTTTAGATATTGTTAGTGAAGCTACGGGAATATCTAAAAGTGCTGTTGTCAGAATTATTCGAAAGAGTAATTCTGTTGAAGCAGAGCAAAGTGGCAGTTCTTCAAAAGACAATGTTGTAAGACATTCGCCAAAATCTACTGTGGATAATGCTGGGAAAGCAGTTTTACGTCAGGTTATTCACAATTTTCATATAACTGACAAACAGAGGCCTACATTAAATGCTGTATATAATAAAATACAGTCGGATGATACCATTGGTTTTGTAGGCAAGCGCAGCTCTTTAAGAAAGTTAATATTAACATTAGGATTTAGGTGTATTTATGAAATAACAGGTGGAAGAAGACTACTGATAACCGAAAGCTTTTGATGGAAAGATCAAATATACGTGAGCTAAGATCCTCATATATCCGAAATGTTACAAATTATCGGTTACAAGGTCGACCAATCGTGTATACAGGTGAAGCAAAATAAATTTTTATTTGATGTTGAAAAACTAAAGTATTGTATTTTAGACGAAACATACCTCCATGCCAGTCCACAAACTCTATATGAATGGGTTGATAACTCTAACAATGGACTTAAGTGCCCTATATCAAAAGGGAAACGTTTAATAATTGTACATGCAGGTACATTAATAAAATTTCTTCTAAAATTTTTAACATGTACTGTATACTTATTGTTTTAGGTAGTGAACATGGATTTATTGATAATGCCTTGTTGATCTATAAGTCCGGCCAAAAAAAGTAGAGATTATCATGACGATATGAACTTCATAAATTATAAAAGGTGGTTAGAAAAACAATTAATTCCAAATTTGCCACCTAAATCTGTTGTTGTGATGGATAATGCAAGCTACCACAACGTTCTCTCAGTTAAACATCCAACTACTAACAGCAAAAAATCAGAAATGATAAAATGGCTAAGTGAACGTGGCATCATATTTAATGAAAATTTGACAAAAGGTGAATTGTATAGATTAGTACATATGCATAAACCAAGTTACAAGAATTACACTATAGATTCTATATTTGCAAAGGATGGACATACAGTGTTGAGATTGCCCCCATATCATCCGGAACTCAACCCTATTGAAAAGATATGGGCAATTTTAAAGGGCAGAGTAGCATTTAAGCACTTTTAAACTAAATGATGTCGAGGAACTCGCTAAAGAAGAATTTGGAAAAATCACAAAAGATGAATATTGAGGAAAATTATATACAAAAAGAACACATAATGGATAAGCTTACCGATGAACTTATTATAAACCTTGATGATGACAGTGACAGCGATTTTGATTTTTCTTCTGATGATGATTAAATTAAAATTATATTTAATATAGTTAATTTAAATATGTATATATTATCTTTAAATGTATAATAAATAAAGGTGTAATTACATTTCGATTACTCTTTTTTATTAAGTAAAAATATTAATTATTATAAACAACAGACCAAACATTTCTCACCTATTTTTTTTTGAGCACTGAATATTCCTACTATTCTTTTAAAGAAATTATTTAATACATAAAGTGAAATGAAAAATTAAGAAAAAATACATTAATATACACATAAGTAAGATTTATGCTATTACTAAATACTATAAATTATAAAACTGTTAATACTATCAGAATCTAAATTTGTTTTGTATAAAAAATTACAATTATATACAATTTAATACACGTTTAACCTTCTCGTATACTTTTAAAAAGCGCGCGTGTTTTGGTCAACATATTTAAGACGGTCAATACATATCAGCTGACAATTTTCGCGCAGCTTGGGTGTCTTCCGAAAGTAAAAGCAGTCTACAATTTACGCTACATGGGAGTTTTGTCGCTAGACACCGAGACATCGCGAAACATTGTGATCTTATAATTTTTTTGAATTACGGAACACTTTTGATACACAATCAACAGATGGTAGCCGAACTTTGATAGAACGTTTCATAACCGGCCTGGTAGTATCAAATTTACCCAAACGAATTGGTACAATATTACCGATATGTATATCTAAGCAATTCAACATTTCACCGAATGACAGCCTATCATCCTCTTCTTGATCTCGCTTAGAGCCACGCTCTGCTTCCACAAGACCATAATTAATTACATTATTAAAGAAATAATTTAATTATACTGTAACATAAAAAAAAAACCTTTTCATTAGTTCATTCACCTGCTCCTAATTTTAATGAATTTTTATTAACACTTAATTTTAATTTTAATTAATACTTTAGCTTTTCTTTCCATGATTGTAATTTTTTTATTGGATATCCTTGTAGCTAACCTGGTGATGTGCTTTTTGAACACGAAACCGGTCGCCTAATTTCTCAATTTCTCAATTAAATGATTTTCTTGGAAGAAACACTTTTCTGTCTTGGAATTTCTTGATTTTCTAATCCTAAGAAAATGTTTATTTAATTCAAATAAGATTTCAAGAAAATATTTTCTTATATTACATTTTTATAGTCTTGAAATAAGAGTATTTTCTTGAATAGATATTGATTTTTGCAAGAAAATCTATTTCTCGATGCAAGAAACCATTTTTTTGCGTGTACCAGCCTACAAGCGTCTTGTAGCAAGCGGCACAGTGAATTATTTGAGGAACGCGTCGGTTAGCGCGTAACCTTTAAAATAAGCTCGATTTTTCTAAAACAGGAGACAAAATGTTCATAGCGCGAGTGATGCAGGGTTAAAAAAGAAGCACATGATGCCAATTTTTATCCGCATTACAAAAAAAAAACAATAAAAAGTACAAACACGAGAAAAAATGAAATATAACTGACAGGCGTCATAAATAATGAATCCGTTACAGATTTCATTACGTCCAATCCACTTTATCGTGCGTCCATGTATACTTTCACGCCCACAATGGATAACCGCTTCATTTCGGTTTTTTTTTTTTTCACAATTTATCCACTCCAACGTCATACACAATACATATAACCGCATTGCAACCCGTATAATATTTCACTGCAGCGACAACTGTACAAACGACGACAGTATGCGATACGTAGATTAATTTCAAGCGATATGCTACGGGAGGACAAGAATTGTCCGATCGCTGTTGACAGAGCGAAAAGAACCATAAAAAAAAAATAAAATAACTCACACAAAACAAACACGAAACTTCGAACGAAATGAAAACGATCCCGCGTGCACGCAACGCAGGACAAGGCGTCCTTTGTGATGTTATTCTAAATTGTTACAAGCCGTGCCAGTAGAGGGAGCAACAACAGCGAAGGGTGAAGAATAGAGCTTGGGGATCCCGCGGGTTCTTTTCCTGTAGGTCCCGAGGGTCCTTATTAAAACTGGAAGCGACCAGGAGGGAGATATCAAAGTGGGCTTGGGGGAAAAATAAGGGGGGAATGTTCAATTTGACGAATGGAGGAGCAAGCAGTGACACGCTAGTATTGTTCGTCTTTTCAGTTGGGAAAAGGAGATTTATTTGAGGAAGAAATGCCGGTTTTTCATTATTTCTATTTTTTCTGTTGATTGAGAACTGATTTTTGGTAAATGATGATTTTTTCCCGTTTATTTGGGGGGAGAGGGGAGAAAACGTTGTGAGGCATATCAAAACACAAAGAGTAAAATGAGCAGGTCATATAATGAGATGAAAACCAGGAGAAATGATACGAGGAATAACACGATGGATACGCCTACGACCAAGAAGAAGAGGAAGACCACGGAAGAGCGATGGCGTGGAAGAGAATTTAAAAATAATGGGAAAAAGAGACTGGAAGACAATGTGCAAAGACTGAAGACAATGGAAGGAAATTTCAGAAGCAGCCAGGATCCACAAAAGCCTTTTAAGTGAAAATGGATAAGGGGACTAATCCATCCAAATAAGCGGGAATCAAGCGCGCGAGCGTTAATGCTTAGGATTGCAGGGCTTGATGTTGATGATGATCTTTTAAAAATATTCGGTTTTATTATTATTATTATCGTTTCGTAAATAAAGCAACTATTCTGTCAATAAAATACCTCTATAAAACTAACTTGTCGACCTTATTTCGAAAACCAAATCTTTCCCATTGTGAGAATGGAACCCACGATCGATAGCGTTTGTACATTCGTAACCAACAATCTTGTCGCAATCGATCCTCAAAAGCTACTCGCCTTCTTTTATTCAGTGCCAGATAAGCAAACTTGTAACTACCTTTTGCACTTCCATCAAGATTTATCTCACCCATATGAATAGGAAAATGCGCCATAATTCTACCTATGTTCGTCTGCGTTATTCTCTCTTTTCCAAAGTCCTTCTCTTCAATTCCAAAAAGGACAAAAGGTCCTCTCGTATACCTGGCCGCGCTTTTCAGCTTTTGCAACTTTAACTGGCGAAGCTGCTAGCGCCATACCATATCACGAATGTTGTAACGTATCGTAGCGTTTTGCGAGAGACTTTAAGCTCAATATAGAGCACAAGGAGCGTACAAATACCTACAAACACATCCAACCTTGTTTCCTCGTCGATGCGCGCCCTCTAGGTTTTGTTTTGCGGAGGTATTTCCTTTCTTATCGCCGAGGAATGTAAATGCAAGCGCGGTACAAGTCGAGGAATTTATTTGTGTGCATGGGATTTTACGATATGGCGTAAATATGGACAATGTGTAAAGGTTTGCCGTTTGTCGTTGTTGTTCTGCAGCAGGTCGTTTTATTTCTGCTTATAAAACAAGCAATCGGATTTGAAGAGATGGCGAGGGTGGAATCCCAAGTGTGATTATTGTGGAGTTTGGGCCTTAGGAGATATACTAAGTGCATGCATTAGTAAAACAATGTATATATATATATATATATATATATATATATGTATATATATATGTAATAATGCCATTACAGAAAATTGTCATGAAAGGTACAACAATTAACGCAGAATATTACTCAAATCTTTTATCTGACCCGTTACGGCAAGTACTTTCTAAAAAATGGCCTGGAAAGTTGCGTAAGCGTCCGTTATTGCAACAAGACAATGCAAGGCCTCGTACCGTGCGAAGAACGAAGGAAGTTTTAAACGATCTGCGCTGAGAATTGCTTCCACATCCACCTTATTCACCAGATCTGGCTTCTGGTAATTTTCATCTGTTCCCAAACATGAGAAAACCACTATGGGGTGTTCGATTTGAGAGCTTAAATGATGTAAAACTTGCTATAAATAGGTGGATTGGGATGTGTATTCAATTAAACTATCTTGTAATTTAGATGAAAATTAACAAAATAAAAAAATTACAGCCAAATTCCTAGAACTTTGAAAACATCTCTCGTATGTTAGCAAGTAAAGCGAAGAAAAGATATGAAAAATTTTGTAAATTAAAAATGGCAAAAAATAAAATTATCTAATATATTTCCACTTTCATTTCTCTTGTTAAATATCCCTATAATGTCAAAATAAAAAGAGTATAATTTCGACTTTGAATGACCAGGAAAAATACAAGTAAGAAGGGAAAAGTACTTCATTGCAAGTCTTGTATTTTTCCTGGCCAATGAAATCAGTTTCATAAGACGCGGAACTGCAGAAAAGCGAATACTTCTGGAGAGAATTTAGAATTTGAATTATAAATGTTCCGGTTTTCTGCAGTTTCGCGTTGTGTGAAACCGACATGATAATATAATTTACTTTGTATAATTGGAAATTCTGTTTAATTTTCATTCCAAACGCTAGATGGCAATAGATATTCAGATTCAACTACTAACATTATAGTTTCTCATCTATAGAGTATATGTAATCTGTGGTAAACACTTAAAAAAAATAAAATATTTGATTATATGCGTTTATAAAATCAAATACATAGGCAGTAGGTATCGGTTATTGTTGTATTTCTACTTCAAATTAAATCAACGTCGTTGAATACTATAATACCATCGGAAATTTGATATAGCATTGACACCTAACTTCATAAACAACTTTTACGACTTAACGTCTACAATCTCGCATTTCTTCTCGCCTTTATTGGTGCTTCGGTTGTACGTATACCCTTCTATCGCACGCAATATCCATAAACATTCCGTTTTATTAACACCTAACACATTACCATGCAACAACTCTTTTTGTGCTTCTTTTAATTAGACGTGAATAAATCCTTTCCGAGTCGAGATACGCGTATGGTTCTTGCCAGAAGAAAGAGAGAGATTCCTCGTTCACAGACTTACATAAAACACGGTGCAATTGATAAGGAGAACGAGCTTTAATATTCGCTGTAAATTGAGCAATTTGTCTTCATAAAAGTATACGACTAATATTAGATTATAAGCAAAGGCGGGGTTATATGCACGACCATTGTGCTTGCATCTTCGTGTTATGCTCGTTTAGGAGAAACAAGTAATGTTGAGGCGATAAGGAGAAAATAAGCAGTGAGAACTACATTCCGAGAGGAAAAAGGTTTAAGTGAGGTAGTTGCTCTGGTGGAACAGTTTTAATTGATTTTCGATAGGTAATCGTTTTTATGCTTTGGAAGACGACTAGGCTGAAGGCTTGGAATAATCGTCTGGTGTTCTTGATTCAATATCAAAGAAAATATTGGCCCACCCCACAAAGTTTCATGAATATTGATTTCAAAGGAGAAGAACTAACCTCACATTGTGACCTTTAACGTAAACTCTACGTTTACGCGTTTCGCAATCGAACCTTGCGTATTTTGAAATTACAAAACTTGGCTTTCGCTTTTGTGTATTAAGCAGAATTTAAGCACTAAATACTACTAAACACTTAGCCGAACACGTGATGATACAAGGGTAGTTTTTAACTAAACTGAGAAATTATCTTCAGCGTCCCTTCACTGCTCTATTGGCGATAGCGATTGTTTGACCACGGCCAATTAGGATATACATTTGGAATTAAATTTGATACTGAATGTTAAATAACTTTTCTTATTCTAAAAATAGACTAATTTTAGTGGACAAACTGTCGTGCGAGGAGCCAACTTAAAAACTGACTATGATCTTAGACATTTGACATAAAATATCGACATTTCTTAATGGATACGACAACTTCTTAACTAGAGACATTTGTTTAATTTACGATAAGACTGGAATACAACTGCATTTATTCTTTACATTGTTGTAGGAAAATATTTCATTAAATTACATTTTTTCTGTGAAGAAAATTGAGAAAAGACAAGTTATTTAGCCGTTCCACCATGATCATCGTTGTAGGGAGATAGATTTACTTCCCAACACCTCTACGACAGGGGGAAGGGAACCGAGGTAATAAAAGCAGCTGGAGACACTGGGAAGGAGCGAAAGAGGTCAGTAAATTTGTTAAAGTATACTACATAATACATATACAGTGTCATCCATAAAGCAGGGGTACGGTAGGGGTAACTTCTTTATTATGGGTCTTTCGAGAAAAAGTAATTCTTAATAAAAGTTTGTGCATCCCTAAAATTAAACATGTATCGTTTATGCGTTAAATGTAGCACAATACATAAACGATATCGGGCATAATATAAAATTAGAAAGCCTAAAATTGGTTAAAAACGTCATTTCGTCGCTAGAACTGGATGTATATGAGACTATTTACATAAATAAAAAAGCAAACCTAATCAATAAAGAGAAGGGACCTTTACACTTTTCCTGTTTTTTCGATTTATTACGGTAAAGAGGTACCATTTGATTTATAGTTGTGCTATAACAAGAGACGTCGATCCTTTCGTATATTCCGCATAGGTCCAGTATTTAGTTGAAGGGTATAGGCGAAAAAAACACAAATTTGACGGATAGAAAGGACATAATCGTTGTCTCACTCGATTTTTATTTTTATTAGGGTGGGATAGCCATATGTCTTGCGTTTCATGGTGACAATGCCTTTTTCCGCCTTTTCTCCTTATTTGAACTTGCTTTTTAGTCTAAGAGGCAAAAGTAGGTACTTGTATATATTTTTTTCTTGAAGAGTAGGGATAGAGCGAGTTCGTTAGATTTAATATATGTTCTCTCACATTAATCGGTACGCGGCTGAAGATAAAGACCCACGTGTCTTCGAAATGGCCTTTCTGAGTTAATCAATAATTTGTGTGGTGCGGAGTGCGCTGAGAATATTGTTGTTTAATGTTTTGTCCATTTTCCATTATGAACGGTTCAATGAACGATCGCTACTCGATCGATACTAAATTCTATCTCTTTGTCTATGTGGCATTTGATTTAAAATTGGTAATAGGTCTTCTTGCGAAAATTGCAAATATAACTTGGCAGTAAGGTTTTCCTCAGAGAAGAGGGGCCCAATCATAATATTCTTTAACAATCCGCATAAGACATTTACTTTAAATGAGCATTGGTCCTTGCATTCTATAGTACAATGAGGATTTTCTGTAGCCCACCATCTACTGTTCTGTGAACTTACTGTTCCATTTGCTGAAAATGTTGCTTCATCGGTCTATAAAATATTTAGAGGAAACCGTAAATTTTCTTTATATTCCGCTTGAAACTATGTAGAAAGAGCTTTAAATTTATTTCTTTTAAGGATACTTTGTTCAGCAAAAATAAAATTTGTCTTAGTCGGCCATGACTTTAAATTTAGGTATAATTTTTAATGCCAAACTTTTTCAAAAAGCATTTTTTAATATTTTGCGAAGTAACTTTTGGGACAAAATCAAGTTTTCAGACGTATCTTGTATAATATTAGAAATTTTCCGTATTTTATTGGTACATGTTTAGTTTTAGGGAATGCAAAAACATTTATCAAGAATAACTTTTTTCGAAAAGCCCACAAAAAAGAAGTTTCCCATATGGTGATGACATTGTAATTCAATTTTCCGAAGATATTCGTGTTTACACCAGCCATTCAAAGTTGGGTTGAGGGGCTGGCTCTATCATGTGTTTAATCTATGTATGTACCTATTCTGATACAAATATTATATCGTTACCTTGCTCTTTGACGTTAATTACTTTAATTACGATCGTTTATCTGACGACCAAATATCGCAACGCAGTAACCGCAACGATGTTGTCGACGCTCGCAATTATATTTCTCAACAATTATGAACTATAATTTCCCAATAATGGACACTCAGCAGCGTTCGCATTCGACCGACGCAGTTCAATCGTTCGGAAACCTAAACACATCGATCATATAGCTATTGGAGCGTATAATTTAGCTTGCTGTACGTACAGGCCATTTGCTTTAACGCTATTGCCTCACTCCAATCGTCGACGCTCCGTCTTTGGATGATGGATTCTGCGGCTGACGTATGTACGAAAAGCTCGAACCGCAATTGTGTTAGAAACTACATCAAGCGTACGGAATTGCTCTTGTAAAATGGCTATTGGTATTGCTTTAGTATTGGATTCAAATTCAACGATTATAGAAGGGAAAAAACAGCAGATTCGTGTACAGTTTGTAACAAAGGTTAGGAATATTGTATTTTAAAAAATAATGAATAAATTTTGCGAAGAACGCTGCGACATATCGATTTTTGTTTTCCTCAATTTTATAATTAACAGTTTTTAAGTTGCGAGGTAATCGTCCATTCTTATGCGAAAATCCAGTACTTATATCACTTTCCTTGAGAGTATGCTTGGCCAATATGACGATTAAATGTGAGGCGTGTGAAAAGAAAATTAAGACCATGCTTATATCGTCTGTAGAAATACCTGTGGTAAAGGTTTTCATATGCGTTGCTGTGATATAACTGGTGAAACACTTGCACCGATGAGAGAAAACGGTGGAATTAGCAATTGCACCCAAGGATGCACCCAAGATCTAAGCTCAATTTTGGCAAACAAGTGAAAGGACGATATCGCACAAGAAAGCGTATTTATCGACAGAGATAAGGTGGGTGATATTAATACATGAAAGTAGAAATTAACATTTTAACAATACAAAATCGAATTCTTTCCGAGGAAATATCTTTCTTGAAGGAATCTACTAAGCAAAATAAATAGACTAACGCAGAATTGCACTATCGTAAGGAGACTGAGCCCAAAACAAGAAAGAAATCTCAAATAGCGGTAGATCTAAAAACGATGATGAGCAAAAACATTGTAATCAATAGAGCCCGGTAACTGGAGAGCAATCGCAGCGGCGGTGTGATTGTGTTTATGTGGGCGGGGAGGGCTGGTCGATTATGCTACGACACGATAAATCATCATCACTCAGTTCAGTTTAGCATTGGATAGCGGATAGGGCGTGTTGATTCTATTGATATAGACGTAGTTATTAATTGTAGTTGTTATTTAGTGTAGTGCGTTTTGATGTTATTGATACAGACATAGTTATTAATCGTAGTTTTTAGTGAACATGTCGAAGGCTACAAGCGACCCTTTCAAGACATAGTAAATAAGTTTATTTCTGACTTTCCCGATTTGTTTTACAACGGGAGTAAGACCGTTTGTAAAGTGTACAAAATACATTTGATGTCAAATAAGAAGTGGAACTGTACAAGACACGTAAATTCCGCACAGCATAGAAAACGAAAATTAGGCATGCCACCGAGAAGTGCATTTTCTCTTGATGTAATTCTTATGTTGATAAACTGTAGTTTGCCGCTAGGCTTATTCGATAAACAACCGTTTAAGGACTTTTGGGACAATTACAATCCCGAGTTGCGGTTGCCAACGGAGAAAACGGCACGTAAGCATGTTGCATTTGTACGCGATGACGTGGAAAAGAAAATGAAACGCATATTGAAAAAAACAGTTTCTTTGGTTAGGTGTTGACGAGACAACAGACTGTAAAAAAATTCAATTGTAAATATTATGGTACGCATACTAGACCCTAGTTCATATTTTCGTAAAAACATCTGCATGTATATCTGCATATTTCAGCCGTTTTCTTTGCATAAAATCCTAAGCCTAGTAATAAATAGCTTAATATGTAAATTCATATTAGCCTGTATAATGTTAGATATTTTATTATCAACTTATTTTGGCCGAACTGAAGAAAGGCTCTTTCTTCATTAATGTACACCGTAATTTTTTGACGTTTCTGACTTTCTCGATTGAATTACGACACAAGAAGAGCGTACGCACTTCCCTTACGATTGAAAGGAGGGAGTTATTTATTATTCAGTTTTTGTAATGCAATTAACACTAAAATCAACTTATGATACATCAAAATACTTTGCTTTTTGTGTAATTAAAAAAGTGCGAATTCTATACTATTACCCGCTAAAGTTGTTACAGAAATTAGACACATGATTATTGCCATTTTCAATATACTATTTTGACAGTTTCTTTTGACACCTTTCAATCGCACACCCATCAACAAATTTTTGGCCGAATTTGATCTAAATTTACAAGTTTTCAAATTCTAACATTAACCGTAACAAATTGCATCCGAATTGATCAAAGTCCAAAGCAGGATATTCATCAAACAAAAAGGAAGAAAATCAAATTCGAACAAAATTACTGAGAGAAACAATTTTTCCTCTTGGAACAACCCAAAATGGAAAATTGGAGCTTATCCTTCGCTTTAAACGCTAGAGTTCTATCAACGATACATAGATTCCTTCAAGAAATCGAGAGAAACATCCATAGCGATGCTGAAAACGAAAACGAGCAAAGAGAAAATCGTGGTGACGACTTTGTGGAGGATGATCTATTATTGGAAGGCACCATTGAGGAAGAAGAACAACGAAGTAATGGTGAAGGTATGCTTGATGAACATTGTTGCTTGATGGAAATTCTTTTGGGATTATGCAAGAGAAATTACTGTTTCAGGTGATAATCCCCCTGTAGCGCAAGAAATTGTACTTCTTCCTTCTGGCGCTAGAACGACGCGGTTTAGAAATCGATGGACTACAACTCGGATTGACGAGATCGGGGAGAGGAAACGGTAAATGACAATAGAAATTATATATTTTTATCTTTTTCTGTAGCAGATTTATCTCTTTGGGAAAATTACAATGATATTTTTGGAGACTTTTTACTTCTAGCAGGGATTTTGGGCATCCAAAACATAATATTAATCTAAGATTGATAATTTTATTTCTTCTTTGAGTAAAGGAAGGCAAATTTTGATTTTCAAGTATGAAGAGGAACTGAAAAACATGGGGCGTTGCTTGAAAAAATCGTACGGTTGGCAATAAAAATCTACGAATTTAAACATTTTGTGTAGTGTTTAGTGCACTGATAATTTTAATGTTTGTCACAGTCTCCTTGCTCTCATATTTTCCAAATTATTTTGCAAAAAACTACAAAAATTAATTTCTATACAAAGTGTCCTATAACGTTATGTTCAAATTTTGGAAACGTAAAGTAGGCTTAATACTAAGAAGAACAAACATAAATATTATTTCAAAGCTTTAACGATAGTCATGCTAATGTTAATAAAATACTATTGATAACGAGCAAATGTTATTGTGTTGGCGTGTCATTTGAGTTGGTCTTTTTAAAAAGGTATTCCTCATTACAAAGCATTCATGGAAGTACCTAGACAGTTAAAGAAATGCAGACTATGAGTTTTGTTTCGATAGAGGAATAAATGTACTAACAAGGGTAGATAAACAAGTGTTAGACACTGTTACGAGGGATCCAACTATTAATGCACGTCGAATTTCTTGGAGTGACACGAACAACTGTTTGGCGAATTTCAAAACGTGAGGGTTTGCATCCATATCATTATCGTAAGGTGCAAGATTTGCTTAAGGTAGACCACCATCCTCATCAACTGGATCTTAAAACAGTTATCTCTTAATTTTAATCTCTGCAGAACAGTGGGAGGCAGTCCGAAGGCAATACGCTCATATGGATTTCTGGCGTCCCTCAAGGTAATGTCCTCTGCCCAACCCTACACTTACTGTGTACAGCAGACATTCCCATCACGAATAGTACTGCGATTGCCACATATGCAGACGATACCATCATAATGGCCTCCCACATAGATCCTGGAGTAGTCTCAAGAAACCTACGAAACCGGCTAAGCAAGTTGGAATATTGGTTAAGATTATGGCGTGGCAAGGTAAATAATACGAAATCGACTCATTCGCGCTAAAAATGGAACAATGCGGTCTGGCGTCTATAAACCGAAAATTATTACCTGCCAGGAATGAGGTTAAATATCTGGGAATTTATTTAGACGCCACTGGCCTACGATTTTCTGACACCCCTACGTACTAGAAGATTGAAAAGGTTGGATTCCCTGGATCTTTCCACCACTAAGAACTAACTCATAGTTATTTATTTACTATACGTACAAAAAAGAACTCATTATCTTGGTAATGTAGCTAAATATTAAAGGGTGCTCACCACTGGGTGTAACGCCCACTATGTCACTTGTTCTTAATTAAATATATTGTCTATTGTTATATTATAACAGATTACAATAAAAAAAAGGGAAAAAGCCTAGATTTCAACATCAATTTTCTATTAATGTTTGGGGTGATCTAATCGATGGTTTATTAATAGATCAGTTCGTTCTTCCTGCGAGATTAAATGCAGACAGTTACCTTCAATTTCTTGTTGAGGAACTGCCACCACTTTTAGAGGATATTCCATTGATTGTAAGGCGAGATATGTGGTTTCAAATGGACGGTGCATCGGAATTTCCGTCCAGAATGTCATTAACACCGATTATTCAAGATGGATTGGCCGAGGTGGTCCTATTGCTTGGCCTTCTGGATCACCGGACCTTACTCCCCTAGACTTATGATAAATAAATTATTTATGGGGGTATATGAAAGATTTAGTATACGCGCAAGTTTCAGCAGGATGGCGAATAAATACCACAAAATAGGCGTGAAATACAAATGACTACTGCACTTGTAGGATTACAGGCACAAGCTTGCATTCAACAAGGAGCTCAATATTTTGAAAATATTATTAATTAAACTTTTTTTAGGTGTTTCTTTATTTGACGAGGTTTTTATAATTTTCTGTCAAAAAATTGAAAAGATCTATAACTTTGAAACAAATAATAATCGACCTACAACTTTTGCGTTTCTTCTTGTTAGGATTAAATCTACTTTACGCTCCTAGAATTTGAACATAATGAGACGGGACACCTTATATACACACCATCTTTTTCAGCTCTTCAAGATCCACCAGCATCGAGCAGGACAGAGACAGATGGCGTAGTCGTAGCCCATTACTTTTAAGAGATAGGGGTAACGAGGTTTAAATTAAAGAAATTGTCAAAATTAATCATAGAGTACAGTGAGAAGTTCTTTTACAGAGTTTTTTTTCTTTTGCGCGTCAAAATTAACTTTCTTTCATTTTAATTTATCTAAGATTTTGTATGATGTACCTATTTTCGGAATTAAATTTGAAACAGTTCGTTTATTTTAATGAAAATACGACGTTTTATGTTTTAGTGCTTTCAAACTTATGGTATTCAATTAGAAAAAAAAAGTAATTTATAGCTGTGTCATTTTTCAAATAATCTTGCGATGGTGTTTGCGTTGTTTGAAGAAACCCTGTACATTATAATCCTTCTGTAACAAGCAGACTGTTTACTGTATTCATGCCAAGTATTTCCGTTGGAATGTTAGGGAACAAGTGTTGCAAAAAATAGAACCCTAAGATCATTGACTTGGAGAAATGTTTTCATACTGGACTTACATATGAAATTTCCCACGCCGAATGTGCCTGCTATATTTTTATCGTTACATACTTTTCTGGACTAATCTTGCAAAGAAATTTATGCGGCCAATGACCCAACTAATCGACGCCAAATGTTAGCGTATGTAAAATCTGTTTATGTGGGTTTATTTTTAGGAAACATAAGCGATAAAAATAGATGAGGATGAAATTAATTGTAAGATGTGTTAGTTTTATGGTTGAACAAGTGTGTTATTATGTTTAGTTTATGTACCCTTAAAATACTGACTAATTTCAACAAAAATACTGACTTATTTGCCATTGAACATCTGGCTTTTAATGATTTTGAGGATACCTGTTGTGCTAGTAACCAAAGCACAATTGAGCAAAAAACAGCATTAAAAGAGGAAATTGGGTTGTACGTGTTTGTTTACATGGAAGAAAATTCTTTCAAAAAAGCTACAAGACTTGTAGCAACGTTATAAAGTTATGGAATAAGGGGAAAGCCGTTGGAATTGATAAAAGGTTACTTAAGTCAGAGAACCCTTTTCTTATCAAAATATAAAAGTTTACATTATAAATCATATATTTGCTTTAGGTACATTATTTTCTAGCAATTTTCTTTCGCTTTATAATAATAACAATAATAATAATAATAATAGGCATAATAATAATAATAATAATAGTACGGCATAACTAGCAGCAAGGTGGAAGCTACCTAGGGACGACAACAAATGGAGCACGTCAGGAAGCCGACCACCATTTGCAACTCAGGTCAGAAGATACTTAAGTTTAAGCACAACAACTGACCCCGCCGCGCCTGTGCCCATTAATCTCCGGTTCTAGTTCTTTTTGATCCCCGCGTTAATTTCCTTTTTTTTTTTTTTGGTTCTCTTTCCTAGGCTTGGATGTTGCGCAGATTAGCTTTGTCTGCCGCGCGGCGGGGTTAGTTGTGCTTAAACTTGGGTATCTTCTGACCTGAGTTGCAAATGATGGTCGGCTTCCTGACGTGCTCCATTTGTTGTCGTCCCTAGGTAGCTTCCACCTTGCTCCTTTCACATGCACCTTCACAAATTTATCTTAATATAAGAAAGTTGGAGTCTTTCTCTAAAACAGTTTCAAATTTTCGTATTACACACCAATTTGTTTCGCCTTCTACAGCGCATAACTGTGCGCGAACATCATTCACAATTTGAACAGAATCCACTAGCGACATCGAAACATTTTGTAATTTTTCTATTCCCTCCGCTAGTCCGAAGTAATTGTTGTGAATAGTATGTAAATCTCTTTTAACCTGACTATCTTGAAATATTTCCTGGCTTTTCTTGATTGCTGCAGTTTCTGCCGGATTGAATTTTAAAACAACCTTCTTTACTTGATCAAAATATTTGCTGTAGTAAAACGCAGCCTGCAACCATGTTCCCCAACGTGTAACAATCGGCTGTGATAGTTCAGGTAAATCAGGACACAGTTTGTGAGATAGCTGGGTACGTTTCGGGGACTTTAGAAACACTGCCTTTGAACTAGCAATCAATGCAATCGTTTGTGCCGCAAGATTTAGAGTATGGATTTTACACGTTACATGTAAGAAGTTACCACTGTGTTCTTTAAGAGATCGGCCCAAAGAACGCATATTTGCGGCACCATCACTCATAAACATTAGAAGTTGCTTAGTTGAAACTTCAAATTTGTTCAATGAGTTTAACACCACCTTTAAAATCTCATCGGCAGTACAATTTATAACTCTTTTGGAAGCGAGTAAGAAGGAGGGTGACGGTCGATGTGGTTCCATTGTACGTACCATTACATTAACCACAGAATGTTTTTGACGTTTGATCTGTTGTTTCGTCCATACACAACCACAGTTTTTTATCTTTCAATTCCGTTTTCATTCTTTTTTCTATATGTTCACGAGCAAATGGTACTACATTTCGTATCGATGTCTGACTAGGTAATTTACAATACGCATATTTATTCCAAAAGGAGATAAATGCTTCTTTGTCTAGTAAAAGAAACGATAGATTACATAAAATAAGAGTAACACATTAATCAAATGTAAATTTTTCTTGGTCTCGTATGCCACTTTTTGGCAGAAGAATGCTGTTAGCTTTCGATGTGATGTTGACAATGGATTCTGGACCAATACATTAAAGGGATTTTACAAACTAGACATTGAATTTTAGCGCCATCAAATATTAAGTCCGGCATGTCCACTACAAGGTTTTTAACTGTGTCTGCCATTGGTCGTTTTCGCGACGTACCTAACTGCGACATTTTTAAAGCAGGCATAAGCGCACAATTACGAAATAAGTTACGACAGCCTACATATACACAGAACTACTCGCATACAGCATCGATTTAGTACTGACGCTGTGAACGCGTGAAATAAATAATCGCCGACTCCGCACCACATATCTACTACACTGACTGTTACCGCTGTTTGCTCAGACTACTAATTTGTTTCCAAATCCTATTAACAGCAGAAATTCTTTCATTCTACACAAGTTATTTTTTTCATCAACGTATCTCCAGATACAATTCTTCAACATTAATATTACTTACCTATACGAAACGATAATGTCTTATTTATCCTTTATTCCCATTATAAATGCGATTTTTTTTTGATGCAGACACGCTCGCCAGACTACATATATTACCACATAATGCGATCATACGTATAAAAGTACAATGTGTACAAGCAATACACGTACTTATATACATATGTCCATTTCAGTAAACAGCTCGCAAGCAGTGTTTGTTTACGTTTTACGGGCGTATTGACTCGATTCGCCTGTAGGTGTTAGGTCCGTCGGTGCACACGGTCAAAGCGTAAACAAACATCAAAACAAACAGGACACGTCTTGCGGTCGCGTCTGGCGCTTGTTAATTGAATGCCAGACTGAAAATTTAATGGCTACGGCTCGAGGACGATGATACAATGAGACGAGAGATGACATTGCACTATTTATGAGCCGCTGATGTGAATTGAAAAGACGCAAATTTAATGCAGTGCATACGTTTTTGTAAATAATGATGGGTTGATTATGAGATATATTCATGGCGAAGCACTGATATGACGAGATGATAGGATTAATGACTGTTTACTTTACAGTTCACTTCGCCCGAATTCATTTCATAATTAGAGCTTCCAGATAGCAGAATGCATAAATGATTTGAGTATGACAGATGTTTCTTTGGTTTGCTACTGAAAGTTTGCTATAGCTGTAGAGATGCATCCAGAAATGTTGTGTCTAGACTGTTTAAAATAGCGAACGTTGCATTGATGCATTGCTGTAATTCTTTGCGAACAAAAATCAATTATTTGATGTACGGATTGAACCAGCATCGACAACAGATATTGATGAAAATTTTAAAAAGCAAATGTATATGCTTCAAACGCCCAAATCATTCTGTAACTTCAGTACAATGTTACTGACATCGAAACTATGAAAAAAATTGAATCGATTCAGTAGATTTTTCATCATTCTGTTGCAAAAAAAATTTTCTTGATCTTTTTTATTGAATAAACTAGGAGTTCCGCAACATTCAGTACTAGGACCAATATAATTTTTTCTTTTCACCAATGAGCTACATTTGTTATATAAAATAGGAAGTATTTATTAACGTTTACTTTCTAATTTCTTTTGTTATTAAGAATGATTTACGTTTAAATTAGAATAACAGGTGTTTCCTTGCTGACTGACAGGTATGTACATGGATAGCTGTTGACACTTTTCGACTGAAATGAGGTCATTAGCAAATGTAGATGATATAAAATATTTAGATTCAAATTTTATGGAATTCTAACAAGACACATATTACTGCAACAGTGTAAAAATTTTGGAGCTACATATTTTACTCTGAACTAGTGTGAGTTTTACATATCATTTACTCAAAGTCATAATTTCACTCAAAAAACATGTGGAAGGAAGCATTGAAGAACGTCACTTTGCGTCAAAGACAAACTTCTGATTGTATTAAACGATTCAAAAATGACCAAAGGGAGCTCGTTAAGTTAGAAGTAACATCAAGCGAAGATTTCACATGATGAAATTGAAGGTGAATTGTGGACGGTGCTGAACATATTTATGTACCAAAATAAGACTTCCAAAATACATTCATTTCGAGGCTTCGGTGTTTGCATTCCAAATGAGCTGGTTATACACTAACCAGAAATCTAACGTAAAGTATTAAACGTTTATTCTACTAGGCTTGTATTTGGATTAACTCTAGTTTGAGTTGAGTTTAAGTAAAATTCTCAAATCTTTTAGTGGTGTGTAGATTATCGCTTTCAATTTTTGACATTACGAAAATGTTCCTTCTACTACAACCTTAAGTTCGCAAAACATCCACTGATTTTGATTTAAAAAATCCCGAGATTTGGCGGTAAAGCGCTTGTTATTATTAACTAACATATCAAAAAATTTAAAACGTTGATCCAGCGTAAAGTATAGGATATAACTTCCTAAAAATTACATTTTGGATCCAATTTCCTCCACGTTTTTCGACACCAGCCTAAGCGATTTCTCAGAACAAAATGTAATAAAAACCTACAAGTAAAAAAGTTTCCACCATATTTTCTTTAAATCTTTGCATCGATAGTAGATATAACTTCTTGGGGAAATTATTTTTTTTTTTCAAGAAATGTTTCGAAAATACCAGTTTATTAAAGTTCCAACATATTTTCTATCCTTTTTCTCGCCCGAGAAACGTCGTTTAGGTTAGGAATCAAGCGCTGAGGAGGTAAAAGCCTGCCAAGATAGAAAGTGGTGGGTGAAAAGGGGAATGGAACGCTGTCTTTTTTTATTGAATTCTGACACAATTTCCGCACGTCATTTTACATTTTTCTCGTGTTCCGCAACTTGCCGTTTAAAACCGTTATATTTTATTTATTTTTAGCGGTGGAAAAATGCGCAGTGTACGTCAATGATGTCAATTACTTAACGCCTTTCATGAATTTTCTCTATCTTATTCCTGGAGTCCGTTTTCTGAATATTGGTGCGCTTTTATATTGCTTCGTTTTTATTTTTACATAGTTGTACATTTTATAAACTAGTGAAAAGGTTCAAATTTTGGCAAGTGTCGATGAAATGACTATTTTATTCAAGCAAATTTCCTCACAACCATTTATCGATCTGAAATTATAAACATCTCCCAAAAATCTACACGATATCACATTCCTAACTCACTCAACAACAACAACAACAACAACAATAACGATACCACAAACTGTGAAGCACTTTTTCAATTCAAAAACAGCTCCAAACTTCCCTATCAACCCGTCCACCCTACCAGACCCTTAACATAGCGCCACGTGTGACAATGAAGGATTTCTCAGTTATTCAGACGAGGCCTGGGCTTTCTACATTCTGAAAGAGCTTTGCGACTGGATCTCGGGGTGTTACTTTATTTGCTGCGGTTAGAGGCGCTGACGACAGCGCTGTTAGCAGGGCAATTGAAGCGGGCACACGTATACATATGTTCATGTATGTATGTTGTACATACGTTACGTATAATAACGTAGTAATATTGTCAAAGTCGCCCACGTTGGAGACGTTTGTGTGTTAGGAATGTTAGTTGCTTGTACGAGAAGGCGTCGTATGAAATGACGTGGTGGTGATGGTGCTTATTCATCGTGTCTAATTTAATATCAATTCATAATTGAAGTTGGGGGAATGAAAGCGATGGGTTGGTACTGGAATATAGGCGGTTATTATCTCTGTTCTGGTAGTTTAGTGATAATTTTCTGAGGGTATTAGTAAGATTGATCCGAGCTAGCTATAAGTGACGTACAGAGTAATGTAACGTAAATGAAATACAGAAGCAGATTAGTTGAAATGGCAAATATGAAAACTTTGTGTCCATGTTTACCACAAAACCTTTTAAACCCTTTGAACATTGATGGATCCTTTAGTGTGGCCTATGATATGTCTCCAAAAAGCAATTTTCCAGTTGTGAATTTCAGTTTGTAAATGGGATTAGCAATTAGACCTACACTGAATGGTATTCTATAAGGGTAGTCTGAAAAGTTTCAAGCCTCAACATGAAGATGGCGGGAAAGTTCATGAAATGGTGGTAGAAAATCGCCGAATTAAGGTTAAATGGATAGCAGAGGCTGTAGGTATCTCGAAGAAAACGTGTCTGTAATATATTGACTGAAGATTTGGGCATGAAGGCGTTAACCGTGCGTTGGGTGCCGTGTTTGCTCACTTAGGACTAAAATCGAATTCGAATGAACGTCTCCAAAGTAACTGTAGATGAAGCTTGGGCACACCAGTACATTCCTGAAGCAAAGACACAGTCAAAACAATGGACTGCAAAGGTGAGAACTACTTGATCGGCCGGAAAAGTGATGGCGACTGTTTTTTGGGATAATCATAGGAGTTGTGTTAATCGACTACCTTGAAAAAGGCAAAACAATATGGGATAGGCGCATTTGAGGAAAAAGAAAGTTTTATTCCACCAAGATAACGCCTTGTCTCACACTTCAATGGTCTCCATGGAAAATTTGGCGAATTGGGGTTCTAAGTTCGAATTGATAAATCAAACATTCTTTTCTCCATATCTGGCCGCCGGAATCTTTTTTCTATTTCCTAGGCCCAAAGCTTCGCAAAGATTTCTCAAAGATTTTCATTGAACGAGGAGGCTATCACTATTTTGCAGAACAAGATGCCAACTACTATTTGGACGGAATCAAGAGGTGGGATCATCGCTGGGAAAAGTGAACAGATTTACCAGGAGATTGTGTTGAGAAATAAAATTGAATTTGTGAAAAAAATGTTTGTTTTTGTGTTAGGCTGGAAACTTTTCAGACTAGCCTCGCAAGTACCATAGCGTTACATGAAGTGCTAATTTGGAAAAGGTCATAAATGAATAGATCAAGAAGGTAATGCTTTCTATATTACTTAATTTATTTGTTATGAGAAAATTTTGTCCTACAAGTAACATGTTCCACTAAAAAAAAAGGATTTCATAAATATTTTAGAAACAAATCATTTGGTTGTTCTATTTTGCCATCTTAATCAAAACAAAAAAATCCATAAACGGTGAACAGATAGCATCAATAATAGCCGAATTCATAACATAACCTAATATTTATATCCATTGCCAAACGACAAATCATGTGACGGCATTTACGATCAATGACGTATATCGAATGTTAGTTTGCCTCGATTATACCTTTCTTTTAACACCTGTATATGAAAGCCTTTAATAGAAAACGAGTTTTCAGGAAAATCTATGCGTTGCCAAATGAAAATTATATCGATGTTTTCCTTACAAGGTATAAGAAAAAAGGGCAATTAAATTGAGGCAAGCGATACAACAAGACGCTTAAATTAAGTTAGTTATGTATTATGTTCTAATATAACATAGACAAATAACATAACCTTGAATTTCCTAAAAATCTTTGACAACCAAATTTGTAAATGAAATTCCTTGTTACCCAATCTACGTCATTCTCCCCACAAACTAAAATATGGTTATACCAAATCATTCAAACTCAAAATTTATTATTTATAGCTCATTTCACTAGCGTCAACTGCGCTATAATGTTACGACATATATTATTATTTATGACAGAAGCATAACTCTTCATTTTCCCTGGCCAAAATTTATTGACTGACGTACTGCGACACGAAATGAGTATGGCTTTACACACCTATGTAGGAGAATGAATGTCATTCTAACGTGTAGGAGATGTTCTACAACTTGAAGTCAAATCGAACGGTGTTGAAGCTTTTGCATTTATCAAGAATGTCACACCGAGGAAAATATATCTATATTTAAAATAACAATATGTTATATGTATGTAGTAAAATATGTCAAGAACCACCTCAAGTACTAATGTAATTTAAAATGTGTGAAAGTAATACTTTATTTTAAAAATAACTATAATTTTTGTTAGAGTAATTGTGTATTTTGTTGGATTGAATAGATGTATTGTAATTCTTACTATAAATTGTTCTCAAATGCAAGATTTGCTGTCCTAAAATTGTCCTTTGTGATCTGTACGTAACACAAGAGTTATAAATAAAGCGTGACAAACGGTTGCACCCGCAGAGGCCCCGTGAAAGGAGCTGTGTTAACTATGTATGTACACACAAGGAATCGAGTGGACGTTCGGTTATTATCGATTGATCGGTGTGCGTGTACTATTTATAATGTTCGAGAAACTAGTGGAATCGTCTGGGGCGTACCGCGCAAAAGTAGACACAGTATTAATAACAAAGTAATAGATTGTTACCTTTTATTGACGTATCGATGACCATTGTGGTAATGTGCGACTGCCATGGTACGCCGTGTAGTACTGCAACATAAGCAATGCTTCCATTGTCGATTCGGTCAGGCCTCGACGACGGTCTGAAAAAGTTCTCGTACACTTTGCAAATGCTCGTTCAGCATCTAATGAAGTAAGATTTGCGAAATTCAAATACTCCTGTATCTCTTCTGTGCAGTCTTGAATTCGAGATATAGATCGAACCTTTTCAAAATCCGGATTTTTATTTAAGTGCACGAAATGTTTGCGCGACATCTAATCCTATAGGATCCGTCGAACTTTCTAGAGCGGCTGCTAAATTGTTGATGTTATTTAACGAGTTTTGTATAGATAAGTGAGTATTTTCTAACTGCGAAATAGTTTGTGTCATCTATGTCATCTATTTCTTTTTCAACATCCGAATCGGAAAAAAGTTGCTGACTCTCGCGAACCGCTTGAGAATTAGAAGAGTTAGGTTTGAAAATGGCATCTTTCACTCAGGAATAATATTTGCGATATTTGTAAGATACTGGCTCGATTCATGTTCCCCATCACGTCAATACAGGCTGAGGTGGTAACGGATTTGCAGATACAATTGCTTGAATATGCGGATATGTTTAGGAGATTTTACAAACACTTTTTTGGTAGATGATATTAAATCATTCACCCTAGGATACTTGCTTGGAATTGTTTCTGCTACGAGATGACATGCATGTATGAGGCATGTTATGTGAAGAAGCATTTTTAAAGCAATAACATCACATTTATGGACAAGATAGCGATCCTGAATGCTTTTAGAGATCTATGTTGTAATGTAGCTACGAAATTGTGTCGATGTTTGCAGAGCAAGGATTTATACAAAATTATAATTTCAAATAAAGCGCATGCGTGTCAAAAGAATCAGAAACGATTTACATTTAACCAAAAACTCTATCAACAAAGTTAGGGTGTTTAATATATATAAGCACAGCTATATTTTCAACAAAACTTTATCAAGTAAATTCAAAATGAAGAAATCAAGTACTGTACAATTACATCGTTACTAAACCTGACTCAGACAGATTTTTGGTCATTTTCCTTCAACACCACTTACGATCTATCGGGGGAAAACATTAGTCTCCATGAAAACGTCATAAAACTGGATGATTTCCACAGAACAGCCGCTCTTAACTGTATCCTTTCCTTCGGAAAACAGAGCGTTTCCACTGTCGAGTATTAAATCCTTTTCGTAAAATCTTGCTGGCGTGCAAGTTGATGGATCCGCTGCTGTATCCGGCGACAGACCGAAAGGAGAGAGCAAATGAATGCTAAGATGCGGCGTAGAAAGAGTAACATTTTCTCAAATCGGCGCCTTCGAATTATGCGGTCGGTAATTTCCGGATTTAGAAGCGGATGTCGTGAAAGAACAGGAATGGCGGTAATCTAGATATTTCGGGGATTGGTATGAGGGATTGCTGTTTGACACGGAAGCTTATGGAAAGTTCTGAAATATGGAATTCATTACGTATAATATGCGATAATAACTTCATAATGTGGGGGTATTGTGATAGAAGACATTTTTCTGATTTTTGGCGAGTTATAAGCTATAAGTATACATTTTCTATGAGTACAATCTATTGCAAAAATTGCAAGGCGTGAGGAGATGAACAAGCTGGAAATGAGCACCAATATAGCCAAAACCAAATATGTGGTTGTGTGTAAATCAGAAAGAAGATAAAGACGGTATAACAATAAACGGAAAGGAGCTGGAAGGAGTGACATACAAGTGACAGTGAATACTTGGGAAATATTCTAACGGACGATGCAAAATTGGAAGTGGATATAAACGGTAAAATAAAACAAGTAACAAGAATATATTGTGGTATAAATAAAATAGTTTTAGGAGAAAGAAGTAGACCAGAAAGAAAGTGAAGGTGCAAGTGTTGGCAATGTGAGGCAGTATTGGGTGGAAGAAAAATAAGTTTTACATTATCCAATGCAATTTTGGAATGAGATGTAGCATTATCCAGAAATAATACCACTTTTCTATTTTGCTTTTTCATCTTTGTGTCAAATTTGTGGAGCCATGTAGTCATAATATCTGCTGTCACCCATGCTTTTATGTTGGAAACCCATCGGAGAGAAAACTTATTGATGTGTGCCTCCTTAAAACATCGAGGATTTTTACTTTTGCCTATGATAAGTGGTTCCTCCTTTTCACCTTCCATATTTGTACAGAACAAAATTGTAATTCGTTGTTTTGCAATTTTTCTTCCACAACACTTGCCATTCTTCAATGCATATGTTTTTGTTAGCAACGCACGATAGTATAGGCTCGTCTCGTCTGCATTAAAAACATCTTTTGGGTCATAATCCTTTAAAATAGACAACAGTTTTTCTTTCCAAGGTTTTCGACATTAACATCGGCGGATTCGCCACATATTGTTTTGAAGGTAACATCGTGCCGACGACGAAATCTTTCTAACCATCCATTTAATGTCTTGAAGTCACCTAGTCCTAGGCATTGCGCAACTTCGAGGGCTTTTATTTTATTGCTCTTTAATGAGGGTGTTTTTAGCATTGACGTGTCCTTGGAAATTCCGATGATGGGATTCCGCGGTCGTTTAAGGGATAGGTCGGTATAAGGAAGTATAAAAGAACGGGGATTTCCATTTGTAAATACCAGGAATTCAGAATCAGTCGTTATACGCAGGTGGTCGCTTTATAGGAGTGGTCACTTACAGAGGTTTTACTGTAAAACCTTAAGATCTGCGCTCCAAAGAATCGATATTATATGCATTTAGCAATAATTAACATCGATGGACTAAGTATATAAAGCTACAAAGAGATTATGTCGCGAAATAAATTTACTAAGTGCAAAACGGATGCGTTGTCTTCCCTAACACACGTATTTACCATAACATCCTCGTACATACATACAAAGAATCCGAATCGTTATATTTTACGTTCAATATGCACCATCTCTCGGGTATTAAATGAATCTGTTGCTAGACAGCGTTTCCAGAATAGGTACAGCCGACCTGTATGAGCCAGTAGGTAACTGGATTTATGTTACCGAAGTGCGACGGATTGGAGAGGCGATGGAAAGCGATATTGGAAAAGTTGCGAGCTGCGAATACGTTGAAGTACAAGCATAGATACGATTTTAGATTACTGGAGACTCTTCTATGATATATTATGTATAGATGTAGGTATATATGTATGTTGAACTATGCTGCATCTATATATTTAGTATGACGGTGGAAATCCGCCATTAAATCTGTATGTATCAAACATATCCTTGAATAGGATTTGGAATGATATTCCCTGATCGTGTTATGTCGATGTCGAGCCGAGCTCACTGCTTTCAGATTGAGACACGTTGAATACGAAGATGATTTGGAAGATGTTAATGTATTTTACGTTTGACATTCAGAATTCAGATGAAAATGTGAAATATTGAGAAGAAGTGCTTGGGGAACGAGATTCAAGTTAGAGAAATAGTTATAATATACAACAGAACAAATTTCTAAAGAATTGTTGATTTTTTAGCTGGTGGTTTTTCGGTTGTGGACATCGTCAGTCAGGACAGCGCAGCTTATACATTCTACTAGCTAAAATGCAGCAGTTCTTTAACTCCTTCAAATGCATAAATTTAATAGTATTACATAACTTTTCTTTATTTAAGCTCAACATTTTGTATCAACAGTCTATGATTGTCAATATCAGTATGTTTTGTTTACTGTTGTCATGGTAACCGAACTATATTAATATCAGAAACCATTTTGGTGTAATTTCCAAATGCAAGACTCGCTTTTGTCTGTAAGTAGTTACTTGTGCTCAAAATTCTGAATAAATAGTTTAAAGATGTCAATGTCAGTATCTTTTGTTTACTGTTGTCATGGTAACCAAACAATACTAACATCAGAGACCACTTGGTTGCAATGCAGGACTCGTGATTAACTATAAATATCTCTTTTATTTATATGTTAGACATACGTGTCACTATAAAAAAATGTTAGCAAATATAAATTTCTTTATACGGTTGATACAAAAAAAATATGTTAGTAAAAAGCCTTGATCAATAATTAAGGTTCGACAAATGAGTGCAACGTCAGAGGCTTATCGCGCAAAAGTAGATACGTGAGACACAGTATCATTAAAAAATAATATATTCTTACCTTTTATTGAGGTCTACGACAAAATACTACTGCCCCAAGACGTCAAGACGCCAATAAAAGGTAAGAATATATTATTTTTTAATAATACTGTCTCACGTACCTATTTTTGCGCGATACGCCTCTGACGTTGCACTCGTTTGTCGAACCTTATCAATAATGAGAGCAAGGACTGTAGGGTAGTACCAGAACAACTGTTTCGAGGATCGATGAATCCTCATTATCAATCGTGTGACCGAACAGCTGTTCCGGACTAATTGATTAATGACTTGTGTGGTGCGGAGTGTGTCGATACTGTAGTGGTATTTGCTACATGTTGCTGATTAAAAAAAAAATGACGTTTCTGGTATTTGAATTTGGTAAGATTTGATGATCAATATCGAACACACCGTGCACTTCCGTGACGTTTTGATGCAATATCTAGATAGAGCCAAATATGCAATTTAAAACTCGTAAAAATTTACGCTAAGATGTATTTGAAGATTTTTGAAGGAAATAGATATGTCTAAATTTGGGCGATTTAAAGTAGAATTACAAATATCTTAAAATCCGTTAGAAATCTATCATAGACATATGACACCCATACAACGTTCCTTTATCTCTCGATGAAGAAACTAAAAATATAATAAATATCAAGATTCATGGTTCACTATCGATCAGCCTGTATATCCCAGAAATATTTTAGAAAGATAGGTTAGGATATCTATTACATTATCTGGAAATTTTGACTTTCTACAATTTACACAATAGGCACAATTCTACAATTCCAAAAGATTGGGATACACTGCACATAATACGAATACTTTTCCTGCATTAAGTTAATTTTCTTGCAATTTTAGCAAATATTTCAAAATAATACGTATAAAGATACCTAAGTATATATTCGATGAAATTTCAAATAGACTATACCATTCGTATTCGTATTCCCTGCAGCGGAATAATGCTAACAAATCTGTGCCTGGTACGCAGCACTAGAACCTCCAATTCACCACCACCGTTGAAGCGAGATAGTGCGATGGTAACGTTGGGCTCGGTGTGAGCGGTGGGAATAGGGAAGAGGAGAGTGGGAGATGCATGCCTACCATCCATAAATCAAATAGCACAGATACACATCCGATGCCTAATATCTCTTTCCTTTATTCTTCTCTTCGTATTTGATTGCGTTGCTATCTACAAACACGTACAATACCGATAGCATTTGAAATAGAGGTGGAAGATTGTGATTATTACAAAAGGAATGAAATGAAAAAAAAAAAAATTCTGCAGTTGATACATCTACAGTAACACGATCGTAGTTGGGATTCTATCAATGCAGATAAGATTTGAATAGGTTAATGGAGCAAGATAACCAGAACTGTTATTATTCCACTGCTAAAACCAAAATGCCAGAATGGCTGAATTTTATGTAATACCCGGTTGTTCCATAGCAATGTCGCAGTAAAACCAAATAGTGCCGTCTAATTTCGGATTACGACACCTTTTTGCCAAAAAGTGTTTCAAAAACATTGCATGTTAATTTGGAAAACACAAGAATACCCATAAATGTGGTGTTATTTAAAAGTAAGAACCGTACATAATCGGCGTATTTCGCGAGATCTCATTTGGAGTCAAACGTTAGCGAAGCTTCTTAAAAGTAAACTTTCCACTTGGTATTTTTTATTATAACTTCTCGGATGATTTCAGTTGGTAGTTTTAGCAATAAACAACACATATACGACAGCACTACAAGCTTTATAGGCTCATGGCTTCAATTGTTTTTACTACTGACTTCCACTTCCTCTTATCCATCGTTTTGCCTTCACAATCCTGGATTCCTGTCTGTCCGATATTCTCTTTGACTGTCTTCAACCATCTTTTCCTCGGTCTACCTTTTTTTTCTCTGGCTTTCCCCTTTGAAAAGTGCAGGTCTTTGGTTCGGCAAATAAATATAAATGTAATTATAGAAAGTGTACATGTATATGTAAACGACATAACACATTATATAAACAGAAAACACAAAAATTAATAACATACACAAACATAATCAAATAAATTAATTATTTTGTCACAGTAGATGTTAAAAATTCTTGTATAGAATAGAAAGCCATGCTAATTAATTGTCTTTAGAGGCTGTTTAAATTGCACTAACCGGGCATGTTCTTTCAATGCAGAGATTCTTCCTATATAGAGCCATTTTATGGGCTTTTAACCTTAACAAATGACCATACCCTGCGCTATATGGACGTGGATCAGAGCTACATTCCAGTGTCTCGTATCTATCAATGTAAAGTATACATCGAAATATATATATATATGCAAGGAAATGTTCTGAGGTTGTCTGTTTTAAACATGTCCCTACAGCTATCTCTTCTTTCCTTATTATATCATAAGAGCAGAATATGCTTTTACAGAATCAACAGTCGATCAGAGCCAGTAGCACCATCCAAATTATGACATTGTAGTTAAGTGTAGTCTATCCGAGCGCATAATAGATATCGAGCAAATGTTTTGTGCTAACATTTCTTTTCATTTGTAACAACACCCAATACGTTTTACCCAACGCACTGCAGACACGATCGAGTTGTTCTGACCATGTCATATCGGCGTTAAAATACACAAGGAAATTGTTTAAAGATTCGTGTCCATGAGACCATGAGGCCTATACCAACACTTTCGCTTAAGGTTGTAAGATAATAGGGCTTGTTGTTCGAATGCTTCCATAAGGATGTTGGCGGCGACAGGAGACAGAGGAGATCCCATAGCTGTGCCTGAGACTTGCTCGCAGTACTTAGCATGAAACTGGAAATAGATAGAAGAAAGACAAGCTCCAACCAAGTCAACCAGAGGATTCGGTTGGTCATTGGTGATGAGGAACTCTCCAATAATGGATACTGTATCTGGTATGGGAACTTTGGTGAATAAGGTTTCGACATCAAAGCTGACAAGTAAATCATCAGAATCTACTAGTAACTCTTCCAGTTGTTGGACGAAATGTTGGGGAATTTTGGATGAAAGAGTCGCTGCGTAAGGTTTTAGGAGATGAGAAAGGCACTCGAACAAATTTGTAGGTAGGGCTATTGGTAGTGCTGACAATAAGACGTAAGGGGATGAATTTTAGGGACTGAAGAATCATTACGGGTATCTTTAAATGTTATATTTAAATATGGTTAATACACGGCTTGTACAACAACGAACCGTATTCCCCTACTTATAGGTAATAACATAATGACAGAAAGGCGCGAAATTCAAAAACTACATATAACACTAGAGAATCGACAAGCGTACAAATTGTAAATAAAATCAATAAACAATTCGGAAATAAATCAAATTGACAGTTATAGTGATGATGATTAATCGCTTTTTGTTGACCCAGAAATCTATTACCAGGAAACAACCAAAAAAAGGAAAAAACCCTCGACAGGATTGTACGAACACTTGTTTCACTAATTGCGAATGTATTCAACATCCACAATCTATTTTACGGTGCTTTATGTTGACACTAAATAACCATATTACAAATTACTTTTCGTACTTGAAGGCGCATTTTATCCAGGCACCATATATAACAAACGAGCGCATTCGATACCCGTCAAAAGCGGACTGTCAGCTCCGATCGATTGTGATACATCACACTATGGCTCTAGAGTCGATTGGATCTAGTCGCTTGATGGCGGTGTCGTATGGTTCTGCATTATTCCAGTTTATCTCATTCACATAGCTGTAGGGATGCATATATGTGCTACCATGTTCAGCTAAAATGCACGGTTGAAACCGAATATAATAATCATAATAGAGACAAAAATCAATATCTCTACATCATAATAGGAATTATCTAGTACATGTTTTTTTTTTCTTTTGATTTAAATCTTTGCAGTGGTAAAGATTTTGTATGCAGTAGGAGCGCATTCAAAAGTTTTATAGCTTGGTATTTTACAGACTGCTGTGTTAGCACCAATCTATGGTAGGGGATTCTAAAGGATGTACCACTTCTCGTTTGATATTTGTGAATATCAGACTGGCATTCAAAATTTGTTTTGTTGATTTTAGCAGAAACTAAGCGTTTATAGATGTAGATTGAAGGAACTGTTAAAACGTTTAGTTTTTTAAAAAAAGGTTTGCAGTGTTTCCTTAAATTAGAGTCAATGTATACTCCTAAAAGCTTGATTGTTTGTGAGTTTTGTGGTCTCGTTTCAAACGATATATTTCCATGTTCAATTTATGTATCACTTTCTTCTTTTAAAACCATAAATAGCGTCGATAACAAGCGTCCAGACGCGGATATTGTGGGAATATAGACTGTACAATACTTTCAACTGCTTTCGATCCTTGTGGAGCTAACGTGCGACCAGAGTGTAATTCTAGATTGAATCCACTTTCATCAGCGTTGAATGTGTTACTAGGACCTACTATCGCAATATAGGGTTTTACTTCTTATACGAAATTCGACGAAATGCGATTTAATTCTGCCGTGTCTTTACCATATGAACGGGTAACGAATTTGGTAATTTTTCTGGAAACTCTCCTGTATACTTTAACGCACCATATATTTTTTAAATGAAACTAGGGTACTATTTTCGTATATGTGATAGAGCTCGATGATACGATTATATCTGCTTCTTTCGGCAGTGTAAAAAAAGTACATTGCAAACATTCGAAAATGAGATTAATGGAATAAAAACACTGACTTCAAGACTTGACGTTTACGCGCTCCCTCTCTGGTAATGCGTCATGTAATAAAATTCCGCATTTTTTCTTGGTCCTGTGTTAATTCCAATCTGTCCGACTTAAATTCAACTTGGGATGTAAGGTACATGAATAAAATTCAGAATTGTAGCAATATGAAGCGTCGGAAGTTATCATAGATTTGCGAATCCAATAACTTTATTTGATTTCTTAAGTATTTTGGAAAATAGGGACTCTAAGCGTTTGGATCTATTCAATTGCTATCTTTTACAATGTAATCTAACTTTAAACCTCGAAATGTTTCTAGAATACTCGTCGCATGCGAACAAAACATTGCATTTTAGTAAATACAATTGTTCTTCTATATAACCGATGTTATTTTTATGATTACCATTGTACATAAACCCGATTTTCCCCGAATAATTAGTTTGCATGCATTATAGGGTAGCAAAAGTGATCTACTCACCCCTGTGCAATACCCCTTCCTTCCTCTCGTTTACCCTTCTCCGCCCCGTATCCATACGTGAATACACCGTCTAATCTGCTAGGTTCATAACTCAACGCGTAATCACGCGGACAAGTATGGATATGTCAAATGTATGACATGCCATCGCTAACGCGATGGCTTTGTGCCAGGTACGCGAGGCAAAATGCATTGATAGCGATTTGTTATGTAATGTATCCCGTATGCACAGGATGTCCTGTTTTCCGGAATTGTGGTATTTAAAATCTCGCTTGTTCATTGGACAAATGGGGAGAGGCTGTCAGAGTAGTCTGAAAAGTTTCCAGTCTATGTAACATAAAACAAAGTGTTTTTCTATCAAATTCAATTTTATTTCTTAACATCGTCTCCTTGTAAGTCTATATGCTTTTCCCAGCGATGCTGCCAGCTTTTTGCATTTACATGACTTGCACTGTTTTGCAATGTGTCTAATTTTTAAGCAGTTTATATATAGTTTTAGTTTTTTAACATTTTCAATCCTTTATGCAAAGCTCAATAAAACCTTTGCAATTGTAAATACAATGCGAGCCTTTGCAAAATCCACAACAAGCTTCCATTTTACGACTATTAGATACGTATTTGGTTATTTTCAAACTTAGGTGCTAATACTTTTTAGCGGCTTATGTAGAAAATGAGAATGTTTCAAAATCATACTCAAGAAAACGAAAACCAAGACGTTTTATGTCATAATTTTCAAGCTTCCGCTCTTTATATTAACCATTTTTGTCTCCGCAATAGGGTTTTTTTTCGCGAAACGAATGGAGGAAGCTTCAAAGAAACATTTTTAAAGCTACGATGCGACACGTGGAAAAACTTATATACATGAATTAAATTCTCTTCGCCAAGACGTCACAGAGAGAGGCAAGGGAGAAAATCGCCTCGGGAGTATTAAAGTTGGCGGGAAGGAGATGTCTGATGGAATCTTGATGCATCATTCATGAAAGTGGAAGTTTGGATGAGCGTAAAGCGTCTGTATATATGCGAAATGGGCGAAATGGGCTGCAAAAATCAGAGGTAGGCTATTTATGCAGCGTTTAATTTTTATAAGCACACAGATATAGACTCCCTTTTTATCATGCAGAGTGGTAAACCTATGTGTTTGCTGCGCAATGAAACCATTTCTGTTTTAAAAGAATACAATATGAAGCGGCATTACTCCAGCAAGCATTTCGCTCAATATAAATTACTTCTATAAATTATTACTAAAATTAAAAAACTCATTACCGATTTAGGGAAACAGCAAGAAATGTTCCATTCACAAGGATCAAATCTAGACAGTGTTGTTAAAGCTAGTTTTATAGTTAGTCCCAAAATAGCGAAAACATCGAAGTCATATTCTGAGGGAGAGTTTGTTAAAGAGTGCCTAGTAGATGTTGCAGAACTTTTGTGTCCAGAAAAGAAAAAAGAGTTTGAAAAAGTGAGCTTATCGCGACGTACTGTTGTTCGACGTATAGATATGATGGCTAGTGATATCAAAAAAACATTGACTGATAGACTGGCTGGTTTTCAAGCATTTTCGATTGCTTTGGATGAGAGTACAGATTTATCTGACACAGCCCAGTTAGCTATTTTATACGAGGTGTTGATGCAGAATTTGTAGTGACAGAGGAATTACTGGCTTTACGGCCGCTACAAGGGACCACTACTGGAAAAGATATTTTTGCCGAGGTGCAAAGTACTTTTGAGCAATATGGTTTGCAGTGGTGTAAATTAGTTGGAGTGTGCACAGATGGTGCGCCTTCAATGGTCGGTCCACGAAAAGGTTTTATCGGAATTCTGAAGGAAAGAGCAACCGCTATGAATGTGCAAGAATGTGATTTAATAATTCTGCATTGCATTATTCACCAACAAAACTTGTGCTCTAAGTCCATTCGACTGAAGAACGTTATGGATGTGGTAGTAAATACCATCAATTTTATTAGATCCCGCGGTCTTAACCATCGCCAGTTTAAAGCATTTTTGGATGAACTCTCTTCAGAACACGATGATGTGACATACTATTGCGAAGTAAGGTGGCTAACCAAAGGCAAAATGCTAAAAAGATTTTATGACCTTAGAAAAGAAATAGCTGATTTTATGGGAATGAAAGAGAAAACATTGCCGCAAATTTGTGACCCAACATGGCTTTGTGACTTGGCATTTCTGGTAGACATCACAGGACACTTAAACGACCTGAACTTGAAGCTTCAAAAACAAGGGCAATTGTTAAATCAGCTGTACAGTCATCTTAAAGCTTTTCAAAACAAAATTCGCTTGTGGGAAACACAAATGAGAAGTAAAAACTGTTTTCATTTTGTAACATTATCCGGTCACGAAAACATTGATTACGGTCGCTATGCTGAAGAACTGAAACTACTGTCAGAGCAATTCACTGATCGGTTTTCCGATTTTAGGAATATGGATAGCACTTTCAATATTTTTGCAAATCCCTGTAAGTGTAATGTGGAAGATGCTCCGCTTCACCTACAAATGGAGTTGATCGAGCTTCAAGAAGACTCATATTTGAAGTCTAAATTTGATGATGTGGAACTAAGCGAATTTTATAGAACATACCTTTCCGAAGAAAAGTATCCACAGCTGAGAGTTTTCGCAAGAAAAATAATTTGCACATTCGCACGCATAAATGTGAGCAGTTTTTTTCAATCATGAAAATTAATAAAAATAAGCATTGTACTCGGCTTACAGATGTTAATTTAGAAAACACTTTGCGCCTATGTACTAGTGATATTGACCCCAATATTGATCATCTTGCTTCTCTGCTTCAAACTCAAGTCTCTCATTGATTTTCATTTGATTTTTCTATCTTTTTTTATTAATTTGCTTTTTATATGTTTGATTATGCTATTATAATTCTAATAAATAAAAAAATGTGTGAATTTTTATCGCCTTTTTATTCACTACTACCTACTTATTTCTTACCTATGGCCCGCGACCTGATTAAATCCTGAAATTACGCCCTCAGCTAAGCAAAGGTTGCCCATACCTGTTTTAGATAATACCTGATTTGAGATTATTACAAAAGCCTTATGCAAGATTTCTATAAAAATGTCCTTATCATCAGGATTTTCGAGTTCAATCGTAGCTAATTCAATATGATCCATAAGAGATAAATTTTCAATTTCATTTATAGGTTTAGTACTGTGTATATCTCGAATTTATATTAGCGTGCCTCCCCCTCTTTGTAGATCTCTATAGTAATATGCTGATATCCTATATCCTGGGATTATAAACAAATCCAGGGTAAAGAAAGGAATCTTCTAATATAATGGAATGTGAGTAAAAAAATATTCCCTCAACTTCAGCTCCAATATCTGAATATTATTTACAAAGGTACATGTTTTTTCTTCCCACACATTTGGCGTTTCCTTCGCCTTTTATTATTATTTAACTTCACCGACGCTATTATGAACGTATTCAACACCCTTCGGCTCGACTTTCATACTTCATCTTCATCGCTCTTTCGTTTTAGCGTTCGCGCGAGACTCGCCCGAAATTAGTTTACTTTATTCGCGAAGCGTTGTTGAAGGCCAATTTGTATGCTATAGAATCATATAAGCAAGAGGAAGCAACCAGCCGCCCCGGGAACCCGCTCCTGTCAGGATGTATAGGGATGGCGTGGCGTATACCTAGTAGCTATTTTACGATGGAAAATTGCCTTTTTCCATCAACATGCCTATCATCCTCTCTCTTTTACCACCAGCTCCATTCATCTATCCCGGGATTCTGCTTCGCTTTTTTGGGTTGCCGTGTACTCTTCTATTTTCGATGTAATTTCTCTCCAACATCTTTCTACCGTTTCGCTAGGGTATAGCCTATACCCTCTACTGCCCTTTCTCTCTTTCCCTTTGGCCCATATCTTGCTAGGCGTTCGATTTCTGCGATATGCCAGGCGTTTGTTGAGACGGCGTAAAATTTCGGTAGATGGCATCGTCGGCGTGTAATTAGATTTCGTTATTATTTTCGGCATCTGTCGGCTGAATAGTATTTTAATGAGTTTGCCGCGTGACTAGCGAGGGGTTCGAGGTAAATTTCGTCTAATTCCTGATGAGGACCATTGTTTAGCCTACTTCGGGTTGAAATATCAACTTCTCTTTCTCCAAGTTTTGCCCTTCTCAGGTTTGGATTTTGACATGTTTCCGTTAAGATTTTCTCCATATGAGGATATTTTGTTGATACATGCATTGGTCTTCATTAATATACTCACTTACTTAATTCTGAGAACTCTCTTGCCTTTCAGCGTAAGGTTATATGAAGTTCATGTCTTCGTTCATATTTTTCTCCATTCTCCCCTATTTCCTGCTTTCTTTCGAATATCTTTCCATTTAACACCTTTTTGTTCTGCTGCTTTTTTCACTTCTTCGTTCCATGTCTTTCTTTGTCTTCCTCTTTTTGTTTTTTCGCATGCTCTTGCCTCATAAACTCTTTCAACCAATCTGTTTTTATTCGTTCTTAGAATACGTCCCAACCGTATAACTTGTCCTTGTTGTATTGTGTTTGATGCCTTTTCAGTTGCCCTCGATATACTCCATTTCTTATTTTTTCTTTCCGTTTTATTTTCTATTTTTCGTAAGAATCTTATTTCCGTAGCATTTATTTTTTCTTTTTATCTGCTGGTGGTGGTCGATGTCTCGCATCCAAAGGTTAGAATTGGAATACTTTTAGAACTCCTTTCATTCCGAGAAAGTTTGTTTTTAGGGGGTTTTAGTCTTCCAGTTTTTGGTATTCGTTGGTTTATTTCGTCTTCCATATTTCCTTTGTTATTTGGTCTCAAATATTAAAAATTTTATATATAAATTTTTCTACTTGCTCAATTTTTAGTCCTCCGATCCTTATATCAGTTTTGTAGTGTTTTTCCACTACAATGACCTTTGTTTTTTCTATATTTATTTTCATGTGTATCTTCCCTAGCTGCTCGTTAATCATGTCGATACTGTGTTGTAGATTTCTTTCCGAGTCTCTAAATATGACCATATCATCGGCATAGTGCTTAAGATGATACATCTGAAGTTGCTACATATTTTATTGTCCCCTTTCTTGTATATTTGTGGCATTACTCCTAGTCTCCAGTCTTGAGGTGTCTCTTTTTTCTCGCGATTAAGTTTAGTAATTTCCGTTTGTCTTCTTCTCTCATATGTCTTATTATATCGACGGTAATCTTATCTTTTCCTGCCTTTCCTATTTTAATTTTTGTATTGCGTCGTTTAGTTCTTCTTCCGTTATACGTTTCATCTTTTTGTGAGTTCTAGCTGGTGTGTGGTGTTTGGGCTTCTTCTTTGGGGTTTCCACTTATGTCTTCGTTCAGTAACTCTTCGTAATATTCTTTCCAGCGACGCATTATTTTCTCTTCTTCTGTTAGTATATTTCCTTGTCTATCCTTTATATTTTTGAGCAGCACTTTAAAGAAAAACCAACGTGCCTTTGAATGAAGAAAGCATGACTTAGCCTTAACTAAATTCGGAAACTTCTTCTTCATATCACATGAAGCTTTCTTGGGAGTTCTTCATGGTTCTTCAATATTTGGTACGATTCCGTTGCTTCTATATCTTTTTTCTATTAATTAATATAAGTAAATTTTATGCTTAAAATGCAAAAGAATATGCCAATTGATACGCACATGAACAATCATGTGACCTTCTCAATTGTAAAATTCTTTTCCAGTTTTATTTCATTATTACGAAAATAAGGGTGTTTATGAATTGAAGTGTGATGGGTTAAGTGTTATAACTGGCAGCGATTATACAGTGTAGTACTGTTCATTATTATGTATGAATTCGGCTGACTATTCAAACATTTGAAGTATTCAAACGTTTGGCGACACGATTATGTGAAACAAGGTATGTTCAACCTCGTAAAAATCCTACCAGAACACATAGCTAGAACAGAAGCTTATGTGTTCTTGCATATGTTGAAGCTTATAATCACACAAGCACTAGAGAAACGTCTTCCGTTTTAGGTATTCAATCGCATCCTATTAGACAATACGATACACCCGTACCATAAGGTATTACATCAAGCCCTCTCAGATACAGATTTTGACCATAGATTCAATTATTGTAATTGGTTGAAAGATATTTGCCATGAAGATGCTGCTTTCCTGCATCGTGTGTTGTGGACTGATGAAGCTACTTTTGCTAATGATGTAGGGAAATTTGCATAACATGCATTATTGGTACAGAAAAAATCTTCATTGGATGAGTAAGATTGATCATCAACATAGATGGAGTATCAATGTTTGGTGTGGCATTTTGGATGATTTATTTTTGACTTTTCATTACCAACGGGTGGCTAACCTGAATACCTTATACGTTCTGAGATTGGCAGTTGGTTATCGTTGCAAATATTGAACATTACATTATTATTATATTTCCTCTGAAACTGATGGTCTTCCGCTCCGCTCTTTATCGTGAATTTCCGTCCGATCTCCAGTGAATTCCCTACACCATTTGCGGACGTGTTGAACAGCTATACACTTTTTTCCATAAACTTCGATTAATTGACGATGAATGTCTATAGGTGAAACCCCTTTCGCGTTTAAAACACGTATCACAGCGCGAATTTTGCACTTGGCGGTAGCGGCAATCGAACGGCTGCTTAACCAACACTGAGCGGCGTAGCGAGACAGGAGTGGTACGTATATAGAATGGGAGAGCTGCTGCACACGCCAATGTTGTCGAATTTCGCCCAACACGTCTTACTGCTGTTGTAGGGCTTTGGGAACCTTATTTTACGATCATCCCTCGTAGGTATTGCTTGCACCACGAACAACGCACAATAACAGGTTTTTCACAAACACACTCCAAGGGCGTAGACCCCGTATCTTTTGCAAAACATTCTAAAGAATCCTGGTTTTTCAGTCACCTATCCACTGTTACCATGAATATTTGAAGACGTTGAAAGATCTTGGTGAAAAAAATTGATTATGAGTGAACGATTGTAGCTTAATAATACGACTTCTTTGATGCAAATCTATATCGTAGGGGCTGCATCCCGAAATCGGGCGATTCAGTCGCTAAAAAAATTGTCTGTAACATTCTTTTGTTAATTTATAAGATTAGCCAATAAAGACAATAACAACATATCACGGAAATTTGGTAAAACGCAAAATGGCGGTGTCCATTCAAATAAATAAAGGTAATCTTTTTCATCAATTACAGCGCCATCTACGAAATTAAAAAAGAGCGTTTTATACAAAAGTTACCGACCTTTTTGCGTAGAATTGTGTAATAAAAAATAGGGGTTTCTAATAAAAAAAATAAAACAACCCTATTTTAACCGATTACAGCGCCATCTACGTTGAAATCGTCATTTTGTGGCCTCCGATGAGACGAACAAACAATGGTATGACGAACTTTTTCGTTGGGTTCATATTTCTCGAGATATTCCTCTGTTAAGATTAAAATGGGACACCCGATATAATCGTTTCTTAAACATCTCGCAGCGTAATTCCTCAAATTACATCCGCAGTATATAGAAGTAGACGAAGGCAAATGCAGAGGGAATAGATAAACCGTGGAACCGTAACCGTGTTGGTAATAGCATCTCACTAAAGCGTCGCAAGAATATAAAATATTTTGTAGCGCGCTACTACTACAGTAAATTAGAATTTACCCATAAATATTAATCATGTCGTGCAAGGAATATAAGCCAAGCTGGTGTACGATGCATAAGAAAAGGCCGAAAAAAATATTTTTCAAGTTCGTTGACATATTTATTTTCGTATTGTTTGTTTTTTCGTGTTTCTTCAAGCTGTACATTGTATGTACTTTGTTATGTACGGTATACGGTTACTGACTCATATGGCGTGCATATGCGGGGACAAATTATACGCTTCGTTTTCTCTTTAATTAAGAAGATTTAAAACAAATCCTGCTATAATGAGTTTAGTTTAAGACGAAAAAAAAAGGATAGTACCGTTATTAAATGGATATTATGGGAATGATGATGATGATAGCTATGTATGTGTTTAGATTTAATGTTTGGTATGTGCTATACGTATTAGGTTCATAAAAATAGAACTTTTTCTGTCAAGGAGAATATTAGATTACAAAATTTTTTTTTAAGAATCTCTTTTACGAGGTAATGTCTTTGGATGTATGTACAATACCGGCCATAATTATTTGCTCACCCAATACGCACAAATAAAGAAGGTGCTAACTAGAGCAACGCAAACTGCGCTGAAAGCCAGTGGCTGACGCATAAAAGTTTACACAAAATAAACACGGCCGGAACAATTCGGTATAAGCGTCAGTATAACTGCGACTCGAAAGCCGATCTGTTGTGTATGCATCTACGCTGTCGTATACTATATCATAGTTCTACGTTTGTTTTGAAAATGTTTCCTACGTCACGAAAACGACCAAAGTTGGACACAATAAGAGAATTTATTGCAGAAATGCCTGATTTAAAGTGTGATGGCGCTAAAATTCAATGAGTAGTGTGTAAAATAGATTTAATGTGTTGGTCGAAAAGTGATTGTCTACGGCACGTAAATTGTGCAGGGCATGTTTAAAAAAAAAATTCCACACGAGATTATGACAAATTTAAATTTAATTTATGTGTTACCTTTATTGCATGTAATTTACCATTTAATTTACTAAGGATGAAAGCATACGTCTCGTTTTGGAACGAATATTCGGACTTTAAGTTACCAAGTGAGAGAACATTACAGAAAGTTGTGCCGTCTGCTCGTGAGCATGTCGAGAAAAGAATTAAATCGGAGTTGCAAGATAAAAAATTGTGGTTATGTGTGGACGAAACAACAGATCGTAAAAAACATTCTGTGGTTAATGTAATGGTACGCACAATGGAACCACATCGACCGTCACCCTCAATTTTACTAGCTTCCAGACGAATACAACAATGCACTGCCGAAGTAATTTCAATGTTGGTGTTAAATACATTGGAAAAGTTTGAACTTCCAACAAATCAACTGTTGATGTTTATGAGTGATGGTGCCGCAAACATGCTTGTTGTAGGTCGATCTCTTAAAAATCATTGTGCTAACTTGTTGCATATTACATGTAAAATTCATACTCTCAGTCTCGTAGCAGATAGTATCAGAAAATGTTATCCCGAGGTAGACGCTCTAATAGCACATACAAAAGCTGTGTTTGTAAAATCTCCAAAACGTATTCGGGAATTTCATAGACTATGCCCCGGTATTCCTGAATCACCACAACCTATTCTTACTCGTTGGGGAACATGGTTAGAGGCTGCATTTTATTATCTTAAATATTTTGAGAATATAAAGAACGTGATTTTAGAATTCGACCCAAAGGAAACTGCGGCTGTCAAGGTAAGCCGCTTGAAATTTCAGGATAGTCAAGTTAAAACAGATTTGGAGATTATTCAGAACAATTACGTGGGACTAGCGGATGCGATAGAGAAACTACAAAATTCTTCGGTGTCGTTAGTAGAATCTTTGCAAATAGTGCAACATGTTCACGCACAGCTGTGCGCGATAGAAGACGCAAGAAATGTTTGTGTTTTAGAAAGGTTTGAAAGTGTTTTAGATAAAGACTCTGATTTCGGCACATTAAGACAAATTTGTGAAGGTGCGTCAACAGAACCGTTAAGTTATTTGAAACTGTACTGTTTTCTAAAATCTACTTTTACATTTTTTGTAATTAAAATACAGTCAAAACTCTGCAAGGGAGAATGCTAAGATGCTGAGTTACTTTTCTATTTCAGGTACTCAAAAACTATCAAAATAATGCATCTAAGATGTTACCTTAGCTTCTTGTAACTATTTTCAATTATAAACTCCATTGTTAATAATTCAGCTTCTTCGAGAAATTATACTAGGTCTTACGATAACATTGTTCTACCAACAACTTGTCAAAAGGTAGTTATTTTATTTTATCGCAAAGTAGTTTTTCCAAACGGGAATTTTCAGAGATGCTTTTTAGAGAACTTACCTTTGATGGCGTGGTCCTGGTGATTGTGGCAATTGGACATTTGACATCCACGACGCTGCTGGAGACTGGGGCAATGTCTTCCGCCGTTTTGAGGCTGTACCTGGACGCTTCTTGTCCGTGACATCGTACCAGGCCCGCAATCCGCATCGCAAGTGGTCCATGGACCCCAAGGACTAACTTCACAATCCACAACTGCAATAAAAGTAGACGCAAAATAAAATAAAATAATTTAAAGCTATCACGTACTTGATTTGATTTTCTTTCTAAATGAAATTCATTAAAGAAGCTTTTTCTACCGTTTAAATATATTGTCTCATCCCCTTTACCATTTTATGGTGTCGGGTATTACATTATATAATTTATTTCATTGCATCTATTTGATTATTTGTGAACGTGGCCCATTCCTTCCTATTCGTCGAGATCCTCTTCGCTTCCTCCCATGTGATTCCTCTCGTCTTTAGCAATTCTCCTATTGTTTTATTCCACGTGCTTCTCGGTCTTCTCTGGCCTCCCAGATCTGCTTTACTTGCCTACTGCTGTTCATCCTTTGCAAGTGTCCCCACCAGCCTAGCTGTCTCCTCTCGATGATTCTCCCTATTGGCTCAATTTCCAGTTCCTTTCTTATTTCTACATTTCTTACTCTATCCATTATTTCTATCGCTTGTATTCTACTTTTTTGTCGTTGGTTTAGGTTCCATGTTTCGCATCCAAACGTTAGAATAGGCCTAAAGATAGTTTTGTATACCTTTATTTTTGTTTCCCTTGCTATTTCTCTTTTGTTTATGAAAATTTGTCCCATTGAGTAAAACATCTTCATTGCCTTTTCTATTCTGTTGTTTATGTCTAGCTCTTGACTCCCGTTACTTTGAATGTTCACTTCTAGTTATTTAAATGCTGTGACTTGCTCTATGTCTTCATTTTCTACTCTAATTTTGGCCTTACATTGTTCAGCTCCTAGTACCATCACTTTTGTTTTATTTTTATTCATGGTCATTCCGTATTCTTTCAGCGTCTCGTTCCATACTTGTAAACTTTGGTTCATGTCTTTTTCTGTTGCTGCTAGTAACATTATATCGTCGACAAATGCCCCTTCCGATATTCCTATCCTTTGCAAGTTTTTGTATCCCACATGTAATTTTTTGGTCTTTTGTGTGCATTTTCTTATGATTTCATCGACATAAATTGTGAATAGTAGAGGACTAAGTCTTCCCTCCTGCATTATTCCTTTATTTGTTTTAAACGTTTCCGATATTCTTCCTTGGCTTATGATACAACTGTTATTTCCTTCATAGTTGTTTTTAATTATTCTTATCATCTTTCCACTGATTCCTCTCTCTTCCAGTACTTTCCAAAGACTCCTTCTTGGGATTTTATCGAAGGCTTTTTCCAGATCGATGAGTCCCGCCGATACTATCTTTCCTTGCTCTACGCATGTCTTCTCAACAATTTGTTTCACTGTGAAAATATGATCCTGGATACTTCGTCCTTTTATAAATCCGCTCTGTGACTCTGGAAGTGTGTTTTGTATTGTTAATCTAATCCTTTTTTCTATGATCTTTTCGTATACTTTCATCGCTACGCTTGTTAGTGTTATCCCTCCGTTTAAATTCTATTGACGGTAAATATGCATCCTTCCCTAATGTCGTACCCTATCATTTAACTAGATATTCCACTCTGGCTCCCCTAATAGAATTATAAATTTTAACAAATTCCCAATAAATCAAATTGATTATCTATAATGAATACTATAGCGCCCATTAATGAACCTTCATAAATAAACATGTAACTGGTTAGTCGCCGCAATAAATATGAATTATTGCAGAGCTCCAGCGACCGCTCGTCCGGACCCCTAAACTACTTTACATTATTTCCTAACTTGATTGCAATTAAATATGCATGGAGCGTTGACATACCCAACGAAGCTAAGTAAATTACCGAGTTTAAAATTCATTCCGGGGATAATTGCTTCATAGCAATATGCGTGTGTCGTCTGTGGTTGTTTTCGTTTTTAATTAAGGGTAATTTTTTTAGTGGCAGCGAATTTATAACTCGATTTGTTGATTATTTCGCGTCCACATTTGCTAAATGATGCTAATAGAGTAGGTGAAATTCATAATTCCTTTTTAGTGATTTGAAATTAACGCTATTTTGCAGGTTTTTCGAAATTTATTTAATTACAAGTCATGTAAATTGCCTGATAACTTTTGAGTTCGTTCTTTTATCGTGATAATATAAAAGTAAGTATTTTTTTTTCTCAAATCGTCCTCCGTAGATTCCACCAAGTAATCTCTTCCTTCCATCTCGCACTCCCGTTATTAATTTGAGTAATAACTTCAAAGGCAGGCTTGCATGAGGATTATAAATGTCCCATCTATACGATGCACTTATTACATACATATATACGTTAGTAGGGACGTAATTAATTTACCGTATACGTTCTTAGCGGTAATATTACAAGCGTATATCATCGTCCGTATCCTTTTGGACGAAAGCACTTTGTGCCGTAGCGCTAGAGACGATTCTAATTTTTCCCTATTCGTTAGCGAGTAAGGTTCCCTTTAAGGGTTTCCGGTTTTAAAGCTTGTCGAGAGAGAGAGAGAGTCACAGATCTCATTAAAATAAGTCTTTAATGGTGAAGATATTGGGAGTACAGTGGTGAACGGAAATAACTGATTAAAAGCACAGAACACAGGGTATTCCAACCATTTTGAAAAATTTGTAAATTTTCTAAAATGTCTTTCAAAAATATTTCCGTACATACAGAGTGATCGGTAAGGCAGACATTTTACTATTTTAAATGGAACACTCTGTATATTATTACGTATTTGGCTTCTTAATCTGGAAATAAACCAACATAATATGGATCTCATATTACGTCCATTTTTAACGGATTTCGATATATTTATAATTTTGTCTTTTATATACTTGGCTCTATCTAGATACAGCACTAGAACATCTCCAAAATATATAGATGTTCAATATTGAACATCAAACTGCCAAATTCAAACACCAGAAGCGTAATTTTTTTGAATACCACCATATACAGGGTCATTCACGACGGTGGCCCATTAAAATTTCAATTTTTCGGAACGTGATGGTGTTTGCCCTCAAGTGGCTACTGATCATTTGGGTAAAACTGAAGCAGAATTTTATAAATTACTAATTACAAATGAAATCCTCGACACAATAGTAGAGCAAACGAACACCTATGCTGAACAAATTACTATAGATGCCATTGTTCAGGAAAAACTAGGCAAACATTCACGCCTAAATGACTAGGAAGCTACTAACAGAGAGGAAATGCAAGTATTCCTAGGTCTCCTTATGCGGACCGGTCTAGCCTGCAAACCATCTGTAAAAGATTATTGGAACCGAAATATTTTATACAGGAATGGGGTTTCGAAAGCGATGTTACGAAATCGGTGAGTTGCTTATTTCTGTTGCTATTAGTTCTCGTATCTACGGTTTTTGTTTATAGGTTTGACATTTTTCTCAAACAATGAATTGTACACCGGGACACCGATTGTATAAAATACAGCCTCTGGTAAATTCTGTCAATTCTTCGTATCAGTCTGTAATGACACCGTCAGATGAACTCTGTATTAATGAAAGCATCATCCCATTTCGTGGGAGGCTAAGTTTTCGTCAGTATATAAAAGGCAAAAGGCATAAATTTGGAATAAAAGTTTTCAAATTATGTTTGAAAGGAGGCTATACTTATAAATTAAAAATTTACGCTAGACTGGAAAAGCAGTACAACGAACCTGATAGTGTCGTTATGAGCCTCTCAGATAATGTTCTAAATTCCGGCCATACCTTATATAAAAAAAAGCAGACACACCTTGTAGGGACACTAAGAACTCGCAGAAGGGAAAACTCAAAAGAAGTGGTAGAAAACAAATTAGCAAAGGGAGAAATCTTTGGCCAACAAATATATCAGTTATGAAATGGAAGGACAAGAGGGACCTACTCTTTCTTTCAACGAAACATGGCGATGAGTTAGTTGACGTGAACACTAGAACTGGTACGAAATGCAAGCATGTTGGTACCAGATAGATGGAACTCTAGCGCATTGTACACGTGAGGATGCATATCAATTGACAGAAATGTTTGATGATCGATGGATGAGGAAATTAGGACCTTGGTCATGGTCAGCCAGGTCAGCCCTAACCTAACTCCTCTTGACTCCTCTATTTGGGGTCGCATAAAACCAATGGTGTCCCATTTATACTCGGGAAATCTTGGAGGTTATGTTTGCAATTAGATGGAGATTGTTTTGAATATTTATAATATATGTTTTTAATTTGTATAGTTTCTTTGAATACTTGTGTTTACGCCTTTTATCATTTTAAATATTTTGCACCCATTTTTCAGTTTATATTATTGTTACTAATTCAACATTTACCAATAATCAATTAAATATTTAGCTTTAATTCAATATTTATTTTACTTTACTTGCGGGCATCCGTTTCGAACGAAAATATGTCTATTTTATAGGAAAAGTAGCCCTCTTTCGATCTACGTCGATCGCGCGCGTCAATCTTGCTCGCGCTTTTTCGCAAGTCCCGTACAATTTCCTCCCTTTTGACCCTATTTCCTCTCTCTCGGGTCTACGGACGACCGATTTGCAATTGAGGACGCAAGAGAGGTGATTTTCACAATCACATATTATTATTTATAAAGTTGTCTGCTAGATTGGCCCAGCGGGAAGAGAATAGCCGTCGTATTTCAGCGTAAGATTTTGTTTATAACGATAAATTATTAATTTTCTCTGATCCACGGACTGATTTCTTTACCATTTCTTCTATGCAACTAACTTAAAAAAAAAACAATCAGCAACACAACTTTAAAGAAATTTGAATTACTAAATTAATCAATGCGACTGGTTTTGTCGCACAATGCATTGTGCCCATCCTCAGGCTAGAATTTAGTAAAACAGTAAAAAATTTATCAATAAATAACATGAAATTTTCTTCAGTGGTCACGACCCAAACTAAGTACATCAATTATTTAAAAATTTTGTTAAAATTGTCGTAAATGGGGACTAAACACAACACGTTAAAACTATGAGTGTTAATACAATTTAACATAGAATTTTGTGAGTAAAGACCATCTTTGCTTCAACCCTTATTGTGAAGAACTCATACAGAGTCACCATGGAACGTTTAAATTTAAATTAAGATGAGATAAGAATCTCGACTTGAGTACAATCAAATATATCTATTATCCTTGACATTGGAAGATTCAAAAACTCAACCAAAAATTGTTGCTTTTGCAGTCGGAATCAAACTTGAATTACAGTTTCCCTTACAGTGTTCTATTCCACCAACTTTAATCGAGCGAAAGGGATAATCCTCGCAATCAATTTTCGTACTTTTGAAAATAGCTATTGGACCGAATTCAGAACCCATTTCACATACCCCACATTTAAATGAAATCAATTATGTTACGATATATAGACGGGATATATCTGAGGAAGTGAAAATATAGAGGTGAAGTGAATTGAGCCGCAGAAACTCGCTGTCCGTAACAAGGTTATCTCGACGCGTCTACAGTGGAAATTAAATAACGAAATTATACACCGATTCAAATTTATACAATAGCAAAAGGTTCCTCCGAAAGATATACTCGTTTGATATCTATACATCGTCGAAACCTACGTTGATTGTCATCATCGTCATTTTACGTATTTCCATCAACCCAATTCAGACCCTTTATTTAGGAGCGTTCACCCCTCTACTCTCTCGTTAACCAGATAGGCGAAATGGTGAAATAATCCTTTGTTCGAAGTCGATCGACGTATCGCTCCAACGTAAAGAGACATGTTAGTTTGTGGAGCGTATAAGGATAGTCAAATATTTGGATCTGCTGGAATATCTTCGATACTACCATTTCGATTTTAATGAAGCTTCCCAAATTTAAGTACAAGGTTATCATAAAGTAATATATTTATAGAAAAATGCTTTGATTTGTTCCGTTTACCATAGTTTACTGGAGTGTCAGCACTAAGGTCGTAGGTGCTCGGATGTAATTGTTTTATCTTCTTTTGACAATAGATTCTCATGTAAGCGTCACGCTGCAACTATTTGAACTTCTCCTCAATAAGTCTTCGCAATCTTGTCATTTCAAGGAAGAAGATGATTGATTACGTCAATCATAATATGCAATTTTTACTAGAAGAACAAATTATTCAGAAAATTTCATTGTTTTCTAATCAAATTGTGCTTCGTTTTTAAAACGGAAAACTGACTGGTTGAAGGAAGAAATATGTAAGCTAATTATCCCGCCAAGTTCAGGTGACCTCACAGGCACGCCAACGTCTAGTAAACGTACACGAGCATCTAAGGAATTCAAGATTTTGTCTACGAGATCTAAAAGAGAGAGAACACGAAATTTGCTGTAAACTCATAGTCCTGAAGAATTTGTTTTTGCAAGCCAATTAAGTTTGACAAAGAAAGGCAAAAGAAACGCTGCATATGCTGTAAAATAAACCGTCACGTTGAGCCCTAGAACATTGAGGGCATTCAAAAAAGATTCCTCAAACTAACATTAAAAAATACACTCTTGATGCAGCTCTAGTTCTAATAATTGACACGAAATTGAGAAGGAATTATATGACTGGTATAAGATGCCAGCCAGATATGATGGATACATTTTTGATACCAATAAGACAACTTAGCGAGGAGGCCCTAGAAGCAAGACAAAGAATGTAGATATTTCTGCAAGTACAATACGCGCAAAACAGGGAGGAAAGAAAATATTGAAGGCCTTCTTCATGCCCTACTGAGTTCTTTTGATATGATAATATCGTCATTGGGATCTTTGTCCAAAAGAAAATTAATCTCTCTACCAAAAGAGGTGTTAGAAATGCTTGAAACACCAGAACTTGACCCACTTACACCGACTACGTCGTCGATGCAAATAGCTGATGATGTTGTCCTGGATTGTTCATCGGGTGAAGGTTTCGAGAGCGAAACAGAATTAAATTTAATTTTTTTTTTAATAAAGTTCATATTTCGTATATTGCCTTTTTATTTATTTATGGCTACACTTTATTAAACAAAGAAAGCAATTACAAGATAAATACAAAGTGAAAAAGAATAATTTTCAATGGGGGGACTTATTCATACGAGAGATTTCTTCCAGCCAAATTTTTTATTCTAATTTTTAATAATTTTGAGTAATAATAATAATAATAATATCTGTTTATTGATACATTAGATCTGTAGTATATATATTCCTGTCTACCATTTTTTGAATATATCTGATTTAACAACTAAAAAGGTTTGTATCACCGCATTTTTACATTAATTAAAAAGAATAACAATAAAAAGAAATAGAATAAACTGAAGCAGTTGCAAAACAAATGAAACGTGTGCTGCTCGATAAATTTCAGTAGTTATACAATAACAACCCTACTCATTGCCCCCCGAGAGAAACTGTCTATATCTTCTACTTAAATTAGTTGCAGAGATATTGATGGCATAATTTTACATAATCATATTGACATATTTCGCAACACTATAAGACACTAAAAGATTGGAGTCTATGAGAAGGAATTGTCAACAACCTGCGTGACCGCACATTCACGCTATGTACATCGCTTCTGAAGGTAATCCTTCTACATATCTACGGTGGCTTCTTGTAGACAAAAGTTTTACAATAAAAGATCGCACTGTGTAACTCGCGACGGGCACTCATAGTAATCCAATTGCATTCCTTAAGCTTATACGAAATTCTCTTGAAACGGCGAATTCCGAAAATCAATGGCAAGCACGAATTTTGTTTTCCTTGAATGCGTTTCGAATCGGTCACCCGAAGACGCTTGTTGTAGACTACATCCATATAATTAAACACCGATAGCACCAGAGAGTCACACAGTGTGAAAATCTTTTTCGTATTCCAGTTAATTACGTCACGACATCTGTATATCATCGTCAATGGCACAATTGCTCTTTTCGGCAACGATGAAGTGTGCTTTTGGAATCGCTAGTCTTCATCCTTCAACTATCCCAAATGATCCCCTAAAACATGAAAATCGATCACCGTGTGGCGATCTTTATTGATCATGTCGTCCGTAGTCACCTCAATGGCACGACCTCGCCGCTCTTCATCAAAGACTAATGTTCGGCTACGCCTAAGTTCATTAAACCAATATCTGGTGTTAGTTAACGAAGGTGGTTGGTCCTCATAAACAGTATACAACTTCTCCTTGATTTCTGCACACGTTTTCCCATCCAAAAAAAGAAATCGAATCACTGACCGGTATTGTTCTTTTTCCAGGATTCTACAAATACGTAATCTTAATCACTTTCAACAGTTTTCAAAACAACACTACTCGATGAATCTTTCCGAAATTTCGTCAATTAAAGAATAGTATTCACAGTCGGTAATGCAGATTTTAACATAAACCGCCATCTGTTTCCAAAGACGGGTACTCATACCATCCTCGTCATTTTGTTACGCATTATACCGCACCGAACATCTGAATAGCCGCTGCGTTTTGGCTGGTCGAATAGGTAATGGGTTGTTTTGGGACCAAAAATGCATATTTTTCTTGTTGAACATACCATAATTTTAAAAACTACTTTCATCGCTCCAAAGTACAAGCCCTAATAAATTCGGATTGTGTTTGTAGTTTTCAATTAATCAATCGCAAAATGTGAGGGGTCTTCCAAAATCACCTGGAATTAATGTTTGAACTGGTCTGTATTTGTGTGTTATAAATTTATGCTTTTCCAAAATTTGCCAAATTGTAGACAACGAAAATGTACTTTCTTTGACGGAATCCCCGGTTGGATTATTTGGATATACATACATCTACCACATCTGATTCAATGTTTTCACTTACAATAAAATTCTTCTTACACTTCCTTTTTGCAAACACCGCTTCATTGTTGTATTTATGCCTTTAATAATTGTGTTGTATTCTCAATGTAGAGCAATATTATGTATACCGGGTGCGGCATTAGCGTGTCGTTGGAGTTTAGCGTGAGAACTGCCAAAGATGGAGAAATATACGTGCAATAAATCTCATCTCATTTCTCCATTTTCGCAGACACACTAATAACGTACCCGGTATATTTAAATTTCACACACCACGGGAAATAGAAATAATCTATCTACCTATCAAAGATTAAATTTATGCTCCACTGCATAAGTAATATTCCCCTTCCAAACAAACCGCGATTCATCCATCGTAAAGCGCAGATCAAACAGAGACCAGTAAATGCAAAAGGAAAGAAAATAAGACGCCATCTAATCATCTTCATCATCATCTCTTAGAACCAATTCGTTTCAAACTTCCTACTTTACCATATTTTAATATCCTGCTTCATCCCCTTTTCACTCATTGCGAACGTCTTGTGCAAACTACGTCTGGTCCCGTTCGCCGTAAGGGTCAACTTTTGCATTTAATGCTAGCTACGAGGATCTACTAGGAAAATTGAACTTTCGATATGCAAATAATTCTTCGCCGTAGGAGCGTGGTGCAGAAGGAGAGGTCCAACACGTTCTCGTTCGTAAGTAGGACGATATGAGGATCGGAAGCACGTCTGGAAACCTGTAATAAATGACGAAGGGGAATGCTGAAATTAGGAAAATTAGAAAGGGAGGAGATTTTGTGAGAGAGCATTCTTGCCAAGGCTAATAGCCTCCAATAACTTAAGCGCTGAACTTTTCTGACTGTGTTTAAAATGAAAAGATTAAAATTTGTCTTTTAACATTCTAAGATATAAGACGTTGCAATAGTCCACATAGCATCCGGTGCTTTGCTGCGAATAGGCGCCCGCAATCCTCAATAGCGACCAGACATTGATCGAGCTCCATCACTACACATACCGATTCACTTTTCCCAATCCAAATTATTTTCGGTTATAAACCTGTTAAGCATCTCAAATAAGTCTTGAGTCTTTGCGTTTCCAATGATGCTTTTGCAGAACAGAAGGTCTTCAACGATAATATTATCATCCAGGAAGCGTACATAACAAATAAGGTGTACGTCTTTGTTACTGTATGTAGCCTAATCAAGACTTGGTGAGCTTTATGGATTCTGACATTGTCATGGAGCAGCATAATCTTTCGCGCACAATTTTGAGGTGTCTTTTGTTGAACGGCGGTTTTCAATTCCTTCATTGTTTCCTCTTCCTGTTATTGTAGTGCCTTTCTCCATATATTTGATTGGGAATATCCCTTCTGCATCCCAAAACACCGTAGCCATCAGTTTTCCCGATAAAGACCGCGTTCTTGCTTCTTTTGGTGTCGGAAATCCCTTATGAACGCATTGCATGGATTCTTGCTTTGTCGGTGGGTCTCAATGATACACCTGCGTCTCATCACTCGTTACAATTTTTGAAAAATAATCTTTGTCGTCAGCCAGCACCAGAAATTTGTTGCCTACGCAATTTTTCTTCAGGAGTAAGCAATTTCGGAATCCAGCGTGCTAACACCTTATTCCTACTTCAGCAGCAATCATTGGATACCTTATTTTTCGATGCTAAGTCTAGTTCTTAAACTTTCTTAATGTTTTCAATGGTTCTTGTTTTAATCGGCCTTCCGCATCCTTGGTAATCTTGAAGTGATTTCCTGCCCTATCGAAATTGCTTCTTACACCAAAACTTTACAATAAAATATGACGGCGTATGTTTCCCATAGACGGTAATCATCCTGTAGTAAATGTTCTTGGGTTCATTTGCCTCCTTCGTTAAGAACTTGATAACACTTCTGCGTTCTAGCTGAATTTCATTAATTTTTTGTTAATTTGGCCTTGGCCACCTTGTATCATAATGTCACACCTATTTGACAGCAAAAAATTGCCAACGTTACTTATTTTTTTCCATGGCTAGGTAGATAATATCAAAATCTTCCCTCGTAGTAGGTTAGAATTTTAGACTTTAGCTATTTGGCTTTCATTTTGGAAGTAGTACTGTGGCAGTTGGATGTTACTCGTTGCAGGTTTTTGCGATTCGGACTCTACAAATTAACTAAACTCTCGAGCTTAAAAAAACACAAATTTTGTGCAAATACCTAGTAACATTTACGCCGTTCATTCTCATTTCAAACATTTGTCCATAAATGTCATTTTGACCAACCTTCTTGCAAGGTGGAAGTAATTTTATACCAAATAATCTAAGAATTTATTTCATTTTTTAATTGTGAAATAGTTTAGAGTGATCTGATGAAAATTTCTTTATTCAAAAGAAATGCCAGGAATAAGACGAACAATATCCTTTTCTGCATTGTCCTATTACTATAAATAGCAATACTTTCTCAATATCAGGGACTGATATAGTCCAAAAAGTCTCTAAATCCTACAATTGTACAAAATGTAGACAATTTAAGTACCATTTACTTGATAAATTTATATAATAATGCGAAACGGAAATACCTTTGCGAAACGTATCATTTAATAATTACCTGAGGATTAAATAATGTTTACAATCTCAGGAACCACTTATATTTCCGGTACATAAAAGAATCCTACTTTCCAAGGATTACTAACTCCTCTTTTGTTGTGAATCGTAAGACACAAATTAAATTCGTTTATATGTACGCGTTAGAGGAGTATAAGGATATTACAATGGTCTAAATTCAGAGTTCCCTACGTAAGTCTATCTATCGAAAAGAGGGATTTTGCCTTGTCGAATCGATAACGCAATACACAGAGGAAAGATCTGTTTTATTCCATTAGAAATGAGAAGGAATATCTGCGCTGTCGGAATGGGAAAACCGATTTCCCATCTTTAAGAGGATTTGCGTGGTTGTAAGAGGCAAGGCAGGCTTTGTTTTTCGCGGAATAATTGAATAAGTAAGCGAGTTTTGGAATGGTATGATTTCGAATTTCCGTATAAGATCCTTCCGGGTAAATATTCATTGTATAATTTAGAAGTTTTGACATTCGATATGCTTTGATGTTAAGAAGATTTTGCTTTTAACAGAGAGCGGATTGTCTTGAGTAATTCTGATGATCAGTGTATTAAAGAAAACGGCCTCTAAGTGCAGATTCATTATTTTATAGTTAAAAATGATATTTTAATGAACTCGACATTTTGTTGTACAGGGTGGGCCAAATCTCAGAGAGTATGGGTTTTTTTTTGGAATATTGAAGACCCACATGCCACGAAACCTATTCGTCAACAAGGAAGATTTGGTTTTAACATCTGTTGCTTTATTAAACGACACAAGTTATACTATTTTACAAATGAAAACAATTTAATAGCACATTATTACACGTAACTTTTAACAAATCATTTATTTGAATTCATTGAAAGCATTCCAATTCAAAATCGTATTGACACATGGTTTCAATTAGATGGTGTTAATGCCCATAACGCTTTGATTACGAGGATTGATAAAAATTTGATTTTTGCTCACAACTCGAGAACCGAAATATCAAAAATCTCTTCTGACAAATTAATTTGTCTTGAAAAACGGGTTCGTGATTCCGTTCTTCGTTTTTATCTAGTTATGCTCCTTCACAGGTATACCCATGAAATACGGCCGATTTGGCCCACCCTGTACATTGTAAAATGCCTATCTACAATCTACATGTAGAGTTTTTTTTACTACACATGTATTTTTTCTATGTGTAACTTTAAAAAATGCATTCTCAATGCATTAATAACTTACTAGGCAAGCAGTTAGATGTTTACGATTCGACGAGCGTGAAACCATGGCTTTCTAGCAAAACCCAACGTTGTCAGTGCTCTTACGTTCGTAAGAGATCTATTTTAAGTTATTTTTTTGTACCGAAAAACTTTCCATCATACATGAAACTTTTGAAATCTTTTAGGGAATATTAAAATTTATTGCGAAAGTATAGGAGAATCTGGTACCGAAATAACATTTGTACTGGCAAAAGAGAGTAAAACAAAACTATGAAGAATTGGGTTATGTTTTTAATAAAGAAGGTGCAAAATTTCAACTTTGAATAAAGAAAATATTTTACTCCAACGATAAATTAAAACAAATAAAACCACATAACAATGGTGAAGTCTTATTTCACAGCAAGTTTTCAAAGTATCCTGATGTAATGATGTGGTCCCGCAACAGATCAAGAAATTTTGCTGCAGAATGGTTTCCGTCAATAAAAAATGGGCCAATAAGTCTAACATTTCTTATTCCAACCCAGATATTAACTTTTTGGGATTATTGCGTTCAGGTCAGGTTTTCAGCATGAGGATTTGTACGGGACCAATAACTAATGGATTAATAGAAAGGAAATTTAATATTTTTCAATAGATAAATGTTCAGCTTCATAAGTAAAATGTATTTTATTTTAAATTTCTATAATTTCATTTAACATGTTAAACATTGTTTTGCAAAAATCTGTTCCTTTCACTTTATCCTCCTCGAAAAGCTCCTCATGATTTGATATTTTGTAATGGTTATAATTGAATTCTTCCGTGGTCTTATACACCGAACTGTATGATACTTCTAAATGTCTGACTACATCTAAAAGCGATCCTAAAAGCAACAGACCGTTTCTCTACGTAAGACAGGATATTCAATTTCATGTATTCTGTTAAATTGGTTTTATTTCTTTCTTTGTGGGAACTCAGAACATAACAATCTGCTTTGAATTTGTTAAAAATATTGAGAATGGTTTTCGCACAAGGTACAGGCCTTTTAGGATAATTGACAAAAGACATGTCCACCACACGACCGCGTTATCATTATCATCTTTCCATCTTATTGCACCTGTTCTTGATTTCAAAGCATTTTCTACTATTTAATAAAATGTATTTAACTTGAGATTGATGTATGACCAAAGAAGAAATTACTAAAGAAATATTTGACATAAAAAAATGTTTTTTCTCCATAGCAACTTGCTTATTTAAAAAAAAACGATGAGTTGTAGGTAAAACTGGTGTAACTAGTTGCCTACTATGTCGATAATGCATTGACAATTTTTGTTTAAAGTTCCACATAGGGAAAAAGTATGCGTAATAAAAAAAACAGAACCCGGAAGAAAGAATAACACAAAAGATGCACTGAAAAGACAAGCGAGTCTCACGTTTATCTTACTAACGCCTTGTTAACTACGTTGAAATATACCTTCACTCTAGAAAATTATCTCCACCACTGTTACTACTGACGATCGCTCTACTTACACTCCCTTAGATATTAAGCTCTTGCATGTATGAACATGTACATAAGTAGTATGCATGTCTAATACTGCTGCATACCACTAACTCTCGCTAATTCTTTGCCCACTTCACGTTAGAACGCAAACGGAACATTACCGCTGATGAGTTAACTTCACTTAAGTAATTGCTCGGCGGTTTCAATCCATTACCAACCCTTTCTGCAATGCGAAAGAAAGGAACTAGCGTTGCATTTGGTTTGAGGTTAGGAAACATGTTTATTCGTTATCACGACAGGATATCTAAGTGTTGTAGGCGGTTCTTTTTTCAACGTTAATTAAGATAACGGTAGGTACTCCGAACATTTAGTTGTTATATGTACATTTTTCATTTTTTAATTCTAGTTTTCTTTTATCATTGCATTAATACCTTTTTGTAGTTGGCTTTATGTTTAATTTCGTTGATTAGTGAACTGGTTATTTAAGACAATATTGTCCTAACCCCAAAATTTAACGTTTACAGCGCGCTCTTTGGTAGCGCGCCATGCAAGACGAACCCCGCGCTTTTTTTAATAATCTAAAAATTCCCTGTTATAGCCTGTAATATGTCACAGGAATTCGCGATCTAACGGCTAACTATTTGACGTTAATAAGTACAGGCAACCGTTTAACGTTTACTACCGGACTTAAAGACTTCTTGGCGAGTGATATTTAGATTTATGTTCTACCTGTTTGTAAAACAATATTATATTAAAAACGAATATTTACGACGTGAAAAAAGTGGAGCGAAGGCAATTAATATTGCCATTTCTCCGGGATTCTCATTGGCTGGAGATAATTTTACCTAATAAAACGCCAAGGATAAGGAGAGAAACTGAAAAAGAAGTCAGAGCGGCTTTCCCCTGCCGGGAGTTGATAGAGCGGACATTATTTGAATGACACTGCACATGACGCTAATAACAGCTACCCCCGACGTTGTATTTTTATTAATATACCAGTACATAACGTTTATAATTATTTCTTCCATGCACAGCTCATTATCTTCCCACAAAAAGAACTTATAATTAGCCGTCGGATTATCTCCAGAACCGAAAATAAGAACGCCAAACCGAAAGAAAGCTCGTCAAACAGTGATTACGCCTCAATCCTTAGAAACCATCACGTTTTCGCACGTACCTGAATTAAAGTATGCAAATTTGAAGCTTCCGCGTTCTCGCGCTTTTTCTTGGCCGTTCCGATAATGCCTTTAATTACTGCGGACGTATATAAGCGAAGACGAAGGAAGTTGGCGTTGACTCGCGCTCTCGTTCCGTAAAAATACGCTTGAATTAGAGAAAAAGAGCGGTAGAAGCGAAAGCGTCGAGGGAACGATAAGAACGAGGAAGAGGGGTGCTTTTGAAATCGTGGAGAGTTGATGTTAACAAGTAGCCCGCAGTGCTCTTGCTGAATTCGCACCGAGTCACGTTTGAATTATTGACATTGTCGGCTATTGGGAGAGGGCAGAAGTAGTTATTTGAGATGCGGAATGAAGCGACGGTTTAGAAAAAGATTGGGTCTTGCAGAAATGTTGGAAGAGGGAATGCGAAAGGTGGGAAAGGTGTTCGATAATGGTTAGGAAGATATCTATAGATTGTTTCACCTTGGCTTCGAAGTATTGGATCTTATGGAGTATAGTCTTCTTTTGTTAGTTTACAACAATTCATATGAAACTATCCTTGTTTGGAATTAGTCACGGTTGCCGCGCCTTTTGGAGGTCAGTTTTAGCTCTTCTTTCGTTTTGTTGCGTTCTTCACTGTTGATTTTCGTATTTTGTCGTAATTTCTATCTACTTATAAGTCAATTAGTTTTTGATAAAAACTACTACTAATCTCTTAGTGGTATACTATAATTAAAAAGAATTATTAATAAGAATCAATTTAAACATCGTGAAATTACAGCACTTTGAAAAAGATATGGATATCTCCAAGTCGGTTGAGGAAACAAACAAAGCACTTGGTTGTGACAAAGGAATTGCTACAAAATTTCTCAAAAACGACACCATCATTTAGGGTGCCAGCCTGCTCGTCGGCGAGGGAGTGGGTCAGTACTATTCATCAATGAAAATAACAGATAATTTACAAGGAGCCATCTGCTTGAAATAACCTTGTGAGGTGTTTGGGGTAAACCCAGGAAGATGGGAAATAAAATTTCATAAGGGGAAGAAGACGTGTTACGGGAAAATTTGAACAAAGAAAGTCACAAAATTAACGTATGAGAAAATTCATTTAATTAAAAAAAAAAAAATAAAACTGGAAAAGTTGTATATGTAGATATGTATTCAAAACGTGAACTAGCCAAATAAAATTAATAACATTTAACAAATTAATGGAGTAAGGTGTTACCGAAAGCAATGGCCAACGCTTCGATTTACAGTGAACCTTACAAATGTAAAATAGTCCAAATTGAAAATAAACGTTGTATAATTACAAAGCAAAACTGGTACAAAAGACCAAGTTGAAATTAATAAGCATAAATTATAAAATCATTACTGTAAATTAGGTATACAAAAAAAGTAACAAAGGAAGTTCCTTAAATGTCAAAATATGAATTCACGGTTATTTTAAATGAAAGGTTGAACTCAAATAACTTGTCTAGAGTTCAAAATAGGCTACTAAATTATGAAATGTGAGAACGACACAAACAAATTTGAATGAAATAATCTGCTAAATTATGGTTCACCAAGACAACTAATAAAAAAGGAGCAAATAACACTTAGCTGGTTCGCGAAAGGTGCTGACTGAATAGGGGAGCGGGGCCTGCTCTAAGAATCTTTGCAGTTCGAAGGAATTATTAATTCCAGAAAGGTAAAGCCGAAAAGGTAAGGCCACACGTAAATCCAAAATAGGTAGTTCCAAAAAGGTAATTTCCAAAAACGGCGTAATCTAAAAGGTTAAGCCAAAAAGAGGTATAATCCAAAAATGTGGTACCAACAAAAAAGGCAAATCTGTAAATACTAGGCAAAAATCAGGTATATCCAAAAACGTTATGATCCAAAAATCTGGTACCGACAAAAAAGGCAGATCCGAAAACGTTAAGCCAAAATCCCCTAAAAATAAAGAAACTTAACCCCAAAATTACAATGTGAAATATAAACAAATTAAAAGCTTTCCATTTTAACGGGGAAAACGATTTATAAGACGGGGATGAATGAGAATCTTATCACTACGTGGCAAATCATAATGGTTGATAGAGACGTCGCATTCAAATCCTGCTTAGCAGCAAACCGAAACCATCCTCTCCAATATTTCCAATCAACCCTCTGTTGTTTTTGGCCATTTTAACTTTTCAGTTTAGTATCTTCCGTTATCACAATTTAAGTGTTTGTTCCACGCAATTCTATGACGTAGTTCCGAGTGGGGGAGAATTGTATTTTCCACTGTATTTCCGGGCTTTTGGCCGTTATATATATAGTTGAGATGTGGTAGTGTTTCCGAATTTATAGTATTTGGAATTAATCACGTTGAGTGGAAATTTTGGAAAACTACCTGTAAATTCCGTTGCCGTTATTTGGGGTTGATTATTGGATTGGAAATATTTGAGAAGATGGCTACGGGTTGCTCTAAAGCAGGAGTTGAATACGACGTCTCTAACATCCGTCTTGTATTTGCCACGTGGGGTCAAGATCTTTATTCGTCTTCCTCATATTAATAGTTTTCCCCGTTTTAATGGTATGCTTTCAATTTGTTTATATTTCACATTGTAATTTTGGGGGTTCTAGGGTTTTTTTTCGGGTACACTGTTTTTGGTATCTCGTTTTTGGAGATTCCTGTTTTTGGGTACAGCGATTTTGACTTAACGTTTTCTTTGAGAATTCCTATTTCTGGATATATCGTCGTCCAAGATATCATCTGAATACCACATTTTCGATTTAACCGTTTTGGATTACATCGTTTCTTGGAATTATCGTTTTGATACACATCGTGTTGGATCTATCTGTTTTTCTTGGGAAATACGATTTTAGATTTACGCTTCGGACCTATCCCTGGACCACCTCGACCATACTACCAGCTAAGTTTAGAACTCCTTGCATTTTGTTTGACTCTACAATTCATCTTAGGTTAGAATTTCTTATAAGGAATGTTTGCATTTTGTGAGCCGTAGCGCGTTAGCCACAGCGATGGGTAATTTTCTTAACTTGATTATTGTTAATTTGGATAAGTTTTAATTATAGTAGCACTCTGGTCCCATTTCGTTATGCATATATACCTTTTTTTATGAAATATTGACTTGCACTTTTTTGTAATCGTACTCTATGTGTGAGATTAAATTTGTGAATCTTATTTTTTTAACATAATTCAAATTTCCCTTTCCCCCATTTAATTTTTGATCACCATCTCGTGGGTTTTTGTTTACCCCGACCGTCTGACAAGGCTATTTCAAAAGATGACGCCTTCATAAAATTAATTTGTCTTGGTGAGTGTATTGACCCACTCCCTCGTCGACGAAGAGGTTGGCACCCTGAATGAAGGATTCGCTATTTATTAAATTACGGGGGAAAGTTATTTGCCTATCCTTTCGTTATTTTAGTTTTTTCTTTTTATTTGTTTTTTTGCAATTTCAAGGCGCTAGAACGTAATAACGTACCGGAACTCGTATTTTTTAAACCACCATTCTAAGTTTAAGTATTTGGGCAAAAATCTTTATATATACAATTAAGCAACAAACTATTGAATATATATTATAAATTTTACGTACAAATGTTCTATAAATCTAACCGTCTTGTTGTTTCTTAGCTTCTTGACTTCCTCAAGTTTCCTTTTTAACTTTATAAAACTTTACAACGTCTCTTAAGATTAAAGAGTTTTCCATTGATTCTCTCTCATTGTATCTCTTTTCTTTATTCTTAACTTCTACGACGTCTTATTGCAGTAAACTCCAACTACTACTGGTCTTGCTTTCGAAATCCTATACCCAAGACTGTCGATATCTCTTTAGAACGTCACGATAAGCTTCAAAGGAAAATGTAACAAAGTTCCCTTCCGTTTTTTTGCCCTCTTCCTTTTGGATTTTGATTAAAACGAGAGATCGGTCGATTAAATCGGAACGAAATTTAATTTAAACCCGCAATAAGCGTAGATTAAATCGAAGCAAGTCTTCGCGTCGCGTTCGCATTGGCGTGTATCGCGGACGGAACGATTCCGAGGTAGCTTTTTGCGAATCTCCGATCTTCAATTATGGATCGGACAATGGGAACTGCTGCAATCGCGTAAAATTGTAATTGGAAACGCAATTAGGAAAAATTCTTCCGATTCCAGCGGAAGAGCAATTGATTGTAGTTGAATTTAATCGCATCTGAACGGTTTAGTGCCTTGTATTTACGAATCTAAGCGTTCTTTTGAGCGCTTATTGATGGTGGTGGATGTAGAAAATTTATTATTTAATGAGATTCTTGGGTTATTATGGGTAGTAGGTTGGGAATTTCCTTTTATCATAATTTGATTGTGGATTAATAAGCATTTATTTTTTAAAAGTAAGCAGCATAAATAAAAATATACTGTCTTGGAAAGTCCTGTGAGTCTATGGCGGCTAACGTGCGTAGGTACTTTTGAAACATTTGCCCTTTATAAGAGTGCGTAGGAATACGGGCGGGGAGTCGAAAAATGCACGAGAATCAATCAGTAATATTACGTATTTTCTAAAATCTGCACTGATGTCGAGGACGTACAGTAGTTGACATGGTCGTAATTTGTAAGTGTGCGAGGTTGTCGAAGGAAACATGCGGCAACGTTATTCGTTATACAATGAGGTCCTAAAGTGCCTCCTCTCTCCTATGCTAACTTTTGAACTACAGAAGATAGCGTTTTTAGAAGAAATGTGTCGATTTCTTTTTCCTGTAATCGTTATCGGCATTTCAACTGTATTTCTGGTTTTCACGGAAGTGACACCAACTTCCATATTTTAAATAGAACATTTGTACATCTTTGCGTTTCTGGAAAGGCAATTGAAAAGCAAATCCAGCGATGCCACATATATTATACTTTAACCTAAGAAGTATGACCATATGAAGCAATAAAGGTTTTGGTTATCTGTTTTTGTTGTTAGGTAAAGTTGGCTAGATAAAAGCCCCAAAATGTTTCTTATGACGCCAGACTGATCTAAAGAGCTCGCTGCTAAACAAAATAATCATATTAATTGCCAAACTGTCAAATCTCAATTCCAAAAGCGTAAATTATTCTTGTTGTTTATTGTTATTGCATTACGTCATACCTTCCTTCTTTGTTCTCGTTATTATTTACTCCCATTTTAACTTGTTTTATTAATCGTTGTTATTTCTTTACTTTATCGCATCTTTATTGCAATTAATTAATTATGATAAGTCTGTTCAAGATGCCATGATACTCGATGAACAATATCTTTAAGAATTCAAAACTTATTCTTCTCATTTCAAGCATATTTAAAGCAGAAACAAATTTAGCAAAAATAAATTGTAGCTTCTTTGATTCATAGCTTTCCTTAAATACATTTTCTTCAATATAATTATGTGGTTCGTCTATGAAGTGCTATTCTGACAAAAAAAACATTTACTATAGTTTTAAAGATGAATCTCTTTGAAATATCTCTGTACTGTCATAACATGCCACTACGAAATTCTCCGCCATTTGCAGAAATCAAACCGTTCCATTTACAAAAGTTAAATTAATTCTCCAGCTCTTTTAATGTCAAAATCGTAAAACCAGAGCAGGAGAACTTGAAGACGTAAAATATGAAAACTTTCTAATTAACATGGTGTGCTTTTCTTGCTGTCTGGAAAACCAATATCGAAAACGGAAAATCGGTTTCTTCTTCTATTAATTGCGAATCGACTTTGAAGTTCTCTTATATCTACCTTTTTATCTTCGCATTTCGCAGACGACAAGACGTCCTCGACGATATTTTAAGGTTCTTCTCTCCTACTAAAAACGTTCGATTTAATCGAGTAGTAGAGGGGGATTTAATTTCGAAGTACTCGCGATGTTGAAGGTGGTAGGTATTAAATTGGAAATCGAGACTGTCTAGATGGTTTGGCGGAGGTTCCGCTTGCAAAGGTTTGAATAGAAAATTTTGAAAGTTTAGATGTTACGTAAGGATGGATGTAGTTGTTGCAGTGCATATCCATTTTAGTTCTTTCGGCGTACTATTTATAACTTTGTTATTTTTGGTACTAAAATATTGTAGTGGTCTTTCTCGTTGGTTACAAAAGAAAGAAACCACTTGTTATTTATGTATTTTAAATGAAACACTATACCCAAGTAATTAATACTTGTCCATTGAACATCCATCATGCAGGTTCAGTTCGTCCATATATTGTTCAATGGACACCCACTGGATGAGAAACTTTTGAACGTCCAACATGGACATCCAGTGGACGTCGATTCTGTACGTCCAGTGGATACTACAATTTTGTTTTATTGAAAGTTTATATTTGCCATGAATTATGTTTGGATGATTCTGAAAAAAGTATCATTTATATTGATTGTTATGCTATAAGCGATGTATTCGTCTGTGTAAATGAACCATATAGTGGATCAACATTTCATACGTCGGCAATGGTTGAATCGTTATATGCTAGTTATAAAGGGAGACACATTCCTCGCACTTTCTTGGACATGGATACAAATGGCACTTATTACAACAAATCTTGTCTCGTTTTAGTTTTAAACAACAGTTTAGATTGAAGTCTATCAATAGGACAAAAATCAAGTAGGATACGTATTTCCTAAAATCTGTGCCAAGCTGTTACCTCGACTACGTATACTAGACGACTGAGTTACGAGTGTGTATGCTTGTCTAGGGGCACTGAGGAGCGGAGGGGACGTTCCTAGTACAAGCGACAACATTGTTCGCTATATGTATGGGACTAGCGCCTATAAATGAATCCTTACCCACCCTAGTATGCAAAAGATAAAATAATTTAGTTATATTGCAAGTTCATATTGAAAAAATTATTCTTTAACAGTTTACATACATATCTGTTCAAGTAGGTATTGTGTTATTTTTTATTATGATGTAAACGGCTTTTTACTAAAATTAAAAAAAAGTATGTGTTAGCGTAAAATTAAATTTTAGGAAATATTGAAAAGCCGTTGTCATCCAAAACGTACTGCATTTTTGAAATACAGTAATTCTTATCTTCAAAATAGAACGAAATACTAAAAAAAAAAGAAATGATGTCGTACCGACGTATGCGAAACCGAACGCTTAAACGTTCAAGGGCGCGAATTCGAATCATCTGATGTAATAAGGTATTATAGATGTCACGTTACGCCCAGACATAGACTGGCATGACTTGCCGAATGCCGTTTAATAAACTTGCGGGCCCCTGTTTCGAACGAAAATGCGCCTATTTTATAGGAAAGGTAGCCCCTTTTCGATCTACGTCGATCGCGCGCATCCATCTTGCTCGCTCATTTCCGCCAGTCGCGTACAGTTTGCTTCCTTTTGACCCTCTTTCCTGTCTCTCTCACGCCTACGGGTGATCGATCTATAACCGAGGATGCAAGAGAGGTTACGTTATTTTCACAATCACATATTATTAGATATAGTGTATACAATGTAAGTGGTAACAGAGAAAATTTACGTCATTTGCTTATAATTTTAACATTTTATCGTATTTTACTTATGCGATGATGGGTTAAGCAGATATTAGATTATATTTACAAATATAAAATTGATTTATGGATTTTGACAAATTCACATTACTGATAATAAACTTATTTATACATTATTTATTTCCAGAGAAAACTCGATTAATTCTAATTCAGACAATTATCAATAGTAAGCTGAAAACGTTGAACAGGGTGTCCTAGATCTAATACCAAATATAAAAGAAATGCGGTGTTATTGGTCCCAAAAAAATACGAAATCCTTGTCCCACTCAATAATCCGACAACCTCCGACACGGAACTTAATTTTCGTCAAATGTCCTTCGTCGTAAAATAACACCCCCTTTCCTCTATACGCAACTTTACGACCTTTTCTTCTAAGCAATCTTCCTCTTCGCTCTATATATACCCTAACCCTCTATTCCGACGATCTTAATAATGCCGTTCACGCCTTTTCTTTCCGGCAAATTCTCACGAAAATACTTCGCCCGTCCTCGTCTCCCCCTTGGTTCGGGTTGCTGCGGTAAGATAGACAAATCCTTCAGGATTCTTGACGCGCTACCAGTGACATAGGTTTCGCATCCGAGCTAAATGATTTGCAGGGAATTTCTACGAGTTACGGTGGTAGACATGTGACGCGTTGTTAAGGACGTAATTAACCCCCTTCCTTTTCGTTTATGTCATCCTTGTTATCGTTGGGAGGAACTGTTCGTGTGCTTGCTTGTTGCTTGCCGTTGGAGGAGATGTAATATAAGGGATAAGTTGCGAATTTGCTTAGTGAAATTCTATATATGATTGTTTTGCGTGTATGTATATGTGATATTTTGTATTGTAACGCCATTAAATTTAACAAATAACAATATTTTATTGGTGAAGATACTCTTACTAAACGTGAAATCGGGTGTCACTAAAAATATAGGAGAGCTAATGTATAGACTTTGTCCTAATCAACTAAATATTTAGTTTGCAAAAAATCGATAACTATACTAATTAAATGAAAGCATTTATTATTTATTCGTTATTAACAAAAAGAAATGAATATTTTTCTCTTCAGAAAAAAAATAGAATCGTTTCTAAAGTTTTCCTAAAATTCCTAACTGAATTTTCGTCAAAAATGTTCTGGCAATATAATTGAGCATGCGTTGAAAGATATTTCAGCCATGTTGGACTCTCAGTTGTTATTTAACCTTCAAACGGGCATTTTTACATGTATTAGATGTATTTCATTTACCATATGTTTGGTGTACTCATTAAAACACTATTTTGGAGTAGTTAAAACAACGTTGGGTATATTAATGAACTTTTTTATTTGAAAAAATAACTTTGAGCATTTAAATTATAAATTTGTATTGTCAAACAAGGGTAAGTAATTATATCTAAACTAAAACACATGTACTTTAATTTGAAAGTAAAATTTTGCCTTCTTGATATTGATTATATATAATTTCGGTTTTTAAATGCTTGCAAGTAAATTAAGTACAACTGTGACATTTTGTAGATGTCAAAGTTCGTCTCTTCTCTAACAGACACAAATGGCATGTTCGACGCTTTGGAGAGGGCTGTTCTTCGTAGGTTTTCTCTAGAAACCCATATTCAAACTCCTCAGAAGGTCAACGTGTGGGCCGGCATTCTAGGTAATCGCATTGTTGATCCGTTTTTTATCGACGGCTCACTAAATGCCCAAAACTATTTGGAATTGCTGAGGGACACAATTCTTCCAGTTATTGGCAATATTCCTGTAAAGAGGAGGATCATTTATCAGCACTATGGGGCACCACCACATAGCACCAGCGAAATTACAGAATTTTTGAATAATGAATTTCCAGATGCATGGATAGGTCGTCATGGACCGCATGCATACATTGGAACGAAGGTATTTGACAATATTCGACATAGACCCTCTAACATTAACGAATGAAGGCGGAGAATAGTCAAAGTATTTAGAGAAATAACAGTAAGAAATCTTCAGAATGTGCAACGCTACTTTCAGGAAAGACTAGGCCACTGTCCCCCTTTTTTTTACAAATTTAAGAATTTGTATATACTGCAAAAATATGGAAGCTACGTCTATCAGGAGATTTTAAGCTAATCCTCGTTTCGTCAGAGAATGAAACATTTTTTTCAATCATTAACAGACTAATGTTGAAACGAAGTCTTTGAACTTTGTACTTTCTGGTAAGTAATGTTTTTTTTTTGCTGGTCTCCTGCTTCTTAATTCCGCTTCATTCTGTCTGTGACGATATTACAACATTACGAACCGCCGATAACTCATTTTTTAACACATTACTAGTGATTCTCCGGTTTCTAAGAGCAGATTGTCTCAGAAAACGGCCATCCCGTTGATTTGTACTTCGTTTTCGCCCTTGCCCTGGCTTTTGAATGTGAGACCCTCTTTCGCTAAATCGTCTAACCATGCTACTTATGCTGGAATTATTTCTTCCTAACATAATGGCAGCATGAGCTTTAAAATACGTATGTGGTACAACCGATAGCAAAAATTAGCTTAATAACTTATCTTATTCAGCAGCTTCTAAATGGATCTTAAATCAATTTTGGTCAAACCTGGCTAATTGACATTTGCAATCTTAAAACGAAACAGCATGTGCTTGAAATGTCAGAGAAGGTCCAAAGCCTGCTTCTAAGGCAGTTAGTAGATTAAAAGTTATCACTATCTCTGAATGTTTTTAAGAAATGTTAGTGGTGCTTTAATTTCCTCGATGAGTTTATATGCGAACTCCAGTACTTCCAAAAATGAACAATTGCTTAGCTGTTTTATTCATCACCAACTAGATCAACATTGTTGGTACTAATATATGTATTTGTAACTTACCATTATAGTAATGGAAACACCATGAAGAAAAGATTTGTCCAAAATGTCATAAACTATCGAAGTCATTAATAAAAGAATTTGTTGGGCTTGAAGAGCAACCGCAACTCATAAAGAACAGTTGGAAATAAGTATGTATGCATTCAGACCAAATTACTTTAATTCAGCTCAACGTTTGCTAATTTTTTGATACAGCGTGCCTGAAAAAATTCTCCTGCTAGCTCTAGATTCATTTTTATAATACAAAAAGTTTCTCAAACAACGCCTTCCATTAAACAAATTTATCGGCCACTCTACCGAATTTAAGGGCTCAACATTACGCACCATAAACGCTTGCGAACACGCCGAAGTTTTGCTTTTCTCTTCGAGAAAGGGAGCTAAGATGAAACCGATGGAGGCGGCTCTTAAGTCCTAAGTTATTGTTTATTACGTGCTAGGCAATAACTAGGCATTAGAGCTCGTGACGGCGGTCTCCATTATTTCGAGTACGAGGCCCGTAATATTGGGTTATAGCATTATCGTATGTGTCTGTTACTTGCGAAAGTTTGGGTTGTAATATAATTGGTGGTGCCGTGCCTGGTTTACCAAACGAGTAAAGGCTTTTGAGAAGTCAATTCTGATGTGGAAGTAGAGTTTAGTAGGAGAAGATGCCGCCGAATTAAAACGCTTCTTTAGTAAAGAGAAAATTACAAATTATAGATCCAGGTTTCTATAAGTTAGTTATTACCATGGTAACCGAATTTGGTTGTTTATTTTCAACCTTTAAGTGAAATTAAATCTATTCATTATTGTCTGTATAAATGTAGTTATCTGTAACTACACTGGCGAAAGAAATTAACGCGTCACTTGTAAATTCTGCAATAAAATTTAATCTTTTTCTGTTGGAATGAATGAATGTAGAAAACGAAACTGTTTATCGGGAATTATGTTTGTACACGTGTTCGATATGTTTTGTCGGCGTTATTGTTTGTCACTAAATAAAAGAACTGATTTATCAGTATTTTGGCAGCAGCAGAGCTTGATTTATTATCCATTCATGTGTTTGCTCCGCGTTACCTGGAGACAGAACGTCCAAAATTATAAACATGGGTGTCAACGGAAGACATAACCGCAATTTAAGTGTTGAAGAAGCTGTGCGTGTAGTCACTCTTGCAGAAGAAGGTATGAGTCAGCGTTACATTGCTCAACGTCTTGGCGTTAATCAATCAACAGTATCTCGAGTGTTGCTGCGGCACCGGGACACTCAGTTATACTCAAGAAGACCAGGCCAGGGTAGAAGACGAGCAAGCTGTCCAAGATCGTTTTTTATTGATGCAAGGCTTCAAAATATACTCGAAGAGGCTCATAATGTTCGTGTAAGCTGCGTTACCGTGAGAAATCGTTTACAACGTTTTAATTTAGCTCCCAGAAGGCCTATTACAGGACTACAATCAACTGCAGAACATCGCATAGCTAGGTTAACATTTGCTCGAGAACATGTCGATTGGTTGGAGGCCGATTGGGCAAACATGTTTAGTAACGAGTCTAGATTTTGTCTCCATAGCAGTGACAAATGGGTGCGTGTGTACAAACGTTCGGGTGAACATTATGCGCAATATAACATTATTCCAACTGTTCTGTTTGGTGGAGGTTCTGTAATGGTATGGGGAGGCATTACTTTAGAGGCTCGTACAGAGTTGGTGGTAATACCAAGAGGCATTATAGCAGCAGATTCTTACATTACAAACATTTTAGAACCACATGTGATGCCGTTTGCAAATGATTTCGTTTTTATGCATGACCACGCGATACCGCATGCCGCCAGAGTTGTACAGGACTATCTTGCCGTAGTGGATACCACCCGCCAGAAGTACGGATCTAAACCCAATCGAGCACATGTGGGACATGATGGGCAGACGGCTTAGAGCACTTCCTTCGCGTCCAATTGACCAACAGGAGCCGGCACGGGCACTACGAGAAATTTGGGAAGCCATTGACCAAGATGAAATTAGAGCCTTAATTTTAAGTATGGGTCGTCGGCTGTGAGGCAGTCATTCGTGCAAGAGGAGGAAACACTAGATATTAATTGTTGTAATCAAATGTGTTTAATATTTTCTTTTTGACTATTTGCTAATAAAGAATTCTTTTTTCTTTGATTCTTGTGTCTTACTTATGCAATATACTATAAGCTAAAATTATTTAGTCATTGTTAACTTTTGTTTTAACACCTTTTTACAAATTTTAATCAACTTTTTAAAAGTGATGCATTAATTTCTTTCGCCAGTGTATTTGACTATACTACTTTGTAAAAGTATATACAGGCTGAGTCGGGAGGAACAGACCAAGCTTCACGACTGTATTCTACACGTGAAAATAATGTAAAAAACGCATCAAGTTCTTATCCAATTTTCGTTTGTTTTCAAGTTATAGCGTAATTTAAAAAATTTAAAAAGAAGGATACAACCACAGAGAAAAAAGCACGAATTTCTACTCTTCTAGAGACAGGAGAGTCTTCTCAACGTGAAGTCATCACATCAAACTGTTCTGAGAATCGCGAAATTAAATAAGGAGAATATTCTTAACATAAGTAGTGGCAGAATATACGCAAAATAACTGTGAGAGATGATCGTCGTGTAATAAAAGTGGTTACAGAACATCGTCCTTCAGAGCGTTATAAAGAAGGATGTACCATCAAATTTATTAACTCCACCCCCCTTGCATTTTTTTGGAAAATATGCCGGGGGCATATTCCTGTAAAGGGGAGGAAATGTACAGTTTTATCGCAAATTTTACCGATAAATCATACACTTATTTTACTCTATCGTTGACTCGCCCTGTACATACCAAAACAAGCCATCTGTTATATCTTAAAAAGGATGAAGCAGATAATGTAGGACAAACACCTTGCGTGAATTACAACCCCTCTTCTTGTGTTTGGTGTTCACGGATCGATAATTTTTGTCTGGCCCTTTCCTTTCTACCTACTTATCTCCATCCCCGCGGTTCTAGTGCTTCCTAAAAGGCATCCACATGCCCTATTTAATTTCATTAATGACTAGGCACGCGATGATGATGAACGTGGAAAATTCTAAAACGGGTCTCCGAGGTGATAGGCAGAGTTTTTCGGGTGCGAGAAAGAGATGCTCTGGCAAGTGAGTGTAAGCTTATTTTCTTTACAGGATTAAGGCGAAACGCAGGAAGAAGAAGGTGACAAGGCCTATTTGAATGTGATTAAAAGTTAGTTCGAGTGGAAACTGTCACAGGAAAATTGAGGCGTGGATAATTAATAACGTTAATGATTGAGGGAGGGGGGTAACGATGAAGTGGGAAGAAGAAGTGTCAACCGAGAACAGGCGTGTTTTAATTTTATAATGGTTTTTTTGTTCGGGGGTGTTTTAAATTTTTTCCAAGTTGATTTTATTGCGTTGGTAATTATTTTTCGGAAGAGGAAGTGTTTAAAATGGTGCAAATAATCAACGACTCATCTCAATAACATCAATTTCTTCTAATAAAAATATTTGTGAAGATATTGAAGACGTTCGTGCTCCGTCTGGACTATTTCGGCAACTTCAAAATTTAGCAAATTGTGAATAAACAGTTCTCCTTAAAACCCTCTCTATCTATCTCTCTAAATATCTTAAAACGTCAAAACTTTGGATCATCCCATTTGAACTGCTTGCACCAATATTTGACTTGGAAATAGGACGGACTATTTTCTTCATACACTGCCACCATTCTCTCACGGATATTCCTCTGGTTATTGTCTTCTTTCGATGGAAATTTCATGACGTTTTTACGTTCAAGATTCAAATCACTCATTTTCGTTAAATTGGTATATAAATGACAAATGTGGGACTAATCTTGGAAATGACACTCTCAAATGCCAGAAAATTGATGTAAGGCAATTGTCGCGATAGCATAATATTGTTTTCCTAGCTCGGTAGGTAACATGAGAAACTCCCCTCGTATTATTGAAAATGAAAAGTGCATCTTAGTGAGATATAAAAGAAGTGTGTTTGTGTTTCAGTTTCGCAATGCTTTAGTACTTCTTTAAAATGTCTGGTGACAATTACAAACGGAATAAGAATTACCAGTTACAAATATTACCAGTAAAAACCCATACAGAAAGTATTATTGGTAAATTTCCTTGGGTTTAAAATTTTAAATATAAATTTTACTTTTCTCTTGCTACTGTGCAGTTATCATTTACAAACAATTTGCAGCTCCATAACTCCAGAATCCCACATAAAACAATCTCCAAACCGGAAGTCATTAAGCACAGCTACCGCAATTATTTGAAAGGGACAGTATAGTATGGCTTCCCGAAATCAAATCGTCCGAATTTATCCCGCAACCACCCGGAGTTCCCTCCCCAACCTCCCCATTCATTGGGAGGCTGAGAGACGTGTTCTACGTGCTTGTCAAAAGACTGGACTAATGCGTCTTCGGAGAATGTTAGAAATGCTCGGTTTCGGGCACTCAGCTCTCCAGTTTCCTTCCCAGAGCGTTTCGCGACGGTCCCGATGAACATTATTTAAACGAGAAGTTCTGGTAGCGGCGCTGGCGTCGGAAGTCAGATTTCGATAATTAATGTTAAACCATGAAGATGAGGGAAGTTCCTGCTTGATGGTGAATATTCTCGAAGACAGGGATATGTAGGGAGTATGTTTCCACCAACCGAAAGCCTTCTACCAGAAAGGCATACGGAAGAAATAACATATTAATGTAATTTTAAATGTTTGATATATGAAATAGAACGAACGTGAATTTATAAATTTAATTAATAATTAAGAGTGTAAAAGGAAAGTCAGTTGATTGTCGGCTCATATGAAGTTTGGAGCAAGTGGAATAGGGTTAAGAATTGAGTGGGTTTTCCGGTAACTATTGTACAGCTGGTACTACCTCAAGTATAAAATAGACCCAACACAAAAGGGGTCTAATTCGCCCAATACAGATTATCAAGTACTAGATGTCAAGTACGAGATATCAAGTACAAGTTGTTAAATACTAATTACTAATTGTCTAATAGAAATAAACAATAAGGAAATAAGAATTCAGTAAAAGAAAAGGAAGCTACAAGTTACATGCCTAAGATGGAAACAGGCAAAAGGTGCGTGGACGCTACTGTATATAATTAAACCGAACGTTTGGCAGGCAAAATCAAATGATCCTGTGTACATAATACAATTTGCAGAAGCCACAAATCCTGCACATAGCAGTAACTAAATATTTTCAAAAATCACAAATTCCAATACTTCTAAAAGAAGCTTCCAGCAAGCCGACCAAGTACATTCAACGTCCCACCATGTATTATCTTATTTACGACTAAAAAGCCGGAAACTGCCAAAATCAAAACTGTACCCGAAGAACAAAAAATAATTTAACAATAAACTAATAATGAACCAGAATTATCGCAAAGAAAGAAATAACATTAAATAATTGTCGAAAAGATTAAAAATAGGCGATAAATAACGAAATTAAATTAATTCGAAAATGTATTGATAAGAACTTAAGCCAATTGAACACAGATGGCGCAACCAGTATTAAATTTGAATTTAATCTGAATTAAATATTTATAAATTATTAATTAAATTAGATTTCAACCGTTACAAAATCATTATACAAACAAGAAATTTGATACGAAAATGACGTTTTGAAGAGAGAGGTTTTATGTGGGGGTGGTGGTCTTAATCCTACATTATGAATATCCGGTTTGGACGTAATTCTACAATACGAATAAAATTTTGTGCTTAATCACATTAAATGTCTTCTCCTTTTCATCTAATATACGTATACAGATTCGGCAGAATTTCGGCGCGACTCGTGCACATACCAGAAAGAGATAGCTGCATATAACGTAATGTGATCGTTTGTATGGTTACCGTCCCACTGTTCCACCGCCTTGCGTCTGACTTTAATCCCTCATTAATACTGTTGACATTTTATATAAAACCTCTTTCATCTTGTGAAATCTATTTCTTTTTCAAGAAACAAAGTCGAAAGTTTTACAGTTACGTCCAAAAATTTTATTTATCACGCCATTAATATTGTAATATAAACAAGAAAGCCATGCATCAAAATGTATCTGGTCAGCAATTCTACAGAAGAGCATGAAGGTAGCAATCAATTCTGTAAGAGGAATGTACATCAACAATAAGGAATTCTAATATTATGTAGGAGAATAACATTAAAGAAGTGAGAAAATATACAAGAACCAGTGATTAAAACTATTAAAATGTAAAATAAATAAAAAAAATGTGGATATTTAATTTTGTGAGGGTAAATTTATAGCTCAGGTAACACTTTTGCGTTATAATTATAGCTTGCAGAGATAACATTCCTGAATTTTTTTACAGTGTATAATCCTAATTTCCAAAGTTAAAATGAACTATTTCTACATATACCTAACATCTTTAGATTATAGGATTATATGAGCATCTAAACTCGCCTAATGCAACCCACGAATCCTCCCACTTCACAAAAAAGCCCATTTCTTTTACAGCTCTTATACCGTCGTCATAAAGTGAAGCTGTACACATACTTTGCCCAAGTAACTAACTTTTCTTTTCTCTCGACGAGCTTAAAAACCACTGCCGAGATAATATCTATCACAAACTGGATGTCGTCATGACTTAGCGCCACCTACCGAGCGCCTAACAAAAGAAATACTTTCGCCAACAACTAAACTTTAGTTAATGGCTTCCTTTTTTGTTGTTGACGATCCGCATTATTGTAGCACTTTCTAAGCTGCGATGGACAAGCTACGCATCTAAGGATAGAATCGTCCGTTTCTTGGAGGATTTTACAACGATAAACGATGGCGTTATAATTAAGGGAAGAAGCTTGAAAAGGTTTAAAATGATTGAGTGTCTATTTTGTCGCAGATTGATGGTGTGGAAGTCTAGAGTAAATTAGAAAATTTTTTTCGAAACTCGTTTTCTATTCTTCTTTGAAGCGATTTTTTTTTGTATTCAAAGATTAGTAAAAATGTCCAATAACTTGCTATTTTTAAAAGTGGAAATTAAGGTGTCAAATTTTGAGAAGGAATTAACTGTACTGTGATAGTTAAAACTTAAGAAAATAGATAGAAAATTACACGAAGACGATGTGAAATAGGCCATAATTGAACATAAGAATTAAACACTTCAGAAATAATGAATACACCTGCTTATTAAAAGAGGCCAAACACATGAAAATCACAGGGGGCAAGTTGAGACTGGAAAGCTTGGAAAAGCATGCAGCGACAGATAGAACTATTTGCAAGTGCAGTCTGTGGTGAAGTTTTCGCAAAGGAAGGCTGCGCGAGGAGAAAGATCAACACAATGACTGAGTCAGGTGGCCATCAAGACAGTTATGAATTCTATTACTAGGTCGAAACTAATAAAATATTGTAAACAGCTCCTCGATAGACTGGCACAACATAATAGGTTATCTTTGATCTGGGTGTCAGGACATGACGATATTAAGGGCAATATAATAGCCGACGAACTACCCAGGAAGGGTTCAGGAAGAGACTTCATAGGACCAGAGACCATATGTGAAATAACAAGGGATTCTACTAGAATCCAGGGTATTGGTTAGATAAAGAACATGTAAAGAAACTGCTACCGATAACATCGGAAAAGTTCACCCAATGGTCGTCCGTCGAATTAAGGTTAGATGGCTAGCAGAGGCTGCGGGCATCTCGAAGAAAATGTTTTTGTAATATATTGACTGAAGATTTAGGCATGAAAAAGCTAATCAAGCATTGGGTGCTACGCTTGCTCACTCAGGACAAAAACGCATGCGAATGAACACTTCCAATGACCTGTTGAAGCAGTTTAAGCGAAATAGGTCGGAGTCTTGGCGTCGATTAACAACTGTAGATGAAATTTGGACACACCAGTACCCTCCTGAAGCCAAGGCACAGTCGAAACAGCGGAGTGCGAAGGATGAATTGGCTCCGAAAACGGAGAAGGCTGCTTCATCAGCCGGGAAAGTAATCGTGATTGCTTTTTGGGATAGTCATGGAATTGGCATACTATGCGGGGCATACTATGTATCATTACTTGACAAACTGAAGGCAGAAATTCGGGAAAAACGGCCGCATTCGAAGAGAGAGAGAGAGAGTTGGACGGATTAAAAGGATAGAAGCATCGCTGGGAAAAGTGGATAGACTTACAAGGAGACTATATCGATGTATAAAAGTGAATTTGACAAAAAATAGGAGTGAGTGGGGATGGTTTGGACATTTTTTGTGTTTTGTTTTCTTCAACATTCTACATCTTTGATTTTTAGGCTGGTGTTTAGAGTAATCTTTTAAAATGAACCCTTTATATATAATTCCTAAAATCAATAGTTTCCTTACAATAGAGTGGGAATCAAATTACTGGGTTTGTCCAATCTATCTCCGGATTTGGGGATAATTTGGACGGCACCAGAGAATGGTATGGACGTATGGTTAGGGACACACAAACAGCGAATTGACGACGGAAAGCTTTACAATGCAAGTAATGTTTCTCAAACGTAGAAGTAAAAAATTTTGGTGAGAGTTACTGCAGACAGCATTTGAACATTTGATTGTTGAAATACATGTCTTGGAATCTAAGTCACTGGTCTTCCACTGGTTTTGGGAGAATCAAAAGCGCATGCGGAAAGATCACGTAAGAAGGTAGATTGAAAAGAATTGGACGGAAGAAGCCGTTTGTAAAACCTTACTTCAAATCCATCTCGCACTTCTATAAAGTCGTTTCTTACGGCATCTTCGGTATATTTAAGGCAATCGTTATTCCCTTCATCTTCTTCCCATTCATTATAGAAGAATCCTGCATGAAGATTCTCCTAACTCTTTATCAGAAGAATCTTTTTCCAAAGCCTCCTTCTTTTCTTTCAATATTCTCTTCACGTAAAGAACCAAACGAGTTGTTACGTTGTGGGAAGATCCCACATCTCGTATGTTACCGCGATTATAGAATACATCTTCCACTGCATTTTTTAGGTCGCTTTCGGGAAACGTTCGGTCAGTTTTTAAATGTATGTGCTCTCTAGAGTAAATGGTGTAAAACGAATATTGGCGGTACAATGGACTGGTGGAGGGTACAATGGACAATATGTCTATTGCATTCCCATGAGCGCCATTACGACATTTTTCTTCATAAAATCAGAAAAATGTATTAGATTTGTTTGGAACATTCACAAATATTTTCCAGTCGCCATTAATTGTAAAGGAAACGACAAACACAAAAAATTAAAATATATTGCAGAAAAACTTTATGTTCTCGTCATAAAGAGTTACATGGAAGGTGTCGAAATTTGCACGTAATTGTTATGGTTTTAGAGTGATGGCCACATGTTTTCATAGGTTGATTCCTTACAGTGCTACCAATATAAAGAGCTGACGTTTGCAGTACAAACTATATTGAGGCGGAACATTTAAACCAATTCATTCTCTTCCCGTGGCCAGGTCTCACCTACCTGCTTCTGTGTTAGGCTGAAATCTTTTCAGACCTCCCTCATACTGTAGTTTTTGATGGACACCTTACTTTCAGTTCGAGAAAATCATAACAAACCTTCGATTTGTAGACAAACCGGAGAAAGGATGAAAAAAAAACGTTTTTAGTTAAATTGAACAATTTAAAACAATGACAAGACAATAAAAATCACTCCTCCGATCGATACAGATTCCCGATTTTATCCTGAATAACATCTCCTACTAATAATCTCACAACCAACTACTCTCCGTGATACAACTCGAACGTATTTCCGAATTATAAAGTTCTCTTTCTTCTTCGCACAATAGAGGCAACTTCATGATTCGAGCTAGTAATTTTCCTAAAACGCAAAGTTTTATCTCCGCAATCCGTAACGCAAGAATCTATCTCCCAGCATCGTCGCTGTAAGCAACAACAAAGAACGGCGAGAGATAAAGACGAGGAGACTTGCCTTTTCGGATATCCGAAGTTTCTAGTCGCTTATTTACGTAGAGCATAGATTTTCGTTTCGGGCGAGACAAAGATTCATTAGTAGTGTTTGTTGTACGTAACAGGGAGCGCTTGCGTCGCGAAGTTCGCAATGACACCTACCGAGGAGTCCTCGTCGGGTGACAGTGAAGCAATTTAGTGATATAGGATGGTGGGAGGAGGACCGTGAAGATGGGGAGAATAGGGAAGGGGTGGGGTAGGGGGAAACACTTAAAGACGTCGACGTGGGGTAAATGGGATACACACAGTTTGTTTTGTGTACCTATAATGCGAGAATGGAAGTATAATTGAAGCTTCCTTTGATACTTAATTGCAAAGAAGAAAAGGCATATTGATATACATATGTACACCGACGAGTATAGTAAACTCATACCTGTATAGCTAAAGGTGTACCTACAACCTAGTTACGTGTCAAGTAAAGGCAATTAATTAATTTAAAGAACACTCTTGAAGATGATACAGGTTCTTAGTAATATACAGTTCCTCTAAAGCGTAGGATGAGTTGTTTATTTTAGCTTTGATTATCACGACATGGGGTTTTATTTACTCCTATAATTTTATTTTAATTATTTTTTTTTTCATCATGGAGCTCTTAAATATAGGATTCATATAGGGTAAGAGAAATTAGAGTAACTATGCACACGTGGCACTTTAACATTATTTTCTCTGTTTGTTTTTGCTAATATAAACAGATAAATTTAGGTTAGGTTATGACAAAGTAGCGCCATAAATTCTCGGCCTGATATAGAAAAAATAAACTTGATAAAATATAACAATTTTTATTTTTCAATATAATCTCCCCTACATCTCCCCTAAATTTATTACAACGATCAATTAATAATTTTATAACCTTGTAAGAATAATATAAACTTTTTCCCTCAAAATGTTGTATCACAGCAGCTTGCAACTCATTAGCGTCCTTCAAACGACGTCCCCTAAGATCTTTCTTTAAATGAGAAGATAAATAATCACTTGAAGCCATGTCCGGACTATACGGTGGATGTTCCAATTCTTGATAGCCGTATTCGTGCATGGCAGCTTGCGAAATGGCGGCGGTATGGACGGGTGCATTGTCGTGCAATAATCTAACACCTTTTATCAATTATCCTCGATGATACGAATATTTTCCGTCAATTCATGCAATAAAGACGCATAACATGTGCTGTTGACAGTTGTATTGCGCTCATCGAAGTTCAGAAATTCAACGCAGTAATAGTAATGAAAAACCGTATAACTTACATATCACTTCTTATAAAAAAAACTTTTTGATATTTTTGCCAACAGTGGATATCCCAAACCTATTCTAAATAAATTAATATACAATTCCAATTTTTATGATGGCGTCATATACAGTAACGTGTTTGTTAACCTTTAAGTACTATCATGGTGCCTACGAGGCGCCAGGTCTTTTACAAATTGTAATATCTTTCACAAAATTTCATTTACGTCAGTTTACCTAATATGTTTTCCTCGAATGGTGTTTCTAAAACCTATGTAACATGATATAGTCCAGATATTGCATGCATTGAAATGTAAACAAAAGATAATTTATGACCCTGCACTCGGTGGTGTCCGAATGGCGCCGTGTCAGTAGTTACATTTGTTTTTTTTTTAGCTTTCATTATACATAACGGGTGTTTTTGTGAGTGAATTATAGTACAGTATTTAAAAATATCTATGACCATTGAATAGAGAGAGGTAGAGCAGAGTGCCAGGACTTTGCCCTGGTACAACTGAATCTCGCCTTGGGGTTGCCATTGTGTTTCTTTTCTCTCATTCTTCTTTTAAGTTGTATAGAATTAATACAATATTATGTTCATTTATTTATTAAAGTCAATGTACTCGTTGTACAACCCATATGTATGCAAATGGTAATAAGGAGATATTATTATTATTATTATTATTAATATTGAGTTAGTAGTTCGTTGAGCCTTAACGTGTACAGTTGACATTATGGGTAGTAAACGCGGATTATGTGATGAAGAAATAGCGAAATTGTTTGAAAGTGTCGATTTTTTGATGGAATTTGATGACGAAAACATCTACCCTCAAAGCGACTTAGGTTCAGATCATGAAAGTGTATCTAGTCATGATAGTGATTCAGTCATTCAAGAAAATGATAGCAATACGGAAGAGTTATCTGATGTTACAGATTTTTACTTAGATATGTAAAAATAAACACTGTTGTAAAATACCTAGCTCTTATGGTTTATAATTTCATAGGTAAAAATACAACTTTAAAGTAAAATAAAGTACGCCTTCCAACATCACGAACACGAAAAAAGTAATATTGTTATTCATTTTCCTGGTTGCAAAGGTCGTGCGAAGAATGTAAAAGAAATTTCCGCTATATTCACGCTATTCCTTGACGATTGGGTAATTGGAATATTGGTGGAAAATACAAGTAAATACATTGAGTTGAAAGTAAAACCCAACATTCAAAGAGCTGGCTGCGCAAATTCCGTGACACACAATGAAATAAAAACTTTCATAAATAGGTTTAGGTCTGGTTTATCCTATTCTGCCTCCCTCGATGTGGATGTCCAGCACTTTCTTGGGATCTTCTGCCCACGGGGTTCCAACGTTTCACTCTTTTTAGAATGCTATTGTCATCTCTCCTATCCACATGTTTGTTCCATTCCTTTTTTCTTCGTCTGATTTCTGTTGCTCCCATCATTTGGGTTATCCTCAACGTGTTCGCTCTCCTCTCTGCTGCATAAATTAGTACTGGTCTTACAGCAGTTTTATAAATTCGTACTTCCCTCTCATTCGTAAAATATTTATTTTTCCAGACCAGATCCTGCTATTTGTGAGGCTTTCATCGTTTGTTTCTTAACTTCCCCCCTTAGGTCTCCAGCACTGGTTACTCCTGATTCTAGGTATATGAACATAATTGAAATTTTCAAACGTATCATTCAACGCATGCGCAATTATATTATTAGAATATTTTTGCCGTGTAACGCTATCTTCATGTTGAGACTTGAAACTTTTCGGACTATCGACGTATACCCTATACCGTAAGAGCGAGCGTACTATGACCAGCCAGCATAATCGGCATTTTTCGGAAATGCGAGAGCGAAGTCGTGTTTTAGACGTGTACGTTTAGAATGTGAGCAAACTGTTTTCGGAAATGTGAGAGCGAAGTCGTGGCTTGCACGTGATGTGAACGAATACGCCGTTTATAACGTAAGCAAGGTGCACACACAAATGAATTTGTGTTTGCACAATTTTGACAAGCAAACGACTATCCACATTGACATTCAACACAGCACACGTTTAGATGCGCTGAGTTCGTATAAAATCGGATGATTGTAGTACGCTCGGTCGTACGGTATATCTAGATGAAAATAAAAACAAGTACCTAATTTATAATATTTTTATTTTATTTACAGGGTAATTTTACCCCACACAGGGGTAAACATTCCCATATTACAGAAGATAGACTAGTTGTCTCCTATTTTTGAAGTAATTTTCTTTTTAGGGTGTGTTAAGAAATTAATTGATTCAAATGTACAACAAAATACAGAGTGTTCAATTCAACTCTGTCACTGTTGACATCAATATCAATTCTAAACAAATAAAATTAAATAAAAATCTTGTGAGAGACGTTTAAAACCGTTTCTGCAGTAATTGTGTCCATGTATAACGATATCAAAGCATCGTACAGGTCCGTACTTGGTAATTCTTGAATATTTGCATTTTACCATTTTCCATATAATTAAGACCTTATCTAATTTACCTGTTTCATTAAACTTGCACACACACAATATAATAATAAAGGCGATATAAAGCGTTAAACGTAACAACACACGTCTGTTCGAAGGGGATTTTCCGGAGCATCAACATACCCTTACCCTTTATACTCACTAACATAATCTCGGGGAGATTTGCTAGGAGCATGTGTACGTCGTGAGAGGGTTGTAAATTCCCCAGAGGAGGTGACGCCTTGTCTCGGAGTCTACATTCGTTGCTTCCTACTCCCGGTATTGTTCCCGTATATAGATGATTGCGATGTTAGAGTAAATCGGAGAAGCTCGTCTAACGTTTTGAGTTATTACTTCGCGTAAGGTAAAGTATTGGAAGATGTTCTCTCGTTATAGTCGGAAGATTTCTAGAATGCTTTATTATTTGTGAATTCCAAAGATTGGAATTTTGATTAGAAAGAATATATATAGTGTAAAGTTTTTTTTTTCTTAGGAAATACATTTGAAGTAGGTGTCTTTTGATGTGAGAGATACAGGGTTTCATAAACTTGGATCCATATTCATATAGCACGCAGTATACATGTAATATGGATAATATTGAAAAAAATCCAACTAGGTAGCTCGTTCGATCGTGCTTAGATCGTTCTTTTAGAGCGCCTTGTGCTGCGCACGAAGCGGAAATTGCAGGCATTTTGCCTCCCAGAAATTTTATTAATCGAATATTTTCCGAGTAAAACCTTTACAAGGAAAGGTTCTTTGAAGCAGGTTTGTTTAAAAATAACACGCTATATTTCGAAGAGTTCAGTTTGTAACACTGTTACCTTGTGTTGAATTATAAACTACAGGCTGGGGGCAGGGAAGTATCCCTAACTTTGAAGGTAAATAAAAAAAAAATGTTAGAACAGAACTCTATTGTGGCATCAGAAGGGTACAACTGGAAGTTAATTTTACTTAGTTTTAAACAACATATCATTCAAGTGATGTCCCTCACTATCAATGCACTGATGTAGCCGGTTTCTGAAGTTCTCCACAACTCTGCGAAGCATCTGTTGCGGAATACGGCGTATTGCATTCTTCAAGGCTTCGAGGGTCCTGGGTCGATGTTTAAACACCTCACTCTTGAGGTAGCCCCATAAAAATGCCACCGTACCGGAATGCCATGGAATTTCTAGCAGTATGGGCCGTGGCACCATCCTGCTGAAACCACACTAGTCTTCAGTTTATCTGTTGAAGTTGTGGTTCAATAAATTGTTGGATTATGTTAACATACCGCTCAGAATTGACGGTAACCGACCTCTACCACTACCACGTGCACGGAAGTTCTCCACCCATAACAAAATGGATTTTCGGCCTGGAACAGCGTTACGAGGAGGAATTCGATAACGAGTACGCAGCGCACGCTGCACTGCAACGATAGACTTGTTTTGGGAGAAATACGTTTCGACGGCAAACGCGCGTTGCTCTTTTGACCAACCCATGTCTACAACTAATGGGGCACTAAGAGAAACTTCCAAGACTGCAGCGTCATTAGACACCCTTCCAACACGTCCCCTCCATTCATAACGCCATCTCGAAAGTAGGAAAGTAGGGATACTTCCCTGCCCCACCCTGTAGTTACTAGTTGAGCTAATATACATATGTGTGTGTCAAGCGTAGAGAAATGGTTTTCTTTAACTGTATTTTAAAGATAAAATGTTAAACATATTTTTTCAAAGATATGATAATATATTTTTCCTACTCCTGGCTATATAAGTCCATCATTACTGCCCTGATTGGAGGGACGTAAGTGCGATTTATGGGTTATTTAAGTAAGTGAATTTTACATTCCTAGGAACATAACTAGTAATGCGTTAATATAGCAATAGGTGTCAATAGAAAACAGAAATCGATAACTTTGACAATTGTAGAAGTATATGAGGGAATGTCAAATACTTTCGTAAAATACCGCTTTTCAAAATATAATGTGACAGGCAGGCCGTAAATGCTTCTGCGGTACATTACTGTACTTACATCCCTTGTGACAGAAATTGTAATTCAGGTCCAAAGTATCTGAATAATTTTACTCTAAACATAATTATCAATCTATAGCCATAGAAGTAATTAGGGTAATCCCTTCAAAATTGTCAGGTTCATTTCAAAAACTACAATAACACCTACATCTTTAAAATATTACGGGAAGATCATATGCATTGCCAATTGGAATAAACTTATCAAGGTAAAATTGAAATCATATTGGAAAACAGAAAGGACAGCAAACAATACTAGGTATCGGCACACCCCGCACCATACAAATTATTGATTAATTCGGAGCAGCCGTGTCAAGGACTCGTGAGTCCTCATCGTCAACCGTATGACCGCATGATGCGAGAAAAGAATTCTAATTCTACCAAGCTTGTTTATCCCTATTTTCCAGAAAAGTATTTATAAGTACCTTTGCCGCTTAACACTAAAACCTACGAAATATACGGAAAAATAGAAAACGGATCCCTTGTTATTGCAACACAAAGCGCAAGACATATGGCCGTCCCACCCCCATAAAAATAGAGCAAGACAACGGTATGTTCTTTCTATTCGTCAAATTTGTGTTTATTCCGCCTATATATTCTAAATCTAAAACAAGCGAAATATACGGAAAAACACGAAAGGATTTCTTGTGATTGTAGCACGTTACTTAAACCATATGACCGTTTTACCCGAATAAATCAACAAGACAAGAGTAATATAACGGTCCGTTCTCTCTATTCAACAAATGACGCTTCTACCTTCCCGTATATGTAGCACCTGATGTGTTCATTAAATCTAGTACTTGTCGCTTGTTTCGTTTGAACAATATAGGCTTTATTACAGTGATTAGATGCAATTTGACAAATTCCCGACTTATATTTCGCGTGTTTTAGTGTTAAGCGACAAAAGTAGGTACTTGTAAATATTTTTCTCGAAAGTAGGGATAAACAAGCAAATGTGTCCATATGGCGTATAGTTAAAATAGGGGAAGTATAACAATACGAGTTATATACGATGTTTTAAGTCTTGAGAACATGGTCAAATAACTTCTAAGAAAAGGGACGAAACTCGAACGAAGACGAAATATATAAATCTTATCCTCTAGGCCACCCAGAAACAATGCAACGAGTCGCACACAATATGCACACATGTTAAAAGAAAAATAGAACGTGCTGAACACTACTGTACTTAAAATCCAAGAAGGAATTAACAAAATTTTTAATATTTAACAACAGGGCTAATCATTTATAGTCGCTTGTTATATCTATCATATATTCTACAATTTGTGTTTTACATTTTTATGTTTCTGTACAATTTATTAAACTATTTTCTTAAACTTTGCTTTTGATGTTTGTCGAATTTTCTGACCACTTTACCCTTGGTCACAGCTGGCGCCCTTACGAGTGTAGTTATCTCATAATAGCCCAACAGCTCACGCGCAGCCATGGGTTATGGACACCCGGACTTGGCGCGCGTTCTAGTTTTCTTTTCAGCAATTTTACAGCAGCGGTGTAGTATCACTGCATTGTACCAGAACGCGTCGCAGTATATAGAGCTCTGTTTAGGAAAAAAGCAATAACTTTGCTCGTCGCCGGCGTACATGTGCACAAGCAACGTATTGAAAAAAACAGGGGCGCGAGAATAGATCCCTGTGGAACTCCAGACGACACAAGAACCTTTTCAGAGATAATGTTGTCTATTTTAACTGACTGTTATCCAAGCTGGAGAAGGCTGTGTAGTAAATGAGTTGCACCTTTAGGAAGCCCGATATAGCGAAAGATGGCTGATTGTGGTTAAAAGTTTTCGTGAAATCAAGCAGTATCAAAACGATGGCCAAACCCTCATCACCCACTTTAAGTACAGTTACATGATCATGGTTGAAGTAACTAAATCAATTTTGTTGAAGGAAATTTGCTTGGGACAAATATGTTATTAATCCAACTATATTTTGTTTGACTCTACATAATATTCTCCAATTTTAAAACCGCAGCTTTCTTAATGCATTTGAGAAATAGAAATGAAAGTACTTAGTTACGTACAGCATTCTAAAAAGCATTCAACACTAATCAAAGCTGGGGATCCTATAAGCTATTTCCGACATCACCGCCATTACATTTCGAATCGCACCATTGCCGCTTTCACGGGCTTTCAAATAACCATTACCCAACATCCATAAGAGATTTACGACCCTAGCGATAATCGCGACGAATTAAAACGTTTCATCCGTCAACCATTTCGTCGCATTTCGAAATTCTTTTCCGCTCGAAGAAAACAAAAGCGGACGCAACGAGTTTTACACCTTGTTGCAGCAGAATGACGAACTCTGGAACTATTCCAGGACCAGAGGAAAAGGAGAAGGGAACAGAAAGGACTCCCGTTTAGGACACTGCGCTTAAGTCTAGACTAGAACTAATTGGCGGGTCTTTAATAGCGCGATTAAAATGGAGAGATTGCACCATTAGTAGTATGTAACCGGCAGACTTGCAGCTCTTTCAAATTACCAACGCTGAGCGCTGATCGAAGCCGGAATTTTAACGACGACAGCGCCCTCTGCGACTCGAGATTAAGAGGAAATGGTGCGATAAATAATGCGGTGGAAAAACAAAGTCCTTTTATTGTTCTGTTCCGAACGTGCTACGAGGTGGAAATTAAGGTCCATTTAGAAGTACGGTCCGAGAATTATGTAATTAATAGGTTAAATGGGATTTCTGGTAAAAGAATAGGTTTTATTACAATTAATAATCTACTGAGGCAATAGATACTCAGAGAAGAAATAACTTTTTTATGAAATGATTAACTGTATCGATTCTAGAACCTTTTGGTCACGATATTAAATTAGCATTTTTTATTATTATTTTTTCAAGTTTTAACGTCTAAAACTATTACCAAAAATCTGGTTTCAAGAAGACATTTTATTAATAAAATCTGCATATGTATTACGATGTTAAGAATAACGTTAACAGAATCTGCATGGTTAGCGTTGTTCAGCTACATGCATTGGGGTATATTCAGGTAACGACGGCGACTTATAAAACCAAGTTCCTTCTTTTTGTGTCTTCTCTCTCTACCCCGAGGGTTTTATTTCCAAATTTACATATCTAGGAGTGAAAATAAGAGAAAATAGCCATGAACAATATGAGATGGAATCAAGTATAACAAAAGGAAATAGAAAGTTCGGAATGCTGAGATCACTAATGGAATCGAAACTAGTGTCAAGAAAAACGGAAGAGAGCATTTAATAATAAGGCTGAAGAAGAAAAATTAAAGCGATGGGAAAGGAAAATACTAAGAGCAATATATGAAGGAATAAATACGGAGGAAAGATGGAGGAGAAGAACGAACAAGGAATTAGAAGTACTATACAATGGTCCAAAAATAACAACAGTTGTAAAAGCACAACGAATAAGATGACTAGGACATGTGGATAGATTGAGGAACGACAGAATGACCAACTTGATATTGAATAGAAGACCAGTAGGATGCGAATGATAAATTTGCGACCTGAGAGAGAATATGGAACTCGAGTAAATGTAAGAGAAAAGAATCTCCATCAAATATCTCTGTAACTGGCACACATCTACTGTGGAGCAAGTAGGTCAAATATCTTGGTCTCTTCTTGGACAAGAGGCTGATCATATTGAAATCAACAGAAAGCTGGCAATTGCAAGAAATACCATTTTCCCATCTTGGACAAGGATAGTACTATAGACCTGCGGAAGAGAACTCTACCACATTCTACTATACACAGATTCACCACCGCCAAAGAGATCAGTTACACCCTCGTGAAAGAGATTGCGGAACCGCAGCATTACTTCCCTCCTTCTAAGAATAAGATCAACAGGATTAAGAATGCAATATGGGAAACAACTCCCACCTATAAGAACAGAAAGTGTAGTTCCATTTAAATAAGCGAAAGAACCAAGGAAAAGGTACACCAATGAAAGCACCAGCAGTGAGAAAGGGCTACTAAGAGAAGGACAAGGGGATCGTAGACTTTGGTCTATTCCAGGCAAAGACAATTGGTTTTTTTTTCTTTGACGAAACACTCACGGGGCAGCGATATCTGGATTTTTTGAGGGATGCGCTTGTATCTGTTTTTGCAGAACTTTTACAAATGGCGATATTTGGTTTCAGCAAGATGGTGAACCACCGCACTTCGCGTATCCTATCTGCGAATATTTAAACAACTGCTTTCCCTGGGAGGTGGATAGGTCGGTGAGGTCCATTACAGTGACCCTCTAGATCCCCAGATCGTACGCCCCGGGATTTTTTTCTTATGGGGGTATTTAAAATCAAAAAAATCTATGTTGGTAAACTATAAAATATAGAAGATTTGGAAAATAGAAATAGGTATGAGATGAGTCGAATTGGTCCTGACATCATTCGCAATGCACAAAATGAGTGTCCATATATTTGCTTATTGTCAAGAGGCCAGTGGATGGAATTTCGAACATTTGATTTAAAGGAAACAATCATTTCATTTCTTGAATGACATCATTTGTCTTTGTTTTTGTTATTAATAAAATTTATGTTTTCCACTTTTTAATTGACTTATATTCGAAAATTTTATGTGAAATATTTAAATTTTGATAGCACCAAACAATTGAACGATCTATCGATGGCGTTATTACTTGAAAAGCAAAAGTGGGGGAAATTTAAAATTGATGCAAAAATAATAATTAAGGAAAAGGAATAATCTGACCCAGCATTTCTTCGAAAAACAAATTACCTCAAATTTAATGATTTTTTTTTCACAATTTTGCCGCGCAGTGTATATTCGCAACATCCCAAGAGGCATTAGCTTGTATCAGTAAAAAGTTGATGCCGGAATTGAGAAAAAAGGATCCTGTTCCGTTTGAATATTTTGTGAGGATGCCAACAAAAAACACGGATTTCATTGTTGTATTGGTTTTTGAAGTTATAAGATCATCTACCTACTCAACTACTGTTGTAAAATCTTTTGCAATTCTCCTTATGGAATATCTTTTCTTAAGCTTGCCTTTATAATGATTATACCATGCTATAGATTGATTCGTCAGTTCCACTATGAGTTTCAAAGAGAACTATTATTAGTAAATGTTAGTTAAAAGTCAGTGCTTTGCATATTTTCTTATATTATACATTTTTATAGTCTTGAAATAAAAATATTTTCTTGAATGCAGACTGCTTTTTGCAAGAAAACCATTTCTCTGTGTGTACGTAGGTCAGTCATTACTTCCCTAATTGCAGGGAGCCCCTAGGAACAGAATTTTATTAAACGCAAATAGTCTTTATTAATATCGAAGATCAATATCACATAATAAACGTCAAATGCAAGCGTACGTTTAGATCTGCATGATTACAGAAAAAAGCACTTTCAATTCTAAATCATTCCGTAAAATCCTATTGAAGTCATTCATGTTGTTTCACGTACAGTACATGTGCGATGTATAAACTACCCTTCTATATCATGTCTCTCTCAATACTAAAACGCATAATGTGCCAGACATCAGCGAAACACATTTTTCACGATCAAACGACACTAAATGTCAAATTTTCGAAAAGATCCAAAGCGCCAACCACCTCTATACGTTAACGTAGCTTACGGATATCATCTACAGACCGGTAGCGGTCCACATAAAGAGCCGATCAGACTTCAAACGCCGTGATTTATCATCCGATGTCAACCTTTCTCCTCGGGCGTAATAAATTGAATCGGGGATCGCAATCGAACGTATTGGGAAAGCTGCCGAAATCACTGCGTAAGCAAGTAAAACGCGATGGTAGTGGTGGTGAAGGTAAAACTGGGGAAGAAGATGCGGTTTTGGTATAAACCATAGAACGCTGACAGGTCGTTTCCAATCGCTGCGGGAGTGAAAAAATCGCCCGTAGCTTGCACAAACACGTTCAGGAGGTGCTTATCGAACCGGTAACAGTTATGTTTCTCAAAAGAAATGGTAAGGATTTGTATTTGGGGTATTTGGAAAGGTAAAAGTTGAAATACGATTGATTCTTTTGATTATGTCGATTCTGATCTGAAAAAGTTATATGGATTGGCAAGATTTGCTTTTAAATCAAAATAATCATATTTCGTGTACCATATGTAGGTACTTACGCATTGACAATCAAATCTGATTTAATAGCTACATACGTATCTAGGAGAGGTGAGTGTATTTCATAGATTTGCAAAACATACGCCTTACGGTAGGCAGCACTACGCAATGTCCTTACCATGCTATTCTTTTCTCTGTTAGATACGTAGCTCCCAAATTTTGTAATTTTGTGATTTTGATTGTCAGCTTGGACTAGATCAGGAAGAACAAAAATTTTAAGAAATTGAGTGCAACATGCCGGAACTAAATATGGAAGAGCTGTGGGAGGGATTCAAGAGAACAATTATTGAAACAGCGACTAAACTGTGCGGGATAACGCGATATACCAACAGAAAGAAACTGGCCTCCCGGTGGAATGAAGACATTAGAGAACTGGTAAAGCTAAAAAAGGAGAGCTGGAAAACATAGACGCACACTAAAAACAACACAGATTACGAGACCTATAAGGAATTTAGAGCAGCAGTTAAAGGAAAAGTTAAAGAGGCGAAGCAGAAAAGTTGGGAGGAGTCTGGTAATAGGATGGAGGTACAGAGACAAGGAAACTCCAAGCTCCTATATAGAACCCTGAGAGATATAGGAAAAGAAAAAGGTCATGATGAAATTACCAACTGACCCTGAAGAAATCAAAGAGAGATGGTGCGAGTATTTCGGTTAATTGTTGGAGGGGCGAGAAGATGCAGACGAAGAGTCGATGTCAGTAACCTACGAAACAAGACCAAACAAAATCATAGAAGAGAGTATTACTCTTGAGGAACTGGCTGAAGCACTCAGAAAGTTAAAAAATGGCAAGTCAGCAGGGAAAGACGGTGACAAACCCGAAATGCTTAAATACATGGGACTAGAAGGAAGTATCGTATTACATGCTGTGATAGAGAAGGCCTGGAGGAGGAAACTCATACCAGACGACTGGAGACTTGCAGCAATAGTACCAATACAGAAGAAAGGAGAGAAAACAATGTGTAGCAACTACAGAGACATATCCCTGCTAAGTGTAACCTGGAAAGATCTATGAACGAATCCTTGAGAAGAGACTAGGGGAGCAAGTAGAAAAGAAAATAGACCACAACCAAGCGGGGCAGACCTGGAAGGGGAACCCAAGATTGGATATTCAGTCTGCGGCAAATCACAGGGAAAGTGCCACTTAAGAGGGAAAACTTGTATGTATTCGCAGTAGACATGGAAAAAGCTTTCAACTCGCTACTAAGAAAATGGACATGGGCATTCCTAATAGACTATGGAGTTATTCAGGAACTACAAGAGGCTATCAAAAACCTATACAGAAAAACAGCGTACATTGTCAGGATAGGGGTTGGAAAAACTAAAAAATTCTTTACAAAAAGCGCTGTCAGACAGGGTGGAATACTTAGCCCATTGCTCTTCATTATGGTGTTAAACCAAATAGAAGAAGAAGCAAGGGAGATAAATAAGGGCTACCGGTTGGGCGTGTATAAATTACAACACACGATTGTAAAAAAGTTCTTATATGCAGATGACGTACTCCTATTGGCACCTAGTGCCGGAGAGCTACAAGAGGCGATTCAAAGATGGAAAAATTCAATGGAAAAGTATGGTATGAGGATGAAACTGACAAAAACTGAGGTGATGGTGATAGCAACAGTCCAAGAAAACATAGAAATATACCCGGATAGGCAAAAATTAAAACAGACCAGCCTGATTAGGTACTTGAGGTCATTATTCGAGTGCGGAAGAGAGATACAGTGTGACATAGATAACAAGCTGAATAATGCTACTAAACTATTCAACGCACTGAAAATGTTCTTCTTTAGAAACAAGGAAGTAAGCAAAGCAACCAAAATTAAGATCTACAAGACAGTGTTAGTGCTTATAATAACATACGGTAGTGAGACTTGGGTGCTGAATGTCAGTCTGAGGTCTAAAATACAGCCGGTGGAAATGAGAATACTTAGGTATATTGAGGGTGTATATAGAGCCGACAAAATCAGGGACACGGTCACTCGAGAATAAATTGGGATTGGCGCTATTGGTGAGTGTGGTGGAACGGCGGCAGCTGAGCTGGTTGCGCATATGGTGCGCATGCCGGACAGGACCCTCACTGACAGAGAGTTTCCGTGGCCAGATGCCAGAGGAGCAGCGAAGAATAGGAGGATAGTATAAGGATAGGAGTATATACTTGCAGGAGTATCTATCTTCATATTTTTATATGATTCCTTCATATGCACAGCAAGTACAACGGCTATTGATGGCAATACGTTTCTATTATGAAGATGCATAGCTTTTAAACTTAACTTAGACGAATCAATAAACAAACGCCATTCGTCTGGTTGGATTTTCTAATCCAAATGCATTTATAAGACCGTCAACGTCTTCACAAAACACCAAATCAGTTTCCATTGAAAAAGCTCTACATACGGTTTATGTCGGTTTTAAAGTCATAACTGCATATGAATAGCAATTTTCTTATCCAAATACGATAAAATCACATATTTTTGATTTAAAGAAATATAATCAGATTTTCCGATAGTGAAATTGGTTTGTAATTTTAATTGTTGCTTATTGAACTATTTTCTTTTATTTTTAATGAAAATACTTATTGTCTCCATGTGTAAGACGAAGAAGAAAAATGAAATTAGGGGAAATTAGAGGGATCAGGTCATCAACACTGTTTCGCCTGGTAATCATAAGGAACTAAAAGTAGTTCAACTGTCAAAACACAACGCTTTCCAATAAAGGTAAGTAAATATCGCAACAATAAATTAATAATAATAAATTTTTGTTTTCCAGTATTGACTCCACAAGCTAAGAAACTTTTACAAACGAAAAATATAACCAATCTCCCTCTTTAATCCATTCTATTTAACCAACATGACAAGGATAATATTACTCATTATCACAATGTATTCTAGAATTATAAACATGCGAAATACATGCAAAATATATATACAATCTAAAAGACACGTTTGCAGAAAAAACGTGGACAAAAAACGGTGAAAAGGAAATAGCTTCTTTTTCACAACATAAATTTCGTACAAAACCCAACGTTGAAGTAGGCGTTAAAAGTGGCAAAAAGCTAATGAGTATCCTTTCTACTTTTGTTCACGTCCGCGAAATCGACCCTAATTTTTTCATTCTCGACTTTCCCGAGGTTTTTAGGCCTGACCCCTCAACATATTGCTGACTGCACATGTTTAAATTTGCCACCGCGTGTAAATTGTGATTCGCCATTTTGCTGCGGTTCAGATTCTAATTCTGTACAACCCTTTTTTTCTGTATTTCATCTGTTAGCTTTGGTGTAAATATGGAGATATGTTTAAAATTTAATAACACGGATTATAAACAACTTTTTCGGAATTTGGTTTTCTTTCCAAGATGTGTAACAATATCCGAAATGTTCCATAGAAATACTGCCTTTTTGCTTAAAATGGTTATTTTTATACTCCATTATTTAGTAGGTTTTCTTGCTGTTTCTTCCAGATAATATTTGTGGATAGTCTATGTCAATGGTTCTCAATCTTTTAGTATTGGCGACCAAATTTTCAATTACAATTTTCATCGCCTCATTGGACACATTGCATGATCCACAGGGAAGCTTTAGCTTCCTCGATACTGCCACTTGGTCAAATGGGTATATAAGGGGCGCTATTAACCGCTGAGAACCCAGATAATCATGTCGTCCCAGCATAGCCGCAACAGCTGGAGCAGCCAACGGAAATCGGCGCGCGCCTGTTTGATGCGATGCGTAAACATCTGTCGGGTGGCAAAGCAGTTCAAATTCGTACACATTCATCATCACTAGTGCGGCGTGTGCGTGTGAATTAAATCAGGCGAGCAAGGCTAAACAACGACCCTTTGCTGATAAAGTAAAAAACTTTATCTGTGAGTTTCCAGATTTGTTGTACGACGGTGCTAAAATAGTTTGTAAAGTGTACGAGAAAACTTTGATGTGCTGGCAAAAGAACGACTGTAGGAAGCATGTAAATAGTGCAAAACACAGAAATAGAAAAAACGGCGCGTCAAATAGAAATGACTTTATTTTCGATTTACTTGTCATGACGATAACATGTAATCTAGTCACTTAACATACTGGATAAGAAATCGTTTAAGAACTTTTGGAACAAATACAATCCGGAGTTGAAGTTGCCAACTATGGCAGCAGCACGTAAGCATGCTTTATTTGTACGCAAAGAGGTGGAGAATAAAATTATATCTACATGAAAAAATCAGTTGCTTTGGTTGTGTGTTGACGAGACAACAGATTGTAAAAAATTTTTTATTATACATGTTATAGTTTGTGTACTGAATCAACATAAACCGACATTTATACATGTCTTACATCGGTAGATGTCGAACGATCTTTCTCCAAATATAAACACATTTTTTCACCACTGCGAACACGGTTCCACGAGACAACTATTGAAACATATCTAATGCTATCAATTTTTTACGATTCTTATCCACTGGGTTATAATACTGATGCTTCTATTTCTCATGTTCAGTAATATCAATGCAATCCGCGAGCTTACTTGATTACACTGCTTAAGAGAGTGAGTGTTTCACAGCCTTACAAATATTGTAATTCTTGATTAGTTTCTTTATTATTATTCGTTTTATTACTTCTTTTTCGGTATTATAAATATTGAAGAAACCGCACGCCTATGGCGCAACGAACGATTATCTTGCCCTAGTTATAACAGCTTGTCAAAAATGAATTGATACAATCGATAATCATGATAACGAACCATTCAATCTAATCCAATCAATCTAAACGTATGTACATACATAGAAATTAATTTCCAAACTCACCCCTTCCTGAAACATCGCTTAAAAATTTTTCCCGCTACATTTCATCTACATTCCCGAAATTAATATATGTATATGTGTGGGCCGCTAGAGCTACTTCGTACCCTTCTCACTGACACTCAAGATATATGACAGCTTGATGGATGTATTAATTATTAACGGCCGACGAACCTTAAGCTTAATACGTAGGGTGTTGGCGTCGGGCGATCCCCTGCATAGTCGCGGAATTCATTAACGCATGCCTACATAACTATACATGCGCGAGTGTGCAGTAATTTCTCATTTAAATTCGTTTTGATGCTATTAACATGTAAAGCAAGGTAATGGTCTAATCAAATTTTGATGCGAACCACCCAGAATTCCAAATTGTTAACGTTTAACCCCGTAAGAGTGTCTATCGAATGTGCGAAATTCAATCTGTTTAGAAGATAATGATTATATAGGGTGTTTTGTGTACGATTTCGTTTATTCAAATTTATATGTATTACAATAATTTTGTTTTTAATAAAAATTGATTAGTCCATTAAAGTGTGTCTACTTGCAATTAGTTGAAAAATGGGTATTTGACAATGGCAGGAATAATCACTTTTGGTAACACATATAATTCCCAAGATACGAAAACAACTAAAACTAAGATTCAAATGTGTTGCGTTACGTGCAGAAACTAGAAATGATTTCTTGCTAGAAAAGGAGATATACACTACCACTCATAAGTATTTGGGCACCCTTAGATTTTAGATTGTTGTATGCAAAGAATGTATTTAGGAAATACATTCCAGCATTATTGAATAGTATACTAACAATCAGTAAGATTCAACTTAAATTCATTAAATAATATCGGTCTCTTTACTTCTTTTATCTGTATGAGAGGTAATACCGTCATAAAAGTGCAGGTAGTAGCGACAACGAAGAGCGCATTTCTTGAAATTCGAAGAAAACATGTAACTGTTGGTAATTTTACTATGAATCATGAAGCTATAATAAAGCCATTTGAAGTAATATTTTCAAATTACGGTCAGTTATCGTTCCATTTTTGTAGCGACAACATCTCTTAACGAATAGTGTTTATAATATCGTTTAAAATTTTAAAACACGCCGAAAAGGAAAGAAATTAGTGTTAAAATGCGTGCTCTGACAGTAGCACAACATAAGCAATCGTCAAATTGCAAGAAAATTACATTTAAATCCATCTACTGTTGATAATATCATCAACAAATACAGTGAAAGTGGCTGTTTTCTAATAAAGTACGAAGTGGTAGACTAAGGGTGACAACATCAGCTCGAGATATTACAATCGTGGTATCCAGTAAGCGAAATAGAAGAAAAACAGCTCCAGAAATCGCCGCAGAAATCAATACTGTACTTCCGAAAGCGCTTAGCGTGGCCACAGTTAAACGGTGCCTGCTAAAAGCCGGTCCTCACAGATGAATTGCAATATGAAAGCCCTTGCTTCGCCAAATTAATAAGATAAAGAGATTACAATGGGCACGTGAACATCGAAATTGGACGGTAGAAAATTGGAGCAAAGTATTGTGGACCGACAAATTCAAATTCGAGATTTTCGGTTCGCGAAGACGAGTATTTGTAAGAAGATCTGTAGGTGGACGTGCACTAGAGCAACTCATAGTCTCTAGTGTTAAACACGGCGGTGGTTCGGTAATGATCTCGTAAAAATTCAAGGCATAATGATAAAAGGGCAATACAAACGCATCTTAGAGGAAAATGCGATACCCTCTGGTGTAAAAATTTTGTGTTCCAAAAAGACAGAACAGTTGGAAGAGGAAGGGACACTAACAATCATCAGATGGTCACCCCAAAACCCGTACTTGAATCCCATCGACTTATTATGGGAAGAACTCGATCGGGAAGTAAGAAAGACTGCTCCAACTTCAGCAGATGACATGTGAAACTACAGGTAGCATGGGTTCAAATAACTCCGAAAACATTGTTAAAATTAATTGCCAGAATGCCCTGATTATGCGACGCAATCATTAAAACTAGAGGAGGTCACATAGACGAATCTAAAATGTAGGTCAAACAAATAATTTTAATTGTTAAAGCTGTATATTTGTATATACTTAAATACATATTTTAATATTTCCATTCAAATATTTAGTGATTTACCCTGAAATTTGAGGTGCCCAAATACTTATGAGCGGTAGTGTATGTGCTGTAATGTTACAATTTACATCACAAGCAGTCATTAGCGCCACGTATGCTGCGCTCAACCAACTACCTGTGCCCACCCGTTCAACACCAAACTCCCTCTGTGTTCTTTTTCGGTGTCTCCAACACCTTTTATAGCCGATTATCTAGATGGCGGGGGTGTTAGGAGCTAATGTTACCTTACTATAGCGACGACCATGCTGGAACAGTTAAATAACTAGTCTTCTGATCATTTTCTCCATCTCCTAAATCTTCCAATTTAATGTAATATTTTCCTACAACAATTTAAAGAATAAATTAAGTCGTATCTCTGTCCTAATATCGTAAATTAAATATTTTTGGTAAAGAAGAAGTCATGTCCGTTGGTAAAAATGTGATAATCAAAGATTACTCGTAGTGTCATATATCTGATATCATAGAGTTACGGTTCAAAATGAAGAATCTTCATGACAGTTTATCCTAAAGATTTAATCCTATTTGGCTATGATAAAACAATCGCTATCGCGAACAATGGAGTCAAGGGACGCTTAGAATTTTCTTAGTTTAGGTCAAATAGCCGTTGTGTCTTTACGTATTTGTCTAAGTGTTCTTTTATAAGTGCCTAGTAATTAAATTTAACGTTATTTATAATGTGAGAGTCAGGTTTGGCAATTTCAAAATACTCGGGGGTTCATGTATGTAAAATATAAACATAGCGTTTATATTTGAAACGTCACAAATTGAGGTTAGTTTTCTCTTTTCAAAATTAATTGTATTAGAACATAAATAGTCGGGATTAATTCGAATTTAAACTGCTGAAAGAGTGTCTAGAGGACGCTCTCGTCTGTTTTTCCGTATATTTCGCATGTTTTAATTTTAGGGTACATAGGTGGAAAAAGTAGGTACTTGTTTTCTCGAGAGTAGAGATGGAACAGAGAAATATCTCTTATTCTGAGTTATTTATCACTCATCATTCGGTCATACAGTTGATGATGAGGACCCACGAGTCCTCGAAACAGCAATTCCGGACTAATTGATTAATAACTTGTGTGGTGCGGAGTATGCCGATACTTTAGTGTTTCCCTTAATACCCCATACTCCTGGCTACCATTATTTATGTATTGGGTAATGATAAAAGTCATTTTTAAACAAGTGTTGTCCACATGATTGTATTTAATCATTGGTTTTTAGACTGTTTCTACTTGATAAACCGAAAATAATTCTAGGGATTTTGTTCTGAGCTAGAATAACAAAGTCAAAATATTTCTTATCTAATATCTTTTATACAGAACCCTAACATTCTCCTCGACATACGCTCTACTGGAGATATTTTTCCACTAAGAACGTAGGGTATAAGCTATATTCAATTAAAATATTTCCCGTACATTAAATACAAATCCACTCTTTCATATCGATTGCACTAAATTCCCCTAGAAGATAAGATTTAAACAAATAAAGCACCCACTCTATTCCGTGACTACAAACTTTCGCTTGCTTTTCTTTATTTTGCGAAATAAATTCTACACAGCGCGACATCGGAAGAAGCCGGCTCAGCGATCCGTTCGATCGCCTTCTATTTCTTCCTAATACGATACAGAATGTTCTTCGTGTGCCGGTAACACTCACAGAAATCCATTTAATATCTTCTAAAGCTTTTCTATTAAGAAAAAGGAGCAAGGAATCCTTTGTAGCCGTTAAGACAAAAGCACAAAGAAACTGGAAAAGGGGATGATTATCGTCCAGTAACCTTGTAGATGAAATTAATCTTGTCTTTATCAAAATAATGCTATTCCGCCTATGGTAGATCCTCGACTTTGAAGTATGAATTGCGATCTTGTCTGTAATGTATTACGGGTAGTATATTACCAGGGAAACGCCCTAGACTCATGACTTATTTATTGGTTATCTTTTGTAGGGGATGTATATGTCCTGGCCATGACTTCCAATGCGTAGAAACAGAGCTTTTCCAGGAACTATATAGGTTCGTGGGGGAATTAGATTTTGGTGAGATATTTCCACTATTTACTGGAAGTAATACAGAATTCCGCTCAACCAAAAGCATTTCCTTTGCCTTTCTATGTCTGTCCTTATTACATTTTTCTGCAGAAAAAACTTAGTGATGTTTAAAATAAATCTGTTGTGTGTAATAATAATAATAATAATAATAATAATAATAATAATAATAATAATAATAATAATAATAATAATAATAATAATAATAATAATAATAATAATAATAAGAATAATAATAATAATAATAACATATACAGGTTGTCCCAAATCGAGTGAGATTGCATAACTTGGTAGCTTTCTTATCATTGAAGATAGAGATTTGGTTAAATGGGTGATGTTTTTCAGTTTATGTGCTGATTTAAGAAGTTATTTAAAAAAAAACTGAAAACTCATTTTCTTATATGTCAAAAGTGTATATAGCTTCTTAATACTTAGAACTCAATTAATATGTTACTACGTATTATAGGATTACATACAAAGTTTTTCTAAAATAAAAGTGAGTGACTTAAGACCTACATCTATTCTTCCTGTGCTGTCGAAGGTCTTGGACAGGCAAATATGCTGCAGCAAATACGCTGTTCCCTTCATAAAAATTACGTATTACCGAACGAGCAATCACGGTTTAGGTCAGGGTTTAGTTGCGCTATGGCGTTAGCTGAGGTAACAGATTACATTTTTAAGAGCATTGATGATAATATGGTTACTGTATTTGTTCTTTTTGATTAAGGACTCTAAGGACTTCGATACCCTAGATCACTACTCTCTTGGCTATTATGTATAATATGGGATTTACACCCGAAACAACAAATTTCTTTTACAGCTACTTATCTAATCGCCTCCAGCAGGTATGTTATGATGGTAACATCTCAACTTTGCAATTGATTATGTGCAGGCGTTACACAGGGCAGCATACTGGGTCTTCTTATCTATCTAACAAGCTGTACGTTTCCATAGAAACTAGAACTGTTCTTTCGAATTCTAATAATCCTGTTGTCGCGGAGGATTTGTCCACATCTCTCTGTTTCTTCTTTTCCTATTAGAGACCTGGGTGCGTCTTTGCGTTCAAAACTACTTATCTCCATGCTATCCTGTCTCTAATAAGCTTATTCCAGTTTTTTTACTTTCAACATTCTTAGGTCCTTTTCCACTTGTTCCTTCCATCTTGTTCTAGGTCTTCCCTTTGACCTTCCTACCACCGGATCCCATTCTGTTATCCTTCTTATCTACTCACCTTCTTCTCTTCTGAAATTGTGACCATACCAGCTGATTCGCTGCGACTTATATACTCTAACTATCTCTTCTTCTATGTTTTCCAAACTGGGTATTCTAATTTACACCATTTATACATCTAATATTACGAAATTGTTTATACTGTTCCACCTCCTACATTGAATATTCAGAGATTTACGCTAAAAGTTCCATCTCAGAATACCCTCCACAATTTATGTCTAGCAATTATATCACTATTAGATCCTAACGCTTTAAAATTATCGAAAACCCTACAAAGCTCCGTTCGGCTAGAGCTATACAATAAATTATCGGCGTCAGCGAAGAGGGGCGTCTTTATTAAAATCCGCTTATTCTCTTCTGCGTACCGAAACGTGAGCCGTAGAGTCTCGCGCGATGTCTCCGAGACGAAAATCGACGCAAGCAAGACGATTTATACACAGCCGTCTAGATCCGATCATTCGATTAATTACAGCAATAAATTATCCGAAAAGGCTTCGGAATACATTATATAGAAAAGGCGTTGTTCAGGAATATCCGACGCAGATTCTCTCGCAGATGCTACCACCTCAACACAAATTCGAAATTGAATTGGAAGAGGGGGGTTTTGGGGTATATCGTCTGCGAATTCCATCGTTTTAAACATTGAAATATACTTAAGGGTTAAAAAAGGTTCCAAAGATGATCTTAATATTTATAAACCGATAGCAATTCAAGATTTTCTTAACGCGAGGTTGGTTAATTTTCTTGAAAAACAATCATTCTTTTGTTGTCAACAAGTCAACCAGTAAGGCCTTAATAAAATTAATTGAAGATATAACTGCTGCTATTGATTTGTTACACAATTATTTATTTAGCAACTGCATTGAATTTGGGCAAAGCTTTTGACTGTGTTGATCACAATGTGCTTATAAATAAGCTAGAGATTTATGGTGTAAGTGGAGTCGCTTTAAAATTATTTCAGTCTTATTTATATGGTCGTCAACGAGTAGTGAAAATAAATGGAGACCTATTAGATATATCTCAAGTGTCTATAGGTGTTTCTCGTATTTGAAACTATACAACTTGTGTCCTCTGCATGTTGGGATAAGGTACAGTGCGTTAACGTTAGATAGAGGCCGTTAACATAAATTAAGAAGAGTGTTGGGGCCATAACTGATTCTTGAGGAACACCGCAACTTAGTTCTATTGTTTGATTATACTGGGTGGTGACTTGACCGACGCAGCATAGCAATTATAATGGTGGATCTGGAATGTCCAATTATTTGCTTCCCTAATTATTTTACAGGAAAAGTATATTTAGGTTTCTTGTAGAGAAAAAATTCTACGTCCATACATACCATTGCTTTTTAGTTTAGAAAAATCATTGATGCCATGGAATTATGAAATCAAACAAGCGTGCTATGATTTTCTCCCACCTCCGTCATTAAATTCGACTTATAATAAAACCATGAAAAATAGGAACGCATAATATTACAACAAAACAAAAAACACAGATTGGAACAAATGTTTGAACATTTCACCATTAACTACTAGACAATGGCCTAGTCTGTGATAAATTAGTCGTCTAACATTTGCCAGTTGATACCTAGATATTTTGTCATATTCAGCTTGAATTGGATTTTTTAATTGTTCCAAATTCTGAAATGTTAGTCCATAATAAATTTTTGATTTTAAATGTCCCCAAACAAAAAAGTCGTTAGGTGAAAGACCGGCGGACCTGGCAGGCCAGTTAATTGCATAATTTGGACCGACAATGTTATAGGGAAAATTGTCATTTAAAAATTCACGCACATCACAGTTGAAGCAAGGTAATTGGACAAAGATAGATATAGTTGATAGCAGAGGGAACTACGCATGCGTTAGTCCTAACCGCGAAAGTTTTGAAGAATGCATAGTATGTACTGAATACTTACTTATGATAAGATATTGTCAGATCAGATACTTTACACGCGTAACAATACATTTTTCTTATGTTAGCTTCACAATACATGAATACATAAACAATACAATACTATGAATGCTTATTTATTGGGCTTGTTGCCCGCTAATATAACCACAATAAACAACACTAAATTTAGGACAGGGGAAGAGTGCACAAAATGACGCATGCGCATAAAGTACATATCTCTATCAAATAATATAGCTATCTTTCCCGCCCATTTAGTAAAACCTATTCCTTCTTTGTCAATTCACCTTGCTTCATTAATTTTCCATGGGATAATAGAGTAACACTCAATCAATGATGTACATGATCAAAGGTTCTATTGCTTTGGAACAAGATGTTTGTGTAATATTATCTACGTCCGCTGTTACACCAATCCTAGCAGTTCTACCGCTCATACAAGAGATGGACAGATTTCTGGGTACTCCATATATAAGTCTCCAGCTTGCAAATCAGCAGCGAATGATGAACAACATCGAATGCCTTCAATAGATCAAAAAATGTACTTGCAACGCGTTGTTCTTTGTCCAGATCTTTTAAATTTTAGTAATTGCACAGGCCATAGCATCACCTATGTACTTTCCTGAAATGAAGCCGAATTAAATCTAAAAAATAAAACTATATTTTGTTAGGTAGCCGACTAATCTAACATTTACAATCTTTTCAAATAATTTTGTGAAGACAGAAGGTAAGGACATTATAGGTAGTTATATCCTGCGCATCACCTTTTTCTTTTACAACATAACCCCCCTAAACTACTCCCTTCCCCAGCTCTCCGCCCCCTTTCCCAAAACTCCTAATTACTAACATCAGCGTTTTAAAAACCGAATATTTAGCATCACTTTTTCATTGAATAACCCATTTTAATAAACTCTCCCCTTGCAAGAAACAAATTTTTAATAACTGTGAAATCTCTCACCCTCCTCCTTTGATAATAATTTTAAGGTATTAGGGAAAAGGAAATGAAAGCGAGGTGTAAGGGAAAATATCACAGCCAAAAGCAAATTTCGACCTAATCCACTTACAAAAACCGGTGAGAAGTATTAAGAAACCCCCGTTGAGCATCACAATCTCCCATTTCCTATTTTAATGAAATTTCGTAAATTTTCATTAATCCGGGCCTATCCTCTGCCTACGATAGCGTGTTTTAAGAAAATTGAATTAGGTACATTCGCCCCTTCGTATATTAAGACAGGTAAATGGTGCTTACCCCCATATAGGATTAAGCTTTAATATTTAAACGGACCGGGTAGGTCGTGGTTGTAGCTTTATGATGGGAATTGCAGTATTAAGCGCCTGTATTGCTTTATTCATTTTTTGATTTCAATCTTCACTAGAATTCATGTTTATTCAACAGTGGACAACATTTCAACGAGAAATGTACGGGGTAGCACGTCATGAAGTATCTCTGCAAAAGGGCTCTTCACCACAAACATTTCCAATGATAAGGACTATTAACATTTAATGTTTTCACAGCAATTCATTCGTTGTTCCAGAGATTGATAAGTTTAAGTCTAACTCAATAAATTTAGAATTTCAAAATAGACCTAGAAGGGAGAAATGTTGTTGAAAAGTTATAACCAACGAAAACATTGACCTTTTAACAGTAGTTTTATGCCTTTGGAAGCCCAACTAGAACTTGTGTATATAACTTGTGTAAATAGCTTGTGTGGTGAGGAGGATGCCGATACTTCCTAGCGCAACAGAGGGGAAAAGAAGAACAACAATCAAAGAAATTACAGACCTACCAGAACGTAGTTCTCCTGCTGTGCCCGCTAGCATCAACAGGGGTGAGTTCACGACTAACTAAAACAATATGCACTACCTGTTTGAATTAGAGAAAACTACGTGTTTGAGCACGTATTATATTTTATTTCTGACCATTTATTTTTGTGTAAACTTTTATGCGCCCGCCACTGGCTGAAATTGAGCAACTCTAGCAATAACAATATGCATAGACGCGTTTGCTCTTACGTGTAATATATGTACGTTGCCCTAATCAAATTTAACTGTTTGTAGATCAAAGAAATACGAATTAGCCTGTCAAACAATAAATTTATTAGTACATATTTGAATAATAACACCCTATACAAATATCAAACATTTCTCTCTATATAAGCGCTTTTCAAACGAGACCCAAACCTCAAACTCCCGTCCTACGTACACAAGCACAAAAAAGATAACATTTTCCACCCTCAAGTAAGCAGGTGGTCGTTAAAAGCCGTCTAAATACCGACGCACGAACCCTGCGAATAATAAACCCAGCGTGACAAATCTTCTGACCCTATCTTGACACGTGCTTTGAAGTACGACCACCCTTAACTACCATTCGAGTGTAGCACGAGCTGCAGCCGAGTGTCTCTTTGATACCGTGACCGTGCTCTTCGGCTTAAAATTGAAATACCTACCTGGCCTCCTTTTCTTTACGCCTAATATGTTCATTGGTGAGCTTAATAGGGGTTAATGCGGGTACTGGCGGTTCGCAGGGGGTCGCTTTGAAGGTAGCGTATTGTATATTGAAGGTATACTGTGTTTTTTGTATTGAAGGGAATGAGGAAGGCGTAATTTTTATTGAAACAACATCAAAATTGTTGTTAATTGATTCATTTTGGAAAAAAGCTATTTGATGGATAAGTAGTGGCTTATTTTTATTTATTGCAATTTGAAATTTATTACCTACTCCTTAAGATATTAATATTTCCATTTAGATTACACCCCGTATAATCCCCAAAATACAAAAACTGACGTAAGAACGAAGAAACACGTCCATCTCCGCGTTATCTACCAACGAATTCCATCAAATACCCGCTTCTACTCCACTGTTGTTCCTTAATAATCCAGGTTATTCATGTCACACGCACCCATACCTGATGATGGCCGAGTATTTCGGTGAAAACAAAGGAAAACAATGTTCGTGCATCGTAGGTCTTTTGTTACGCGTGTAGACCTAACTCATAAAAGGGAGAACAAAGCAAGTAGAAGGTATATAGGAGCAAGGAATCGAAGGAGAAGAAAAAAAATACGATTCGACAAAACGCCGAAACGTTGAAACGTGTGTAAGCCACGCGTTGTCAAACGTCGAACGATCCGTCTATGACATTTCCCGTGATTCTAAAAGGCACCTCCTTCGAGTTTATCTTTCATCGTCGTCGATGAGGAGAAGACGAAAGTGAAGCCTTTGTCGGAAAACAAACGATTCCGATTTTATGGCAGTTGTAGGTTTACGTGTTTCGCAAGAGTCTACGATTCTTTTGTGAATGTTTCCGTTTGGGGGGCACTGAAAATAAGTGACTTTACGATGTATTGAAAAAATAAACGTGGAGGTAAAATTGGTGTGATAAAGTTTTGTTGAAATCTGCAAGGCGGAACATTTTCTGTATCCTATATACAGGGTGATCCAAGATGGGTGGCGAGGTACGATATATGAAGGGGTCGTATAGCTGTAGGAAAAAAATCTTCGTAAGAAAAGTGGCCAAGAAAAAATGCTGGAAATTATTTTTAAGGGGGCGTAATCACTATAGTCATAAAAAACAGGATTTTTGGTGAGCCTTTTTTTTCTATAGAACAAAAAATAAAAGCTCGAGATGAGGGGTAATGTTTTATAAATAAATTAGCTGTAATTTCGGTTTTGAATTAACCGAATTTGATCAACAAGATTTCATTTGAAAGTTTTACTGATTAAAATAAAATCGAATAACCATGACCTATTGATCCTCAAAGTCATCGCTACAGGGCGTCATTTGGAAAAGTCACAGTTTTCTTAGAAATTTCAAATGGAACGACCTAATTATTATATCATATTTGGAAGGTAGTTTGATGTATCTATTTGTGTTTGAATTATCGTCAAAAGAGTAATTAATAACACGTTAATCCTTACATGGTCAAGCATGTTATGTAAAATTGAAAAATGTGTGAAACCTTCTTATACCTGTATTAATTTTTTACATTTTCCTCAATTATTTCATCAATTTTATGCTATAAAACAAAAGTGAGAAGTGTCCATGGAAATAAATTGAAATGTCAAATGAGTGAAGTCTTGATAAGTGTCATGTTGTAAAAATTTCTTTTTATCTTGAATCCTTTTGAGTTTTGTGGTCACCGTTTGTTAAATTTGTTCTGTATTCGTCAAAAATGGCTTATTCTAATGCCGAAGTCTTACGATATGCTTGCCGTATATTTCCAAAGTCTTGAAAATGCGCCAGGTATCCGGAACGAACACATCATAGCAGAAAAGTGTTTCGGCGGTTAGCATTGCATTTAAGACAAACGGGTAGTGTCCGTCCTATTCGAATTCCCACTAAAAGGCGATTGGTAAGAAATGAAGACAATATTTTAAACATTCTTGGATACGTGCGAGAGGATCCGCATTTAGGTATCAGAGACATTTCTTCGCACTTAGCTGCAAGTTACAGTTCAATGAATCGAACTTTTACGGATTCTAAGCTGCATCCTTATCATCTAAAGGAGGCTGAATCATTGCTACTGGCTGAAAAATATGTGCTGAGAAATTCGCCAATCTTCTTTTCAAATTTTATGGACTGATGAAGCTACTTTTACTCATTTTGATAGGGTTAATTTACACAACATGCACCATTGGTTAGAAGCAAATCCTCACTAGATGCTGGAAGTTGATCACCAAAACACCAAAACAGATGGAGTGTGGTGCGGAATTTAAGGACACAGATTTACAGGACCGCTTATTTACAATGATCGTCTAAATAGCGACACATACCTAGACCTTTTAAGAAATGAACTTCCTGCTCTTTTAGAAAATGTTCCTTTGGATATAAGGAGATCCTTGTGGTTCCAACATGATGGATGTCCGGCACACTTTTCTCGAAGAGTACGTAACTTGTTAGATATTGCTTTTCCAAATCGTTTCTTAGAAGGGATAGTTTGTTTCCGTGCCTTCTTAGATCTTCTGATCATAACGTGCTAGATTTTTACGTGTGGGGAAGAATAAAAGGTGTTGTGTGATCAAGCACGTCCAACTACACGGGAAAATATGTTTGAAAGAATTCGAGATACGGTTGCTACGATTTCACGAGTTGAAGTTGAAGGTGCTGTTTTCAGTATTACAAACAGATGTGAGCGTTGCATTGTGCAAAACGGGGGTCTCTTTGAACATTTATAAATTTCCCGTTCTTGTTTGTTTTGTTTTTGCTTTGAACGTTTGATTACTGATATTAAAATCGTTGTTGTTTTCATTGTTGTTTTGGCCCGTTGGCCTTTAAACACGCTTCAAATTTTGTGTCCCGCATAATTTGAATCAGTCCTAAGCCTGGATAAAGTGCGAAGGAAGGTTCGGTGAACAACAATTAAAAATCGACTAGGACGTTGCGAAACACTAAAACTGATATAAAAAAGGATTAGTTAAATGTGAAAAAATTTAAAAAAAAATGTTTCAATTTTGCATAGACTATGTCAAAATTGACGTGTTATTAATTATCCTTTTGGCGATAATTCAAACACTAATAGTTATATCAAATTGCTTCTTTAACAGTTTTTTCTTGGAAATTTAATCTACTTTCCAAATATGGTATAATAATTAGATCGTTCCATTTGAAATTTCCAAGAAAAAAGATAAAAACTGTGATTTTTCCAAATGACGCACTCTAGCAATGGCTCTGAGAATTAATAGGTCATGAGATCTTGTTTATCAAATTCGGTTAATTCAAAACCGAAATTACAACCAATTTAATTATAAAACATTACCCCTCCCATAGAACATTTATTTTTTGTTTTACAGAAAAAAACAGCCCCCGAAAAAGGATTCTACATTCTACTAGCTCTCCGACAATAAGATTTATTTGACAACTTATGTAGGTATATTTTCTAGAAAAAACCCTTTTTTTTGTGACTATAGTGCTCCATAGCGGTAGAAATAGGAATTTAAAAATAATTTCCAGCATTTTTCTTGGCCACTTTTCTTATGAAGATTTTTTTCTCACAGCTACCCATCGTGGATCACGCGGCATTTCTCAAATTTTGTAAAGTATTTCAACTTTTCATATGTAAAAACTTTAAAAGCTATTCTTATAAAAAGAACTATAAGAACGTTACAACAGTTTTTACTTCCTATATACAGTTTAATTGGCTGCTTTTATGTATTTCTTTTCTAATTGCGACAATCAATTTGTAATAATAATAAATCCCACACGACAATATATATTATTATTAATTTATTTCTTAACATTCTGCCCTGAGTGTTTCTTGTTTTTTGGTTGTATTTTTTGATTTTTATGTTGTATTGTTTTATATCTTTTTATGGGATTGTCAATGCAACTAATCAACAAACAAATAAAACAAAGCCAAAGAAACAACTAACAAAGTCGAGGAAATTATTGAACTTGTTTTTCAACTTTTTATTGTTAAAGGACGACTTTGGTTGGACGCGGTATTTCCCGGTAATTTCCCCGGAGATGTTAAAGCCCTAAACAAAATCTGCGCTCCCCGAGACATCCATTTCAAACGAACAAATCCGTTTGTTAGATAGTTGGCTGCATTCTCATGTTTGATGATTCCGCCTTTTGTTTGAATTGCAGATCTTTTAGCGTTTGAGCTGTGTTTAAAAGTAAATTAGATAGTAGTTTGTATTTATTCTAGTTTCTAGAAATAAATATGTTGTTGTAGTCTGCAGGAAACGGCATTGTTTCAAGTGGTTATTATGAATTCAGGTCGGTACATTGTTTGCGCTATTTTTAGTACGTACATATGATCGATGGTCTTCCGGAGATTCATGTAAAAATGTGTTTTAGGAAAATCGCCAAATTCACGCCAAGTTCATTATTATTGAATATATTTATATGCATTCAATATGGAATTTCTGGAATTATGCGGTTTGTGGTTGTTTATCTGTGGTTCTGAAGTTGAGTTATTGTCAGTAATATCCTGTATTCGGAGAAATATTAATAATTATCGTTTGAAAAGCTTTTGTCTCGACGTATTGTATTTAAAATTAAAATAACATGCAAAATGCGCATATATTTCTACAGTGAGGTCCTCAATATGCTACGTACCAGAGTTAAATGCAGAAAGAATGTTTAGAAACGAAAAGGTAATTTATTTAAACATATTACTCCAAAAATATTATTTTTATATTTATTTTTAAGCTTCGATAGGTTTTGTTTATTTGTGCTTTTAGGTCTTTTGGGAGAGAAAACAAAAAACTTCGTTTCTTTGGTTTTAAAGTCACTTTGCTACGTTTTTGTCAACATTTTCAAGCATATCTACAATGTAATTATATCATAAGTAGAGCGGGCCAAGAGCGCCACGCGCCAGGTTCGCAATCAGGCTGCCGGGCGCATATATGTATGTAAACATAGGTAATTTAAATATGTAATTATTAGGACGAGGACCAAAACCACTGTCTATTACGTCGTGAAGACGCGCAAATATACACCTGCAGTTTGGGTGTTCGTTGATAAATAGGGCGTTGTTCACAGTGGGCCACTACAAAAAAAAAGTTCATTCATCGACGGCTACGAACTAACAGCGCGCTTATTCATTTACGGATGACGCGCTCTATTCATCAACAAATGACGAGTCTGCAGATGTTACGTTTGCACCACTTCGTGGCATACTAGAAACAAGCGTCGGTGTGCTCGCTTTAGTGATTATGTCTAACGTAACTATTAAAAATAAACGGCCATTACCTACGAAAGTTAATAAATTTCTTAGTGAATTTGTGGATTTACACTACAATGGGAGTACATTTTTCTGTAAAGTTTGTAAAAAGAAACTACTGTGCTGGAGCAAACGTGATTGTGAAAGACATATAAATAGCGCACACCACAGAAATAAAAGAAATGGTGTGTCACAACAACGTCAATTTCAATTAGAATTGCTTTTAACGTTTATGGTATGTGGTCTACCACTTCGTATACTTGATAAAAAAGCATTTCGAAAATTCTGGGGTACATACAATACCGAGTGGATACTACCATCTCGGACAGCGTTACGGAGAGATATTCCACGAATACGTGAGGACATTGAAAATCGAATTAAAGCCGAATTAAAAGATAAACAGCTGTGGCTATGTCTTGATGAGACGACAGATTGCAAAAAAAATTATATTTTGAATATAATAGTGCGCGTATTAGATCCTATTAAACCAAAATTTGCAATTCTATTAGCCAGCAGAAGATTAAAACAGTGTACTAGTAAAGCAATTACGGCCGTAGTTCTCGAAACGTTACAAAAATTTCAAGTGTCAACTAGTCAACTGTTGTTGTTCATGAGCGATGGTGCAGCAACAATGTGTAGTGTAGGCCGTTCCCTTAAAGAAAAGTGTGAAGGACTTTTACATGTTACGTGTAAAGTCCATGCTTTACATCTTGTGGCACAAACTATTCGAGAGTGTTACCCGGAGGTGGATGCATTAATAGCAAACACAAAAAAAGTGTTTCTCAAAAGTCCTAAGAGGACTAGGGCATTCCACAGGTTATGCCCTGGTATTCGAGAACCACCACAGCCCATTCTTACGCGTTGGGGAACGTGGTTAAAAGCCGTTTTTTATTATAATGAACATTTTCAAGAAGTCAAATCCGTTATTTTGCAATTCGTCCCTGCCGAAGCTAGAGCTATTAGGATGAGCCAGAAGGGATTTCTCGATATTTCTGTTGAAACACATCTAAAGAATATTAGCAACAATTACAAAGGGTTAGTAGACGCGATAGAAAATTTGCAAAATTCTGGATTGTCGTTGGTAGAATCAGTGCAAGTCGTGGACGAAGTTAGTACATTGTTACACAGTATAAACGATGCAACAAGTGGACGAGTTTTAGCTAAGTTCGATAGTGTTTTAAAAAAGAATCCGGACTACACGAGATTAAGACAAATGTGCGATGGGGCATCTGCAGATTCCTTGACTAAGTCTAAAGATTATTTTAATTACGCCTGTCTTACTTCGGTAGACGTGGAACGGTCGTTTTCGAAATATAAGAACATTTTTTCGTCTCGGCGAACATCCTTCACCGAGGCAAATGTGGAAACTTATCTGATGGTGCAACTTTTTAAACAAGCCTATCCGCATTATTAAGAAGGATAGAATTTATTTATTATATCTTTATTTACAGTTACATTATTAAGTACAACAGAATAAAAAAAGCGTTCAGTTTCTCAGTTATTTCCTTATTACATCCCATTTACAACGCATACCGTTTTCAATCAAATAAAAAATCATAATGAAAATAAAAACACCTCAGCGTGTACATATATATATATATATATATATATATATATTATATATATATATCCGCTCTAATTACTAAACATTATTATTGCGTCAGCTTTTATTTTTTTACTCTTGTGTATTAATTTCGAAATATCACATATCTGCTGTGACTCACATATACGCTATTTACAATAAGCGGCCGTTGCGCCTGATTCCGATTCTGTTGGATGGCGCAATTTGGCCCGCTCTAATCATAAGTTATCCAACATTTTGTATATGTTTATTCTATAAAATTTTAACACAGAAAGTTACCTGTTAATTTCTTCTTGCTTTTACTTTGTATCATACAGTGTCATCCGTAAAGTATGCACCGTATGGGAAATTTCATTACTGAGTAAGTTTTTCGAAAAAAATTTATTCTTGATAAATGTTTGTACACCCCCTAAAATTAACTATGTACCAACAAAATATGGAAAATTTCTAATATTATACAGGGCACGTCTGAAAACTTGATTTTATCCCAAGAGTAAAGTACCCTTGTTTTAAATAATATCGAAAAATGTTAATTTAACTTGATTGGAATCATATCAAACATTTGGTTCTGTCAATAGGCGACAGTAAATTGGTTTAGTTGGAAGAGAGAACAGGTTGTTACCAAATATTAAGCTTCACTAATATATTTTTGTAATTATTGTATTGTAAAAGGTGGTCAAATGAAAATGAGTTTCGTCGCTAAAGATAATGTTTTTAAACAAATTGTCATTCACCGTTTGGTTTTCCATCATCCAATTACCGAATGGTCTCGTGGCTTGAGCTCCTGGGTTAATTGAAGTTTGTAAGGATGCAACTGGTTCGTTGCAAACTGGTTCAATTGTTGAGAACGATGACGAGTTAATGTTCTTGAATTCTCACCGATACTCTCATTGACGACTGCAATATTTTCGGCCGACTGCACAGGATGAGGACGCGGTAGAGTCTATTTGTTCATAACCGATCCAGTTCCCTCAAATTTTTTAGTTAATCTTTGAATAGTGGACTCATTAAGTGAAATATGGATACCAACAATTCTACGAATTTTTCGAACAGTTTCCGCAAAACTTTCGCTAAATTTGTAATGTGTTTTAACAATAACAATACGTTGTTCTTTAGCGTAGCGATTCATTTTTAATAACCTCAATGACTACAAATGACACATGTCAAATATTAGCGTTGTCAACTTAAATATAAAAAAAGATGGGACATTTAAATGGGCCATCCTTTATGTTATCTTTTGTAGTTATATCAAATAGAAAGCCATGATCGCAATTCTACTTGTAGAACCTCCCGAAGATCTTGTAGTTATTCACCATCAAACACATTTCATCTGTATGCATACCACAGCTGAAGTTGTAACGCATATAAATACATTTGTCATAGGTGCATATGCACGTATATACTGTGAATAACTCTTATGGTATTAAAGTTGTATTTCGACGGGTCACGGTAAGTTAGAACCCTGCCGCGTGTAAATATTTTATGCAATTTTAGCGCTCGAACAAAATACAGCCCGACTCGTACACGACTGCATTTCCAACGGCGACGTTCCAGCCGAATATGTCGCATTCTTCCGTCGTAAATTTCGTTTATTTCTGGACCAGAAGAGACGTCCTCGCAAGCGTACGTGCCTTCTTTATATGTGGCGTGGTCGTGTCATGCGAAGAGACGACAACCACGATAACGCACTGCCCGATTATCCGGTTATTTTTAGAAGCAGATGCATGGACGCGTTGTGGACTAAACTGGATTATAATTGCTATTCCTGGACGAGAATTTCTGATGGGGTTTTCTTATTTTATCTTTTTAGGTGGAATGTTGTGCATAACGTTTCGTGTATGATCTAATCTTGCACACTTGGAAGTGTATTCCTGTGGAATTTCTTGAACGAGCATAATTAAAAATTTTCTGTACGTGAACTGTTTTAAATATCGCATTTCTAGGGGCTAATTGCTAGCAAATTTTGTCTACCTGTACGAAAAAGGTTAATTTTATCTGAGAAATTTATACAACTTGTAAATTCTTTTTTTTTTTTTTGGTTTAGTGTAATCCATTAAAAAGATTAGCTTGTTTTATCCATTACAGCTTTTAAAATACAAGAACGGTATGAGAAGTATCCGTATATGGAGACAGATGCCGCTTTGTGTCAAAATCTGTATTACCGACTGAGAGTACTATTCTTTAGTTGACGTCTGTCAAATTTCGAAATTCAGCGAGTAGTGTTGTTTAGAGAGCTTTTAAAAAATATATGCTTCACTTTTAATGATTTCATGAGAAAAGACTTCGTTTTCCTTAGTGATAGCGATATAGGACCAACGCTTGCAAATAAAACAGTTCAGTGGTATGGATTGACTCCGTCACTGGTTAGGGAATGGGGGTCAGTGCTATAGTGTTTGCGATATGAATGGATAGCAACAATGATTGTGTGTAGATGTGAACATGACATTGTTAATGAGATAAAATTCGATGAAATAGTGTCATGGCCCTATAATATGTTGGATGTAATACAAAGATTTCATGCAATAGGCGGTTGTCCGGAAGTATGTGGTACAGTGGATGGATATTTATAAATACAGACGCTCCCAGAATTAATGAACCGGCTTATGTAGATCGCCACGGCAAATGTTCAATCAATTGAAATTCTACTATACCAAATGACTCGGTGAAGAAGATTTAACCCAACTTACCTATATCCAAAGTCGCCTCGTTAAGTTGGTACAAGACGTGAAAGTTGTTTGAAAAAAAAATAATTTTGCGTATAAAAATAGGAGGCTTTGATCGATTGTTATAATTTTTGGTATGGAGTGTTTTGTGACTATAGGTCACGTTTCGAGATGGTTTTGGTCTTCATCGGTAGGTTGAAAGTGTATTAAATTAAAATGTCGCAATACAAATTTGGTAATAACTTTCTAGCGCTCAGGCTGAGAACTTTCAATTGTTTGTTACAAAAAGATATTTTCTTTAGGAACATTTTTTGTATCTTTGTAATTTTTGATAACTATTACGGATTCTCCGAAAAAAAATAAAATCTGATCTGATGATATGCTTTTTTTGATGGGAATAATCTAGCAATAATCTAATTAACCGGAATACTATCTTTTAACGACAAATGAGTATCATTTGTTTGCTACGTGTCAAAAGCACATAAGTTTAGTGTGGTAAAAATTAAGTAATTAGAATGCATTACATGCCATGCCATACATTTTGTATTTTTTTGTTTATAATGTATTTAAGATTTTTTTCCGGAGAAACAACTTTCACGTCTTCTACCAACTTAACGAGACGACTTTGGATATAGGTAAGTGGGGTTAAATCTTTTTATTTTAATCCCAGGAGTCTATAGTTAAGCTATGTCCCAACATTTTGGAGACACCGTGTATATATGATATGATTATAAGTTAGCGTGAAATTCATGTAACGATTTGACAACTGAGACTTGCTTTGTCATAACCTAACCTAAATTTCACTGTTGATATTAACAATTGCTTTTGTAATCCACTGAATTGCACAGAAACGTTACATGTTGATTAGCAGTTTTTGCAATAATCATGACATACAAATTGGAAAACAAACGCAGAAAATAATGTTAAAGTTTGACGTGTGTATAGTTTCGCGTTACACGAATTTCGCGCTACTTAAGCGATATAACCCCCACATATATATCCAAATTTCAGCAATTACCATGCACATACAACCCCCAAAGCCTAATAGCAAAGATGGAGACGTTAGAGGAACTACCGTAGCGCCACCTATAAATAAATTACACCACCGTTGTTACGCGCTATCGCTATTGAGTCGTTTTAATTTAAGGTTCATCGATCGCGGACAATAAATAATTTCCCTGCGCCGATCCCTATTGATTAAGCTTTAATTTATTCAATACAGGAGCACGACTTCAGCGAGGACTAGGTCTTTGGGTGGGGCGGGGGGTGTTTTCGCAGATACGGCGGGCTGGCGGACCGGCCGGCTATAGCGGGGGCGGTTAACGCTGCAGCTTCGTCAACCGCACAGTACGGTCGCTAACCTCTTGGATATGTGCCAATGTAGAGAATACATAATTTATTTTTCCCTTAACGGAGAGCTGATTTCACTTTTTATCGAAATCTCCGAAGTTAACGAAACATTGTTTCAAACGAAAGTTACGCAGAATTGCAATAGGTGATAAAAAGTAGGGGTTTCCATTTAGAAAAATAAAGCTACCCTATTTTCACAGATCACAGCGCCATCTACGTTGAAACTGAAATCGTTTTGTGGCCCCTAATGAAATGAATAAACAATGGTATAAGGAAATTTTCGTAGGATTCATGCTTTTCGAGATATTCCTCTGTTAAGATTAAAATGGGAAACTGTATATATACGAGGTGTGGCAATTAAATAACCGGACTGGTGCTACAAAACATTTTATTGATCCAATTACATTACAAAGTTTATCCCCTTCAATGTACTCTCCTTGCCGATACCTACAACGCTCCATACGATTTTTCCACTGTCGAAAGGAGTGCTGGAAGTCCGTTTCTGTCAGCTTGTTGAGAACCTCCGTCGCTTTCGCTTTCACCGCTTCCACACTGCTAAATCTTGTCCCTTTAAGCTCCGATTTTACGTTAAGAAATAAAAAAACATCACAGGGGGCCAGGTCGGGCGAATACGGTGGGTGGTCCAACACGGTGATGCCGTATTTCGCAAAGAACGCCTTCACAGACAAGGCGGACAGCGCATTGTCTTGGTGGAGCATCCGGGATTTACTCTTCCACAAATCGGGTCAAAAAATTATTAATTAAATTGAATTTTCTCTTTGTATTTGTTTATTTTGGCCAAATATTAAATTTCGGTACCTGCATACTGGCGATCTTCGCAGAGTAGCAGTACTTCGAAGTGTGTTATTGATATCTTCTGCTTGTAGGAGCACCGGATTTACAACCAAGTTTCTCCCTCTTCGGACCTTGCTCGGTAGATTACAATTTTGAAGTTAAAATGTCGAAATGGATTTATTTATTGAAGATCTTTAGTTTTTTTTTAAGAAACAGTTTCATATTTACTTGAAATATGAAGGAAATTATCGATGAAGCCCAGTTTACTATCCGAATAATATAAAACATCAGTCTTGACTACTTAAATCCTTTCGCTTCCATGGTGACGCTATCCAAAAGTGCAGGATCTTTATTGAATTTAAGCTCTTCATTGTAGCTATTTTTGTTCAGAGGGAATTTCACCAGTCTATTAAAAATTTATAAAATTGCATGTAATGACTGTGATAAAGCCTACATTGGACAAACAAAACGAGCGACAGGTACTAGATTCAATAAACATATTAGATGCTACAGGTACGGCCGAACAGAAGCGTCAAGTGTACCACAGCACATAAACGATACCGGGCACAATATAAAATTAGAAAACCTGAAATTGATTAAGAGCGTTGCCTCGCCTTGTGAATTGGATGCATTTGAATCCATCTATATAAAGAAGGAAAGCAACCTGTTAAATAAAGACAGAGCGCCTCTTCATTACTCTTGTCTTTTTGATTTACTTCCCTTTTTAACATAAATATCATAATACCATATAAATATGTAATTATTATTGTAGAATGGACTATGCTACCTATAATATGTTAGCTACGTGACAACTGCCAGCCCTTAGCACCACACAATCATTCTTATTAAAGCCATACACTAAATCTTTCAGATCACTGGTTACGTCATAAATAGTTTCATTTGGTTTGAAGATACACGTCACCGCAAAAGTAGAATTCAATATACTGTCACAAGTTCGCCCATGATTGTGAGCCAACAACAGGATACGTTGTCTGTTCTTGTTTTTATGCTGCTCCATTTGTGACCTCACTGTCAGATTCCTCATGGGAAATGCTATATTCCTGTTAATTACACAATCCATTCTCTTCAAGCCTTTCCTCCTGACTTTTATTTATCTTACATACTCTGTATTTCCAAGATTTTCTTATGTTTTTCTTGGCAATATCTTCAATTGTGACACTGTTTTGTTCTGTATTTTTAGCAGAGTTATCTGTGGTAGGTCAGTTAGATTTTCGAGGTGTGGCAATTAAATAACAGGATTGGTGCTACAAAACATTTTATTGATCACCAATTACATTACAAAGTTTATCCCCTTCGCAAAGAACGCCTTCACAGACAAGGCGGAATGGGCTGGCGCATTGTCTTGGTGGAGCTTCCAGGATTTGCTCTTTTACGAATCGGGTCTTCGTCTTCTCACTCGTTCACTAAGGGTAGTTAGAACCTCGTGTTTCACAAGAAGCTTGCGTGATCTGAACACTGTATTTTTCCGACGCGATGCTAGCGTAAGGACTTGAACGGATGATTGCTACAGCGAGACTGAGCGACGTACAACCGTGCCCGTCGAGCTCAGGGTGGGGGAAGCATCTACAAGCACAGACATGTTCAAACCTGCCGTGGCATGCTCGCTGTTGCCGATAGTAGCACCAGTCTGGTTATTTAGTTGCCGCACCTCGTATATTTACTTGATTTACTTTATTATTAGAGAAAGACACCTGACTTTCTTGTGCTTCGTAGGACACTATCTTTGTTTGGGTCAAGTTTCGCTCGTAATTCATTGACTTTTCCGCGCAAATTCCAGGAATTAGGAATATTCTTTTTCAGACATTTTTGCATAATTTCATCATTTAAAACATTCTGAAATTCTCAGAAGACAAGCAATAAAGAGCATTGTGCATTGCCCTAATAAAAAACAAGAGAAGTAAGCAGTTCACTACTTCAATTCCAACAACACACAGATGCAAAATTCTTCATTCGTACAATTGAAAATTCAAATCAATTGTTCAGCACGGCACGGCGTAATTCCTCGTTCAAAAATTCTAATGACAAACGAAGTGAATGTACCTGCAATTTAGTCTCAATACTATCAAGTTCTAGATTAAAACGGATATCCTTCTCTGTTTCATTCAATTAGGGAGGTAACGTACAATACGGAATCGATAATGGCCATTGTTTGTTGATAATGAACCGAAGTTACCGCAGACGCTAGCCTGGCAAGGTCTGGCGCGTTTTATCTGATGAATATGTATAGCAGTTCGAAATTTGCATTGAATTGTTGACTGGAGAAATGTTTGTTGTTAGGAATTCCAACGATTTCCTTTGGTAGACAAAGTGAGCCAGCGCTTCTAGATGTGTACATTTCGAGTACTCAAGAAGGTGTAATTTTATAGGATATATTGCATGTTTCGCAGTGAGAGCATTATTGTTCTTAGGAAGTTAATTGTGTACTCATCTACAGCTCTGGAATGGATACAAAAAATTTTTTTGGGATAAATTATAATTCTTTGAATCTCTCTTCAATTTCCTACTTCAATAACTCCAGGAATCTCTTTTCTATAATTACAGAAGTATCACCTGCAAACATTGCTACACTATGACGTTCCCAATTTTTATCAGTCCGCGGCGCATAAGTAGGTTGTCGCAAAGGGAATGAGGATCCTTACAGCTTTTGATCTTTTGAATTGGATATTCATTTTTGATTAATATCCAAAACTCCATCAAATCGGAAGAATTAAATTTTGTTTTCAAACTGTTGTCGTAAGAGAATTCAATTAGACCCTCTTCTTCCTGCGAAGTGAATTTTGGTGGAGCTTGAGTACGGAAAGGATCCTGGATCCACGCAAATTTCTTGACATTGTCTTCCTCAAAGTATTTTGCAAACCAGTCAGTGAGTTTTGAGAGGTATTCCTTGAAAAGGGACAGCAAGTTTTGTGAAACAACGACTTTATTACAGGCCACGTATTTGTGCAATTCTGGGAAACAATGTTGACCGCCATCCTTATTGATTTTTCTTATCTATAGCTTTTTCCTAAACGCCGCAACTTTCTCCAAAAGTTTGCAAATGTGCCTCGCAGAGACAGATTGAAGGCATTCAGCCTATCAAATATATCGCACAAATACGTAAGCTTCAGCAAAAAGTCGGGTTCGGCAAAGTACCTGGAGTTTTCATGACCTTCCTCTTGTAGAAAAGTGTGAATTTCTTGACGTGGCTCGAATGCATGGGATAAGACGTTGCCACGTGAAAGCCATCGTAAACTGCGGTAGTATAGAAGTATGGATGAGAGTATCTAACACTGGATGAATGGATGGACGAGAGTACCTAACGTCGTATATACGACAATTTAAAATACAACTACTGCCTTCCACATAGGTATGCCGAGGAGCTGTGGTGCAGCGGAACGCGTCCATACATAGTGGATGGTAGCACTTTGGTTCATTATTAATGCAGTGGTGTAGTTTTTTGAAAAACCTGGCTTTCAGTTGACTTGTTTTTATGTAGTTTACTACGTCTGCGATACGTTCTAATACGAAATTCAATTGAGAGCTCATCGACTTTGATGCAATGCAAGTGGGCCCACATAGCATGCGGTGCTTTGCTGCGAATAGGTGTCTGCAATTCACCATGGGGACCAAACATTGATCGAACTCCATCAGTACACATACCGATGCACTTTTCCAAGTCTTAATCATTTTTGGTTATAAACTTGTCAAGTATCTCAAATAAGTCCCAAGCCCTTCCAATGATGCTTTTGCAGAACAGAAGGTCTTCAACGATAATATTATCATCCAGGAAGCGTTCACAACAAATAAGATGTGCATCTTTGTTACTGTGTACTTTGATTTTTAACAAGAAATGAATGATGTAGTCATTTTTCCAAGCCGGTCTTCAATTTTTGTAAATAGTCATCAACTGGAGATATCATAACTTGTAAGGTAGTTCTGTCGACGTTTGTCCATTGTCTGTAAGTGATTTCGTCAGTAAAATTTTGCTCGAAAATGTTGTATAATTCGTCGATCAGTTGTCATGTACCAGGACACTCAGAACACGTTCCCAAATAACAGTTTGTTAATGCTTCAAAGCAAACCATAACGGATTGAAATATCTATCTGTTCGGATTTTTGATTTACGTAATGGTTTTGATGATTTTGGCATTTTCACTTTTATAATTTTTACATGGTTTTCTTATAAACACTGCAATTAAAAGTTCTGCGTGTGCTTACTACATTGTCATGTAATGAAATGCGTCAGCGTGTCGAATGATATTGATACCTTTCAAGCTCGTACACGTTCCAACGTGTCGCGCGCCGCGTGACGCGCGTTGGGAAATATTTTATATCTTTCGACCTCATATAGACCCCATTTTGAAAAAAATATGGTTTGAAGATGAAAAAATGGCGTGCAAATGAATATTTTTTTCAGTTTGTTTAGTTGCGGGGGCGAGCATAAAAAAATGTTTAAACAATTCAATTGAATTATTATTTTTTGTGATTTTACAATAAATTCTTTTTTTTATATGATCTCTGCAAGGCAACAGAGAAAGTCATCAAATGACGTATAGATCGATTTTCTACGACAAATAGAATCGGAGATATGGCTTTACGAATATGCCGCCGACTCATGAACTACGATTATTTATAACATCAATATTTATGAAGGAAAGTCCCTATATACGTGTCGAATCATTTCATGTATAAAAACCGTAACAAATTTTCCACGGAAATTTAAGATATAGAGTCAAATTAGGTGTACGGTTTGTAAAAGAATGTTTCACAGATGTAATATGTATCCTCCGCTCCAAACAGTGACTTTCTTGTCATGAAAACCTTTCTGAATGGTTGCCTGTGAATTTTCTGTTGACCATATTCGATAGTTTTGAGTATTGATTCCATCATTAAGAGAAAAATAGGCTTTATCTATTCATAAAATACTGGATAATCTAACGGTTGCAATAAATCAAAAATTTTATTCGCTGTGGTAGCCCATGCCGATTCGTCTCATACGTCGCGTCGTGGGCGCGACAACTTCTAACCTCATTTCTAACCTAGTGCGAAGCTCTCTGTGTCCGGCCTAGTGATGATACCAGAAGCTTTCAACATTTTCCCGTTACTAATTAGAAATTGAAAAAAAAAACTCGGTTCAAATATGCATGATACAGTTTTATTTTGAGAATAAATCATTAAACTATAGTCGATATTTTGTGAAAAGAAAGTTTTACAGGTTCCTTTTAGTGGGTTTCTCTTAAAATTAAGGTCTTGGAATAGTGAATTCTTTGAAAGATACAATCAACATCTGCGCAGAAATTATAAAAATTTTCAAAGATAATCCAACTTAGGTAATCGATCTTCAACCATGGTTTATTACATTCGTTAGCCAAATTATACAAAATCATTCATTTGTTGAATACAGATGTAGATAGCAAACGCCTATATAAATATTCAAACATTAGGTTCCCTCTTTCACATCGCCACCCACCATTTGCATAAACCCACACAATGTTTTTCTCTCCCCATCAATAAATTACGACATATCTCGACTAATCTTCTGCGCTCCAACTGACATCAACCTCGAACTTTATTGTTGCCTACATCAGTTCCCCTCTACCATAACAGCACCCTTTTCCAGAGTTCCTACACCAATTTTCTAGTTCTTATCTGTTTATTGTTACCCCGAACATCACCTCTACCATCCTAATCTCCATTAGAATTCGGCTAATTCTCCCTTTTTCGGTGAGGAGGTCACAACATTCCACGATTTACTGCCAACTTATTCCGCGTAAATAACACTATAATTTCAATTTCCAACTCAGTAAAAGTGGTGCTAAAGATGATAAATATTCGTCTCCTTAGTGGAAGGTATTTGTTGAAAATATTCGGGATCGAAGGGAATGTAAGGTATTACACGGTGAGTATTTGTAGCCGTCACGGACTTCTTTGTTTTAGTGCGAAGGGTTCTAATCTAAACGACGGGCGATAACCGTAAAATTGGCTCCGCTTCTCGTAAAATTTCGGCATTCACGGAAGTGGCGTGGTATATTTTTTGCGTTTTTCAGGGTTAATTAAAGGTGTTTTATATTCTGCTAAGGTATGGAAACGTGTTTTACGTTTTATTAGGGTAGATTTTTTCTTGGAGGGCTATTGAAGGTATAAATTATAGGTTGACAAATAGAATAGCTTTTCCAAATTACTTCCCTAATAATTTTAGTCAGTTGAAACTGGCTCTTGTTTAGTAAAATCAATGACTAGGATTTTGCACGTTATTTTTTTTGTTCGCAGTATGCGTGTAAAGAAGCAAGATCCCTTCACTTCAAACACTGTCTCCCGCTATCGGCCAACCTACTCAGTCCTTTTTATTCGTTCATTTTTATTTTTTATTCATATATCGACCCTGGTGCGGCCGGTCTTGAATGGAACCAGATTCCTAACTCGAGCTAGGTGCTGTAAAGTGGTTGCGTGCACCTCAGACATATACAACGACCGTGGTCTCCTTTCTTTTGCTTTCAGGGCATGAGTTCGATTAGTTAACTGTTCACTAAGATATTTATTGGTCATATGATCGGGAAATTATTTAAAAAATACGGGTGGATATATATTGATACGCGTGTATGTTCCCTAACAAAGGAAAAAATAGTATAATGGAGACAGAGGATTAAAATGAATCCTCATTATGAAAGCATTTCATTTCTTATTAAATCAATAACACTAAAAATAGGAGAGTGTTAATATAACTGCAAATCATCAAAAATATTATCAAGTAATACTCAGAGAAAAAAAAGTTTTAGAATCAAACAAATATATATCTTTGAAATTATTTATTTCATTCAACAAAAGTTGAAATAAATTGCGATACAATTTATCATCAGAAGAGTTTACATCTGTGTATATTTTAAAACATATAAAAATTTTATGCAAATATGATTAATTCAATAAAAATTAGATTTTGTAGTATGTTCCTATTTTAGAAAACATTCGCCATTAAAAGGTGTAGTCAAATAAATGGTAGAGAAACGTATATTTGTTTCAAACTAACGAAGTTCTTTATATTGTTGTTTGTATTTTGAATCAAACATATTACGAATATGAAATCAAGCAGATATATTTAAAAAAAAAAAACTTGAGGTTATTTGTTAGAGCAATTTGGTAAGAAAGAACAAAATTTTCCAGTTGGAAGTTTCATTGTAATGGTCGGACACGCTGTATAATGTTTTCGAAATATTCATTCGGTTTCTAATCCTACCCTCTGCGGCTAATAGTTCTGCAAAATTTCAATTTTTCAAGTTAAACACATTCAGAGTTATAAAAATTCAGATGCACTCAAAAATTTTCAAAAAAATCATATATTTCATATATGGTTGGCTGCTTAGCCAACACTGAGCGGCGTAGCGAGACGGGAGTGGTACGTATATAGAGTGGGAGAGCTGCTGCACACGCCGATTTTGTCGGATTTCGCCTAACACGTCTTATTGCTGCTGTAGGGCTTTGGGGACCTTATTTTACGATCATCCCTCGTATTTTATATAGCAAAGTTATTAATTTTAACTAAACTGATTTCATCGCAGTTTAAATTGACGTATTCAATAGCTTAAATTAATGCACATGCCATTTAAATATGTCACTAAGTAAAATAGATGTCCGGATTTTGACAAAACATTTATCAATGGAATGTTGAAATACCTGAAATTTGCGAAAAATAAGTTATTTATCCAACTGGATTCCACATTTTTGACAACACACCTTTTGCCAGTTCGTACAGCGTCCTCTACCGGTAAAATCGTTATTGGCAGAATTCAATTTGGAAAAAAGGCATTTCGGTTGTTTATTGCCTCTGCAGTTATAAAAATTTCCACGTTGACAGCGGAGCTATGGGAGAGCTAACGATCTCGTCGCTAGTTCATCTAATTAATGACCTATATATGGATGGTTTTATTACAAGCACGCTACCGTGGTGGAAATTCAATAACGTATACAAGGGTAGAGCTACTAAACAACGCGGTGTACTATGAGAGACATTTAAAATGAGAATTTTCTGTCACAACTACGACCACAAGCTCTATGCAGGCGTAAGCGGAAAACGATGTTCGAATCTCGAACTATTGTTTATTGTATTGAGTATATTAAGATATTCAGTTTACTGACACAGCTGTGAAGCGGATTACGTATACCATTATGCTTTGCTATGAATAAACAAGAAACGCATTCGATAATCAGACTCTCACAAGCTCTCATCGAGTTTAAGTGAAAATAGTTATGTACAATATTGAAATATTAATATGAAAGTCCAGGAAGTCGTTGTTCTTTATATCCAACATTGAAGAACCCAGTGCTCCAGTTTTACATCCACATACATTTTTGGTCCTTCGAGCCGGATTGGTGTACGTAACTCCAGCTAATACACTTTTATGTAAATATTACCTTTTCATAGTGTTTAAGTGCAAATAGTCATGTACAATATTTAAATACAAATATTAGAGTCAAGGCAGTCGTTGTTCTTTATATCCAACATTGAAGAACCCAGCGCTCCAGCTTTACATCCACACAAACGATAAGTGTAAAATGAAATAAGAATACTCCAACGACAATGATTTATATCTGCTTAAATTGCACGGGAAAAAATGTTATAAAGAACCAATCAATTGTAGAACAATTTACTACAATTTGTTTGAGAATATACGACTGGATACAACTTGCGCAAATCTCTACTACTCGATTGTGGTTAACGGATTGTATTTCTATTAAATGCATTATTGTTGAATAAATTTAGGCAATGATGTGTTACAAAGGTTGATACAATAGTGTACAAGATTCAGTTACACACCCAATTTACAAGTAGCTCATTTTCTATTATTTATTTTGAAAAAATTAGGAAGTTTTATGTAAAAAATTGCCACACGTCTCATACAAACACGTGGTTCTAAACTGTCTGGATGACGACCAAGGTTTCAGAAAAATATAACTCTTTTAAATTTTCACCAATATTTCCCTTTTATTTAAAGCTTCATCAGGGTCAGTAAATGAGTTGAGTAGATAGACCGAACTTTTTATTAGGATGTACGTTTGAGAAGTGGTGACCGATGGATTCATCAGTCACCGCATTAAATAAAAGCGAAATATTGGTGAAAATTTAAAAGAGTTACATTTTTCTGAAACCTTGGCGGTCATCCCGACAGTTTAGAACCACGTGTTAGTTCCTAACGACCGCCATACTCCTTGGTGATGTACATACATACATATATTTAAAGGTAAATAGTTCAATCGTAATACAAATTTACAGTTTTTGTGCCAGCAGTTCATTGTATACATGGACGGCATATTCGAATATTATACTAAATATTAAACCAAATTTATGTGCCTCTTACAGTTTGTCTGTTAAAAAAAAAAGAAAAAAAACATATAGCTGCCTACTTCAACAACTTAAGGAAAAGTGTTAAGAATTGAGAATTATCTTTCAGCCCTCCGCAATTTGATTTTGAATTTTCTACGCATTTAAGTGTGAATGGAACTTTTCCAAATAGTCGTCTATTAGACTGTCGTTTCCGTTTGATACAGACTTGGTGGCGTAAGGTACAAGAAGTTGGACTGACCAGGGAATACAAAAACCCTAAATCAGCTATTGGTAAATGGGTACGCCATGTTTTTGGCTTATATTTTATGCATGTGACCCCCAACCTGACCAACCAAATGACCCAAGGGTCTTTGAATTTTCGAATTATTTGGTCAATACATATATCAGCGAAACCTGAAAGTTTCCTCCAGAGATATGGGCAGAAACTCCGGCATGTCTATGGAGAACGACCAATTGTTGTGAAGCATTGAGCGTCTTAAGATTGTTGGAAGAAATGATAGATTTATGTAAAATAATACAATAGAAACTTGACCATAACATTAAAGTATTATCTGCGACAATAACATGTAATAATAAACAAAAATCTGCAGTCGGTTTACATAATTGTGTTAATGACTGTTACAATATTTTCCCTACAATATTGTAGTACATTCTATCAAATAATTTTTTCCGTGTACTTATTTTTAATCTCGAGCGGACCAAGATCGCGTAAGTTCTACTTTTAGCTGCACCGGACCTACTGTCGCAGTGGCGAGCGACAATTCTCGTTTTAAATGTCTCCCACGGTACCTAGAACAAACTGATATACTGGAGGTGGGGAATAAAAACATGGATTTTTAGTGTGTTCCATAAATTGACGTTTTGTAAATTTATGATACTGAACTGTGTTTTTTGAGATATACGAGTGTTGGGTGCTTTGTCACACGTGTTGGTGATATACTACATACAGCAGCGTTCATATAAATTAACTCATACGCAATTTTCGCAAATATTTTATATATTATTTTAATAAATTTATTTCTGCTTTAATAAACGTAAATTTTCAAAGTTATCAGCAGTTCTCAGCAGTTCATAATAATAACTAGAGCGAGGTAATCGTCTTTGCGATACATTCACTGCGTTTCACCGGAGTAGCGGGCTGTGTAGCATTACTGCTGTTTAAGTCAAATAACTAGTATCAAATTCAGTATTCAAAATCTTGTCGTAAATCGTCTTTTTCTAAAATTCCGTTTACAAATACAGGCTTGTAAGCCTGACATTTATTATCAAAAAAAAAAACAGTTAAAAACAATTAATACAACACGTTACCATAGCAGCAATTTGGGCAAACGCAAATTGCAGCGGGCTAATCCCCTAAGATAAGAGTCTGCAGGTAACCTCCTCCCTAGAGTAACCTAAACTTGAGGACTCACATAGGCGTCGGTATTACGGGTTAATATAAGAATACGAAAAATTCATAAATAAACTAAACCGGTAGGGAAACAGGCATGTAGTGTTGACCTTGAATATAAATCATGTTAAACTGCGCTGAGAGAGATTTCGTTTTAGTACCGGTTGAGCTGTTGCAGAGATCAGGTCAAGGTTATGTACTTACGTGTCGCTTTTGAAAATATAGCTGGTGTTTTTTGTGTGTTGTAGTATTATACCAAGTACATAATTAGTGTATCGTTTCATATAGAACTAATATTTACATACCTAAGAAAACAATGCCTCGTAATAGATTTGCTACTAATGTACATAAGTATGTGTCACTTTTTCCCCATTTAAAATATGACGGTAATGCAGTTTTTTGCTTAATATGCAATGTTCGTTTGGCTGCATTGGACAGAACTGATTGCCAGAGGCACGCCAATGGTATTAAACATATAAGAAATGCAAGAACTGAAATACCTTATACACTATTCCTCATACATTTATTAATTATGTTTACCTCTTGTAATCTTCCGTTGTCGTTGGTGAGGAAAGCAGCTTTTAAAACGTTTTGGCGACAATACGTTCCAAAGTACCCATTACCCTCACAAACACAATTACAGAATCATTTGCCGCGAATGAAAGAGATGCTAGAAAATGTGTGTAAACGTGATTTGTGTTCCAAAAAAATATGGATTACCGTGGATGAGACGACCGATATAAAGAAAAACAGTATTGTGAATGTAATAGCTCGCGTTTTATCTTGCGAGAACACAGCATCTCGATATTTGTTAGCTTGCAAACGTGTTCAACAATGTACCGCGGAAAATATTCAAAAAGTGATAATGAACGCTTTGAAAAAATTTAAAATTGCCCAAGATCAAGTTGTGATGATTGTGACAGATAGTGCAGCAACGATGTTAAGTGTTGGGCGATCCTTAAAACATATATTTCCTAACTTAATACATATAACCTGCGTGCTGCATGCTTTGCATTTAGTTGGTGAAGTTGTTCGACAACATTACGGAAACGTTGATCGGATGATTGGAAGTACTAAAGCAGTGTTTCGTAAATCTCCTAAACGTTTAAAAGAATTTCGTAAATTTTGTCCAGGTATTCCAGAACCTCCTGAGCCAATTTTAACGCGATGGGGTACTTGGCTAACAGCAGCTTCTTACCATTTGATCCATTTTCAACAAATTCAATCAGTTATAATGCGATTTAATCGGAATGAATCCAAAGCAATTAGAGAAGGTCAAAGAGAATTTCAAATTCCTCAACTTTTAGAAGATTTAACAACAATATGTACCAATTATACAGTATTACTAGATGCCATCAGAAAACTACAATGTACTGAATTGTCATTGCAGGAATCATTAGACATAGTGGAGAGTGTAAAAAATAAATTACACACATTAAATGATACGCCAGGATTATGCGCTAGTCAAAAGTTGGCAGATGTTTTAAGGAAAAATCCCGATTTTAATACTTTAGAGGCCGTTTATAATAAGTGTAAGAATAGTGAACTTTTAAGTGATTTTGAAAAACAGTTTCTACATGCAAATGTAACTTCCTTAGATGTGGAGAGATCGTTTTCTATGTATAAGAATATTTTTTCTTGTCGACGCACAAGGTTTAAAGAAGTAATTGCGGAAAGATATGCAATGATGCAAGTTTATAGTAGTTCACATCCTGATGCCTCTAATTTGTTGAATAATTAGCAAGTAAGTCTATTTATGAACTTTTCGTATTCTTATATTAACCCCTAATACCGACGCCTATGCGAGTCCGCAAGTTTTGGTTACTCTATTAATCATTAGCACAATATTTCTACATATTATATACATACACCTACTATGTATTTACACAAACTTATACGAACTTGTATCGAATTAAAGGAGAATGTCTGAATGGGTCAATGGCGTATCGTTAGGGAGTAAACAAAAAATTACAAAATATTATAGTCAAGCGTTCTTGGTCGAAATTCTATACTCGGATATACCTCTAAATTACAAACAAATCATCATAATGAAATTTCTACGTATCTTTAAAAATAAAGGTACTTTATTCTTGGACTGTTATTATTAGCCTTAGAGAAGATCTGTTGTATTCATTGTAAATTTGGATACATACACCAACTTTCATTAATAATAACATTTTTTGAGAAATCAATAATCAAAAAAATTTCCCATTTGTTCCATACCTTTTTGGACATACTGTATATGTATATTCATTCCATGAAATTATTAAAATTTAACGAACTATTTACCTCAAACAAATTGATGTACCTAGAAAATACGTAAGCAAACGTCTTCACATAAAACCACATCGAAGCTGCACTCGCAATCGCAGCAAAAATTTCAACCAAACAAATATTTTTTACAGCCATCACTCTCTGTTCACACATGGCTGCTTTTTGTGTACCACGCAGCAAAGAAATACTGCAAGTAACCAAGTTGCACTGTTTTTCAATATGCAGCGCAATAAAAATAGCTGCGTGTGATCTTAGCCTTAGGCATATCTGCAGTGCATTCTATTTTGCATGAACGTTTAGGCGTGATAAAGATAGATGCCGCATCATTTGATCCTAGCACAAAAAAAGGCTCGTGTCAATTGGTGTAAGGAAATATTCTAAAAATTTGACAAGGAAAATCCATATACAACATCGTAACAGGTGACGAAACTGGGATATATTCGCACGAGTTGGAAACTAGGCAACAATCTGTTTGGGTGGTTCCCAAATGAACTGAATGCAACAAAAGTTATTCGTTCACGAAGCACTTCCAAGAAAATGATTGCTTGTGTCTTTCGTTGTACTGGACATGTTTCAAGCATTGCTTTGGAGGATCGATGAACAGTAAATGCTGAATGGTGTACAACAGTTTGTTTGCCAGAAGTCATCGATGAAATCAGGAGAAACAATTGACAACGTCGCATTATACTTCATCATGCACACAGAGAAACGTTTACTTGTATCAAAGCTATCCGCTTTAATTCAAGACTATTATTGTTTCAATTGTCCACAATACTATAACTGTTTTAAATAAAAAGATATATGATGATGACATTGGTCGAAATCGATCGCTAAAAGTAAAATAAAAAATCCACTTGGTATTGAGCTGAATATTCATTTACCCTTCATACTATGAATACTTCCTTGAGTAATTTCATTAATTTTAATAATTTCATTGTTTTTGTAAAAAGTTAAAAGGTATCTCTCTTTCGTAAGAGTTCAGTCAGCTTCTTCCTGTTTTAAACTATTTATAAACAAAAAAAATCTATACTTCCTCTAAGCCAAACTCTAATCTCGCTACTATATAGGTACGACAACATTCCAAAGCACTTTCTTCTCCATACCAAGTTTCTTCACAGTGCGTTGCCGTCCAAGAACTTCGCCCGGAACGCGGAACTCGGAACGACAACGACCCGAGTGATTTATAGACACACAGACCCCCTCCGTCTGGAACGTCTAACTTTGACGAAGTGCTTAAAAATGATTAATAACGTATAGGGGTAAAGATTTCTGAAAGAGAGGTGGCCGTGTCTTCCCTCTCTTTAACTACTGTTCGTCTGAGAGGAAAAGTCTTCGAGGAATTCCTCCAGCGACTCCGCACAAGCTTGCTTAATGAAATTCTTAAGAGGGGAATCGATAGCTGGCGCTCCTGTGAGCGCTTCTTTTTTGTTTCTAGCGGTTATTTATTTGACGAGATCGATGGAGCGACCGTCTTCGGCGGCTAATTTGGCGAAAGTGTCGCGCTTCGTTGAAAAAAGAAGTGGTTCTTTTTATTTCCGAATAGCCTCTCTGCGTTGAAAGAAAAAATCGGATTAATTGAATGTTTTCTTTATGAGTTCGGATCCTTTTATTTTTGATGGAGTTCCTCAACGCTTTTTATCTTTTAAATGGGAGGAGTTTTAATATCTGCGATTTGATTACCTGAAGGATTACATAGGCTCTTTCTTCTTATGTTTATATGTATATTTTTAATGTAATCTGGAATGGAAAATTTTTGCTTCCACATTTATTTTAGCAGCTTTTTGCGAGATTTACTTTCCCTTTCTACATTTTCCGTAGTATTACGTTGCTTGTAGTGAGTCGTAGTACTGAATACCATTATTTCTGAACACCTCAAATGCTTCACTATTTACTTATATGACCATCAATCGGCCGTGAAAGCGATGGCGACGTCTTTTAGTAGTATTGGACTTATGTTGATCAACTATCTTGAAAAAGGAAAAACAATAACGGAGGCATCACTACTTGACAAGCTGAAGGCAGAAATTGCGAACACAACGCGTTGTCTCACATTTCAGTAGCCGCCATGGCAAAAATTCACGAAAAAAAAAGGATTCACTCGGAGGACAGAAATTTTCTTCGAATGAGGAGGCCATTACATTCGTAAACGCCTTGAAGATGGAAGCATCGCTGGGAAAAGTGTAAGACATACAAGCAGACTACGTCGAGAAATAAAATTGAATTTGACTTATTTTTGTGTTAGGCTGGAAACTTTGCAAACTACCCATGAGTAAACAAGTACCTTGTTTTATTATTTACCGATCTCTCATTTAGCACGAAATAAACTGAATAATATAAAAAAAATGTGCCTATACCAACAAACAACAAAGCCCAGTGCCACTGCCCCTTATAGGCGTCCATCGTTTTTTTTAATAAATAAAAGTCTATGCTTCGCGAATCAATTACTGTTTTATTAACCTAATTACAAGTAACTTGGAGGCACCAGTATGTATGCAATATGTACTTACATAAGATATGCATTGTTGATATTTTCAGAAGAAACACATGTTATGTATTTGTTTATATACGTACAGTATATTTTTTAAATGAATAAATATTACTCTAACCATTTCTTATATATTTCTAAAACATCATTGATTGCACAGACATCAGAACATGCCTTGCAGTCTACCTATCCAATAATGTGAACTTCTTGAAAACGTGAACACCACCGAATATAAACTGCTTACGTTATCGAGACTACACTGTATTTACTTTTACCACCTATATACCTTAATACATGCGAGATGTACGAAACTAAAAGGAAAGGTTCTTGCCTGTAGCACAAAATATAATCGTTTTACACCAACAAATCAATCAGAAGTGAGTGGACCTTTTTCCCTGTTTAACAGATTTGTATTCTTTTTAATATAAATTATTTCGTTAGGGTCTAATTCTCGCGGCGAAGTTACTTTCTTAATTAATTGAGGTATTCTAATTTAATTTTTATATAAATGATTTCGTCAGCGTCTAATTCTCGCTGCGAAGTTACGTTCTTAATTAATTGAGGTATTCTAATTTAATTTTATGCCCGGTTTCGTTTATGTGTTGTGTTACACTTGACGAGTCAGTCCTTCCATAGTGGTAATGAGCTATATGTTCCTTTCATCTGGTACCTATCGCCTGTTTTGTTTGTCCAATATAGGCTTTATCACAGTCGCTACATGGGATTTTATAAATTCCCGATTTTTCTTTGGTATCCGGTTTATCTTTTGGATTGCCTAGAAAGTTTCTGAGGGTATTTTACGAACTGAAACACACCTACCTTTCGATATCCTGCGAAAGGGAAGTTTCACAATTCCCGTAACAATTGTTCGGAATTAATCAAATAACTTTTGTGGTGAAGAGTGCGTCGATGTTTTAGTGTTAGAAATGTCATGTCTCGATAAGCAAAATAATATAAGTGAATCCGAAAAAATGTAGACAATGAATCTACAATTAGTAATTACAAAAAAAAACAAACAAAAAAAGATTGAAACACTACGCATCCATAAAACAACAAATGACTTTTAAAAATCGTACCCCAGATCTATTAAAAATTACCCTAATAAAGCAAACCATTAGCGAGCCAATTGATTACGTTGTAACTCGCAGCAAAACCGGAAAAAATTAAGAATGTATGCATATTTTTTTTTGTTTTTAATCGACCTACCGCCATTTTGGTATGCATTTATATTCTCTTTTTGTGAAAGGTACATTTATTAGCTATGGCTGTAACGTACATACATTGAATACGATGATAGACGTAATCGACAGCTGTGAGTGGGTTTTTGAGTGAATCGAATGCGTTTCGCAGTTGTTTTTGTAAAAAAATTCTGTACGCTCGACATGGATGTAATGTTGAAAGGATATGAACCGAATTGCGTATAGTATAAACCTGGTGAGTGGTGTGGGGAAGCAGGGTAGGGGGAGATATGCTTTTTTCGGTTGGTATTGCGTTTGCTTTAGAAGGTTTTTTTTTTGCTTTTTTCGTTAGAAGTTGTATTCGGTACTGTAGAGTTTGTAGGTATGTTGGTTGTATTTATACGAAAACTAGCTACTCTCGTTAAAACTTTCCAAAATGAGTTTTATTTACAATTTTTTATTACCAAACGGAAAATAAATGTTTTCCCAAAGAACTTGGATCGAAATGTAAAAGAAAATAAACATAAAGTGGTGACAACCCGATGCTACAAATTCCAATTTAATACTGAAGGTAATATTGGTGATGTAAATCTTACCAGAAAGATCACGTGGTTGTTATACGATTTCTGAAAGAAGCAAATACATAAGATAGTGTATCATGGAAATATTTGTAAAGTTATATTTATTTTATGAAAAAAGCTGTTTGATGTTGCTATAAATGACTAAAGATAAGAACGACTAAAGTGTTAGGCTAGTAATTATTTGTATGGTATTCGTTTTAAACTTCAAAAATTGTTCCCAATAATTCTTAAGTGTCATAATTGGGAGATTGTGGCTTTGTTTGGAAACTTGAACCATTTGTCCTTTCAACAAAAAGCAGCAACCCCCTTTCTAAAATTAGCTTTCATGTCCAACAGTTTTAACAAATAAATGATTTGATGATTTTAGGACAAGATTTTAGACACCATAATACCTAGGGTGATAATTAGAATTGCTCGCTAGTGCCAACGAGCAGTGGTGGAGGTTCGATACAACCCTCAGTATAACTGCGAGTCTCAACCAGATCTGTTGTGTATACATGTGCACTGCCGTAAATACTATTTCGTAGTTCTACGTATGTTTTAAAATATTGCCTACGTCGCGAAGACGACCAATGTTGGACAAAGTTACGGAATTTCTAGCAGAAATGCCTGACCTAAATTATGGTGGCGTTAAAATTCAATGTGTAGTTTGTAATATCCCTTTAATGTGTTGGTCCAAAAGGGATTGTCTACGTCACGTAAATAGTAAATATCATTCTTAAAAAAAAAATTGCACAAAACACTATGACAAATTTAAATTTAATTTATATGTTACCTTTATTGCATGTAATCTACCGTTTAATTTACTAGACAAGGAAGCATATGTTTTCTTTTGGAATAAATATTCGGACTGCAAATTACCAAGTCGGGCATCGTTACAAAGAATTGTGCTATCTGCTCGTGAACATGTTGAAGAAAGAATTAAATCGGAGTTGAAAGATAAAAAACTGTGGTTATGTGTGGACGAAACAACAGATTGTAAAAAACATTCTATGGTCAGTGTAATGGTACGTACAATGGAACCACACCAATTGTCACCTTCAATTCTATTAGCTTCCAGATGAGTACAACAATGTACTGCTGAAGTAATTTCAAAGTTAGTGTTAAGTACATTGGAGAAGTTTGAACTTTCAACAAACCAATTGTTGATGTTTATGAGTGATGGTGCCTCAAACATGCATTCTGTAGGCCGGTCTCTTAAAAAACATTGTGCTAACTTGTTACATATAACGTGTAAAATTCATGCTTTCAGTTATGTGGTAGTATTAGAAAATGTTATCCTGAGGTAGATGCTTTAATAGTGCATACAAAAGCAGTGCTTGTCAAATCCCCCAAAACGTATTCGCAAATTTTATAGACTGTGCCCCCGTATGCCTGAGTCACCAGAACCTATTCTTACACGTTGGGTACATGGTTACAGGCCGCGTTTTATTATTATAAATATTTTGAGAATATTAAGAACGTGGTTTTACAATTCGATCCAAAGGAAGCTGCGGCTATCAAGGAAAGCTAGTCGAAATTTCAAGATAGTCAGGTTAAAACGGACTTAAGAACTATTCAGAACAATTACTTCGGACTAGTGGAGGCAATAGAAAAATTACAAAATCCTTCGGTATCGTTAGTGGAATCTCTGCAAATAGTGCAACATGTTCACGCACAGCTATGCGCGGTAGAAGACGTAAAAAATGTTTGTGCTCTAGAAAGGTTTGAAAGTGTTTTAGAGAAAGACAGAACCGTTAAGTTGCTCCAAAGATTATTTTAGTTACGCAAATATAACGTCACTAGATGTAGAACGTTCGTTTTCTGCATATAAACACACTTTTTCCTCACGCCGCATTCGGTTTGCCGAAACAACTGTGGAAACATATCTAATGTTGCAGATATTTAACAGACATTATTCACTTTGTGATTTCACGGAAGACTCTTAAGACGGTAAATGTTTGAGCACGTATTATATTTTATTTCTGGCCATTTATTTTGTGTAAACTTTTATGCGCCCGCCACTGGCTGTTGGCGCAAATTGAGAAACTACTTGATAATTTCATTATTATTCAGGTGCCACTACAATTCCTTTTTCACATTTCTATTGCACTGTTGTAGTAATGTTTGTCAAAGATGAGGCTAATATAAGTCATGATATTATTGGCAATGTGAGGAGAGAAAGAACGATCCAAAGAACATCAGCGTTGCTCCAAGTTCCTTCCTGTCTCACATCTCTACACAGAGAAAAAAAAGATCTTGAATCAAACAAATATATATCATTGAAATTGAATTGAATAAGTAATAATAGCTATATTTTGTTAACCTGTTAAATGTTTTTTCAATTGGAATAAAATGTAAATATAAAGAGCATTACAGTCAACTGCATGGGAGTATTACGTTTAATGCGACTATAATATATTCCTCCAAATAATGAACTAACCACGTGAAATCTGCTGACGTCACATAAAAAAGTCCAAATTACATACGATCTATCTTTTAGTAGACTTTATACATTTCCCGACAATAGAAATACAATGGCGTAGTCGTATATTAGTTACTTTAAAGTATAACAACAATTTTTACCTATAAAATGTTCTAGAAACCAATGAGGTTTCAAAAAAAAAAAAACAGAAACTGGATGAACATTATTGTTAAAACAAACTCCACCTTATATTTCTTTCATTATTTATATAACCTGTAGAATCACATCATCTTAATTACTTTATCATCTTTCTTTGTAAACAAAAGATGACTTAATTAGATAACTTAAAAATACCAGCGCAACATTTAAGACTCCTTCAAAGCAACACCCTCCTGATACAGTTTCTTTCATATCTCTTGGAAGATAACAGGGACATATTTCTGTAGTAATAGTTAAGGAGTACTGATGCTAAGCCTAACGTGCTATCTGTTTGTTCTATTCGAGATTGCCAATAAAAAGTTTATTCACCTCAAACATTTCAAAAGTAGGATAATGGAACTTGACGGACTAAATAATGTTATCTCAGTTATCTGTGAAAGTCAGGTACTTACATTTAAAAGAGTTGAGTTTGTGTTGTATATAATTGAAATTAACTGTTTTAAGTACCTTCTAAACGAAAATGGATATTATAAATGGTTGTTAACATTGTACATCTTGTATCTAATAAGTAGAGCGAGGCAATTGTCTCTGTGATACGTACATGGACGTTTCACCGGAGTAACGGGTTGTGTGTAAAACCCGATTCTCGCTTTGTCAGCGTCCGCTTGTTTATTTTTCGTTCAGCTTAGGAAACGAGAGCGTGCGTTGTGTATTGTGTTACGTGTTATTCGTTATAATTAAATAATTATTAATTTAAAATGTGTCATGTAAACAAGATTAGAAACGACCCTTTGCTGGCACAATAAATAAGTTTATCTGTGACTTTCCGGCTTTGTTCTAGGACGGTACTAAAATAGATTGTAAAATGTGTGAGAAACATTTGATGTGTTGGGACAAGGCGGACTGTAACACAGAAATAGAAAAAAGGGCGTGCCAACGAGAACTGCCTTTATTTTTGATTTACTTGTTACGATGATAACTTGTAATTTGTCACTTCGCTTACTCGAAAAAAAAATCGTTTCAGAACTTTTGGTATAAGTACAAACCCGAGACGAAGTTGCCAACTACGAAAACGGAACGTAACCATGTTTTATTTATCGGATAGGACGTGCAAAAAAAAGAAAATCAAATCTACATTAAAAAATCAGTTGCTTTGGTTATGTGTTGACAAGACAGCAGATAGTAAAAGAAATTCCATTCTAAATGTTACAGTACGTGTACTGGACCCTCATAAACCGACATTTCCAGTGTCACTAGACTGGAAAAGTATACTGGTGATATAAGTATCACCCCCACAATTACTGCACCAGTACACTTTTCCAATCTTACTACCAAGCTAGTAACAAATACTAAGGTACGTTAGAAAACTTTCAAGTATCACCACGTCAAGTGTTGATGTTTATGGGCGATGGTGTCGCGGCAATGCGTTCGGTAGGCCGTTCTCTACTTGAAGCGCATGCTTTACATCTTGTGGCAGAAACTATTCGGCAATGATTACCCGAGGTAGATACAATAATAGCAAGTACAAAAGAAGTGTTTCTCAAATCTTCAAAACGTCTTCGATCATTTCACGCACAGTACCGTGGTATTCGTGAACCACCGCAGCCAATTCTTACACGTTGGGGAACATGGTTGCAGGCAGTTCTTTATTATGCTGAATATTTCAAACACGTAAAAGCTATTATTCTACAATTTAACCCTGCCGAAGCTGCTGATATTTCCGTTGAAACAAAGTTATAAACTATTCGTAACAACTATAAAGGATTACCTGATGCAATAGGATAATTACAAAAATCGAGCGTTGTCGTTAGTGGAGTCACTATAAATTGTGGATGGACTAATCCATTAACTGAATTCAAAGAGTGTTTTAATCATGCATGTATTACGTTCGTAGATGTCGAACGAGACAACTGTGGAAACATATCTAATGCTGTCAACTTTTCACGTCTCTTATCTACTGGGTGGTAATATTGATAATGATGAGTATTTCACAACTTCTCAGATATTATAATTTTTGATTGGTTCTGTTATTATGCTATTTATTTCTATTTATTAAGGGGTTAGGTAATACATTATAAAAGAACTTACCCATGGCGGGGTATGTATAACTAATAATAAATTATTGTTGTCCCATAAAGTGTTATGTTAGACACTACAAAAAGAGTATAGAATATAGATGACAAATACTGGCTGCAATCAATCACAAAACTAAACACAAGGCACATAAGTAGAGAAATAACAAATTTACTACGTTAATATTGTTTGGTGTTAATGAAGGACTACAGAAAACGTTGCAATCCATATAGTCTAATTTGAAGACCAGCACTACATGAAAATATAATAAAAATAATATATTAAGTTTTCAGTATATAAAACTGGGCTATAAAATAAAAAATATATAAAACACAAATATGGATTATATCCATGGCATAGAATATTTTATCCGGAATATATTTAATACAGTAGCAACTCACAGAATAAAAGCATTTCGCATAGTGCAATAACAAAGCTCGCCTACGATCGTAAAGTTGGATGGACAACTTTTACGACGACATTAAACCGGCGATTAGAGTGTGTCCTAACTGTAAAATGACATGTGCTGATAGTTCATTTTAGGGTCCTCTGGTAAAACGATATAAGTACAATTTTTGCAGACGAAAGCAATCAGAAAAGGTATTTATTGATGTGATGAAGAGTTTTGGTTTGGAACTTAATCGAAATAAATGTAAATACAAATACGTAGAATTAGTTTATAAGTGAATATAAAATTTGAGGACGAAAACATTTTTATATTTACGAGAACCATTATATGTGGCAGTACTGCAAAGCTGGATCATGTTATTTGACAACTAAATTCAACGATTGTTCTGTAGCTGTTAATAAGATCCTAAACAAAAAGCACATTAAGAAAACATTTGTATTTTTTCGAAATTTTATATTATACTACGTATTATGTAGGTGAAATTGTAATTAAATGATTTCAATTAATGTTTGACAAATTAAAATGGTATTATCGGAAAGAAAAGAACCATAAATAAACAACAGAAAGAGACAATAATGTCAAATGTAATGAAAATGGTGTCAATAAAAAGCTTTTTAAAAATTTGAATGCAATGTTAAATCGTAAAATTTTGAATCCAGCAGCGTATGGATCCTCCTCTAGCTCTTATCACTGCTTTTATTCGTATATTAGCTGCCCAATTGCCCACTAGTGGGGTGTAAAGGACCCCAAGCTCAACAGTACCCTTCGCTCTTTGACTCATAGGTAAGACAAGATTTAAACTATTTTACATGCTTTTAACGATGACTTAAATATTTTCTCTATAGGGAATATTTATTTAGGGAAATATCTCCCCACCCTCTTATTTTTTTGCAAATTTCAGAATTTTTATACTATATATACTATAAAAATATAGAAGCTAGGTAGAATTTACATATATTGTTACACCCTAATTTGCAAATTTCTTAAATTCTTATTAAATATTTCAAACATTTCAATTCGCGCCAATTCCTCTATTCCAACATAAAACGAAACTGAACACCTGCAAAGGATGATTTCATCGCGTCTATAATACGTAGTATTCGTATATGTTTTAGCTAAACCCATTCCCCTAATTTGTCCTAAGATTTGATTTTTATTATTTAATAAAACCATTAAAATTCATCTTTTCAAAATTCTACGCCGCTAATAATCTTTGTTATGAATCCTTCTTGCGTATGATAACAATAAATGTGAGTTTTATTCTTAAGCTAATGAGACTCCTTTCTTCCTTTCCCTCGAAAACTTTGAATGGTTTCCGACGGAAGTATCGACCATCAGCGAGGCGACTTAGTTAAACAAAACATTCAGTGGCGTCCTATGAACATCGGAATTCTTATCCAAGAGTTCAAATACCGGGTCGTCGTCTCGGCAAAGAAATACAAAGAACCTTCAGGACTTCAGCAACAAAAATTAATTTTAAACGCCGTTGTATTATTACACTCCTTGACTACTTTCCTTCTAACAGTTACGTTTAAATAGCTAAAGTTGAGCACTATATCGCTTTAATTAAATCCTAATTCATTAATTCCCTCTCTTTTTTTTTACGGTAACAATATATCTGCCACGAAATATGCTTATTTGTGTAAAATATTCATAACTGATGTGCTATATTTACAAGGATGAAGAAAACACGCAGGTGGTTGTCAAATGTTTTTATTAATAAAATGTTACTATAGATTTTACTGACACATGTTTAAAAAGTAAACTAAAAAATACATTACGATGCGTTTTGCTTGTACACAGTAAGAATGATAGGTAATCCGTGTAGAAATGTTGAAAACGAAGGAATTGCTTACAGCACGCACAACGAAGAAACGCGGGCTTGCCGCAAATACCTCATTGTTGTCTATTTTGTGCATCCTCTGGGAAGCAGAATCTTACAGTATCTTCAAAATGTGGTAGCCGTTCGACGATGTATCCACTTGTATACCATGCGTATTTCAATAGATTGAAGAACTTTGGCAATGACAATTGATTATATAGAGGAGGATCTACTCCATGGTGGTCTGGTATAGAAAATATACAAAGAGTTAAAGCGGGGTTAGTGGTAATAGTAAATAAGGAAATCACAGAAAAAATAATAGATGTTAAAAATATAGAGGTTAAGGAAATATACTAACAGAAGAAGAGAAAACAATGAGCTACTGGAAAGAATATTACGAAGAGTTACTGGACCCAAAGAAGAAGCCCAAACACCGCACATCAGCGAGACCTCACAAAAAGATAAAACATGTATAACGGAAGAAGAGCTAAACGACGCAATACAAAAAAAATTAAGATAGGGAAGGCACCAGAAGAAGATGAGATAACTGCAGAAATGATAAAATACATGAGAGAAGAAAACAAACGGGAACTACTAACTTTACTAAACTTAATAGTGAGAAAAAAACACCTCACGACTGGAGAATGGGAATAATAACATGTGGTGGCCAAGTCTGCAACATCTTTTATGTTCTGTTACCCGGGTCGAGGCACTCCGTTTAGTTATGCCTATGTAGACGCTACCGCAACTGCAGGGAACACGATATACACCTGCTGACGAAAGAGAGTCCCCTCTTTCGTCAGTAGACGTAACACAGCGAAACACAGCTAGGATCCAACCATTCAGCGCGGGCCACACAGCGAAGTGGGGAGCCAATCACATCGCATAGCACAGGTATATATTGCCGAGCGTTTCCAGTCTAAGCACCACTCATCAGACGACTAGTGAAGTTTATTCGTCGTCCTGAAGATACCGACCGCAGTGTTTGACGAAACGTCGACTTCGACACATCAAAGACCAGGGCCCATCAGCCCGGAAATATGTACTGCTAGTACAAATTCATTGACATTCAAGTTAAACTCTACGTTTGTCAATTTTTTCTGAAATTTATTTATTATTATATATTATTTATACATTTATGATATTGCATATCGTTGAACTTGCACTTAAAAGGTTTGTCCAATGGATCCATAATATGCAGAATGTACCATTTGAAGTAAGAAAATTGATATCCGTTTCTAGTTGAATTAGGAGCGCCATGAAGTTGAAAATATTTTTAGGAAGTACATCACTATCCATAATATCGCCCACCAAAATTATACTTTAGTTATTTCCAGAGATACTTTTAATAGACCATCGTCCTGAATATAACTTAAAAGTTTCCCAAACCGAACACCTTCTATATTAAAACGAACTTTATTCACTTTCACAACATGCTTAACACTTTTCTAAATCCCATATCAAGTCCCACTCACGAACTCGAGATGTGCATTTACTCGCTAAAATCCTGCAGCTTTCTTATTTTCGCTTACCGGAGAGAAAATTCCCCGAAAATATAAAAAATTAAAGGGTTAAATCTAATATTTTACGTTATTGATCGATGTAGACTCTAACCGTTATCGTACTACCAGTGAGGTGAATCCTCTCCTTGAGAACAAACAGTGGATTATATCTCTGCCCTTAGGAACTTGTAAGCTGATGGAAAACCAATCCCGAGGGATATAGAAAGATCCACTTCTTTGAGGAAGTTTAAATCAATAGTTCGTGTTTGTTAAGACAGAAGTTGGCGTTTGCTTTTTTTGCTTTGTTACTGAATGTGGAGATCTGCGAGTTGAAGTTCAATTCGTTCTATGCCTACTTTGGACGTTAAATCAGCTTTTTTATTCTATTTGCTTAAATCAGCAGTTTTTCACGGTTGTTTTTCTTTGATATGAACGCTCTTTTTCGAGAAAGAAGTAAATATTTGAAGTAAATCTCTACGATGAGTTATAATAAAAAATTCTAACTTTTATATATGTGTAAAGGTAAGAAATTTAGATTTTATGTTTATTTATTTGATTCCTCAACGATTACAAACTCCAAGCAGGGTATTTCTTAATTGCAATGCATCTGTAGAACTGACGAAGACGGTATGAGAAGCACCCACATTTGGAGACAGATGGCGCTTTGTGTCAAAATCTGCATTACCGACTACGAATACTATTTTTTAGTCGACGTCTGTCAAAATGTCGAGGAGATTCATCAAGTAATGTTGTTTTTGAGAGCTGTTGAAAATGAACAAGGTTATGTACTCGTGGCGTCATGTAAAAAGAACAATACCAGTCAGTGATTCGATTTGGATGGTACTTTTTTAGAATAGGAAAACGTATGCAGAAATTAAAGAGAAGATCGTCCCATTGAGATGACTACCGACGATATGAGCAATAAAATTCATGATATCGTACTAGCAGACCGCCTGGTGAAGATTAGAAAGATTACTAATATGGTAAACATCTCAATTGAACGTATACAAAACATTCTTCTCGAAAAATTGCTCGGTTTAAAAACAACAGATTGAATTTGTTTGAATGTACAAGCGCTTTTATTTGACATAATTTGATGAGTCATACAAATATATGTTAGAATCGTGCGCTTAGCGCGTCGTCGGCAATTTCCGTTGCGTGACCGCAGGGCAATCGCAATCGTAGTCCTAATTTAGGTGAGATGGAGGTTCGTAAGCGGTGAGATGTAAATGAAGGAAATAATAGGCAAGTAGGATAATGGATTTATATATGTTTACTATTGGATAACTAACGTTAACATTTCTGTATAAAAAAATAATAAAATAGTTGCCACAGATTGGTCTACGTTTCTCTTTGAAATATTCGTATATCGGTTTAACTTATTTTTCCCGGCCATCGTTAGGATTTTGGATATTTCAGTTTATTACGAAACTAATATAAGCTCCTATTGTTGGGGATTTTATTTATTACGGTATTTCCTTTTAATTACTTATCCTTATGTTACTCTTTCTGTTACGGTGGGTATCACATACTTCATTGGATCTGCTCTTCGCATTAATGTTAATTTCCTTATAGCCAGAACTTACAGTTAACATTGGTACTTCCCTTTTTCCTTGTCTTGGTAACTCTTTGTGTCTTCCTCGATTATTATTTGCTACTTCAATTGGAAGTGTTTCTGTTTACATCGAGTAAGGGGGCCTTTCGTTCAAAGTACGGGCATGTAACTTTTGGTTGTTTTCAATCATTTCACTGCTACTATCTCTTTTGTTATGCTCGATTTTTCTTTAATTGTTGATCTATATTTATTCAATTTTATTTACATATTGTTCCTTTTTAAATTCTCAGTTTAGCATCTTCCGTTATCGTAACTAACGTTGGCCACGAGCGGTACCGCGCATCGGCGTAGAATCAATTCGGACCGAGAGGAACGGTACTATTACTTCGTCTGCGGAGCAGTATGGACATTTTCGCTGCCGGTCATTTGCGCAATTGTTTATCTGTCCTAGAAAAATTATGATTTCGTCAGCAAAATGAAAAATGAAAAATCATTCACGACAATTACTTCGGGCTAGCAGATGCAATAGAAAAATTTCAAAATCCTGCGGTGCCGTTAGAAGAATCTCTACAACTAGTGCAACATGTTCACGCACAGCTACGCGCGATTGAAGACGCAAAAAATGTTTCTGTTCTAGAAAAATTTGAAAGTGTTTTTGAGAAAAATTCTGATTTTGGCACATTAAGACACATTTATGAAGGTGCGTCAACAGAATCGTTAAGTTATTTGAAAGATTATTTTACTTACGCAAATATTACGTCACTAGATGTAGAACGTTCGTTCTCTGCATATAAACGCATTTTTTCCTCACGCCGTACTAGTTTTGCCGAAACAACAGTTGAAACATATCTAATGTTGCAGATATTTAACAGACATTATTCACTTTGTGATTTCACGGAGGACTCTTAAAATGGTAAGTGTTTGAGCACGTGTTATTTAATTTTTATTTAAAAGATGAGCGAAATTATTTGCGGCAGCAAACATCTCTACTAGCAGAATAACTCTAGTGAAACGCGAGGCCTGGTCGACTCTACGCTACTGCGCGGCACCGCTCGTGGCCAGCTTTAATCATAACTGACGTATTTCCGAATGGGGTAGAATTATATTTCCAACTGCATTTCCGGCCTCTTGGTCATTGAATTTCATCACTTGTGGTCTAACTGTTGAGGCGTTGGTATACGGTAGTGTGTTCTATTTTGTAATATTTGGACTTAATCACGTTGAGTGGATATTTTGGAAACCTACCTGTATTTTCCGTTGCTTTCATTTGGTCTCGATTATTGGATTGGAGTTATTTGAGAGGATGGCAACGGATTTCTGCTAGACAGGACATGACTGCAAATACATATATATGTAAATGAGAACATACTAAAATATCGATTTTTTTTATTAAATTAAACATATTATTCGCATAAAATTTTTATAATTAACAGCCAAACAGTAAAAGTTTACATCTATGTATATTTTAAACCATAAAACTTTATGATTAATTCAATAGAAATTAGATTTTTTAGTATGTTTCCATTTTGGGAACGTTCGCCATTAAAAGGTAAAGTCAAATAAATGGTAAAGAAACATATATTTGTTTCAACCTGACGATGTTCTTAAAAAGAAAGAACTGCATTGTTGAATTAAACATATCACGTATATTAAATCAAACAGATATATTTTTAAATCAAACTTGAGGTTATTTGTTTCAAGAGATCATATATTCGATTCAAAATAATTTCTTTTGATTAAAAAAATATATCTTTGCTGCCATTTAAAATATTTGTTTGAATCAAGAACTTTTTTCTCTGTGTACAAGTCGAGAAATAAATGTACTAAATGCAAAAACAATTGCGTTCGTATCATCCAATCCTTGCATATCGTTCTACTATCTCTCGTAGCTTTCCCTAAAGCAAACGTTACGAAGCAACAGCGCAACAACGTATATAATATTGACTAAATTCCATTTTCAATTGTTATAAACTGGTACCGCCAATCCTACGTCTTATACTAAAATATCTCATACGAAAATATCTAACTCCGAACAAATTCAGTTCCAGAAAATTTAATTTCTAGCACTCCCAGCAAAAAAAAAAAACTAGGCAGAACGAGGCGTTCTGACTGACATTTCACCGGCACAATGCGAGTCCTACGGGTGTTAAATGGCCCTAAATATATCTTCGCTTCGGCCTGACAGTAAATAATGAAGACGGCGCCTTGTAGGTCTAAAACACACACACTTTTAACGTATAATTGTAATGTGCAGGCTCTATAGGTAGCTTCCGCTTTCCAGTGATAAATATACTGCTATACAGAAGGCATATATTTCACTAAAAATAACGTCGAGTTGAGAGAAATACGCGGCCGTTGCACTTTATTTATAGAAGATAACGATGAAGACAAAGGGATGATTTGGAGCTGGAGGTGTTGGTTCGGAGGTCTTATTATCAAGGGAGAAATGATGGATGGGTTCGCTTGGCAAAACAGTGTTTTTTAAAGGTAACACGTATGTGATGTGTATAGTCCTAAACAAAGAATAATTTCTTTTAGAGATAATAGGCATGTAAGTTTTGTTTTTTTAGGACAAGAAAATATGTTTTTTCTTTTGAAGAAGGTATTGTTTTCAATTTATTGCTACATCTACAAATTGCTTTTGATAGTCCTTGACTGAGCTAGAATTAAGATAGCCCGTGCTGTGGATAAATTTTATACCTGGTACTGTGAAAACAGATTGATTATGAATCGCCACAAAACGGTGCTTGTACATACATATATGCATAGGTTATGGATGAGCATTCAATTTCAATAATTTCAAACAACGTTCCAAAATACACTCCGAAATATTAAGCGAATGTGCATATAAATGTTCTACATCTCCCGTAATTATTTATATTTATACTGTAAAAATAAATTGGGGCATTAAACTAGATACTGTAATTAATCACATGTTTACCTAACAGGTAAACAGGACCGCAAACAGGCTCCGAAAACAAATGAGAATAAAACTGACTCGGTTTAGCGGACATATGTGGCCTACAACCTTTCCACGCGCCATATGCATAGATATGAACACGGTCTGTATATTTACCTCGTCCATGTTTGTCCATTCATAACCTAACAAGGTTTTGTTTAATCAAAATCCATCGGATTCGCTCCTGGAGGTAACGCTGTTATTAATTAAAATAGGGTTTTTCTTTTTCTGAGTTTGGCGTATTACACAATATTGTGTTAGCAGGGGTAGTTTCTGTCTGTAATTCGTTGGAAATTTGCTTTTACACGCAAATGTGGATGCGTTCGATAAGAATTTACCTTGAAATCCATCCTTTTTCTACTTTTAATCAATAGCATTGCATCAGTTTATTAAATTTTCGTTATTAACAATATACAGGTTGATCCACGGGAATCTTGCTTATTATAGGAGGTAGAGGATAGATTTTCTTTTACCTTTCAAAGACGGTGCATGCATGACCAATAAAGAGAACCCGCTTCTCATCGTAAAGCAGTTACTAATGTAATGTGTGATTTATTCCTTTTTTTTTGGTTTTTCTATAGAAGGACGATTTGATTTTCTAGGAAAATTATACACCAGAATTTTCGAAGATTATATAAATTCCAGCAAACTTTTTCAATGCAATTTGCAAAAATGTATTTTACACCCCATCAGGTCTACAATGCTGATGAGAGTCGACTGTTTTGGAGAATCCTTCCAAACAAAACTCTTTCACACCAATGTGTAAAAACGGCACCCGGTTGCAAAGTTTACATTCATGCCTTTTACCAATACCTCAGATACTCATAAGCTGAAGCTGCTAGTTGTTGCGAAGGCAGATAAACCTAAAGCATTTAAGAGGAATCCAAAACTTCCCACTAAGTATATGGGTCAAATAAAAGGATGGGTTACAGGAGATGTTATTTGTAAATAGTCCCATGATTTTTTTTGTACCTCAAGTTAAAAGTTAGATGAAGGGTTTGAATTTTCCTCCAAAACTATTGCTCATTTTGGATAATATCCCTAGACTTTCTAATGTAGAAGAACCATGTATTGAAGACAAAAGCATTCAAGCAATGCTTCTACAACGAAAATGTACCTCCATTATTCAGCTAATGGATTAACATATGATGCAAAAGATGAAATTGCATTATTGCAAATATCTACTGATCTGAAGATGTCCTAGATGTACCGTTTTTTTGAAGAATTTTGATTTGCTGTCGGCAATACTATCTTCTAAAGAGGCTCGGTGTCGCAATGGTACACATTGCGACTTATTCAACAATCATTAAAAAAACTACGGTTAATGTGGATGAACTGCTTAAAATAAATGATGAATTCGTTAGATTGCTTGTATCGTAGATTTGTTAGATGTTCAGGATGCTCAGGTCACTAAATCAATGAAATTAATGTCAAGCTTGAAAGTGTTTGTTCCTTCTCAACTAACAACAAGTGTATATACACTTGGTATAACATTGTGACGAACTGTATTTGAATAACTTTGTATTATCTCTTTAAATTATTTTTCACCTTTGTTTAATTTTTATTTTGTCGCATATTTTTCAATATCACTGTACACAATTTATGGAACGATAACTTTAGGGACTGCCGATCAATTGCTCTAGAGCTTGTATAACATTCTACTTTTAAATTGTTCTTATTCCCGCACGTCATCTATAAGAAACAATACGTCATCCAGATATTTTGTATAAAAAACCGACCAGAATTGCATTTAAGAGGAGTTCTCTCTTGCCCGACCCTTCGCTGACGGTTTATCTATTGTCTGAAGGACCTTTATTTTGTCGCATATTTTTCATCACTGGACATAATTTTTGGAACGATAACTTTAGAAACTGCTGATCAATTGCTCTAGAGCCTATATAGCATTCTACTTTTAAATTGTTCTTATTCCCACACGTCATGTACAAGAAGCAATACGTCATCTAGATATTTTTTACAAAAAGCCGACCAGAATTGCATTCAAGAGGAGTTCTCTCCTGCCCGATCCTTCGCTGACGGTTTATCTATTGTCTGAAGGACCTTTATTTTGTCGCATATTTTTTATCACTGGACATAATTTTTGGAACGATAACTTTAGAAACTGCTGATCAATTGCTCTAGAGCTTGTATAACATTCTACTTTTAAATTGTTCTTATTCCCACACGTCATGTACAAGAAGCAATACGCCATCCAGATATTTTGTACAAAAGTCCGACGAGAATTGCATTCAAGAGGGGTTCTCTCTTGCTCAACCCTTCGCTGGCGGTTTATTTATTGTCTGAAGGGCCTTTATTTTGTCGCATATTTTTCATCACTGTACATAATTTTTGCAACGATAACTTTAGGAACTACTGATCAATTGCTCTAGAGCTTGTATAACATTCTACTTTTAAATTGTTCTTATTCCCACACGTCATGTACAAGAAGCAATATGTCATCCAGATATTTTTTACAAAAAGCCGACCAGAATTGTATTCAAGAGGAGTTCTCTCTTGCCCGATCCTTCGCTGATGGTTTATCTATTGTCTGAAGGGCCTTTATTTTGTCGCATGTTTTTCAACATCACTGTACATAATTTTTGGAACGATAACTTTAGGAACTGCTGATCAATTGCTCTAGAGCTTGTGTAACATTCTACTTTTAAATTGTTGTTATTCCCATACGTTATGTACAAGAAACAATACGTCATCCAGATATTTTGTATAAAAAGCTGACCAGAATTGCATTCAAGAGGAGTTCTCTCCTGCCCGATCCTTCGCTGACGGTTTATCGAAGGTTATCGACTGAATTTTGATAACTGATAGACGGTTTCGTATTGTCTAAGTTATAATGTTATTAGAGCTGATCCTATCGACTTGAAAACTCATTCTCCGAAAACACCGTTTATTTTTCTGAGCAAATTATCTCACCGTATAGAGTTGTTACCAATTGAAGTTTGATAACCGGTGGACGGACCTGTGTTGTCTATGTTCTCTTAATTCACCAGTGATAGTTTTATTGGTTGATGTTGCCGATTTGAGAACTCATTTCTGAAAATACCGTTTATTTTCCCGAATTGAATCATCTTACTGTATAGAATTGCTTCCAACTGAATTTTGATAAGTGGTGGACGGACTCGTATTGTCTATGTTCTTTTAATTCACTGGTAGTAATTTTATTGTCTAATTTTACCAACTTTAGAACACATTCCCGAGCTACAGCTTGTTTCTCATCGTAAATAAGTTCCGCGACAAATATATTTAACGTTACTGACAGTTACTTGTACCTGGTCGTAGCCGAAATTTTGGATTTTAAATATGAATTCAAATCTGCCATTTTAAGAACTTCATTTCATTTATTTTGCTTTGATCCGGATGCCTTTTATCTTTTTATGTCTCTTGTAAATATGTAAATAAGTCAAAATGCAAAAAAACTTGATTGTTTCCATCACGACGAGCCCAAAAGGCTACCTCAGGTAGATCATCGATGAACGCCGTGCTCCCGGCCGCCGTAAGATACTGTTCACTAAGTTCACAAATGTAACAATCAATTATCGCGTGGAAACCGTTTATTTAATCATACCAAGCTTTAGGACGTTTTCTCAAAATTAACTTTATACAAACAAACTGTTGTGACGACATCTGTCAGCGAGAAGCGCAACTACACCTCTCTATATTGCTAAGGCCACTAATATAGAGTCCCTATTAACACTGAGTGTTAAAAAATACTATAAGAGGAGAAGAAAGCAATTAATAAGCAATTTATTATCAAAGAATTTACAATTACAAAGTAAATTAATTGGGAAAATAATTAGCAAAGTCGTTGCTCCATCTTTCGCAAAAGTTTTCCAAAATCCGATGTATAGTCCGGAGAAGGAGCACACACGCGTTACAACAACTATCTTCATGTAATTAATTCAATAAGGGAAACTGGTAATTAATATGGTAAACTTGTTACTTGAATTGTTTGAATGAAACTATATACTACTCAATATCAGAACAAGTACCTAATTACAAAAAAAAAATAATTATAAGCAAATATTTAACCGCTTCTATATATCTTTTCGATAAACTTTCTGTCGCAACAGAGTCTGCTCGAAACTTTCAACAACATCGACTTTCATATTCGAAACTAAACTAACTTTAGAACTATGCACCTACAGCTTATCCAAGTCTCGAGTTAGAGGGAACTGCAGCGACAGCTGCGGGTTGTAATTTAAATTAAAATTACGTCTCGGCGGGCGTATTCAGTTTTTCATCTTGCGAAGGTGAAATAGCGGAAATTCAATTGGTCCCGCAGAATTGCGGATGTAAGTATATAGCAGCCTGGATTTTAGTTAGTTAAAAAAGCAAGGCAATTTAATGAAATTCATTTTTAGCTCTCTTTAAGCCGGGTTTATTCTTTTGAATGTACGTAGAAGAGATTTATGAGATCTATGCGCTATTTTCCATGCTTCTGTTTAGATTCTTGGATTGCTAACTTTTGCTGACAACCCGTATACATACCTTGTGTGATTCCCTTTTTTAACTACGATCACTATTATAAATTACAAATGCCCTTGGTTTAACATCTCTGTAGTAATAAATTTTCCATTTAGAACAAGTGTGTCTTCCAACCTATCCAATTATACTCGAATAACCAACCACAGCGCCAAGGTAGCAAATAAATAAGAGATTCAAGCTCCAAAAGACAGCTGTTGGCACAACTCACTAAATACTATGAAAATGCAACAATAAACCAACTCCTCGACGTGTTAAAACACGAAAGCTCCTCGTGACATCTGCGAATAGTAGTAAAAGAAGTTAGATTAGGTTTCCGGGTTTTGTCTATACGCTTCCGCGCTTTTAAACGGTTAATTTTGCGTTTATGCGCGTTAACTTTACGAGCGAGCCAACTTAAATACCTTCCCCGATCATTATTCAGTGCTATTCGCGATGATTTATCGCTGGGTACACACGGTTCGTTGCGGCATCGGCTGTAGCGAGCTGGAGAAAGCACGCTTTGAGCTGCTACGCTATCCGGAGATCGTCGTTCGGCCGAAAGGGAGAAGCGGTAGATTAGTTTACACTTCTGTTATTGTCAGTAACGAGTTCGGAAGTTAAACTGTCCGAGGATTAATTAAAGCGAGTGTATGCAGCGCAGATATGGCTTTAATAGCGTATTATTTTCGATATACATAGACGCCAGCCATGGCCTCTCTGTTGTTGGGTATCTCTGAGAAGGGGATGTGTGTAATTAATGGATACGCTTCCGTTATGTAGGGTGATCGATTTATCATGGAAATTGCGTTTATCTCGTAAAATGCGTAAGGAAATTAAATTCTGTTAAAGGTATTATATTTGTTTTGATTAGGACTCAAAACGCTGGGCGTCGTTATCTTTTCCAGCAACATACCGTTTTTATTACGCAGTTGAAAAGACCTTTTAATTTGAAGATTTGTTTTTTAATATAATTGTTTTCTAATGTTATTCCTTAAGAATTCATGCATGTATTAATAATGTCGGTTTCAGATATTATAACATACAAGCCCTAAGGATGCCGCTTGCCATCCGGACGCTTTCCGCGTCTCTCCCAAAATCGCTAGACACCGGTTAGTGGTATCTACTTTTCCCCATACTTGTTTGTTTTCATCTGTCTCGTTTTTGTCGAACTAGCTGAAAAACCAAAATCTCAAGGGTTTGGGTGAGGAACAGTTATCGAGTACACACATAGGGATACCCGCTGCAGTTTACCCACCAAAGCAAGTTTTCTAGGTCTATACTCATAGGGATATCAACTGCAGTTTACCCACCTCAGTAAATGTTCTAGGTCTATACTCATAGGGATATCACCTGCAGTTTACCCACCCCAGCAAACTTTCTAGGTCTATACTCATAGGGATATCAGCTGCAGTTTACCCATTCCAGCAAATTTTCTAGGTCTATATTCATAGGAATACCAGCAGCAGTTGACCCACCACAGTAAATTTTCTAATCCTATACTTATAGGGATATCAGCTGCAGTTTACCCATTCCAGCAAATCTTCTAATCCTACACTCATAGGAATATCACCTGCAGTTTACCTACCCCAGCAAATTTTCTAGATCTACACTCATAGGGATACGAGCTACAGTTTACCCACCCCAGCAAATTTTCTAGGTCTAGTTTGGCTTAGAACAAGGCTATGTAATACAGTAGTGCCAAAAAAAGAAACCTAGTATGTAACATACCACTAGTGTCGTGAATTAAATAATATTAAATAAACTCAGATCTGAGTTTCAGATGAAAGAACTGAATACAATTAATGGAAAATAAATTACCTTAAAAATTGTTCGATGTGAGCATCGTTACCATTTAAGCACAATTCATAACGTTTTCTTATTTCATTAAAAGTCACATCTCCTCACAACATCTCCCCTTAATCCGATACAAGCATTTGTAATTTTTTGTTTTAAATGTCCTACATCGTTACATCTTGCTTTGTAAACAATATTTTTCAAACAAGAAGAAGTCCAACGGTGTCAAATCTGAGGGCCTGGGAAGAAATTCCAATTGATCGCGAGTTGCTGTCCACCTACCTCTATATTCTGCATTCAAGTAATCCTGAACAACAACAGAGTTAAGGCAGGAAGCTCGACCACGTTGAAGTCACAAATGTCTTTTAATTTGTAGTGGTACAGTTTCCAGTAAAAGTGGAAATTGATTCTGTAGAAATTCCAAATATCTTTGTCCTGTTAAGGTACCTTAATAGAAATATGGAGCTACTAAATGGCGCCCAATGATGCCACACCATACATTTATGCCAAAGTGGCGCTGTCTTCGAATTACTCTGACGTTATGAGGGTTTTCATTGGACCTTCTATTTGGAAGGCTATGAGTAATAAAGTGATTCTCGCCCGTCCACAATATGTGATTATCCAAATTTGAATCATGATTTAGGGCGATTAAGAACTGAAAAATAAAATTTTGTCGACATTCAATATCCTCAAGGGGCATTTCTTGCAAATTTTATGCTTCATAATCGCTTTAAAAAAACTCTTTGTACTGATTATACATATATCATGTTCAAATCATTTGAAGCTTCTCTTATTATTTGATTTTGATGTAAAATATTCTCTAAACTTGAAAATATTTTTCGATCAGGAACATTTTCTCCAGGATACCGACGAGGTAGGTGCCATAAATTCTCGGATAACAGGCTTATACATGTTTTAGCGTGTTCAAAGTCTGTTGCGTCACAATTGCACGACTCGAAGAGTACTTTTTAGAAGCCAGCCATACAACGTGACTAGTGCATGAAAATTAGTACATTTTCTGCGAGAAAAGTAATGATCATTGTCTTTTGGGACAACAAAGGCATTTTTTTCGTAGACTTTATGGAACGAGGGACCACAATAAACGCTGAAGTCTATTGTGAAACTTTGAAGAAGCTCAGAAGAGCTTTTCAGAACAAGCGCCGTGGATTCGTTCTTCTTCATGACAACGCCCCCGCATACCGCTGCTCGCACGCTAGACCTACTGAACGGTTTTAAGTGGAAATTGTTTGAACTACAGCCCTGATTTGGCTTCTACCGACTACCATCTCTTCCCTAATATGAAGAAATGCCTTGGATCACAATGGTTTAAGAGCGACGAAGAGCTGCAAGACAGTGTTACAGCAAGGCTTAATTCATAGGCGGTGGAATTCTATGAAGAGGGCATTAAAGAACTGGTTCATCGCTATGACAAATGTCTTAAACTTAATGGCTACTATGTAGGAAAAATAGCTGAAAGTAATACCTTTAAGTTGTATACAATAAAAACCTCTTCATGTATTGGTGTTCTTTTTTAATAACCAAACGGAACGAATCGCATCGAATGTGAGTGGAATTATTTCGTTTTAATTTCAATGTAACACTATTTTCTATATGTTAAATTGTATTTAAAACGTATAAAATGAACTTTTGATTATTTTTTGGTTATGGAAACGGATTATTTTTATTTCCTTTATTTCTTACAAAAAAATTATATTCGAATTACGAAATTCTGAATTATCAAATGTGCCCTAGGTCATACCAATCTAGCGCCCCGTTTAACAAACGACCCCAAGCGCTATATCTACTCGAATTATCGGTCGTATTGCGCTAGAAAATCTGGAATTAATCTCTAAACTATACACCAGCGGCCAAACAGCACACGCGACACTTTCCCAATCCGACAGCGCCAACTATATGTGTTTGGTAATTACGTCAAATTACCCCCATTGGGAGTGCTGGCCCGGCTTCCGACAACTGACGACTACCGCATGTCCAACAAAAGCGAATCGCTAATCTGTTCGTCCATAAATCAAGATATCTTTGAACAATTAAAGGAGTGCATTGTAGCATTGTTGATCCGAGGCGAGATGGAAGATGGGTGTTTAGAGATTGGGGTTAAGTATCATTATTGGAGTTGGAGACTTCTCGTGTGGTAGACATTTTTTTGAAAAGTACTTAAGAGTATATACGATTTACAGTATTCTAGAAAATTAATCGATTAACTTCTGAGTCGTCAAACCCACCTAGGAGGAACTCTTAGAAAGAACAGGATACCAAATCCAAAGGAGGTGATATCAAAAACGCTCCAAAAGTATGAAATATTTGCGATGGAAAGTAATAGCGGAGTTGTCGTTTTTAAGTAGAAAGATAAACGCGACGTTTTTTGCCTGAGTACAACTGCATCAATAACAATAATCCAAAGACGAGGTGAAACGATTGAAAAACCCAATCTTATATGCAATTATAACAAAAGTAAAGCATTCATAGATCTTTCTGACCAATTAAAATCTTATTGCTCACTTTTGAGAAAAGGAATAAAATGGTACAGAAAAATCGCTTTCGAAATTTTGTTGAGTACATCAGTAGTAAACACACGTATCCTCTACAAGGATATAACGAAAAGTAGTCTTTCAACTACAAAATTCACAGAAGAAGTTGTGAAAAACTTAGTGGGACTTATAAAAATTGTACAACCGGAACATCTTCTAAATTCCGAGCACCATTTAGAAGAAACACTCTCCAAAAATCGTAGAAGATGTGTAAACTGTTATGAAAAGATCAGCGAGGGAGAAGGTAGAACAATGGCTCAAACCAAAACACCCAAGAGTAGATTTAAGTGTTTAGGGTGTGACAAATTTTATTGCTTGTCTTGTTTTTTTGACACACATAGCTGCACAAAAGTATAATTTATTTATTTACTTGTTTGCCATGTTCTAACATACATTTGTATCATTATTTCTTTCGAATAAAGATTTTTTTTCATTTTTAAAATAATTGTTGAAAAAAACAAAAAAAAATTGGGGTTCAAAATGTTATTTGGTTCCCCAGGCCCCTAAAAGGCGTTTTCCATAAGAACTAATGTAATCTGAGAACCGTACGTCCACTCACAGACGCATGTTCCAGCATTGCATGAGACCCACAAGTCAGGTCTCTGAGCCTCATTACGAAAAATGATTCTAAACCAAATATAGGTTCTTAAAATCCATCTTGGGCGATTAACGTGTTCTATACTTATTTTGTTTGTGTATGTATGTATGTAATATTCTTTTCAATTACCGATAAAAGATCGCAAATTACCGGTAAAAATTTTGGAAGAATTTTCGCAATTTACCGGTATAATTGTGGTTGTTAAATATCTAATTAGGGCTACTAAACATTTCTCTCAGTGTATATCCTCAACTTCTTCCAATATTGACGAAATAAATCACCAAAATACATTCAGTTCGGATACCTCGAGAAATCAAGGAGGAAACAACACAAGCAAGGAGTTAATTTGCAGCAAACTTTTAAACTAATTACGAACTTTTTACAATTTACCGTTTAATTCTCTAGCCGAATTAGATGGTAATCTTAGGTGATTGTTACCAGATTTGTTTCGCCTGTATAGAACAGGGAAAGGAAAAAGTTACGAAAGTACCTAATAACAATTTAATTTTTGACCGCTAATCCTTCCTTGGATGTTTTTCTTTCGCTCTCGCCATTATCTTCATTGCTGAGAAGTTGAGAACGAAGTTAGGTTAACGAGTTAAGGGAAATATTGAAACAGTGAAACGCTCGAATGAAAGTTATTTTGGTTGTGTAAATTTGAAATGGCGTGCATTTGTCTTTGTATTTTGTATCTAAAATTTACTTCTGTTGGTAGAATTTGTGGAAATGGTTTTCATTTGTCTTTGGCTCGAGATGCTATCATCTGTTTTATTCTATTTCCATGAAACAACTTCAGTAAAGCTTTCTGTGGAGAATTACACTTTAGGATAACTTTTGCCTAGATTACTTTACTTGTAATATACAAGGGCGGATTGATATATAAGATCTTTAACTCTGTAAAGTACACACAGAGAAACATTTATTTGTATCAAAGGTGTCCGCCTTAATTCGAAGCAATTACTGTTTCAATTATCCGCAATATAATAACTGTTTTCGATCAAGCGTTTCTTTCTCCGCTTAAGAGAAGTACGAGAAGATTTCCATATTTATTTCCTTAACATTACACATCGTTTTAAAGGTAAAAACTTAAGCTATTTTTCGACATAATCGCCACTTCTATCCAAGCATTTTTGCAGACGGTGCTCCAACTTCTATATCCCCATGTCGTAAAATTCTGCCGCCCGTCAAAATCTTTTCAATTGTGGTGTTGGAAATCTCAGGAATCCGAAGAGCGAGTTGATAAATGGTGACCCTCCGATCTTCCAGCAGTATGCTCTCGACCTTTTCAACGATTTCCTCTGAAACTGATGGTCTTCCGCTCCGCTCTTCATCGTGAATTTCCGTCCGACCTCCAGTGAATTCCCTACACCATTTGCGGACGTGTTGAACAGCTATACACTTTTCTCCATAAACTTAAGTTAATTGAAGATGAATATCTATAGATGAAACCCCTTTCGCGTTTAAAAAACCTATCATGGCGCGAATTTAGCACCAGGCGGTAGTGGCGATTGGGAATTCCATCTCGGACGGCTGCTTAGCCAACACTGAACGGCGTAGCGAGACGGGAGTGGTACGTATATAGGGTGGGAGAGCTGCTGCACACGCCAATGTTGTCGGATTTCGCCTAACACATCTTATTGCTGCTGTAGGGCTTTGGGAACTTTATTTTACGATCATCCTTCGTATATACTTCTCCGGCCAAGTACGTTTGTGAATTTTATTCGAGAAAACCTTGCAGAAAGGGATTCTTAGTATAAATAAATAGCCATTATAACACAAAACAATATTTTCTTGAGGACAGTAAATAGTTTTCTTAACTCCAGAATACGTTTTAGGTATTATTCGTAAATCAATAGTTTCATTTTCTTAAAATAAAGCATTTTTTATTTAGAATTCTTGGAATGCGTGTTATTTGTATGCACATTATTAATTGCGCTTACCTTGTTTAAAATAATACGACATATACATACATAATGCAGCAAATTATTCACATGCTTGTGATTTAAAAAAAAAGTACACATGAAAAACATGTCTAGAAGAATTTTTGGGCTTCAGGAAACCCGCACGTCATAAGAGAATGAAATTTTCATGATTCTTGGAGTTTTAATATATTCTGCGCTTTGAAGAACAATAGAATTCTGTCTGTTTACTTTTATATGAACACAATTTAAATTGAATGCGTTACGGAGGAAATTTTACATAATATTATCCGTAAATCATTACGTCTTCGACCAAAAGAAAAGGCGGGGAATGCATGGTATCAAATGGACGGGGCTCCGCCACATAACGCACGTGACGTATCGGTTATTCTTACTGGAATGTTTGACGATCGATGGATCGCTAAAAACGGTTCCTTTAAATACCTACCACGATCTTCGGATTTAACCCCATTAGATTTTTTCTTATGGGGTTACATTAAAAACGTTGTATACAGAGATCCAGTTGGAACAAAAGATGACATGATTGACAGAGTAAGAAAAACCTTCAATGGATTGGCTGCAATATCTATTCAACGCGCTACACATCGGGAATTAATGCGAAGAGTAACAGCATGTATGGAGCAGAATGGTGGTGTTTTCGAGCATCTACTATCACTAGTATATTTGTTTGTTTCATGCCTTTTTTCTTTTTTTTTTTCGTTTATTAATAAAGTGTTCTATTTTTGAATGTTCTATTTTTCGAATAATTGTACTGTAATATGAATAATTGAAAGTTAATTATATTGATTAACTACTACTGAGGACCGCTATTGTGTTTGTTACTGTTGACAGTACATTTGACAGCTACCTTCAATTGTTTAACCATGGCAAACCAAAATAGATACTAAACAATGCGATAAGATTGAGGAGGTTTTCGCAAAATATCTCCTAAACTATTAACTTTAGCAATAGTACTTACAATACATTTTTGCTTTATTTTTTGATGTAGAATCTAATACCGCTTAGAAAATTAGAAGTTGCTATTTAAAAAATCGAGATTTCTCAGTTTAAATATCTCTGACGTTGTCCCCTCCCTACCGGCACACCCTGTATAATTTAGCAAATCTATCTATTACCATGGAAACATCGTTTTATGAACATTACCAGCAAGTCGAATAACTTTTTTGGCGAATTACATTTGTAAGTTATTTGAAAGTCTGTAATGCATCACATCTGTCAAACTTTTTCGAAAAGATGCAATATCTCTTTAAGAATGAATTCTAGGTATAGGGTATGTTCTATAAAAAAATTTTAGAATTCAACACAGAATTCAAATCTGACATAAAAATGGTACCATTCTATTTAAAATAGGGAAGTTGATGACTGCTTCCGGTGTAAGAGAGAGACACCGACGGTTGTAAATATTTTGGTTGAGCTGGCGTTAAAGGATAATTTGTGCTTGTAAATTTTCAAATTTCCATTTTACTCACTTCCCCATATACTTTTAATCAAAGCTCGTCGTACACATACCCTGTACAGATTTTGCAAATTTTGTGGTGCAATTAGTGCACGTGGTCATTGGCGATGAAAGGGAAAAGAAAAATTATCTTCAAATTCTACTTACAATTATATATAAGTAGTAGGAGGTGATGTCAAATATTAAAATTAAAATTTTAAACTGTCTAAACTACATTCATGAGACAATAAAATTTTAACTGTGTAAAATTCATTTAAAGTACAAAAGTATAAATAAAATTCTAAAAGGGACACGTACACAAGTTAAAAACTGATCTATTATAACAAAACTGGATGTGACAAATTGTAATTTTTTTTTATATGATATATAATAATCCTTCTTAAATGTTAATAACAAAAAGAGGAGACATCTGTGGTTGTTGGGAAGAAACCCACACAGAAAAATTGTCGAAGTATACCCTAACCTCAAACCACATACGACAGAAACCAGTAACCTAAGCATTAATTAAGGATTATTGAATAATTTAATTATACTGTAACCTATAAAAAAAAAACTTTTTCATTAGCTCATTCATTTTCTCCTAATTTTAATTATTAACTTTAGGTTCTTTTTCCATTATTGTAAAATTAATAAAAAGATCCATCCATCCATCTTCACGTTCAAGGTTGTTAATATATTTCCCGCTTTTAATACATTCCTATTATTAATGAACTCTCAAATACATAAATTTGTTTAGTAAAGAACATTAGATATACCCCCCTCCCCTCCCTCCCCAAAAATTGTTCAGTATTTATTACACCGAAAAGTATAATTCCCGAGTTGCATTCAAATCGGTGCACTCAAAGCAACCATCAACAGATGCTTATATTATGGGTTACAACAGCAGTTGTTGCGAAAGCTCTCATCGAAACAAGAACCCCAAATTCCCCAGATCCCAACCCGAATCGAAAGGGTATCATGATATAAGATTCATTTTGAAACACGCTTACCGCCGCAAGCATCCTTGAAATCCTCGCAGCAATCGCCGAGTTTGAGACAGGCGTGATCGCAATAGCACGGCTTATCACTCAGATCCTCGATGATCGCATTGATAGGCGCCTTTTGCACCACGCAGGACGAATCGCGACCGGGACAGCAAAGCTTAGCTTCCCTGCAACTACCGCACTCGGTCGGCACGATTAAAATCGAGAAGGCCGCGGCGACGATGGCCAAAAACAAACGACAACCACTACGATAGTCGCTGGACATCCACATCGTGTCGCGGTATTTGTAAGAACTGAAATAAACAAACGAATGGACCAAGAACTATGACAGAAGCAAACCAGTATCTAGATGACGATTTTAAAATGTATTTCGCGTGTTTAAACCGGTCGTTTAGCGAACGACGAAGTCGACTAAGGGATCGTGGTAGGTTAGCGTAGCTGTTACGCGCGCGTCTGCCGAACAAGTGAATGTTGGAGAGAGCGTATTCGTGCAGCTTTTCAGGTGGCTGGCGGTGGGTCTCTGATGGCTCGCGAACTCAGTAGTCGTCTCTTGGTGGTGCCTCGGTGGTGGGGGAAAGATCCAGACGTATTTATTCGTGTTTTTTTCTTGTTAGCAGGGAAGCGGCGGAGGTCGCGTTGTACAAAGAATAGACTCCCGACATTCGACAAAAGAGATACGAACGAATCAACTAAAGTTCTGTTTGCATAGATCTCGTGACTGAAAGCGAAAAAGCTCAATGTTTGGTGTTGACAAAAAAAAGAAAAACCGAAACTTTCCGACAGAAAAAAGAATTACACGCAACCTGAAAAAGATTGGTGAGTTGCAAGCAGATTGAGAAGAAATACGGTTGCACTCGATAGGTCCACAAGGACGGATATTGGGAGGGGTGTCAAAAATAAAACACAAATCATTCAATTGTTCAGATTTTGAGCTTTAGTAATTAATTTAATGTTTCATTGAAGAAAATCAAATTAAAATTATAAGCGTTGCAATGTGTATTACACACGCAAGACTGTCTGCCTCAATTCAAGACAATTACTGTCTCAATTATCCACAATACAATATTTTTTAATTTGAAATCAAAAGAAATATTTGAGATTCTTAGTATAAGTAAATATTACAAAATATTACAATATTTTCTTAAGGATAGTAAATAGCTTCCTTAATTCAAGAAAATAAATCAGTAGTTTCATTTTCTTAAGATAAAACATTTACTTGCTTAGAATTCATGAAATGCATATTATTTATATGCACATTATTAATTGCGCTTGTTTAAAACAATACAACATATCCGTACATAAATTATTCTCATTGCTTGTGATTTTAAAGATCCCATAAGGTTCCCAAAGCCCTACAGCAGCAATAAAACGTGTTAGGCGAAATCCGACAGCATTGGCATGTGCAGCAGCTCTCCCACTCTATATACGTTCCACTCCCGCCTCACTACGCCGCTCAGTGTCGGCTAAGCAGCCGTCCAAGATGGAACTTCTGATAGCCACTACCGCCAGGTGCGAAATTTGCGCTGTGATACGCTTGTTAAACGCGAAAGGGGTTTCACTTATAGACATTCATCGTCAATTAACCGAAGTTTATGGAGAAAAGTGTATAGCTGTTAAACACGTCCGCAAATGGTGTAGGGAATTCACTGGAGGTCGAACGGAAATTCACGATGAAGAGCGGAGCGGAAGACCATCAGTTTCAGAGGAAATCGTTGAAAAGGTCGAGAGCATACTGCTGGAAGATCGGAGGGTCGCCATTCGTCAACTCGCTCTTCGGATTCCTGAGATTTCCAACACCACAATTGAAAAGATTTTGACGGGCGGCAGAAATTTACGACATGGGGATACAGAAGTTGGAGCACCGTCTGCAAAAATGCTTGGATAGAAATGGCGATTATGTCGAAAAATAGCTTAAGTTTTTACCTTTAAAACGATGTGCAATGTTAAGGAAATAAAGAACGCTGTCTATTTTTTTAAAAATATGGGAACCTTATTTTACGATCATCCCTCGTATATCTTGATAATGGAGTAAAATCCGAAACAATTGTCCATTGAATATACTATTTTTGTGAAACAGTTACTAAGTGTTTTCTTGTGTTTTTATTTTCCGTTTACAATGTTTCACCAAGTGCTGGCCAACAATACTCTTTCATATATCGATCAATGCAGTTACCGGTGAGACAACCTGTATACAAAAATACAATAATATACCAAAGACACTCAATGCACATGTAATTTATTGATTTCCTCGGACAAAATAGAAAATATTACAAATTTCAACTTGTCGGTTGTATGCGATACAATTCAATAGTGAATTTTTTTTTTCAACAACTTGGACCACATGTAATTTATTCTTTCGAGCTCTTACTAGCGAAGGAATTTGACAATCAAGATGATTGGCACGGTCACCAAAATGCTGGACACACTAGCCGGCGGGGCCTTGCTTGCTCTTACACCTGCGTCATCATCAGCGGCCCTCTTCGGTTGGGTCGTCGTCTCTATTCTGTATACCACATTGCGAATGGTGTAGCGAGTCAATGTTTGGGCTCTACAGAAAAATTTCGTTCGTTATCACAGAAAGTTATACAGTATGTACACCCAGCGCATGGGTGAAATATGGTTCATTCCTCGAGTAATTTAGAGAACAAAATTCGTTCTCGAAGATTCAATTCAAATGACAAAGTTAAAGCTGAGAAGATAATCACTTATTTTGCCGAGTTAGACAAATCGCATTATACTGATGGTATTAAAAAATTTGAACATGATTGATCTAAATGCATTAATTTCCAATGTGATTGAAAAACAAGTAAAGATGTCAAAAATCACCGGCGGTCAACAAAAATAAGAAAGAAGAAAAAGAAACTTTAGATTTACTTACTCGGTGGTGGTCAGATCGTCATGGTCGTCATCATCCGGGAACGTGAAATCATCAGCTTCAGTGTAATCGCCGCTGGATTCGGTGCTCGGCTCCGTTTCTGGTTCCGTTTCCGCTTCCGTTTCCGTTTCTGTTTCCGTTGTCGTTTCCTCTGTCGTTTCCGATTCGGTAGTCGCTTCGCTGGTCTTCTCCTCTTCCTCTTCTTCTTCTTCTTCTGTTGTAGTCTCTTGTTGCGTAGTCGCCTCGGTCTCCTCGACATCCGCTTCCGGTGCGGTCTGGCCTTCGGCTTCCGTCGTCATCTCTTCCTCGTCCGGTTGGGTAGGTTCGCCTTCTTCCTCTTCTTTTCCTTCGGAGGTCACTTCCTCTTCCGCTTCGGTCATTTCAACCGGTTCTGTTTCCGTTACATCTTCTTCCGTGGTCACCTCTTCTGTTACGATATCAGTTTCCGCTTCGGTTTCGGTCATTTCGGTGACTTCTTGCTCCGTTGATAACCCTTCACCTAGCAGAATTAAACGAAAAATGTTTAGAAGATGCGGAAGAACGACTTCCTTGGACACAGGTCTCACTGGACTACGCGTAATATAATTTTTAAGAAGACCCGGTTTCGCGAATAAATGTGAACAAGAAATTTAAAGCAAGAAAGCAATTGGAATTTCCCAGAAAATTCCTTGTTTAGCAAGGTATTTGCGGTTGCGGCAAAAAGAGCAGGTCTTTGACCGCCATGAGCACAATTAACTCCAACATTTACGTCAGCGAATGCTTAGAGAAAAGATTACTGCCATTCTTTTGGCTTGACCTCGCCTCTTCCCATTACAGTAAAGCGGCATTAAAGTGGTATGCCACCCACCAAAGGTATTGGATTTTGGGCAAGAGGGAAATGAAGGCAACGAAGAAGATGACCACGGATGTTAACGACTTTCGGAGAAAGTGGTCTGCAGTAGCCGGCAAAGTATCCGAATGTATCGTTCAAACGTTAGTGGAGGGAGTGCCAGAAAAGATAAAAAACTTTATAAAGAACGAATAATTTCAAATATGTGAAGATATGATGTTGATCTTAATAAAGCAGCGGTTATGAAATGTGTTCCATGCGAATGGTGGCACAGCGCCTAACATTACCACAGCCAGCAGTAGGCCCTCTTACTGTTGGACCATCCTGTCAAAATTTGCCCTGATTTAATGTACCTGTTGTTATTTTTCGAAATAAGAACACGGGACATTCTTATCAGATTTTCGATATCCGCAATAGTTCCTGAGATACCTTACGAAAATGAAAAAACGAAATATTTGTACATATTACCTGATCCTTCACCGGAACCACTCTGTTCAGGAACTTCAGATACTACTCCCCCAGAACCTGCCGTCTCTCCGGATCCTTCGCCAGAACCAACACCCGAGCCTTCGGAAGTTTCACCGCCGTGCGCGGGTCCTTCACCGCTTCCGCCTTCTTCACCACTCCCGCCTTCTTCACCGCTACCGCCTTCTCCGGAACCACCATCGCCATCTCCACTTCCTTCACCGGCTGCCCCACCTTCGCCGCCTTCAGTGATTGCTTCGCCAGTTTCGCCTTCAGCGCCTGTAGCACCTTCTCCACCTTGAGTAACTCCAGTAGCTTCACCGCCTTGAGTAGCTACAGAACCTTCACCACCTTCGCTAACGGATACTCCGTCTGCCGCGGTCGCGGCTGCTTCAGCACCTTCGCTAACTTGTGCTGTCGCAGCCGCTTCTGCCTCTCCTTCCGCTGGCGCCGCAGTTGCTTCGGCAGTGGCTTCCGCTGCTTCATCGTCCGGACTCCGTTTGCTTTTGCGCGGACGCGATTTTGAAAGTTTACGCTTCTTAATTGCGGTTCTCTTCCTCTTTAAGAGCTGTAGTATGGTCTTTATCTCATGTAGAGTGAATGAACCTTTCTTCTTAGTTTCTGCGAGGAATCCAGCGATTTTACCATCGCATACTACCACTTCGGATCCCTTGCAATAGGTTTCGCAAAGGTACTCGCGTCTCTTGACGTCACCCAGCTTCAAGGGAGTATTTCCGTTTCTTCTATGCGCTACGCATTTAGCTTTAGTTAAGTCCCCTTTGAAGAAATTCATCTTACCGGAACGCTTGTTAATTTTCCAAAATGTGTAAGGCGGTTCGTTAGCAATCCTTAAGGGAATCACGCATCCGCTGTTGTTGCATATCTTAACCTCATTTCTGAGAAACTTTCCCTTCTCTGAGGGTCTATAGGATACCAACGCTACCTTACCAACGGCCACGGCGAAAAAATCTGGTTTTCCATTTGATTTTATGGTGTAAATACCATCAAGTTGATCTTTTCGTTTATTGCGCTTCTTAGTCTTTGTTTCGCGAGCTTTTGCTACGCGGGTGATGTTGTGGAAGACGAACCGATGGTCTTTTCTGGATTTTGTGAGCAGACCAGCGATCTTACCATTGCATACTACAACATCGTGTTGCTTACATTTTGCGCTGCAGGTATATTCGTTTTTACCACGCGCGATTTGCTTGAATTTGTTCTTACGGCTCTTGTCGTTCAGGAAACATTGAGATTTAGTGATGTCTCCCTTAAAGAAAGCCGGTTTTCCCTTTCGAAGCTTTGATTTCACCGTCCAATAGGTGAAAACCATTTGCCTCTGGATTTTCTTCGGAGATTGGCATTTTTTCCTATCACAAACTATAGGATGTTCGATCCCATCGATCGTGAAAGAAGCTAGCGTATTTCCATCTATCAAGACGGCTGGGTGAATGACCGTTTGCTTTCGAACCTTACCTTTGATGTGGTAGGCGTTCGTATCCGATTCATGTCGTTCGATCGGTTTGCCCTGGGGATGTTTCTGCACGATCTTTTCGCGATTTCGGACACGTTTTGTCGAACGGGCGGTCTGCAAATGGACCAGGAAGGCGAAAAATAAGAACAGAACCGGTTTTAATCTCATTTTCGACGAATTTTGCGCGTTAATACAAAATAATACCGAATAATAGTACCTCGATTTGACGTTTTACATGTTTGGCAGTATCCAACTGTCAATCGCAGAAAAATGTTTTCCAAAGTGAACTTGAGGATTGGGAACATCCCTAACGACTAGCGGTTAGTTTAGAGTAGGTTGTGATCCGATCATATGATCGGATCACAACCTACCATGCATATGCATGGTTTACCTAAAATAGCAATTTGGTGTGGGTAATGGGAATATGGATTTTTTAGATAAATAAATGAAATGTTCTACACACTGCACAGAGAAAACAAGTTATTGACTCAAGCAAATAGGCATTTAGTCAATTAAATCGTAATTTCAAATGGCGACAAAGATATATTAAAAGGTTAGATAAATATCTATTTGCTTAACAAAATATTTCTGTGGTTTAAAGTATGCTGTTGCTTTGACAAATATATTTTTCTGTTGGTATTATTATTCCACTGAAATTGTTAGTACGATAGATACTTTCTTCTTTTTAGAGAAGAAAACATCCATTTATGAGCAGATAAGGTAAAAATATGTTAAGAATACACAATCTTTTGAAAAACTTTATTAACATTGCGGATAAACTAACAAAAGTACATACAGAATAAGTATAATGCCGAAAATTAATTTCTATCTTGTAGTGACGTGGTGCTTTATATTCTTGTAAATAGTTCCATAAAATACCATTAACTTCCTCCATTACGTTAAGGTGATACCAAGGCCTTCATAAAGATCTACGTGGTCGCAAACAAAAACGGTAAACCTATACGATGTCGTGTAAACATAAAGTTTATATGACATCGTCTTAGAAATCCAGGTTAATTTGCATCTTTCACTTTTAATTTTCATTAATTTCCAGTTACTGTTAAAGAAATTTGTTTAATATTGCCGAAAGAGTGTGTAAGAACACTTACGCTGGAATGGTTTCAGCCGGTATGGCCTTTAGCATGTCCGTTATATTCTTTTGGATGTTCTCCAAAGTCCCAAAATGACATCCTTTTAAGACACTTTTTAGTTTGGGGAAAAGAAAAAAGGCGCAAGGATGAGATCAGGTGAATAGGGGGGCCGAGGAACCACAGGGGTGCCTTTTGATATCAAAAACTCCGTGACTCCTCACACAAATCACCTTTCTTCTGAGTCTTTTAGGGATACCCTTGTAAAAAATTTGGTTGACAGTTTACCCTGGAGGTACAAATTCTTTGTGAACGGTACCTCTACTGTCAAAGAAGCAAATCAGCATTGATTTGATCTTTGATTTGCTCATTCGAGCTTTCTTCGGTCGGGGAGAATTCTCAGCGTGCCACTCCTGGCTTTGCCGCTTTGTCTCATGGTCGTATTAAAAAATCCAGGTTTCATCACCTGTGATCACACGAGTGAAGAAATCGAGGTCTTTGGCACACGTTTTTTCGAATGTCCTTCTGCTCAATTGTGAGGTCTTCAGGCACCATTTTGGCACAGACCTTTGGCATGTGCAATTCTTCAATTAAAATTTGATGAACGTTGAAACTGTTCAATGTAACTGGTCACTCATCATCCTTATTGTTAAACGACGGTTTGACCTCACAAAAGCTCTCACACGCTCGTTGTTTTCATTGGTTTTTGAAGTTGAAGGCCTCCCTGAGCGAGGTTCATCTTCCACCAGTTCTTGCCCACCCAAAAATGATTTGTGCTCTTGATAAGCAATGTTTCCCATACGCCTGCTTCAACTTTTCAAAAGTTACACTCGCGCATTCCCCAAGTTTGACACAAAACTTAATGGCATAACGTTGCTCCAAATACCGCTGTTCCATTCTGTGTGACACGCAACAAAAACACAACTTCACTGATAACGCCCTCAAAAATCACGTGTTGCGTAAAAATTTAAAGAAAGGAGTAAAAAATGGTCTTTTTGGAGAGGAAGGGAAGACGTGCCCCCTCGAGGGTGGGGAACTTTTCTGTTACTTATTATTATGAGTTTTTTCGAAGTTTCAAAACTTTATAAATTATTTCCCCCATTTTTCCAAATTTGTCTGGACTAGGTTTTTCCTTCAAAGTGACATATGTCCAGGCAATTTATAATTCCAACGAAAAGTCTCTCAAAATATTTAAAAAGTTTTTAGCATTTTATATTAAAATAAAGATTTGGACATGTTGTGTTTTGGAAATAAGCTTCACATGTAATCTTAGCTTCGGAAAGGAATTATTATCCATTGTATGCTTGTAAATTTCTATTGCAAATAAGGTGGTCTTATAGAAAAATAGAGAAACAAAGCCCATTGTTAATTATTCATATTTATATCATTACAACAATTTAGACATTACAATTATGGCAATAGACGCAATAGACGCAATGCTAGAGAACAGCGGTACTTGAGCATTGCTTGTCCTCACGAAGACAGCCTCGTCTCTTTTAGGCGTAGACTTACTCGTTCCGAGCTCTTCGTTTTCGGAAGGTGGATTTGGATCACCTTCTGCATCACCGACCTTATCTTTGTGGCGGTCCACGGCCAACGCCAGTAGATCTGAAACCCTCTCTAGGCGTCCGACGTTTTCCATCTTTTCATCTGTAACGATAGCAGCGACTTTACCATCACAGAAGATTATATCGGACGGTTTACACCCAGGTGTGCACGCGTAGACCTCCGACATGACCGGCATCAATTCCACGTAGTCCTGGTCGATGTTTCTGGTGCAACCCACTTGGTCCATCTTCGAGTAAAATACTTCTGGGGTCTCGTTACGTGGTTTCTTGAGTTTCCACAAGATTGCGCCTCTTACTTCTACGGCGTTCATAGGATAAGCACAGGTCTCTCTGAAGCATATGCTCGCACCGTCTGGATTCTGAACTTGGAAGGAGGCTACCGTATGGCTGTCAATTAGTATCGCAGGATACTCCTGTGTACTACCTTCATCGTCTGTAGCCTTTACCGTTCCTAGGTATTTGCTGATTTTCTCCCTTTCGATCACGATGTGTGGCCGTTGGGGAGCTTTGGGAGGGGGAAGTGGTCTCATCGTGGTTACTACGGTAGAGGTTTCGATTGTACTTGTCTCCTCTACGGTCGTTTCTACGGTTATTTCTGTCGTTTGTTCGGTCATCTCTGATAATACAATTACTTGAGTTGTTGTGGTGGTTTCTTCTTCAATAAGAGCGGGAATCGCTGTCGGGGCCTCAGGTGGTTTTCCAGCTGTATACAGTCAAAAGAAAAGACGTTAATATTAACTGTTAGACATTCATGACTCTCTAAATTTATATTTGGTGCATGATATTGGAAACAAAGTAATGCAAGAGACATCTTAGGCATGTAAAATCTAGTGGTGGGAAGGTATTTTAGCAACGGCATTTTATAACTCGTTACTTTGAAATGACGGGACACGGGAACGGTAGAGGTCTACATTCGTGACGTTCCTGTGGAACGATAATGTCGCTGAAACAATAAACATTTCCATCCTTACTTTGGAACGATGCGCTCTAGCACGACAGCGAGACACTAGCGAAGCAAAGTCGACTATCTTCGGAAACGTCGCGATTTACATTGTCGCATCGGACGGCATGATTCAAGCGCGAAATTGGCTTAATTTGAAATGAATGTGAAAAACAAATTGCTAAAATCTACCCGTACATGAACAGTGAATTATGAAGCGGCTTACGAAACAATGGCAAATTTGCTACGATTGATTAGGTATCAGGAACGCAATTGAAAAGTTTGTAAAGATCTAAAAGTAATCGGTTTATTGCTGGGTTTTGCAAAGGAAATGGAAAAAAAAAACAATGCGAGCAGAGAAAAAACCACTAACCCACGGACATGTTTCTGCCCACCCAGCGTCATCAGCGTGGTTTCGAGCACTATTTTCTTCTATCTGCAATGTGTCCACCACACAGTTTATGCAACCAATCTTCAAAAACAGCACCGAAAACATCTTCCTGCGTCGCCCAGCGCCAAGAGACACAGTCATGCCGTCCCAGAACGCAGCGACACAAACCGTGTGACGCCAGGAGATGGCACTGGCTAAGAAACATAATTTCTATCTCCCCTTGGCATTAAGCTAGGCTTGATGAAAAATACTTTCCCAATAAGGAACTGCTTCTTAAAGTAAGTGCTTATAAAATGTTCTTCTAAGGTTGCCGGAACCCAAACTTAAATAAAGCATATTTGTTGGTCCTCAAATTTGGAAAATGTGAAAACTGTTTGTCTGGGGTTGGAAAGGCTGCATGGACACCTTTTAGAATGGTGATAAAAGAATTCTTGGGAAGTAGAAAAAAATTAGACCCAACTATAGACAAATTGTTTCCAAACTTTTTGTTAATTACCACAATGTACTTCACATCTTGATTTTTTTCTGAGAACCTGGGAAGCATGAGTGATGAACAACGTGAATGTTTTCAATAGTACTTAAAGCAACTTGAACGGCGATAACTCACTCAAATTTAATCAAAAAAAAAAGAGTAAAGCGGTGCAGCCCCCCAAAACTTTCAAGATAGTCCTTTTCATACACATAATTGAGGAAAATCCTGTAAACTACATGAACTCATAATAAAACGGGAAAACTACTAGGAATTGGATCAACTCGCAACTCATTATTAATAAATAAACAGATGGTAGTTTTTACAGTAAGACGTACCAATCCTTTTGTGTCCACCCATCGAAAACACTTACGGACTTCCACTGATGATTTGAGATAAGGAAGTAAGATAAAAACGATATCTTTTCCGCCAATCTGAAGCCCGCCAATAAACATTGAACGAACAAAATGTAGTAAGAAACGGCTGTTACTTACGCATTAAGCCCTCTTCCTCTTCATCCTCGTACTCATCCACGCCTTTACCCTTATCCTTATCCTTACCCTTGTCATCACCTTTACCCTTATCCTCATCCTTGTCCGTATTCTTATCATCATCCTTATCGTCGTATGTATCTTCATCGTCATCATCATCCATGTCCATATCCTTATCTTCATCATCATCATTCTCATCGGTCGATGATGGAGTTGTTGTGGTCTTCTTCTTGTGGGGCTTATGAGGTTTTTGAGGCCTATGAGGCTTTTGAGGCCTATGAGGCTTTTGAGGCCTATGAGGCCTATGAGGTTTTCTAGTGGTCTTTTCACCATCTTCTTGTTCTTCTCCTTCCTCTTTGTGCGCTTCCGTGACCATTGTACCTTCCCCGTCTTCCTCGTTGCCATTGTCGGTCGCCTTCCCGGTGTCTGTGGCGCTTTCGATAGAATCCACTATCGTAACGTCAGTTTCTTCAATGTCGATGTCTTCTGTGGGTCTCGCCGTCTTGTGCAGCTGCGGGCTCTTCGTAGACGTGGGCGGTGGCTTTTCCATCGGCACGGCGCCTAAATGCTTGTCGATACGGAAATCCGCTGTGTTCAGCACCTTGGGTGAAGGGAAAAGATATATTAGACACAACCGTCTTATCTGTATACCTTGGACACGATAATTGAGAACAAAATAATATTCTGAAGTTGCCAAATCGATAGTTACTTCGACTAGATGTTAGAATTGTACCAAAAAATAGGATTTACTTATCAATTTTACTTCATCGCAGCATTCCATGTATTTGTACGAAAAATTCTCCTACGTGGTTTCGCATTTAATTTACTATAATTTTAATTTTTAGATAGTGGAAGTATATTTTGTTCGAGACACTTCCTAAGTGTTTGTATTTTAAATATTTTACAATACGCCATGTGACTACATAAATAAGGCTATGCAGTAGAAGTGTGCCCAAGACGGGGCCAGCCCGGCTCATTCCCACAAAATATATTAATTTCCATCAGTATTAGTAGAAACCGTAGAAGAAAAAATTAAGCTGATTAGGACATCTTATTAGAATGGACAGTAAAAAACAAACGAAAAAGATATGGGAAACGAAAATAATGAGAAAAAACACAACAGGAAGGCTGTGCAAAATATGGACTAAAAACAATACTGAAATAATCCACAGAAGAGGAAGGATGTGGATGGATAGAAAGGTGTGGAAAACCTTTACCAAGAATAAAACATAGGAAATAAATCTCGACACCTCAAGGTATAAGAAGAAGGATTATGAATGTATGTATTTAATTTTATATTATTTTTATGAATGTGCTATCTTGTTTATTTATATTCTTTATTTTGTTACTTATGTAATATTCATACTGCTAATAAAAAAGATCGTTATTTTGGAATAAATTTGTTTGTTTATTTGGAAGGTACCCTCGTTAAAAGGTGTATTGTGGATAAGTAGTAAGAAAAATGGATTTAGAAACCATATAGATGAAATTCTTATTCCGCGCCTATTATAACTACATTGACCAATAATATCTAATTAACATAATCCTTGTTGCAGTTCTTAATAAAATCGTTGCGACCCAAAGATGTTCCCACTTTTTTTCTGTAGATTTACTTACTGTCTTTTATTTTTATTTTCTTTATGGTAATGACCCAAAAAGTTATTGCTGGAAAATAAAAATTATTTCGACACCTTAGCCATCTCATGGTATTCGAACGTCCTCTTCTGCTTTGTTGCTGTGATGAACCCTGCTGTCTTCCCATTGCAGACTACAACATCCTGGTCCTTGCAGCGTATCGAGCATGTGTACAATCGCTGCTCGGGTCGGACCACTTCGAATTTCGTCCTCCGATTGGCGCGGTTTAATTTACATGTGGATTTGGAGATGTCGCCCTGGAAGAATTTCGGTTTGGGCTTGTCTTTGCGAACGAGCGGCTTCAGGATCCAATATGTGAAGTTTCCCTTAGTGGTCACGACGACAGGCTTTACGCAATTCTTGTCCTCGCAGATTGAAGACTCGCCAACCTTCGCGTCCTTCACTAGGTAGGTTGCTACCATATCTTTATGAGAGATAGAAGAATTATATATTCGTAATATTGAAATTTATCTTTGAATGAAATCATCCAACGTGTATATTAAAAACCGGAGAATTGATACCATAATTCTCTTTTTATTTTGATAATTCAGAAGTGGGCGTATGACGTTAGGTACCGGAAGTAAAATATGTTTTAACTTTTTTGATTATAAAATCTAAACATAGGTCAAAAATCGCAATGTAATTGGATCAAATTTATGGCATATTTTTAGCAATCAGTCAATAAGGATCATAAAGATAATTTATGTAGATAATAATGAATAAAAAGCCTAGCCTGTTAAGTAAATGAAAAATGCCTCAACTTTTAGTTTCTGTGTGAAGGTCCCCATTCAAAACATTTATACACAATATGAATATCATTTATAAGGAAGACATGAGTGAAGGTCATGTTTTCCTTTGAATTATTTTTGATTTTGGTTACAACTACATCTGACAGTTAAATCTTGCTTAAATCATAGGCTTTTATCCTATTAATTGAATATTTATTGGTTCAAAATCACCATATAATCAGTTTCGGTGCAATTGCTAAGATACTGAACAAGTTCAAATCGTAATCATTTATTTTGTTGGTTAGTCACGTTATGGTTACCAGGTGTGTAAATATGAAACCGGAATTTGTTCATAGATGTCCTTAGCTGTCACATGTAGTTCCCGTTAAACCCGTCAGGAGCACCTTGGCGTTGTTTTGACATCTGCGAACGAGTTTCAACTCACAAGAACACAAGTTTCATACAACAGCATAGTTTTTAATAGCGTTGAACATATCGAATTTTGTGCCCGGAAACTACGATTTGCGGACAGCATTGATTTTCTGTTATTTGAAGAAAACTGCTGCAGAATCGCATAGAATACTTGTCGAAGCGTACGGTGAGCATGCACTTGGCAAACCACAGCGCTTTGAGTGGTTTAAAAAATTCCGACGTGGCGATTTTGACGTAAGAAACGAAGAAACATTTGAAGACAGGGAATTGCAAGAATTGTTGGATGAGGATGATGCTTAAACGCAAAAACAACTCGTGTAGCAATTAAATGTGACACGAGAAGCCATCTCCATACGTTTGAAAGCCATGGGAAAGATCCAGAAGATGGGAAAATGGGTTCCACATGAACTGAATGAAAGACAGCTGGAAAACCGAAAAAACACTTGCGAACTCCTGCTTGCCAGGTACAAAAGAAAGTAATTTCTCCATCGAATTGTGACTGGCGATGAGAAGTGGATATATTTTGAGAATCCTACGCGTAAAAGATCGTGGGTAGCTCCAGGCGAACCAGCGACATCGACTGCAAGGCCAAATCGCTATGGACGGAAGACAATGCTTTGTACTTGGTGGGATCAGAACGGTGTGATCTACTATGAGCTGCTAAAACCTAGTGAAACGGTTAATACTGAACGCTACCGACAACAAATGGTTGATTTGAACAAAGCATTGCGTGAAAAACGGCCAGAATATTAACAGAGGCAAAACAAAGTGATTTTGCTTCATGATAGCGCACCATCACATACAGCAAAACCCGTCAAGGAAACGATTGAGGCGTTTACTTGGGAAATACTTCCGCATACGGCTTACTCACCAGACTTGGCTCCGTCCGATTACCACACATTTGCATCAATGGGACACGTACTTGCCGAGCAACGCTTCACTTCTTACGAAATTGTACGAAAATGCCTCGATGACTGGTTTGCATCAAAAGACCAACAGTTTTTTCGGCGTGGCACCCACAAACTGCCAGAGAGATGGGAAAAATGTGTAGCTAGTGATGGGCAATACTTTGAATAAAATATTTTGTACAATTTTCATACAATAAAGGCGTATTTTCTTTAAAAAAATTCCGGTTTCATATTTACACACCTGGTACATGAATTAAGATATGTGTTCTTTTTTTTGACATCTAATCACTTCATTTTTATTTGAACTGGTTCACTTTCTAATCACTTGTAAATCATTTCAGTTTATAATCACTTAGCTATTTTGTAAAAGGAGGACGCCTCATATCAAGATTGAAACTTCAAATTACGTTTGACATATTTGACAGTAAGGATGTAAATAAGTTCCTGTTTCAAGCGTAAATGGTTAATGTGGTAATCTAAGTCAATAAAGTCAATAAAGCTAGCGGAATAAAAAAATATTTCCTAATGAAAGTAAAAGAAGAAATTAACAAACAATCATAGTAAATGCCCAAAGTGATCTCTTTCGCTTCCAATACAGATCCTTACTCGTCCTTTCATGTTGTTAAATGCGTTGACGTGGTGTTGAGGCGTTATCGTGTCACAAACATTTTGAACTGCTTCCGTAAGTTCTTGGTGGTAAATTTCACGATTCAGCAAGCTTCTCAAATGACTAAATTTACAAATAACTATTCTACAATTAGAAATGATATAATCGAGTACCTTCCTTGATATAAACACCATGGATCTTCATCCTGTCTCCGTCCACGTTGACCTTTAGCTCCACAACAAGATTCTTCGTGTTCTCTTCCTTACCAGCAGCATCCCGTTTGACAATCTCACGTTTTCTCATCGTATATTTGATCTCCATCAATTCAAGGATCGTCCGAATGTCGTAGAAGGTAAAGACGTCTTTATCCTTAGACGTTTTTGCGAGAATGCCAGCGATCAAATTATCGCAAAGCACCACATCGTACTCGTTACAATCCATATTGCATTTATACTCGGGTTCTTCGAATTTAACCAGCGCGAACTTGGCCTTGCGATTGCTGCGGTTCAAGGTGCAAGCCGCCTTTGTAATGTTACCGCCGAAGAATCTAGGCGCTTTGATGTGCAAATCGTTCGCGGTCCAAAACGTCCATTTGCCCCGCGTCTCATGCATGTCTACTTTGGTGCAGTTGATTGCGTCGCAGATTTCGGCGTTCTTCGTACTGTTGACGCGATAGCTGATTAGGGTGTTGGGATTGATCAGAGCGACTGGATGTAATTCGTCGGTCTCGTTATCGCCGGTGTGAAGCATGAAAACGTGGTCCCTATTCGGTTTTCTGATCCGAACCGCGCCGATTTTGTTATCGTGAACGGCGAAACCACCAGCATCTAAGATGTCGTAGATTTTATGGAAGATGAAGGAATGGTCTTCATTCAGCGAATTCTGCAAGACGCCGGCGATCTGGTCATTGCAGATGACTATGTCATACTCCATGCAAATGTCGTCGCAGTAATATTGGTTCGTCGTGTTCTCGACCTGTGGAAGATGGAAGAGGACGGATAGTGTTACCAAAATGAATTTGTAGTATACATAAATGTGGATGTCCGGCCTAAAAGGTGACGAATAGTTCTATTTCATTTGGGTGTTTCAATATTTTTATGTTGCCTCAGGTCCGTGAAGTATGGGTATTTTCAATAGCGATAATGCAATTGCTCATACAGTTCATGAAACCATTATCTTAGGGGATTTTATGATGACAGGATAAATTAGTGTACGACGCTAGCCAGCAAGATCACCAGATTTGATATCATTGGAGTATTTTTTATTTGGACATTTGAAAAATAAAATATATCATAATAGACTGTACACGATAGAAGTGCTAATGAATGAAATTACTGCTGCTATTGCAAACAATTAGGAACAACTAATTCATGTTTTTAACAATATAAAAAAAAATAACTAGAGAATGTATCAATAATGATATAGAGCGTTTCACCATGGTTTGGAAGTATTGGATCTTATGGAATATAGCCTACTTTAGGTAATTTACAACAATTTGTAAAAAGCTATCCTTGTTTGGAACCAGCACTGTTGGCACGCCTTTTGGCGGGATTTTTCCTATGGGGATCAATAATATTCATGTCACCTGTCAATTTCAGTTCTTCCTTCGTTTTGTTGTGTTCTTCGGTGTTTTATTTTCCCATTTTGCCTTCATTTCTCTCTATTATTAATATTATTGGTGATCAATCGAAAATCGTGAAATTATAACACTTTAACATGAAGGCTTCTAAGAGGAGCCGCAAGGGCGAGAACTACTTTGCTAGAGAAAGGCAAATGATCTTCAATGCCTTTACATATTTTATGAAAAATATGAATGTCTCCAAGGCGGTTGAAGAAACAAGTAAAGCACTTGGTTGTTGCAAAGTAGTGATATATTCCATCCGAAAAGACAAGGAAAACCATCAATCGGTTGTTAGACGTAAGGTCCACTTTCTTTTTGGGTAATATTCCACCTACGTTGAACACAATCTTAAGTGCTCTAAATAGCAAACAAGATGTACTTTATTTCAAATTACTGAAAGACACTGGTTTTTCTTTTGAAAAAGCTGTAAGGAAGGTAATGCTGATGGATCGTGATGATACCATTAAATGACGCCATGAATATTTACACAGAATCATGAATGATTGGTGGACGTTTTGTGTCAAAAGCATGGACTGACAGTACTGTAAGTACATTCCCACAGGCATTCCTTGCTGAACTAAACATTAGTCTTACTGTACCAAAAAGCCATTGACACCGTGTCTGTCGCAGGTGCTGAGCACCATCTTCTATGCAAGAAAAATACTGCCAATGTCCACGTTGAGATTTGTGCTGAAGTGTATGAGGAGTGGTTTCTCGATCAGTTGCTACCAAACCTACCAGCAAACTCAGTAATTGTTATTGACAATGCTTCTCATCACAGTAGCAAGGCAGAACGGATTCCTATCACAGCGACTAAGAAAAATTACATATTCTTTGGTTAAGAGAAAAAAATATTCCTGTTGAAGAAGGATTATTAAAACATGATCTCTTATACATTATTTCTGCAGAAAAACATAAGTACAATAAACATATACTGGATGAAGCAGCTATTCAAATGGGCCATACAATTCTACGTTTGCCACCTTCTCACTGTGTGTCAGATCCGATTGAGATGATATGGACGCATGTGAAAAACTTTATAAAGCTCAATAATGCAGGTTTTATAGTAAATGGTTTACCTGTCCTTATTGGTCAAGGATATTAAAATGTTAGCGTTGAGAACTGGCAACATTATACCAAACATGTTTTTAAAGGTATAATATTTAATCATGTTTATTGTATGTTTTCTGATGGCTTGTTTTCTAGTTGAAAAAGATATGTGGAAATTGGATGAAATGCAGGATAACCCAAGAGAATTTATTATCCATTTATCAGATTTATCCTCATCATCGGACACAAATGAATTACGCTGATTCTTATAAAATTATTTTTTTTTTATATTTGTAAATTTTAATCTGTAAATAGATTGATTTCTCAGCATAATAAAGAGTACTTGTTTTTTTTTCTAAATATAGATAAATAATTTGACACTGATATATTAATTTCTGAAATAATTAATAATATGTAACGACTCGGCTTGTCTTTCGAATATTATTTTGGCAGATTAATCCTGGAGCTGTTTGTCTAACTAATAAAATAATTTATTGAAGTCATACATATTTGCACTTCAATAAAGAACAAACTAAATTGTTCCCTTTCTATGTATTTATTTTGATGTAAACTTTAAAACAAGATTGGCATCTAAGATTTCCAGCCTTTTGATAATAACAAGAACTGCTCACTAGCGCCAACGGGCAGTGGCGGAGGTTCGATACAACCCTCAGTATAACTGCGAGTCTCAACCAGATCTGTTGTGTATACATGTACGCTGTCGTAAATACTATTTCGTAGTTCTCCGTTTGTTTTAAAAATCTTGCCTACGTTGCGAAGGCGACCAATGTTGGACAAAGCTGCAGAATTTATAGCAGAAATGCCCGACCTAAATTATGGTGGCGTTAAAATTCAATGTGTAGTTTGCAATATCCCTTTAATGTGTTGGTCCAAAAGGAATTATCTACGTCACGTGAATAGTAAACAGCATTCTTCAAAAAAAATTGCACACGACACTATGGCAAATTTAAATTTAATTTATGTGTTACCTTTATTGCATGTAATCTACCGTTTAATTTACTAGACAAGGAAGCATATGTCTTCTTTTGGAATAAATATTCGGATTGCAAATTATCAAGTCGGGCATCGTTATAAAGAATTGCGCCATCTGCTCGTGAACATGTTGAAAAAGGAATTAAATCGGAGTTGAAAGATAAAAAACAACAGATCGTAAAAAAACATTCTGCGGCTAATGTAATGTAAAAGAGACATTTTTTTTGTATTATCAATTTTGTGCAAATGTGTGAATGAAGATTATTTAGACAATAAATTGTTGTTTATCGTAATCAGTTTTCGTGAATTTTATTCATTGGGGTACATTTGTACCCCATCTCTCATTTAATGACCCCGGGTTTCTTTATATACAAATTTTAGGCAAAGACAAAGATGTTACGAAGAATCTAACACTACACTCTCACCTTGTATACCTTAAAATAATAGAAAAAAATTATCGACCTTCGTGAAATTCGCCGGTTCTTCATTCCTGTTCAATTGACAGACTCCACTGTCCAGATCGCCCTTGAAAAAGCTCAACTTATGTTTCTCAATACCCGCGTCCAGTATCCAATAGGTGTAGTTCTCGTACGACTCAATTTCTTTGGCTTTGGCGCACATTTGTGAGTCGCAAATCATAGGCTCATCTATCGTATGGACCGCAAGTGTGACCAGCGTGTCAGAATTGATTAAAACAGCCGGATAGCCTACTGTCAGAGTATCCATTTCCCCTGTGGCGAGGAACACGTATGTCTCTTTCGGCGTTAAAGTATTATTGGCCGCTAGATCCAATTTCAAGTCAGCACTATCGTTGATCAAACCGATACGTTTCGCCACCTCGACAATTTCTTCACCGGACTTGTTGGTTGTTGTTGTTGTTGTATTGTTGTTTTTTTCGGTCACGTTGACCACATTGGGCTTGGTATTTTTAGTCTTGTTGATCACAATGGTTTTCTTGAGGTTTTCAGTCTCGTTGATCACATTGGTGTTGGAATTTTTGGTCTCCTTCATCACATTGGTCTTGTTGGTTTTTTCAGCCTCGTCGATCACCTTGGTCTTGGTATCTTTAGTTTTGCTAATCGTATTGGTTTTATTAGGTTTTTCGGTTTCGTTGATCACATTGATCTTGATACTTTTGGTCGCGTTGATCACATTGATCTTGATTCTTTTGGTCCCGTTGATCACATTGATCTTGTTGCTTCTTTCGGTCTCGTTGATTACACTGGTCCTGTTGTTTTTTTCGGTCTCGTTGATCATATTGGTCTTGGTATTTTTGGACTCGTTAATCACATTGGTTTTGTTGGGTTTTTCGCCCTCGTTGATCACATTGGTCTTAATATTTTTGGACTTGCTAATCACATTGGTTTTGTTGAGTTTTTCCGTTTCGTTGATCACATTGGTCTTGATATTTTTGGTCCTGTTGGTCACGTTGGTCTTATTGCTTCTTTCGGTCTCGTTAATTACATTGGTTTTGTTGGTTCCTTCGGTCTCGTTGATCACATTGATCTTGTTGGTATTTCTGGTGCCGTTGATCTCCTTGGTGTTGTTGATCTCGTTAGTATTGTTGCTACTGCGGATCATTGCGACGCATAGCAAGAGAATCACCAGCCTTGCGTCCATGTCTTTTGGCGAATTTTGATCATGAGTAGTTGAAGTGAGAGGTGTGGAAAAAAGAATACAAAAACATAACGCGTTGACTGACGTTTATCTAACGTCTCCGCGTTCAAATGTCAAACGAAAAATTTTGACACGAATTTGTTATTTCTGAATAAGTCCCATTGCGATAGCAACCAGTTATGGCTCTTATTATGGCTGTCGTGTAGAATTGCTTGCATGATGCAGACCTAATAGGTAGCACAACAGACTACTGTAGAAAACCGACTTCATAGGAATATTTGTTCGCTGGTGTTATTTCTGTTTATCTCGTTAAAAATGCAGTATGGTCCATCTTTGTCATTACAACAGACGTCTAGGCATTTTAAGATATCGCCTCAGATGCTTCGTTTATATTCGTTAACGAGCTTGTTTATTCCCCTGTCCTTTGTTTTAATCTTCTGGTTTTGTATATTTTTCTCCTTTAAGTCTGCTTCTACCATTTCATTCCATCTCTTCCTAAGTCCCCCTCTCTCCTTTCTGTGCATAGGTTATTTCCATGCTACCATTTTTGCTACTCCTTTCGCGCTCCATTCTTTCTATATGGCCCAGCCAGTGTATTCTTCTTAATTTTATGAACCCATTTATTTTCTAGTCCTTGTAAATTCTGTATATTTCCTCATTAGTCCTTCTTACGTAATCCTCCTCAGTCTTTTTTCCACCGAGTATTCCTCGAAGTATCTTTCTCTCCCATCGCATTAAATTTTCTTCAATATTTTTATTGAGGATCCATGTCTCATACCCACAGAGTATTGCTGATCTTAAAATGGTCTTATATATTCTGCTCCTGCGCTCCTGTTAGCCTTCATTACTCTCAGGTTAACTTCTATCCTTTTATTCAACGTTTATCGCAACAATTCTGAAAGAAATGATTCCAACAATACCTCAATATACTGCAGAAATGTGTTAAATGGAGAGCCAAATCTAGAAATTTGTAGATTGGAGAAGTTATTATACACAAGGATGACAACCTTGCCCCTCTTAAATGGAGCATTCGGCAGAATTGCTGAGGTTCACCCAAGGGAGCGACAATATTATGTGAGCCGTTACGATGAAGACCACCGTATTTACCAAATGAAGGTGAAATTGAACATTACTAATTTTTGAAACCTATAGCTTTCAAGGTGCCCGGTATGTTTGGATATTGTTATTGTTTACTATTCGGATACCTTCATAGTTTAACGTTTCCTTTGTTGTCTGCTGTACAATAATGTATTATTGAGCATGCGTATCTAATACCTAGCTATGAAAACAATATACTATGTCAAGTTTCTGTGACATTTTGTAATGTCATCTCCAAAATTGGTTCTAATCGCTTAACATTTCTCATTTATATATCACTTTAAAGAAGCGAAAATGAGTGATTTGAATCTCGCACACAAAAGCGTCATGAAATTTCTTTCGGAACAAGGCAGTAGCCCCAAGAATATCCATGAGAGAATGGTAGTAATGTACGAAGAAAATATTGGTGCAAGCAATTCAAATGGGGAAGGGAATCCATTCATCATGACCCAAAATGTGGGAGTCCTCTAGAAGCACGAACTGAAAGAATCATCAACAAAATTGAAGATTTGGTGTCGACTGATGGCTGAATAAAAGTTTCAGTTATTGATAGAGAAATAGGAATACCGGAAACGAAGATTTGGGAATATATAAAGTGTCGCTACGATGGATTCCCAGGGTGCTCAGTCTCGAACAAAAACTGTGTAAACGACAAATTTGTGAGGAGAATTTGACTGCTTTATTCCAAGATGAAGACTTCTTCTATGGAATTATAACCGGTGATGAGACCTGGTTACACCACTGGGACCCACGCAACAAGACTCCATGCAATGTATTCGAAAGGCTTTTCACCACCCAAGAACGCAGACGTAATTTTCTGCGGGAAAAGTGATGACCACAGTTTTCTGGGAAGCGGAGAAGATTCTCTTAATTGAGTATATGCCAAAAGGGACTACAAAGACACAATTAGAAACTTGAAAGCGGCTATACGCGAGAAAAGACGCTACAATTATGCCCAGAAAATTCTGCTTCTGCACAACAACTCCAGGATGCATAAAGCACGAATTGTTCAAGCAGGATTCAATGAATGCGGGTTTGGGGAGTTACAACATCCACCTTACAGTCTCGACGTCGCCCCCTATGAGCATTATCTCCTTCCAAAACTCAAAAAACACTTGAGTGGGCTTCGCTTTTAACGAATGATCACCTGGAGAACGCTGTGGAATCGTATTTTGCAGAATTATCAAAAGATTTTTTTTGAAGGCTTGGCGTTGTTAAAAAAACGTTGGAATAAGTATGTTAGTGTTAATAGCTAGGTAGATGGCTTAAAAAATTCGCCTTGTAGCATGTCATGCGTCAAATAAGGATAGAGCAAGGGAACTTCCCAACCAAATAGAACATATTAATTCAGGACTTTTGTTAGAGTTATTATGTTTGGTAGACATATGCCATTCTTTTCCATTGAAGATAAATATGTTAGAAAAGATACGAAAAAATAAAAGACATAGAAAGGATTATAATAATTTATTGATTTACTTATAAAATCTCAAAAAAACAATTGAAAAATATATTTATTAGTACATCAAATTACACAGAAAACGTATCACATATATCATGGATTATATCCACTTTCAAAATATATTGATACGTTCTTTAACATCCTGTACATAATGAACATAGAACACACAACTTAGATTATAAACTAAAATCTAAAAATTAAGTACAATATTGTTTTGTTTTGCTGGTTTAACAAATTAGACCCTAATAGTTATAAGTAATTATATACAAATTAGCTGAACAATTGTAAAAAAAGTTTATTGGGGTAGACAACTTATAATGATTTATTTTGATTATTAGTATTGTTCTTTTGTTTATTTTATTATACAGGGTGGGGGAACCACATTCGCGTCGGTTTACATATGAAAAGCGACAAAATATTTTTAAAATATTTTCATTAAGAGCTGCGTAGGTTCACTGAGAGCATGTTTTAAAATTGTTTTGATATATACGGGATGACAAAAAAAGTTACACGATAATTTAAATGGAATAACCTGTATATTATTGTATATCTTGATAGTGCAGCTAAATAAAGCCAAGTTACTGTTGTGCTTCCTATACCTAACTCAAGCCAAATTATACAGGGGGGACGAAAATACACTTTTAATTTGAACTATCACTAAAGTTAAATGACTTTCTTATATTAAATGGAACACCCTGTATTAATTATCGCAATTAGATTCTAATTTTAACCATTTATAAAATCATTTTAAGGTTTCCTATACTTATATCTTATATTTTCTTAATAATTTAACATTTTCAATTTCCAATATTTATTTCTTGCCATTTATTTTACGAAAGTAGGCTTTGACAGAACTGACGTTATTGTTACTGCTCCAAGTTTTCCGGAGAACACGTGTGTCTTATTAACAAAAAGGAGCGACAAACACCAATTACCGAAAAAGAAGAAAATGAATTTTTAGATCTAATCTAATTGAAATTCCGCGTATAAGATTAAGATCGATGACTCAAATTTTGTTTATGGGTTCTAGAAAGGTTAGGCGATGATGAACATTTCTTAGATTTTGTACTCTTTTCAGATGAATCAACTTTCTATAATAACGGATTAACAGACAATTTTCATCATTACAGTGATCAATTTCCTTAGAACTCTCGATCGTTAGATGCTCTGCTAATATTGGGGATGGAATAATGGAACGCGTATGGTAGGTCCTTACTTCTTTATGTCCACTTAAATGGTCCCATGTTTCTTTTGAAAAATATATCACTTAATATCCAAAAGAGAATTAGGTAGGCAATATCCCAACAGATGGATAGGACGCGTAGATCCACAAAATTGGCCAGCAAGGTCCCCAGACCTAACGAGTCTCGTTTTTTGACAGTAAGAAAGACTCAGTTGTTTACGCTATTCTTTAGACGGTAAGTCTCTGTTTCTCGACACTAGATGGCGTGGGGAGATATATCGTAAATCTGTTCGTGGTGATTAGCAACATATACTCGAGAGGTGAAAAACAATAGCGAGGGAGAAGGCCACGTGCGGAACCGCGCTGACGACGCCGGGTGGGCAGAAACATGTTTTACCTCGCTTTGTTTTTTGCCGGAAATGATTCCACCAATACCCTGAGCTATATTAGCATTAATTTTTTGGTTATTGTTATTAGGCAATCTTTTCATGTGTATTTTAATACATCATGGTAAGCCTGTAGGAATCGTTTAAAGGTGTGGACACGCGCCATGCCATTTTGCTTTAAACAGCCCAGGAGCTGCTCGATAGGTGGTAGGAGTCTGCATCCCGAGTTATTGTCGTTATTCTCTAAACTGCATGTCTATGTTTCTCGACGCTAGGTGGCGTGGGATGATATATCATGGATCTGTTCGTGGTGAATGGCAACATATACTTGAGAGGTGAAAAACAGTAACGAGGGAGAAAGACACGTATGGAACCGCGCTGATGACGCCGGGTAGGCAGAAACATGTTCGCGGGTTTACGCTGTCCCTTTTCCCTCGCTTTGTTTTTTGCCGGAAATGATATGAATACCATAAAATATATTAGCATAATTTTTTTGGTTATGTACTTGTTATTTATAGTTCGTCTCTTTTTAATGAATAAGAAAGAAAAACCAGTTGAAGGATTAGACTGATAAATATCATCTATTGGTGAGTAGTAATACTAACGTCAGTTCCGTCAAAGCCTACTTTCGTAAAATAAATTGCAAGAAATGAATATACGAAATTGAAAATGCGATATACGATAATTAATACAGGACGTTTCATTTAATATAAGAACGTTATTTGACTTTAATGATAGTCCAAATCAAAAGTATATTTTCGTCCACCCTGTATAATTTTTACGGATCATTTTTATTTTATCATTAAGTCTAATACTACGACTAAAAATAAATGCAATTAGAAAATTGTAGCTTAAATACGTAATACAGGGGCGCCTCTTAAATTTTGGTCTACATTTTCAAGAATCGTTAAATATCTCAAAAACGGCTTGAGTTAGGTATAGGAAACATAACAGTAACTTGCCTTTATTTAGCCTGCACTATTAAAATATGCAGTAATATACAGGGTATTACATTTAAATTTTCACGACTTTGGTGTGTAACTTCTTTTTGAGTCATCCTGTATATATCAAAACAAATTTAAAATTTACTCCCAATGAACCTGCACAGTTAATAAAAATATTTTGCAATTTTTCGTATATAAACCGACGGGAATGTGGTGCGTCACCCTGTATACTTCGTTTTAGAACATTTTGGTGCATTTACTTCTTTGTTACATAAGACACTTAAAGCAATTTTTGTTATGATTGTCACTACAACAAGTGATTTGCAAAAGATTTCTTATGATTTTCGATGTGCGATTTTGCTACAGAACGGGCATTTTGTAACATCCTATAGATTAATTTAGGAATAATTATCCATACATGATATCATTTTCGTGCAATGCAATATAATATTGGTTAATATTATGTTTGAATAATAATGCGTATTCATATCCATTACATTTAAGGCATTACTTTTAATTAGCGGACACAGATTTGATATTCACTAACAATAGCGTTAATGAATCTGTTAAGAACTAACAAATTTATTGCACCGAAAACGAATCGAACGAAATTTAATTAACAAAATTCGGAAATTAACCCTAATACAGTAGTTATTATAGTGCTGTATGTTCGTGAAACATAAGCAACAACGTCACCAGTCTATTATTTATTTATTATTATAAAAAAATATGTATATTATATATACAGATATTTATTCAAGGTATGTGAGTGAAATTTATAATTTGACAATAGATAACACGCTTACCCGACAAGCAGGAGATGCGGTTCGATTCCTCGCCGTGTACATAATTCTAATTTCAATTAATTAATTACGTCGGAAATTTCAAAGAAAATTATAGATTTCATAATTCACCGACGAAAGCTAAAATACGAGGGATGATCGTAAAATAAGGTTCCCAAAGCCCTACAGCAGCAATAAGACGCGTTAGGCGAAATCCGATAACATTGGCGCGTGCAGCAGCTCTCCCACTCTATATACGTACCACTCCCGTCTCGCTACGCCGCTCAGTGTTGGCTAAGCAGCCGTCCGAAATGGAACTCCCAACCGCCGCTACCGCCGGGTGCGAAATTTGCGCTGTGATACGTTTTTTTAAACGCGAAAGGGGTTTCACCTATAGCCATTCATGGTCAATTAACCGAAGTTTATGGAGAAAAGTGTATAGCTGTTAAACACGTCCGCAAATGGTGTAAGGAATTCACTGGAGGTCGGACGGAAATTCACGATGAAGAGTGGAGCAGAAGACCATCAGTTTTGAGAGGAAATCGTTGAAAAGGTCGAGAGCATACTGCTTGGAGATCGGAGGGTCACCATTCGTCAACTCGCTCTTCGGATTCCTGAGATTTCCAACACCACAATTGAAAAGATTTTGACTGGCGGCAGAATTTTACGACATGCGGATACAGAAGTTGGAACACCGACTGCAAAATTGCTTGGATAGCAATGGCGATTATGTCGAAAAATAGCTTTAGTTTTTACCTTTAAAACGATGTGTAACGTTAAGGAAATAAAGAATGCTGTATATTTTTTAGAAATATGGGAACTTTATTTTACGATCATGCCTCGTATATTAATATAAACCATTTATTTTGTCTATAATATAGAATTTGCGGTAGTCCGGAAATTGCCGTTATGATGTACAACATAAAATTTTGGTAGAATTTATAACTTGTACCGAATTAACGTTATTTCCAGAAATAACAGACCCAATCAGAATTTAATACACAAGTAATTGTGTACAGCTGATTGCCGTTAATCCGTTACATTTTACATCCATAGTGTGAGGTTAGAACACAAAAGATGCAGAATTCGTGACAAAATTTCAATAAAGTGATATAATTTAACCTCCAATTTCGTATAATTTTTTCGTTAATGACGTTCGTAAATACGTTAAGAAGTAGGTAAGAACCATTCGGCAATGCATGTTGTTTTCATTCCACAACATGACATCTGTCAAATACAACGTTTTTTAACAATTCGATTATGTTACGTTATAATCCAAAAAATGTCTGTAAGACGTAACGAAAAATGCGCTACCGCAAACTCTGTAATGACCAAAGATGAAAGTCAATTAGGAACGAGGCGTGACTGAGAGCGCCACAGCAATACGTCAGCATTACTAGGGGCAGAGAGGCAGCATCGTATATACATTGCTAGGTTAAATGCATATGCGATGCCGCCTCTCTACCCCTTCTAATGCTGACGCATTACTAACAAGGGAACACCGGCAACCCGCACTTCTCGATTTCGATGAAACTGCACAGACTGAAAGAGTACCTTGGTATAAGAACACCATTTTCTTCTTACCTAGCGTATCTCGCCGATTTGGGGGTACAGCCTCCCCCAAAGATTTTTATGTTTTTTTTTTATTTGTGTAAATATCTCGGAAATTATAACAGATCTTTTTCATTCTAGAATATAATTTGAAGTAAATTACATAGTCCCAAGGATGACGCGAATTATTTTCGGAAAAAATTTATAATGCGAGACCGGGGACCCCCCCACCCCTTTTTTAATTTTTTTTTCTTTATTTTTCACAAATATAAAATTTTTCCGAAAATAATTCGTGTCATCCTTTAGACGATGTAATATACTTTATTTGACAAAAATAAAGAAAAAAAAATAAAAAAAAAGGGAGTACGGGGTACCCGATCCTCCGTTATTAATTTTTCCCGAAAATAATTCGCGCCATACTAATAGACTATGTAATATACTTTATTTGTGAAAAGTAAAGGAAAAAAAAAATTAAGGGGAGGGGGGCTCGGTTCCGCGTTATAAATTTTTTCCGAAAATAATTTGCGTCATTCTTGGGACTATGTAATTTACTTACTACAAATAAAAAAAACATAAAAATCTTTGGAGGGGGCTGTACCCCCCAAATCGGAAAAAAATGGTGTTCTTATACCAAGGTACTCTTTCAGTCTGTGCAGTTTCATTGAAATCGAGAAGTGCGGGTTGCCGGTGTTCCCTTGTAACTCACGCCTCGATCCTGACTTTCGTCTTTGGTAATGACTCTTGAAAATAATAAAATTCACCGAAGATACTTTGTACTACAAAAAAAAAACAATCCGTATAAGTAAAAAACTAAAAAAGTGTTAGGGATAGAGAGAAAATATCTTAAATTAATAAAATACTCAAAAAGAAACCTTAATCTTTGGGTAAAATAATTATCAGAACACAAACAGTTTGTTATAAAAACAATATAAAAATATTAAAAAAATATATTGAGTAGAAAAATAATCATTTATAACTAATTGCAAGTGAAGTAAAGGCAATTTTGGACATACATACTTTTAGACATATATTTTGGACGGAATAACATTAAGTATTATAGAGTTTTGGTACAACTCCTTACAGTAATACCAGTTTGATTGGTTCTTCTTCTTCATCTAATTCCTGTACATCCAATATTAACTTTTATAAATCTTACTAACTAAAATTAGTATAAACAATAAAAGAAATATAATAATAATAATACAAGGTATTTTATCATTTATATACAGGGTGGATACAAATAATATTAATACCTGAAGCTGCTTCTATGTGGAGATTTATAATTGTGCAAGTTTCTTTTGAATACATCGCTAAATAAAATAAATTAAGAGACAATATGATTCTTATTTAACAACCAACCTGTATATTACGAATTAAAACGTTACAATCTAAACAAATTGTTAAATTACATTATTACACACAATAACAATAACAGTCTAAAGAATACAAACTTTCTTTGTAGAAAAGACAATCTTTCCCCAAAAAAATCTCGCTTAATCCTCAAAAATCTATAACTACGATCGAGCTTGCTGCTTATTGTCATTCGTATAAACAATTTCGGCATACTCAGTTTTTTCATCGTCGTTCTTCAGCACCGGTTTCAAGTTGACGTTTACCAGATCTAGCTCAGCATAGACTAAGCCTTCCGTGTTTTCTGACTCGGGATGTTCGCGTCCTTCCGGTTGCTGTTGCTTCTGTTCTTCTTCCAGGGGTGATTTCATATCTTCGGTCTCCATTTGTCGTGGTGCTTCATCCTCTTCGTGACTAACCTTGTCGTTCTTCTTCTTGAAGATGGAGGTTAAAGTTGGTAAGATTGATCGTCTGGAGTCCTGGGAGTGCCTCACGTCAGCACTTTCAGTGTCGCTACTGAACAAAAATGAAAGATGTTAAATTCTGAGTAGGGTGAATGGATTGAACTTTAAAGAATGTTTTTGAATAAGTATTTATTTAATAAAGCTTAGTAATCATTAAACCGAGGCGTGGCATAAGTGTGCGTTTCCTTCAGTAAGTAGAATACAAAAAAAAAAGTAATAAATCGAATAAGAATAACTAGAGTTTGTTAAAAAGGTGGTACCGGATGGCAGTAGCGTAGTGGTAACGGCGTGAGTAGGGGTAATTTTCAACTCGTCGTGATAGGTTTGAATGTAGAAAACATTGTAAAAGTAAAGGTCATGTATTGAATTTAAGAAACAGTATTCCATACTGGCAATTTTTATATGATTTTATTTTTATGTTAAGTGTGTGCAACATCCCACAACATTTAGTATCTAATGAAGTCTTTTTTGGGATAAGTACGTTCCCTCATGGAAGCTGCCAACATCTATGCAATTACGATACAATTTGCCACGTGTGCAAGGTACAGTAAAGGAATGTATAAAAGACGAGTTGAGAAATAAGAAAGTCTGCCTATGTGTGGATGAAACAAATGATGCTCAGAAACACAGCGTCATTCATGTTGTAGCGCGTCCTTTCAGACGTGATGGTCCACCAGCTTCATTGTTGTTATCCAGTAAAAGGATTCAGAAAACTAATGCAGAAAGCGTTGTCAAGATAATAAAAGATTCGTTGAGAGAATTTTGTATCACAGGAACCCAAGTCACAATGTTCGTTACTGACGGAGCCGCAACAATGCTGAGAGGTGGTAGGATGTTGAAAATATGCTTTCCGAGTCTTCTTCACATAAGATGCCTCATACACGCATGTCACCTCGTAGCAAAAACCGTTCGAAAGAAGTATCCGATGGTGGATAAGTTAATAGCATCTACCAAAAAAAGTGTTCATCAAATCTCCCAAATATACCCGTGTATTCAAACAATTGTGTCCGAAATTATCACCACCACCTCAGCCTGGGGCGATGGGGAATATGGCTCCAGGCAGTATTTTACTATCAGAAATATTTTTCACAAGTGAAAAATGTCATTTTGAAACTTGATTCAAATGATTCTGCAGCAGTTCGAGATACTCAGCATTTTTTTTCCAATTCGGACGTTCAGCAACAAATAAATGAAATTTCCACGAACTATTCTGAAGTTGCACAAGTTATTGAGGAATTAGAAAACAGTCACTTATCTCCACGAGACGCATTAAATTGCATAAACAACAAGCCGCTCTAGAAGACTTGATTAACACTATAGGAGTCGATGTTCCTCAAAAATTTGGTGCAGTTTTAACGAAAAATCCCGATTTACAAAAGGTTCGGTCTATAACTGAAAATCAAGAGTGCCCAGATGAGGAAAAGGAATATCTGACATTTGCAAATCGTACTTTACTGGATGTCGAACGATTATTTTCGAAGTATACGACAACGTATTCACAACACCATCGACGGCTGAATGAATCGACAATAGAAGCGTTGCTGATGTTGCAATTGCCACAGTGGACATCAAGACGACAGGAGAATGTAACAATATTGTATATTACTCTTATGCGGTGCGCCACTGCCGGTACCACCTTCTTAACAAACTCTAGTTATTACAATGCACGCTCTCGTTTCCTAAACTGAACGAAAAATAAACAAGCGGACGCTGATAAAGCGAGAATTTATTTTTGCACACAGCTCACTACTCCGGTGAAACGCCTATGAATCGCAGCGACGACTACCTCGCTCTATTTATGACTCAATATTACTTACCTTTCAACAGGTGCTCTCGGGATGTCTCTTTCAGCACCTGGAAAATACAAATCAAAACAAGAATTCTCTTTAATAATCACAATTAATTTCGATTCCAGGGAAATAAAACAATAGATTTATGTTATCTGAATTTATTTATAAAACGATTTCTAGTATATTTTTCATGTATATCATAACATATCCTTATATTATTATAATTTAACATATAAAAATCGTTTATTTTGATTCGCTTCCATTTTTCTTTATATATTTAACTTAAAAAATACAATTACAACTTATGCATATTAATCTTGTCATTCTTTAGAAAGTAAAATATACATAAAAGGTAAAAAAAAAGAAAAAGTATTGACAATAATTTGTCTAAAATGGCAATGTATTATGGTTTCGAAATACAGAAATATTAGACACCATCAAGATAACACAATATCTACTTTCGTATTAAATTTCAATAACAATAATAATGTTAGCTCTTCGTTTTGATCTAATGCAATAATATTAATGATTTATAAATTGTATTTTTCCTTTGATTCATTGACAATTTGACGAAATTGACAAAATATCATGGCAATGTCTAGATTTTTTTATTTCCGAGAATTATTTGATGATATAAATGAATACGTTTATGTGGAATCTACTAGTTCTAAAAGCTATATCTATTGTAACAGAGAATGGAAAATATTGTGATGAAATGTGAAAATACACAACAAAATAGTAAGTAGTAGTAGATATATTATATTGAGAATTATTGTCCAATAGACGAAAGACAGCGATCTCTACAAGCTGATATAGCTTGCAGTTTTCGATCATATAAAGAGCAGATGTGTAATGCCCTACTAATGGTAGGTCGGTATTTTAGTAACGGAATTTTGGAGCGGTATTTTCTTGTCACGACTTGTCGCGCTCCAAAATACCGAAATAATGCGTTTCTTTGGAACGACGGGCTGTCGCGCGACACGGGAACGGTAGCGATGTAAAATCGCCACAGGAAGTAATGTCGTAGCCTCGTTAAAGGGAGATCTCTCGAAGATTCCCGAGGTTATACCCTACAGCGAGGCGAGGGATGTGATTCTGTGAGAAGCGGGGCGGTAACGTAAAGACAAGGATACCGATGGAACTATTAAGACGCACTGACAGATGTTCATTTAGTACTCGTGGTATTTTAGGACGTAGCATTTCGAAAAAATAGATTTATTTTGCAGCGGTTCTATGAGCGACAATCGCCGAATACAAAAACTGAGTTGTTGGTTTCGTTTCTTTGGGTATTTTTATTTTTTAAGTAACTTTTAACACAACAGGTTTTTAGTTTTAATTTGTATTTTAATTTCTACTTTAATAGGTAGTAATAGTAATTAGTAGTAGTATATAAGTACAGTAGGTATAATTAATTTTAAAATAAGTAGACATAACGTACTTGGTCTTGAAGCCTTTCCATTTTAAATGTTAATTATACCTACGATAATTAACATTTAAAATGGGAAGGCTTCAAGACTAGCGGGAGTCCTCTTTAGAGAAAAGGGGATATATTATTAGGCTATCTGAATCTGGCTTATCAGCGAGTGAAATTGCTCAAAGAGTGGATTTGTCAGTAATTTGAATAGTATCTATCCTTTAGAAATTATTAAATTAATATTTATTTTCAAAATTAGAAATAATTTATTCTACTACCAACATTATCTAAAATTATGGAAAGGGTTTTGGAAGTGCAAGTATTAAAACTAACCGACGATATATTGATAGCTACGGACAAAGGTTTACTAATACTTTTGTTACTGCTGAACTACAGTAAGGCATTCGACACAGTAAACCATAATATACTATTAAATATTTTGAAAGATGTAGGTCTAGATTAGCGATCATCGTTACTTTTGTCGAATTACTTTTTCTGTAGGAAACAAAGTGTCCGATTAGGAAGCAATGTATCAGTATCTTTAACACTGTTGTAGGGGTTGGACAGGGATCGGTGGTTTGCCCGCTTTTGTATTGCATCTACATGTCTAGAATTAATAATGCCGTTAAATCATCAAATTCAACAAGCTGAAAAAATTATAAATTACGATCTATCCAGTTTAAGTGCATTCTCAAAATTTCTGTAACATAATCGTCTTTTGTATTAATTTTATTGCAGTCCATAAATCAAAGGCTGTGAGAGCTATCGCGTTCCTTGTCTACACCCATCCCTTCTAATAGATTTCGACCGTTTGATGTATACCTATTCATCCCATTCTTATACATTATTCTCCATATTATCTATCTCTTAATGTAGATAATACGACTGCTTTCTTGCCACTACTTTCGCGTCCTTTTCTACACGCGCGTAAGTATGTATGCTCTCACCTGCTCGCCGTAACACCCACATTTTTTGCTGTACGCATTCGTCTTACAAGAGCTGAACGTTAACAGTACGGTTTTGCCAGTAGCCCCCATACAGGGTACAACCTCGGAAATCTTCGGGAGATCTCCCTTTAACGAGGCTACGACATTACTTTCTGTGGCGATTTTACATTCGCGACGTTCCTGAAATACGGTAACGTCGCTGGAACGATGAACATTTTAATCGTTACTTTGGAACGATGCGCTGTAGCGCGACAGGAGCGAAGCTAAATCGACTATCCTCGGAAATATTGCGATTAACATTCGCGACGTTCCTGGGGAACATTAACTTCGCTGTAACGATAAACGTCCGTCGCGTTCTCTTATAACGGATTGATAAATATGGTATGCGTGCATATTATATTGTTCAAATAGTAGATGGTATGTGTAGCGTAATCCCTTTAGACTATAGGTTTGTCCGTTTGTCTTGCTCGCGTTAGTTTTAGAGTGATAGGATCATGATAACGTGATCGTTTTGATTGCTCAGAACTACTCTAAATGGGTACAAACGAACAGTACAAATTGGTATTTGTATAGTATACATAACCTAAAAGATTGAGAATGGTGGCAATTGACAATCGCAATAGGGTTAAAAAATCCTTATTATTTATTAATTGTTGTATTTCACTTTCAATGATTACAACGGATGTCATTTTGTATGAATATGAACTGAAATTGGGTTAGGCAAGTAATGTAATGACAGCTGCACTGAACTGCACGAACTCCACCTTCTGAGGAGGTGTAAGTTTAAATAAATACAGAACCACACTTTAAACAATCTTTAAAAAGAAGATTAAATATTAAAAAAGAGATTCATAAAAAAGAACACAGATTCATTAAAAGAACAAAGTACAACAGAGATTTTTTTTAATTTCTTTACGTTATAGCTAGCGTTGGAATTTTTCAAATTTTGGGGATGATTTAAATTAGTGGTTCCGGCAACAAAGGACACATTCATCTGTACTACGTTAAGAAATTGGCGAATATATAAAATTAATATAAAATTTTAAAAACTCTAGCTATAACGGAAAGAAATTAAAAATGTCTTTGTTGTAATCTAAAAATAATAATCGTTTTACCCTAGCTGAACTTAATCTGCTTCTTCTATCGGATAAAATTTGACCAGTTTTAAAAAATTTCAATTATAGATCTCAAATTACAGTACGTCTCATGGAGATATCTAATGAGATCAACCAATTTATTACCGATAACACCAGTTCATATACGTAATATTATATCCTTAATAGTTCCAAAGTAACGGTATTTTGCCGCGGTATTTCTGTGTCGTGGTCGCGAAAAGAACCTTCCATGAGTAGAACGGTATTTCCCATCACTATGCCCTACATACATTCCCAGAAGAATACTATTGGTCTGTTTAAAATTGGCGGGATTTGTCTTGACAGCTAGTGTTCACTTCGTGTTTTAATTATCTTGTATTGCGTTTTATCTGTTGACTCTATTATTATTATAAACAATTTGTTGACAAAAATGGTTAAGTGTTAGTCAATTCGTTAAGAGGAATTCGTAGCTGGGGATAGTCGTTCTTATCACAGGTAAGTAAGAAGTTATGTATAGGTTATGTATACCCCATAGGCGTAGCAGGAGTTGTCATTTTAATAAATTTTTAATAAAGTACATCCTTTATGTTTTTCAATTTGTATTAAGGATCTATACAGCGAGATCCTAAAGTATCATAAAGTCGTAAAATATCGGCAGTTCAATTGCATCTACGGTGTCGCCGGAAATAACATTAATCTTTGTATTTTAAATAGAACATATATATATATATATATACATATATTTTTACATTTCTGGAAAGGGAATCGAAAAGCGAATCCAACAATACCACATATGTTATACTTTAACTAAAAATATGACGATATGCAACAATAAAGGTTTTGGTAATCTGTCTTTGTTCTTACGTAAAGTTAGCTAGGAAATAACGCCAAATTGTTTCTTGTGACGCTAGACTGATCTAAAGAGCTCGTTGCTAAGCAAAGTAATCATAACAATCGCCAAACTGTCAAATTCCAAAAGCGTAAAGTATTCTTGTTATTTATTGTTATAACCCACATTTGCCATACGTTCGTTCTTTGTGTTCGTTATTATTTTCTCTCATTTTAAGTTGTTTTGCTAATTGTTGTTATTTCTTTAATTTATCGAACTTTATTGCAATTAATTAATTATAGTAGTTTTTTAGGTTTTTTTGTGTTACTTTTATGATGGCTTCGGCACGAATCATCCAAAATTGCTGGGTCAATTTTAATACTTTATGTAAATCTGGCTACAATTATCACCTTATTTGCCATGGTTGCGCAACAAATTGTGCAATTATTTAAATCATATTATCTTCTGTTAAAGCAGTTCGCCCTGCAAATTTTATATTACCTATCCTTATTTAGCCCAAAGTTAAAATATTTTCAGCTGTACGAAGGCAGTATTCATTATGTTCCACTTCGTGGTAATTGTTGTCAAATTCATCGAATATTAAAATTCGGTACTTGATGTTTATTTTACGTGGTCTATGCGGAGGCCATTGTTAAAAATTAAAATTGTTAAAGTTCGATAAAGTAAAGGAGAAATCATGAACAAAACAAATTAAAATGACACAAGCACAAGCAACAAAAGTATAACAAATGCAGGTTATAATAAACAACAAAAATAATTTACGCTTTTGGAATTGAGATTTGACAGTTTGGCAATTTTTATAATTAGTTTAATTAGCAACGAGCTCTTTAGATCAATCTGGCGTCGTAAGAAACAATTTGACGCTCTTTCATAGCCAACTTTACGCAACAACAAAAGCAGATTTCCGAAGTCTTTATTGTTACAAATCGTCATATTTCTTAGATTAAAGTATAACATATGTGGTATCGTTGGATTCGCCTTTCGATTACCTTTCCAAAAACGTAAAAATATACAGGGCGTTCTATCTAAAATAAGAAAGTTGGCGTCACTTCCGGTAACACCGGAAGTACGATTAAACTGCCGATAACGGCAAGAGTTAGCTCACAAAAAATAGAAATTGACCTATTTTTTCTAAAAACGCTAGCTTCTGTCGTTCAAAATGACATAAATGAGACAAAAACGGTGTTCAGTACTGGAAAGGACAGGGTTAGATTTTACTAAGGAAACATAGTGGTGAAGAAAGGAGTTGTTCCATCGTTGTCACTCCGGAATAAATAAGATTTTAAACATATTAAAATCCTAATAATTTATGGTTTAATTTGATTTATCAATGAGAATATTTCACGAAACAATTAAGATAAAATATTCCAAAGATCGAATAAGAAGCCTTTTTTGCAAAAACTATATTATTTAATAATCAATAAAATGCGTTTGATACATCGCTATCCCTTTTTTATTTACTTCTTTTTTTACGTTTTTCTAATCTTATTTCTACCACGATACCAACTTTTTACTTATTTTCTAAATCTTTCATGTCAAAGGTTTGAATAAAATGTTTTTGGTATATTTTGACCCCTTTTTTTATCTACCCATGTACCCGCCTCTGTCGGTTATGGGAAAAACAACATGGCTACCGTTATTTGTGTGCAAAACACGCTGTTATGTTGGTGACAAACAATATTTATATACACGTTGCGACACAGATCGGCTGTACATACAACATGAAGAAAACAGCACAGTCTGACAACAACGATCGATTATATACGCCAGCACACAGGGCCAGAGCGGATGCGAGGAGATACAGCAGTTGCTTCTAACATTTCAAGGTATACACAACGCTCGCGTGAAGCAGGAGACAATGGTACTTTATACGACTTTTCTTTTCTTTTATTTCATCAGAACATTTTTCATTTCTTATTTAGAATTACTTTTTGGTTTCGTATACGCCTCCTAGCAGCAACAGCATAAATATGAGAACTCATTTTCAACATAATTTGTAAATACATAATACGTAAATTCCGTAATCGTTCTCTTTCCCAACGAAGTTATACGGATTACTTCTGTTAATGCACTGAAGGCATACGCTGTTGGATGAGACGAGCGTAACCGTAGTAGTGGGGGATGCGGGCGCTGAGTCACAATCGCCACGATGTACATACGTACATGGTATTTCACTGTTGCAATTGAAAGCCCGTATGTAGAGCCGCTCAGAGTCGCAACGTATATAACATGCTTCATCTAATGTTTATATGATCGAGACTACAGTCTGTAATAAAATGTTTAAACTTTCTGTATGCAGATAAAGAAAGAAAATCATATTTATACAGCCAACCAGTAGCATTATACTCGTATTTTTTAATTATATTTATCATTATCACTTTTTTTCTGGAATGTTTTTAACATTTTCACCGATAAAACATGGAATAATAAGTAAATATGCACGTAGAAATTGTCACATCTAGAAAATGCACATTTATATTGGCATTATTTGATTAATGTAAGATAGTAATAATTTCTCTTTATAGTCTGTTTAGTATAATAGTAGAACAATTCATTTCATTCTTTCTTAGCACGGAAACATCGATAAATTATTTAATATCATCTAAAAATGTGTATTCTTATTTAAATTAGTTAAAAATCTGTTTTGCTTTTGTTCTTTGTGCAATAAAACACTTACAGAGACAATTTATATACCGGATGTGGCATTTGGAGTATAACAAATTTAATATACATGTAACATTTAAGAAGAATATAAGTCAATCAGATATATTAATATAGGGTGATCGTTTTCACAAGCTGGAAGGATTGTGCCCTTATAAGATCTTTCAAAATGGCATTTTTCGTGTTATCGACAAACGTATCGCGCAAAAGTAGGTACGTGAGATACAGCATTATTAAAAAATAATATATTCTTATCTTTTGTTGACGTCTTGGCGTCTTGGGGCAGTAGTATTTTGTCGCAGTGGACATCAAGACGTTAATAAAAGGTAAGAATATATTATTTCTTTAATAATACTGTATCTCACGTACCTACTTTTGCGCGATACGCTTCTGACGTTGCACTCGTTTGTCGAACCTTAGTTATGAGGTCTCATTGTAGTCAAGGTTTAAAATGATATTGAAACCTATAGTGTATCTCATAATTTCGTAGCTATTGTACTTTTTTAAATGGAACTTGCAAATACGTTGTTGAATTTTTGGAATTCCCGTTGAATTCTGAGGGAAGATGTAGCAAGGATTTATAGAGTGTTTACACCGTCAAAGAAATTTAAATCCCAGAAAGTGTTATTTTTTTTTACTTTATATTAGCCTGATACTAAAAACAATGGAAAAAGTATTGTTTAATGTTTAATATTTTGAAATTCGTTGTTTTTTTTTTTTAATAAAATACTCTGTATATGATCTTTTGATTCACTAAGTATATTTTTTCTGGTGAACAAAATTACATACAGGGTGGTATAACAATATTTGTTTTTTTTGTAAGAGCAATTTGATGTGAAAGAGAAAGTAGGTAATTGTATTAAAAAAAATAAATTTTGACACTTTTTCTATTTGAAAGTTTAATAATAATTGGGGAACACGTTGTTTCTAATCCTACCCTATACGATCAACACTTCCGCAAAATTTCAATTTTCCAAGCTAAACACCTGTAAAAAAAAAAACAAAAAAAAATGCTAATATAGCTAATGGTATTGGTGGAATCATTCCCGGCAAAAACAATGTAGCAGAGAAAATAGCGCTAACACATGAACATGTTTCTGCCTACCCGGCGTCATCAGCATGGTTCTGAGCACAATCTTCTGCTGCTAATCATTGCGTTTGCCTCTCAGTTTATGTTGCTAATCTCCAAAACAGCACTGAATATGTTTTTCGGCGACACCTATCGCCAAGAGACACAGTCACGCCGCCCCAGAGGGTAGCAAGACAAACCGGAGTGTAGATGTCCACCTATCGGGCAGCTCCTGGGCTGCCAAACGCAAGGGGCCGTTGTGCCTGGGCACAGCGACATCTATACGTGCAAATGATTCCTCAGGCTTACCATGATGTATAGAAATACACGCTCATGGTATAATACCATGAGCTATATTAGCATTTATTTTTTGGTTATTGTTATTAGGCATTCTTTCCACGTGTACCTGTAAGAAATGTTAAAAAAATACAAATATTGCTTTATAATTATTTTATCAACGGAACAAACTTTAGAATTGAACTAGGAATTAAAAAATTTAATAATATATAAGGGGTTTCGTTTAACTTTTTCAAGCTTTGTGGTATCAGGATGATCACGTTTTAAAATATTTTCCGAATTAAGGCGTTGCGGTATTCTGATAACACCAAGTGTAAAGTTTATGGCCCCATCTATCGGGAAAAAATATTACTGGCTATCGGTCGGTAAATATTTGACATTTGATTGTTTGTTACTAATCTTTGTGGTATTTTAGTAAGTTAGGAACAATTGTAGTGTACTTTGTTATTATAGTAAGTGAAATATAGATAAAATGGAAAGTAAGTAATGTTTTTATTTACTAAATGAGTTTATATAACTTTCTATTGGTTTTATACGTATAAAATTTATTTGAACTGGAGTATTTTTATTTATATGTGGTTTCAATTGACACCACAAAACCGGAAGCAGATATAATTTAGTATTGTTGCAGAAAAAAGTTATGCTGAGTTAGAAAGTATGGATTACGCCGGCTATAATAACATATTAGAGGCGATTCCATCAGGATCTGAATCAGAATATGATTCAGATCCTGAAGAAGATGATATGGTAATGAAGATCGGTGTTTCAGGTATTCAATTTGAAAATCACGTCCTTGACATCGTGAGTGATAGTGCGTGCTATTAATTATAATGCATTACTTGTCGATTACCCTTCCGATTATCCATAGTAAATGGTCTTGTGGGAGCAAAAACTGAAAATCCGCCAAAAAGGAGGACGGGTCGGCGAAAAGGTAGTAAATACTTTCAAACCAAATATTCCTTTGGAAAAAAGGCGAGATCAAGCTGCATACATGCCTAAACATGGGAATTCAAGATGTGCATTAGGGTGTGTTTATAGTGAAGCAGCGATGATCGATGAGAGTAGTGCGGTAGCAAAACGGGCCAATCAATAAACAGCGCTTCATTGAATGGCGCTCATCAATGGGAAAAGTAAAAACCCTCGATGATTTAAAGGATCTCATATCGACAAACTGCCCTTAGAATGGGTATCTAATAAAAAAGCTTGGATGGCAACGGAGATTATGACTTCCTGGCTAAAAAAATTTGACGAAAAAATGAGAAAAGAAAATAGAAAAGTCTTATTATTTCTGGATAACGATACGTCCTATCCTGCCTTCAAACACCACTTCCCCTTATCAGCCATTGGATCAAGGGATTATCCATAAGTTTAAGATGAGCTATAGAAAATTTCTAACCAGAAGGCTTCTAACATTCACAAACCTCGAAAGTTCTTTTGAAGATGCAGAAAAAAGTATTAATTTAACCGGTGCTTTAATTTGGATATCAGCAGCTTGGAATGACGTTTCGCCAGCTACAATTTCAAAATGTTTTGCAAAAGCAGGATTCTCAGAAAATAATCAGCAATAAAAGGATTTCGACGAGGAAGACGAAATTCCACTGGCCCAGCTTCTTCCTGTATTACGCGGTGCAAGCTTAGAAAATTATACGTCTATTGATTGCAATGTTTTGATTGATTGAGATGAATTTCTGAAATTTTATGTAGAAGTAGACTTTTTAATCCACTATGTATTAAAAAAAAAATGGTTTTATTTTAACGTAAAATATAGGTTTTACACGGGTGCTTCCATTTGAAATGGGTCACACTGTGTATTAAAAGAGAATTACGTACAATTACTGCAGATCGTATTTGGCTCTATTTATGTGCTTAATAAAACTATAAATTTTGAAGATATTGGCAGGAGAAATTAAATAAATTTGTTGTCAATGCAGTAATAATAATGTTTGTATACCTATCTAGTTATTTAAAAACAGTTTGTATTAGCTAAGGAAGCTATTATAAATGAACATTTTTTCAAAAGAAAAAATGGTGTGTGTTATTTTAAACAATAAAAATGCCTTATCAAACAATTAAAATTGGCGTAGTGCATTTATAACATTGATATCTTGCTGCAAGGATGGTATATGTAATATAATTTCCACTCGCACTCTAAATTAATAGTTATAAGTAACCAATAATATTACGAAGTAAAATGCATGTAAATGACCGTCCCAAAGTTACAGGAAAACAATAATTTTTAGAGAGACTTACTAATGTCAGAAAGAAATGTATTATTTTTAGACCTTACCAAAAATTTACGTAAAAAAGAGGTTGTTAGTGCACGGTTTTAGAATTAAACTCCAACATAAGAAGAGGCAACAAATGCGTTAATTTTGATTGTTATTGCTAGACACTGATATAAATATATTGACCACTCATGCTTTCTAGAACTCTTATTTAGCCTTATAATCAATTTACATGGATAAATTTCAAGAAAAAAATATTCATTTTACTGTCTTATTAAAAAAAAAAAAAACTGGTTCTATATGAGGTTAAAATTTTGTTTTCCCTTTTTAGCCAACTAATTAGCTTCTGTCTCAATCAATATAATTTACTCCAAACAAAATTTCTGGTATATAAAAAGCTCAGTGCCATAGAATATATGCAATATTTCTTCTTTTTTTTTCTGCGTCTCATTTCTTCTACATCGTACATCATATATCGTTATTATAACATATGTATATTTACAAAAATAAACTTAGAAGCTAACGTATAATGTGTTCATTTTATTATTAATTAAATGAGTGCTTCCTAATATCATAGACTCAATTTAAAAAATACACGGTATAAAGGAGTACGACCCCCTCGTTTATATATATAAACAGTAACTTATTAATAGAAAATAGACTTTCTTTTTCGAGTATAATGATTAGTAATAAAGTATAGGAAGACTTAGCCAATGTATGATCAAATATGGTAGATTATAAGCAAATGAAAGAATATATTTATCTTGCAAAGATTTAGACAGGCGTACATCGACATATTGTAGATACACAAATAAAATATACAATGATTTTTTAGTTTGAATAAAATAAAAACCTTTTTTTGAATAAGTTTTAGAGATGTCTTCTATAATTTTTTTACAAGACAAAGATACATCACACTTAAAAAAGATCATTGTACAATAAAATAATCCTATTCCTTCCTATTATTTCTTTCGTTTGGCAGTTTCCACATTCTTAAAATTACCTGTTTTTTTCTATATTGTTCTCTTATTCAATAAAACTGAATCGATTCACTTAAATTATCATATAATAGCGCAGTAACATTTATGCAATATTTTAAAAAGGAAATCACAAAAAGTATTTAAGTGAAAAGAGAGCTAGTTCATCGAAAAAAAAAAATTATACAAGCTGATCCTTATTTATCGATTCAGCCTGTATAATCTTTCCTTGTCTTGTAACTTAAACGCTAAAGAGACTTTGCATTTCTTAGATGCTGTTTATTCGTATAATACGTTTAATTGTAATATGTATAAAGTATAATTATTTATATATTTATGTATGTATATATAATATATATAAAATCACAACAATTCAGTTTTATCTCGCTATCTCTCTCTCTCGCGCGCTCAAACGTTCAAAATTCTTCCAAGTTCCTTTTTAAAGTTACTTTAAATGGAAATAGAAGCATCATTTATACAATGGCTTACAAATATACACATAATATATAGATAAACCTTAATTGTTTTAAAGAATACTATACAAGGTGTTCGAGAAACGTGTCAATAATATTTTTATAACGAATTCCCTTGTGTATTTGGTATTATATAGCTTTTATCAATTGAATAAAAATGTTTGAAGCAAGTGAATTTCTAGGGAAACGTTTTGCGACACCCTGTATAGTAATTAATGAGTATTTTACATCGATCAATGAGTTTACTCTCTCTTATCTAGGTTTTCATCTTTTTTATGATCTTATGTAAATTTTTTTAGAAATATTTCTTTTTATAATTGCCGCCTTTTTTTATTATGTAAGATTGCAACTAAAAAACAAAAAAAAATGGAAAATGTAGATTCAAATTGCTAACTCAACGTTGGATAGTTTTGAGCATCTAAAATATATGTTGGTAGGTACCTACTAAGTTGGTAAGTATAAGTTTACATCAAGGAAAGCGTTTTTTTATATTTTGATGATTGATGAAATTTTTGATTAGATTTTATTTGATTTACCATCAGAATAGTTCAGCAGCTTTTGAAAGAAGTAGCAAGCTGAAAGACAGAGATTATTTTGTAGGATTATTTTTTAAATTTGGCGCCAGAAAGGTGTTATATAGATATTTTGATGTACTAAGGTTGGTACAAGATTGTCGTTAGAGGTTGCTGAAGAAGGAAAATCTTTTTACAAGTCTTTTCTCTATTCTTGACAACAAATTGTTGGACAAGATTTTAACCCGGAATCAATCTCCAAAGCTGTATTTATAATACAAGATATTTTTTTCCATATGATGCGATGTAATTTTGGTAATAATTTCCATTTTAGTTGAAAAATCATTTTCAAGATTGTTTTTCTTTAACTTAATTTTCCAATTATAATAAAATCCTGATAGAGTTATCTGTCGCGTGTTATTTAATTGTGATATCTTATTTATACTTAAGATTTTCTTAAAATTTTAAACCGAAGATCTTTAAGTCAATACTTAATTATAAGTATATGTAGCTTTAACCAAAAAATTAAAGCTAATGTAGCTGATGGTATTGAAGGAATCATTTCCGGCAAAAAACAAAGCGAGGAAAAGAGACAGCGTAAACCCGCGAATATGTTTCAACCTACCCGGCGTCATCAGCGCGGTTCCGTACGTGTCCTTCTCCCTCGCTATTGTTTTTCACCTCTCGAGTATATGTTGCCATTCTCCACGAACAGAATCACGATATATCTCCCCACGCCACCTAGCGTCGAGAAGCATAATCATGCCGTCTAGAGAATAGCGACAACACCTCGGGATGCAGATTCCTACCACCTATCGACCAGCTCTTGGGCTGCTTAAGGCAAGATGGTATGGCGCCTAAGACGCTGCGTGTCCACACCTTTAAACGATTCCTACAGGCTTACCATGATGTATTAAAATACACATGAAAAGATTGCCGAATAATAATAACCAAAAAATTAATCCTAATATAGCTCATGGTATTGCTGGAATCATTTCCGGCAAAAAAACAAAGCGAGAGAAAGGGACAGCGTAAACCCGCGAATATGTTTCTGCCTACTCGGCGTCATCAGCGCGGTTCCGTACGTGTTCTTCTCCCTCGCTATTGTTTTTCACCTCTCTAGTATATGTTGCCATTCTCCACGAACAGAATCACGATATATCTCCCCACGCTACCTAGCGTCGAGAAACATAGTCATGCCGTAAGAATAGCGACAATAGGGACAAGGACACGTAAGGAACCGTGCTGATGACGCCGGGTAAGCAGAAACATGTTCGCGGGTTTACGCTGTCATTTTCTCTCGCTTTGTTTTTTGCCGGGAATGATGCCACCAATACCATGAGTTATATTAGCATTAATTGTTTGGTTATTGTTGGTAGCGTAATCTTTTCATGTGTATATGTAGCTTTATTTTATAAAGAATATGGTTTAACAGATTAGAACCTCTTTGAAAGCAATTTAAGGTTACATAGAAAAAGATAACTTCCTTCAGGTAGATATTTGAAGTTGAATAGTGATTGGGAAGATCTATAAGAGAAAATTAAAAAAAAGGACTAAGGTAGAAATAGAGGCAAACCTCATCCGAAATTCTAGCTAAATAGGAATCGATAAATCAGTTGACAGGGTGATAACTAATAGCTAAAAAGCAAGTCCTAACTTTTTTACCAGCTAATTGAAGTTGATCTGAATCATTTATGAAAGTTATTTGTAAGTTGTAAGTACCCATAACCTTCAAATGTTAACTACTCAAACATTAAGTGAAGCCAGCAGCCTGCAGTCATCAATTCTTCTTTCAACTGCATGAAATTGGGTAACGTTAACGATGGTTGGTGGTCAACATTCTTTTAATGAAATTTAACGGAATCTCAGCGTCACAATATTTTCTGCGCATGAGCTTTAAGCTCAAATGAAGATTAGAATTTGTGCTAAAGTTATCGTCGTCAATATTCTGCCGTCTTAAGGTAAACCACCGTATTAGAACCTTAATAAAAATGATGGAGGATTAAAGTTGAATTTAAATGCATTTTACAGCTTCACAGAATTGTTTTTAGCTGTGAATTATACAAAGATTGAAATATATAGAAACTAGGAAACTGTATTTTCTTCGCAAATATCAAAACTTTTCTAGAATTAGAACCCATACGGGTAATAACATGAGAATATGGAGATTTGTCTTAGAAAATCTCAGAGACATGTTAAGAAGAATACTCGTATTTAGAAAATAGAATAATTTGCTTTAGGACATATTTTTTTGTAAATGTGAAAAAGAGACAATAGCTAGTATACATTAATTTTTTCAACTATAAAGGAATATAACGAATAGAACGAGGAGGAGGACAACTTGGTTTACACACAAGAAATGGTGAAAGAAACACAAGTTTGTTTAAGTAATTAAAAGAAATCCTTTTTTCCAGCCAAAATTTCTTTCTATTTTCAGGAAATTTCCCAACTGCTTCAAAATATTATCTACCTTTTGTTTTTCGAAACCATTTGATTTTGCTTTTGTTGATGGCGTTAGCAAATTGGGAATATATTGTTTCAGCAAGAAGTTAGGTTTATTCCAGTCTTCCTTGGTATAGCAAATTAATTTAATTTCGTTTGATTAAAATCTCTGTGATTTTAGAAATGTACAGCTTTTGAAGTTCGTCTTTTTATTTTGCAAGTAAAGGACAAACTTTTCCACATTTCAAAATCTGCCAAGGACATTTTTTGACATTAACTTTACTGTTAATGTTAAAAAAACAGCAAAATCTTCGAAGTCATATATTTTTTTAAATGATTCCTCAAGTTAATGGTGGAAGGAATCTGTCGACACGAATCTATGCTCTGGTCCAAATTAATTGATTTTTGTTGATTTGATATGATGTAAATTAAAAAGGAAAATAAAAGCCCAGTTTTTATTTTGGCTGGAGCAATTGTCTAGCCATAAAATAAAATGTTTCATATCTCCGTTATAAGCAAAAAATGCATTAAATGCGCTTATTATACTTTCCTGGTGACGACCACTTATAGCTTCATGCCAAAGAAGAACATCAAAGGGAAAATGTCTTGTTATTTTTCCAACGGGTACAAGCTATTAGCCTCTGGGTAGAAATTACTTTTTTAAGCATCTCTATCCGCGGAAGCATTACAACCTTTTGAAGATCGATTGAAATAGAAAATGTAACATTATACATCTTTCCCGGGAATCTTTTGCTTTTTTGATGTGCTCATTGCACGTAAGACAGCTTTTGCAGTCATCTTTTAAGGAATCAGCTTTATGCTCAGAATTTTGTAGTTGAAAAGATTCACAAAGTTCACATTCCTGGCTTCCTAATTTTGCAAAAGAAATATTCTTTGATTTAACTACTTTCCTGTACTTGCCATAGGAGGAAACAAAATCAGGAATCTTTTCTCGAAAATTTTGTTACGTAAGCGTGACTGTTACATCACTTGGCAGATGAAAACGATGAGGTGCATTTCTTAGGAGGATCTTTTCTACCTCGTTTCCCACTTTCGTTTTGTATTTGGCATTCAGTTTTTGCGTTTGCCCAAACTGAGTGTACGATCCAGTCATTTGTTTTTCTATATCCCAATGTAGTCAGGTAAAATACCGTTAAAAAGTTACTCATATTGTGTATAACACGCGATTTTGTTTCGTATTACGCGTCACAGTCGTGTTTGAAAAAAATTAAGGGAGATCTACGTATTTGAATTGAAGCAGGAGATATCTCTTTAGCAAAATGAACATACGTGATTTGAGCTTAGGATTTTCCGAATTATTGTGGAATGCTGAATAAAATTCTATCAAATTTAGACCGTTTAAAAGCAAATACGGTCTTGAGCGTAATAACGTGGTAGATGAAAAGATCTCATTTCTTATTTTATTATTTTTTTTCAAATACGGGGGTTTACCCTACGATGGCAGTATTAAGTCGAAACTATCCAACGTTAGCAAAATAAAATAATTTTTTCCTTTGATAATGAAAAACAGCAAGTTTAAAATTTAGAATCAATATTATATATATCAATATTACAATTACAACTATATTCACATCAATATATCCATAATAGCTTAATTAATTTATATTTATTATTAATTTTTTTGTTCTCCATATATATATATTTATCATATATGTATCTCCATATAATTCATAATTTTTTTTTATAATAAAATCGTATCTCCTATACATATACATTTATTATATATCTTAAGACGTTGAGACGTGTTCATCATAAAACGAATAATCGACCTAGAATCATTGAAGACCAAACAGAAAGACGACGCCGCAAAAAAACCCAAAAATCTCGCGCGGATTTTCGCCTTTAGACCGCCGTATCAATTTTCTTCTCTTTCTCCTTTATGTGCTCATTACCATTGACGTACTCTTGGGAGTTTTGACGGTGCGGGTTGTCGATGCCGTCCGAAGGGTTGGTACCGCCCGTGTGATGATCAATACTGTCGCCTGTCGTGTAATCGATGACGCGAGCGCCACCTACAACAAATAAAAGCTAATATAGGGGTGTCTATTTTGGGCGATCGTTAAACTTAAGATAGGTAACTGTTGTAAAAGTTCGGAGTTTCTGCTTGGTAATCTTCGGAATTTGTGTTTTGAGGAGATTTGATGTATCCTACAGACTGCATCAAATTCTTTTTTTTTATGTATTTCGTGATTATGGCTTGAAATAGCACTTTTATATGGTGAATTGTGTAATTTTGAAAGAGATCAGGAGAAAAGTAATAGTTTTAGAAAGGATTGTGTCTTTCAAAAATATTTGTTGTGTTTGAGTTGGAAAATGGTATTTATGGTACAAAATTCGCGTTGTCTTTCAAACACTCACCCAATCTGTTGTTACACAGATGGTTTAAAGACGGAAACTGGAGTTGGAACCGGAACTTGCGGGATTACACCGAAAATAACTAAATCACTAAGCCTAGTTCAGAGCGCGACAGTATTTCAAACCGAAATAGCAGCAGTGCTGGGGTGTATTGAAGAACTAGATAAGCAAGAAGTTAATTATCGAGCCAATGCTATCTATTCAGACAGTCAGGGAGTGATAAAAACACTTGACTTCACACAGGCGAAGTCGAAACTGGTGTGGAACTGCATGAATGAGCTCAATAGGCTGGGTAGTCGAACTAAGGTGACCCTGGTTTGGGTACCAAAACACGAAGGTCATCGAGGAAATGTCAAGGCAGACGAATTAGCCCGAGGAAGCTCGTCAACTCCTGACAAAAGCCCAAAACGCTCTGTAGGCGTAGCTTATACGGTAGTTAAAACAACTACTAAACAATGGAAAGATAAGAATCCTCAAAACTGATGGAAGAGCATTCCAGGTCAGAGACAGGCCGAGCAATTTCTGATTGGACATTAGCCTAAATTTACAGCAAACCTAACAGAGATTGATAAGTTAATTCGAGACCTAATCAAGATAAATGTAGAACTTCCAGATAATGTCAATTTTTTATTAGCCTAGAAGAGACCAGATATTAACTACAGGATATATGAATATATGTGCACCATGAAAATTACATTTTAGTTGAGTTCCTCTGTGTTTATCCTGTGTGGGTATTCCCTTTTTCCGATGGCCTACCTTTTGTGTGTGTACAAATAGTTAGTCACTCGATCGGCCCCGAGTGTGAAGGGTGTAATACGTTTACCTTGGCGTCCATTCGGGTGGCTAATAATAAAGTCCGTCAGAACAATAGTAAGCTTGCTAACAGGACATTGTATGCTCAAAAAATACATGCGCAACAGCATGTAGATTCTGCCAGGCGGAAGGCGAGACTGCCGTCCATGTGCTGTACGATTGTACAACACCAATAGGAATACGGTTCTCAGAAATGGGCGCGGAGTATCCAAAAGAAGAAACACGTAGAGGGATCACTCGCAAGGCTGCTAGGTCTGGCGAAAAAAGCTAGCGTAATTGATCTAATGATAGAGGAACCACAATATGTCTGAAAAGGTCGCAGAAGGATAGGTGGAGAACCACTTTGAATACTAATTTAATCTAATCTAATTTGTTGCTTCTCATTTAATCTCTAAGGTCTCTTACATGGTATCACCAGAGAAACAACTGCTTTCAATGTCGCCAATGTTGAGTGAGGCTCTCTAATTTTGAAAAAAAAAGATGATTCAAGAAATTATTCAGGTTTTTATTTCAATCAGAAAAAAACTTCTCAGAGATAATTGGATGCTACGAGGTTTATTTTCAAACTGTTTCTTAATTTTTTCTAGAACATGGCTTCTCTATAAAACAAGCCATTACAATGACAACTGAATTAGATAATTCGTATATTAACAAGCTATTTTTTTTCTCTAAAAAATCCTTTCTAAGATTCATTCAGTCCCATTGCTGCTTTATACAGTTAGTTTTTTTATTATCTGATATTATTATACACTGTGTTCTAGAAAGACTGGTTAAGCTGGCAATTAGGAAGTAGATGTTTTGAGCTTGTTAAGGGTAAAAAACAGGTATTGTATTGGGGATAATAGAATCAGTAATTGTCTTGAATTGAAGCGGACAAATAGACGTTTCTTGGCGTGTATTCTTTCACATATGAATCGATGCAGTTCCTCGTAAGATGCCCCGTAATTAATATGTTTCTTTAAAGATTTCACCATACACTTTGAGAAACCCTGCCTTAGACTATTTAAGTGTCAGCTGTAAGAATAAAATTTACAAAGGGTGCACCGACAAAATACATCATTAAATGTTTGTATTGAATATTTTATTAGATTAGCCTCAAGTAAAAATATTTCTAGGTCTACTTCGTTTATTTTAGGTGGAATCAATAACTTAAAATCGATATCATAGAAAGAAATAAGCAGTCTATAACCTCAAACACAAATCCGTATACTTTGGCGTATAAACATCTTCCACTTAACCTCAAAAATGGTTTCCAAAAATGACGACGGACGAGTAGGCCAAAATATCCCAAAATAGTTTGAACTTTTCAAAAGGCAAGTCATTTTGGAATGTTAGGTTGGCACTACTGACAATTTCATTACGCGCATTTTTAATTTTGGAAAATAAATACACTTACAAGATATACCTAAAATATAAATATATAGCATACAATTGACTACATACATCTACGTATAGAGACACCTCTAGGAGCAACCACAATGCAAAATACATGAATTGCAATTCCCAATATGAAAAAAAAAAGGTAGAGGAGTAGGTAGCAATAATTCCAAAACTACAATCCCATGCCATATACTTAAATACGTTTATGAATAGTAAAATAACTTAATAAAGGGGAACTAAAGAAAAGGGGGTACAATACCAAGATCTAAAACCCATACATTCCAGCTAACTTGCCTTTTAAAAAAGTATATTATTAGCTTTTATTTGTTTTACAGTTTAATAATTTATAGCAAAATATATACCGATATTTTATATAAGCAAAAATATATTAAAAATAAATAATTTCGGTAAATATTTTGCACCAGCATACTAGTATAAAACAACACTACTTACGTATAGAAAAAAAATACATTGTACCAATACTTATACATAAAATGCATGCCTTAAAAGTAATGTTAATTATCAATTTGTGGTCAAAAATTAATTGGACATGCTTGAAATTTGATAAAAATCATTTTAATTTGATGGGCGATAATTTTTGACCACAACATATAAATAATGATGGTGCAGAACTAAAATGACTAATAAAATAAACGACATCAACGTATTCATTTGCCAAAACATGGAGATACAGTGCGACCTCGGTAATCCAAATCTTCAATAAATCGGATTCTTCGATAATCCGGCCAAGCATTTCAATTGCATTGTGTATTTTATAATCCGGACTTGATAGTACTCGGTAATCCGGACCTGCGTTTTTAGACGAAATCGATCGTCAGGGATTTCTTTTACATACATACGAGGTTAAGTCAAATATTATCTACACTTTCGCCATAACAAGCTTTGAAAGTTATCGTAGTGGCGGCCGCTTGCGCATGCGTTGAGTTGACGCCTCTGTGGCCATGTGTGCGGAATTTAATCACGATCGCGTCATTTGTCTGCTAGCTACAACAGCATAAGCATGTCAGCTCCGCTATTAGCTTGCACCAAAGAGGAACAACGAGCAGTGATTCGATTTTTGTGGTCAGAGGGTGTGAAAGGTGCTGAAATTCACCGAAGACTTTTGTCACAATACAGGGGCAGTGCTTTATCTCGTAAAAGCGTTTTTTTTGTGGATTAAAAAGAGTAAGCTGGACGGCCGTCAACCTCGACCACCGACGACAACATTCAGCAAGCTCGTGAGATGGTTGCAGCAAATAGGCGAGTTACCATAGGTGAGGTTGCATTTTCTTTAAACATCAATCACTGTTCTGCTTAAAAATGCGTCGCCTTCCGCGTTGAAGCGATCCAGTAAGCGTTTGGTTTTGTTTTCTGCGGTAAGCATTCGTGGTACCCATCGCACACACACTTTACGAAATTTGAGTTCATCGTGGATAATTTGATAAGCAGAACCGTGACTGATGTTTAAAGAAGATACAACCTCACCTATGGTAACTCGCCTATTTCCTGTAACCATCTCTCAAGCTTGCTGAATGTTGTCGTCGGTGGTCGAGGTTGACGGCCGTTCAGCTCCTTCTTTTTGTGTTACGCTCGTGAGGCCACTTTGAAACATTTCGATCCACAAAAAAATCCTTTTACGAGATAAAGCACTGTCCCCGTATTGTGACAAAAGTCTCCGGCGAATTTCAGCACCTATCACACCCTCTGACCATTAAAAGCGGATCATTTCCCGTTGTTCCTCTTTGGTGCAAACTAATAGCGGAGCTGACATGCTTATGCTCTTGTAGCTAGCAAACAAATGACGCCATCGTGATTAAATTCCGCACACAGAGGCGCCACCTCAACGCATGCGCAAACGGCCGGCACTACGGTAACCTTCAAAGCTTGTTATGGCGAAAGTGTAGATAATATTTGACTCACCCTCGTATATTAAAATGCCTCCAAAAAGAAAGACTAGTCCGTGGTAAAAATGGAAAAGTGTTGGCAAATGAATACCGGGTAGGAACATCAACAATTTCGGATATAAAAAAGAACAAAGACAAAATCAAAAGGTATGATATATTTTAAAGACCATTGCTTCTGTTTTACATATTTCTTTGTTTATGTACTATTTTCTAGTTGTTTTGTATTAAAAGTATTTTACTAATTCGGATCACCGAGGTTTTAATTAGTCCGGATTATCGAGGTCGCACTGCATAACCAAAGACGAAAGTCAGGATCGAGGCGTGACTTAGCAATGCGTCAGCATTAGAAGGGGCAGAGAGGCGGTATCGCATATGCATTTAATGTGCCGCCTCTCTGCCCCTACTAATGCTGACATATTGCTGAGGCGCTCTCAGTCACGCCTCGTTTCTAAATAACCTTCGTCTTTGGATATAACTATTGATACATAGAAAATGCAAAAAAATACTACTACAACAATCAGCTAATTAAGTGTGAATGGTAAAGGAAATATTTAGGAGAACTTACCTGAAAAACACCATTTCCCTTTTATCCTAGCTATGACAATTACGAAGACTATCACGAGGAGCAGCAATGCTGCTACTACAATTCCGATTATTCCACCAGCTCCTAAGTCTAGACCTAGAAATGTAGATTTTTCCATGTCAAAGATATTTCAAAAATATTCATTGTACGTATAGAAATATTGCCCTTTTTCTGAATGATTTAGAACAGTAAACCACAACATTGAAAGCTAATTCCAAGACAACATTTATATAGGCTTTCAAGCGACTATAACAGTGTTTGACTGCGACTTACCGAACATCCTGTACGAATTACGGATAAATTTGTGCAGGCCTATTGGTGCAAGCGTGTAAATCAAATATTTTGTATATAATTGTCAATTGTGAAAGCGAAAACAATAATTAGTTTATGACTACAGAAATATGAGTTACATATACAGTGTGATCGTGTAATTAGGTGACTTCACAGTGAGCAATGGTGTTTGTTTTTTTTTTTTTGCAACTGACGTGTTGACAAATGTATATACAGGATGGGTTTTTTCCAATGTTTAGTGTAGTGATCTCGGAAACTAGCCCACATAGCGATACGATCAAATGGGGAAAGAATTGCAATTTTACGAGCTCAATATAATGAGCCGTTTATTTTTTGGGAAAAATGTACTGCTAACTGGATATCTCAGAAATTATTTCTATGTATGTGTAATCGCATTTCCAATGGAATAAACGTTTCTCACCAAACTAGTTGTAATTATAATTTCGAAATTAAAACGAAGTTTTAACGATTATTTGATTTTTGTTACCAAACACGATACGCATCAATTGTTTCCATAGCTTACCACGTGAAGAGTTCGGAAGTTAAAAGGAGAAAATTGCCGTGATTTATTTATTTCTAAAAATAATTATGTCAAATGTCATATTATTGGAATCGTAGAAAAGATGCCCTTTTTATGAAGTCGTGGCTGAGTATGGTTTCCACTAAAAAATTAATCTTTGTCATACCTGAAGAATTATAGCTTAAATAAAAAGTTCGGGTCCACTGTCTTATTAACCACATAACTTTCTCCTTTACACTTTTTTTCTAAAGTCAATAATAACAGAACGAAATAATAGAATGGCATAACAAAAAGGTTTTTTCGAGGTACGAGTATCTAGCTAGCTGTGCATTTTTGTCAAAAAGCAATCGGCTCGTTAAATTGAGCTCGAAAAACTGCAATTCTTTCCCCATTTGACCGTCTTTCTATCTCTGCTTGTATCTGAGATCTCCATACTTAGCATAGGAAAAAAACACCCTTCCAGTATACAGTGATGGACAAAAGTCTGGAAACACCCAATAATATTGCAGGTATTGCTATGAAATTCGGTACTTGTAGCTAGTTGATTATGAGGACTAAAATGGATATATCGGCATTTCAACGTTGAAATTTGAAATTAAATGCTTTGTCTCATCAAAAAATTCCTAGAAACAGTGATCAGAATAATGTTAATACAGCTTTTCATGGTATTGGTGGAATCACTCAGGATAAAAGCAATGTAAGAAGAGAAAACAGTAACCAACGGGCATGTTTCTGCCTACCCGGCGTTATCAGCTTTGTTCCGAGCGTTATTCTCTACCTTACACCGATATTTTCCTCTCAGTCGCACTAGATGGCGCCAAGAAATATACTTGGCTCGTTGTTTCGAAGGATAGTGATATAAGCCGACGGGAAAATGAATGTGGGAGATAGAGAAAAGCACTCGGAACAACGCTGATGTTGCTGGATAGGCAGAAACATGTCCAGACCCTGTGAGATTCTGCTTCCCGAAGGATGCACAAAATACACAACTATGTATTTTTGTAATATATCAAAATTCTGAAATTTGAAAAAAAATAAGGGGGCGGGGTGTTGTTTCCTTAAACAAATGTTTGTTATAGGGAAAATATTTACACCATCGTTAAGAGCATATAAAACAGTTTAAATCTTGTCTTAACTTTTTCTTTATATCTCTTATAGTTTCTGAGCTATTGGGTCAAACAGCGAAGAGTTGGGAAATGCCGATATTTCCATTTTAGTTCCCACAGTCACTTACCTACAAGTGCTGAATTTCATAGTAATATCTACAATATTATGAGATATTTAATTGTTTCCTGACTTTTACCCAGCACTGTACATTAGCTGGTGTATCTTATAAGACAATGCGGAAAGGGAGTGAACAAAAAATAAATGAATTAAGAGAAAAAAGCAAATTATGAGGATGAAGAATGGCAACATATTGGATGTGTAAATTTATTAGCAGAAAGTTATTATTTTGATAAAAGATATGTGTTTGCTGATGAAGAATTTTTCAGTACGGTCCTGTACTGTTTTGGTAAAAATATGGTCATTAGAATTAATTTCCACAAATATTTCTTAATTATTTACACTTTCTGTTAAATTGAACAATATTGTAAAACTTCCTAGAAGAATATTTAGAATTGTAGTGTGAACGTTTACTATTGAGGACCGTGTTCTCACAAAATGTTAATAAAAACCTTCTTTTACTGCAGATTTCTGTTAATTAATTGACAATTATTCATGTTTCATACTATATTTTCCCAAATAAATCATGAAATACTAAATATAAGATTGTAATCTGTTCTTTTCGATAATTTAAATTATTTGAACTTAAAAACTATTCCTTCTTTTTAGATTACCATGATATCTTTATAAAAAGTAAATTGAATCTACCAATTTTTATAGCTTTCTGTACAAGTGACAAGATATGATTTCCTACTATTACTTTGCAGTCCAACAAGGTTTTAAAATGTCCCACAATTTAATTAATTTCAAACGTATCCAGAAATGGTACCTAGCAAGTTTATTAGTTTAAGCTTCTTAAAATATACAATAAATATTTTTCACTGCAAATAAAGTATAAAGTTTTCAAATCATATTGCATCAAGTGCCAGCTTTCTTAATAATAAGAGGGTTAGAACTAAAATTTGTGGAAAAGTTATTTCAAAATCAAAAAAAAAAGAAACAGGTTAAAATTTAAGACGGGTGCATCTTTCAAAATGGTTCAAATGGTGTTCTTTTAAAATTACTAAGGTAGTTGGAAGTCTTTTTTGATTTCCAAAGATTATTGTTCTTCCTTCATATACAGGGTCCGGCAAAAAGACCTCCCCGATTTTGAATAATCATTGCACGACATGAGAAGAGAGTATAGAATGGGGGATAATCTCGCTGGGCAGCGGCACATATGCCATTTTCAGCTGACAAAATGAATTTTGTTTGTTGTTGAGGAGTTTATTCGTAATGGCGGTTCTGTAATAACAACGCAGCCAGCATGATACTGTTCCGGGTAAGAAAACGAATCGTGTTTGGGTTTTGAGCGTTAAACTTTGGGCGAGCGGTTCTGCATTGAAAAAGAAATCCCTTGGCCGACCTCGGACTGCAATGAAACCGGCAAATGTGTTTACTGTGAAAGGTTCAGTTGAGCAATCGCCAAAACGTTCAGCACTGAAATATCCAGCTCCATTAGCACTTTCTGATGAATGTTTGAGAAAAATTCATCATAAAGAATTCAGAGTGTATCCTTACGAAATTATAGTAGCAGAAGGATTAAGTGGAAGAGATTGGGAAACTCGTGTAACGAGAGATATTCTTAATAACGTTCCGGTTGCAGCTGTAGTGATCTGTAGTGAGGAGGCAGATTTGCACCTACGCGGAACAGTTAATAAACAAATTTTGCATTATTGGTCTGCAGGGAACCGTAAGGAACTCCACCAGCGACCAATCCACACCCTTAACTGTTTTTTTTGTGGCATAGGTGATTTTGGTGCTTGGGGTCCGTAATTTTTTGAAACATTACAGTAATAGTGGCTCTGACCGATATTGTAACATACTTTCTCCGGCTAAAATTGAATCATCTTCATGAATAACATGAACAAGACAATGTGCAGTTCCAACAGAATGCAGCAACATTCCACACTTCTTTACGTTTATTCGGGATTCTAAGCGAAATGTTTTCCAGTCATTTTGTTTCCTTACGTTCTCCCCGTTCACCCGATTTATCGCCATGCGACTTCTTTTTGTGGATACATCTTAAAGCCATGAAATATTCAGACCTTGAAGGAAACAATAATTCAAGAAATTGCTGCCATTCCGCCTCAAATGACTCGAAGGTTTATGGAGAATTTTCGTTAGATACTTCGAAGTTGAATCACTACTGGAGGCCGATATTTGAGTGACATAGTTATCAAAACAAATTAATTTAAAATGGCATTGTATGTGCAATCTGTGAATGAAAGAAATTATTTGAAACCTGCTTAGGTTGGATATTATTACCTTTCAAAATTGGGGAAGTATTTCTGCCGGACCCAGTATAACCAAGATATCCATGAACTTTTCATTTAGTCCTTCAGAATAACTCCTTGTCAAATGGTATTTATTATTATTATTATAGTCAGGCCATAACACAGATGCCTTTAGTCACTGCGACCTTAATGGATCTGTTGTAACGAAATGTCCTTGTGAGTGTTAGAATAGTTGGGGGTTTTCAATGAACTTTAGTACTACACTAGTATCTTCTTTCTTCAGCTCAGCAGGTGCGAGAAATGGTCTATTGAAATGTTGGTGTCGTGTGTCACTGATAGCAACATATTTACATAGAATGTGTTCTGCTGTTTCTAGTTCTTCTTGGCATACGACAGGTACGATTTTCAGCTTTTCCTAGTTTCAATAAGGTCCCACTTGCCGAACGATAGTACTATTTTTGCTGTCTTTAGCGAGGCTGATATGAATGCTTTCGCTTTCGCTTTTGTCCTGGAATACTTCCCAGTGTGAGGCCTTCTGATTATCCTCCCATGTCTTAATTGCTTGTCTTATATGGTTCTTTTGAAGTCTAGAGAAGGGGCCAGGACCAATGAAAGACATGCTCGTTGCTTTTTTGAGCAGCTTATCTGTTTTTTCATTTCCTTCGATCCCTTGGTGGCTTGGGACCCACCGTAATTACCCACCACCTTAAATTGTATACACATTCGTGTATCAGGCCAGATTCATATGGATAGGTCTTAATAGCCTTTAGAACTACCTGACTATCGCTGAATATATTCAGGTTCTTTATGGCGCACAGATTTAAAGCAGAAATCTCAACATGAAAAACATTGGTGTGTAGTCCTCTAAGCATTTGTAGGTGATAGGACCACTGATGCCTCACCGGATGTCCACTCAGTGTAACCTTCAATAATCACCTTATAAGGGGCGATTAAAGTTAGTGTTCGTTGTAGTTTGTGTTGGGATCTTCAAGGATTTTAAGATGTCCTTTAAAGGTTTTAATCCTTTCATTCTTCTAAGAGTGAGGGCCCTTGATAAAGTCCGAATATGGCGTTATTCCCAGCAGAATTTCCAGCGCTGCTACGCGACAGGTACACACCGCATCTATAACGTTGAACCTTGACTGCTCGATTGTTTCACGGTAAAATGACCATGAAGTAATGCATCCGTAGGAAGCTGAATTCTGTCGCACTAAAACATTTTGTAATGACTACTCCTGTAGGAATTTCCCTGGATTTTGACATGTATGAAGGCAGAAGAAAGTATATGGAATCAACTTTGGTCTTGACGCCAGAAAAACTAGAGGTAGGATGATTTCATAGCAGATATTTTGGATGAATATCGACATTGATTCCTCTTGTTGACGAATTTATTACGCTCAATAACATTGACTGGCACTATTATGACGAATTTCTCGTGAAATTATGTTTCAGAAAGGCAATGAAAGAGTCCGGGAAGGGTTCCTACGATGTTCTATTTAGGAAAATCGAAAAAAAGCGTTTGAATTTCGATAAATGTTGCATGACATATTTAACACCCTGTATAAATGTTTACATTATAGCACCTTGAAACGTATAAAGCGGCTAAATTGATAGCAAAAGAGTAACTCAGGACACTATATCTGCTTTCAGGCTCAGGGCCTTAAAATGTTAGAGTCCTGCAACTGTCAAAATTTTAACAAAATTTGCAATATAGCCAAAAGTAATTATCGAAAATGTACATAACCATATATCACTCCAAAGGCAATTTAAGTGACTATCAAAAGGATTAATAAAAAATATAGCAAGAAGGCAAAAATCGGATAACATTTGAGTTTTGTTTCAATTATTTCTCGTGTTAAATACATTTCTGGAGTTTGGTGTGTCTCCCAACTCTGTATTTCCATTATAAACGGATTTATGTTCATGAAAGATTGCCAATACCGCAGTCTATATATTCTTACAACTATTTATGTACCAAGTCGATTTGATGTGCACCCCTCCTTTTCATCAACGTTGAACCAAGCTTGTCGTCTAGACCAATTTTACTTTATTACGTTGCCATTCTATTCTACTTTATCTATGGTAAATATAGAACCTTATTCTTACAAAGACGAGCTAGTAATTTTATTATTTGTACCATTTAAAACGATACACCCTGTATATCAATTAAAGTATTTTATATATAAAATAAAACATAATAGATCTAGTAAAAAAAAAAGAAAAATAGAGAAAGAAAGAATTATTTTGACGTGCATATAGAAAGACATAGTGTTAGAATGTCCGCTAACCGTTATCATAACGCCCGTTAGACCCGTCAGCAGATGGCGTTGTCGGCACAGCGGCAAAATCTACTGTAAATTACTGTAGCTTTATTTCACGTTCGATTTTTTTGCGGATGAGGAGATGAACTAAGCGATGAAGGGGGCAAGGGGTCATACCTTCTGGTTCCGGACTCGTCGAGATTAGAACGGTGTAATCCTGCGTCCCCATGTCGTTATAGGCGACCAGAACGTATTGCGTCTCCGTATCCTGTTTGTTAACGGCGGCTATCGTCAAGCTGGCGATGTAGCGTCCTCTACCCTGCAAAGTAGATAGCGCAATTTTAATACGACGCGTCGAAGTAGGACGCTGTAATCCAGTTTTAGGGAGGCAGATATTGCAGTTCGGGGAGTTATCAACAATGGAAACGGTGACAGAGGGCTGCGAAAGCTGTGTGTAAGCACAGCTATTTGCTATTAGCTGTCTAAAGCTAATCGCGAAGATTACCGCCAGATGTCCAGCTGGGTTCCGGGGATGAGTGCCTCGGAAGTGACCGGAAATTCCGGTAGTTTGAAAATTCCGGTAAGAGGATAATCTAGGCTGCTTTAATCGGATGAAAAGGAGTTTAGGATTTTAAAAATGGGTATACGTTTTATAAAACAGCTTGATTAAGTATTTGTTGAGATGTAAAAGCAGAATTTTGGATTCTTTTTCTTAGGAAAATTAAAGAAAAAAAAATAAATAAATCTGAAATCTAAAGAAAAGGAAGTAAGTTTGAATACCAAACTACTATCAAATTTGGTAATCGAAATATTACGAAAGGATCAACATTAGAAAAGCCTATTAAGTTGGTAAAGATAGAAATGAGAAAGTGATCGGTTTGGTGTTCAAGAACGTATCCTCAGGCCAGAATCAAATATAACAGTGGCAGATTTTGACAAAAAATGTTTTAAAACAAAACAGGATAACCTTGAAATGTCAGAGGAGGTCCAAAGCCTATTTGTAAGATAGTTAGTAGATTAAAAGTTATCATTATCTCTGAATGTTTTGAAAAAAGTCAATGGTGCGTTAATTTTATCCAGGAGTATATTTTTCAAAAAGTAACTTACCATTTCTAGAGCATATTCAGCTTTAATCCTTCCAGTACTATCGACACCACCTTCTCTCAAGGTCTCACCCCTGACGGTCCATTCCAATTTAGGTTTTGGGTTGGCGTCGATTTCCACGTTAATGATTCCTTTGTTACCAAGTTCGTATCCAAACCGATCTATTGGATTACCTAAAGGTAGTGGGGGATCTGTGAAAAATATGAAATGAAAATTATATCAAACGCTGCACAAAAAAATTCTTTTGTGTTCTAATCGATCTTACAAAGCACATCTAACTGCCTCATTGCCACTGAAGGCGTTTCCAAAGCTATATGTGTAGCAACGCATTTGAGATGTCTTCCGTTATCCGAAGACATTAATTGCCTGGTCAAATTTTGCATCTTCGTGTGAAGATCGCCATTGTTGAAGTCTAGGACGGTTGGCATGCTAAGACCATCATATATTGGTTCGTCATCTGCAAAGAATTTGGTTAATATAGTCTTTAGATGGATAATTATACCGTTGGATGTTTTAGCTACCTAAAAACCAGCTAATATTAGCTACTGGCCGTCCATCTTTGACACTACAAGAAGCTCTAAGCATGTCGTTTACTTTAAATTGGCCATAGGTATCTCTGGCTAATTCTAATTCTGGAGCCCTTGGTGCCTCTGCAAAAATAATGTTGATTTTCTTAGGTTTCAGGGAAAAATATCTTTCCTCAATATTTAAATCTAAAATATATCGATAATAAAGTTAGATCTTGTTAAAAACCTTGTTAAACCTATAAATAAAGGAAGCATTGAGTTCTCCTCTCAGAAGCAAGAATTCTTGTTGATTCCAAATAGAAAATAGACAGTTTGATGATATATTGAACGAAAATTAAAGAATGGCGTTGAGATTCTTTTAGAATCTTAATAAATAAAATCTTTTAAGAACAAAGCAGGCAACAATCAATTTTCCAGACATTCGTCTGGATTTTTTTTCCTCTTGGTGTTGTTAGTAACGACCACAAGAAACGTTTTCACGGACATTTCTGCAATGGGTTGGAATTACAAGGGAAAATGGAGTATAAAAATGCTCGCAGATTACTGTCGGGTTTTTAATGGAGATAAAATATAGAATTCCTTTTTTTTTACTTTCAGAATTGAAAATATTCTTAATATTTTCATCGTGACTTTGAAATACTGCACATTGATTAACAAATATCTTCAGGTAATTCTTCTTTTTGAAGCTCGTGATGATCCTGTTTACTTAAAAATGGTTTTGCTTGTTGATGTCTTTAAAAAAGATATTCGAGTTTTGTAAATTACATAAAGTGGACAATTGGTTTTGTTAGAAACGTCATCTATTTCCAAAATTCAAAACCATTGTATGTATGTTTTTTATTTTTCAGTTTTAAGTTATAAGAACACGTAATTTTATGGAAGAAAATAATTGAATCTATTTCCAAAGGAATTTAAAGTGATTATAACATTTGCAACCACTAAATCTTTAAAAAAAATATATTACTCAAAGTGTATAATACTTCTTGATCAAATTGAAATCAATATTGGCTCTACGGTAGATTAATTTAGAAACAATTTTGGAATTTATTTCATTGCAATTAATAAAACATAGTTCCAAGGGTTTATCAAAAAAAATCAAGAACTCTGAGGGGAGTTTTTATGTCAACCTAGCTATGAAAACAATGTGCTAACGCGACAATTTTCTTATATCAAGTTTATGTAACATTTCATAGAGTCATTTCCAAGTTTGGTTCCAATCGCTTAACATTTGTCATTTATATATCAGTTTAAAGAAGCAAAAATGAGTGATTTGAATTTTGAATACAGAAGCGTCATGAAATTTCCATCGAAACAAGGCAGTAGTCCGCAGAATATCCATAAGAGAATGGTGGCAATGTATGGAGAAAATAGTCCGTCCTATTTCTAAGTCACATATTGGTGCAAGCAGTTCAAATAAGGCAGCGAATCATGGTGATCCAAAGTGTGGAAGACCTCTGGAAGCATAAACTGAAGAAATCGCCATGAAAGTTGAAGATTTAGTGTTAACTGATTTTCCGAGTGAAAGCTTGAGTTATTGCTTGAGAAATAGGAATATTAGATCAATTCTACACGAAGATTTCTGAATGAGAAGAGTGTCGGCATGATGGATTCCCACGCTGCTCAGTCCCGAACAAAAACTGCGTAGACAACAAATTTGTTTTATTCCAAAATGAAGACTTCTTGTATGGAATTATAATCGGGGATGAGACCAGGGTGAATTACTGGGGCCCTCCCACGAAATTAGTGTCATGCAAAGGATTCATAAAGGCTCTCAACTACCAAAAAAGGCAAAGACGCAATTCTCTACGGGGAAAGTGATCACCACTTCTGGGACGCGGAGGCTTAATTGCGTTTAATTGAGTATGTGTCAAAAGAGATTACAAAGGCACAATCAGGAACTTAAAAGACCCTACAATTATGCTAAGAAAACTGCTTCTGCATGACAACTGCAGGGTGTATAAAGCACGAATGGTTCAAGCAGCAGGCAATGAATGCGGCTTTGAGGAATTACAACATCCACTTTACAGTCCCAACCTGGCTCCCTGTGACTATTAGCTTTTTTCAAAAGTCAAAAAAACGTTTAAGGAGGCGTCGCTTTTTACCGAATGATGACTTGGAAAACGCTGTGGAGACATTTTTTGGCAGAATTACGAAAATATATTTTTTCGAAGGCATAGTGTTATTAGAAAAACGTTAGAATGAGTGCATTAGTGTTAATAGTTCTTGGGAAATAATATTTTATTTGTTCTCTAACTCCTTGTTTTAGTAACTAGGTAGGTAACATAAAAAACACTCTTCTCGTTGAGAAATTGCAGGAAAGAAGCTATTGTCTTTTAAAAAGTCAAATCACAGGATAGATTCAACATTGATGTTGATGTTAGAGTAATTAAGATATAATTTTGAAGCCATTACATCGTATATTACGTGCTAAACATATTCAGAATCACCATTTCATCGCAATACATTTCTTACTTACTTGCTACGGTTAAATACATAATTCCCACAGCTTCTTCCGGTTGGGTGCTCATCCCCAGAAAGCAACTAATCTTCCCGTTATTCTCGGCTGTTACCCTTTCGATGGTGAAGCCACACTGCCCAGATTCCAGACCAGCACCAGCGTATGACACCTAGCAAATTACAAGCATCTCAATGAAATGTAATTTACCAGTACTTGGCTTAAGACCAAATTTGCTTAGTTCGAAGTAGGAAACTCACCCCTTTCGCCGTAAGCTTGTTGTTTAAATTCATTACACCTATACCTGGTATGACCACTCTGCAGTATTGTAATGGTACTCCCACTTGGCATTTGAACGTGGCGTTTCTATTTTCTTGAACGGTGACTTCTCTGGGTGTTACGTCGACTGTTAGCGTTGAGGTGCCTGAAAATAAAACAGTTCTGAATTAATATATAGCAATTTTATAACTCTATAGTTTCGATACAGGAAGAAATAAGTTTATTCGATTAAAAGCTTAAAGTTTTTGTCAAAATATGGTCAAATCTAATTTGTTAATAAATGCCATTTCGTAAAATATTAGCTATTAGGGTAACCCTACTAAATGCAAATGTGAAAAGCACTAGGATTTAAAATTTTACCATTTTCCTAATAAAATTTTCATATATTTCGATTCAATTGCTTTTTAATAAATAGACTGAATGCTTCCCGTTTTAACAAGTGTAAAAGCAATTTCTCGCGACGTACATTTCACGTTATTTTGTGTACGCCTTGTGGCAGTATACGTCGCACAAGCCCCTCTTTTATCATATTATTTTGGGAAAATGCCTAATGTAACTTGCATGTACGATAGTTTTAAGTTAACCTCGAAATCTATTGAAAAATATGCAGAATATTCCATTTCAAAAAAAATTAAATCTCAATTTTTTAACTTTATTTTTAATAGCTTCCAAAATATTACAGTTCAAGGAGTTAAAAGAGATCAGTGGAGAAGTTACTGTCCCTGGCCATATTACTTGAAACATATAAATCAACCCTTTTACCTGGAAATTCCCATCCTATTATAATGATATTCTTTTGCTTTGAATCCGATCGTTTATAGGGGGACTAGATTATTGTATCAATAAATAAAAATACCAGAGAAATGATATTTAGAAAAGTAAAGTACGTATATATAAATATTTCAGTTATCAACTTACATTTAGCGAGTTCACAGTTTAGAGGATGCACCGATATTTTTTAAAATATTTCGTCATAACCGTATAGAAGCTAAGTTGTGGAGTATCGTTAAGTGTTTTGTGTTGATATATCGTTATTGCAAAGTTAAAATTGTTATTCTATCTCTCTCTTAATAACTAATTATTTGGAATTTGAAAAAAATTGAAATATTTGGGGTTTTTTTGTAGAAAATGCCCGGGAAAGATTTAACAAGTGAACAAAAAGGCGCTATACAAGCTCTTCTACAATCAAACAAACATTCACAACGAGAAATTGCAAAATTACAGAAAGTATCTCCTTCTTCTGTATCGCGTTTAGCTAGAAACTTAAACGAAGGAGCTAGCACATCGACACAAAGACGGGCAAAGTGCCGTCGGAAAAGAAAAACTTCGAAGAGATCCGACCGTGAAATTGTTCATCAGGCTTTGAGCAATAGATTTGCTACAATTAAAATGATTTAAAAAAATTTACAAGAGAGAGGAATAGAGATTTCGAGCAGAACTGTCAGGCGAGAATTGGAAAAAGGTGAATAACTTAACAACATGATTTTTACTGAATTAATGTTTGCATTATTTAATAGGTTCCCTTTAGTGACGAGTGCTCGCTCTGTGTGAGGTTAGTGCAGCGAGCACAATTTGTTCGTAGACGACCTGGCGAACGTCTCATAGAGTACACGGTTCTTCGAACTGTAAAACACCCTCCGCAGGTAATGATTTGGGGAGTGATTAGCGGAGACGGACCCGGCCCTTTGTATTTTGTAGAAGGTACAATGCGTCAAGAGCAGTACATAAATGTGTTAAAAAACACGTTATTACCGTATTTTAAGCCAGGACGTCGCATACCGACAGGGCGCATATTTATGCAAGATAATGCTCCTTGCCATGTGGCAAAAAAGGTTAAGAAATCCTTTGAAGACAATCCTCCATACCTCTTTACGTTGGCCCGGAGATTCACCGGACCTCAATCCCATCGAGAACGTATGGAATCGACTAAAAAGTAAGGTATATGAAAGAGAAAACCCTACAAAGGAAATATTAATGAAGAATATAAAGGATGTGTGGGAGAACGATGAAGATATAAAAGAGACAATCATATCTTGCATTGAAGGTATGCCCCGAAGAATTAAGGATGTTATTAAAAATCATGGGTTATGGACTAAATATTAATTATCTATTTAATATTTACATATGTTACATATTTTTACAATATATTTTATAAATAAAGAATATAATACATGTATAGTTTATATTTTATTATGGAGAAACTACAAAATATTGAGTGTTTCAAGTAATTTGGCCAGGGACTGTAATCTCAATCAATTCTATGAATTTTATTTTAAAAAAAATGTATTCCTTAATATCTGCTTTTAAATTTTTCAATTGTACAACGTGATTTAAAAGCGAAATATAGAAACGACACTCTAATTTATATTTTTCCAAATATTTCAGAAAATACTAAAATCTTTTGAATTCATCCTAATATTTAATTTAAAAAAGATAGCTATTGTTTTTATTTTAAGAAATTGTAATTGTACGCACTACTCTGCAAAATAAAATTAATTATATAGAAAAATAGATTAGATCTTCACAAACAAAACTATATTCCTTTATTATTCTTGAATTACTAGTTTGTTCTTTATCTATTCTCGAATATCCAAGAAAGAGATAAGAACGCAGGAAAAAAAACAAATAATCGCAATTCGCTTCTGTTGCTTCCATTTCCAAAAAATAACGTTTTCTATCATACCAGAAATCAGAACCCTTATCTATGAATAAAAATCCCATGGATACATATCATACGGCGCCCTCTATTTTCACATTCGTCGCACATAAAATACAATTCAAAGGGACTATATGCGATACCGTTGAATACGGAACATTTTTATTTATTGCCCCTGTTTATCCATTCGGCAAAAGCGGGTCTCGTTTAACAAATATACTGCCCTGATTTTTTCTTTTTGTTGTTTTTTGAAACCCTATAAAGGGATATACATACGAAATCTCTGTCGGTGGGTGGAGCAAGTAAAGTGTTTAGTATAACACAAGCTCGTATTCTATCAAGAATGATATATAATGACTAATTTGTAAGACGCCATTTATATATACAAATGGTAAGTAAACATGTTGATTTATGGATGATATTGATTTGTTATCGTTTTTCTGCTGGTAAGGAAATAAGGGATATTTTTGTTTGTTAATGCTGTTGTAATATTCTTGTTCCTTTTCTAATCTAAAGATCTCGGTACATTACTGTGTGGGATGCTAGAGTGTTTTAAAATTCGAAAACTTTGTTCTGCTGTACCAATACTTTAATGTTAAAATATAACAATTAGAGTTCTTAATAACAATTCTATTTTGGACTAACTCGGCCTTTCAATCCGAACGGCGCGGCGTCGTATCCCGTCCGGGACGGTTGGTTTTTAATTACGCTACCGTTCATGGAGGTTCGGGCAAGCAAAAAAATGTACGGAAGTCAAAGAAAATAAGAGAAATATTAAATGGCCATGTATTTAATACTTACTTACATGATTTTACATATTTTCAAACACAAATTTATTAAAAAGAAAAAGTTAATGTAATGCAAATAATTTAAATCCGATTTTCATCGAAAAATCCACCTTTTGCCTTTAGGATTGCTGCCAATATTCTCGGCATCCGATTCACTAATTTTGCTAATGTTTCATTGGGCAAGCTTGTCCATACCTCCTGGAGAATGGTCCACTAATATTCCTTCGATTTTGGATACTTTTTCCTAACACATCGGTCTAATTCTTCCCATAACAACTCTATCGGGTTCAGATCGGAGGACTGTGGCGGCCATTCCATAATTTTTAGGGTTCTTTCATTTTCTTCTTGCTGCAGATAATCTGTGCACAATTTAGATTTATGTTTGAGGTCATTGTCCTGCATAAATTCAAATCCACGACCAATTAATCGGACTCCTGACGGTATGGTATTTTCCTGCAGGATTCTCCGATATTCTTTTTTTAATTATGCCCTCAATTTTGAGCAAATCTGCTCCGATTAAGGAAAAACAACTCCATACCATTACAGATCCGCCTCCATGCATCACCGTAGGAACTATACACTCCCGTAACATTCTTTCCCCTCTTGATCTGCGTACGAAAACACTCCGTCTATTTCCAAAAACCTCAAACTTGGATTCGTCAGTCCACAAAACGTTTTTAAAATCGTCCACTGTCCAATCTCTATGAGCTTGTGCCCATTTCAGTCGTTTCGGCCTATTTCCTCTTCGGAGTAACGGTTTTCGACAAGCCACTCGCCCATGCAACCCAGCTTCTTTCAGCCGACGTTTCACAGTACTCACAGAAACTTTGGAATCTCGCTCATTATTGAATTCTGCAGCAATTTCTGATGCTGTTAGTCTTCTATTGCGCTTACTAATTATTTTTATTCGTAAATCTTCCGCAGGAGTCGTTTTTCTTGACGGTCCTGGCCGATTACGATCTTGCACGTCACCGGTTGTCTTAAATCGAACTGTAGTATCATGTACTGTAGATTTTTTTATTTTTAATTTATCCGCAATCCGTCTTTCTGCGTACCATTCCTGATGCAAGGTAATAATAGCAGATCGTTTTGAAACAGCTAGAGGCTTTCCACGGGGCATTTTAAGCAGTCAAACCGAAATTATTTTATTTTTCACTTGCACAACCACAAATACTTTCACAATAACAATCTCTTCAGAACTACTGCGTTTACAAATGTTTTAATACTTTATAAAGGGTATACGAATATTTCCAGGTAACACGAGTGAATCAGCTAACCCTCCTAGGGATTATTACAAAGCTTTATTGTCACTGTAATTATTGGGGATTTCCAATATAATTATATATTTTATGATAACGATCTTATAATAGACAAATACTACCGGGAAATTGGTAAAAGGCTTCCAGAAGAGGTTAGTTTTAATAATTCCACACGGAAATGTATATCATATAATTTTAAAATTTTTTCCTAAACAGTTAATATAATTTGTCAGCTTGCCCGAACTTCCATGAACGGTACTGTATGTATAAAAATTGGAGTATGCCTCCTTCTCTGAAGTAAAACCGCAGGCCTCGTTAATACGATGTTTGGAACGTTAAAAATCCCTACCAAAGGTTGGAACACCTCTGGATTTGGCAAAATTCTTGTGGGGTTGGCTAATATCATAGTAATCGATAAGCCAATTTGTACTACATCAGCAAATCACAATAATTTATATAGAGTACACAACCAGCATGTGTACAGGTATTTCATATTCGTAGCATGATGTTAGGATTGTTTTAATGTAAACGTTTGATCCGGTGCAGACCTCCATCTCCAAAACCCTGTCGCATATGTCCTAGGTCCAAATATCTTTTATTATTTCGTAAATTTTTTCTCTTACCAACGATCCACCATATTTTATGTTGTTGGTGGTTATTCCATTCTGGACCGTTGTTGTTTTTCATTTGGTTTATGAAATTATTTATTTCTTCTCTAGTCGATTCTTCAACTTCGTAATATCCATTCATCTGGTCTAAATAAGGGTCATTTTCACTTTTTCCTGCGCCTTCGTTTAATAACTCTTCAAAGTATTCTCTCCATCTGTTTGTCACTTCCTTTTCGTTACATTAATGTTATTAAATATTGAATTAGAACTAGTAAATGTTTTTCTCAATGAGAACGAGAAACTAAACAGTTTAAGGAAGGTGGTACTGGTAAAAGGAAGTATATACTTAAGCAACTCCAGTCGAACTATTGTTCGTCGTTCTTCGTGGAAAAGCACCCACATCAAGGGGTTTGTTTCTCGATCGCATTACTTTTAGAACCTGTTCGAGTGTAAGAGAGCCTTTTAGAAGCCTTTACGTTCGCTCCCGCTATACAAGATACACTTCTTCGCGGGTACCTAGAAATTTACTTATCACCTACTTTTGAGAACGTTTCATTGCTACTGTTTCCTTTTTACTCTTATTCTGAATGGAATATACAAATTCACCTTTGTATTTCGGTTGGAAGTACTTTGAAATATATGTAATCTTCCTCTTTACCTGACCTCCTAGATTTTTTGTTGTTCCATTTCTATTTCGTGCAGTTTTTTCGCCTACTTCCATAGAGGTATTTTTATACTTTTCTTTTTAACTAGTTCCGTTCTTACACGTTTCGAGTTTCCCTACGCTTTAATCCAGCCAACTTGTTTGAAAAATACGATCTGCATGGTATAGAGTTTTCACGGGCTTCACGCTGTTGTTTTGTAGTTCGTAGTTAGTTGATTACAATTTATTTTAAATAAAAAAAGAAAAAATGCTAATACGAGGCAGCGACTAGCTATGCAGTACTGGAAATCCGCTTAGGGTGGGGTTTGGAGAGGATTTACAAGAGAATTCCAACTATGGACTCGTAAAAGTAAATGACGTGAGATCGTTTCGATGATTTTGAGGGCAACATACGATTCGCGGATGATTCACTGGTGTTTTTTTTTTGTTTTTTGTTCACTTCGTTGGAAAGGAGTATGAAATCATTTGAAAATTATGTAGAAAAATAACATCCTATGCGGGTGGTCGGAAAAGTTTCCAGCCTAATACAGAAACATGTTTTTTTTTGTTTCAAACTCAGTTCTATGTGTTCCTTAATGCAATAAGTAGCATTTCTTTGAGCTATTACATGTATTGGAACAGTTTTAATAAAAATTAATAAAAGTATTACATGAATGTTCTTTTTTTTGTAGTCACGTATCCTTTCTTTTCAGTGTTTGATATGGGCGATTGTAAATTTCAGCGGACGAGCCGTTGAGGTATGTAAATTGCAACGGACACTTCTCGGGTAGATCCTGGTACAAATGCAAACTGCAGCGGGCTTAATCGCCTAAGTTTCGTAAAACACGTATGTAATTAAATTTGTAAAAGCCATCACCTATCCACCATACACAGACGCGTTTCACCGTTTTCGGCTCCTCAGTGTGTCCTGTGGAAGTTAATGGTATTTCAATATTTTAAATCGTGTATATACGAAGTAGATGATGACGTTTGCAGCAATTAATCCGACAAAAATGTAAAAAAAGAGTAATTGCTTTGGTAATCGAAAAGACGCAGTAATATAATGATATTATAAGTTTGTGTAAATACGTAATAGGTGTGTATACGAGGAACACACTGTATATTTGTGAATACGGCAACACTGACAGTAATTGTCAAAAAATTTGAGGTTAGTTTAATGTAGCAAGTGTTTGTGAATAAGTCGCAGTTTATTTGAATTCGATATCTTTTTTCAAAAACCTTACGGAATTTTTTTTAAAGTTAAACGGTCAGTGTGAAATGGAAGTGACCCGAGAACATTTCCATGCAATGATTTTCGTTCAGGTTTAACCTTTAATGAATCATTTGCTCGTTTGCAAAATGCGTTTCCTGGAAAAGCCCCCCAAGTCGTGTTTAACTGGTTCAAAGGATTCCAACGAGGAAGATCATCTCTTGAGGATGAAAATCGTGAAGGTCGTCCTGTTTCAGCAACAACTTCAAGTTACATTGATGCTGTTCGCCGCATGATTGAAGAAGATCGTCGGGTGACCTACAGTGAAATTCGGGCAACTCTTGGCATTGGAATGATTGCAATTCACGCAATTCTTCATACACATTTAAATGTGAAAAAAGTGTCTTGTCGATACCACATTGTTTAACAGCTGATCAAAAAAAGGCAAGGGTCGACTGGTGCCTAGAAAACCTTGAACGTTATCATGAAGGTACGTCTAAGGTCGTTTATAATATCGTTACAGGTGATGAAACATGGATCTACTGCTATGATCCATTTACAAAGCAGCAATCTACCCAATGGATGTTTCAAAATTTGAATTGTTGAAAAGTTGAAATGCGACCCACAAAGTTCTGCTAAACAAATGATTGCCTTTTTCTTCAGCCGTACTGGTTACATTTGCTCTGTTCTTCCAGAGAATAGGAAAACAATTAATGCAGAATGGTATACCACCATTTGCTTGCCAACATTGTTGTCAAAAGTTCAGAAAAAACAAATTGTGTTACACCATGACAACGCTCCTGCACACTCTGCCAAGTTGACAATGGAGTTTCTTCGCTCTGCTGGGATAAAATTAATATCACATCCATCTTATAGCCCGAATCTAGCTCCGTGTGATTTCTTCCTCTTTCCAATTGAGAAGAGATTACGTGGAATCCATTGTTTAACACCACAGGAAGCTGTTAATGCATTTGAAGAGCATGTTAGTGCAATGTCCAAGGAAACCTGGGTTACCAGTTTTACAGAATGGTTTGAGAGGACGAAGTGCATTAAATGTAAAGGAGAGTACTTTGTAAAAGAATAAACATTGTTCGTTTTTATATTTTTTGTTTTTATCCTGTATTCAGAAACATACAGTGTGCCCCTCGTACATAACTTGCAGGTTCTTATCCTAGGGGATTAGTCTGCTGTAATTTACGTTTGTCCTTTGATACGACGCACAGTGGGGTATTGGGCAGATAAATCTGGTGATTTTCAAACTAAATTATCCCTGGAATTACCTGGTTAATGACTTAATTATGCTCACTCATTAAACTATAATTGCAATTGTAGGTATTGAATTATCCTCAGTTGTTTTCAAGTTTTTGAAGCAATAATTTTGTGATAGTTATAGCGAGTGTTATAGAACGTAACAACAAGTTCAATAGAAGGTCCGATTTTGGAACCTCCTCATTGACCTTGACTTTGCGTCCGCATAGGTCAAGGTCAGTAAGGACGTTTCAGAATCGATTGAAGCTAGTCAAGGTTAATGGCGAGGTTAAGGTCGGAGGTCACCACCAAGGCCGAGGCCTTGAAATAATAGGCTAGGTCAAGGACAATGAGGAGGTTGTGCAATGAAGAGGTTCTACAATTAGTTGAGAGGTGTTAAGGTCAGAGGGTACATTGTTCCTCAAGGCTAAGACGTTTTCCTGTGCTATAGATTTTTGGATCAACATGGGATTATGGTATCAACATCTAAAGGTATTTGTATAAATATATATATACCTTTAATAGATAAAAAACGATGTTCTGTTGCCACTTTTACTATACGATCATCTCTTACAGTTGTTTCGCGTTTGCTCATAGCATTTTTATGTGGTTCTAATTCGATAACCAGGAACTGTAGCTTAACACCTCGGCCTAAATTCTCAAGAAAACATTTTTCTGATGAATGTCTGGAGATACTCCTGCCTCCAGAACATCCTGAAGTGTTGTCAGAGGAAGAACTCAGTGAATATGTTTCTAACGAATGAATACTGCAATCACGTAATTTTTTTTCTTTAATTTGTTGTCAAATGTACTTTAACAGAACTTTATAGGTGTCTAATTTTTTAATTATATCTGTAATATAACTTATTTAGGTTAGTTGGAACTTTAATCAACCTAAAAAAAATGAAAAATTTAGAGAAATATTTATGGTCAGAAATTGGTTGTCAACACTCAACTGAACGACGGTACCAAAACGCACTTTATTAAATTACAATTTCTTTAAGCTAAACTTTCCAACAGAATACATATAACATCCAAATCATGAAAGCGATAAACACATATGTTACCGCTTTTGGGTCGAATTTCCATTTTCGTATTTACTTTAACTTAAACAAGAGAACAAGACCAAACAAAAGAGCGGCATACGCCGCCCGAGAAGCAACAAATTTAAAATCTAAGCCTCGTCTTATGTACATATATTTTGAACACTTAATTATCCAAACACAATCTGCTTAAGGAAGCGGTTATGTCAACGTATCCGCGTCGTACTTCAGAGCGTCGCTTCCCCCTTTAATATTAAAGATAATCTTTTACGACAACAGACGCTAAAATTGCTCGCAATAAAACGCCGCCTCTGAACATAAACACTGGAAAGAGAAGATCGTAGCGAGCGGTGTATGCGGCAGACCTTCTTTGCTTTCTTCGCTTTTTAGGTTATATTCGAGTCACTATATTCATTTTCCTCTTTGGTTCTTTTTTCTTTTGAGGATGCATAATGGTATAAGGAGGAAATATGTATAACTATACGTAAAAATACATTGTGCTTTCTATAAAATTACCAAACAAGTAAAGCAAAGGAATGACGGTAACTTTACTGGAACTTATGTCAATTTACATTCTGATGCTTTAATGTTTCACTGTAAATTCGCAGAAAGGCCTGGAGCTAACCTTTTATTCTTTTCGCTATTAAGTCCAGAGGGATATTATTGTTTTTTAGGAGAATTTAATTTTATTTATAATTCCTTGTTTGAATTTCGGGCTGGTTAACTTTATAGTTCCATTAAATAAAGCTGAAATTTCATTCTTTTTGTAAGAGAAGGGTTGGGCAGAATGAAAATTTAGGTGGCGATCAGGTGATGTGGGTCTATAACATACTTTTGTAAAAATTTTAGTTTTTTGGCATCCAACCGTGAGATCTAGAAAATTTATACTAGTATTTCATTCAATTTCTAAAGTGAATTGCAATTTTGGATGAAGTATGTTGAACTTTTTTAGAAAATATTGGAATTTATCATCTGGGAGGTACGCCAAACAGTCATATCTTTTGAAGAAAGGTTTAAAATTTGAATCAGGCATAATTTGCTTTTCCAAATCTTCAAGAACAAATCGAGCAATTGCGCTAGATATTGAGGAATCCATTACACATCCAAAAATTTGTTTATAAAATGTATTTTGAAATTGCATTTAAAATTCATTTTAAAGGTTGTTTGGTATTGTAAATTATACGATTTTTTTAGTTTTTGTAACAAGTGCTAGAGAACTGAGAACATTAATAATATTCCATCATATAGTTCAAGAGTATGGATATCATTTTCACCTCTGGAGTCATCACTAAACTGGGCAAACAGCGGTAACAGTCAGTGTAGTAGATATGTGGTGCGGAGTCGGCGATTATTTATTTCACGCGTTCACAGCGTCAGTATTAAATCGATGCTTCGATGTTCTGTGTATATGTAGGCTGTCGTAACTTATTTCGTAATTGTACGCTTATGTCTGGTTTAAAAATGTCCCAGTTAGGTACGTCGCGAAAACTTCCAATGGCAGACACAGTTAAAAACTTTATAGTGGACATGCCGGACTTATTTTTTGATGGCGCAAAAATTCAATGTCTAGTTTGTAAAATCCCTTTAATGTGTTGGTCCAGAAGCCATTGTCAACGTCACATCGAAAGCAAACAGCATTCTTCTGCAAAAAGTGGCATACGAGACCAAGAAAAATTTACATTTGATTTATGTGTTACTCTTATTTTATGTAATCTATCGTTTCGTTTACTAGACGAAGAAGCATTTGTCTCCTTCTGGAATAAATATGCGGACTGTAAATTACCTAGTCGGACATCGATACGAAATGTAGTGCCATTTGCTCGTGAACATATAGAAGAAAGAATGAAAACGGATTTGAAAGATAAGAAACTGTGGTTGTGCGTGGACGAAATAACAGATCGTCAAAAACATTCTGTGGTTAATGTAATGGAACGTACAATGGAACCACATCGACCGTCATCCTCCTTCTTACTTGCTTCCAAAAGAATACAGAAAAATCTTGAAGTTTGTTGGCCAGTGTAATGAGATTTGTGGTAAATAACTTGTAATAATGACAGAAGGGTGGCATAATTTGGTCTTATACCTTTGTGCTTCTTATTTATATGATTATTGTCTACAACGAAACGTTCAATTTGTTCTAAACTTGTGAAGGGCATTATATGTACACATATTCCCTATAGATCCTTCTTCACCCTATACAACGCAGGCGCAAATGAAGCAATATTTCATTCACGCGCCAAGATTATTGTGCGTCTCTGTCATAAAACTCTGTACGGGGATTTGTTCGCCGCCTAGCGGGTGATACGTTCATCCACACAGCTCGCGAGTTCTCGTATTTCACCTATGTATTTATTTATTTATTTTTCCCTTTTACGCGGTAGTTGGTAGCTTTTTATTCTTTTGCTCTGAGGGACTCCGAACTCATGATTTAAACATGATTATCGGCATCCACTGTGTGGGTTTTGACGTATGTGTCTTTGGTCTGCTTCGAAAATGAGTTATGTATTCTGGACTCTCTTTGCTATATAGGAATTGCTTAGACAGAGATGTCAAATAAATAAATAAAGTTTAAATGGTTTTTTGTTAGTTATATTCTATTAAATTAAAAGGATATGGATATTTTTAATGACGTTACTATGGAATATTTCACTTATTAAGCTGGCCAAACTAGTTAGCTAAAATATTAATCGACCGTCGGGATCATTTTCTCAAAATGAATATTTCATTTTACTTTTTTCTACTTCCTTAAAACCAAATATCGTCGGTTTGGTGTCGAAATTTTACATTTTATAAGTTTATTATCAAATTACATGGAGAGGGTTCTAAAGAAATCTATCCTGAGTTTCCAAGCAGCCAATTGTCTTTGAAAATACAATATACTTATTATAGTAGGATGTATTTGCAAAATATGCTATGGAATCCCTTTAATATGGGTCTTTTTATATTACACCATGTAAACGCTAAAGGTACCGGCAGATTTCTCACCACACTGAATATCTAGTGTTTATCATAGCACCCCACAGTCCTTGCTGACATTATTTTTAGACCATGTAACCTGAAAAAGACAAAAATGTTTATCGCCCAATTGTTTCACTACAGGAGCTTTTGGTGTCAGTATTAGATTTTCTGTTGTGTATTGAATCCAGAAATTTTGGCTAACTTTTTAGGTCAAATACACCTATAATTGGGGATAAGTCGACGCTACTAGATTCAATCGAAAGTCTCCACTTGAAAATGGTAATGAGAAACTTTCCAATATTTCCATTGGAAACCAAAGCAACAAGTACAACTGACAAGAAATGTTGCCAAAGCCTTTAAAAATGAAGACATTGCTATTATAAGAAAATAAATCCACAAAAGAAATAAAACGAATGAACTAAAAATTAACGAAAATGTTTTGGTAATTCTAGTAAAGCTTTAAATATGTATATCCAGCTACTTTCAGTGCTGAATAGGAATTCAATATTGCTCTTTGAAATTTAAAATTTGAAATTTTATAACCAGTTTCCTTCAGAATAGAATTTTAGACTCTTAAATAGATTTGGATGACTTCCAGTTGGTGATCATTGCAACAATCCAAGATTATTAGCTCAGCTTTTTAAAATATTTACACACCCGTCTCTATTCTAGTTTGTCAAACAGAGTTGCCCCAACTGGTTAGTTTCTTTCCAAATGAATTATTGTGATTCGTTTAGCAATTAAAAAAAATGTAATATACGTCTCTTTTCGGACGCCAGTATGGTCGGGACGCCAAAATGTAACGTACGTCTCTGTTCCGGACGCCAAAATATAACGTCCTACTCGCGGCAGGAAAATTATAATAACTTTCTTATTCTCAGACGTAGAGTTACACCTGGCGACTGCTTTTTTTCACACCTGCCAAGCTAGATACGATGGACTCTGCTCACTAGTGACATCTTCGGTTGATATACGGGAGATTATCGTATAAATAAAACGGATTTACTTTTCAGATAATCTTTTTAATCGATTTGATGTTACTGAGTGATTTAGACGGGAATAAAGTATACAACATTAACTTTTCTTATTTTAAACACCAAGATCTCATACTCAGTGTGCAGGGGATCTATATTATCGACTTCTTAATACAGTTTGATTTGCTGTTGCTGGGATGTCGCTAGCTGTCACGGGATTATTAACTGTCATATATCAGATTTATAGCATGTATTTTAAGTGACTTCATGTTTATTTATGTTTTAAAATAAAACTATTAGATGTTTACAGTTTTTAGTGATCAAGAAAAGTTAAGTGAATATCAGATTGATTGATTCAGTGTGTGTGAGCAGTCTTAACCACGGGGTAGCGTTGAAAATGCCAAAGGGTCCAATTTAACAGGAAAAGATGTAAGTACAACGACAATCCTTTATTTACACATAACTTCATAAAATAAAATAAAATGATTGAAAAAAAGCAAATGCTTTACTTTCGCAGTTACGAGTTCGATCAGATTTTAGTCGGGTCTTTGAATTTTATGTCGCGGGTAGACACTTACAACATTCTCGGTAACGGACTTAGATTAATTTCGGTCAAGATTTCACGACATGCAACTTAGGCCACACTGTCGTGTAATATTAACATTACCTTGTCCAAACTTCATCGGACGCTGCTAACAGTCGCAGAAGGATGAAATTTGGCCAGGATCTCTCGCAGATCAAAACCACCTAGAGATGTTCCCCCGAAGCTTACGCCACAGAAGGGTTGTTCTTTTCAAAGCTCGAGGCCCACAGAAAAGACCAATGTACGCGAATCCGGTCGCCTTTTATATCGAATTCTACTCTTTTTTGCTTATCTACGTCATGTGGCCTCGCGTGTAAACGGCGCGCGCTTCTCACAAAACTCGTAACTTGTGCTTATGCAATATGCACTAACGTACATCATAAATGACCACATTCGTAGAGTACACTGGAGTACAACATAAATGGTTCTGGAATTTGAAATAATAATTAAAAGTGAATTTACGATTTACAACAAAGATTTAAAGGCTAAACAAGACACGTAAAAATTGAAATAATAATTTTTCTTTGTTCTTTCCAGAATTAAAGTCTTTAAATTTGACGAAACGGGATGGTTCGTCACAAAATGGGCGTTATCTTTTTCGTATTTTGTTACAAAGCAAAAGTATTTCTCTGCTGATTCACTTACCAAAATAACACAAGAAAATAATTTTCTATAGTAGGTAAAACATTTACTGACAAATTTTATTTTTGTGCAATTCTTTCTAGCTGGTGCGATGTTTTTTTTTTTATCAGAGAATTGATTTGCAATTCCTTGTGGGTTTCCCCAACTATTGGTTCTTTCTGTGTCAATATTCAGATGGCAATCTTTATTTTAAACTTAGAATATTGCACTTGAAGAAACTGAATCTTTTGAGTCTTCATTGAATTTTAGACATCTTTCCTTTCTTTCAGTGATTAAAGCGACATCTACAGTTGGATTTTTTTAACGAAATATTTGGCGTAATTTATTTTTTCATCCAAATTTAGTTGCTTGTAATTATGAAAATGTCACCGTGCTAGCATATTCATCAACATATCTGTGTTTGATTGATAAAACACAAGCAGTGCTATCGAACTCTAAACAATTGCATACCTATACATATAAATCGGCAGCTACATTGTTCTAGAACGCATTTATCGTTGAGAATAATGCAACGACCATTAAAAAAACAATGAGGCGCTTAACAACAGGCCGAAAACAACCGTTCAAAATCAATTTGTTTCCCATGTTTTTACAACCAACCGTGTTCCATTTAGATTGAGGCTAAATAATTAAATATGAGCATTCAATTGTTTATAAACATTTTTATTAAAGGAAACTAGTTATATATGAGGGTAGATTAAAGTTGTAAAAGTTAGGGAAACAAATTTGTTACGCTCGATTTTGTGTTATCTGAGAGTTTGCTGAATTGTTTTTCGTATTTCTACGTATGGGATGTATCAGTGGTTGGGCAGAAGTTCATTTATTCTTCAAATAAAGGTGATGTACTGTAATGTTTGTCTATTTTGTAGACACTTTTCTTTCATAGACTCGGGAGTATCAAGTAGATACTCCGAGGACAGAGAAAGTGGAGCTACACAGGGGTCTCGGCTACATAAGCCGCTGCAGAATCCAAGCAGGCGCCGGAAAAACTCTGACAGATGTTAGCGGAGAACTTGTGGTTGAACGATATTAGTGGCACTAATGGCAGCAATTTCAAGTGTAGTATTTTTAATATTACAATAATATGTGGGAAATCAATATTTCAAAGTTCAAAGACGAAATTTAATTACACATCTTAACCCTAGGATGCATGGGTGTTCGGATATACAGATTAACATTTCTCGGGTCTCTCATGCCCGGTTGTTTTTTTACTCTGTTAAAAATATATAAGAACATGGAATATATTTAAATCATTTATTTGTGTGTGTAAATGTAAATACATGTTCAAAAGTGGCAATTTTTACGAATTCTTGCACTATGTTCGTTGCATACATTATTGCGACACTTTTCACAAATCAGTTTGTTTTTTCTGTCTAAATTAGAGGGACACATCATGCATCTCTTCCTTTTATTTGTAACGGCATCAGTCGCAGTTTTTTCAATGTTAATAAATTTATTCATACAATTTATTGAATTTCTTGGTATTTTCGAATATTTTGACCTCCTTATCGTATGCGGTATTACCAATTGCTCAGCTAATTCCTTTAAAAATAGTCGTCTAGTGTGTGTTACATTCCTATGATAATCAGGTTTCAACATGGAAAATATAATAAATTCATTTAGTGCTGCAATATCGATCATATCGCTCCGTTTGCCTTTTACATGTATAGTTGGACTGTTTTTAATCCATTACGTCTACTCTTCCTTTGGTCTTGTTATAATAAAGTATTAATTCCGGTTTCTGCCTAACATTTTCACTTACAGACATGTCACTGTGCATGGTGCTGAGCAAAATGACTGACTTGTTTTTCTTAGGAATGTAGCCAACCCTAGTCATTTTGTCATAAAAGCCAAATGTAGAAGAGTAGACCGGTTTGTTCTCCGCATCTCTTATTTCATTTGGTATTTCGCTCTTATTTTTTCTTAGTGTTCGAATCACTGTTAGGTTCTTTTCTAATAAACATTTAGCCAATGGAATGCTTGTAAAGAAGTTATCCATTGTAACATTTAGTCCAGAGTAGTGGATGCTGCGTATTAAAGTTTGCACTACTTCAGAAGCAAGATTTGTATGGATAGGTTGATTGGGTCGTCGTCCGGTATATACCATTCCATCAATTGCAAATCCTGATTCTGACTCACACATCCAGAAAATCTTGAGACCGTATTTTGACGGTTTATTTGGCATATACTGAATAAATGAACATCTCCCTCTATACGAGAGTAATTGCTCGTCAATGGTAATACTTTCGTTTGGCGCCAAAGATGACCTGCATTGTTGTAAAAATAAGTTCCATATATACGATTTCGGAGCTAATCTATCGGTCTGTAGGCGAAAATCACGAGTTCTTTTGTCATAAAAACGCAGGTACCGTCTAATATCTTCAAACCGATTAATTCCCATAGTAGCTTGATAAATAGGATTACATTTATTAGAAGAAAACAGTTCTCTTATCGGTATGTCCCAGTTTCTTTCCATACCAACTTGCATCAGCAAACCTAAGAAAGCATTCAGCTCCATCACATCAATATCTACCCATTCTTTGTCTTTCATTGTAGTTATTCTTCGAGCTTCAAGGTTTGTGGACTTGACGACTTCTTCTAAGGTCGTTCTTGTAATAAAACATTTGAAAGCATTCTCAGGTGTACGTTAGGTACATTACGTTTTGCAGTTTTCGTAGAGCTTGTAGATTTTATTTCACATATTACAACATGTTGCAGCCGATTGTTAACACAATGTATTCCAAATAATATTGCAATATGCAGTACATTGACGCCAGAAGCAACAGATTATTTAAACAAAGACAGTTTTGGATGTAAATATAGACGATTATCAATTAAAAATTAACAGAGCCTACGAGGCTCGAGAAATGTAAATACGCGGTAGAATTCAAATATCTAAAATAGATTTTCATATAAATTATATAGATCAAACGCCAATTAGAAATAGCAACAGGAAGATCCAGTTGAGGCATAGACAAGGCCCGGAAGAAAAACATTTAGAGATAAAGAAGTTATGAAGCTTAGAATACCACGCTGGGCTTCGGAGGTCCGTGTTATGCATCCTAGGGTTAAAGAATCTTGTCAGCCATATTTTCTTTTTCTTTCACCTCATTAAACAAAATCCTTTTTTTTTATAAACGAATCCTTTTTTTGTAAAGATGGTCGTGTGCGTTCTTATCTAGTACCAAGCGAAAACATCTGTGGGTTTTAAATAAGAACTTTAGTACATAGTAGTAAAGATTGGGACGTTCATTCGTGACCACCAGCAAATATGGCGTCTAAAATGATTTACTAACTTACGAAAAACACTGTATATACAACCAAATCAATAAATATATATTTATTTCCATTGTCACCAAAAAAAACAAAAAGCATAAACTCTATATTCTCCTGAATATCGAATGCAGGGCTCGTCTCGATGCCCTATTGCTGGCAGGTGCTTTATCGTTGTTTGAACACGAAAAAGGGGAACAACATAAAATCGAGGAGCCTACGAGAAGGGTATATCTGCATATACATACATATACACGTAGGAATGTATGTAATGTGTGGGAGGTGGGCATAAAAGTTTACTTTTATCTTTGAAACGCATGTATTTATTTGTTTCCTATATCGAGAGCGGTAGAAATCATTTGGAATAATACAGTGTATGCTTTCTATGTCTATTTTGTTGTGATAAATTCTCTACCTACACAATAGGAGGATGATATGAGGAAGTATGGTTTGAGTTCTGCTAGAAAATTGAAGCTAGAATGAAAAACAAAAATGCACAAAATGCCACACACTTATTCAAATTTAGAATATGCAAATATGGTGTTTGATGATGCTTTTTGTAATCGGAGTGCTACAGTTGCTGTTGAAGAATATCGCCAACGGTTTCCGTTTTAGAGAAATCCTGGTAAAAACGTATTTATCAGAATTTTCAACGAACTGTGCGAGACCGGAATGCTTCCCAGTGCTAACATAACATCTGAACGAGCTACTCGAGAAGGTTTAGAAGAAGTAGAAAATATTCTGGATTTAGCAGAAGAAGCAACGACCAGATGAAGCAACATTCATCCGTAACGGTAGTAATAACACTCGAGATTCTTATGTATGGTTGGACGAAAATCCCCACTCAACAGTCGAAGGTAATTTTCAGTACAAGTTTTCGGTAAACGTGAGGTGTGGTATCGTCCATAGCTATTTAGTTAGCATTTTTATTGTGAAGAATCGCCTCATAAGAGAACAGCACTGAAATTTTTTTTTAAATGAATTACCAGGACTATTAGAGGATGTTCCTCTAAATCATCAGAATGCAAATGTATTATTAGCATGATGGAGGTCCTGCACATTTTGCCCTTTAGGTCAAGCAACAGTTGGACGGATAGACTTCCAGGGCTTTGGATTGGTCCTACCAATTGGCCTCTAAAATCTTCAGCCCTCACACCATTAGACCATTGTTTATGGAGCTGGTTCAAAAATGAAGTTTACAGGGTAAAATTCGACGTATTGGAAATATTGCAGCCGACATTAAGGAAATATATGAAGCAATCAGGGGAGCAACAGGTGCTCTTCGCATAAAAGGTTTATTAAAAGTACACTATGATTAAAAAAATGTTAATGTATAAAATTTTGCTTTTTTCTAATTATGGTATAACCTGAAAACAAATGAAAATCGGATAAGAACGTGAGATTTTTTACATTGTTTCCTGTATAAATATTTTCACGTTTATTATTTTGTCCTGTCAATGGGAGTGTCCTGTTGGAAAATAAAAAGCATTATTATTGCAGTATTACATGGATTATAAGACGCACCCTTATTTCAGTAGAGTTGGTCACTAGCGCCAACCGGCAGTGGTGGAGGTTCGATACAACCCTCAGTATAACTGTGAGTCTCAATCAGATCTGTTGTGTATACATATACGCTGCCGTGAATACTATTTCGTAGTTCTCCGTTTGTTTTAAAAATGTTGCCTACGTTGCGAAAACGACCAATGTTGGACAAAATTACAGAATTTATAGCAGAAATGCCTGACCTAAATTATGATGGCGTTAAAATTCAATGTGTAGTTTGTAATATCCCTTCAGTGTGTTGGTCCAAAAGGGATTGTCTACGTCACGTAAATAGTAAACAGCATTCTTTAAAAAAAAATTGCACACGACACTATGACAAATTTAAATTTAATTTATGTGTTACCTTTATTGCATGTAATCTACCGTTTAATTTACTAGACAAGGAAGCATATGTTTTCTCTTGGAATAAATATTCGGACTGCAAATTACCAAGCCGGGCATCGTTACAAAGAATTGTGCCATTTGCTCGTGAACATGTTGAAAAAAGAATTAAATCGTAGTTGAAAGATAAAAAACTGTAGTTATGTGTGGACGAAACAACAGATCGTAAAAAATATTCTGTGGTTAATGTAATGGTACCTACATACAATGGAACTACATCAATCGTCATCTTCAATTCTATTAGCTTCCGGACGAGTACAACAATGTACTGCCGAAGTAATTTCAAAGTTAAATGCATTGAAAACTTCCCCCAAACCAATTGCTGTTTATGAGTGATGGTGCCGCAAACATGCTTTCTGTAGGCCGGTCTCTTAAAAAACATTGTGCTAACTTGTTACATATTACGTAAAATTCATGCTTTCAGTCATGTGGCAGATAGTATTAGAAAATGTTATCCCGAGGTAGACGCTTTAATAGAGCATATAAAAGCTGTGTTTGTCAAATCCCCAAAACGTATTCGCAAATTTCACAGATTGTGCCCCCGTATGCCAGAGCCACCTGAACCTATTCTCACACGTTGGGGAACATGGTTACAGGCCGCGTTTTATTATCATAAATATTTTGAGAATATTAAGAACGTGGTTTAACAATTCGATCCAAGATCAAGGAAAGCCAGTAGAAATTTCAAGATAGTCAGGTTAAAACGGATTTGAAAACTATTCAGAACAATTACTTCGGACTAGTGGAGGCAATAGAAAAATTACAAAATCCTTCGGTGTCGTTAGTGGAATCTCTGCAAATAGTGCAACATGTTCACGCACAGCTATGCGCGGTAGAAGACGCAAAAAATGTTTGTGTTCTAGAATGGTTTGAAAGTGTTTTAGAGAAAGATTCTGATTTTGGCACATTAAGACAAATTTGTGAAGGTGCGTCAACAGAACCGTTAAGTTGTTCCAAAGATTATTTTAATTACGCAAATACAACGTCACTAGATGTAGAACGTTCGTTTTCTGCATATAAACACACTTTTTCTTCACACCGCACTCGGTTTGGCGAAACAACTGTGGAAACATATCTAATGTTGCAGATATTTAACAGACATTATTCACTTTGTGATTTCACGGAAGACTCTCAAGACGGTAAGTGTTTGAACACGTATTATATTTTATTTCTGACCATTTATTTTCTGTAAACTTTTATGCGCCCGCCACTGGCTGTTGGCGCAAATTGAGCAACTCTAATCATAAGACGCACCCTTATTTCAGCTTCTCGGGGTATACTCTTTACACCGATCAGACGTGATCGAATATAAGACGTACCATGAATACAGAAACCTCAAAATACGAAAAAAAATGCATCTTATAATCGATGCAATACGGTATTAATTATTTAAAAGTTAGAATAATGCACACAACACAAATATTCACTAAAGAGTTCTTTCTATATATTTTGCCCTCTCTTTCGGATCAAAAATTGAACACACTACAGTGCTCTCTACCTTGCATTCACCATCACTGTTACAAAGAACATAACATACGCAGTCATATATCCAGCACTTGCATCTACAATCATCCTCTTTGCACCTCCCATTTGATTCTATATTTTAATAAATTTACAAGGAAAGGCTTTCGTACGTCAACAACTTTCGTTACCGGCAACGACTACCGTTCCTTAGAAGACAGCCGCTACAGTAGAAGAAAGCGCAAGGACGCTAACAATAACAGCGGGACTTATTGTACGTACGGCGAAGGCAAACGGTTGAAAGCAAAGCGAACACAATGCGTCGACCCGAAGACTCCTCTAAACTGTACGCCACCGCCATCGTATAACGGCGGAAGGTCGAACAAAGCGATGGATGGAAGAATGACAATCGTATAAGCGTATAGCAGAAACTGGGTGAGTTTGGCAAGCGCAGCGTAGGAAGATAGTTGGCAAGAAAAGTTAGGCGGAAAAAGCTTGTACAGAAGAAAGAAGTATATATAGCAACACGTTATAGGAAGAAGTTCAAAGTCGGAGAAGGAGTACCAACAAAAGACGATGAATAATAGAACGATATTTGATGGAAGTAAAAGCTGCACAATGAGAAATCATACAACTAGGAAATTGAAAATTTATTGCTTGTTGCCTGTATACATAAGTACTAGAAAATATAGGGATTTACTAAGAGTCATTGTACATACACTCCTGGACAAAATTAACAAACCAATGTAATAATCCATTTTTGATAATTCTACCAACAAACTGTATTCCTTTGACAATTTTGAAGTGACATTATTAAGTTAAGCAATGCCATGTTCATCAATTGTGACGAAATCTGTTGGAAATCGAGTTTATTCATCTTTTTATTTTTTAATTTAACGTGTTTAACGCCGCTTGTGTGTGTTTTTAATAACAATGATAATAAATAATAATTAGAGTTTGTTAAAAAGGTGGTACCGATCTCGACAGTACCGCGAGAGAGTTGAAAGCGACAGTACGTTGCACGCTGCACGCCAAATAAGTCCGCGGAGATGGGACGTCCAAAGGGTGTAACGTTCCCTTCGAATGCGAATAAATATCTCAGGCATTTCCCTGGATTAGAATATAGAAGTCCGCATATTTATTGCACAATATGCAATAGCGGATTCCTAAATCGCGATAGGTTTGAATGTAGAAAATATTGTAAAAGTAAACGTCATTTATTGAATTTAAAAAACAGTATTCCATACTGGCAATTTTTATATGATTTTATTTTTATGTTAAGTGTGTGCAACATCGCACAACATCTAATATCTAATGAACACTTTCGTCTTTTTTGGGCTAAGTAGGTTCCCTCATGGAAGCTGCCAACATCTATGCAATTACGATACAATTTGCCACGTGTGCAAGGTACAGTAAAGGGATGTATAAAAGACGAGCTGAGAGTGTGGATGAAACAACTGATGCTCAGAAACACGGCGTCATTCATGTTGTAGCGCGTCCTTTAAAACGTGATGGTCCACCAGCTTCATTGTTGTTCTTGCGGAGTATCCAAAACGTAAGCACTTAGGCAAGATATGGTTCTAATGCATTGCTGCTAATAAGTGGAGTGCTTTAATCCGAGGATGGTATAAGATGCACCCGTGTTGGCAGACAGATGGCGCTTTGCGTCAAAATCTGGATTACCATCTATGACTACTATTCCTTAGTCGACGTCTGTCAACATTTCGGAAAGATTCATCGAGTAGTATTGTTTTGAAAGTTGTTGAAAAAGAGCAACTTTATGTATTTGTGGAATCATGCAAAAAGAACAATACCGAAAACGTGTGCAAGACTCAAAGAGAAGTTGGAGGTAGAGAAGTTGCAGGACTCAAAGAGAAGCAACAAAGACGCATAATATGTGCCGTTGACAGTTGTATTGCGCTCTTTAAAGTCGATGAGTAAAATACCCTCACAATCCCAAAGTATTGTGGCCATCACCTTTTTCGTTGATTCAACGACATTCGTCTTTCTGGGACGATTCCTTTTTGGATAGAGGATAGAGGATCATAATACAGAACAATGGACTCCAAAATCGGTTTCGGGTCGTCTCCACACATGTTTAAAAACGAGAGCGCACATTCGACTCGACGTTCACGTTGGAGAGCAGAAAGTAGACGCGGCACCCATCTTTCACAGATCTTATTCATACCCAAATGGATATGGATAATTCAACGAATATTTGTTTCAGAAATGCTGGACATCACTGCTAATTCCTTCACTTTCAAACGGCGATCTGCGAAAACCATTTCTTCAATAATTGAAACGTTTTGAAGCGTTATCAGTTGGCCGACCGAGGCGTTTATGATCATCAAGGGATTCTTGTCCCAAACGGAAACGTACTGTGTACTTTTTTACCATGGAACATGAAGGAGATAAATCGGCATAAACGCCGTAAACCGGTGTTACGCTGACGCTGAAATTAAGGGTCAGGAAATGGGGGGTGAGGGACGAGAATGGCACACAGATTCCGAATTTATCTTCACAGGCTTCGGATCACTTCGCGGTTGGAGGTAACTGTATTACAAGAGGGTGTCGCGAAGCTTAATCTTCCTGTCGTATGTTTTCACAAGAACAACCAAAATAAATGTTTCATTCTATTCATTATAAAGCAGATATAATTACTTAAACAGGCTAAAATAATTCGAACGGGCCAAACGGACCTAAATTTCCTAACGGGCTGGGCCGGACGGGCCTTGTTCCGAGGTAATGAACGCAACGGGCGGGCCTACCCCATGCTGTAGCGGGCCACGGGCGGGCTGGGCCGTGAAAATAGGCCCATGCAGTGCTCTAGTGTAGGCCTCGCACATGTGCAACTATGACGCAATAGAGTTTGAACACGCTCGAACCTGTCAGGCCGAGAATTTATGGCGTCTACCTCGTATGTTACCAAGTGTTGATAAAGAAGATCTATATTTGAAACTGTCTCGAAGACCAATTATTTTTAACTGTAAAGAGATACCTAACCAATTTCATATTGTGGCCTGAATTGAGGAAACATTGTTATTTTTTAAATTTTAAAGAGAAGTTGCCGAAATATGGCCAGCGATAACTACGTGCTTTTATCAAGGAAAATAGTATTTAAATGGCGAGAATTATTTTTTAATTAATAAAGGTACTGATGCTCATGAATGAACAAAATATTTCCAACATTTTGCAACTAAATTTCAATTACACCCTACATACATTTACACATTTATAACCTCATTCCCACTCTGATTCTATCTCACCCATCCATCATAGAAAATAAGCTTATTTTATATACGACAACGTATCGAAAATGAGAGTAAACCCATCCTACAAATCCAAATCTCATATTTTTCATACGTCAGAATGTATGACAGCGACCTACAAGCTGAAATTGATTCCCAGAGCTTACCTACGCTATGGTATTTGGGACGCCTGGAATTCCCACCGTCATCGATATAGTAAACAGGAAAGCTGCTGTTGGATTTTAGCCGATGTAAGCACTACATTTCCATGTCGTCTCGCAGAAGACTCCGTCGGGATTTGGCATGTATGTGCTCCGATACGCTGCGTGTTACTTATGCCATGGGGAACGAAAGGGTTTTTTGCGTAGATGACTGGAGGAAGATGAGTAATGGCATCACTGTACCAGTATGCTGGTGTTGACGTTCAAAAAGGAGAATTTTTAAATGAAGAGTTAACGCAATGCATCCGCACGATATCAATATGAGGATGATGGAAAAAGGATAAACGTAGTAATATTTAAAGATTTCGTGAGCAAACAACTCTGCACTTTTACATATAGAAATATAGAATCAATTAACCTAAGCTGAAGAGTTTCAAGTCCCAACATGAAGATGGCATTATTCGTCAAAAATGTCCTGGCAATGTTATTTAACAGTCGCTTGTGTCGTTTTGTCTTTGAGCTCCTTTACCACTCCTTGGCAGTCTCCCCACGCTGCTAGACATTTATAACGATGATAATCGGGGTGGACAATTCAGCTTGGTATATAGTTCTCCACTGAATGCAAACGTATTTTCCTAGACTGATGCGAAGGATTGAGACAAGCAGAGGTTATTTGGGGGTTAAGGATCTGTTTGGTATTTTTCTTTTTGCCTTGGTCCGAGGAAAAGCATAGTTCCTTTGTTAGCAGCAAAAGGAGACAGAATTCTGTTCAAGGACTAAGTATTATGCTGCAATTTGAATAGGAAAGTTGGGATAATTTTGAGCTGAGAAATTATTTGGGGGATGAGATTTCAGCTCTAGAATGCAAACGTATTTTCCTAGACTGATGCGAAGGATTGAGACAAGCAGAGGTTATTTGGTGGCTAAGGATCTGTTTCACGTTTTTTGTTTTGCCTTGGTCCGAGGAAAATCAGAGCTTCCTTTGTTAGTAGCAAAAGGAGACATAGTTTTGTCCGGAAATTTTGTATTAGGCCACAATTTAGGCTCGAAAGTTGCGGGAATTTTGAGAAGAGTAGGAGAACATTGCAAACTTTGGAGCTGAAAGTTTTCGCAGAGAAAGGTCATCGAAAGGTTTACTTTTGATATGATTCTCTAAACATTTCAAGACATCTGCGTATCATTTAACAATGGTGTTTCATATTGGGATTTTTAAATAAAAGTGGGGTGAATATTTTAAATGTACATTAACCTTTCTACAACAAAATCTTTCTCCTTTCCAACGTTTTAAATTAAATTTCAACATACTTTCCCCCAATATCTTTCCGCATCCAATAACCAGGAAACAGGTAAAACACTTACGAAACCCGTAATACAACGTTCATTAAACCCGCTTTCTCTTCGCTCCTCGCCTACCCCCCATCCATCTCTGCAGATACTTTCGAAAAACAACAATCCTAGTACCCGCGAGCACCTTAAGCCGCAATAAATTTTAAAAAAGGGGACAGGCGGACTGTGTCGCCCAACGCGTAATAACGACCCTTCCCATCCTTTCCACCCACCCTGCCGCTTCGGATGCAACCCCTTGATTTACTTTTCCAATCTCTCTGCAATTTGCGCCCCCGCAGAATTGAAAATTTATTTTATGTCAATTTGTCTACGCTGACGCTGAAATTAAGGCTCAGGAAATGGGGGGTGAGGGACGGGAATGGCACACAGATTCCGAATTTATCTTCACAGGCTTCGGATCACTTCCCGGTTGGAGGTAACTGTGTTACAAGAGGGTGTCGCGAAGCTTAATCTTCCTGTCGTATGTTTTCTGAGAGGAGACGGAAGAGGTACGGTGACGACATTTTGGTAGCATTTGAAATTCTTTCCGGTAATTGTGAACGATGGTGTGGGGTGGATGGAACGAATTCTTTTAGTGGAAAAAGGAAATTGATGGAAATAGGTTAAAATCGGGGTTTTGAACTTAAAATGAAGTTATTTACATTGTATTTGAGCTTACTACACATTTCGTCTTGATATTATTATGTTAATTAACAAGTTGTTAAATGATAACTATTGATAAAGTTGGGAGTACACTGTGAAAGAGTTCTTTCAGGTTACTGGATGTCAAGATAATATTAATGTCATCGGCGTGAAAAGTTAGGTTATCACGAATATTCAAAAAACAAGGCATATCATTAATGAAAATTGAAAAAGTGTGGGGCCCAAAACAAATCCTTGGAGAACACCTTTGTTCATGATGCTTAGATGGGAAAAGGTTTGATCGATAACAATTTTTTGTTGACGATTTTGTAAATAGCTTCTGAACCAATCTAAGGATATGCCATTAACGCCGTATCGTTCCATTTTATAAAGAATAATATCGTGATTAACATTGTTAAAAACCTTTGATGAATCAGTAGTCAACATTGGTTGAAATTTGTTTTAAAACTTGAAAAAGAGCTGTATTAATGGAACGATTTGGGGGAGAGTCATGTGGATTTTTAGAAAATAATTCAAGCTTACTGAAAAACTGTAGAAGTTTACTATTTATTATGGATTCATACATTTTAGAGAACGTAGGCAAAATATTGATAGGACGGTAGTTGTCCAAGTTATTTTAATCACCATTTTTATGCAAAGGTTTAACATTAGCTAGTTTTAAAGCGGTGGGAAGTATACCTTTACTAAAGGAAAAAATTATTAAATGATGCAATGATCTTTTGATGAGAAAAGCAGAAATGGAGTCATGATCAAATGTTTTAGAGTTATCTAACTTGTACATAGCATTGAAAACGTCGGATTCATCAGCAGGGGTTATAAAAAATGAATTAAAATTATGGGTAATAATGGAATCAAAAACATCAAAATTTATAGATGAAAAGGTTGAAGAAATTGAAGCGGTTGGAGAGTCGTAAAACTTATGACAAAAGGCATTACAAAGCTCAGAGGAATTAGCAAATTTATGAGGTATTTATTATCAGTGAAGTACTATTAGTACGGATTACTGACCACACTGCTCTTGATCTATTCTTGGAAAAACAACGAAAGCATTGATAGTTTTAGAAACTGGTTGCCATGGTACCTTCTAGGTATTAAATTGATTCTTTCTTAAAGACATAATGTATTGTAACGTTAAAAATAACACCTGTAGAATTGCCCTGATTAGCTTCATGACTAGCGCTATTCAGCCACGTTTGTTCAGGTATATTCGCATACGACAGCTGTCAGAGCGATGCTTCTCCAATTGTTAGTGCATGTTGTTGCAGATGATAAATATGTTAAGAAGTAGGTTTTCGTTCAAAGTATTTTCAAGGAAAAGTGATCAAGTATTATTTCGAAATTCCAGTTTTACGAGATCGTTTGAAAAAATGCCATTCTTAGTTTAACTATGAAATTGTTTAGATCTCCGTTATAATAAGAAAAAGGAAAAAGCTTTCCAAATACATTGTCTCTATTAACTATGTGCTTCTGGAAGCAGCTGTGTTCTCAATATATTTTAATCACCTTTGATATTTATCCGACAATAAATTAATCAAACGATGAACAAACAATGAAATTGAAACTTGCAATTAAAGCAACTGATTCTTACATTTCTTCCTTATTAAGAACAACATATACCTTTCTAACAATATTTTATTGATAAGGGCGGAAATAAAAGTGGTTTTCATTCATAAAATTCTATATTGATTGAAGCAATGCTACCGGTTTCGTGCGTTACGCACATCCTCAGGCAAGAATGTAGTAAAACATGGAACACGTTTTAAACTGTAATACTATAAAACCGAGCAATCGTAAGTTAAAGAAAAACGATCAATTCCTTAGTGAATATAATGCAAACGTTGCAAAAATTGATTGTTTGAATTTCTTTAACAAGTACTGCACCTAATCTGCCTAGCATCATGGAAAGGAATAGGTTTAAAATTTTCTACTGAACAGCGTAACTGTAATTCTCATTTTCAATTAAGTAGGATACGATAGGAACGCAAATTTTCACCAACGAACAGTACGATAAATCATGAAGTGAACCTTTTTGTGCGTTGCACGAAGGCTGCTGGTGTTTTCCGTCAGTTTTCAAAGCGTCGAACAGATATTGCGGATGATAGATAATCGTATTCAGACTCTAATTCAATTTTTTACAGAGAAAAGCAAAGGATTCTTCTGATGTTTATGGAAATGTCATAAGGCTTGCCCAAAATTCAAAAAGAATGGGAGTTTAGGCGAATATGCGATTGGAACTTTGTAGATTTACATTCGCATTTCCTACCATAAATATTATTCCCCAACTTAATTATAACGCTTAGTAAAGAGCATACAGCAAATATTTTTAACAGATGCATTGCTAATGCTTTAATAATTAATCAATTTCCCACGGAAAAATGTTAATATTTGACTTAGACGTTCTACAAAAAAAAAATTCTTATTCGCATCCATAAAAATGTCACGAAGAAGCTATTTTCATCCATACGATCCAGTCGATTACCAGCATATGGCGTTCGAAGTACCTCGAGCGCAAAGAATCTAATTCCGCATATATTCGTCACCCACTCCCGCTTTTCCACCCCGCGAAGGAACCCGCAGCAAGGAGTTGGAGGGGAAAGGAGAAAAACGACGCGGATCCGAACGTAACCTAACTTTTAACTGTCAATAAATCCGTTTGATAAATGGGCCGCCCAAACAGGAAACTTTAATACCGACGCGACGTTGACTTATGGCGCCACACATGACTGACACATAAAAATGTAAAATTTGACGCTTTGCGCGGCTTTCTCTTTCCATTTCCTCTCGCTTCGTTTCCTTCTAAACCTATTTTACAACGGCGATGTGGAGTATGTGAGGATGGAGGACGGGGCGGGGCGGGGCGAGGCGGCAGGATTTTATTACTAACATCAAATATATCCGCCATTATTCTTTTTCATCGTCAAGGTGTATAGGTTATGTTAGTGTTGTACGTTCTGTGCTTATTTCTGTCAGGCAGTCAGTATTACCAAGAATAAAGAGATAGTGATAGATATTCTAGGAATTTTATTTGCAAATAGACATCATAAAATATGTACAGTGCAATTTTTAATAGGTTTCTAGTCCTTGTCTTCTTTGATAACTCTTTTGCCCTTTTAGTGCCGTAATACACTGCTCAAAAACTTGTTTATTATTAAATTCTTAATTTTAATAAAATTGTAGATTTATTGTTTTCTGATTTATTATTGGATTCTTTTAAACACGTTTAATATACATAAACTGTAAGAAATAAAACAAGAGTGATGAGTGATAAAGAAATACAAAAGCATAGAAATGTACAAAAAAAGGATTTTTATGTTAGATTTCGATTGTTTAAAGAGATGGTTCTTCTAATAATATCAATTTCATACTCCAGTTTAATACCATGTGGGGCCTCCCGTATCTCTCTGTAGAGTCCTCATTTTATTCGGCATTCTTTCAACTAAATTGTTAATGAAAGGCTGAGGAATGTTTTGCCAAATGTCTCACAAAACATTGGCAAGCTGCTGTAACGTCTGGGGTATCTGTTCTAGCCAGTTCAATAGTCTTGACATTTCAGCGCAAACATGTTCAATGCAATTCATAACCGGAGAACAAGCTGGCCAATCCAGTCGGTCAATACCATGATGTTCTATACGGTCGTTTGCTCTCCTGGTGCTGTGAATTTACTCATTATCGTCGATTAAAGTAAAATGTTCACTGATAACGGCAACAAATGGTTGGTTCTAGAACCATGTCACCTTACCGATGTCATGCTTGCATTAATTACGACCGTCAAATCTGTATATCCATCAAAATAAATGCTTCCCCAAACGCAAGCTGATCCTCCACTGAAATGAGCAGCTGGTGTCATGAAATTTTCATTTTCATTTTCGACCATCGGAATTATACAAGCGAAATCTGAACTCATCACTGAAAAGACATGATCTCCATCTTTGCAGGTTCCAATTACCATGTTCAACAGTCGAACGACTTCCTAATTCTCGCTGCTCCCAAGTTAATGGGTAGATAGCGGGTCTTCTTGCCCTTAGATTGCAACTATGCAACCTATTCCTTACTGTTTGGCTAGAAATTATCCTTTCTGTAGTTTGCCGAAAGAAGCTATTAATTCTAGAAGCTGCGAAGGGTTTCTTCGTGCAATAAGGGCTAAAAGGCGAGCTTCAGCAGCGGTTGTAACTTTCTCTCTTCCTCCACCATGAGTATATACGGCACTTCCTATACTTCCATACTTTGAGAAACATTCAACCATTAGCGACTTCTTCCTGAGATTAAACCTTCGTTTAACCAATGCACTAATTCATTTGAATATCTCTCTTAATTACTAAATATTGTTTAATGTGATATATTTTTGAAACAAGACAATAGTACCAGCACTGTAGAAGAAATCATATATAACATCTCTACCCTCAATTTTTTAAAAACGAAATGACAAAATCTATATCGACAAATATTTGCATAAAATGTAACATTCGCCACTTCAGCAGAAACATTAGCCTTATCAACTATTAACTTCATTTGAATAATAGGTTCGATCCAATATTTGAATCAACGGTTGATGCAACGTATAGCGCCTACCTAGGCTTCGTCAAAACTGATCAATAATCAATAAATGTTCTAGACATCACCAGACTTTATTATATATTACATATCAGGTAAAATTAACCTATTCAGTAGTATAATTTCTAGGATCGATACTACCAAATTTTCCATACCAAATTTTCATACAGTAGAACACTATTTTTATGACTTTCAGCATCTGTATGTGTTAGAAAACCAAGTAAGGTATTACCGTCAGAAAGCCGGTATCATTTACTCAACTTTACCATGTACATAAGTAACTAGTTACAAAGAAAACAGCCTCTGAAGCATATTATAAAAAAAACCATAAAAGATTACACTGGGGAACAATTTGTAACACCATTTCTGTTGAGTTTGGTTTTTGAGCTGTTTTATAGTTAATTAGGCATGCTGGTTTCAAAACTGTAGTTAGTTTTCTTCTACCACGTCAAGTTTTATCTCTACACCTTATGAGAAAGTGACCACTCGGATATACCAAGTATCCCTGCTTTTTGTGTATGTGGGACAGCAGAGCTCGTGAGAAGCGTTGGGTGCAGTCGAATTGGCCAAACATTGTACACCAGCCACTTGTCGACAGAAAGAACATTATATTTCCACCTCTGCATATAAAATTGGGTCTCATGAAGCAATTCGTTAAAGCTTTGCCAATTGAAGGAGACTGTTTCGAGTATTTCATTTCGGCATTTCCTAGCCTGTCATTTGAAAAGATAAAGGCCGGTGTTTTTGATGCTCCACAGATTCGGCAGCTTGTTAAAGCTGAACATTTTATCGGAACACTGTCAGAAATTGAAAAGAATGCTTGGTTGGCATTCAAAAGCATTGTTAAAGACTATCTTGGAAATACACAGAATTACGCCAAAATTGTCCAGCAACTCTTGGAGAGCTTCAAACTGCTAGGTTGCAACACGAGCACCAAATTGCATTTTTTACGTAGCCATCTTGCTAACTTCCCGGAAAATCTTGGTGCAGTCAGTGATGAGCAGAGTGAGCGATTTCACCAGGATTTGAAGGTCATGGAGGCACGGTATCGAGGTATATGGGATGTACATATGATGGCTGACTATTGTTGGAGCATCAAGCGAGAATGTCCACAGATTAAAAATTCCAGAAAAAGCTATAAGCGAAAATTTTTGCCTTAATATGTAATTACCGTTCGATAAAAAAACATCCTGTTGACGTGATAGACAAAAACTGCGGTTATTTTTGGATTCAGAGGCCAAAAGTTTGTAGTCACATTTTAAAACAACGAAATTGCTGTTCCCCAGTGTTATATATAATCCTTGAATTTTTAAGGAATTTCTTTTCCATTAAAGCATCTTTTCAAAATATTTTCGTGTACAAGTGTGTATGTTTGCTTTCCGGTGTTAGTACTGTTTAGCTGTCAAGGCAACAATCTAATATTTAACTACGATCTGGTGTTCATCGTCAAATATTTAACAGCATTAAATCTATTCGAATATCTCAGTCTACTTCCTGTTTATATGCATAATTTTCGATTCGTCGGTCTATTTGCATGGGATTGCTTTCGATTTTTCTTCACTTTTCCGAAAATTCGTGTCCCCTCTCCCACCATTCCATACATGTTAACTACATGTACTCTATTCGTGTATTTAGCGCTCCGGATTCAATGATAAGAGCCAGCCCTCTTCCATTGACAATCCTTCACTAAGGGCGGTCTCAGTTATAAATTGTCGCCGGTGCAAGTGACGTGAAAAGCGGAAGGATGATAGATGACGGCGTTGGAGGAAGTTGTTCGTTCCACCACGGAACGATGTTCGCTTGTCGACAATGTTCGAGAGATCTCGACTATACCATTCGCTTTATGTGTGTACTATATCGGCGCGTGTATATTCCTTTAAAGAAGGGGATTTCTTTGTGTTTATTTAATATAATGTATCGGTTTATGTGCGATCGGGAAAAGGGGACTTTTCCTTTTTGACAGCCGACGACGAACCGCGAAGCTCCTGCATTATTTATGTGTGGGGCGCCCGGTTTTGAGGATCTCGATCAAACATGTGAAGTGATGATGTGCATAGGCTGGCGAGTCCGGAGACCCTTTCGGTATCTTTTATGTCGGCGGAAGTATGTGTGTTCCTGTCACGGGAGAGGTTAATCGATTTGTACGGAGTGGACGTGAAAAATTATTGATGGATGATGATGGTATCAATAGAAACAAGTACTATACAGCATCGATATAATGTAACCTACATCGTTTTTTTTTTTTTTTTTTTTTTTTAATAAGGGATCAACGCGGATCTTTAGACTTGACTAGAGGTACTTTATTTGGAGAATACAGTTGTTGGAATATTAACAAATTACTAAGTAATATTTTCTAAAATAAGTATAAACTTAAATTTAAATTGTGTCTTAAGTTGTGTAATGTTCTTTTTTCTTAAATAAAGTGATCTGCGTTAATTTTTGAAAATATGCGTCCCAGATAAATTGTATAAATTACGATTATAATTCATTATTGAAACAAATTATAGTAAAACACCAAGGAGTATGGCGATCGTTAGGGACTAACACGTGGTTTCAAAATGTCGGGATGACAACCATGACGACAAACTATAATATCGTTCCAGTAGTTTGTTCCATTTGCAGTTACCTTCGTTCAAAGTGTCTTAGGTTATCACCACAGAGGAGCACATTTTAGATGACTTTGCATCGAGCGGCGATGAGTAATCGATATCAGTGCCGCCACCACTGCAAACGTATTACGCCCGTTCTAAAGTTATTTTGTTTACCGTTTTTTTTATTAATTTTATTTTAGTTCTGTTTAAAATAACAATTAATTATTCATGTTCCGTTCTTCTACGGAATTGTCAATAAGCAAATATTCTAGTTCAATCATTAATATCTGTGATTTTTACAATCTCGGCAAAACGGATATACGGAGATTATACGTGGGTATATATCGCTTATCTCACAAAGGCCAGAAAACCATACGATCACGAGACATCGATGTTTTCAACTATACTTCGCAAAATCCAGATTAAACCGAAGATTACGTAGCATAGCCGAGAAAGCCTGTTTACTCAGCTTAAAGGCCGGGTGTAAGACTGCTCCGTTTGTTCAGCTTGGGCCGGACATAAGACTCATTCTTTCGCTCAGCGTAAGCCGGGCGTAAGACATTTGAATGCAATTCTGGGCGGCTTTTATAGCAGATTTCGGGTATGACGTGCTGGTTTTTGTCGTTGACGTATGTCGACCTTGTACATGGATTACGAACGCTATTGCACAAATTCCGCAGGTATTGAATTTACATAATAAGTAATAACGCTCAACATAAACGGTAACATAAATGAGGTACGCTTACGTTCAAAATATTCGGTCAGATTCTTTGAAAAATAATTAATAAAAATCAAATAAAAGTTTAACAATGCATACAAGATTTACAGAGTGGTGATAAAAATGAAAATAAGATATAATTTTGATGTCTTCTTCTAGATTCGCAGTTTTTAAGGTTTGACGAACTTGATGGCTCCTCACAAAAGTTCCCAAGATTTTACGAAAATGTGTTTCCGAATAACTTGACACTTGTGTAATTTTGACACACCTGCTTTTTTTCTTTTTAATTTGAAATATACCAGATTTTCAACAAACATCCCTGGATGCATTGAAACCGAATGCGATCAAAAAAAAAAAAAACACCGACGCCATATTCCAGCAACACGCTCAAAATACGAAAAACAAAGACGATTGATTCGTACCTATGTATACATCTATCCGAAATGGCAACAGCGAATTTTTTTTCCGCTGGGGAGGTATGGCAAATGCATGGAAATATCCACGAACTGCCGCGTCATTTAACGGAACGCCAAACGACAAACAAGTACATGATTGCATTTGTGAAACATTTTCCGTGTTCGCGGATGCTTCCATTGCCGGTCTCCCTATTTGAGTAACCAGCTGAAATACTGAAAACAAAAGCCTCCCGCCGGTCGTTAACAAAGAGTGACAAAGATTGGACGGTGTGTCCCCTCCAAAAAAAAAAAACACGAACTGTATCCTACACGAGTGCGCAAGTGAAAAGGTAGATGGCGTTGTTGTGCCGCGCGATCGGTAGTGAGGGTGTTTTTTGACTCGATCTAACTGGAATGAGCTAGCGGGAAGTAAACGTTATTTATTGGCAACGGCTTTGAAATGTATCATTTCAAGCGCAAAAAAGTGATAAAATGCAATATTTATTGCAGACACGTCATGCACGCAGTACGATTCGATTATAAATTAAAACCGTTGCTGTAAGTAACAATGGCTGAGGGCGTTATGTTCAGCTGGATGAGATTTACAAAGTTTTCTCATGTGAAACTAAGAGATTTATTACAAAAATTAAAAACTAAAAATCCTAGAAGCTACAGTAAAGTGGAAAACGTGCAAACCAGAACAAGTAAGAGTGAATTTCAAAACAGAATGCTATCAATTGGGGTTTAATTTGAAATCCATGAAGGTTTGATTTCCTACTTCGTAGTACAAGTGTATCAAATATAGGACAAACTCAACAAATAACTCACAAAAATGAAATAAAACAAGACAAATTAAAAACGAAGGATTTTGGAAACTCTACACTAAAAAATCCATATATTTGAGTCAAAACATGCCAGTTCTACAAAGACCACTACTTGGCGTAAATTTTTTTCCATTTCTTGCTTTTTTGTATTGTAATCCCATTTTTTTTTTAACAAAAATGGATTCTTTTTTACCACCTGCAGAGGAATGGTTTCTTACACCAAGAAAATCGATTTTCTTGCAAAAATCAGTCTCTATTCAAGAAAATATTATTATTTCAAGACTATAAAAATGTATAATATAAAATAATTTTCTTGAAATTTCATTTGGATTAAATGAATATTTTCTTAAGGTTAGAAAATCAAGAAAATCCAAGACAGAAAAATGTTTCTTTCAAGTATATCATTTACTTTTAAATTAAGAAGATATTCATATAAAAGGTAGGAAAGAAAATGATCCAGAGATCACAAAGATCTATTGAGAAATTAGGCGACCGGTTTCGTGTGTATACATGTACGCTGCCATAAATACTATTTCGTAGTTCTACGTTTATTTTAAAAATGTTGCCTACGTCGCGAAAACGACCAATGTTGGATAAAGTTACAGAATTTATAGCAGAAATGCCTAACCTAAATTATGATGGCGTTAAAATTCAATGTGTAGTTTGTAGTATCCCTTTAATGTGTTGGTCCAAAAGGGATCGTCTACGTCACGTAAATAGCAAACAGCATTCTTCAAAAAAAATTACACACGACACTATGACAAATTTAAATTTAATTTATGTGTTACCTTTATTGCATGTAATCTACCGTTTAATTTACTAGACAAGGAAGCATATGTTTTCTCTTGGAATAAATATTCGGACTGCAAATTACCAAGCCGGGCATCGTTACAAAGAATTGTGCCATTTGCTCGCGAACATGTTGAAAAAAGAATTAAATCGTAGTTGAAAGATAAAAAACTGTGGTTATGTGTGGACGAAACAATAGATCGTAAAAAATATTCTGTGGTTAATGTAATGGTACCTACGTACAATGGAACTACATCAATCGTCACCTTCAATTCTATTAGCTTCCGGACGAGTACAACAATGTACTGCCGAAGTAATTTCAAAGTTAGATGCATTGAAAACTTCCCCCAAACCAATTGCTGTTTATGAGTGATGGTGCCGCAAACATGCTTTCTGTAGGCCGGTCTCTTAAAAAGGATTGTGCTAACTTGTTAAATATTACGTAAAATTCATGCTTTCAGTCATGTGGCAGATAGTATTAGAAAATGTTATCCCGAGGTAGACGCTTTAATAGCGCATATAAAAGCTGTGTTTGTCAAATCCCCAAAACGTATTCGCAAATTTCACAGACTGTGCCCCTGTGTGCCTGAGCCACCAGAACCTATTCTTACACGTTGGGAAACATGGTTACAGGCCGCGTTTTATTATCATAAATATTTTGAGAATATTAAGAACGTGGTTTTGCAATTTGATCCAAAGGAAGCTGCGGCTATCAAGGAAAGCCAGTCGAAATTTCAAGATAGCTATGCGCGGTAGAAGACGCAAAAGATGTTTGTGTTCTAGAAAGGTTTGAAAGTGTTTTAGAGAAAGTTTCTGATTTTGGCACATTAAGACAAATTTGTGAAGGTGCGTCAACCCAACCGTTAAGTTGTTCCAAAGATTATTTTAATTACGCAAATATAACGTCACTAGATGTAGAACGTTCGGTTTCTGCATATGAAAGCACTTTTTCCTCACGCCGCACTCGCTTTGGCGAAACAATTGTGGACACATATCTAATGTTGCAGATATTTAACAGACATTATTCACTTTGTGATTTCACGGAAGACTCTTAAGACGGTAAGTGTTTGAGCATTTTTCTCTAAAATGAAATATAAGGCAGTGGCAGAAAGACGCCGCTTCCTTGCGGTGCCCTGTACAGTTCAGATTTTTCCATATTCTGTGTTACGAATGGTAGTTAGTTGTAAGTGCCGTTGAACCATCAGCTACTTACTACCCGATAGACAATATCTTCTATCACCAGTTCTTTCAAATTTACCAGTTAATTGTCCAAAAGAATCTTTCATTTGATGCCCTCATATCCACAACATAACATACACATTACACACATATACGCTTCGATGTTGTTCATATTTTCCACTCCATCAAAAGCTCAAACTAGATTACCACGTTCGAGCTCTCGAACGAGCCGGCGGCGTGATGGGTAATTTCCATCGAAAGTTTCCTTTTCTTCCGCAATCAACCCATATTTGCTCCTTGCAGACGCGTTTTCTAAACTACTATATTATTTATTGAAGGAAACCACCAAAATAAGCTAAAATATTCATGATTGAAGCCATTTTCTCGCCTAACATTTGCCAATCAACGCTTACGGCGATGAAGTTGGCGAACAAATTTGCGCCTCAACTTACTTCGAAAGTTTATCGCAATTTAGGGGTGGTGGGGTCAATTGGGTGAGAGGAAAAAAAAGGTAAAAAATATTAAGTTGTTCATATCAGGGAATTGAATTTTGGTGGGACAATTTTTCCGATTATTGATTTTTTTTTTAAATCATTAAAAAATAAATATAAAAAGTTTTTTAACCTCTATAGACCCGATATTTTTACAGTTTTCTTTAACTGTTGACAATATTTGTACATCACAGTATACAATTGCTTTCATAAAAATCTGGGACAACTGTGTGTCGTGGCAATGACTTTGAAAATGACAATATGTTGTATTTAACCTAAAAGTTGTAGGTTATATTCGTTTATTTTAAAAACTGTTTGCTTTTGACAAAAAATATACCAAAGATTATTTTTAAATATAAACATTTTTCTTGGAAACCATATTACATTGATGGGGTATTAGCACACACTTGCCGATTTATGATAGACACTGACAGACACTTTGATATTAAACCTTTTAGTTGTCATATTTTACAAGACATGTTTAAAATGGATAATGTCATAATTAAGCCGGGCGCCGAGAGCATCGCGCGAGGTTAGAAGTGAGGTCGCCGCGCCCATGACTCATAATGAAGGAAGATGCGACGTTGTCGATTGTTTTTCCTGACTTCATCTATGACCTCAAGCAAACAAATTGTTGTACACCTTTCAGCATTAACTGTTCTTCGATCCTCCGAAGCAATATTTGTGACATGTTCAGTAAAACGAAAAAAACAAATATTTTCTTGATAGCGCTTCATGAACAAACAACTTTTGTTGGATTCGACTCGTCTGGCAACACCCAAACTGTCGATTGTTGCATAGTTTGCGCCTCGTACGAATATATCCAAGTTTGGTTACTTGTTACGATGTTGTATACGATTTTTGAAATCCCTCTGTTGAATTTTTTGGGCATTTCCTAACACTAATTGACACTAGCCTTTTTTGTGCTTGGTTCATATTATGCGGAATCCATTGGGGACAGATCTTTTTCACACCTAAATGTTCATGCCGTTGATCGGAATGAATTGCGTTCACCAATACTTTGTGTCCTGCTTGTTCCTACAGAAACGCTCTCAGAAACAGCAGAACTTCTCCAGCGTAAATCGTTTAGTCTAGCCCTCACAACGAGAATTTGCGACATTTACCAAAGCTCACCAATGGAGCTCAGCGCCATCTATTCGCGATAAACACCTCGATTGTCTGGCACTTTCTTCCCCCGCATCACTCGTAAATTAATAAAACGTAAGGAGTTCGGTCTGTGTTGGAAGATTTCGACCAAATAGTTATAACGAGTAAGGTGGAGAAAACGATAGAGAAAAGGAATTTCCGTCGGCGGTCTGGCGGCGCTTGCAAAAGTTCTAAACGAAGCTAGACCGCAGAAGATTGTAAAGTTTTCTTATATAAAAGTTTGTCTCCTCCATATTCTAGATTATCTAAAAACTATCTTTTCCAATAAGCGCCGAATATGAGGTGGAAATTTTGTAGTAACGTGTAGAGCGGCGATGGGGTGGGGGAAGTGGGGGTTGAGATAAGATATTTGCGTCGGTTGCAATGCTAAGCTGTTTGTGTAAGGAGAAATATCTGAGAATTTGGATAGTATAACATTGAGAATATGTTTCCATTAATAAATTTTGGATGACATTGTAATTTTGGCCAGGAAAAAGAAAAATTTCATAAACGCAATAAAAATGACAAGGGGCTAAAAATAAATGAGAGCAAGACAAAATATATGGTAATTAATAAAAAACAAAAAAGAAAACCAGAGACAAATTTAGCAGTTACTGCAGAGAATGGTAAACGATATAACTTTGAAAAGGTTAAAAAATTCATCTACCTGGGAGTAGCGATGACAGAGAATAATGTGGAAATAGAAATTCGAGAAAGAATAGCAAAGGGCAGTAAATCCACAGCGGTTTTAGCTCATGTATTGAAATCAAAAGAAATATCAAGAATGACAAAATTAAGCATTTACAAGACGATAATCGGACCAGTTGTGCTAGACGGCAGTGAATTATGGAAAATGAACCAGAAAGAGAGAAGGATGTTGGAAGCATGGGAGAGAAAGGTACTCAGGAGGATTTTTGGAAGGAAAAAGGAGGGAGAACTGTGGTTGCGAAGAACTAACAATGAAGTGACATATATGGGGAGACGACAATTACAAATGTAATTTGGGCACAAAAGCTGTGTTGGCTTGGAGATGCCCAAAGATTTACAATGGAAAGAATACCAAAGCAAGTACTAACAGAGGAAATTGCCGGAAGGAAAGGAAGGGGAAGGCCGAGAACCAAGTGGAATGAGGCAGTGGAAAAGTCCGCCAACTCGAAGTCAGGAAGTGGAAGCAATTAGCAGTAGCTGATTTCAAAGATGTTGATACTTTTGGTCCAAAATCAATCAAAATTTCTGAAGAGACATTTTAATTTAAACAGTTGTGTTTATTTTTGGAGATATAAAAGTCAGTAAAAGTGTTTGAAATGGGAAACTTCTCCAGTTTTCTTTCTAAAAAATGTCTTTAACTCTAATGGATACAGCCAGGGGAGTAGGTTTAGTTCAAGATGGTCGTAGCCAATATAACGCTGCTCAGGTACTAGGTGTTACTTGTACAGCAATCCAAGGAGCTGTTCAGCGTTTTAATGAAACCGACAGCTATAGTAGGAGACCAGGATCAGGCCGTAGAAGAGCAACATTCGAGCGATGCGATCGATTTGTGGCTTCCTCAATTTTGAGGGATAGGTATCTGCCTTCGGTTGAGGTGGCAAATCGACTGAGTGAAGTAAGATACGTGCATGCAAGCAAATGGATAGTTCGTCAATTAATTTAACGTCTAGAAGACCAGCCCAATGTCCACAGCTATTCTCGGATGAATCCAGATTTTGGCTAAGATCACCAGATAGCCGGGAAAGAATTTGGAGAAGACAAGGAGAGCGATTTGCTCAATGCAATATTGTGGAAAGAAGTAGCTACCGGGGAGGCTCCGTTATGGTTTGGGCTGGCATAAGTAGCGAAGCCCGTACTGAATTGGTCATGATTACCATTTTAGAAGAGCTCGTGGTCCCTTTTGCACCATTTATAAGGCATAATTTCATTTTTATGGACGATAACGTGCGTCCGCACCGTGCTCGGATCGTCAACGAATATTTAGGCGAGGTCCGGTTGTGCGTATGAATTGGTCAGCTTGCAGTCCCCACCTCAATCCAATAGAACATCTCTGGGAAAGACTAGGAAGACAGATTCTAACACGTGTACCCCGTACAAACGACTTGGCTTAACTTGCTCTTGAGCTTCAGGAAAAATGAGAACAACTGGACCAAAACGATGTTTAAAATTTAATTAACTCCATGCCGAGACGTATGTATAAGTTGTCAGAAGGGGCCAAGGTGGAAATACTCGATATTAATTGCAGTATCTACTTTAAAATTTTGTTATTGTTGTATTTTTTATTAATGAAACTCTTTTAATTTTGTGAATTCCCAAATAATCTAATATAATTCAATAAATTATTTTTTTTTTTTTAAATGGGGTTTTTTTATCGAATTTTCTCTATTTCTGTTAAATTTATCACCAACCTTAAGATTATATCTCAAAACATTTTTTGCGTAGAAAAATTCAAATGCATCGAATTTTTTGCACCCGAGTGTACATTTAACGAACGGTTTCAATCGATCACCCTGTTTCATCCATATTATAATTCCTTGCTTGATGTTAGACCAAATTTATATCATACATCATGTGGTTGAAACAAGCTATTTAGGAGATTTTCTTTGTTTTTTTTTTGTCCAAAATTAACATAATTTAGCAAAACATTTCTGTATAACAAATAGGAATATACGACCCTAATAGCTTCCTTTTCCACTTGAAGTACGTTTACTCTTTTTGTATACGAAAAATCAAACAAGAATAGGGAGATAATTTGTCCTAGAGGATGTTGGCAATGTCATATAAAACGAATTGATCTAAGAACAACAGGCAAACGAGAAAAAAGAATCAAATCATCTTGCCATGAAATAAATAATATCCTCTTTCAATAAACAAAAAAAAAAAAAAATAGGATTATAAAACAGTAAAGGTTTTTCCCAAAATAAATCAAAAACATATACTTTTTCTTTTATTACCCATCATCTCGATTTCATGAATATTTTAAGACCCAATAAGACGATTTTCATACAACAAACAATAAAACGAAATAAGACCATTGAAAATTTCGAACTGGGGGAATCTCCTTCCCTAATTGGTTTTATTCCTTTCCTCGACTTCTTCGTGAACTTTGGAAGCAAGACGAAAAACTCTCTCTCATTCAAACGTTCGATATTTCTTATTTCTCCTTATTATTTACGGGAAAGACGGCAGGCAATCGGCTTAGTTGGAGAATTCCCTGAGAATTGCTTTGTTTTTTGCGGGTAAGAAACAACCCTCTATCAAATCATCATCCCTTCAGCCGCCCCCCAATCTCGTTCATCTTCTTTTAATCGCATCGTATTCCCTCGTTCCTAACTAGCAATAAATCGAAACAATGGTAATTAGTAGGGCGGATTGGAGATCTCAGTTTCTGGGAAGGAGATTTGTTTGTTGAAGTTTTTTGGAGGTTAGCTTTAAGGAAAGGAAGAGATTGGCATCAATTAGAAGCACTTAACGGATTAATTATTATTAGTCTTAAGTGCAAAATTCGAGACGATGGTATTTGAATGTTTGAATCGATAGGAATTAGCTTTAATACGTTTTTTACCAGTAATTTTCTGTGTGTTCAACGGATTTGTCCTAGTTCAGGCAAAGCTAACAATTGCTTGGAATTATGAAAATAACATGTGGAGCCAAAAGCACGAATACAATTTTTGGTACAAATCATTTTATTATTTGATATTCGGAAACAAAAATAAGGTGTTAGGCGATAAATCAGGTAAATACAAGGAATGAGACGGTCCTTTTCTCCTTCAAATAATCAATTGTTTGACGTGTTACGTAAGAGCTGGCATTGTCACGATGAAGGATGATGCGACATTGTCCACTGTTTTTACCGATTTCTTCGATGACTTTTGGCAAACAAATTAGTGTATACCATTCAGCATTAACTGTTCGTCGATCTTCCAAAACGATGCTTGCGACATGTCTAGTACAACGAAAGAAACAAGGAAACAATTGATTGTTCCTTAGTTTCCGGCTCGAATGAATATATTAGAGTTTTTTCACCAGTTACGACATTATTTTGAAGTTCCTCTGTCGAATTTTTCGAGCGTTTCGTTATATCAATTGACAGGAGCCTTCTTGGGTTAAATTATGCTGTGTAACGCGTTTTACTCATTCTGAAACTCGTGAATCGGTTCTGGTAAATTTTAGAAAGTCTTTAATGTTAATTAATTTTGGCAAATTTGTAACTTGTTCACAACTAAAATAGTGTTATTTCTTAATTTGTCTTTATTATCTTTGATAAAATTCCTGATAACAAAAAGATATCTATCTAATCGGTGCTGCTTATTCCTTGTAATTGCGCCTCTCACCACCAGATGACGCCAGTACTGAATGCGATTGCAGGAAACAATATTTTCGTGACTGTAATATGTTTATATGGTGATCGATACAATTACGCCGTGAAAATGCAAATTAATTTTGTTAATTATAGAAATAGTGAGAGTAGCGTATCGTGGTGTTTGTGTAAGCTTAGCGTTCATCAACAAATCTACCGTTGGGGAGCAACTATGACCAAGATTCAACGGAAATAGAAGAAGCGAGTACACTTAAAAATGTACTTTATTTACAAAAGAAAAAAAAAACAAAAGACTTCGGGAAAATAAAATTAAACAGAATTCAGAAATCAATCTCGGTGACAACTTCATGTACAAAACGTATATTTAATTTACAAGATTCTAAAAGATCTCTAGCGATGAAGTCAAACAACATTCGGTAATCAACCTATACGCGGACAATACGAAATGTACGGAAATTTCGCTAAAGTATAGATTAAAAACAAAGTGGTGAACACAAACTTGCGGATTTTATCGCCAATTAAATTTTAATCAATTTCAATCTCGCAAATAAAAATATCACAATCACGGGGGTAATTCTCGCTTAGAACAGTGCTGTATACCGTCTGCGTTACGGGGGTGAGTTTCGCTTAGGACAGTGCTAAACACCATCTGCGTTGCGGGAGTGGCTCTTACCCAAGACAGTGCTGTACACCGTCTGCGTTGCGAGGATGGGTGTTGCCTAAGACAGTGCTAGACACCGTCTGCGTTGCAAGCAGGAGAAGACTCCTATAGAATGAGATTTTATATCGGTTTATATACCCTTGTGAATGGTGACGTAGCACTTCTTCTGAACGTTTCAAAAGTTTGCTTACGTAGAAATACAATTAAATATTCGCAAGTGATTCAAACAATCATTATTTATTTATTATTAATACGTAATACTCTACTTGGAATAAGTTCTTGTATTGCAGCAAATGTTAAAGCTGTAATTTTCACGTTAAAAAGGAGAAAATAGAAATCTAGAGCGTTAGAAGGCATTTGAGTGTAGAATGTGCTACAAAGGATGAAGGCAACTATTGGTTTCCCGATTGTTATACCTCATTAACTTTACTGACATCGGATTTGTTATACTCGTCGCAATATTCGGAATAATAACAAACACAGAATCTATATCTGCATGTACATATACAGTGCACGTCCATAGAAATTAATTGTAATTAATCGAAGAGCTTTATGGGTTTTAATATAGCCGCGATGTGGCTTCAATAATTAATTTAGTACGGTATATACTGGCTTCGGCATAATGCGACGGCTAAACAATAGCCTTCCGTGTTCGTTGATTATTCTCGCTTGAATTAATTGCTGCGGATTTGGTAAAGCTGTAAACCAATCAATCTCGATTGGTTTAAACAGCAGCTAACAAATTTGTTCTATGACCGCATTTAAAGTGACGTACGGAGACGTACAGATGAGTTCTTGAATGTTTATAACTCGTTTAATACAATATAAATATAATTTGCTTCCGTAATAGTTACTCAGGTAACCAGTTATGAAAATGGGCGAAAGAAGTGAGCGGGTTTTGCAAGTTACATGGGTCAAATAGAATTAGTTTTTTCATAACGTGTTACGTACAAAATGTTATCTAACCCGGCTTTAAAATAAAAAAGAATTTTGCTACAGTGGATTCCCTCTTAACCGGCCACTTCGGGACTGGAATCCAGACTCAATAACAATTTGAAGCATTAAAAGATACACACTACCTTTATCTCAGTAAAGTATCTTGTTATGAATGTTGATAACAAGCTGAAATGAACTGACCGTATTATCCGGGTTGTCCAGAAATGTGAACATATTACATGTGATCACCATAGTTAACTGGGGTATAGATTTTATAGCGGCAAAAAATTTCGTGTGCGGTGTTTGTTCCCGTAAACAAATACAGGAAGATGTCCCAAGTCATACCGCAAATGTCAATTCTGTCAGCTGAAGCAGAAGCCATTGCGAGAACTGTGGAATATGTCCAACAGAATGGAAGTTCTGGAGCTTGTATTGTGTTGGATTCGAAAAACGTTTTGTCAGCTACACTTATTATATGGCTTAGGTTGACGTCATTGGCCAGTTACCCCAGACAAATCGCTTCTGAAGTATTTCAGGGATAGTATCGAATCGCACACCACTCAGCATCTACGTCTAGATTTTATAACGTATAGAACATTGAAGCTAACGTTTCATTGCAAACTCGATCCAGTCTGCAGCTAATTACTAACAGTGCTATGGGTGCTAGGACGAGCTGAAGCTTGCTTCTAATATCTCGCCTTACGCGAATAGACATCCTAAATAGCGTTGCGATTATAACCAGACACGTTTGGTTTCGCTAAATTATTCAAACGCTTCGCCATGGGCCATTAGATAAATTAAATTATTTATCAATTAGCGGAAAGATATCCCGACGTACCGTTTTCGATCCTCCAGTTAGCTGTTAGCTAATGGACGGCTTTATTCGAGGTGTGTAATGATTAGAGTCTATTAAATGCAAACATAAATATGTAGAAATGTGCACATTTAAGAGGGTTGCCTGAAAAGTTTTAAGTTTCAATGTGAAGATGACGTGAATCGTCAAAAATATTTTGGCGTATGCGTTGAAAGATATGTGAAAATGGAAAATATCGAGCCGTCATCAAATTCTTGCATTTAGAAGGCAATACGCCTACGCAAATTAATGCCGAGATGGACGCTGTTTACGGGGTCACTGCACCATCATTTGCTACCATGAACTTCTGGGCAGCTGAATTTAAACGTGGTCGTACCAGTTTGGTTGATAATGAACGTTCGGAATGGTCAAAAACTGCAACCATTACCGAAAACATCGGAGAAGTTCACCAAATGGTACTAGGTGCCCGTCAAATTAAGGTTAGAGACATAGCAGAGAGTGTGGCAAGTCGTAAGAACGTGTCTGTCATGTATTGACTGAAAGCAGCAACTGTGTTTTGGGATAGCCATGGAGCTGTGTTAATCGGCTTGAAAAAGGGAAAACAACGTTGGCATATTACATATAATTACTTGACATACTGAAGGCAGAAATTGCGAAGAAACGGTCTTATTTGTAGAAGAAAAAAAGTTGTATTCCAACAAGACAACCTACACTTCAGTGGTTGCTATGTCAAAAGTTCACGAATTGGAGTTCGAATTGGTAAACCCCGCCCCATAAGAGGAAGGTATCCAAAAATACACGGAGAGGAGCGTACGAAATAGAGAACTGGCTGGCCAGTCGTTGGGTCGTAGGATTGTCCGCTGCCAAGAGTGAGGATCAAAAGGATAGGTGATGTATTGAAGCTGAGGACTGACGAGAATCTGTTATAAGCAACTTGACTTACACCAAAAGTTTCCCACTTTGAAAGCTAACTTAACAAATTCCCGTAGTGAGGTCCAGCGGCGTACCAGCGATTAAAGTGCATAAAAACTTCCGTCTAGCTTTAGAAAGAGGTTGTTGTTCTTTCGTGAATGATATCATATGGTACCTTACGTATGAGTTATACTCCAATTTACAGGGTGGAAATATGCTCAGTATAGTTTAATTGAAAATCAAATAGAACTCCTAATTCATTCATTTTGGTCTTCCTAAAGATGGGCTGAGTTTTAACAGAATAGGGAAACTATATGGCATTTGAATTCATACAAATTTTCAATTTTGAAAATTTTCAGATTATTGCCATACGCTAGAAGCTCAATTTATGGAGAAGATTCTTTGTGAATATATTCGATAACAATGGATTAAAATTTGAGCCGTGTGGTGCAGCAGAAAACGTGTTAAATGGATTAGATATATGACCATTATCCGTGGATGGTGTGAAAAGTTCTTAGAAAATCAGAGAGATGGCACCAATTAGAGGAACTAACACCAAATTTCAGCCATATTGGTTTATTATTCTGTGTTTAGTGTTCGCTTAAATCCTGCGAGTCGAATGATTTCCAAAAAATTGATGAAAAAGTTTCGTGTGTTGATAAAGCATTCTTGCACGAAAGGCAAATCGCTTCAACAGACCAAAGAGAAACTTGACAAACATGGCGAATCTGCACTTTCCATTAGAAGGGCCTACAAGTGTTTTCAAAATTTTCGGAGTAGCCATATTAACACAAGCGACGCTGAACGTTCTGGACGACCTGTTGAGGCTAGTACTCCAGAATTCATTGCTAAAATCTATGATCTAGTGGTGGGTGATAGAAGAGCGAAGGTACGTGGAATTGCTAATGCTGTGGGCATCCCGAGTGAATGGGAACATTTTGCACCCATATTTTAACAAGAGAAAGCTGTCCGCAGGATCGGTGCCGCAATTGCTCACAGTTGACCAAAAACAAAAACTGACGTGTTCCTCGTATGGTTTGCAGCTGTTCCAGCAGAATCCATAGGACTTTAGGCGTCGTCTCGTCATTGTGGATGGAAGATAGATGCACCACTATACGTTTGAGATTAAAGAACAGTCCATGAAATGGATTGTCAGCGAAGTGTCCGCACCAAAAGAGGCTGAGACAATTCCTTCAACCGGGAAAGTTATGGCGACCGTTTTTTGGGAGTCTTAAGGAATACTCTTCGTCAAGTATTTAGGAAAGTCCTTTTCCATCACGACAACGCACCAGGTCATTCCTCTGGAGCTGTGGTCGCTAAATTGATAGAGTTTTCAACTCGTTCCATATTCCCCTACTCTCTAGCTTTGACTACTACCTGTTTCCCTATATAAAAAAAAATACTCGCGCGATAGAGATTTTATTCAAATGATGTGATTGCGAAAACGAATGCCTATCATGTGAAATTGGACCAATCCTATTATTCGGAAAGGATCAACACACTGCAGTAGCGTTGGATGAAGTGTAATAAGCCTAAGAGGACACGGCGTTAAAAAATAAAAATGGTCTGTCCTGAAAAATTAGGTATTTTCCATTTTTGCATGAACTTCTCAAACTCCATAAGTTAAATGCGATCACATCAGTCTACCAAAGTTTGGTCAAAATCTAATGGCATTCCACTTACTCAGTGGTGCAGTGAAGTTTTGTGATCTTCATGAGATTTGTCGTAGTAGACCATCCAGGCACAAATCTCTTCTGATTGATTGCCAATACCAGCTTCATATGACAATCAGAGCAAATCTTGTTGCATGGGAAAGAAAGCGGTCTCAAGAGTGCTACAGAGAATGAATTTCATGGTCGATGATATGATTTCTTTTTCTAAATGGAGTTCTAACCAACCACAGCTGTTGTAGTTGTTTTGATTGTTATATGGTTTAGTTTTTGGGTTTCTTTTGCTAGTTTATATATTGTTTTAATGATTCAATTGTTGGAAACTTTTTGTTCTTATTACTGGTGATCTTTTTTGTATTTACGTGCGAGTGTTTCCGTGTTTTGTAAGTCTGCGTTCTTGGTATTATTTTTTCCATATTGCTTATATTTTATGTTGTCTTTGTATCGGAGAGTATGCTATGTTTTTATCACATTAAATAGAATAATGGAAAACAACTACCATACAAGATCCTTCCGAATTAAACCCCCCAAACTAAGCAAAACCAATTCATTACGATCCCAACGAAACCTCCAAGCGGACAAACTATTAAATATTAAAGAGAAAACCAAGAGAATAGGTTCTGCGATTTTCCCATTCATCGAATTTCGACGACATAAATTGTCCGCTATATTTCGGTGGGTCCCAAAGGCGATGGCAGCTCCGCAGCTCCCGTAAATCATTCACTCCCAGACCGCAGAGTCGTACTCCGGGGAACTCTGGACCGCCGCCCGAACTCGCACGTGAGGTTTTAGTGGAGACTACGAGCGCCCACCTTCCCGAATCTCCCGGACAAATACCGCCGAATTATTCCGGGGGATACGGCGTCCGGAATCGCCCAGAATCGGTCCGGTTTTGCGGGCGGAAAAACTCGGAAAAAAGACGGTGGAATAAATGAATGTAAATTGTTTAGCGACGGGTTGCGTGGTTGTGGGATAAGAACAAGGAATAAGTGCAAAAAATATATTTTATGGGACGGCTTGTATTTAGAAGATTCATTGAATATTACAGAAAGATTCTTCTGCTTTATTTGTTTGTTTATTTTTCGGATGTTTTCTTCCACTGTTTTTCCTCTGATAACGCTTTTACATGCTATAAAATATAGAAATGTTTTTCACAAAATGCACGATAAAATTTATGTACTTTGATGGTAAATATGAAGACTTTTTTGAGGGTATTTATATTTTTTATTCCATTCGATGGAAAAACAAAATTATTTTAACAGTAGAAAGATGTTCTGCACTACTTGCAACCACTATGGAGAATTGTGAGAACTTTCTATGTAGAATACGACGAACACATTTTAGGCAATCATAAATCCGAAGACTACAAGAACATTGTAAAAGACCTTTTGACTTCGTATGAAACATTTGTACATTTTAGAAACATTTTCAGTTGTTTTATAAATAAACACATTATACACGTTGTTCTACTATTTATTGCGCTGTCACTTAGAAACCAATTCTATTAACCAGTGTTATAGCAACAATATATAATTTGAAATCTTAATTTTATATTCTTCATGATATATTTTGAAGTAAAGTCTATATATGTTACCCATATTTCAATTTCGCCCTACATAAACTACGCGACATACTAAAATCTCAAAACAATACCATCAAATATAGAAACGAACACCCACATCAACTCTACAAACATCCACGTATTTGCGTAAAAACAATGCCAAAATACAGCAAACGACGTTCGTTATATTTCCCAGTTAACGAGACGACGATGTCCATCCTATATTACGTACATATCAAAACTCTTTCCGCTTCGACAAACCGGAAACGTAGAACAGCGACGCAACCGACCGCCTCTAAAAAGGGATGCTAGCGCTGGACGACATCCAATTCATAGCGCTTCGACTTTTCCCCGTTGGCATTTTCAATGCCATGCAAATTAACTATCGTCCGGCAGCGGTTATTGTTCGAAGTGACCGTTCGAACTAATGACGTTCTAGAATGTTTCCTAATACGTGTTTCGCTTAAATATCAATGTGTACTGTTGCCTGTTATAATCTGGACATCTGCGATGTGTTTGGATAAATGTGGGCGTAATTGTATTGTGTTGGAGATATTTGTAATTTGAATGTGAAACGGTATTTCAGCTACGCTGATAATCTTTCTAGCATGGATTACAATGCAAAATGGAAGACGTTTTAAAATAGAAACAATTTTGCTGGGAAATAATTTAGTTGTTCTTCAAATTGCTTACACACTACTTCAATCGCTTTAATTTTGAATACAATAGAGCTTAAGAAAATAAATACGAAAGCGAAAACGAAGCTAATAAAAGAGAATTTTATACGTTCCGTAAAACTTTCCAGCAGCTCTTTTGCACTAATCCAGCCAATTCCACATCGCTCGCTTTAGACTTAAATACGACCTGTGAAATTTCAACTGTAACAAGAACTTGCTAGACTGCCCTAATTCTCAATATATGCCAGCCAACGTCGACCCGATTTCTCCATTTTATTCTTTTAGCAGCTTCCAGTATCCGGCGAACTGTACAGATCGTAAATAAATCCTAATAGTAGCCTTCGGAACAGTAGCAGCGACAGTAAACGCGTCCTCTAATGGAGTAGCCGGACTATGTCGCGATGACCAATCAAACGTGGAGCGGAATTACTTTTATTATTCTCCGGCACGGACGTCGCCTCGTAACTCATGAACGTAGTGCGAAGCAGGTCGAGGAGATTGTAAATTTTGTAGGTATTCACCGGCTAAGCTTTAAATGCACATTCAAAGGATCTCATTGGAGTTTTTTTTTTTTATATGTATGTACCTACAATGAATGAAATTTTATTATTATGTATACGCATCGAAATGTCAAGTTTTATATTATGTACATAAAGTACATAAAGGGGAAATGTGGGCCTGTCGACAAGTAAAAAAATTTGCCTTGGGTAATTCCTAAACGAAACTAAAAGTACAATTTTAGGCGGAGTTGGTACAACTTTATACCGCGTGCGTAAATTTAGTTTAAATTTTGACGGTGCCAAAATATGTTTCGATTCACAAAGCTCGTTAAATGGTTATTCATTTTCATAAATCCGATACAGTCCAGAGAGGTAATCCGAGGACACGTGATTGCATTTATTGGCGCCCGAGCAGGGACCGAACACACTTAATTACATTCACTGCATTTATATAAACCGCATTCTCTTTGATGAGCTTCATTGGAATCTTCATTGTTGAAAATTATATAACACCTGTCGCATGTCAAACTAGATTTTTGTTTTTTTTTTGTATATTAGTATTAGTATTTATTTTTATATCTTTATCATGTATCTCTATCTTAATATTAGTTTCTTCCACTAGTTCACAAGTCGTTTCCTATCTTGGACATTGGACACTGGACACAAGGGTTCCATTTTGCGAAGTATACTCCTTTACCACATTTTCCGTTTGAATACATCCCCGGATAAATGAATACGCTGCACATAATGAATCAGTGTAAAGATGACACAAATCGAAATTTAGAGTAATGTTGAGATTCTAGAACAATACAACTCAACAATTAACTTTTATCAAAACCAATTTTGTACGCAATTTTGTACATGCCAATTACGAAGTTCGAAAGCAAACATTTGCCTTGTATTTAGTGAACTTAGAAAATGATTTTGAAAAAAAATGCCAAATGGTGAAGGGCCAGACAGGGAATTCGATATGTAAAAAATTAGCTTCAGTTCATAGTTCTATGTTTTACAGCTTCAAATGAACGTCGTTTTTTTCCCAGATTTCCAGAAGGTAACAGCTTTTGTCTTATATTCTAAATCGACAATATCTCCTTCTTCTGGTGCACATTCTTCTTCTTCAAATTGTATAACTTCTAAGACTTCTTCCCGTGAAGGTGGATATCTATCATCAACAAATTCTACAGAATGTGGCCTAAATTCTTGCAAGATTTCTAGCGTTACGTCGTTATCTACTTCAAAGGTTGTATCGTTCCGAGATCTAATTAATATATTCTTCAATACGTCGTGCATTTCACTTTCTTCATTGTTGAAAACTATTGGACGATTATCATTTGCGACATTAAATGTCAGTATTAGTAATCGAACTACATTTACTGGATTTACTACCATTGTTGAACCAGTCCTCTAATTCTCACAGTATTAAAAAGTTATAAAAGTGACTTTTTCTTATATACTTATTTTTATCCAAACAAATCAATAATTTTAAACTATTACATATTAACTATTACTCACATTAAAGATTATTGTACTTATTATAAGTATAAGTCATACTTTATCATTGTTATCATATGTATGTACAGCTATCGTCGCACTATATCTACCTTCATAAGTAGAGCGGGCCAAGAGCGCCACGCGCCAGGTTCGCAATCAGACTGCCGGGCGCATATATGTATGTAAACATAGGTAATTTAAATATGTAATTATTAGGACGAGGACCAAAACCACCGTCTATTACGTCGTGAAGACGCGCAAATATACACCTGCAGTTTGGGTGTTCGTTGATAAATAGGGCGTTGTTCACAGTGGGCCACTACAAAAAAAAAGTTCATTCATCGACGGCTACGAACTAACAGCGCGCTTATTCATTTACGGATGACGCGCTCTATTCATCAACAAATGACGAGTCTGCAGATGTTACGTTTGCACCACTTCGTGGCATACTAGAAACAAGCGTCGGTGTGCTCGCTTTAGTGATTATGTCTAACGTAACTATTAAAAATAAACGGCCATTACCTACGAAAGTTAATAAATTTCTTAGTGAATTTGTGGATTTACACTACAATGGGAGTACAATTTTCTGTAAAGTTTGTAAAAAGAAACTACTGTGCTGGAGCAAACGTGATTGTGAAAGACATATAAATAGCGCACACCACAGAAATAAAAGAAATGGTGTGTCACAACAACGTCAATTTCAATTAGAATTGCTTTTAACGTTTATGGTATGTGGTCTACCACTTCGTATACTTGATAAAAAAGCATTTCGAAAATTCTGGGGTACATACAATACCGAGTGGATACTATCATCTCGGACAGCGTTACGGAGAGATATTCCACGAATACGTGAGGACATTGAAAATCGAATTAAAGCCGAATTAAAAGATAAACAGCTGTGGCTATGTCTTGATGAGACGACAGATTGCAAAAAAAATTCTATTTTGAATATAATAGTGCGCGTATTAGATCCTATTAAACCAAATTTTGCAATTCTATTAGCCAGCAGAAGATTAAAACAGTGTACTAGTAAAGCAATTACGGCCGTAGTTCTCGAAACGTTACAAAAATTTCAAGTGTCAACCAGTCAACTGTTGTTGTTCATGAGCGATGGTGCAGCAACAATGTGTAGTGTAGGCCGTTCCCTTAAAGAAAAGTGTGAAGGACTTTTACATGTTACGTGTAAAGTCCATGCTTTACATCTCGTGGCACAAACTATTCGAGAGTGTTACCCGGAGGTGGATGCATTAATAGCAAACACAAAAAAAGTGTTTCTCAAAAGTCCTAAGAGGACTAGGGCATTCCACAGGTTATGCCCTGGTATTCGAGAACCACCACAGCCCATTCTTACGCGTTGGGGAACGTGGTTAAAGGCCGCTTTATATTATAATGAACATTTTCAAGAAGTCAAATCCGTTATTTTGCAATTCGTCCCTGCCGAAGCTAGAGCTATTAGGATGAGCCAGAAGGGATTTCTCGATATTTCTGTTGAAACACATCTAAAGAATATTAGCAACAATTACAAAGGGTTAGTAGACGCGATAGAAAATTTGCAAAATTCTGGATTGTCGTTGGTAGAATCAGTGCAAGTCGTGGACGAAGTTAGTACATTGTTACACAGTATAAACGATGCAACAAGTGGACGAGTTTTAGCTAAGTTCGATAGTATTTTAAAAAAGAATCCGGACTACACGAGATTAAGACAAATGTGCGATGGGGCATCTGCAGATTCCTTGACTAAGTCTAAAGATTATTTTAATTACGCCTGTCTTACTTCGGTAGACGTGGAACGGTCGTTTTCGAAATATAAGAACATTTTTTCGTCTCGGCGAACATCCTTCACCGAGGCAAATGTGGAAACTTATCTGATGGTGTAACTTTTTAAACAAGCCTATCCGCATTATTAAGAAGGATAGAATTTATTTATTATATCTTTATTTACAGTTACATTATTAAGTACAACAGAATAAAAAAGCGTTCAGTTTCTCAGTTATTTCCTTATTACATCCCATGTACAACGCATACCGTTTTCAATCAAATAAAAAATCATAATGAAAATAAAAACACCTCATAGCGGATATATATATATATATATATATATATATATATATATATATATATATATATATATATATATATATATCCGCTCTAATTACTAAACATTATTATTGCGTCAGCTTTTATTTTTTTACTCTTGTGTATTAATTTCGAAATATCACATATCTGCTGTGACTCACATATACGCTATTTACAATAAGCGGCCGTTGCGCCTGATTCCGATTCTGTTGGATGGCGCAATTTGGCCCGCTCTATTCATAAGTATCATTACCAATTTACAAACTCATATATCGAATTTTAAAGAATTAATAAACTCATTGCATAAATTATTCTATTACATTGATTGTGAGTCAGTAATAGAGATATCCGAAATACGTGTACACATCGAAGATAATACATTATTCACATAATATCTGCCGATTACCTTTAACATATCTTTGTTTTGCACAAGCATTGACAATTACATAAAGCGACGTATCGTGAGGCAGGTTTTATCCTTTTCTAATAATTATTTTACAAGTGAAGTACGTTTTTGAAACTGCTTGAAGGGCTGTATAACATCCACAATATGGCATTTGAATAGATTCATTCGTGAAGGGGTGGGGGAAGGCACCACCAAATTTTTAAATTAAACGAAATTGACTAGGTGTTAGGAAAAGAAACGCGTATTTCAACTTACGTAACCACAACGTAGCTGAACGTAACTAACTAACAAAATAAATGATTACCGTTTGAACTTGTTAGGTATCCTAGCTACTACTTCGAAACTAAACTGAATATTTGTAAATGGAACGAAAGTGATTATTTGGTGATTTTGAATCATTCAATATTTAGTTAATAGAATAAAAGGAGGACGCCTTTGATCTGGAAGGAAACCAGAAATGCAATGATGAGCAGGGATTGCAGGCAATTAATTTGCGCTACGCGTGCTTATGAGGAGAGAAACTCTCACTTTAGACAAAGGATGGCGCTGTTGTCGCAAAAATACATTTCTGTAAAAATACAAGCAGAAATAGCTTAAAAATAGCTAATTAAGTCAAATTTGAAAGCTAATTGGCGGCGCAGAAATCTTCACAGGCGTGGTTATATTCGTTGTTGTCGGTTTTTTTCCTTTTAAGATTTCTTTGATAAGTAGTAATAATTTAATTTTTAGCTTGTTGCAGTATTAGTTTAATTTTAGGTGTACACCGTAAAAAAAAATTAAACTTTTCGGTGGTTATCTAATTGCTGGAGTACTGCGCGGTGCGACGGGATGGGATCCGCTGTTGTGTAAAGTGTACTAGGATGCTGGTGTGTCGCCCGAAAGTGCCAACTTTACTAATGAAACGTGTATTGTAATTGGCTGTAATTTTTGATAAATGACTATCGGTAACAAAGAAGCGAAAGAGCGCCACGACCATCTGCCTGCTTTGTTCGAGTTGCTTTTGAATGATACGTATTTGATTAAGTGATTTATTTTCAAAGTAATTTCAAGTGTTGAAGTTACATTGCGTGACGCGTTACTAGAAAGAGGGCACGTAAACGTCAAATGTTGAGGTCAGTATTCTTATTCTATTAATTTAATTTTCAAGGGCCTTTTTGACCTTTTTTTAAACTGCCAAAAGAGTATCTATGCCATATCCCAGGATTTACTACCGTAAAAAAATCGTATTTTTATTTAGAAAACAATTTCTCAATGATTACAACATTACAATACATAATTTGAGTATTTCTGCACATGTTTTAGCGGGTATTGCATGCAATTGTTGATGTTTTCTTCCTTATTTATACGGTTTTTAACGAAACTGAAATATCGGACTTTTTCTGATAACGGTAGATAATGCTGTTATAGGAAAAGCTTAAGCAAAAGAAACTACCAGAATCATTACCAACACCACAACAGTGAGAAGTCTATGGTGGTAGTTACAATCTATCACACCACATAGCTTTTATCGTCATTCTCTCCTCCGAAAAACTCCAACCTCTACTCTCCTAATACCAAAGCTCTTCCTAATAGCTCTCTCATCTTTGGGCAACGGCACGTGGTTAAAAACAGCGAAGCCCCTCCGCCGTTATCGCCTCATAGCCGACGAGTTTTGAATCGTTAAACGGTTATTTTCCTACAGATATCATCGCCGATTTATTATAGCTACGCCGATTCCGATGGCGAAGGCGCTAGAAGACGTAATATCTACATATATCATTTTCTTCATCTTCCCGAAATCGCGTCATCTCGGGAGCTGATCCAAGCTTAATTATGGCTTCGGCGGTGGTCCGCCTCTTAATCAATTCGCGGTCGATTAGATACACGTCGCGTCGCGAGCGCAAACTGGAATTAATGCGCCCGAATGCTCGTTATTCATCTCTTTTAGGTAATTAATGCGGGTTAATTTCGGCTAGCGAGTCTGGGAAGCTTAGGTTTATGACTGGGAGACACCTTCGTGGCGATGAATTACGTAAAGTTGTTTTGTTTGGTGGATTTACTCTCGTATTTTCTATTAATCCTATAAGTCTGCATGTATAGGTAGGTACAGTGAACATTCGATATACCCACATTGACTGGAAACATAATTTAAAAAAAAGTTGCTTTTAACAAATGTTGATTATATCAAAATAGGTAGTCAATATTTTAAAAATAATACCGTAGTCTGGAGTAACTTTGGGACAGCGGGTAATTTTCGGTTTTCGAATTTCAAGCCAATGCTATTAATTACCCGCTGTCCCAAAGTTACACCCCCAGTCCCAAAGTTACCCGGACTACGATACATATTATATTTAGATAATTAAAAAAAAGAAGTTCAATCTTTACTGAACCATAACAAATCTTATTGATTATCATAACAAACATATTTAGTAATAACAAATTTATTCAAACTTTTTAAGAACTCCTTTTTCTTGAATTTCTCTTAAAAGTAGAACATTCTGAACAAGAAGAGAAACAGTTTCTGACCATTCGATAGCCAAATTGAACGAACTGATAACTTCATCAATGTTAAATACTTGACTATTGTTCTCATCTACGTTTTCTTCAGCATGATTCATAGGCACGTTCATAACTGAATCCAAATCATGGACTTCTGCAACTTCATTTTGTCCTTCCGCCCATTCCATTATTTCAGTTACTTGCAACATTGTCTCTTACTACTGAGTTAAATAAAGTAGCAATAGAAAAAGTATCCTCCTGTGTGAGATGACCAATTGGTAAAGTGGAATTACCATCTTCATGTGAAGAATATATTTAGAAAGCATTGACAATTACATCCTGTGCAACTTCGTTCCAAGACTCCACTGCCATGTATGCTACATCTTTCGGCAATGCTTGCGATAACGTACTTTAAGAGATTTAATGATGTGCTGTTCCAGTGATTGTAGGTAAGGGGTCATGTTCACATGATTTTCACGAATGATGCTTTTAAATTTTCTCAAAACACTGGAACCTGCGAAGCGTCGCATGAGAGCTTCTCACCAGATATAATATTTAAGCGAATGCCATGTCTTTTTTTGAAGTTCTTTACTGCGACCATAAGGTCCTTTAGCCTTTAATCTTAAAATGTCATTTGTAACAATATTTTTTAATTCTCGCTGTTGTAGAAACCACGTATATAAAGCTTGCTTCATTTCAGGAAATTCCAACATTTCCATCCTTTTTCTCTGTTTTGGAACGTTGCAGCACGAGGCGGCATAGTTTTCTAAATTTTCTTTATTTTTGACAATCTTCGAAATAGTTGACTTGTCCACATTATACTTCACACACAGCTCGTTTACTTTTAAGTAAAGAAAATATTATGATATAGCTTTTGATACTCCTATGTGTTTCTATCCTTTGTGGGTTTTACTTTTTACCCTGTGGGGCCTACCTGTGTTGTTTTTTTGTGAGCCATCCGATCGGCCCCGGGTGTGAAGGGTGTTTTTGATACCTGTGTTCATTCGGGTTGTTAGGTGCCTGGGGTAACTGGCGTCCGCCAAAGCCATATAATAATAATAATAATAATACGGCAAAAGCAATGTGAGAAGAAAAACATGCTTTTCTTACGCTATCCCAAACTATTCTTATTAAAACGTCCCGACGCGTCATATTTCTCATCCCATAGCGCACTATTCCACGTACAACAGGCTTCGCTATTAAATCGCGCTACCTCCTAAATTTTAGAGTTTAACACCAGCTGCTGTATAGTCCGTGGCACCGGTCCAGCACATGAAAGTAAGGAAGAGGAGTAGGGGGCAAGGATGTCGTGTAAAGTCTAGACTTTAAGCACTATACGACATCGAAGCGAACAGCGTAGCAACAGCAGCCTGGGACGCTTTCTAGCCGGAGTACGGTAGACGTCCCGAGCTTTCTAAGGGTATATTAATTGGTGAAGTTAGGAGTTCTTGCCGGTAGCAGGCAGGCAACGGCAGCCTGTGTGAAGCGTCGCCTTTGTAATGTTATTAATAGTTGTCGAAATATGAGGTCGCCCGGAATGCGGGGGTTCGTCCGGAGGAGAAGAGGATACGCTGTGGGGGAAGTAGACAAGAATAGGGTCAGTAGAGCATGGCGAACAAGGGTTGTGCGCTTGCATATTGACACGATCTTAAGGGACACCTTGCGAAATGATTTAGTTATTAACTTCTAGATAAATAGGCGTCCCCCACTTTACCTTTAGACATCAAAAGGGTAATTAGAACTAATGCGTTACAGGATCTTTATAGTATTTTAAATTGCTGAAGTCGTTTTGGATGTAAGTTCGACTTACATCCATACTTTTTGCTATCCTTAAGATAATTTGCCGTTACACTTGAACGTATTGACGGCGGTAATAAGAAATATGTTAAATTACCCTTTAATCCAAGTTACACGAAAGGTCTTGAAAAAATCTTTTCTAAAGTTGACCAGAATTGTTTTCTGTTCAAACAGTAATTTCAAAAAACCTTTTAGGAAATTCTAAAGACTCAGTAGATAACATGGATAAATCGGGAATTTATAAAATTTCATCTAAAGATTGTGATCAAGTTTATATTGGGCAAACAAGGTACAAAGAGCATTTGGCATAAATAAATTTTGTATTGCTCTACATATGCTGGAAAATATTCATAATGTTCATAATATAAAGCTTTAAAACGACTAAATTTATTTAGCTCTACAGGCCTTGAAGGTATAGGGTTTTAAAGATACCATTTTATTTCACATATAACTTAAATATTACAAAACATTTTAGAGCTCATCCCTGCATTTTCTAATTACTTCTTTCTCATATCCTGTGCTTCTTTCCTCCAATCCTCCACCTTTATATTTTTCAAGTCTCTTTGCATATTGTTACTCCATCTTTGTCGTGGCCCCCTTTTCTTCTTTTCAGTACTGGTTTTCTATGCAGAACTAATTTTGGCATTCTTTGATTTCCCATGCGTTCTATATGTCCTAGCCAGCTTGCTCTTTGTGCTTTAATAAAGCTTGTTATTTTTGGTTGGTCATATAACATTTCTAGTTCCTTGCTTGTTCTTCTTCTCTGTCCTATTTCTGTACTAATACCTTCGTAAATTTATCTTAGAATTTTTCGTTCCTATCTTTTCAACTTGTCCATTTCAACTTTCCTCAGTACCCAGATTTCGCATTCGTATGTAACTGTTGGTCTAATTATTGTCTTATATGTTTTTATTTTTGTCTTTTATGGCACATACTTGGATTTCATTCAGCGCAGTTTGTGTTGCTCTACTCCCCACCTTTCTTCAATATCCATTTCTTGTTTTTGTAGATTCAGTTTGTCTGCTATTTCTTTTCTATATTATTTTTTAGTTTCTTCATCTTTCGGGAGGTCTATATTAAACTGTTTGGTGATTTCTTTAGTTTCTTTTTGTTTACTGGATTTCTGCGGCATTTTTTTTGCATTTAACTTGTACCAAATAGTGATCTGAGTTGCAGTCCGCCCCTCTCTTGCTTCTAATTCGGGTTATATAGTTTTGATGTCTTCTTTCTATTCCCACATGGACAATCTGGTTTACTGTCTTTCCATCGGGTAAAATTTACGTTCCTTTGTATATTCCTTTCCTACGTAGTTGTGTACTCCTTATCACTATTCCTTTTTCTATTGCAGAATCTATTACCCTTTGCCCATTGTTATCTGTCACTTCATGTTTACTATATTTTCCTGTTGTACTTTCATATATATCTTCTTTTCCTATCTTTGCGTTCATATTCTCTTTCTAATTTTTCATAAAACTCATCCTTATCTTTTTGCCTGCTATGTGGGTGCATATATATTTATTATGCTTATATTTCTCTGTTTTCCCTTCAACCTTATCGAGATTTAAAACGACACACTCTCAACTAAAATGGCACATTCGCAGGCTATTTCATCAACAGCAACGGTCACGCAGCCTATACATATTTAATAACTCAATTTAATTAATCAAAAAAGGTGTAATACGACATGTCGACCGAGCCCCCTAGCGGAGTGACCCGTAACCTAATTAATTATCGCGTCGGAGGAAAACGAGCCGCCAAATTACATCTCTCGCTTAATTTACCAACAACGCTAAAAAGAGGCGGCAAAAAACACATTCACGACGCCGACGCGTCAAAAAACAGCTAACCAACAACAGCGCGCATCGAAACGCGCAAAATGGACAAGGATAAATACATAATTAGGAAAAGGTAAACTTCGAACAACATAACCTCACGCGAATGAGAAAAATTCCGACCTTATTTTTTTTAATTAATTAACACAACATACCGCTTCCCACCTAAAAGAATTTGTTCCCAACTAAGCGGATTAGTGTCAGACTTCTTGATGTTGGAGGTTCTTGTTTTTTCCTCTGGTAATTGGGAAAAACTCCTTGCCATGTCAGCAAATTGCTTCCCTAATTCTATATTTCAGTCGGTAAATCGGGAAATCAAAAGAACAATGACTTAAAATTAAAATTAATTTCTGCAAAAACCTTTTATATACACTGAAAAAAAAATTAATTCAATAAAACGTGTTTGTTGGCTTCGTTTTGTTGAAACAATGAACAAAATTATTATATTAATTAATAAATTTATTACAACAATAAACTAGGTTTATCAAATTGAAACCTGTTTATCAATATAATAGATAACCGTTTATTATAGCGATTGAATGATTGATTAATAACGAATGATTGCTTCTTGTAAATAAAAATGCACAACTGGAATTTTCTTTTGTCGGTCTCGCCAAAACGTATCTTAAAAAGGGGCGGCCACCTTTAAATTTGCTTCTGTTAGTGTCGGCAAAATGTATTATAAATAGAGCCCGGTAACTGGAAAGCAATCGCAGCGGCGGTGTGACTGTGTTTAGGTGGGCAGGGAGGGCTGGTCGATTATGATACGACACAACCAATCATCATCACTCAGTTCAGTTTAGTATTGGATAGCGGATAGGGCATGTTGATTTTATTGATATAGACGTAGTTATTAGTGAACATGTCGAAGACTAAAAAACGACCCTTTCAAGACATAGTAAATAAGTTTATTTCTGACTTTCCCGATTTGTTTTACAACGAGAGTAAGATAGTTTGTAAAGTGTGCAAAATACATTTGATGTCAAAAGAAGTGGAACTTTACAAGACACGTAAGTTCCGCATAGCATAGAAAACGAAAATTGGGCATGCCACCGAGAAGTGAATTTTTTTTATGTAATTCTTATGTTGATAAACTGTAATTTGCCACTAGACTTACTCGATAACCAACCGTTTAAGGACTTTTGGGACAAATACAATCCCGAGTTGCGGTTGCCAACGGAGAAAACGGCACGTAAGCATGTTGCATTTGTACGCGATGACGTGGAAAAGAAAGTGAAACGCATATTGAAAAAACAGTTTCTTTGGTTATGTGTTGACAAGACAACAGACTGTAAAAAAAATTCAATTGTAAATATTATGGTACGCATACTAGACCCTAGTAAACCTACATTACCACTGTTACTAGCTAGCCGAAGACTACAAGAGTATACTGCTGCAGCAATTACGAAAGTTGTACTTAATACGTTGGAAAAATTTCACATTTCAAAAGATAAAGTGTTGATGTTTATGAGCGATGGCGCAGCGCGAATGCGTTCGGTAGGCCGTTCTCTGCTTGAACATGGTTGCAAGTGTTTACATGTTACGTGTAAAGTGCATGCTTTACATCTTGTGGCAGAAACCATTCGACAATGCTCTCCCGAGGTAGATGCATTAATAGCAAGCACAAAAACGGTATTTTTGAAATCTTCCAAACGCCTACGATCATTTCTCACAGAGTGTCCTGGTATTCGTCAACCACCGGAGCCAATTCTTGCACGTTGGGGAACATGGTTGCAAGCAGCTTTTTATTACGCTGAACATTTCAAAATAGTAAAAGCTGTTGTCGCACAATTCAATTCTGCCGAAGCTGCAGCTATTAAGGAGAGCCAGTCGAAATTTCAAGATATTTCCGTTGAAACAGATTTAAAAAATATTCGTAGCTACTATAAAGGATTAGCTGACGCAATAGACCAATTACAAAATAGATCGTTATTATTATTGAGTCTCTGCAAATTATGGACGGAGTGCATACACAGCTACTGACTATACATGACGCAAAATATAATCGCGTTTTAGAAAAATTCGAGAGTGTGCTAGAGAAGGATCCCGATTTTAGCACACTAACACAAATTTGTGATGGTGTATCGAATAATCCACTGACTAACAATAAATACAAAGAGTATTTTAATCATGCATGTATAACATCGGTAGATGTTGAACGCTCTTTTTCAAAATATAAACTCATTTTCTCACCACGGCGAACATCGCTCACCGAGACAACTGTGGAAACACATCTAATGGTGTCAATTTTTTGCCACTCTTATCCATATGATGTTAATACTGATAATGGTGCTTGTAGTTTTACTGTTCCGTAGCCAAGGCTGCTTAAAAGGGTGAATGTTTCACTACTTTTCACATATTATAATTATGTATTAGTTCTGTTATTTTTTTTCTATTTTCTTACTATTGTTTTTGTATACTACGGCTATGGTAGGGCTCCCTGTTACCGGGCTCTAATCATAAAGTAAGAACCGCCATACGTCTTTTTTGTTTTCAATACCATCAGCTAAATATGTGAATATAGTTCATTGAGATCCTAATTACTTCGAATTTTTTGCTTTCTATTGTAATTTTAAAAAAAGTAAATTTTAGAGATTTTTCATCAGACATTCATAAATGTATTCTTTATCTCAATAAATCAGTTTATTGCATATAACGTATATACGAAGGTACGTGTTCATCGATATAATAAACAGCCATTTATTAAAACGATAAATTCGTCCGTTGGACCAATTTTGATAAGAAAATTGTTGCATTTGTTCCTTTTACGTACCATTTTCATTCAGTGTTGGTTGGAAAAAATGAGAGAATATTACATTGGCGTAAATCTCCTATTAATAATGTAAATCTAAAATCCTCCCTGCCGGCTGTTTCTACGTTGAACATCAACGATTTTGTTTACCCTTCCGGTTGGGAAAAGGAGACCTTTGCTTCTGATGCCTTAAAACGGATGTGATATGTATTTTCGAGAAGATTCGCAGTTAATTAATTAGGAATGTTTTCAGAGAAGGTAAATAATATTAGGGGTGAGCAAATATGAGCTCAGGATATGGTTGCTCTTTCACGGGGGATTATTAATAGTATACTGGTAAATATTGGTAGTTTCCAAAAATTTCAGAAGGCCAAACAAATAATGTTGAAAGTATCTAGGTATTGTGTCACTAGCATAAAGGATTGCATCAAATTAGGCACTTCTTTGCTTAGTTTCCAACAAATGCAGAATTTTTAATATCGATTTTTATTAAGTGAATTGCTAGATGTGCTAGTTTTATATGTAAAAGGGGGATCGACAAGAGGGGGGTTGATGACATTCTTAACTCCTGGAGTTAATGATGTTCGTGTCGGCCACACTTTCTTTACATAATGGTTTTTCTTATCTCGACTGTCCCATTCACGCAGGAAACAACAGTATTTCGTGTAGCCGAGTTGCAATCCAAGTAATTGCGCCACAACCTTTAGATCACCGCAGATATTCCACTTAAATTCATCGCATTTGATTTTTTCTAAAAGAATCTTCGTGTTGCCGTATATTTCCTTCATGTTGCCCGAGTGGGCCAGAGGAATTGAGGGCAATTTATTTCCATTGTGAAGTAAAACGGCTTTTAAGCTGGCTTTGAATGAATCAATGAACAAACGCCATTCATCAGTGTGATATTCATGGCCAAGTGTACTCATAACCGAGGCAATATCATTGCAGAACACCAGGTAATCAAGGGAGAAGTAATCATGGAATTAGGCATAACGACTATGATAAAATGAAATTTTTGTGTCACTTTGAAATAGATTCCAGCCCTTCAATCTGGATCCCAAAAGTTCGGCTTGCTTCTTAGACAGGTTTAAATCGCGAACGACTAAGGTCTCTTGAGTCAGCAAATGTGGTTCTGCTACTTGATGTGCTTTCTCATCACAAGACTTATCATCACTCAAAGTCATGTTTTCTGCAGGTGCTGGTACAGGTAACTCCTCGTTATGAAGTACTGGTCTCAGTGTAGATGGTAGATCAGGAAACAGTGTGTTTAGATTTTGATGTAATACCAGTTATATTTGTCAGGCAGAAACGTGGTATTTATGTTCTCTCCGTACCATAGGAACTGCAAAAGACATATGACGTGAACCTTTCGCCCATGCTGTGAGAAGCCGAACACATGTGACACAGCAAATACGGGGGGCCCAACTTTTATCCCGATCGTCTACTTTACAATCAAAATAAAGTTCATAACATTTTCTAACTAACGGTGTAAACGAACGTTTCTGGGTCTTAAAAGTCAACTCGCCGTAGACGCAGCAGAACGAATTTGGATTATTTTTACAATTTCTTGGCATTTCAGTGGCACTTGGGGTACACAACACTTTAAACAGAACAGCACACTTTCTCAAGGGTTAGAACAAGGCAAATGTGGAGCTGCAATGTTCTCTAGCCGGTCAAGTTCCTGCAACTGCGCTCCCGGCCAAAGATCTTATATTGCTCCCGGTCAGCTTGTCGAGACCTGTTCTGCCTGTTCTAAATGACGCAAGATTGCTTAGAATTACGCAATATTGTGTAACATTTTATTTCAAATGCCTAAATATCACCGGCATATTTATCGGCATTTTATCGATAAACACACAGTACGTGGTTATACTGGAACTCAAAACAGGCATTTTTATACTTGGGACAAAAAACCTTCTTAACCAGTGTAATTATACCTCTTTTAATAACATTTAACTGATTGTGAATGTTCAAATTACCAATCCCTAGTTAAATCTTAATTTCCAACAAAAACTATTGCAAGTTCAATTTTTTTTCTAAGCAATTCACACCCACCACCCCATTAGATATGAGCTAAATTCCCTTCAAGCTATAACTATTAAACTATCGTCGGATCTGATAAAAACTATCCTCGTCTTCTTGCAAAAGCATTCATTGTTATTCAAACGTCACGAAGTACAGCGCAGCGCCACCGACCGGCTGTTCGAGGAACTATACGAGTAGAACTTAAATTCAGCGCCAAGAAAAGCATTCTATTAGTTTAATAACGGGCCATTCTCTCCGTGTAATAGTTCTTCCGCCGTTTCCTGGGCTATTCTCGTCTACACGTCATCATTCACACGGTTTCTTCGCTTCAACGCTTATAGATGGCGTTCGAGCTCTCGAAAAGGATCCTATTCATCATTCGACGTACGAGGGTGACCCTTTAAGCCCTTTAAGTGGTGGTGAAATCATAACGGAATGATTGTTGGGTGATGCAAAATCGCATTTGGTTAGAAGCGGTGTTGCCTTCAATTTGAGCGTGGGGCAAAATTTGAGTTTGGGACGCCGGGTTTCTTGCCAATTCGCTCTATTTGGCCATAAAGTTGTTTCTCCGGTACAACATTGAACTACTTTGGGTTCATTGCTAAAATGTTTGACAGTGGCTTATGCTTCCATATGCTCAATATGATTTTGTTAAACGTATTTCTGTAGTTTAATATTGATCCTGAATTTTAGAATTAATTTAATGTTTCATTAAAAATCAGAATCATGTTAATCCTTGTTGCATAACCTCATAATTAGCATTGGAATAAAGGACCCCGCAGAATCCTTGTGGGAAATAGCTTTCCGCTAATTAAAAAAAAAAATTGATATGTTGTAGTTCTCAATACGTAGAACAAAAGTATCCATGGCCCTAAGGTCCGATCACGAATATTTTTCGAGATACAGCACTCCAAATTTGGACTTTTCGTACCATATTGCAGCGTAATGCGGGTGTAGTCGATGTCGATGTACGATGATGCTTACAATTAAAGTGGGTGTTCATGCATTTTAGGTAGATCTATATGTATCTATATAAATCACTTTTGTGTTAGAACTAATAAATTATTTTCTGAGGGTCGTTGTTAAAAAAGACCTAGTTGAATTTGACCATAATGCTCCAATAGACAGGGCGTTCCTTCTGTATTGCATCGATATAATTCTGCTTCAACCTCCTACGATAACTAATATATTTCCAAAGTAGATGAACGTTATATCTCTAGGCAACAGCTTAAGCTGGTAATAGTTACAAGGGTTCAGTAGGGGCCTTCAGTATTCGCCGTGGGGTGGAAAACCATGAAAGCCTCATCCTGAGACTTGACAGATCCGAAGTTTGATTCCCAGTCTCCGAAACAGAGAGCCAAGCATGCTAGGTATTACACTACTAGTTCCATTAAAGCAAAGAGACACAATTTTTTTATGATATACACCATATGCGGCATTCATTAACTTTACCCATGACGAACACATACATACGTCATAAACCTTCTAGAGGTTAAAAACCTACAATCTGCTCTTTCTAGCACACGAAGGAAGCTGCAACGCTACAAGGTTAATTCAGAACCATTTTTATTACGCACTGCGCTGCAAAATTATGGAATAAATTAATTTAACTTGAAGCAATTTGCTTTTCGAAGAAATGCTTGAGCAAATCGATTTTATTTTTTTTAAATAAACATTTTTGTATCAATTTTAAGTTTCCTTCACTTCTAGAAAAAAAAATGGGATCCGTCGTTTAAAAAAATTATCGATGACGCCATTACTTGAAAACCAGAAGTGTGGGAAATATAAAATTGATGTAAAAATGTGTATTTTAAAATAAAATAAAATTAGCCTGTCCTAGTATTTCTTTGGAAAACAAATTGCTTGAAATTTAATGAATTTATTCCATAATTTTGCCGCGCAGTGTCTGTACAACAAATACAGTCTGGTTAGACTTCCTATAAAACACATATTATAACGTGGAAATTTTCAAGACACTTCGGTAAAAAGTATAGACTTCGCGAAAATTCGGGGATGAGAAATGAAATATGACTTGTGGCAATTAAATAACTGCACTGATGCTACAAAACATTTTATTGAACGCCAATTACATTACAAAATTTATCCCTTTCAATGTACTCTCCTTGCCGATCCCTACAACGCTCCATACGAATTTTCCACTGTCGGAAGCAGTGCTGGAAGTCCGTTTCTGTCAGTTTGTTGAGAACGTCCGTCGCTTTCGCTTTCACCGCTTCCACACTGTCAAATCTTGTTCCTTTAAACTCCGATTTTACCATAGGAAATAAAAAAAAATCACAGGGGGCCAGGTCGGGCGAGTACGGTGGGTGGTCCAACACAGACAAGGCGGAATGGGCTGGCGCATTATCTTGGCGGAGCATCCAGGATCTGCTCTTCCACAAATCGGGTCTTCGTCTTCTCACTTGTTCACGAAGGGTAGTTAGAACCTCGTGTTTCACAAGAAACTTGGGGTTAACTCGTTGCTCGATCTGAACACTCTGCATTTTTCCGATGCGACGTTAGCGTAAGGACTTGAACGGACGATTGCTACAGCGAGACTGAGCGACGTACAACCGTGCCCATTGGGCTCAGAGTGCTGCCGTGGCGTGCTCGTTGTTTGCCGATAGTAGCACCAGTCCGGTTATTTAATTGCCACATCTCGTATGCAGGCGTCATTCAATAAACGTTAAAATATTGCGCAACAATAGTTCGGGCGGGGAAAATACACAGAATATACAAGCGTGTTCAAAAGTAAACGTAAATCAACTTCAAAATTATTTACAAAAGAATTTAAAGGTAAAATAACATTTGAAATTAATAATATTAATTTCGGTAAAGTCTTTAAAATTGTCCTTTAAACTTTAGGGTCAAACAGCAGTTCGTCACAACATATAACGCCTGCATAGAGATCTCTATCCCATATCCACACCACAGGACAAGGGGTTATTCGATAAAATTTTCGCGAACGAGCGAATCCGAAGATACATTACCCTATGTATTCGGCTAATATAATTTTATTGTTATCGTGCATTAACTGTACAACGGTACTGCTTCTCCCCCATTCAAACGTCGCGTTTTTCGTTTTGTTTCCGCGTAAATTGATTGTATATTCTGCGGTACGGTCCTGTATTCCGCGAAATGAGATTAAATCGACTTCGACGCGCAGTTACTTTGTTATTCTGTTGTTTTTCGATTAGGGGTGGTCTATTCGATCGGGAATAACCCGCGCTATTTCTCTTGTATCTCTTTGCGATAGCGTACTGGATGCGTTTGTTTGTTTTCTGTTTGTTTTATGTCCTTCTGGATGACAGACGTATTGGAAACTGTATTATTCATTTGGGTTTCTCTGTGGTATTGCATGAAGATCGTCAACGCTAGTTTCGTAGGGTATTTATTTTGTTTTCCATAAATATAGAGTTAAAACAGATAGTTTTATATTTTTTCGATTCATTGGATTTTGGATTTTATACTCAACGAAAATATTTCAATTTGAGAATACTTTGTTTCATAATAAATGAAAAGTTTCATAAAAAATGAAAGTGAGAAAGATTGTAGAAGCCATTGACATATCACATGCCTCAGTGGTTTCGATTTTGAATGACCACTTGCGTATGAGAAAGCTATCTACAAGATGGGTGCCGCGTTTGCTGACACTTGATTACAAACGCGATCGTGTGACAATTTCGAAGGAGTGCTTGACTTTGTTTGATCGTAATCCGGACGAGGTTTTGCGCCATTTCGTAACCATTGACGGAACATGGATACACCACAGCACACCGGAAATTAAACAGCAGTCGAAACAGTGAATTTTTCCGGGCGAATCGGTGCCGAAGAAGACTGTCGGCCAACAAGGTCATGGCAACATTTTTTTGGGATGCACGCGGTGTAATCCACATCGATTACCGTCAAAAGGGAAAACAATCAACGGCGAATATTACAGAAACTTATGGGACAGGTTCAATGACGATTTAAAGGAAAAACGATCGCATTTGGCCAAGAAGAAAGTGCTCTTCCATTAAGACAATGCACGGGTGCATACGTGCGTAGTCGCCACGGTGAAATTTCATGAATTGGGGTATCAATTGCTCCTCCATCCGCCATATTCTCCCCCATTGACTATTTTCTGTTTCCAAATCTGAAGAAACGGCTCGGCGGAAAGAGATTTTGCTCCAACGATGAAATCATCGCTCAAACAAAACCTATTTTGAAAGCCTATAATAAATCTTATTATTTGGAAGGGATCAAAAAATTGGAGAAAACCCAAAAAACTATCTCTCATTCAAAAAGTCACGGATATATTTACCCACCCTCGTAATTAATATTATTATAGATATTGGCTAATTTCTTTCAGGGATGATACTGTATTTCTATGAACGTTTGTGTAAATATATCACATGTATTATATATTTATATTCACATACGCCTTACTAAATAAACACATCGCAACAAATAGCAATTTTCAATATAAATGTAAATTAGCCCGTACGAGTGCTTTTCGAGCACGAAATACAGGATAATGTATGGATGTGCGCCTTCGAAAAAGAGTTACACGCTTCGCCTCTACATGAATAGCAATGCATGTGCTGTATACTTATATAGGTTAGTTCAAAGCTAGAACTTTGCGGATGGTATTTGAAACGAGTTGCCGGTAAAGTAATTCTTAACGAATGCACGATTGGAAAAGCATATTCCGTATAGGAAAATTTAACAGCGGTAAACAAGTACTTATCCTGTGAAAATCAAAGCAGGTCATCGTAAAATGTGTTAAGTTATACAGTATCCATATTTTTATTCTGAAAGTGATATGTAGACACTTTGAATTGCTTCGTATAGATTGTTACGCAAGCGTTCACAGTATTAAAGGAGAAACAAAATGTGGAAGCTATCGTTAAAATAACTTATATTTCTATATATTTCGTACCGATCCTAATGGTTCATTGACAGCTGGCAAGACAACAGTTATTAAAAATAACAATTCTAGGTAATCTATTTTCAAAGCAGGCTCCACATAATTTGTTACATGGTTAGCGTAGATCTACCAGCACGGTTAATCTTGTTCTCTGGTCTGCTCCTGCTTTTCAAACAATAAATCCAAGGAAAGAATATAATTTCATAGACACTAACCTCGAATACAAAAATTTTATATAGATTAAGAAAAGTACCAAACGCATTTCAATACTAGGGTTCTTTTGTTATTTATTTTATTATTTTTATTTATTTTTTATTTTTTTGATGTTTCTTAATTTATGTATGTACGTACAAAATGTATTTCAATAATAGGTTTCTTTCATTTTTTATTTATTTTTTTTATTATTAATTTTATTTTATTATTCCATTTTTTTATTTTTTTATTATTCCATTTTTATAATGACATTATATTTAATTTTACCATATTTTGTTGATTTACTAAAAACATATCCGGATTAAAAACACTCTACACGTACCTGTATACTATACGCACACAAAATGTCACGAAACAGAAATATTTCATAGATATCCTGTGTCATTTTCCCGATATTTGGCCCGCCATCTGTGTCCTAATTCGGTTACAGATCCCATTAATGGGGAAAAATCGAAAAAATATGAAAAACTTTTCGTCAAACTCGAGCGGTACAAAAAAAAAATGCTGATTATACAATGCCGAGGTCTCGCTAGCGTGCATTGTCCGCGGAATCACGTTTTTGCATTTTGCTCCAATGACGTTGATCGTTTTTCCGGACTGGCACGCACAGATTTCCGGAAAAATTAGAGCCTATCGGTCGTGTGCAACGTCGATGGTGACCTAAAAACTTTCTATTGTATCGGTCCGCTTTTGGACGTTGGATTTTTGAGGTTGTAAAGTTTATACTGGTACCTGATTTGCGTGAAATTTGGTAGAGTAAGTTGGTTGTTTGAATGGCAAATATTATACATATAGGCGTTATGGAATTTAACAAAAAATTTTGGCTCCACGCTAATGCATAATTTTTTTTAGAATTTCGACCAGATTTGAAGCAAGCAAAATCACGGAAAGTTTTACTCTCAGTGTTGCGATTCCGGGGTTCGAACCCGATACTCGGAGATTGATAGCCGCGCGTGCCACGCACCGCTAAATATTGAAAAATATTCTGATTATAGTTCCAAATGCATTTAATGGAATAAAGATTTCTTAAGTTGTTTTTGATTATGGCCAATGGTCAACTCCATCTATTGGAGCTTTTGTCTTTGAGCTCCTTTGTCACCCCTTGGCAGCCTCCCCACATTACTAGAACTTCATAGCGATGATCATCGGGCTGGGTGGTTCAGGTTGACATGTGGTTTTCATCTGGTATCACCTCCCCAGTCTCCAAATTCAGTATGTCACCAATTCTTCTGACTTTCACTCTTGGCGACGGACGATCCTTCGGTTCCACGACCGCTCTCACGAGGGGATTCTCTGCATCTTGTGCTTGGCCCTATGTCCTCCTGACCAACTGCCTGGTGTGTTCTACCAATCTGAGGACTCTTAGATTCTCTCTGATCCTGGCATGTATTTTCGATTAGTTTAGGATCTTGCCAAGTTTGATCAAAATCCTATTTGTGTAGTAAAATTCCTGTCCTTCCTTATACATCCATTACACATCCTTCTTTTTCTGAGTTTGGCTTTAAGTATTAGGAGTCAGGCATTTTATAAACACTCATAAATCATCTCACACCTTCATCCATTAACCCTTTTCCTGAACGCCATTTCCGACATTTCCCGCATTCAAATCTAGCATGCCACGTTTCCCAATTCACCACCGTTAGAATGACCCGCTGCATCGCCGGCTATAGCATTAAAGTATTATCTGAATCGAAACCGGGAACCTGTTGTCGTAAAAGCTCTCTTCGTCGCCTTTTATGAAGCTTCCTTGTCGATGTCGCGCACCGGAAAAGCTTCCTAAAAGCGGACCTAGCTCGCATTATCTCTTAATTCGAGTGCTTTTGTTTGTACGCGCCTCCACCATGGTTTGAAGTTTACAATTTGCTCGGATTGTCCCGGATTGCCAGCGCGAAATCGTTAGAGGGAGTATTATTTGAGTAGGGTGGGGATGGTAATTAGTAAATATGGGACCGAGTTGCTTGGCCAGCTTCGTTTTATTAAAATGTGTAAGGTGTATTTGGAATAAGTGAATTTTTGCAGGATGTTTGGAGGATTTTTTTTATGTCAATTTGCTGGAAAAATGGAGGAAAATTATTATTCTTATGTTCGGAGCATATTCTGGTCAAATAAACTTCTTGTGGCGAATCATCAAAATTCGTCCGATTTAAAGTTTAATCTGGAAAAGGACGAAAAATTATGTATTTATTTTTTGCAGTTTGTCATTAAATCATATATCAACTTTGTAAGTTTTTATTTGATTAATTAATGACTTTTTCAGTAGTAAGGGTAAGCGATCCTTTGCGTTAGTGGAGTGAAATTGTGTTAATGAAAGCAGTATAGCGCAGCATGCAAAACATGGACGATTTCTACTTACAACAATCGACAGAAGTATGCCATGATGATGACATAAGAGTGAGATCTCTTACGTCATCGTGTGTTAAGTGCTGGTGGAAAGTAATTAAAAGCGGAGCAATGTGCGTAGTCAATGCCTTGCTATTACTATTTAGCCTAAGTTAAAAACTACATGTAAGTCAATGGGCAGACAGTAGATATATGTTTAAGTTAGCTTTAGGTTTGTGTTATTTAAAGCCAGAAATAATTTGAATACATACAAGAAACTAAAACAATCATACAATTAGTAGACTGGGCATTGAGTGCAAGAACAAGAACTTGAAGCAATATATTTGATTGGCACTGAAATTTACTTCAAGAATGGTCCTGAAGGCATTTTTGGTCCTCAATTTCTTATAGGACAAAGCATACAACAGGATGTTTCTGTGTCAGGCAAACATATAAAAGTGGATAGATATATTTTCAACTGGCAAGCTATGTATTTTCGTGGCTTATATTCGACTTTTTTCTAAGCTCTATTTCTTCAATATCGCAGCTATAATAAGTCTTGACATACCCCATCAATTATCATTCAGAAATCAATTAATTAAATTATATATACAATTTAGCCTCACTAAACAATTTCCCCTCACAAATTCTAGACAAAATATTCATTTTCACTCTCAAAAAATTAGATCCATTCTATTATAAAGAAAAGAAATCCGACACATTTTACATCTGTTAGAAAATTACAAGAAAGATTACAAAAACATAAAATTCAAATTACTTCCAACGTTTACAAACATAAACTAGAAACAGTACATCACGCTTTACTATGTGCCTTCGTCCTGAATAGACGCGTTGGTGTTGCAATTGTAGCGGGAGTTAGTCCGTATATCGCTTACGATCTAAAATGTCCGGAGATAATTCCGAAAGAATTACTAGATCAAAGTCTTCTTGTGAAAATGAAGAGTTAATACAGAAAGTGATTGAAAGTGTCTTAAGCAACAAGAACTTCTTGAACCATCTTTTGGCTACTGTTAATGATGCTTTAAATAATCACGATACTCTAATCAAGAACTTAGAAGCAAAGATGGGTAGAGTGAAAAGTAAATTAGAAGATGTGAATAATCTGGCAGAGTGACAAGAACAGTATACTAAGAATTTTTGGAATTCCCGAGTTGAAAGATGAAGTTACCGAGGATGTAGTAATTAATACGTGTAAAGAAAAGCTCAACATGCAGATCGCATCGTCCGATATCGACTGCTGCCATTGTCTATCGCATCGTGAAAGTTCACACAAGCCAATTATTGCGAAACTTGCAGATCAGGTCGCTTTTCTTCAAATTATCAGAGTTAAAAGATATTACAGATTGATGGGTTCCATTTAATTGGATAAGATAAGGGTGCGTAGCTACGTATATTTCAAATGAGTCAAACATATTCTGTTGTCGAGAGTAAATATTCTTATTAATTCATTCCAAGATTATTGTATTAAAATTATTTGATACAAATAAGCATATCTATACCTTTTACACCATTCACTACTAAAAGATAATAAACTTAATATTACATCGATTTTCCGCCCTTCACCCTTACCAGCGCCTCCGCCGAAAATTTAGCCACCCTAATCTTCGGCGAAATATCGACGCTTAAGAGTCCTACAACCCCAAAGAGCAACGCAGCTTCCCAAATTCCTCCATAAGACCCCGATTCGCATTCCTTACACCTTCGCGGCAAGCACCCCATCTCTCAATAAGCTCTCCCCATCTATCGTTCCCGCCCGTATCACGCGAGGATAATCGGAAATTTTCGTATAGCTCCAGCAGATGTTACAGGAAATGAATATCGTCGCTGCGAAAATGGAAAGAATCCCCTGCTTTTGGCCTATAAGGTTCGAGGGCGACGACTTTGCTGGAAGCATCGCTTAAAGCGATGGTATATATGTGTGCGTGCCAGAAAGAGAGAAGGAGATCTGGATGAAGAATCGGAGTTGGAAAGATCGTAATAGCGTCTCTCTCCGGTAATGCGATAAGTCACCTGGCTTCTGCATCTCGGGACCCTCTTCGTTTTCCGATTTTATTTTCTGTTGATTTTACGAGGTAACAAGGTGTGGATATGTCTGCCGTCTGGCGGCGATATGATAAAATCGGAATTCTACATCGCGTCGGGGGCAAACGCGAGATCGTGTGGAGAGAGCTGTCAATGGGGTGGCGGGATGTTTGCCGATATTTCTGTTTATTAGCTTTTACGTGTTTTGTGTGTTAGCATGTTTCAGATGATGTGATATTCTCTCTTTTTCGTCAATAAATTCATTGAAATGGCGTTGAATTGAATTTCCCATCATGGGACTGAACTTCGTAAGGAACTGATATACCAACAAAGGAACGATTTGAATGACATTCGGAAAGTACGTAAATTTCATTAGAGAATAAAAAAGACGTTTTACGAAAACTGGCATTAAAAGTAAAAGACATTTTGATGCATCCGTATAACCCTCCTTTTTTCGGAAAATTGAAATTCTGACAATTGTTTTGATTGTTCTAGTTGGTCCAAACATTGTTCTAGAATTTCAGACCCGTATCTCTTATACATTAAAAAATATAGCAAAAAAATCCACGTGATCCCCCTTTCTTTGAAAATTGAAGTTCTGCCAGTTGTTCTAGATTGTCTTAATTGCTTTAAACATTGTTCCAAAATTTCAAAACCCTATCTTTTACAGATCTAAAGATATCGCCAAAAATCCGTTAGTGAGAAGTTGGCTTCCTCTGTTACGAAATCAAAATTTTGATTATTACGCCTCGCCCCTCCCGCCCCACTTAGCGAAAGGCTTATATAACCCTCGCTTTATTTTGCCGATCGATTGCAAGTATTCTTAGAGAGGATTTCACACATTCGCGTTTCGTTTTAGACAAAGGTAATTTTCAATGCATAAAATTATACATGGACATTACAAGCATTGAAATTTTTGATATTTGGGTGGGGTGAAAGAGGCGCGGGGCAATATCGTTTTTTGGCCATATTTTGTATCTGCATTAGATATGAGTTTGAAATTCTAGGACCAATCTAGAGCCAGCCACAATCAGAATTTTGATTTTTTAAAAGAGGAAATTAATTTCTCACTAGCAGATGTCAATCTTTGAGTATCTTTTAATTTATAAAAGATACGGTTCTGAAATTTTGGAACAATTTAAAGATATTAGAACAACCTGGAACAACCCATCAGTTTCAGAGTTTAAATTTTTCAAAAAAAGGGGGCTACGCGGGTTTTGTTTTTGGCCATATCTTTTGATCTGCAAGAGATACAGGTTCGAAATTCTGGAACAATGTTTAGAGCAATTAGAACAACCTGAAGCGACTCCCAGAATTCCGATTTTCAAAAAAAAAGTAGGGCTGACTCTTTTTGAGATACTTTAGAACAATGTAGAACAAATCTAGAATAACCTGGGACAACCGCTAGAAATTCAATTTGAAAAAAGTGGGGCTAACTTCACGCAGGTCTATGTTTTTTGAGGTAATATCTGTCCCAGAATCAGCTAAAATCGTTGCAGATGGGCGTCAGAGTGGCCCGTATAAACTTGGACCGGATTCGGCAGTTTCAAACGCAGCAATTTCTCTTGGAGTACCTCCTACTTTATTAATACCAACCACTTGATTGACACATTTACCATGAATATATCTGATGAACCTACAACTTTTAGATAACTTAGGACGCAAAGCAGAATCTCTTCGATATAATGTAATATGAAATACATCTGAAATTGCAAATCTCTTCTGAGTCTGACAGTCAAGAATTTTAATAACAACCACACAATCTTTGTCTTCTATATTTTGTACTATTATGTTTAGTAACCCTTCTCTTTTACAAGCCCCGTAAATACCCTTCCCTAATAAAAATTGTTCATCAGGGGTTACTTGTATAAATTTCTTGATTTCTTCTTTCATCAATACATTACATGTCTTCGGACGATATCCAACAGATTTACTTTTCTACGGTTTGAACTATTTTGATCATCGGCATGTAAACCATCCATCTATCCGAGGTAATCAATTATTCCAATCATATTTCATTAGATTTATGGTTATAAATCGTTATTTCCACATTTTCGTTTTTTTTTTTTGTTGGGTTTTCGTTAAAGCACATTTTACCGAAATCCACTGAAGGGTTGAGTTTTGTTGCGTATGTGCGTCCACATATAAGATTGCAATCTGGGGACATGACTAGCGCCGATTTACCGCCGGTCGACCACGACAGGACAAGGTTACTCCAGTTGAGCATAGCTCAGATAAGTGGACTTATCGTTTTCTTTTGTTTTCTGTTTACAAACATTATTTTTTTCCTAACTTTTAAACTTGTTTTCCTTTTTCTTTTTTTGCTATTTTTGTTGCGCTACAAACCCTCACTGCTTCAACAATAACAAATCTCAGATTTTTCGAAAATAATAATGTCAAATCTAAATAGCGCCATCTAGTGGTCGTTGGTATAAGCTTAAGACGCTATTCTCGTTGATTCTCATGTTGATATCGCTTCTAAATAATCACGTACCAAATTTCCTTGAAATCGGGATCCAGTTCGGAGATATTTCTCTGTTTATACGGGGTGTGCCTATAAAATAACGAGATTGATGCTACTACAGAAGAACTACGCATGCGCTAGAGTCGTGCGACTGGGAGCTGGGTAGAGTGAACCCTTCTCTTTCGATTGCTGCTCCTCCTGTGTCTGTAGACATATTAGTCTGGCCGTGGCCTTCGTTTGGATAAGATCTGTTTAATGTTTTGCCGAAAAAATTATAAATGTTTTAATAGAGCAACAAATTGGCGTGAAGTTTTAATAATAATAATATATTGTTGGAAGCGTATTCAAGCGTCTCAAATGTATATACAGAGAATAATAATAAAAAAAAGTTTCATATGAAACCTGGAAAAACCGCTCCTGAAGCTTATCTTTTATTAAAAGAAGTATATGGCAATGTTATAGCCACACCTCGTACACAAACATAAACAAATGTCCAGAAGTGTACACCCACCCTACTTTTAACAGTTGACAAAAAAAAAACATCATTCCAACTTCATTTAACATACTGTCAGAGCTTTCGGCATCCAATTTAGTTAAGCGGACGGCTCTCGTCGTGCGCGACGAAGCTATCTGCATAGGAAATATCTCCGAAAACGAGATAAACACGAGCACGTTCAAACTAGCACATCATCCCAATACATGTGAACGAAAGGAAATTAAAATACGACCTAAACGAATTGCCTCTCCTAGTTGTAAGGCTTGCGGTTAGACACAAATTGCCTCGGACGCGGACGACATACGGACGTATATAAATGCATCCGGTGCAAGACCACCAACCCTCCTTACTTCGGGGTTCCATCTTTCTCCCGTCTCCAGAAGAATTGATGCGTCCAAATTCCAAGCGTTAGCGTATATAAGAGACATTTATTGGGGCGATATTTCAAGATCGATGCGAACAAATGATTATTATTGAAAGAAATAGAGCGGAAGATTGAATGAGGTACATGCATCGCTGCTGCTAGAAGATGCATGAAAGATGTCTGCGGTCGGCGAAGCCGTTTTTCAAGTTGGCAGAGACTTGTGTGTGATGTTGAAGTAATTGAATGGAAATATGTTGGGACGTTGTGTTTTTAATAGGTTGGCAATGCTAGTATGCTGTTGGTATTTGTATTAAAATGACAGACAAAGAGAATTTAGAGAGCGAGGGATGTTAGAATAAAGAAAACCTTTCTGTGACATCATTAGGTTGTACGATTGACAATGAAAATCCATTGATTTTGGAAACATGTATTCGGAATTTATTTTGTGTGGTGCGGTGTGTACCTATACCCTTTGGTATTTGTCATACTACCACACAGACCTTGTTATCATTACAGAAAAAGGGCTGTATGACATAAAATTGCCAATGAAGTTCTTCTTTATTCATTTTGTGAGTTTTAGAACAGGCAAAACCTTTTATAAAAAATATTTTTTTTTCGTAGTAATTAATAATCTAAATTGAAAAGACGGCCCTGGAGTTCATACAATTCCTAAATATATTACCCAATACGCAAATTGCCTCTTTCTGTAACTGACCTATTTTTCATTCTAAAAACAATTCTTCCTCGATTAATTAAAACATTTCATTATAAACGCTAAAGATTAAGCGGTAATATGTTATTCTTCCATTTGAATAAAATAAAAAGTTCATTTATAATTTACGCATATATAGAACGGAGGGAAATTAATTAACAGAAGTGCTGACCCTAGAAATAATACCCATGTACAAAGAAGAAAATGCAAATGGGATTACTTCCTTATTAAATCTATCTGCACGGACACTTTGCAAGATTAAAAGTCGTCGCGGTTAAAAATAAAAGGGGAAAAAAATGAAAAGGGTCAGTTAATTAGGGCAAAATGAAAATTTCGAAGTTAAAACACAAAGAGAAGGCTTTATTTTATTATGAGAAAAGTTATAAAATGTTCCACCTTCAATACAGTCGACGAGGTGACAAAGAAATCGGTTCTAGTTTGCTGTGGGATGGGTTAAAATAAATTAAAATGGAAAAAGGTAACAAGGTAAGCTCGTATTTAACTGGTAATGGAGTCAGCTTTGATAGGTGATGAAGGCTTTCTTGTCTTTGATGGGGAACTTAATACTTCTTCTGAAATTACATTGGAATTTTAAAGAGAGGACAAAGAAGAGGATGTAAAATCCCCTTATATCAATTTTGTTTCTACATAAAATCGATTTTTTAATTATATATATTTACTTTCGTCTAAATATCAACCATTACGTATTATGATCACCTTACAAATTTTGGAGAAGTTTTCAACTCTTCCTACGGCAACTCGTTAGTTAATGTTGGGCAATTGTAGAGACAGTAAACAACAAACTTAATTTTGTAAAAATTCATCATATTCACAAGTTTCTTAAAATGTCTAAAACCCATCTTGTATAGTACTTGGTTCCATAAGCATTCTGGACTTTGTCGTGTAGCAAGATCAAATTCCCTACAATCCCTGTATTTTAATTCTACAATTAGTGCCGAATGTTATTACGTTAATTAGAATGAAATTGCAAATACAGTGAGTGCATATGTTGTGGTCACATGGAGAAACTCGTCATGTCATGCAAATCTTAGGCAGTTCTTGAAACGCCGCCATAACCTATAAACCCTTACGATTTCACCTTCTGACGAGGCTTATCATAAAATGACCGCAAAATTGTTTTTTTCTTCAAACAATAACCTAAAAAGCCTTATAGGAAGTTCCAAAGTTCCCGTAGATAACATAGATAAATCAAGAATATACAAAATTTCATGTAAAGATTTTGATCAAGTGTATGGTAAGTGGACACTAGGTACAAAGAACATTGGGCTCTTCTCAAATTCAAAAGGTTTGGTAAATCTAGTGTTGCCCTAGATATGCTTGAAAATACCCATAATGTTAATAATATAAAGTTAATTAAAAACGTAAAGGGTACAGTTCATTTAAATTGTTATGAAGGCATGGAAATTTACAAAAACAAAAATCACTTAATGAATTCAGATTTAGGTCCATTAAATTCCAGCCTTTATCCTTTGTTACATCATCTATAGTTGATTACAGCTGTATTTATAACCATGTGCAATGAAGAGCTTCATTTAGAAACATGGATTTTTAAAAACTTATCTCATCCTGACTATTTATAATTTAGGAATTACTGATCTTTAGATTTACAATTTAAGGCTTGCTTATAGTCATGTAAAATACAGCAAAAAGGCTAAATATGTAGAAAACCATATATGACAATTATGTATTAAATAAAACTTCAAAAGTAGGGGTTGCATCGAAATTTATTTGGGCATTAAGGTGAAGATGGCTGTTTGACAACTGCTGACGTAAAATCTCCAAAGATTTTAGGACATTTTCTAAACAACCTAGATCAATCAAGACGTGGAGCACATTCTAATTTATTGCAAGTAGCCAAGCGGATAAAACAAAGATTTTATCCATTAGAAAAGCTGTATCCCTCGAATCGTTATTTCGTGGGCAAGGGTACACAAAATGTTCGTATCAGCTTGGGAAAATATTCGCAAGATTGCAATTACATTTCTCAAAGTGGTCTATATGGGCTCCCAGGAGTAGATTTTGTGTTGCTGGAGGTCCATGCCAACGAGAAAGACATTGGGGATCCACAAGATTTAAATGGGGATACATCAAGACATAATCAACACTTAAGCGTTCCGTAAATAACGTAATGAAGTGATTCACGATATGGAAAGCTTATTATGCAATTATCTGTAAATAAACCATTTCGCTATTGAAATGGGAGAGTAAATTTTACTTGATAATGAAGCACAATTATTGGCATATGTTCGTTTTGTTATGGATCAAGAAATCTATATAGAGCTGCTGTTTGCGAGAACGCTGACAAAGGTCACTATAGGCGAAACAATATTGAATGTTTTTCAAGATTATTTATATGGAAAAAGCGATTCCTTTATCACATTTTATATCAGCTGCAGCATATGGAGCATCAGCAATTTTCGGGCGCTATTGCATCTTTATAAGCCTTTTGAAAGCATTCACACAGACTTCAAGACCTTGTTTGAGGATGTTTTAACTATGGAAATACCACATCAGATTATCGATCCAAACGGTGACATTGAAGAGTCGAACATCATATTACAAGAAGAACTGATCGGAATAAGCACGAACGAAGAACTTAAGATGCAGTTCGGATGGGGTAAGAGCAATTTTGGCTTCAGAAAGGCATACAGGTTGCTTACCTTGGACCGTGGAATATTACGAGGAAGTTTTTGATAGCCTTTCCAGCTTCATGTCTCATGATAAGGAGTTTCAGCGCGGTAATCAATTTTCGTACGAAAAACAATAACAGTATTATTTGTATACTACCTATATATTTTGAACTTAATTTTATGTACGCATTTTACTAAGTCACTTACTCAAAAATTCAAATATTCACTTGCATTTTGTGTCTTTTCAATAATGAATATCTCCCCTTCTTACATAGATACCTCATTTCTCCTGCTTATTGCGTTGATCTTAGTATCCAGTTTGTTAAACCACAATCGTATATGGCTCCGAAATATTAAACAGCTCGCCGTGTCGCTGTCTAACATAGATATCTCTTCTATGGCCAGCTGAATTTAAACGTGACTCTATAGACTTACAAGGAGAGTACATTGGGAAATAAAACTGAATTTCACAAAAAAATACTTGTTTATACTATATTGGAAACTTTTCCCTAGTACCCTTGTAGTTAATGCTGGACATGGTAACAACGGATTGTAATTTAGGATAAGGCAAAACATGCAACTACCTTCCGCAATCCCTATCCTCATTATGCACCTTAACATCCACATATGGTTATTACAAGGAAATCTCGGTTAAAAGAATTAAATTGCACCGCATTTTCATTGCTGACCACTCTAACTGTAACCACTAGGAAAGCAGTCAATTTCACAACCGCCCCTTCTTGCAGAATAACAGCGGCATAAGAGGAGAAAGAGCAGCGAGGTTGAAAAAAAACAAGCGGAGCTGAAACCAGGCCAAACGAGAGATAGATTTAATTGCAATATGTGTACGTGAATTATCCCCGGCTTGCGCTGGCATCACGTCCTTGTTGTTTCTGATCCCACGCTATTGTTGCTGTCAGTGTGCGTGTGGTAGGTACGTGGACGGGATATTTTTTGGCGTACGCTCATGGACAATGTTGAGTTAAATAGGGTATATAGAGAGTACGATTTGCGTCGATCATTCTAGGCTTTTATCTAAATGATATTCATGTGGTGTTCATGGTGTAGCATATGATTGGCTAAGTTCTTTTTTAAGCAAGACATATCAATATTTCACATTATAAATCGGATTGTCGGGGTATCCCGCAGGGTTCTGTGTTGGGTCCTATACTGTTTTTATTATACCCTAACGACTCAAATGCTGATACTTCAGATGCCTTTCCAGCAGCGTATGCAAATGAATAATCATCATGGATCATTAGAAAGAAGAAATGTTAGGCCGCAATTAATCAGAGGAATAAAAGGTCAACACAACAATAACAGAAGTTACATCAGGAAGGATAACACACAAACGAGAACATTTACAGTAAACGATAACTTAAGACAGGGAGGAGTGTTAAGCCGACTTTTATTATAATGATCATGGATGATATATAAAAGAATCTGCGAAGAAAATAAGGAAAGTGCATATTGGGTTTAACAAACTGCAATCAGTAGGTTTATCAGAGTGCATCTTCGCTGACGATTTAATGATATGTGCCGCAAGTGAAGAGGGATTACAGAAGAACTTAAAGATCTGGGAAGACGGACTTAAGAGAAGGAAGATGAACATTAATGAAAGTAAGACAAAGCTCATAGTGATCGGAGGGGAAAATAAAAATATCAATATAGAACTGAACAACGTCAGAACAGAACAGGTTAATGCATTTAAATACTTGGGAGTCACCATTGAAAGAGAAGGGAATGTAGAGAACGAAGTGACGGAAAGAATCAACAATGCAGCAAAAGTGTACCACACCTCATAGGGATGACCGTCTACAAAACCGTCTTTAGACCCATACTAACATATGGAAACGAAAGCTGGGTTCCAACAGATAGTATGAGAAGCAGATTACAAGCAATTGATATGAAATATCTAAGAAGAGTCAATGGAATCACTAGGGCAGACAGAATCACAAATGACACAGTGAGAAAGGAACTAGAAGTAGAAGCAATTTCAGAAATAATTGAATGAAACCAGCTAAAGTGGTTCAGTCACATCTGCAGAATGGGTGACAAAATACAAGTCAAAAGAATGTGGGAGGCAAAGGTTCAGAAGAAAGCTGCACGGGAAAGACCGAAGAAAACCTGGAACGACGAGGTGGCAACCATCTTGAAAAAGAAAAATGTGACATATGCTGTTATGTAATGTTTATGGTTTATAGAATAGTTTAAACACCTTAGGGTATAAAAGGTTTTGATTATATATGTATATATGAAACTTCTGGTTTTCGGGTTCTATCCCGCGTAGTGCGTTGAGAATGACCGTCGTCTCAACGTTTCGGCAGAATCTCATCTGCCATCTTCTGCTGATCTGCTTTGTGTAGCACGTCGAGTAGAACTGCGAGTGACTCGTCCGGCTGCCGCTATATATGCCTGTGTGGGCGGGTTCTTCGGTGGGGTGGGGGTTTTTATAAACATTAAAAGTTGTTTAGTTGAAACTTCAAATTTGTTCAATGAGTTCAACACCACTTTTAAAATCTCGTCGGCAGTACAATTTATAACTCTTTTGGAAGCAAGTAAGAAGGTCGATGTGGTTCCATTGTACGTACCAATACATTAACCACAGAATGTTTTTGACGTTTCGTTCACACACAACCACAGCTTTTTATCTTTCAATTCCGTTTTCATTCCTTTTTTCTATATGTTCACGAGCAAATGGCACTACATTTCGTATCGATGTCCGACTAGGTAATTTACACTCCGCATATTTATTCCAGAAGGAGACAAATGCTTCTTTGTCTAGTAAACGAAACGATAGATTACATAAAATAAAAGTAACACAAATCAAATGTAAATTTTTCTTGGTCTCGTATGCCACTTTTTGCAGAAGAATGTTGTTTGCTTTCGATGTGACGTTGACAATGGCTTCTGGATCAACACATTAAAGGGATTTTAGAAACTAGACATTGAATTTTAGCGCCATCAAAATTTATGTTCGGCATGTCCACTATAAAGTTTTAACTGTGTCTGCCATTGGTCGTTTTCGCGACGTACCTAACTGTGTAGGGCTCGCACAAGTGCAATTATGACGCAAGGGAGTTTGAACACGCTGGAAACTGTATAAGCCCGTTAGGCCGAGAGTTTATAGCGCCTACCTCGTATGTTGCAATTCAATTCCTCTAGCAAAGTATGAAACAACTCCATGTAGCGACGTTTGATTGTAACTGTAATTTTTATGTTGGAATTTAACCTTCCTTTTGTAACGGCCCAATGGAGTTTAGAAGATAATTAGCTTGTCATAACCACAGGAAGCTTTAGTGTAGATATTGTACATCAAACGTATTTTAATGTAGTTTTGCTTAGCTTGGCAACTGGTCCTTTGATTGAATCATTTATTTCACATGCATTTTCGATGTGGATGTCCGTGATGGTATGTTTTTCCGCCGGTGGTGGACGGAACATGACGTTAACCATGCCGCCTGGCGCAATAAAATTGGGAAGAGCTTGCCTATTAATAATCCAAGCGTTCGATAGTGCCTAGTAAAGCACGTTTTACCGCTAGCCAGGTCTCCCTTCCCCTTCCACCGCACGTAGCCATTTTTCCATCCACTCCCCAGCCGGGTTGTTTTTTTCCATTATTTGACGTTGCGCCAGGGGAAAATATACCACTAGATTTATTTGCGGAAGTTGATTGATGGTCGGCGATGTTATAATAATTTGTGATATCAGCTATTGACGTAATTTCTGCTTTCGCAAAATTCGCAATGTTTATCTGTATTGTTGGATTTACCTGCGCATCTGAATTGCACGTAATATCCTACATCTCATGCATCATGTCGACGTAACGCGTTTGATTTCGATATTGTTCCAGTTGGGTGGTAGTTGCGAGGTTCCGCTTGGGAAAAAAACATGGTTAAAATAAAAGCTGTGAAAATTAATTGCACGCGTAGAAGTAGTAACAATAAACTGTCGGATAGATGTCCATACAGGGTGTAATTGTCCAGCTCAAACGAAACTACAGATCGGCTCTGACAGATTGTCGAAGTTCCTCACTTTTTGTTCATCACTTTGGGTGTACATTTTTGCGACTTTATATCTCGGAAGCTGTACGAGCCTGAGGGTCAAATATGGACCCGTTGGGATGCTCTAGGCGAGCGTTTTAGAGCGAAGAAAGCTCCAACCGTTTCCGCACTAAAGCGCCTCAAAGTTGAGAAAAAAAAAATACCAATTACAATTAAATTTCGCCCTTAAATTTTGTATGTAATACTTGTTGACATTTGACCCGAAACTATGTCTTCTGTTGGTTTACCAGTTGTTGACACTTTATCTCCACTAACATTACAAGAAGCACTATGCAGCGTACCCTCACGAAAGATTTGCGTCTTCATGCCTACAAAATTCAACTGAGTCAACAACTCAAGCGTACAGCCCATGTACAACGAAGAGAGTTCGTCAATTGGGTTGTTGAATAACAATTAGTCAATGGTAAGTTTTCCAACAAAATCAGCTTCAGCCATTTTAATTTTGATTGCTTCGTAAACAAGCAAAATTGCCGCATTTGGAATGACAAAAATCCACATGTGTTTCATGAGAAGAAAATGCATCCCAAACGTGTCACTGCTTGGTATGGGTTTCTGGTTGGAGGCATCATTGGGGCATTTCTCTTCTGGGAATGCACAAGCAACCAATGGCGAACGGTATTAGAGCATGCCAACCCAGTTTTTCGGGCCTCAAATGCATGGTATGGATCTCGAAGATATGTCGTTCTAACAGGATAGTGACACTTGCCACGCGTCACGTGAAACAATGGCATTATTGGCACGAGATATTCCCTAATCGTGTAATCTCCCGTTTGGGTGAACAGAATTGGCCGTCTACATTGCGCGATTTAACGCCTTTGGACTTAAACGGATACTCTAAAACTGTGGCACTGGAACACTGAAACAGTTCACTAAAACCCTTACCACAACACTTAATTCGTACTGGACGCACGTTTCGATAGCCAAGCTATCATCAGCAGCAAGACTGAACTCTCATTGATAGTATGTTTAAAATTCGAAAACGGGCTCTTAGAGCAATTTTTAGTTAGAGTCATAGAGAGTCGTGTAAGAACATCTTTAAAACTAATTCCATCTTCACGGTTTATGATTTGTTTACTTATGAAACACTGCTATTTGTTTTCAAATACAGGGACGAATTTTCTCGATATAATTACACCCATGAAGACCATACTCGTACAAATAATTACCTTTTGCCTCCCCCTCACAAAAAGATTATTTATCAAATGAGTCCTTATTTTATGTATACCCGAAATAAAAAATACACTTTTACGACGACTTTCTGTCAAATAGTTAATCCAGGGGTTCCCAAACTCTCTCAGTCCGCTGTTTACTCTCTACGCGGCCACGCGTGATTAAAAATTTCGTCAAAAGAATGCAAATATGTCAGCAACGCCGACGAGGATATTTATCAGATGTGTTGTTCCATATATAACTCCCATATGTCCACATACTTCAGATTAAGTCAAGATTTCGGTGTTTCCTAAAATAAATTATTTAAAATTTCAATTTTCTGCTTTTTTTGGGACACCCTTTTGAATGAATTGTTGCGTTGTTGTACATTTTCTTTTCTGATACACTTTGCATTCGTTTAATTTTGGCATTTGGCAGGGACGCTCGACAGTAACAAACCTGGCCTGTTTCACACAATTTATAAGCGAAACTTTAGATGACTGCGGACAAGTTGACGTTATCTTTACCGACTTCTCACATGCATTTGATACTCTCAGTCATGAATTACTTCTATATAAACTGGACTCGTTTGGTTTAGCTCCTAACTTCTCCTTGTTAATTAAATCTTACTTGGTAAAAAGAACTAACTATGTATTTTATAATGGATTTAATTCGTTTGAATTTGTATCTAGCAGCGGTATCTCACAAGGATCCAATCTTGGTCCATTGATGTTCATTCTATACATAAACGATCTCTTAACATCCTTATCTTGCCATGTCCTCGCTTATGCCGACGATGTTAAACTGTTTTGTAATATTAACTGCCAACAAGATATCGAGAGTCTTCAGACGAGCATTAATATACTGACCGAGTGGTCAAAATCCAATACACTGACATTAAATTCTAGTAAATGTAATTTTATGTGCTTCACGAGAAAAACAAATCCATATATCTCCACTTATCAAATCAACGATATTTCCATCGACAAGATTACCAATCTTAAAGATCTAGGTGTCACTTTTGATCCAACTTTATCGTTTAACATACATATTGAACAAATTTGTTCATCTGCCTCTAAAATGATGGGTTTTCTTATGAGAACGTCCAAATACTTCAATGACGCACTAGTGCTAAAATCCCTTTATTTTGCTTTTGTACTCTCGAAATTGGAGTATGCCTCTATTGTTTGGTATCCTTTCTATATGGCCCATCAAGCTCCAATTGAACGTGTTCAGCGTCGATTCCTCAAATTCTTGTCGTTCAAGGTTAATGGCGAATATCCGCCTTGGCATACTTCTTACAACACTCTTCTCGAATCGCATCAATTTCGATCATTGTCATCCCGTCGTGATTACCATAGCGCCCGATTTTTACACAAATTATTAAATGATAGGATCGACTGTATGCAGCTGGTCTCCCACATAGGATTCAACGTACCTCGAATAGCATCTCGTTATGCTCCAACCTTTACTATGCCAACACCGAGGACCAATCTTCGTTTGCGGTCGCCAATCTATCACATGATCAGGAACGCTGAGAAGATATTTAGTGATATTTTCACCGGAGAGTTGGCGTCATGATACACGAAACATAATAGTTTTTTTGTATAGTTATGTCATGTTTTTAAATCAATATGTATTGTGTTCACAATGTGTATATTTGTCCTGTAATTGGGTTTACCTGTTGGACAATAAACATTATTATTATTATTATTATTATTATTATTATTATTATTATTATTATTATTATTATTATTATTTTTAATCAAATGAATCTTAATTCCAAAATAAATTTCTGCGAGAGAGCAAAAGAATTTGGCTATAAGAATATAACACGCCCTGCACTTGTAACTGTGTTCATTTATCTATCAAACCAACAAACCCTAACCGACATTCTTAAATTTATACCGGTATCGACGAAGGAAACACTGAAAATAATATATTGGCATCCCTTTTCGCCGGCAAGCACATAACTCTATTTTAAAATTATCAAACAGGTCAAGATATATGGATGGGCCTTCACAATTCGCTAACCCTTACTAAGTAAGCAACCGACCTAAGCAAAGGAGGGCTTCTAACGGACAAGCCAGCAGGCTCTTCGAATCCCGGACATAGCAGCACATGTATTTCCGGTGTTTGTCGACCGGAAGCGGCCGGATTGTAATTACGACGGGCCCGGAGAAACTACTTCGGGTTAACTAACGGGTGACGGAGCAGGGTAAGGAGAAGAGGCGGGCTAAGTAAACAGTCAGAGGTGGATCATGTGTTATGGAGCCGGGAATTTCCTTTTACCCTTGCTGTATAGAGATATATTTCCATGTAAGTACATATACATCGGCGTACGCCATGTATATATATATATATATATATACGAACAATTCAGAGATAATCTGGAGGAAGCAGGTCTTTAGTCAGTTTATTTGGCGTTTGTAGAGGGCGCTGTACGTCTAAAAGGGACTGTGTAGAGGGATGATATCGGCAATAAGCGCGTAGATTGCTCGTATTTGTAGGGGATCGAGTCTTGTGTTTGCTGAAGTATTTGTGCGAGGAACAATACCTTTGTTTTGCTCTGAAATACGTTCGGGATAAATTAATTACAATTGAATTGAGTGTATAAAATTGTAGTTATGACTTTTTACAAATGTTGATGATTTTTACGAGAAAATGGTGCTATATACATCCTGAGACTTCTCACAAGTCTAAAATCCGGGTATTAGGAGGAATAAAGCAACATTCAGTAAAAAGAGGACGTCAAGATTCCTTTCCGGACAATATAAGGGGATAGGGAGTTGTTATCCTAAGCAAATATTTGTTATAGGAAAAGTAGTTACGTCATCGTTGAGGGTAAAACAGTTTAAGTTTTGTCCTTACTTTTTATATTAGCGGTTTTAGCAAAATTTGTACCTCCCTACTAGATGGCGCCATAGGTATTTATTTCTTTATATAAAAATAATGACGTGAAATGTCAAACGTCTGTTATTACCAAAGCGTGACAAACGGTTTCTACCTCGGGGTTGTGATTATCCAAAGTTTTAGAATGAAAGTTCAAGTTTTTATATTTCTATTTATTTACAATAACCAGAGTTTGGTTTAAAATGAAATAAAAAAATGAAAGTCTTAGCGTAAACGATATGAACATCAAATAAGATAAAATTTTAATTTTGGGTCGAGGTCATGTACAAGAAATCGAAAACAAAATAAAGTAAATTCGCTGGGGAAAAATATAAACAAGGAAAGAATGGTAATTCCTAAAATAAAAGGTTGATAAAATCAACGCGGACAACACTAGCCATCTGCGAGGTAAGGAATCGGTAAAACCACCAACAATACTAGCCATCTGCAGAGTAAGCGGTTTGTGGGGCGAGGAAAGGAATACGAGACTGGACAGGAGAAACTCCTGCTTTATATACCTAAAATTCGTGTGACGTATCGTTTTTTTTTTGTATATGACTTATGAAGGCAAATACTATGTCAAAATAAAACGTTATACAAGCTCTAGAACAGTTGATTAGTAACTTATTAGTAACATACAGGGATGTCGAAAAATATGTGACAAAATAACTTTTAAAGAATTGATACAGCTTAAGAGTCTTTAAATTCGTGCGGGCGGTAAACGGTTCGTCACAGACTAGCGTCTACAAGATAGCCGTCGAAATCATTGCCATGTTGGATTCATTCCATTACAGTTGTTATTTAATGGAGAACAACGTATATATTTTTCGAGAATCTGAAAGAGAAGCTCTTCGAAAAATGTCTTACTACACAATTTCCTTGTTAGGAGAATTGATTAGTTAGTGTTTTTCAGATTTAGATGTTTTGTTATTTGCATGTATTATACTTACCTGTCAGAGAGAGTTGTTGTTGTTGAATAAGTGTTAAAGATTACGAAGTTTTTTGCGTCTTAATACTGATTAAATAGGTATATTTGAAGAATATACAATATACTCTACCTAAAATGCGTCCTTCCTTAGTAAATTAAATATGAAGCTATACAGGTAAGTTACTTGTTTAAAAAATATAGTGCTGCGATGAAATGCATTCTATAAACCTTTGTTTCGATAAACGTTCTACAGAAAATAATTCCTAAAAATATAAAATATCGCATTTAAACTGACACAAATCGCTTGCATGTTATCGCACCAGTCGATATTATTAAAGATCGCGAATCCCGATAAGCGATATTCCACTATTGCGACTCTTCCAACCGTACATCCTCCCGCTTCCATATCAACAAGCCGCCAGCTCCCGGCCATATTCATAGCCCTTTATCTCGGATGCGGTGAGCGCTTTACAGCTGAACGCACTTCGCGCACAAAGCGTCCAGCCCATCGATGTATGTATGAAGAAGAACCCTCGAAATAAACGTAAAAGTGAAGCTTAAGACCACGGTTGGTAAACAACGTATAATTGCTTACTTCCTAATAAGTTGCTCCTTGTTTTTTTCTATATCTTCGATTTTTTATTTTTGTTATATAAATTTAGATAAATACTTCATTATGTAATTCATTTGTTCAAATCGGCACAGATATTTTTAATGAGATCTATACGAGCTGCAAGCTCTAGGAAAAAAAGCATTTAAATCAATATAATTGTTAGGTGTATTTACTTTATTGATTTCTAAATTTTCTAATGAACTTTGTTTCATTCTTCTTAGTTTCAAGATCGAATCACTATAAGTGAGATAGAAAATAGAACATGCAGTAGATAAGAGGTTAAACTTGATTTAGCTTTTGTATATAAGCACATGCTGTAGGGTCCTCAAGTATCGCTGTCCCATATATTAGCTTTTGAAGGACAGAAGCTAGCGCTTTTAGAAAACTAAAAGATTAATTTCTATTTTTTCTGAATTCATTTTTGGCGCTAGCGGCAGTTCAAACTTTTTTATCTCAAATTGAGCGTCTTATATATTTTTACGTTTTTGGAAAGGCGAATTTAATCGTACCGCATGTCCACTTTAGCTTAAAAATATTGCTATATGCAGAGCAATGAAGGCTAGTTGGCTAGTAGAAAGTGCCAAATTAACTCTTGTGATGCCATGTAGATAAGACCTTGTTACCTAACTTTCTTCTCGTTATTTCTCCGTATTTTTAGCTGTTTTGTTAATTGTTCTTATTTTTTTTACTTATATATACATAAGTTCGATAAAATGAAGAAACAACAGCGATTAATAAAATAGGTAAAAATAAGGGAAAATAATAATGAGAACAAAGAACGGAAGTTGGTTTTTGCAAAATGCTTTCAATCCACAATCTTGGTATTAATTAAATCTTTTGCAAAGGATTTGTTATTTTACAAATAATTATTTTACACCAGTATCAACTATTGTAAATTATTTGTAAATAAATACTATAAACTTCAAGCTGGATTGTTTGCTAATCCAGCTTGTTCCATCGAATGATAGTTCCTTTTTCATATTGTTATATGATCGGACATATCACTACCTTAACTTCCAATAACAATATGAGGGGAGTCTAAAAAATGTTCAGTTTTACACAGAAGTGAATATTTTTTGTCAAGTTATAGTCTCCTTGTAAGTCTATACACCTTTTCCAAATAGTAATAGACACCTTGCTTTGCGAAATAGATGTTTGGCCTCCTCACTCGATGAAAATCTCTGTCCTCTGAGCGAAACCTTGAATCAAGGAAATAGGAGGCGAGATCTGGTGAATAGGGTGGGTAGTCTAGGTAATCAGGTTTTGACTGCCCAAAATGGTAATCGTCAACCAAACTGCTACGACTACGTTTAAATTCAGCTCTTCAAAATTTCACTCTGGCAAAAGATAGTGCAGAATCTCCGTAAACATATTCGATATTCGATTTCTTCCATTTTTACAGAAACACTAACGTCGACTGACACGAACGACTGTTAAACCACAACTGAGAATTCAACACGGCTGAAACCTTCAAAAGTATCTTTCAACGCATGAAGCTTGAAACTTTTTAGACTACACCCGTAGCCAACAGACGATTACCGCAAAGCGGGGCCAATAACAAACAACAATCACTTCCATGATCGTCCGTCGAAAGCGGATACAAGGCCACTCATCCATCAAAGAGCTTTACCCGAAACGAAACAGCTGAGGCGGTGGTGTGAAACACGATAACAAGGAGAGGTGTCCGTCCATCATCTCCAAATCTGTCAAAGTTACGCCGACGATGAAACAGGAGGTGAGAGGAAAATAAGGCAACTATCGGCCACTAAGCGGTGGACAGGAGCCGTTGGCCAAAACCGTTTTAAAGTCCTCCAGGGCGGTGATTAGGGCATTGTAGAACGGACAACGGAACCATGAGTGAGAACGTTCCTATCTCGATGGTACGGCGACCTAAGCTGCCGCTAATTATTACTGTTTGTTTCATCGTACGGGCCAATACAAACGCCATCGTTCATGGAATAATACGAGCTTGCAGACAGCGTCGTATTGTACGGCAGATAACGATAGATGGCATTGACGCATTCAATATTGACGGTCGCTTTATATCGCGTGCCAGTTAGCCATTCATCTATGCGGGGATCCAGGACCGTACTTCGAATAGGACAGGTCCGGGCTAGGATCGAAATGTACAATTTGAAAGGAAAAAGATTGTGGTGTTAAATACTTTGAAATAAATTTATCATGCATTTAAATTTAAATGTATTAATGAAATATATTACGGTTCGAAGAGTAGTAGTTTTTAGTAGCCAGTCAGACAATGTGAACAACAACAAGAACCCTATAATCAAAATCATACATTAACATATTAATCTTAAATGATTCATTCAGCGACCATTACATTTTGACTTCCATTATACGGTTCGCTACTTTCCTAATCTGCAAGCTTCCCCCTCCAACTTCAGCTCATCGAACCGAGGACTTGGGGATATTACTCACTTATCGCAACACCCAACTTGAGAGCTTTACACCTACGAAGCGTAACCTTCCTCGTACTTAAAAAAACTTCCCGGGCGGAGGTAATTCTAGGTCCTGTCCGACGGGAAGTATTTAGAGTCTATTAGATGGGGTGTTAGAGAGTGCAGTGCCATTTGGATTGCATGATGTCCGCGTACGATAACGCCATCTAGCGTAGTAAGTCGGAAATCTAGGAATTACGAAGCGTAATGTTAGAAATATTATTGCGATTGCATAGGATGCTTTGGTATGGTAATCTGACACCTGTGGGGGTAATGAATCACGGGGATTAAGGTATAAAAAAATTTTGAGATATATAAGTTCAGTTAGGAGTAAGATTCATTGCCATTTGCTAGGTTTTTTTGTTGAAAAATTTGCATTTAATGAGAAAATCTAAGAAAAGTATGCAAGCGGCGACTTGGATGGAATGCTTTCTATATTGTTACGCCCTTAATGCCGTCATATAGCTTTCGAGATATTTATAATTTATTAATATTCTCAGTACTCTAATCTCCAACTTGTTCCATCTATCGACGATGCTCCACCAAGACAATCCGCCAGTCCATTCCGCCTTATCTGTGAATGCGTTCTTTGCGAAATCCGGCATCACCGTGTTGGACCACCCACCGTACTCGCCCGACTTGGCCCCTTCTGACTTTTTTTTATTTCCTAAGGTAAAATCGGAGCTTAAGGGGACAAGATTTGACAGTGTGGAAGCGGTGAAAGCGAAAACGACGGAGGTTCTCAACAAGCTGACAGAAACGGACTCCCAGTACTGCTTTCGACAGTGGAAAATTCGTATGGAGCGTTGTAGGGATCGGCAAGGAGAGTACATTGAAGGGGATAAATTTTGTAATGTAATTGGTGTTCAATAAAATGTTTTGTAACACCAGTCCGGTTATTTAATTGCCACACCTCGTATTGATATATTTTTCTTTTCTGGTATTTGGCTTAAAATTCCTTAACATAATATGAAGTATTCATAATTTAATGTTTAATTTTCCCGCGTAGTTTTAAGTTGGTAGCGCTGGCCAGGTAGGTAAGTCAATAGTCAATATATTTTGTTTACTGGTATCTTGGCAACCATTGAATACTAATGCCAGAAACCATTTAGGTGCAACATCTCAATTCGGAACTCGCCTCTGACTGTATTAGTTAGCAGTCTAAAAACGTTAACGTATGTTTTGTTTACTACTGTCATGGTAACCAAACAATCTAACACAAGAAATCACATGGATGCAATATTTCAATGCAAAATTGTAGAAATAAATTTCCTTTACGGTGGATACAGAAAAAATATATGGCAATATTTCGAAAAATCCGGTGTTCGATATTGAACATCCTATACATTTCGAAGGTGTTCTGATACCATATCTAGATAGAGTCAATGTGCAATTTAATTTGGTGAAAATTTGCATTTCGAATTTTTTAAAGGAATTTAAGTTAGGAAAGAAATTTTTAAAAATTGATATAGGAAATCTATATTATACTGGTTAATTTTTAGGTGGAGGAACTGAAAACGTGATAGTATACAGAATGTTCTATTTAATTTCCTAATATTTACACAACAGGCACAATTTTAAAGTTCCAGAAGTTTAGGGCACATTATAGAGTAAAACTAAAAAATAAATATGAATTAAAGTCCAAAGTTGTGGAAAAAACATTTACTGAATTGAGTATATTGAATTAAAAAAGAGTTAGAAGAATAAATGGATGTCCTCTTCAAAGATTATCCCATTATTTCCATATGAATAACTTAAACCTCTTTCTTGGGCAATCCCAAACAAATTCGTCCCTAAATATTGCAAATACAAAGGAGAAATTCGGCGAAAAATGTGAAATCTCCTTAAGTTATGCATTCTATGGCTTCTAAATCGATATAAAGTGCTTCCAAAATCGAATTCCTTCGTAGAAAACGTTTTAAAAAAAAAAGTCGCTATTTAGGATGTATATTTTATGCAAAGAGGAAGAAAAAAAGATGCTTTTTCGAGAGGAAAAAGTAAAAAAAAAAACAAGGAAAGAGAAGCCGAAAATACCTCTTTTCCATACATCTAAATCGCTTGCGAATTTTATAATATCGGCCGAAAGCTTCTCCCAAAAAGCTAAAGCTTCTCCATCCAGCTCCGAAACCCAGACTAATATGCGTTTTGGCCGCCACCTCTTTCTTGCTCGACCGGAAAAAAGTTCGAAAACGAGAGAAATCCGTTCGGTCGGCAAGCCGTTATATTAGATTCTGGTGCCCGGGACCTTTTTGCACGGATGGCCGCACTGAGACCGAACATATCTCGGAAATTTCTTGACCGCAGTTTCGCCGCTTTTTACCTGCCGAAAAATCCAATATCTCGCCGACAAAAAGACGTATTTGCCATCCGCACGATGTGCAGCTTTGCTTCAACAGTCTACCACAGCGTTTGTTCCCTTAGATTGATTTCTAGAGAAATAGTATCGGTACTATTGGAAAGTATGAATATTGTCTTAAGAAATTCAGGAAATTTATGGCATAGATTTTTGACACTAAACATTTATTTTCAGGGAAAATGTATGTTCATGCAATTTACTGCTTCGTTTAGGAAGGAAATGTTCTCAAGAAATTAGGTTTAAAAGAAAAGAAATGACTTTACTAACACTTAGATTAGGGTAATAAGAATTGTATCGCAATTCCAGGATTATTTGAATCTCCTCAGACTGCGTATCATATATACTACACCAGGCTTTCATATTTTTTTTTTACAAAACCGGAACAAAAGCTAATAGGTGACTAAAAAAACTTTTAGCTCGTTAAATGCATTTTGCACTTCATTGTATACGTTGCTATAAAGTAAATGTCTGTATTTTAAGTTTGATAACTTCTTCTAAGAAGCTCAACCACGTGTACGAATCCCTTACAGAAATTCTCCAACGATCCCAAGCTCGCATCGAACAGTAATTTAATTCAAAACAGAATTTCGCAGCCAAAACGGCAACAAAGGCAAACAGATACATAAACTAGCATCCTTACTGAACGCGATACAATAGCACACAATAACGCGGGTTCCTAAACTATATAATAGAACACACGTAATTAGTTTCGTAACGCTACGACTGTAAAGCATTCCAGGACGTATATAGTTTTACGAATTGTCCGCGGCTGACTTCGGCGAACACGGCGATGCGTGAGAGTTTGGTATATCGCCGGCTTTTCAGCCGAACGGCCACCGTCCAACAATAAACCAACCGCCACAATCCGGCGATTTATATTAGATTAGTGTGGACGCGTTCGAGCGTGAACTAGAGCGGCGAGGGAGGTAGTGGAAGTGGAGGGAAAGCGTGTTTTGCCCTAATGACCTCTCATTAACTTCCCTACGAATATTTATGGACACTGCACCACCGCAAAGGGTTGCTTTATCGTATTATAATTACGCGTTTCGTCTACCTTAATATGTAGTGCGTACCACAGTCATTTTATGTAAATTGTTTGTTCCTTTTGCTAGTCGAATCAGATCAGATCAGTTCAGTTGGAACGTCATATATGACGTCAACCAAGTGATTCTGAATTGGCCAAATTCGTTTCCCGCCAAGTCACAAGTGATCCACCAATAGTAGCGCAACGTGTTGAAAATCTAAACAAGCGGGAAGTATCGAAGCGCATCTGAGAGAATTTTTAAAATTTATATTCTTCCTTCCTTTAAAATTATGGGAATTTGCGATTTTTGAGTATAGAGTAGGGGCAAAGAATTCGAACCAATTAAAAAATATTATACTTTTGGGGTAAAATTAAAAAAAAACAGTTGGTAATATTGGCAATAAATATTTAATTCCATATAACATGGAAGTAAGTATAACTTTAACATTTATTTACTAATATTTGCTTATTCCTCCTCTGAGTTTTATTATTTCCTCAATCCTTTTTGGCATACTGCCAATGGAGCTTTTTATTGTTTTTTTTAATTCCGTCGCTATTATGCCATACATCTTCAATATGTTGTTGTAATTCTGACTATTCTGTAAGACGTCGATCCGTATGAGCTGGATTTCTTGGCGAATGGCCGCCTTCAATGCCGCCAAAGTGCGGGGTCTGTGTTTTTAAACTTCAGCCTTGAGAAAACCCCAGAGGAAGAAGTCACAAAGGGGTTAGATCTGGTGATCGAGTCGGCCATTGAACGTCACCCGTCATTGAAATGAGCTTCCCAGGAACCATCTGCCTCAAAACCTCCATCGATCGCCAGGCTGTGTGAGCTGTCGCTCCGTCTTGTTGGAACCAAACATTGGTAAGGTGAAGATCATTCAGGTTTGGTCCCAAAAAGTTCTGTAAATGTCAATGTACCGACCAGATGTGGCTGCAACCGTCATTTCTTCCTCTTCAAAAAAATAGGGATCAATGATTCCATGACTGCTTATGGCACACCATGTGGTTACCCTAGGACTGTGTAGTGACCTTTCGTGCAATTCCCTTGGGTTTGTGTCACTCCAATACAGAAAGTTTTGGCGATTTACAGTGCCTCGTTGCTGAACAAAACAATATCGGCAGGTGGAATGCCGTTAAGAAGCTGCCGACAAATGTTTACACGGTTTTCGGGGTCCCTCGATGACAATTCCTGCACGATCACCATCTTGTATGGGTGGAAATGAAGCTGTTCGCGACTTGACATGCCCAGTGCAACAGCGTACTTGCGGGCTGACGTCCGTTGAGATCGGAGGATGGCACGTCTTACTCTCGCAACATTTTCAGGGGTACGAGCACTGCGTGCCCCCCCCCTCCCCCGGTCCCCCCGTCCCTGACCTTGAGTTGCGGAACTTGTAGCTCTAAAATTTCGAATCCACTTCAAGATTGTTGGCCTTGAAGGAACGGGAGTCAGGGGGGCTGAATTAGTTTTTTCGAAATGCACGTTGAGCGTTCACCACTGAATTCCCGTTTATTAGAAAAGCTTCAATAATAAACGCACGTTGTTCACCCGGCCACGACATCTTCTCTACTGACTAACTTTAGGTTTCCTCGAGTCAAACGCTTTCTTCCTCACTCTTCGCTGACCACCCCTCTCGATGCTAGTCCTCCTTGAAATCATAACGGAAGTATTGCTCCGTCTTGTATAAAAATTTTCTTTATTGATATAAACACAAACGCTACTTTCAGTCAATGTCACTAATCTTAAAATTCAAGCGAAAGTTTTCGAATTCTTCGAGAGAATACTGTGACTGACTTTAGGTCAAAGTTAATTACTTCTAGCTGAAAGAAAAAATTCTTCCATGCAGTGTTGTATCTATATTTTACTTATAATATCGATTTTCAATTTAGAATATATCGCTTTCAGTGAAAATTATTATATGAAAGAAATTATTTATTTGTTTCAACAACAGGATGGTTTGCTCTTTCACCCAATCCATATTTCTTTCTATCTGTGTACAAAATCATAAAACTAAGTAGATAACAATTACATTTATTTCGTTTAAGTATCTATCCGATAAATTTAGAATGCTCTTCATTGTTAATACCAACGAAAACAAGATAAATGAAACTGCCTCTACCGATTTTGATATTTCCCTCGCCCTGAAGAAATCGCCATCAAATCGTCTATAAATAACCTAATCTTCCAATAAAAACTCCCTCCCGGATGCGGAATTGAAATTCGGAATAATAAAAATTGACCCAATAAAAAGGTCCATAGTTCGTCTTTCTTCGGCGAACGTTTTGGTAAAGTCTTGCTTCCCTCTCTTTCTCTCCTGCCTTGATCAATTCTATAAAGCTGGTTTTTAATACGTATACGTTTTTAGTTTAGGCGCAAAAAATTCCCCTTCTTTTTCTAATGGAAATATCGACAAAATATTGGCTCTAGGGTTATTTTTCTTCTTCCACGTCCACCGTTAGTAAATGGAAGGCGATTTTGATAAAAATAAGACATTGTAATGCTTGCTACTTACAATATATAGAAAAAATATAAGGCAACAACGTTTGCTGCCAACCCCAAAGACAAAAAAATAACAAAATTTGCGTGCCATTACATTAAGAACAGAATGTTTCTTCCGATCTGTTGTTTCGTCGACACATAACCACAATTTTTGATCTTTCAACTCCGATTTTATTTTTTGTTCAATATGTTCGCGCGCAGATGGCACAATTCTTCGTAACGATGTTCGACTTGGTAATTTGCACTCCGAATAGTTATTCCAAAAGCAGATAAATGGTTCCTTGTCTAGTAAATTAAACGGTATATTACATGCAATAAACGTAACGCATAAATTAAATATACATTTTTCATTGTTTCGTGCGCAATTTCTTTTTGAGACATGCTTTTCACTATTTACGTGTCGTAGACAATGTTGTCTGGACCAACACATTAACGGGATTTTACAGATTACACATTTAATTTTAGCACCTTCATATATTAAGTCTGGAATGTCTGCAATAAATTTTCGAAGTTTGTCCGACCGCGGTCGTTTTGCTGACGAAATCATAATTTTTCTAGGACAGATAAACAATTGCGCAAATGACCGGCAGCGAAAATGTCCGTACTACTCCGCAGACGAAGTAATACTACCGTTCCTCTCGGTCCGAACTGATTCTACGCCGATGCGCGGTACCGCTCGTGGCCAGCGTTACTTATAACTTTATGAAAACTAAATATGGAAATAGGTTCATATACTCTATTATTTCACATAGTTTTTCTTCCTACAGCAAAATTCAGTTTTTGTATTATATATGGTTGTATAAGTTAATACATCTTTTACAAAATAGTGCATATTTTAAATTCATATCTTGCATATTTTTCTTCATATTTTCGTAAAAACATCTGCATATATATGTGCATATTTCAGACGTTTTCTTTGCATAAAATCCTAAGCCTAGTTATTAATACTTATTACATGCTGAATATTAAATAAAGTTTATTGATGTAAAATTTAAATCGAAGTAAGTGTATCTATGAGTTAGTTAAATATAAAAATGCAAATATCTTCTTATTATCCAAATCATATTCCAGGCACACTTCGATCATCAATACGCTTCCAATTTAAACTCAAAGTATCGCTTAGACAGCAGAAATTAACTGCCAGCTCCAAATTAATCCCGTTTTGAAAAATTACCATCGGATCTGCCTTTTCCCAATCCAAACATACCCCTCTTCTTCCCTTCCGCATTTTCCCCAAAAAAAGAACTAATTCAGCCGGCGTACAACATATCTATCGCGCAGAAACGTTAGCATTAAAACCAAACACGATACGGGCCCGGCCCCGAGCGTTATCTAACTCCCAAAGCAAGCAAAAACAATCCGTTTATTCAAATCAGCATCGAGGACTACAGCTCGATTTCATATTGTCGAACATTAATTAGTTCTCTCGACGTCGAACGGCGTCGGATGAAAAAAAAAAGAAAAAAGACGTGAAACAGTATCGGAAAGCGTGGAAGAGAGGCTGAAGTGGAATACAAGAGTCGAGGGAAAACACGCGTCATCGGGCAGAACGAAGCTGGGCTTCGTCCAGAAAAAAAATCGAATTAGACGCTTATATCGGAACGAGAGAATCCGATACAGTCAGGGATAAAATTTAGGGTAAGATAGTTGGTGTAGCTCTCCGTACCATTGTTTGAATAAGTTGTAGAACATTTTGGGTTGGGTTTGCATTAATCCATTAACACCCAACTTATTTTTGAGTATTAGCCATCTTATCTTAATAGTACAAATTATATACAGAAATATTTTTTTCCAGCGGTGTGATTTACGTTAATTCCATCTGGTGACTAGTAATTCATTGCAAGTATCGGAACAGAACTCGTACTCACCTTGATCCCACTAATAGGACACAAACTCAATCGATTTTCACTGTGTTCAATTTGCCCTTAACTTCCTGTCTGCCAATTCTTTGAGCAAATTGGTACTGGTAAAAACGTTGTCAAAATAAATCGTATAACTTAGATTCTTCAACAACTTGCAACATGTTCAAGACAACTTTCGCAATAAACATTTGTGTGACATCTATTAGCAATTTATTTCATCAAATTTACAATTACAAAATAAATTAATTGAGAAAGTAACTAGCAAAATCATTTCTTCATGTTTCGTTAATGTTGAATCCGACGCAGATAATCCAGAGAGGGAGCGCCGCATGTTACATTGACTGGCGCCCGAGCAGGGACTTGAACCCTGGACCCTTGGATTAATACTTTATAGGCTTTCCTTTTACAAATTGTTTCAGATTTTTGTGACCGTAATATTTAACAATCATTTCATCCACTGCTAAGTTATTTTCGAAAACATCAAACTGTTGAAATCAAAAACTTAAACTGGAACAAGTTCTATTAGTTTATTCTTTAGTGCTAATTTATTGGAAGAATCGGTTCACTTGCTGTATGTTGGTTCAGATTTACTCCAACTAATGCTGATCACCTTCCGGCGTTTATCCTTAGGTTGAACGCTCTCTTTCTCAGGAATTTCCACTTCCAACATACCCGGCGTGTCCTCTACTTCTGCAACTTCGATGTCTTCCTTTGGAACTTCATCTTCATCGGTACGTTGATCTGGATCCGGCGACAAAGTAACAACATTTATAGTATCTTCCATGTTCTAAGTCTTCCTAAAACTTTTCACCATTTATAATATTGCATGTATGGTGACCATAAAAGAACACCCAAATAGGAAGCCAATTGCTCAATCAGTTGTCAGCAAAACTTAGAAGCGTTTTAGAAAACTCATCCCAAATCTGGAGCATGAAAAATTTTAATGAGGACAAAAAATTAGATGTGTTGTCCAAAGTCATCGAAAATCCACAATAACACATGTAAAACAATTAATTGCATCCACCATTTTATCGTACCCTGTATAACGCCGCTAGGTAGCGCTGACGATCCTTACCCCAGCGCAGCTCCACGATACATTTTACGAATCGAATTTCGTCTTCGCTTTGCGATATTTTCCAGTTCGAATATCCAGAGGAGATAGAACTGGAAAGCTTCAGCGCGTACAAAGTACGAAGGCACCGAACACGGGGCGAAGGGAGAGGAATTTAAATCAAATAAGGGACTCCAACTGCCGAGTCTAATGCAATAAAGCCACCATTGCGATTTATTGACGATGGTTGTACCAAAGAGACGTAAAAAAGGTTGAAAAGGGGAGTAGAAAAATTGTTTCCAACGCTAGAGGAAGAAGATAAAAGGTTGTCGAGGAAAACGATTCTGTAGAGTTCTCATTTGACGATTGGTTCAGTTCTTTTTTTTTGTGTAATTCATATTGGGGTGCATTATAACTTGTTTTGGTGTGTTCTGAGTCCCATAGAACTTAGAAATGTAAAGGAATCGAGTTTGATATAATTGATCAAAAATTGGTTTCGTGCATAATTTTATAATTTGCTACAAGGAATTGATTTACATAAAGCTGAATTAGTTGAAATTGCCTTTCTTGATCCCAGGAAGCATTAACTATGCCGTTCTTAAGAATTGGTCTCGTTCTTCACTAATCGTAATAGGTTCACATGATACATATTCTGCAGTTTAGAAATATTCTTGGTATAAACATTAGAGTTTGTATTCAGTTTTGTTTGTAAGTTATGCAATTTTTTAATCCGTATTAAGACTGCATTCTATTCTTATTCTCTATTCCTTTACTTGGGGTTGAGGTACCTTACTTCTTTTTAACGAAATTGTTGTGAATATCTCCACCTGACTTTGTCTGTAATACACAAGAAATGCAAAAAAAAAACATTATATTTATAGAGGAATCACTGTAGGTAGTACAACAAAAGAACCTTTTAGAAGAATTTTGGAAATTACTTGCCCAGAAACAACTGAATAAGTTGTCAGAAGAGGAATAATAGTACAATGAAGGTTTACAAAAGACACTGGTTAAATAATCGTTGAATAATGTTTTTTTCTTGTTTTCTAAAGGAATTGGGCAGTTACCCCCGAACTTGTTCAGAAACTTGAAGCCCCTTTGATGAGTTTTTCGTTCAATGACTTACAGTTGAATGTACTGTTTTTCCATATATTTATAACACTGTTTCATATGTTATTTTTGTTAACTTAATCCTAAAAAAGTGAATACCTTTTATTAAAAACACTGAATAATTTTTTTTTTAACATAAAGTTGAAACGGAGATTAGCATGCCCAAATGCATTTAATCCATATTGATTGGTAAGTGCGTCACTATAATATCAAACGTTTTTTTTTCTTTTCTAGAAGTACCCTTTCCAACTTCCATTTAGTCACAAAGCATTGCACAAAACCTTCTGTAAAAGATTATGTTAAAAAAAATTTGAAAGTAATACTCTCACTATTACGTCTAATTTTTATTACTGGAGATCAACTAAGCCAATCTAGGGGTACAGTTACCCCAACTTACGTTATAGCAAATAAAAATCAATCATTGAAAAAAAATAAAACACCTATGTATTATTAAAACACCAGCTTCTCTATATCTATCCTTAATTGAGACTTTCTTACCTCTAAAGCAGAAATATTTTAAGTACAAACCGTTCTACAAAACCACAATAATTCATAAAACGTCATTAACACATCGCCATCGTCGAAAACAAAAGAAGAGCAACACCGCGACGGCATCATAATGGCCGATTACGACGCTGTTTCCGCAGAAGACAACGCGAACATTGTCAAGGAAGGCAGCTCTCTTAGAGGGGACAAACTGGATGAGATGCAAAAGGGGATGTAGTCTCCGAGGAAAACGGCAAACTAGATTACGAAACGCATTAACGAAAACAATATCAGCTGGTGTTATGAGATGGTAGCTGTGAGGTTCGAGATATTTCGCGCAGACGGAGATCTTCCGCGTCTGGAAGTTGTATGCAATTGTTTCCAGTGCACAATCAAATTGCATTATATTCTATTCCATCTGGAATAAATGGTACTCTTAGGAGAGAGAGATAAACTTTATATTTGTATAAATCGAATGAAGAGTTCTTTGTTTAACCGAAAAATACTAAATGCTACTATAGAATATGATAGGTACCAATATTTTTTTCTTTAACCTTACCACACTACTTAAACCGTCCCTTATTTTCAAGAATTTTTGTATCAATTGATGTTAGTTTTTGTAAAACGGGCAAGTGAATTAAAGTGAAATTTTGGAGCATGATAAACATGCTCGTACCAGCTTGATTGACGATAAACATTCGGGACGGCCAAAAACTGCAACGACTACTGATAACATTGGAGAAGTTCTCCAAATTGTGCTGGACAATCATCGAATTGGTTAGAGGTACAGTAGAAACTGTGGCCATCTCGAAAGAACGTACCTATCATGTATTGACTGAGGATTCGGGCATGAAACAGCTAACAGGACCCAAAACGGGTTCATTGTCGTCCAATATCTAAAATTGACGGAACCATGAAGGGAAGAAAACGTCGCCTAGTCAGAAAAAACGATATGTTTAATGAAATTTACATTGTTGTCTTGTATTCCAATTATTTCCTCGCAGAATTAGATTCTTCGGTCAAAGTCGTCTTCTGACAATTCCTTCACCAAATGCACCTACTTTGTAAGAGTGATAATTTGCTACCCGAAACGTATTTGAAACAGTTCCTAATTCAACATCATGTCCCCTTGATATTTTCCTCAGAGTGGCGTGAGGATTGCCTTCAGCTGCTAAGAGGATATTTAATTTAGTTCAGATACCTTGGATGGTCGACCTTTAGGAAGATCCCCAACGCGACCAAACTCTCTGAATTTGCTTTTAATCATACTTACAATAGATTGGTTAATTGGTGGATCATCAAAATGATGCATTTTAGTATAATGTGCTATTTATCTTGTGTATGATTCTTCCCAATGATTCTGTAATTCTTGTGTCAAAAATAGAACGCTGGAGGCTATTAATCTATACTTCACAAGTTCGTAATGTCAAAATCCAAAATTAAACACAATAAAAAATTAAGTTCTTCCACAATTACATCCACGTAAAGTGGATATCCAGAAATACTTGCTTTTCTCGCAGTTTTTATCTCTCTCATTTTATTAAATAATTATCTTCGCTGGCACCTAAAGCGACGCTATACGTACGACGTTCTCCATTGTTCGCCTTCATATTAAGCTCTGAGTGCCATAAAAATGCGTCCCAATTCCAACCTGGCGCTTAAACTAATAAAAACATCTTTGTATTTCATTTTTATTGCAGTCGCGCGCTTCTCATTATGTCTGTAATCTACGTTAGAGCCTTACATTTCTCTTCACAGATCTCGCGCAGGAGTTTTTAACTTAGCAAGAGTCATAGCTTAGTTGTCGGCCCCAAGAAGGAAATTCTACAGTCTTGGAAAGAATTATGTGAAGTATTAGGTGGGAAACGTACCGTTAATAACCAGATAGTAACCTAGCCTGTGACTGAATTCGCAAATCTGCAATATTCTTGGGACGGTTGCGATAAACTCTGTTTTTTAAATGACCCGTTCAAAAAAATAAATCGCACCGAGTGAGACATGGTGATCGCAGCGATCATTCTGCAACTTCCTTTCTTCCTATCCAACAGTTTGGGAAAACTTCATTTAAATCATCTCTAACATTGACGTGATAACGGGGTGGTGTCCCAATTTCAACCTCCTCATTTTGCTTATGCATGACATTATAAGTAACGAGCCTATACTGTTAATCATCAAAAAATTACTATTGGATACCATTGGATTGATTCATTATAATAGTGCCCCTTTGACAAGAAGTGCTGCATACGTAACTCGCGTGCAGTTACATTGATATCGAGTTTCTTTTCTCACGATTTTTGATATAGGACTTTGTAAAATGTCTGATTTTGAAAAAGAGAAGGTATTTGAACAATGAGGAATTGGAAACTGAATTAGAAACAGTTTAAGGTTATAATCAGGTAATTTCAAAGCATTATAAATTGATCTGTACCTTACCTCGCACTATATTTTATAGAAACAATGGATGTGGTTTATACTCCCTCCGATGTTGATGACCTTAGTGATCAAGAAAATGTAGATGGGCATTCGCTACTTGTTGAAGAAGCTTACATACATAAAAAAAGACATAGCAGGTACTTTTGAAATACATATTGACGCCAATGATGGTTTAGAAGATAACTCACGCGATTTGACTTCATCGATTAGGAAAAAAAAGCTCCTAAACCTAAAGAAAGGCAAAAAAAGGAAGTTCTCGCGATTTCAACGGAAGTATCTTGTTTGGAAGATATAAACGTCATTGGTGGAAAATCCCCATTAGAGCTATTTTAGCAGTTTTTTGATCCGGACCACGATTACTGTTAACCGTCATGATTTCGAATTCAACACTACAGATTACAACTTCATCGAGACCAAACCTAATCCAACCAGATTCACTTTACAGGTTCTTGGGAAATGTGAGAAATCTTGAAGAAATCTGAAGGAAATCTGCAAGATTTAAGGTTCATCGTTCTTGTTTGCAACCGCGTAAATCTTTAGGAAGACCTTGATATCACTTTAGCGTAATAGAGGAAGTTAATGGTATTTTAGGGAGCTTATTTACAAGAATAAAAGCACCACGTCACTACAAAGTGGAGATTAATTTTCGGTATTATACTTATTCTTTATGTACTTTTGTTAGTTTATCCATAATGTTAGTACAAGCAAACAAAGAAAAATCAGAGATTGGTTTAGGAGTACTCATGGAACCTTTGGAACAACTAGAAAGACCTGGTAATCCCCGAATATGCTTTGATAATTTTTTTTTTCATCATACAAGCTGCTTGAAGTTCTTCATTGAATGGAGTATGACTGACATTAAACAGTTATAGGTCGTAAGATGTGCATCGTTGAATCTTTAGGTCCACAGGTTTGGCTATCTAGTTAACTGATTTATTACTTTGATGAAGCTTTAAAATAAATGTGAAATATTGGTGAAATTTAAAAAAAAATTCCATTTTTCTGAAATTTTGCTCGTCATCCTGACAGTTTTAACCACGTGGTAACATTGGAGGTTATACAGTGGCTGTAAAAGTATTATCCCGTACTACAGAAGAGAGTTCCCAGACTGAAGGTATCTCTTGGACATTTTAGAAAGTCATTCACAGAAAGAAGGAACAATGTTGGTCTTATGATAGAGACTTGAGGGACCACCCCAATTGCTTCAGGTGGCTTTATATATAAGTCTATTTAACAGACTACGTTCCTACATTTATGATAAAACCATTTAGTAATTTCACGTTTAAATCGAAAATTCCTCAATAGCTATGTATGTATGTATATGCTAATGATATCGGTGTTAGCTATTAGACATTCGAATGCATGCAATATCCTATACATACAACGTTTATCCGCCTATATTCCGAAAGGTGATATATAGAATTAGCGAAACACGAAATTAATTTCCCTTCGACGTTATGTTTACGTTCGGGATGACATTCCGGAGCGTCAACAAAGTACACGCCCCTACCGCCCGATATTGAAATTAGTTTACCTTTGCGGATTCCGTGACAGCGGCCTTCTAGCGAAACGCTCATCGTACGGATCGGGTTTTGCATATTATAGGTGTACCTTTTTCCAATGGGAGCACGTTGGAAGGTGGAGAAATAATGGATTTTAATTTCATAATAGGACATGACCTAGATATCAAGATAATTGATATAAACACACATACCATCAAGTGAAAAGTACGTAGTGTTATAGCGGGAAAACATTGTTCTTAAATATCATCTGGGTATAAATGGTTGTGTATCTGCTACTCATGTATTGACAACCACCTCCCAGTATCACTAATTTAAAGTTTTTCGAAAGTCATTGTTGGTATTGTGCCTGATGATGACGAAGCTATTTTGGATAAATATATTTGATAATGTCACAGTCATTGACCATATATCAAATGAAGTAAATAAGGATACGAAAGGAATACATTTGGGATATAGAAAACTAAAACCAGTGGGAAACGGAGAGCTAGTCTATGCAGATGACCTTCTACTATTCGCGAATAATAAAAAAGAGCTGGAGAAAAGGATCAGAAAATGAGTAGGAACATTGGAAAAATTTGGTTTGAAAATAAATGCACAAAAAATAGGACTTATAACAAAATCAATCGAAGCGGCTAAGTTAGAAATACAAATGGATGGAACAAAAATAAGTGAAAAAAAATATTTGGAACGATGATAAATTCTCAAGGAAGACTAAATGATGAAATTCTCAACAGAATTAAAAAAGTAAATGCAGTATATTGAACGCTATATAAAAGATATTCTTCAACAAACGAGAAATCACAAAAGAAACTTGTTTCCCGAAAGCAAATTATTACCCGCTCACGCAAAAGGCCATAGCCAAATTATCTCCTAATAACAGGGAGCCACCCAAAAGTAGGTACAGGATTATATTTGATGAGGTAGTAATTACACTAATCTTTTTCTGATAATTTCTATTTTCTACTTACATTTAATTTCATATTTGCACTTGTCACATCAAGTACTCCTCTGTGATATAAAACGAAGTGGGGTTTTGAGAAAAAGGAAATAAGTTAAAAGAATTTAGTGGGAAATAAGAAAGCGGACATGTACGTAAAGAAAAACGTTATGTAAAGCATATGCGAAAATTGAAGTAATTATTGAATCAATATTGGAGCATAATCATGACAGAATACCAGAGGAACGTTTAAACAGGCATTAAGTAATAGTGTGAAACACTCCTTTTGTACTAGCAATTAATGCATTTGCTAGTGGAAAACATGTAGGAATCGTTTGTGCCGCAAGATTTAGAGTATGGATTTTACACGTTACATGTAAGAAGTTATCACTGCGTTCTTTAAGAGGTCGGCCCAAAGAACGCATGTTTGCGGCACCATCACTCATAAACATTAAAAGTCGCTTAGTTGAAACATAAAATTTGTTCAATGAGTTCAACACCACATTTAAAATCTCATCGGGAGTACAATTTATAACTCTTTTGGAAGCAAGTAAGAAGGAGGATGACGGTCGATGTAGTTCCATTGTACGTACTGTTACATTAACCACAGAATGTTTTTGACGATCTCTTGTTTCGTCCACACAGCCACAGCTTTTTATCTTTCAATTCCGTTTTCACTCTTGTTTTTATATGTTCACGAGCAAATGGCACTACATTTCGTATCGATGTCCGACTAGGTAATTTACAGTCCGCATATTTATTCCAGAAGGAGACAAATGCTTCTTTGTCTAGTGAACGAAACGATAGATTACATAAAATAAGAGTAACACATAAATCAAATGGAAATTTTTCTTGGTCTCGTATGCCACTTTTTGCAGAAGAATGCTGTTTGCTTTCGATGTGACGTTGACAATGGCTTCTGGACCAACACATTAAAGGGATTTTACAAACTAGACATTGAATTTTAGCGCCGTCAAAAATTAAGTCCGGCATGTCCACTATAAAGTTTTTAACCGTGTCTGCCATTGGTCGTTTTCGCGACGTATTTAACTGCGACATTTTTAAAGCAAACATAAGCGTACAATTACGAAATAAGTTACGATAGCCTACATATACACAGAACTACTCGCATACAGCATCGATTTAGTACTGACGCTGTGAACGTGTGAAATAAATAATCGCCGACTCCGCACCACATATCTACTACACTGACTGTTACCGCTGTTTGCCCAGACTAATCATTACACTATATCATATGAGCAGTTGTATGTGTTATACGTCGTTAATTTTAATAATAATAATAATAATAATAATAATAATAATAATAATAATAATAATAATAATATACCGCTTATTCCATAATGCACATGCATAGAATACGACCACAGTATGTATAAAATATAAAAAAAAAACATAAACATATACATCAACAAACATTGAATATGTAAATGTAAAAGATAAAATATATAAATAAAATGTACAAACTATAATAAATGAGGTGCATTTAAAAACCCATTTACCGTATAAAATGGCTGACTAGATAATAATGTCTTGAGTTTTATTTTAAACCCGGAAAGCGGCATTTGTTTTAAAGTATTAGGTAAACGGTTATATATTGCGATGCATTGCCACACAACCTGTCTTTGCACCTTTGTCAGATGAGTTTGCGGAGGCAGCAAATGCGAGCTATCTTTACTTCGTGTATTCTGCTCGTGGTCTGGTACATATTTTTGAAATAGTTCATTGTTACTTTTTACAAACAGTGCAGATTCTAGTATATAAATCGATGGTAAGGTAAGTATATTAAAGTCTTTAAATACTGATTTACACGAGTCTAGTTTTTAATCGAAATATTGCCCGAACACATCTCTTTTGTAACATAAATATTCTTTTCGCATCTACAGCGCTACCCCAAAAAATAACTCCGTATTGAAGCCGAGACTGGACACACGCGTGATAAACACTCAGCGCAGTACGAACATCGACATTTTGTGAGATCACTCTCAGACTGTAGCAGAAACCACTCAACCTTGCAGCAAGATCGTCTATGTGGGGTTTCCAAGATAAATTGTTTAATTACTGGTTCTTAGCAAATTTCTAATACGATTACCCAAACAATAATGAAAAAATGAATTTCATACACACAAACACTTAACACTAAAAATTTAGCCGGCGGTTTTTCAACTTTTATAGAAATAGGATTGTGATGATTCAAAAATATCATAGAATTACGATTTTTATGTATCTCGAACGGCATGTTATAGATGAACATTACGTCGATTAAAATTTGCAAAAATCAACAAAAATAATACACCGGCGGCTCTGTTGAAATTTGTACGCGTTTGCCACACACTTTTTATTTCGGCGAATCATTTACATACATTAAAATACGGAAAAAGCTGCAAATATACGGATTAATTTCGCAGATGGATAAATACTACATAAAATAGCGCGCGAGCTCGACGTGCCGAATCGTTCAGCTGAAACAAATACACTCCATTGCGAAAATTTACATAAACCACTTATTTATTCACCGGCATATTAATATTTGTATTTGTTAGGTGTATACATACATACGTTTGTTCAGTCTTTACGATACATCATTTCCAAAAGGGATGCTTAATATTTAGGACTGGAACGATGCGACACATGGTCATTGTACAGTCAACATGTACAGTCGCAGTCAGTTCAAAGGATTTGTGTTGTAAAGAGTGTTTTTTGGCTTAGATAGAACTTACGAAAAAGTTAAGTGTCAAACGAGCTGTCATACTGTGGTGTTACATGTGCCCTTTCTGGACGAAATATAGAAATCTCAAAGCGTCGAACGTGAAGTAACAAAATTTATTGGACGCTTTCTTAGTCAATTCATTCTGGAGTCGTAAATAACAGACCAACAAAAAAAAAATTGTAAAAACTTTTTAAACAAATATATCAAAATCTAATATATTTTTGGGTGCTGAAACCATATCTGGTATCAGTTTTTTGGTATCACCCACAGTTCTCTCACAATGTGACATCGATTATACAAGTATTTTAACATGGGGAAAATTGGATATATAAAAAATAAAAACATTTAACTTAAACCCTGCGTTTATTTAATTAGGCTACAATTTTTATCTACAACACTTCATCACAAATATTTTAGGTGCTTATTTTTTTTGTATTTCCTTTCCCTTTTCTCTGTAAAGCTTCTTACATAGCTTTTTCTGCGATGCGATCCATTTTGTTGTTCTCGATGAAGTGACTAACAATAATCAACCATCATGTTGATATTCCACTGTCCCTGGTACCGTTTCTCCATCACCTTTATGTCCTGATGGAACCGTTCCCCCTGTTCTTCACTTAGATTGCCCAAATTTTCAGGAAAAAAGTCAAGATGGTTGTGCAAGAAGTGGACTTTAAGGCTCATCAGACATCCCAGATTTTTGAACTTGTCAATCATATTAGCTACGATAAGCTCATAGTTTGGGTCTTTCACATTGCCCAAAAACTTAGTCACAAGCCTCCTTTTCCTTTGTAGTCATCCTTGCTTCAAAGTTGGAATCCAGCAAAAATTTACGAATATCAGGCCCAACGAAAACACCTTCTTTCAGTTTGGCTTCTGATAAATGTTAAACATTCACCATCTTTAGGCAAGGCTTTCACAAATTGTTTCATTAAGCCTAACTTTATGTGTAGAGGTGGTAGAAGAAACCTTTTTCGATCTCGCCAGGTGTTAAAAGTTTTTCTTACGGGCACATATGAAACACGGAAACTTTGTAAATCCCTTTTGTTGACCAAGGATCACGCAAACAATTTTCAAATCCCCACATAGCATCCAATCGTGAGCCAGATAGTTAATTTTTTGTAAAATCATGTCAAGATTTTCCAAGTTTCCATCATATGGATTAAATGAGCAACAGGAAGTGAAGCATAAGTATTTCCATTGTGTAAAAAAACAGCTTTTAAACTAGTTTTTGATGAGTCTATAAAAAGCCTCCAATCTGCCTTCTTGTACTCAATGCCGAATTCGTTCATTAGATTACCAATATCATGGCAGTAAACCAAATCCTCTTCCTGCTTGAAAAACTGAGCAAACTGTTGATCTCTTGTTCTATATTGGTAAATAGATGTTCTAGATGCCAATAAATGTTTTTCATTCAGCCTAGAACCAAGCAATTCTGCTTTTTCCTTAGTCAAACACAACTCTTTCACTAAATCATTTAACTCAGCTTGTGTAAACAACAGCGGTTTTAAATTTTCTGGAGAACATTGGAACTCATCATCACCCGGTCGACTTTCATCAGATTCTGGTTCACTGGACTGTAAAATGTCATCAATAGACTGAGGTGGCTTAGGGACAAGAAGTCCCGGTCCATGTCCTACCTGCCGAATAGCTGAATTAAGGTTAGGGTAAACAATTACTTTCTTATTTTTGGAGTTATACCCGGAAACATCAACGCTGCCACAATAACAACGAGGAACATTTACATTTAAAAAAAATCAAAACACTATCAATTTAACAAAAAAAAATTATTCAATTTATCTAACATGTTTGTTGGGATACGCCATTTACTTTATGTAGCGTAAATGAGGTCAGGAAGGTGACGTCCAGCTTCCCTGATGCAATTTTCAATTCTGTCCTTGAAGCTCCTACACACTCGTTCCAATGTCTCCTTTGTGATCAATTCCACCTCAATACGAAATGCCGCCTTCAAGCCAATCAAATTACGGGGTTAATGTTGATAAACCTTTTCCTTCAAATATCCCCACAAAAAAAATCACACATGTTAAAGTCAGGAGATCGTGGAGGCCAGGGCACATCTCCAAACCTGGAAATCACGCGACCTGGAAACAAGTTCCACAGCAGGTTCATCGATATCCTCGACCGACCACTGTTCTATTGTGACTGAGATACCTAAATGGCCACCTCTCGGGGGTTCAATGCTCTCCCCCACCGTGACATGGCAACCCAGGCTGAATAACCGTCCCATCCAAAACGTAAATGCTCCTCCTGGTCAGCCTGTACTATCCGAAAACGATAAAATGAATCGTCTTCAACTCTGTATATGTTTCCTAGCGGAACATGTTGATAATCATCTTATCTCAACTGGTATTTCTATATTTAGATATTAGGCCATCTTATTCAGCTCCGTCTAACAAGGTTCGCTTCACTCTAATTTCCAGTGAATATCTCTTGGGTTTGTATTAGCTCGCTTATAAGGTAGAATAAGTAATTTACCTTTGATCAAACTCTGAGTAAACTTTAGATGCTTATGTAGTCATTTAATTTTATTAAAAATTATATCTATTGATCTATATTTAGATAATCCGCATATCCTACTCGATTTTCACATCGTTGGTCTTTTAGAACGCTACGCTTTGATGTGTCTTTCTAGAGAAGCAGACGGAATGGGATGAATTTACGAGAGCAGTCTGAAAAGTTTCAAGTCTCAACATAGTTTTGTCGAGTAACGACTCGACAAAAGAAAGATACTTTTGAAATTTCAGCCATATTGGACGTTCAGTTGTTTGGGGCGGTGGATGTCAGTGTCTCTATACATATTGAAAAAATCGAATATCGAGTCCTGTGACGGCCCAATATGAATTTACCAACACAATTTCTATGCTCATCGGTTTCCATCAGCCTATCACCTTCCTGTCCTCCTTCGTATGGGTTGCCAGCCTGCTAATTGAAGACGGGGGGATTCGTAAACACAACGAAGGTCGAAACTAACCTCATATGCGCCACTTACATCAGACCACGCGGTAAGAACACGAGATGTTCAAAGGTATAGTGGAATCAGTTAAGAAAAACCCAAACAAGAACGTGGCAAGAATAATATCGTTTAATACTTTTAAAACAGATACATGGAACCCGCGTAACCCATAAATAACACAAAACAAGTGACATCGGTGATCAAAACAATTCAATAACGTTTTGTAGTCCCTCTTATAAAAATATTCAATTTCCACTAACAAGCTGTTACCAAGAAAATATATATAATCGAATTAAATGTAATTTTAATCAAATTAAATGAAATACGAGGCGTGGCAATTAAATAACCGGACTGATGCTACAAAACATTTTATTGATCACCAATTACATTACAAAGTTTATCCCCTTCAATGTACTGTCATTGCCGATCCCTACAACGCTCCATACGAATTTTCCACTGTCGAAAGCAGTGCTGGAAGTCCGTTGCTTTTACCGCTTCCACACTGTCAAGTCTTGTCACAAGGGACCAGGTCGGACAAGTACGGTGGGTGGTCCAACACGGTGATGCCGGATTTCGCAAAGAACGCCTTCACAGACAAGGCGGAATGAGCTGGCGCAATATCTTGGTAGAACATCCAGGATTTGCTCTTCCAAAAATCGGGTCTTCGTCTCCTCGCTCGTTCACGAAGGGTAATTAGAACCTTGACGTAATAATGTTGATTGACTGTCTGACCTTTGAGGACCCAGTGGACATAGACAATTCTACGCGTATCAAAAAAAAAACAATCATCATGGCCTTGAATTTAGACTTGCGCTCATTTTCGCTTTTTTGCCGTGTGGGCTTGGGCTCTTCCATTGCATCGATTGGCGCTTTGCTTCAGGATCGTAGATAAAAAACCACGATTCATCACAAGTAATCACTCTGTTTAACAATTCTGAATCATCATCAATGCTGTTTAAAAGGTCAGCACAAATGTTTATTCTCGATTCCTTTTGCTCTGGAGTGAGAAGTTTTGGCACCATTTTTGCGCAAACTTTCTGCATGCTGAATTTATGCAAAATCTGACGGACAGTTTCTTTGTTAATTCCTGAGATTTCAGCAAGAGCTCGGACACTCAAACAACGATTTTCGCCGATCAATTTACCAATTTTTTGAATGTTGTCGTTCGTTCTTGATGTTGAGGGTCGTTCAAGCCGCGGATCCTCTTGGGTCGTTTCGCGTCCCTCCTTAAGCCTTTTACACCACTCAAAAACTTGTGTACGCGATAAACACTCACTTCCGTACACTTCCATTAACATTGCATGAGCTTCTGTAGCAGTTTTTCCCAGTTTCACAAGAAACTTTAGGTTAACTCGTTGCTCGATCTGAACACTCTGCATTTTTCCGACGCAACGCTAGTGTAAGGACTTGAATGGACGATTGCTACAGCGAGACTGAGCGACGTACAACCGTGCCCATCGAGCTCACGGTGGGAGAAGCATCTATAAGCACAGACATGTTCAAACCTGCCGTGGTGTGCTCGCTGTTTGCCGATAGTAGCACCATTCCGGTTATTTAATTGCCACACCTCGTAGTTACTAAACATTTAAATTTTACTGACAACATCGGAAAAGATCATCAAACGGTGGTAGAGGCTAGCCGCGCTTGTTCATCCAGAACCAAAAACGTATACGAATGAACATTTGCAAAACCCTGTTGAAGCAGTTTAACCGAAATAAGTCGAAATTTTGCCGTCGATTAATAAGTACACTCCTGGCACCAAGGCATAATTGAAACTGTGGAGTGTGAAGTGTGATATAGAGACAGGAAAAATGAAAATACTGTTCACTTTGCAAACCGAATTGGGGTTTATTTCTATTGCTGTAAATATTTTTTTGCCATAATAACAATTTTGGACATTTTGGAGACTTTTCCGTTCTCCAGATGATCGTCAGTAATATTATTGTATACGTAACATAATTAGGTGTTACATTTCTTCAAGGGGAAGCCGTATGCCACAGGTTATCAAAACGGCGTCGCGAGAATAGAAAGGCGTAAGCCATCTCAAAATGTTCAGAACTAGGCTAAAATACAAACTCCGAAGGATTTTAACGAATAGATTGGATGGAAAGCTCCAAACGTTTGCAAACCATTTACGCCTGTTCTATTTTATTTTTGATTATTTCCCGTCTTTACTTTTTTGTTACCCCTTTTTCTTGCACGGGCCATTTTATTTGGAAAATTCATAATTCAACACTAAAAAATGTAACAAAAACCTGTTGTGACGTGTCAAATTCTACTTTGTAAACATAATTGAATATCTTACTGTCAAGGGTTGTTTTATGTTTACAGTAGATGTCGCTACGTTACTTTTTCTAATATGCTTCAAAAGTTATAATTTCTATTAATGTTTGGTTAATTTACTTTTGGTAATTTCAATTATAAAGGTTGGTTATTGAAAAATGTTCATTATGTTTTTCTTTCTCTTTATTTTTGTTTTGGTTCTTTTTATTGTAACTAAAATCTGCTTGTCTGTTTACCTCTGTTTAATGTAGGATTTAGAGATTTTCAAAGTATTGCAGTATTAAGTACTACGAATGGTTCTCTTGCGCTACATTTTCCTTTATTCTTCCGCGAATCCCAACAAAAAATCTGCGCTACCTCCGATTTCCTATTTTCGCCCGTTAAAATCTCGCATTTTCCTTCCAAAACAACCAGCGAAATTTAATCCCTATAGAATAATAGTGGTTCCGCAAGCTATGTACGTACGTACAACCCGTCACCGTCAAAAACATCAACTACATAGACGGTGGTGTAGGGAATCCATAAGAGTAAGCGGTAAACAACGCGAAAAGCAGCGACTCCATCACAGCCTCAAACAAAAAACGATCGTCAACGTCGCGTTAGTGCGCCATCTATCGATCAAACGCATTATCGAAAAAACCAGCACGGTAATGCTCCCGCTTTCAGTACGCAATATGCAGTAATATTCGTCTAGCCATGAATGTAGAGTTTGGGGAGCACTACTGAAAAGGCTTGGTGAAAAACGACCCCAAAAGAAAAAAGTAAACCATTGCTTGGTTGCTTGGTACCCTGCCACGCGGGGCGGTGTGCCGAGACCCGCTATATCGGGCTTTTGTTGGCGACGATAGGTGCTCGAGTAGTGGGGGACCTTTTAGGGCTGTGTTTATGGAGCACGTTCGGCGAAATGGCAAGGCACCGGGGCTACTTAACTACGCCGTGAAATAAAAATTACTGCCGATGACGTCGTTCGAATATAGTGCCGTGTAATTGAATTAGGTCCAATATGCATTCTCGCTAAAGTTCGCGCTTGTACTTTCATTATGTTCGCAATTTTGGATAGTTTATAATAATTTATTTCAATGCTATGTGTATGGGGAAAGATTTTAAGAACCTATTGGATCTACAGTGAGTTACATAATAGTAGCAGTATTTAAAGGGACAAGAAGAAGAAGTTATTTTTGTTTGAGACAGTGATGGAGTGGTTAGTATTGATGTCTATCGGGTATTATTACGTATTTCTTCAAATATGTGACTTTCATTAGTGAAGGATGCTTGTTGATTGTAGAACTGCAATTGCTGTGTGAATATTGTCCTGGGGCGGAAAAGCAAAATCGTTATAGTAGCGGATATTTTATCATACACAGGGTGAGTCGGGAGAAACGGACCAAATTCCAGAAGTATATTGTGCATGCGAAAATAATGTCAAAATGCTCATATGTCCTTCTCCGATCTTTATATGTTTTCAAGTTATAGGGTAAAACATTTTAACTAGCGTTCTTGTAAATGGTCCAAATTTCCGCTTGTTTTCGAGTTAATATGTTTTAAAGAAGGAGAAAACGCAAGAAGATGATGAATAAACCAGTGAAAGCGTAAATTATACACCGGAAAATGCTTTCAAATGTTTTATTACAAGAACGATCCTAGAAGAAGTCGTCAAGTGCACAAACCTTGAAGCTCGAAGAGTAACTACAGTAAAAGACAAAGGATGGGTAGATATTGATGTGATGGAGCTGAATGTTTTCTTTGGCTTGCTGATACAAGCTGGTGTGGAAAGAAACTGGAACGTACCGATAAGAGAACTGTTTTCTTTTGATAAATGTAATCCTATTTATCAAGCTACTATGGGAATTAATCGGTTTGAAGATATTAGACGGTACTTGCGTTTTGATGACAAAAGAACTCGTGATTTTCGCCTACAGACCGATAGATTAGCTCCAATATCGTATATATGAACTTATTTTTACAACAATGCAGGTCATCTTTGGTGCCAAACGAAAGTGTTACCATTGACGAGCAGTTATTCTTGTTTAGAGGGAGATGTTCATTTATTCAGTATATGCCAAATAAACCGTCAAAATACGGTAGTAAGATTTTCTGGATGTGTGAGTCAGAATCAGGATTTGCAATTGATGGAATGGTACATACCGGACGACGACCTAATCAACCTATCCATACAAATCTTGCTTCTGAAGTAGTGCAAACTTTAGTACGCAGCATCCACTCCTCTGAACTAAATGTTACAATGGATAACTTCTTTACAAGCATTCTATTGGCTAAATGTTTATTAGAAAAGAACTTTACAGTGGTCGAATCACTAAGAAAAAATAAAGGAGAAATAGGAATGTAACACACACTAGACGACTATTTTTGAAGGAATTAGCTGAGCAATTGGTAATACCGCATACGATAAGGAGGTCAAAATATTCGAAAATATCAAGAAATTCAATAAATTGTATGAACAAATTTATTAACATTGAAAAAACTGCGACTGATGCCGTTACAAATAAAAGGAAGAGATGCATGATGTGTCCCTCTAATTTAGACAAAAAAAAACAAACTAGTTTGTGAAAAGTGTCGCAATAATGTGTGCAACGAACATAGTGCAAGAATTCGTAAAAAATGCCACTTTTGAACATGTATTTACATTTACACGCACAAATAAATTATTTAAATATATTCCATGTTCTTATATATTTTTAACAGAGTAAAAAACAACCGGGCATGAGAGACCCGAGAAATGTTAATCTGTATATCCGAACACCCATGCATCCTAGGGTTAAGATGTGTAATTAAATTTCGTCTTTGAACTTTGAAATATTGATTTCCCACATATTATTGTAATATTAAAAATACGACACTTGAAATTGCTGTCATTAGTGCCACGAATATCGTTCAACCACAAGTTCTCCGCTAACATCTGTCAGAGTTTTTCCGGCGCCTGTTCGGATTCTGCAGCGGCTTATGTAGCCGAGACCCCTGTGTAGCTCCACTTTCTCTGTCCTCGGGGTATCTACTTGCTACTCCCGAGTCTATGAAACAAAAGTGTCTACAAAATAGACAAACATTACAGTACATCACCTTTATTTGAAGAATAAATGAACTACTGCTCAACCACTGATACATCCCATACGTTTAGACAGAAAAAGCAAACTAGTTTTCTTCATTTAACTAAAAAATAATGTTGAATTCAAGGTAATTAATTCGTATTCATCTTGTTATGTAAACTATAGTTTGATTTATTTAACCATATATAGTCAACTAAAAGACAAGAATTGCTTTGACATGTAGAACGTATTGGATATATCGAACCAAAAAAAAATTGATTCAGTTTACTGTTACTTTTGATTGATTTTTCTAAATGTAGACATAAAATACTTTATATCCCCTTAGTTTACCAATCCCTTAAAAAAAGGAAAAAATATAGAAACAACAAACAGAAAACCAAAAAAGGAGGACGCCGTAATTCCAACAACCTAACGGAATATTCCTTCACTGCATTGTATTCCTTTCCTCATCCCCTGTATTAACCTGTCTCCTCTTCGCTTCGTTTTCGAGAGAAAATCGGCAAATTTATACGCGCCACGCGAAACCGGAAGAGACGACAGTTTCACCGGAAACGCAGGCGACAGACGACCGAACTGCGGTGCAATGTACAGAATAGACGCTGAGACCTCTACTGGGAGAAAATTGCAACTACGAACGTTCATTAGACTCGATTTAGGCGACGATCTTCTCATGTCAACGCGTAGTAGATAAAGCAGCGCCATCTGTTGCCGTCCTTTTTCCTCTGGCACACTATACGAGACTATTTCACCGTCCATCTTTGTCGTAGAGTTCTTTCCCCGACATGTGCGAAACAAATGCGACTCATCCGATTCCGAACGGTTCCGGAATGAATCGGGATTGGAATTTTGGGCGATGGATCGAGAGCTGCACGTTTCTTTAAGTCTGTAGCTTGCTCGTCAACTGCTTTTCGTCTTGTTGTTTTAACTCGAGATGTTTCTACGTTGCTTTTTTTCTTACCGTCCCAACTGGAGGAATGAGATTGAACTTGCTGTAATGCTAGCAGAACCATTGGAAGGTAAATATCGAAAATGGGACTCGTAGAATGTGGACAAACGAAAAGGAAAATATTTTTTTTGGCTTCGGTAATATTGGGTGGGAGCAAAAATCGGTATTTTCAGGTGAATTAGGGTTGAGGATTGTACGTTCAATGTTTTCTTTTTCAAGCTTTAGGGTGGGTAATCTATGATTGGAATAGATTTGCTCCAAACCTTCTTGATGATGTAGAGACTGTGAAATCGTTTGTGGGCGTTTCGCTTTTATTCCGATAGCAGAATTTTCCAATCGGTTTATTTATTCAAATACTACTAGACTGTTAGGTATTTTGTTTTGCATTGTTTGCGTTGTTAAAATATATTCTTCTATTGGCAGTAATGTAAGGTAACTTGTTGGAAAATATGCAATACACACACAAAATCAAACGATAAGGTTCCTTCTCGTCAAATCTGTTTTTCTTCGTCTATACATTTTAAATCTGAACCATTCAGTATGTATAGGACATGGTAACAGAGTCTTTTGTCAATGTAGCACTTTATTTAAACCATATGTTCGTTTTACCCCAGTAAATCAAAAAGATAAGAGTAATGAAATGGCGAGTTATCTCTGTTTAACAGATTGCTTTCTAATTGTGTTTTCTAGAGTATCCGTTTAGTGTTTTCTAAATTAATATTGTGTCCGGTTTCGTTTATGTGTTGCGCTACACTTGACGCTTCTGTTTCGCCGCACCTGTAGCACCTGGTATGTTCATTGAATCTAGCACCTATCGCTCGTTTTGTTTGACCAATATAGACTTTATCACATTACATGCAATTTTATAAATTCCCGACCTTTCTTTCATGTCCGGTTTATCTTTCGGATTGCCAAGAAGATTTTTGGGTGTATTATGTGAACTAAAACATACGTTCATCTTGTCTCCTAACAACTTTACTAATACCTTTCGATATATATTCTGCGGAAGGGAAGTTTCACAAATTTCAATCAAGATTCAAGGTCGTGAAATTTCTTACATAATGCCTATGTTGGACTTTCTTAAGGATGCGGTTGATATCTATAGGACAGTAACGATTGTAAATAGCTAATTTTTTTATGAATTTAAGTTCTTTATTGTATTTATTTTTATTCAAAGGGAATTTCACCAGACTATTAATTAATAAATTAATCGCGGCTATTTTCTGTTGTCCACTGTGGTTAGAATCGGTTATAATATATCTGTTAGTGTTTGTTTCTTTTCTATATATAAACGTTTTAAACCTACTACACTGGTCTAGTATTGTATATATTGTAGCTCTACAGGTCGTTGTGACCCAAGGCTTGTTTAACTATTTTTTTCCATTCCAGCCTATCTCCCGCTTCTTTCTTCCAATTGGTGATGCCCACTTTCCTGAGATCTTCTTCTACTTCATTTTTCCACATCTCTTTTGGCCTTCCTTTTCTCCTCTTTCCACCTATAGTCCTGTTTAGTATTAGTTTTGGAATTCTTCCATTAGTTCGGTATTCGTCCTTTCCCACTCTCCTTCCACTTTTTTCCCCCCATATATTTTTCGCAGAACCTTTATTTCCCACACTTCTATAACCTTTTGGTCTACCTTTCTTAGTATCCACATTGCACTTCCATATGTCGCACGGATTTGTAAATTCGCACTTTAAGTCCTCTCGAGATCAGTTTGCTGCTGAATAAATTTCTCAATGCAAATAAACATCTGTTTCCAGCCGCTGGCATTGCTTGTATTTCTTCCCCTACTTCTGGTTTTCTAGTAAACACCGTACCTGGATAGGTGAAACGCTCTGCTTCTTTGAAATTGTACTTCCTATTTTCAACTATCTATATTATTTTCTGTGTCTCAGTGAGACCGTCGTCCGTCCATGCCATGTATGTACTTTGTTTTCGTCTCATTTATAACAAATTCTTGCCTGAGGATGTGCTTTGCACGAAGCCGGTAGCAATGTGTTAACAAATATAGAATTTTGCGAGTGAAAACCAATTTTATTTTTCGCCTTACTATGAAGAACTTTAATTTTAGCATATGGTAGAATAAATCTTGAGCCCCCCCCCCTCCCTATTTCATAAAACATGCCCAAACTTGTCATTGTCTGGTCGCTTTTTCCCCTAATTAACCTAATTACCGAAAAAAGCCAAACCATCTGGTTCACTCCATTTCAGCGATTTCAACACACGCCTTACAATTTGTCAATCGAAACCCCTGTACATTACGCTTGTCTCGCGGGGTAGTTGTAATCCATCTAGCATATCCGTAATACACTGCGGGTCAGCCTAAAACCCCGATAAATCACCCCAATTAACACAAGTTTCTTTTGTACCGGCAAATGCTTACAGAATTGTTGATATACATATAAACCCACAAAATACAGAGACGCCAGCATCACATTCTACACCCACTCCCCTCTGTCCGACACATCTATTCCCTCCAATAAATTACGTCGCAACCCGAAATTATTTACAACACCCCGTAATAAATATAGGAAATGACGCAAACGCCCTCTACCGCAGGACCGGGCGAGTGTGGAAAACCGACAAACATTGATGTAATATTCGGCATCGAAAACCGGTTTGAATTTGTGTGCGATGCGGTTTATATTTTGTGAAAGGGAGGTGGAGGGTAGGGGGGAAGGATGCACTTAATAATAATCGAAATCGAATGATAAATTTCGACATTGGCGAGCGTATTCATTGAAATGTATAAATCACGGGTGTATACCACTTCGACCCCAAAATCCCTTCCTTCTCAACCCCTGACCCCCAAACCAACGCCGCTGGTTGCGTAGTGCGACAATAATTGATTTTCGGTGTGTTGGTTTTAATTAATGAAATAGTTGACCTATTATTTGAGATTCCATACGTCTTTGTTTGCAAATGATTGTAGTTCGATTGTTTAAGTGTTAATTTAAGTTCAGAAAAAGGATGGAGAATTTGATTAACTAGTATCGGAAGTACTGGTTAGTTATTATTTTCCTAGTATACGACCCCTAACAACTGTATGTTGGAACGCAGTGTAATAATTCTATATTATAATGTTCCCATTCATATTTTTTGTTAATTTACCTTCTTGAGTTTCGAATCTCTTTAGTTTTCAAATCGGAGGGACAGTTTTAGATTGTGTAGTTTGGCCGTTGCTCAATTTGCGTCAGCAGCCAGTGGCGGCCGCATAAAAGTTTACACAAAATAAATGGTCAGAAATAAATTATAATACGTGCAATTAATGTCGAACTATCCACGTATCATCGAAATCAAGGTTTCCTTAAAGATGGTTAATTTTAACGCAAACGCCTTATAAATCTCATCAAATTACTTTACGTTATCTTACGTTAGTAAATTTACACTTATCCTAAATTGTTTCAAACTGTTGCATTCTCATTTGCTGCATCTGCTTTATATAACACTGAATACCATCTTACCGTTAAAGATTTAACTCTAAATCTGTACTAAAACCGCGAACTTGATTTCCTAACTAAAACCCCCAACAATCCCTAGTGGCAAATACACTTGCTTGCAGAACAGGGGATACACCTGTAGAAAAGACGATTTTGACACGGTGCAACCACCCTCCTCCCCTTACCAAACGACCCGAATCGGATTTAACTTCCGAAATCGAGTTTACTAGTTAGTTGCCTGCGGTCGTTCCAGTCGTTCCGGTCGCGTTACGTCAGTGAGGGACGAAGAGAGGGGGATCAGAAAATCAGTTTGCATCAACATACTTAGCGCGCCAAAATGCAACTTTGCGCTATAATCTCACGGTATTACCGCCGACTTGGGATAAATCCTGTTAGGTAGGCGGCAAAGTGTGAAGATATTATATTAGACGCTAAACTGCAAATAGGAGCCGTTTCAGAGAACTTCTCTACCTCGCTAGTTTCTCGCTTATTCGCTAAGATCCGCTTAGGTTTCGTTTTGTTGGATTTTGTTGTGTTATGCTCTGTTTCACACCTATGTGTAATATGCTGTTGTTATGAATTTCAATTAATTGCTTGTTGAATGCAACTACGTCGTGCAGTTGGAAGGTTCAGTGATAATCATGAATTTAAATAAAATTTGACTGTTTGTTTGGTCTATACAAGCAAGTTTCTTTCCTGATTGTATCTTGGTGGGATATCTAGGAAAAAAACAGTTAATCTGAAGGTTCTGCGCAAAGTTTTCCAGTTATTTACTTATTAATTTTTTAAATGAGATAGGGTGTTATTTTTCTAAATTAATCCATTGCGCAGTACCAAAGACACATTTCTTGAAGGTTGATTATTTGATAGAAGTGGAGACCTATAACTACTACGAAGTGATACTTAAATGTTCTATGAGAATGATTTGTCAATGTCAATTGCAGGGTTTGCCAATCTTCTCTATCATATATAAGCCGGGCACAATCGGTCTTCGCAACAGAATCGAATCAGTCGTATCGGCCGCGGATCATAAATAGTGTATGTCTTAATAGCTGTAACTTCGCCGGGGCAAATTGTAAAATTACAAATTTTACTTCTTGGAGATGTTCAGAATAATAAAAAGCCACTTGCAACCATGTTCCCAACGTATAAGAATCGGCTGTGGTGGTTCGCGAATACCGGGACAAAGCCTGTGAAATGCTCGAATCCGTTTGGGAGATTTGAGATACACTTTTTCTGTTTGCTATTAATGCATCTACCTCCGGGTAATATTCTCGAATAGCTTGTGCCACAGGATATAAAGCATGAACTTTACACCTAACATGTAAAAGTTCCTCACACTTTTCTTTAAGAGAATGGCCTACACTACAAGTTGCCGCTGCTCCGTCACTCACATTTGAAATTGTTGCGTATAAACGTATCGAGCACTACGCCCATACACTTTTTTAGTCTTTTGCTAGCTAGTGAGACTATAATATTCAAAATAGATTTTTTTTTTACAATCTCGTTTCATGAAGACATAGCTACAGCTGCTTATCTTTTAATTCTGCTTTGATTCAATTTTCGATATCTTTACGTATACTTAGTAGCTCTTTCCGTAACGCTGTCCGTGATGGTAAATTCCACTCTGGATTGTACGTACGCCAAAACTGGCAAAGCACACCTCGGTATGTCGCTCACATAGAGCAAGATCAAATCAGACACCAGCAATGACCCCTGAGGCACCTCAGAACAAATGCGGCACCCTAAGGATAGCTAGCCCCCGCAGGGTACAGAAACGGTCCTCCCGGTACGATATAATGCAATCAGTTTAGTTATCTTAATTCCAAATCCTGCTTGAGTCGTTTTGAAAATGATGAGATTGCCCCAGACCACGTCAAAAGATTTAGTGATGTCCAAAAATGCCAATCCCACTATTTTTCTATATTCTAAAGAATCTCTGATTGCTCTCTAATAATCGAAACAATTGCTGATCGCTCGACAAGCTTTCTATAAACCTGAACTGCTCGCCTGGGATGGGGTTAATACCTAATAAGTTCAATTCGTTTCTATACCTGATTAGGACTGTTGCTAGAATTGTGTGTTTTAAACCTTTCCTTTTTTTGAGATTACTATATCCTTAAATATAGAAAAGTTTTACTCAATGTCTCAATTAGTGACTAAGGCATAAGTAAAGGTGGGAAATAAATTGATATAAAATATCATTATCCGAATCTTAAATTTCATTTCTACGTTATTTTATGATATATTTAAGATAGGATTTCTATTTTTGAGGATCACATATTACAATATATTTGCAGTTCATAATAATAACCGTACTTTCCATCTCTGTCAGATACATTAAGAATAGATACGGGAAAGCGGGCGGAGCTGTTTCCTAATACGGGGTCGACCCTACGATTAAGCGACCAGTACCGGAGGATAGATCGATCTTTCGTATGTTCGTTTTAGCATATTTCATTCCATTGGGTCGTACATAAGCCAAGAAACGAGTACAATAAAAGCTGATCAACGGCCAGAAAACGAAGATGCGTCGGAAAACGCCATCCTTTTTCAACGCACGTTTTGGATAGGTATACGTAGCGGAGAGCTAACGCAAGTAGCCGTCTCGAAATTCACGGCAGAGTTAAACGAAAATACTGAAGGAACGCGTTGTTAAAGCTTATCGCTGCGTCAGCCCAGATAAGAATATTTTAAAATTCGTCTTTTCATACGTCAAATAATGTAACATATAAAAATTGTATTGTTTTAAAAACAATTTTTTAGTGTTGTGTGCGTTGACATTGTTTTATTTTTGGAAGAAATAACAAATATACGATTCTGAAGAAGACAAAGAAAATTGTCGAAACGTTAAAGATGTTATTTTTATTTATATAAACTGTGAATAAATAAATCGTCAAAAATAATAATTTTTAGGGGGTTGATAAGAGGTTTTGAAGAATTTTAGGAAGTCGATGATCAAGAAAGGGTGGCGACTAGTGATCTAAAGAATCAAATACATGCAAATCTAATCTAAACCATCATTATTTAACATGTAGAAGTTCTTTGTGAATAGGGAGTATTTTGACAGAATCCCCCTTTGAAATCATAGGAAATATTTTTTGAACCGACCAAACTGCTCCATTACCATAATTAATCCCCATCATGCAACCGCGTTTCTACCATTTTCCAGTTACACACGTATAATCTTCACATGTTACATATGCATCCACCATGCATAATACCCGTAATATTAACTTAAAATCTGCGCCAAGTTTGATGATAACTACATAGCAGCTCTAACCCAGCAGGTGGCGCTGCTTCAGTATTATGTACGCAACGCGAAACATCTTCAGCCACATGATAATTGAGAGTTGCTGCCATTTAATGTTGAAATCCGATTAGACGTAGACATTAGTATGACACAGCGTCGAGGTACTGAAACCGTATACATCCCCTGTGCTTTCCCCTAGAAGCTTAAACCGAGCTAAAATTAAGCCCAAGAGATGAACACCGGCGTGTGCTATTCCACTTAGATTGTGAGTTCTTCAAGAATGTATGTGGAATGTTATTGTTATCTGGGCTGAGGAAGATTGTATTGTAGATGTATGCAGGGAGTTCACAAACGATTGTGGTTTCGTTCTGAATTAAATTATAAACTGCACACAAACGGAAGTAATTCTTCTACGTCTTGTATTTAAGGTACGTATAGAGAAAATTAATTCATAAAGCCAAAACATCTCTTTGGACATGCTGTAGGCTTTATGGTAAAACTTGGGAAATGTCCCCAAGGGAATGCATTTGTTGTATGTGGCAGTGGTTCGTTATGATCACATACGATGTCTATGTCGTGGAAGAAGGCCCAACAGGTAACAGCGAAAACCATACTCGCCTAGTTCCAAAGAATAGCCAGTCTGACGATCACTGGTACGTTGAGCACCATACCTGAACTGGCTCTTGAAATCTTCCTGGATCTTATACCTCTCCACGTACTTTTGAAAACGGAAGCCAGGACAGCTGTTTATAGATGTTGGCATCTTAGGGTACAACTGCTACAGAACATGGCCTGCGTTTGGATAGAAATCTTTGACGAAATTCTGACTATACCATCGGACAAGCTGTGTGCCAGGGAGAATTCTTTGGATGTATGTTACCTCGACAGGGGGTGTTGGAATAGTAGTTGCGAGATCTTAAAGGCTGATATTAGACTGTACATCGATGCTCCCAGAATGCACACAAAAGTCGGTGCAGGAATCTACTACCACAAACCTCTAATTGAACGGACATGTGGTCTGGGCAGATGTGAGAGTTTTTGAAGCAAAAATTTTTGCTATCGATATGGGTAAGCAGATGTGTCAGACACAAGACGATAGAAATTTTCTCTAAGGTTACCCCCTTCTGGACACCAGGACACACTGGCACTTGCTACGAAAGGAGCTGAGCATACTCATACATACCACGGAATCCAGAACCTTTAGTTAGTATATCTGTTAATTTTGCCAAAACACTAATAACCAATCGGGAATAACAACAAGTGTTTCGAACCTGGAGTATCATATTTCATTACAGAATGGTATAGCCCAAAATAAACATTCTTAAGAAACGTTATGTCTACCTTATAGCTTAAGGATTTTAAATAATAAAGTTTAGATGGCAATTTCTATGCAAAAAAATCTAGATGATCTTCCCAAGTAAATCTATCAGTACATCTAAAATTTTAACGGGTTGTATGGATAAGTCATCGTCAGAAGGTCGTACAGTAAAGCTATGTTTGTGACTTTGCGGCGTTCGGAATAAGCTTATTTATCAAGAACCAATTTTCAATATTTGAAGTCATATTCTTAATATTCGCTTTACGATCTTTGATAGAATAATTGAATCATAATTGGATAGGAATGGTTTGTAGGGTTTTGAAACAATTTCTTTGTTCAACTGTTTTTTTTTTATTTCTCATGCATATGGATAGTTTTTATGTTTATGAAGTTGGTGACATGCGCATTTTCCTGTCCATAGCTTTTATAGTCCTTTCTACAATCAGCGTTCATTGAAATTTAGAAATCCTTCAATTTAAAATTGTAAAACCTTACAAAATACATAATTTAATAAAATATTTAGCAAAAATGTAGAATTTTATCCTCAGTTCATTGTATGTGCACCTTCTCTTCCAGTTGTTTATGACACCCACGTAGAATGAGTGAAATTTTTGTTATTAAAGTGGTATTCACCTGCGTAGAGTTTTTTTTTTGAAGTTCTATTATGTTACTCTCATTTTTAGATCAAGAAAGTTTGAAATGTGCAAAAGTAAATCCAAAAAAACCAATACATATCCCAAATAAATATAATATACAGTAACTAATCAGAAATAACTGGTTCTGTTTTCAACTACATCTAGCGGTCCAATTAGTTACTACGCTACCCAGACTACTTTGTTTTCCAGCCCGAAATAAGTATTAATGCCAACAATTCACCGGAATTACAACCGCATTAACTTCACAATCGATCCTATAAAACAGGCAACATCCCATAAAAAAGCCTGGGGCGAGGCGCGAGCCGAAGAACAAATGCAACGCGCCAACCCTCCCTAACCCCGGCCGTACGTCAAAGCGACCATATAATTTTTACGTTGCCGCATCAAGAAGGCGATGCTCAATCTCTAGAAAATTGAATTGCGGTTTTTTACGCGCTTCCCTGTTTATTTTCTCTGTATTTTTTCGTCCCGATTCTCTTTTGTTTTCCCATTTCGCACACACACACACACACACCCAGAGCCGACTACACACTACCTAACATCCTTTTAGCATGCTGGATGTAGGCAACCCGCTTGTCTTGTCATTGTGTGTGGCGAAGTGAGGTTATGCATGTTATGTATAATGTTCGAGCAGGTCGTTTCAGTTTTTATATGTTGTTTTAAGAGCGCGAACAAGCAATGAAGAAACGGAAGAAGTAGAAGATGCGGAAGACGTAGCAATTTTTATGGTAAATTGGGATACAAGACGATGTGCTTCCTGACATAATTCTTTTGGGAGTTAAAAGATATTACCTTGTATGGGGGGTAACGTGAAATGATTATGGGATACTTGCTTCTTTTTCCGTTGCGAAAACAAGGCAAAATTTCGCGTGGAAAATTGCAAGTGAGTTGTAAAAGTGTCATAGTTGGCCGTGGAAAAAAGTTAAGGATAGAAATCTTCACTTTAGGTATAGGATGTGTATTTACATACATGACGTAAGCTTTAAAAATGGCTGGTGAAGTATATATGGTTTAATGTGAACTATATTTCGTCTATCTTTATCGGTGTGTTATGAAATTTTGTTACCGAAAATGGAACACTCGGTATATTATGACGTGTTTAGATTCCTCAAATCTATATCCTATTCAAGACCTAAACCGTGTTTAATTTCAATTAGCTCCTGATAATTTTTGTAACACTTGTTGTTTTTTAATTCAATAGGATTTAGAACATTTGAAGGAATATGTCAAAAATGACTCCTCCTTACTTTTAAAGTTCTGATAATTTTTTTTCCAAGCGAACTAAAATATTTTATATCATTCCGTCATTTAATACTGTACTTGTTCGATAATGCATTCTATAGTGTGCCTATTTTAACAATTTCAACGTTAAAATGAATTCTGGACTATAAAGAGCTGCAAAAGGTTCCACAATAGAGATGACAACGTCATCTCTATACCTTAATACTCTCATAGAGCCTCAGTTTCGAACTACAAGAATCGTACGTTCAGCCAAACTTGTATCTTCCCATTCCACAACAGAACCCCCACCAAATCTGACATCACACTTGATGAATCGTTCCCCTGACATTCTGCAAAAACTTTCCCCTCGATTATTGGTGAAGAAGCTCGTTAATCAATAATACATACGTCCATTCCTAAATACCCCAATGTTGTCAAGCAACTCCCCAGCCTAGATCTTTTGTGAGCTGGAGTCAAAGTGGGACCCGTGGCAGATCTGTAGGGCTTCACACCTGCGCTCTTTAATCTCCAATCTTCTTACCGCATTTGCGAATACGACGTTACCAATAGCAAACTGAAGGTCTCGTTCTAATCCTCTTGCAGTGCATAGACTTCTCCTTATAGCGGTTATACGTATAAAACGATCTTCTATGGGATTTGTCTTCTGAAATAATCTAATAAATCTCTTGGTACCTAATCCATGCCCTGCTCACAACATTTTGTGACACATTAAATCTTGCAGCAACCTGTCTTTGAGGACGGCCTTCTTCAACAAGAATCACTAATTTAACAATAATGGTGTTTGATAAATGATTATGATGCTGACGGCATAATGTCATTTTATGTTGAGAAAGGGTGTAATGGTAATTTATTCGCACTTTACATTAAAATTAATACATTATTTCATTTATAAAAAATTGCTTATTTATAGAAATCATGAATTAAAAAAAAAAATGCATGATCCTTTAATTTTTCAGCGAAATAATATATTGTTTGTTGTTTCATGTTACAGTTGCCCTTAAGCCTTCTTAATGTTAATACCTGATGTTATAAGCCACAATAAACTTGTTCAACATCTACAGTTTGCAGGCAAAATAAATTCCACGCCTGTTTTTAAGTATTACATATCTACGTTTCCAAAATTTTTCACAGGAATCCTTTGTACAAACATATTTTTATATTTGGTATGATATCTTCAAGCTTTTTTGGAGAACTAGAACAATTTTTAGGCATTACATCTATTCAAATATTTATAATTATCTGGTCTATATTTTGTCAGATTTCGATCATTGTTGCAAATCTTCTTTATTACTTAGAAAAAGAACTATTTCCTTTAATTCACGTTGCTTTTGATCCAGAAGTGCTTGAAACGGGTCTATATGTACGAGTTGTAGTAGAAAAGAAATGAGATTGATTATTTTGCGTAAATTTTATTTTATTTTTCTACGTCAATGTTATCCTCTTAGAAGTAGCTCCCTTGAACATCTATATATCTGGGGAAGCGGTTTTTCCATTCTTCGTAGCACTACTGAAGAGCTTCAACTGGAATCACTTGCAGCTCGTTGGTTACGCTCCTTGCTATCGATGGGGCCATGACAAACAATATTTGGTTTAGGGGAACAAAAAAAAAAAGGTAAAATTGACTGAGAACAGGTGAATAGGGGGACTAGAGAACCACAGGAATTCCTTGTTTCGTCAAAAATTTGGGTGACAGGGCCGTGTGACAAGGGACATTGTCATGGTGTAGCATCCTAATGTCTGCAATGCCCGGTGTGAAACGAGGCACCCTTTTTCTGAGCCTTTCAAGAATTTCTTTATAAAACACTTGGCTGACAGCTTGTCCTGGAAGGACAAATTCTTTTTGAACGACCCCTTGACTGTCAAAAAAAAAAACAAATGAGCATGGACTTGATTTTAGATTTGCTTATTCCAGCTTCCTTCGGTAGAGATTGTACTTTGATGCTTTGTTTCTGAATCGTACTCAAAAATTCATGATTCATCACCTGTGATCACAGGAATGAAGAAATCTGGTTCATCTTCAATTCTGTCGAGAATGTCAGGGCACATGGTCCTGTTTAATCGTGAAGCGTCATCTTTGCACACACCCTTTTCATGCACAAATCCTAAGTCAAAATCTGATGAAAGGTAAAGCGATTCAAATGTAATTCACTACTCATCATCCTATGTTTTAACCTCATAGTAGCTCTGAGAAAGAGCCCTCAAGAACTAGTTCAAAAACCGATTAACCAATTTTTCATTTTGTTGAAAGTGTTGTTGCTAAATAACCGGTTTGATCACCAGTTTACCACTTATAAGTTTGTACTTGACCAAAGGCGTCGTCCCCAAATACTTCCTTTGACATTTTGTGTGTTTCTGCATCTTTCCAAGTTCCCTCAAATTGGCAATTAAAAAATCGCAACAATGAGAACTTCTTCACCAACAAAGAACAATTCCACTTACAATGACACCACTTGACATATTAACTTACAAAGGGTGTACAGAATTCCACGTGGCAGCGTTTAATTGTAACTGCATTCGTTCATGAGCGTGATTCAAATTTCAGGAACTCTGATACCACCTCATATTTTTTTTTCTAGAAAAAATTGCTCAACTTAATACAAATATTCAAATAATTTACATCCCTATCGCGTCATATTCACATAAAACTTCAAAACGCACGGTGGTCAAACATAAATTTACCACTTTTGCATGTTTCCGCGCGCCAGTTGTCCCATCCGTTCATTCGCTTTTATTTTCGCCAAATTACTTAACTTTAAAACGTTAAAAAACTACCGCTTCGGGTGTTGGAAACTCGGCCGCAAAACGTGGAAATCGGGCGCTATTTTGCGGCCAATTTTATTCGTGGAAAATGTTAGTTACGCGAGTAGCAGAGTTATATATTCTATCTGGTAGAGCGTGGCCAGACCGCATCAGTCCGTCTGAACGTGACAGAATTCATCGTGCCGGACACAACAATTTTCGAAATGGTGACAGCGAAGGCGTACTGGTTTTAATTGTGGTGTAAATATAATAGAACTCGGATGGGCGATGTTGGAACGAGGTTGATTATGAAATTGGTGAAAATGTGTGATTTGAGGTTTGCTATACGTGTAAATTGGGATGAGTTTTCTCCCATGTTTAACATGAGGGTATCGGAAATTAGCGAAGATAGAGAGACAATCAAATGGGGAAAGAATTGCAGTTTTACGAATTCAATTGAATGAGCTTTTTCTTTTTGGAAAAAAATACACAGCTAATTAGATATCTCGGAAAAAACTGTTTTTTTTTTAATTTCGTAAAAGCAGGCAACTATTGAATATTTTTCAGAGACCGTGAAGTATCCCGTAGGCAGTCGGTATATTATGCAGGCAACTGTAGGATATTTCTTACCGTTTGTAAATATTTGATAATTTAACTTAGAAAATGTCTAAAACCATGACCCCACACATACTGTTATACCGTTTGTTAATCGTTCGAGAATTTATCTTTTCCTTTTGTAAACACCGTAACAGAGTTTACTTCTTTTTCGATTTCGGTCACTTGTTTATTTATTCGTTAATTATAATAATTACTTTCGATTTAAAATTTCTAAATAAAATTGTTTACTTTTTCTTATACTTTTTATTTCGTCACTGGACTCTAGACATAATAGCTAGCCCCGGTAGATTGTTGATGGCCGCCGTGCTCGACACCGCCGTAAATTCACTTTTAAATCACTAAGTCCGTAATCAATATAATTAATTAACACACACGTAGTGATTGATTATTTAGATAAGTTGGATAATTTGACAGTTCCTCCTTGGCGACATCTATGAGCAGGATCATTCATCTAGATTGCTAAGGTCGCTAATATAGATTTCCTATAAGCATTTGTAAAAGAATAATACTACTACTATAAATAGAAACAAAACAATTGTAAAGCGATTTATTTTCATTTTTTACATAAATACAATAATAAGCAAAACTGTTTCTTCGCATTCTGCGAAGGTTAAAGTTTTCAAAAAAGTAAAAAAGAGAAAGAGAACACACGTCATAAGTGTTATATTTTGTACCACAAAAATACTGCACAAGCAGTAGAAGCAGCACAACAGTATTTTGATCGTCGCCTGGTGATGAAATAACTTTTCTTATCTACAAAATTCGACTTAATCATTTCATTTCCTAAACCAAGCCGTAGATTCTGTGGTTTCTGTTTCAACAAAATATATAAATTCCGATATGTACCATTTGGTTTATCAACGATTTCCAGTATAATGAGACGTATTCTGAATATCTATTCTTCATTTCCTTTTCATTATATCAATGACGTATTAGTATTTTCCTCAGGAAATAGTACCAATAAGAAAGTAATAAGTTAATAATGTCTGAAAGAAATCAAACCTTAGACAATTTACTTTTCACCATCAGATCACCAGCAGAATCACTCTGTTTTTAGGTTTGTGGCGCATTTTCTTACGTCTTCATGTTCTTTTACATTTTCTTCTTTGTCCTGCCAAAACTCACCTAAGGATTCATCCCAGAAGGATATTGTTTCTTCTTTGATATAACTTCATATAAATAAATTTCCAAATGTTTATTGGATGATCAAATTCACTCTCATTCAAGCTTCCTACCGCTATTATTGTACACACAACAAAATTCGACTAGACCTTCACCTTCATTACTTCTAACACGGGAAACTTTCAGTATATATGAGGAAAATTCCATCCCCCAAAAACTCGTCACCCTCGCGGAACATAATCGCTAAATGATCCGTATTATTATAACAGCGCCTGAAAAAGGTATGCCGGTATAATAGAGGGCGCCACCGACCAACCAACCAAGCAACGCAGCTAACGCAATCAACGAGGCATCTACATCACACCGTCGCACAGGGTCGTTCATTTACATTCACGACCGGAGTGATATCACCGGTCTCGGCGTCGGTCCTTATGTGCATATTTCTCGGTTCATTTGCTTTGTGGATTGTACAATGACGTGACGTTTTAGGTAGCGATTCGTTAGCTTAGCCTGCTGCTCGATTTGTAGAATGGGGAGAGCGATAACTACCTGTAAAAGGCAATCCTATTCCCTATTCACCGAGCTGCGCCTGCCTTCGTGATGTGCTCGAAATTAATTTTCTTATAATTTTCCGGTGCGTAAGGCACGTCATTGAACTTATAAACCGGCGAAAAATTGACATAAAAATCCTTGACTTCGTTTATGGATCGCTGCTTGAACGCGTTGTTCTTTGCTGTTAAGTATTATCCGCTTAATAGGATGGAAAATATGAGTGGGAGGCCGCGATCAGGTTGATAGTGGTGACGATGGTTTTTCATTTTTCCGCATTCGCGAGCAAAGTGGAGGGAGAAAATATCGTGCTAGAGAGACAAAAATAGAAAATGTTTGCAGACGGTATTAAACGCAGGAAAGGATGGGGACCTGTTTAGGAATATATCTTCATATCTTGTAGTTATTTTCAAAAATAGATAGATAAAGTAAGTATAACATAAGTGATGTAAAAAATAGTAAGCAAAAAATGTAATACAAGAATAACATTAACTAATATTTGCAATGTAATTAACAATTAAATGTTTTTCAAAATGTTCTATTAAAAATTTGTGACGATTGTCGGTACACATATGTTTGAACACAGAAAAACTCCTTTCTACGTCGACTGATGTTACAGGACAATGCTTGAATTTTGGACATATTCATGGATCTATATATATGTATCCTACATTCTTATCAAGAATAGCTTCAGTTCTTGATTTGATGATTTTTTACATATCGAATTTCCCTATCTCGCCGTTCACCATTTGGCATTTTTTTTCAAAATCATTTACTAATAATATACAGGCTGTTCCGTTTAAAGTAACAAAGTAAGGGTGTGGTTCACTATTTTTCGATCGCCTTGTGTACACGGAAATATTGTTGAAAGAGGTCTCTTTGTCATTGGAAAATATTAACTTCCTAGTGTTTAGGAACAATTTTACAATTCCGAGAGGTTGGGACAGGCTGTACAAGATCTTTGCATAAATTATCGTATTCCAATCCAGAATTCATCCGTGTTTCATTGTCTTTATCAGTGTCCTTTATCTATTCGGCGAAATTGAACGACATGACTTGCTTTTAACTTTTCAAACGTAATAAAAATTAAACATCCCAAAATCTATTATACAAAAGGTCTTTTTTTATATGCAATTCAGTCCGAGTTGATCATTCACTTAAAAAAATATCATTATTTTCAGTATATTATGTGTTAATAATACAAGGTGTGGAAAAAGTTCCCGGAATTTTATTTTTGTGGGTATGTGGCATTGCCATTGTGATGTTTTACTAATTCTGATGCTTTTATTACATTCTACGTGTATTTCTGGTCAAAATTCTTGCGTCATGTCTCGTGAAAATGAACGTGCCACTGTCGTCGAGTTGCACAAGGCCGTGATGAAGACGGCCGACATTGTTTTGCACGCCCGGTTTTAACCAGAACACTATCTACGATGCCGTAGAATGGTTCAAGGAGATTGGAAGGACAGCGGACCCACACTCGCACACACTCCGAGGAACAAGATCCGCTGACGAATTCGTAGCGATCAGGAGGCGTGAATGCGTAAAATGGCGAACGAGCTCGATCTCGATGAAAAGAGCATTCGCAACATCGTCAAAAGGAAATTGAACATCTATCGCTATAAAATCGTCGGCGTTCTCAACGACGCAATGACGGTAAAACGGTTGCAGAAATCTCGCCGAATGCTTCGCTTGCAGAAAATGCTTTTCACGGACGAGAAGCTTTTGATCGCTGAGCCGTATCACAATCGCCAGAATCGTCACCAACTGCTCCGGAAGTGTCAGCAGAAGACCGCAGCTGCGAAAACCATCGACCGCAGCCATTTTCCGACCTCGGTGATGGTCTAAGCTGGTATCTGCGCCATTGGGAAAACGCCGCTGGTCTTCATCGACCGCAACGTTAAAATCAACGCCGCCAACTACTAGCAATGGATTCTTCGGGACGTGCTTGATCTGTGGACGACACAGTATTTCGCCGTTACTTACGATATACACAAGGCCTGAGCGCTTTGATGTCAGCAGGCTGTGAAGTATTTTGAAGTAAGCCTTCGATCATTCACACGATCAGATCGTTACTTACGTTTTGAATTGGTTTATTCAAATTATATTGGTTTTATTTAAAAAAAAATACTGTGTAGTGATATTTCCGTACTTTATTGCTGATACCTGTAGTGTTGTATAAGCGATAAAACCTTTTCTGAAACGATAAAAACGGTATAACCCAAAAACTGTGGCGTCGGGTGTTTTGTATGTCTATTTGTGAGTTATACTTTACTATAAAAGAGGACATTATTTATTTTTCAACAGCTACAGATTCAAGAACCGGTGAAATTATAATTGTAAGTTTAAAAAATCTTAGGCTGCTAAAAATGCTATTCCAACTCAACTTCCTAACTGTCCGTTGTATTTGACAAAAAACGTGAATAATAATGGGAAATTAAAGACCCTGGTTAAATAACATGTCGGTAAACTTTCTCGTGAAATTGAACAAAATTACTTTCGTCCAAATACATGTACAGTTACAAATAATAATAATTAGTCGATTAAATATCAACCACAAATACATCTTTCATGAAAACGGTGCTCGATTACGTGTTTGGTTTTTGCTTTGAAACTTCGTTTTTTCAAAATAAAATCGAATGAGATGCGAAGACGGGCTCAGTTGACGACTGGTATCCCCTTTAAACCGGAAGCCCTTCAAATCTTATAAAAGAAATCCAAAAAGACGCTTCCTTTACCGCTGAGGCTAATATCGTGCATGGCGATACATCACCAACCCAGCGTGACGTCATCGACGAGCGCCCAGGCCTTGTTATAGCGTAGGTAACGATGGAACGTCCATTCCACCATCGCCGGCTGTGAAGATTTTGGAGCGAGGAGGTTTGACCGTCAAACTCATCCGATTTGAACCCAATGGACTTCAGTATAGTCCGTATTGGAGCAAGACATACCTTGAACAAGGCACATCACAATCGTTGATCCGCTCACGACGGCCCTGATGCGTGCCTGGGGCCAGATTACGACGGAAAAATGCGTGACCATCATTGGCAATTTTCGAAAGCAACTTGGAAAATGTATTGAAGCCAAAGGACGCAGTTTTGAACGTTTGTTGTAAATGTTTTTGTTGTAATCTATTGTTATTACATTAGTCAAAGTTATTATTCGATTAATTGTGTGGATTTATTTATTTATGCAATATTTTTATGCTGTTGAAATACTTTATAAAATTCTGGGAACCTTTTCAGCACACTGTACGCTTCGGAATGATAATACAAGGAACAAGAAAGATTTTTAATGGAATTGCAAAATTATTTGAAACTATAAACCATAAAAATTATACAAAATACTTCGGCATATATGCATTTTAATGACTTATTCAAATGGAACACATGGAAATATGAAATAAAATTGGACGATTTCATTTTCGCGAAACTATTACCACAAAGTTCTAGCAATTCATTCTATGCTATCGCTAAACAACGCTCCCTACCAGCGACTTGCGACACAGCACCGGTATCATTTCCCATACCTTACCAAATGACCCTTTTTTACCAATTTCCTCCCTATTTCACTCGTACACCCCCACATTTAACGCGACAAAATCAAACGCCGAAGCGACCCTGCCTAGACCGCATAGGTCGCTCGATTTAATAGTGTGGTACTCGACGCGACGCCGTGCTGTTCTATAACACGGCAGACGCATAAATTAATACACCTTTTGGCGGTCGTTATGACAGCCTTTTTACGCTAAAATGGACGGTGTGGTCCGACGCATTATCGCGTCCACGGGCCTGCCGCAAATGAACGCCGACCTCTGCACATTGCGATCGTAGCGTAATGGTGGTGGATGGTGGAATTGTAGGGAACGGAGGATGGGTTCTGGAAGAGGTGTATTTTGCCCAGTAAATATAAATTCTGACGCCTATTTTAATGCGGGTCGGCGTTTAGAATCCATATATACCAAGCGACGGCGCTATTATAGTGCTTTTCGGTTTGAATTTGCATGTGATTACGCGTTAATGAGAAATAATGTTTAGCAGAGTGAAATCTTTAGATGGTTTTTGTGGTGAGATTGAACAATTTTTGGAAAGGGTAAATCGTTTTCCTGGTGTAAATAGATATTTTTCTATAAAATATTCATTGTAAATTGGGAATTCGTTTCTAAAAAATCCTATAAGGATTCTAGTTGTTTGTGCATGCTATTAATGCTATTAAACGTTTCTTCCATGGCAATAAAAAACACAAACAATGTCCAAACAGCAAAGTGAACGCTGGAATCTACGAGTCCAGAATCTAAGTTCCGTTTGATAATAAAAAGATAACGAGTACAGATACAAACTTTAAACTAATAATAATAATAATTATTATTATTATTATTATTATTATTGGCACAACCAAAATACAAATACAGCATGAAGATTATAGCCAAATAGACTAAATCGCCTCAATGCATGTGTACTACACACATGTTTTATCAGCGTTCTGCCTTTAGCCTATGAAGAAAGAAAAAAAAAGAAGTAAACAAAGAATATATATGTATAAATGAAAATAAAAACATAACATATACACCTACTAATTTTGGTGAAAATACACAGTATGTTTCACCAAAGAGAGCACCCAATGAAAAAGAGAGTGGAACGCCCCTGCGCCGCTAGAAAAGAAACTACCGGAGAAAATCGCGATTTCAATGGACATATGTATTTTACTGTGTCAAAATTAGTGCTGTGCTAGTTCGTCTCTTAATAAGGGAATAGGAAGAGGAAGGGTTCATTCCCGCGCCCAATACATAAGTGTTCAAGATCTTGCTAATGTTATAAGTAGAGTTGTTCACTCGCGCCAAAAGGCAGTGGCGAAAGTTCGATACAACCCTCAGTGTAAGTGCGAGTCTCAACCAGATCTGTTGTGTATACATGTACGCTGCCGTAAATACAATTTCGTAGTTTTACGATTGTTTTAAAAATGTTGCCTACGTCGCGAAAACGACCAATGTTGGACGAAGTTACAGAATTTATAGCAGAAATACCTGACCTAAATTATAATGGCGTTAAAATTCAATGTGTAGTTTGTAATATTCCTTTAATGTGTTGGTCCAAAAGGGATTGTCTACGTCATGTAAATAGTAAACAGCATTCTTCAAAAAAAAATTGCACACGACACTGTGACAAATTTTAATTTAATTTATGTATTACCTTTATTGCATGTAATCTACCGTTTAATTTACTAGCTTGGAACTACCCCGTATGTTGAACGGGAAGCACTATTAATGCATTAATACTTTGCGTCCATAGGAAACTAAAATTCCTAGTAGTTCCACGCAACGCTGTAATTGCAGTTGGGCGCATGCGGGGTACTTTCTCTGAGGAGAAGGAGATGACGTCATTTCGAGATCGCTGTTTATTGTTTACAGTGCCTGGTTAGAATGGCGAAATTGATTGAAAATCCCGTCGCTTGTGAGATTAGATCTGTAATTCGTTTTCCGAATGCGAAGAACACTAAAGCAGTCGACATTTATCGACAAATTTGCGAGGTTTACGGAGAAAATGCGATGAGTGATTCAATGGTAATGAGACGAGTCCGAAAGTTCAATGAAAGACACGATCAAGTGCACGATAACAACGAAGTGGGCGCCCAAGTTTGGTTAATGAAGAATTGGTTCGTGCAGTTGAAGAACTCATAAAGGAAAATTATAAGATTTGTACGATATTTCTACGAAATTTTCGCAAATTTCAAGAGCACTTCTTCATGAAATTGTTGCTGAGAAACTGAATTTTCGAAAACTGTGTGCTCGTTGGGTGCCGAAGGCTCTTACAGAGCAACATAAAAAACAGCGTCAGGGCAGTGCACTTAATTCTTTTACACGTTACAACAAAGATGGTGATCATTTTCTAAGTAAGATAGTGACCGGGGATGAGACTTGGGTCGCTTATGAAACGCCTGAATCGAAACTACAATCAATGGAATGGAGATACACTTCGTCACCAGGAAAGACTAAAGCCAAGCAAATCTTGACACCTCGAAAAATTACGTGTACAGTCTTTTGGGATAGACACGATATTCTACTGGTGCATTTTTTACCGCGAGATGAAACAATCAATGCAAATAAATGTTTACTGTGAGTCGTTTAGGAAACTGCGTCGCGCAATACAGAATAAGCGCAGAGGAATGTACACAAACAGTATTGTTTTGATTCATGACAATGCCTGACCTCGCGAACAAGACACAACAACTCTTACAAGACTTTGGCTGGACCCTCCGTACAGCCCTGACCTCGCCTCTAACGACTTCCATCTATTTTTGTACCCGAAAACGTTTCTTGGTGGGCAAAAAATGAACAACGATGAAGAGCTCAAAAATTCAACAACGATGAAGGCAACATGTCACATGTGGTAACATATTGCAAACCATGTTACCACATGGTTGACAACATAGGTAACAACGTTTCATGAGGAAGGCATACAAAAACTTGTGCCACGTTATGACAAGTGCCTACAAAATGGTGGAAGCTATGTAGAAAGATAGTTTAAGGTTTGTAGTTTTCTTCGCAATAAATAATTTTGCTGTATCTGTACTCGTCTTGTTTTTTTTACCAAATGGAGGTTAGTTTTTAGACGTGCTTCTTTTTTTTTTTTTGTATCCGCCGTATGGGAAATTTGTATCTCTTATGTAATTGTATTATGACACATATGTTTAACAATGAAAGTAAAAGAAATTTACAGTTAAACGCGTCTCCTGCATTTAGACATTGCATCCAAGTGATTTCTGGTGTTAGTATTGTTTGGTTACTATGACAACAGTAAACAAAACATACTGACATTGAAAATTTTAAGCCTAAGTAGCTAGTTACGAAATGAAATACATAAAAAAGACATTGACAAAACTTTTTAATTGCTTTACTAAATTCTGCCCTGAGGATGTGCGCAGCGCACGAAACCGGTCATATTGATTGAGTTTAAATACAATTTTGTGGGTCAAGACCATCTTTTATTTCAACCTTTATAATGAACAACTCGCACAGAGTCACCATGGATCGTTTACATAAAAAAGAATTAATTCTTTCAATGTTACCATAGGCATATACACCATTATGCAAAAATGTTAATGTTAAATAAAGCAATAGAAGGATGTTATGTTATTCATAGCAAGTTCGCAAAAACAGCGAAAATAATGGGAGGGTATTTTTTTGTAGAAATCCTGAAGAAGTTAGCAGTATGAATATCTAAACGTCGATTCAAACGAGTGCCACACAGCAAAACCTAAAAGAAGTTACAATGAGTACTACTTCAGAACCAATTACAGTTTACAAGTGTGTATTGCATTCAATACTGTAAATTTCCAATGTTACAGCATCTATACTTCCTACTTATTTTGCTCATTTACTCATTTTTCTTTCTCTGTTCGTTTCCGAACAGCAACGCTGGAAATGCCTGCGCGTATAAAATTTAATTTAGTTCGCTTTGTAAACACAGAGAACTCAAAACTCAAAAGGCGTACGCTAATGGAGTTATTTGTTGTGTATGTACGGTCGGCAGTGTGATAATTGGAAATTAAGTTCGGTCCTGGAGCTGCGAACGCGCACAGAGGGCGTTGCACGGTCTCCGTTTTCACCAGCGAATTAAAAACGACCATAGCGACGCAAATTACACAGGACGACAGTATGTAATTCGATATATAAATAAACTCGCCTTTCGCGCTAAAGCTCGAACAAGCGTACCGCATAGTTTCGGGGGAAAAAATTGTTTTCGAACGGCTGTAATTATTTTTGGGGCTGTGATAATATCGTTTTAATTCCCGCAGCTCTGTCATGACAGTATTGACGTATCGAATTATGTTGTTTTTTGGTTGGGATTTCAATATTTTTTGTATTTTCTGTGACTAAAGCAATGTTATGTTATGTTGTTTATACATTCAGCAGAATAAAATACAATGAAATACACTGAAAGCAAAAAAATTCTAGAAAGGTTTGCAAAGAGGGATATCTATACACAATTCACAACATATAGAATTCCCGACAGTCATCATCTAAATATTTAGGCGTAACATTTGATGAAAAGCTCATGTTTTCTAATCACGTGAATTGGAGAGACACGATGTCATATGCAGTAGCATAGATTCAGGCATCCAGTTGCGTCTCTGCATGGCATGCATTATGCTATTTTAAAAAAATAAGAATATTTGATTCAAATTTATTATCAAATTATATTTCGAAAGGGATAGTTACCTAAATTAACCGTGATTAAACAATCGCCATCGCGAATGAAACAAATGAGTGGTACAGGTAACGCGTATTTGACTGTGTTCTCATTTTCTATAATTCCCGGTTAGTTTTCTCTTTTCAAGCTTTAATACTCGTTAAATTTAATCACTTGAGATCTAGTTTAATTTAAATTGCCGAAAGAGTGTTTAGGAACACTCCCGGACCTACAGACCGTACAATTAATTAATTAGTTTCGAAAAATGATTTTTAAATTTTTTCCTGGTTTAAAACGTTACATTACATATACTAATTCTATTCCGCCTTGAGGCATTGTTGTCATTCTTACGCAAATGACAGGCAAATCTATATTAGTTGTTCGCCAGATGAAATAAAGTTTACTTGCTTACTTTTGAACGAGGACTTGGAGCGACTCTTTTTCCTTTCTTCTGTAGTTGCGTTTGGTAGTGGAGATCTGGTGCTGAAGAAAGTGAATGTAAAAATAAACATCGACATGTTACCAATTATGGGTGTTGCTACAGATTTGGCGCTGCATTTAGATGCCAGACTAAAAGCAGCATATTACTAAGTGTTTACAACGTGGGTATATATCCTCATAGACATTCTTTCCACTGAGACTTTAAAAAATACTTATGTGTCTCTTTGGTTCTATGGCGGTTAAATCTTTGTGATACTGTTTATTGTATCTGCCCTGATTCCACATATAAAATGCGTCTGCAATCTCGACCTGCATTATTTCTCGGTTTATTTTGTGTAATTTAGTTAATCTACAAGTCACATAAAAAGCTAACTTGTAGTTTGGCTGCGCTCTCAGTTTAAAGTGCCCGATATTGAAATCACAATATAAATTCACGGTAAAAAGAACGTCAGAGGTTACAATAAGCAGGTGGTCATAAGGAACATGGAGTTTATATGACATCTTCATAAAATCAAGATTTGCATTTTTCAATTTTAACATTCGCTAATTTCCATTTATTTGATGTCAAAATTCTTCTAAAATTGCCAAAAGAGTGTGTAAGAATACTCCCAAATCCCACAGTTAATTTAAAAAATTTAATTCTAATTTTTGAACAATTTCCCTGAGATAAAACATTTCAATACATATAACTAACCTGGGCAAATATGCGGTAACAGCCAGAGGCGTGGCGAGCGCATAAAAGTTTACACATAAAATAGAAGGTAAGAAATAAATTATAAAACGTACTGAAACACTTACCGTTTTAAAAGTCTTCCGTGAAATCGCAAGCTGGGTAACATCTGTTTAATATTTGAATCATTAGATATGTTTCCATAGCTGTTTCAGTCAAATGAGTACGACGTGCGGAATAAATGTTTTTTAATACCGAAAACGATCGTTCGACATCTAGGGATGTTATATTTGCATATTTAAAGTAATCTTTGAAACAATTTAATGCATCTTCACATGCACCTTCAACAGAATCCACTTGTGACATCGAAACATTTTGTAATTTTTCTATTCCCTCCGCTAGTCCGAAGTAATTGTTGCGAATGGTTTGTAAATCTCTTTTAACCTGACTATCTTGAAATATTTCCTGGCTTTTCTTGATTGCTGCAGCTTCTGTCGGATTGAATTTTAAAACTACCTTCTTTACTTGGTCAAAATATTTGTTGTAGTAAAACGCAGCCTGCAACCATGTTCCCCAACGTGTAACAATCGGCTGTGGTGGTTAAGGTAAATCAGGACACAGTTTGTGAAATAGTCGGGTACGTTTTGGGGACTTTAGAAACATTGCCTTTGTACTAGCAATCAATGCATTTAGTAGTGGAAAACATGTAGGAATCGTTTGTGCCGCAAGATTTAGAGTATGGATTTTACACGTTACATGTAAGAGGTTACCACTGTGTTCTTTAAGAGATCGGCCCAAAGAACGCATGTTTGCGGCACCATCACTCATAAACATTAAAAGTTGGTTAGCTTAAACTTCAAATTTGTTCAATGAGTTCAACACCACCTTTCGTATCGATGTCCGACTAGGTAATTTACAGTCCGCATATTTATTCCAGAAGGAGACAAATGCTTCTTTGTCTAGTAAACGAAACGATAGATTACATAAAATAAGAGTAACACATAAATCAAATGTAAATCTTTCGTGGTCTCGTATGCCACTTTTTGCAGAAGAATGCTGTTTGCTTTCGATGTGACGTTGACTGTGGCTTCTGGACTAACACATTAAAGGGATTTTACAAACTAGACATTGAATTTTAGCGCCATCAAAAATTAAGTCCGGCATGTCCACTACAAAGTTTTTAATTGTGTCTGCCATTGGTCGTTTTCGCGACGTACCTAACTGCGACAGTTTTAAAGCAAACACACGCGTACAATTACGAAACAAGTTACGACAGCCTACATATACACAGAACTACTCGCGTACAGCATCGATTTAGTACTGACGCTGTGAACGCGTGAAATAAATAATCGCCGACTCCGCACCATATATCTACTACACTGACTATTACCGCTGTTTGCCCAGACTACATATAACACAAATTTAAACCAATGTTTACTACATACAAAGTACATCAAAGAGCAAACGAACTTTATTATCACCATTAGATCTTCAAATTTTCATTTATATCATCGCAGTGTTTACATAGTTTTCCATAGGACCGTATAGTTCGCTTACAACTTGAACTTTCGAGACTACTAATAAGCAGTTGGCAATGCGCACAAGCCTGTCCGACTAGTAACCCTTCCCAGTAATAGTCGGGGACAAGTTTATAACTAATTGATCGCAATGACGTCAAAGGAAGTTATATTAATAAACCTGCGGTGTCACCGGCGAAGTTCTCCATTATTATATGTGGTTTATGAAGCGTTGCAGACGCCCCGAGCGTAAAATTAATTCCGTACGAAGGATCTCATCTAATGTATACATTGTCCACCCTAAAGGATATTTTTGTCATATAAAGTATGTAGTGCTAGTACATTAATGACTTTCTTTTTAGGAAAAATATGATGAAGATGTCATAGAAAACAATGGCTTAAATGTAAATTTCAATGAAATTAAAGCAATCGCTTTTGAAAACAAATACATAATTTGTGAGAGGATAAATTTGTTTATACCATTAAGTCGCTGGACATAACAGAATCTATCTCAGTATTGAACCTTATCATCGCTAGCAATCTGGAAGCAAGTGGAAATTGCAAGTAGGGTTGCTATGTATTAACTAAGAAAAAAAACAAGCTTTACACTTGGTATTCTGCCCAGGTATGGCAATCACTAAGTACCAGACACCCAATACTTAACACCTGCTTTCAATCAATGCAGATTATGGGTTTACGTGTTACAGGAATGAGCTATAGGCATAACATTACGTTTATCTCTTCGGGATTCCTATGAATCTTATATGTACATTATTTTGTACTTTGCATACAATAAAAAAGAACATTTTTGCGGTGCAGACAGAAAAATACACATTAATGACAGGAAGACATTTAGGAACAGAATATCACAAACATATAGCAATGCATGTAAACCTTTACAACTGCTTGAACAATAAAACAAGCAACATTTAAACATACACCTACTTGGGCTCGAAATTTTGAATCATCAATTCATAAACGTAAACGTCAATATATTTTGTTTACTATTATCATGGTAACCAAACAATAACACCAGAAGCCATTTGGATGCAATATTCAAATGTAAGACTCGCATTTGACTATAAATATCTCTTTTACTTAAAATATAAGACATCTGTATTATTTTACAGGGTGGAGCAGTCAAACTGCACGTTTCTTTAAAGCTAGTATGGTGGGGGATATAGGCAATAACTCTCACTGTCAACCCTTAACAACTTCACGAATGGTCTCTCAATTTGGCCAAAGCCTCAGTCTTGGGTGCCGGGTCTTGAACGGCTTTTGAATAGGTCTTGAACGGGTATTGAACAGATCTTGAACGGCTTTTGAACGGTCGCGGAACTTGGTACTCTCATATGTATTGCGTCATCCGCATCCCTGAGCGGTATCTCAGCCCCCGTAAGAGCTACATCCGTTGCGACGTTAAAATTGAATCACCCGAAGCCATCGTATCATCACTAGTACACCTTAAGGTCCTTTTGGCACTTCACGCGTTTCAAATTTCCCACCAAGCCAAGTACATCTTTCGCACGCGTTTCAAAAGAGGCGGGGCCTATGACATCATAGCCAAAAGTAGGAGTGGTGGGGATAAAAAGTAAATTTGGACCCCTATGTTAAATCTTATGGAATTTTGGCCCCGAACTCTCATAGCTATACTACTACTAATTTATTTTCCCTCTGCTTCAATTTCAGTTACCACTATCTGGCGTTCCCAAACGAAAGATGAAGTCCACGTGTATGTATTTCAATTTTATTCAACGCCTTCACTTCAAGGATTTTACTTTGCAGAATTTACATTACACGTTTAAAAATACAGGGTGATCGATTGAATCCATTCGTTAGAAGTATTATGGGTTGTAGAAAGCCCTCATGTTTCAAAATTTGGATGTAAGTTAATTGAACCATCGCCAAATCAATGAAGAAATGTTTAAGGTTGCTTTTCCCGTTATATCGGACGTCAGGATCAACTTTCTTAACAGTTGAAATAACTAAAAATTATTTAAGAATATTTATAGGGAATTTTAATCGATGCAGAATTTAATTCTGCATCATAATATGAAATAAAAAATGGGTCATTGTATTTAAGAAATTCAATTTTAGATGCCTTTTTTAAGTTTTATTTGAGCCAGCCTGTACATAAATGAAGTATATCATAGCAATTCTTAAAGGTTCTTCTAAAAACAGTGCAAATACCGATGCTTCCTTTTTGAAAATGACTGCTACATATGGATCCAAAAGTTATTGTGCTAATGGAAAAAAAAATCAAAATTTTCAAAATAATTGAAATAAGGTAAAATAACATGTAGAAATGAAATATGCAATTAAAAAGACGCCATTCATCGAGATGGCCATGGCTCATTTAGTTTAAATCCAAATTTTCAAATATAAGAATTTTTTATAACTAGAGCGGGCCAAATTGCGCCATCCAACAGAATCGGAATCAGGCGCAACGGCCGCTTATTGTAAATAGCGTATATGTGAGTCACAGCAGATATGTGATATTTCGAAATTAATACATAAGAGTAAAAAAATAAAAGCTGACGCAATAATAATGTTTAGTAATTAGAGCGGATATATATATATATATATATATATATATATATATATATATATATGTATATATATATATATATATATATATATATATATATATATGTACACGCTGAGGTGTTTTTATTTTCATTATGATTTTTTATTTGATTGAAAACGGTATGCGTTGTAAATGGGATGTAATAAGGAAATAACTGAGAAACTGAACGCTTTTTTTATTCTGTTGTACTTAATAATGTAACTGTAAATAAAGATATAATAAATAAATTCTATCCTTCTTAATAATGCGGATAGGCTTGTTTAAAAAGTTGCACCATCAGATAAGTTTCCACATTTGCCTCGGTGAAGGATGTTCGCCGAGACGAAAAAATGTTCTTATATTTCGAAAACGACCGTTCCACGTCTACCGAGGTAAGACAGGCGTAATTAAAATAATCTTTAGACTTAGTCAAGGAATCTGCAGATGCCCCATCGCACATTTGTCTTAATCTCGTGTAGTCCGGATTCTTTTTTAAAACACTATCGAACTTAGCTAAAACTCGTCCACTTGTTGCATCGTTTATACTGTGTAACAATGTACTAACTTCGTCCACGACTTGCACTGATTCTACCAACGACAATCCAGAATTTTGCAAATTTTCTATCGCGTCTACTAACCCTTTGTAATTGTTGCTAATATTCTTTAGATGTGTTTCAACAGAAATATCGAGAAATCCCTTCTGGCTCATCCTAATAGCTCTAGCTTCGGCAGGGACGAATTGCAAAATAACGGATTTGACTTCTTGAAAATGTTCATTATAATAAAAAGCGGCTTTTAACCACGTTCCCCAACGCGTAAGAATGGGCTGTGGTGGTTCTCGAATACCAGGGCATAACCTGTGGAATGCCCTAGTCCTCTTAGGACTTTTGAGAAACACTTTTTTGTGTTTGCTATTAATGCATCCACCTCCGGGTAACACTCTCGAATAGTTTGTGCCACAAGATGTAAAGCATGGACTTTACACGTAACATGTAAAAGTCCTTCACACTTTTCTTTAAGGGAACGGCCTACACTACACATTGTTGCTGCACCATCGCTCATGAACAACAACAGTTGATTGGTTGACACTTGAAATTTTTGTAACGTTTCGAGAACTACGGCCGTAATTGCTTTACTAGTACACTGTTTTAATCTTCTGCTGGCTAATAGAATTGCAAAATTTGGTTTAATAGGATCTAATACGCGCACTATTATATTCAAAATAGAATTTTTTTTGCAATCCGTCGTCTCATCAAGACATAGCCACAGCTGTTTATCTTTTAATTCGGCTTTAATTCGATTTTCAATGTCCTCACGTATTCGTGGAATATCTCTCCGTAACGCTGTCCGAGATGGTAGTATCCACTCGGTATTGTATGTACCCCAGAATTTTCGAAATGCTTTTTTATCAAGTATACGAAGTGGTAGACCACATACCATAAACGTTAAAAGCAATTCTAATTGAAATTGACGTTGTTGTGATACACCATTTCTTTTATTTCTGTGGTGTGCGCTATTTATATGTCTTTCACAATCACGTTTGCTCCAGCACAGTAGTTTCTTTTTACAAACTTTACAGAAAATTGTACTCTCATTGTAGTGTAAATCCACAAATTCACTAAGAAATTTATTAACTTTCGTAGGTAATGGCCGTTTATTTTTAATAGTTACGTTAGACATAATCACTAAAGCGAGCACACCGACGCTTGTTTTTAGTATGCCACGAAGTGGTGCAAACGTAACATCTGCAGACTCGTCATTTGTTGATGAATAGAGCGCGTCATCCGTAAATGAATAAGCGCGCTGTTAGTTCGTAGCCGTCGATGAATGAACTTTTTTTTGTAGTGGCCCACCGTGAACAACGCCCTATTTATCAACGAACACCCAAACTGCAGGTGTATATTTGCGCGTCTTCACGACGTAATAGACAGTGGTTTTGGTCCTCGTCCTAATAATTACATATTTGAATTACCTATGTTTACATACATATATGCGCCCGGCAGCCTGATTGCGAACCTGGCGCGTGGCGCTCTTGGCCCGCTCTATTTATAACCCACAATACCTTCTGGTTTCAATCAATCAACTTGTATATCTAACAGGTAACAGGTATTGTTGAAGTTAATGGGACAAATTTATTTATAATTTAAAATTAACAGCGTTATTTGTCTTCAGAACTATCTCCAGAGATACAGCCCCATTTTGACAAAATCCTATAAATGTAGGTAGCCAACACAAATAATGTAATTGATTTTATCTCACTCCTTTAGACGACTGCAATGCTATGATTGTAGAAGAGTTTGTCTAAATTGAGAACTATTTTACTTTATTTAAAACTCCAACAACATTAATATTGATCGCAACTTCTTTACGCAAATTTGAATCTAGAATTATCGTCCCATTTCCTTTCCTGGAAATTTACAAAACGTACAATTTTCCAAAAGAAAACACAAACAGTATATCCCCTTCCCTTATTAGCTTAAGCCATAAAGCGCTCTTAGTAAAATATCGTTGCATTCTATTATATAACCTTATTCAATCCTCTTAACCGTCCTTATCCTTCCCCCATTAAGCATTACCAACAAGTCACATAGTTCGGCTTACTTTCCCTTGAAATAAAGGAGGTAACAATAATAACAACACCAGTAAAAATACGAAAACCATACGGAGCTTGAAATCTACGCTACTGTACTCCACAACCCATTGTCGCATTCAAGAAAGGGAGACCAATTTAAAACGTGAACTTTTGCTTTCATTTAAAGGCGTGATCTGAATCCCAGAGTGTATTTCGGGGCATTATCCCTGTTGCGTTGAAAGAGCAACAATATACATTTGCACTGGTCCCTTCTATATCCCTTCCACCCCACCGTATTGGATCCATGCCTTATATATACGGATTCCGCTATTTTTTTGTTGGCCTTCTTTTCTGGTCGTTGGAAAATACAACAATGGGTTCGTAGGTTACAATGAAACGGTGATTTTTGAAAAAGGGGGATGTGGGGAGCAAGGCGGGGTATACAATGGATGAATTGTGCGAACATAATTTTGTACGCAATTTAGTTTGTTAATTCAGATTTTTCTTAGTTCCTTTTTTTATTATGGCTTGCGTTCGCTTTATTATATGTAGGGAAATGAAAAGGTTATAATACAATGCCTTTAATATTTTTTTTGTGCTTTGTAAGGGTGTTTGACATCAATATTCACACACTGGTTCCTTAGAAAGGTTGTTTACTCACATTCTTTGTAGAATTTTCTTAGTGTATTTGTTACATTAGCAACGATGGGATTTCAATCTTACCTGCAACAAAAGAATATAAAAAATTAGTAATAATTCAAGGCTAGTCTTAGATTTACGAGTATAGTGCGGCATTTAAGTGATTCAATATTAAAATATTCTATAAAAAAACTATTAAAAGTGCAAATTATGTCCCTTAGGTTCTTGCTGTCCTTCTATAAAGAATCATATTTAAGAAATAAATTAAGTTTATATTAATGGATTGAAGGGTTGATTGAATACAATATAATGTTAAAAATACTGCATTTAAAATCGTATTAAAGGTAAAATCGTATTAAAGGTAAAATCGTATTAAAGGCGCGTTTGATCCAAGATTCGTAACACATATGTATTCTAAATCGCATTTTGTCGGGTTTCATACAAGAAGTAAAAGCCTATATTGCGAAAATATGCGCTAGTAACACATTTAACGCTGATGAAAGTGTATTCAATCTACAATTATACTCTGGTCGCACGTTAGCTCCACAAGGATCGAAAGCAGTTGAAAGTATTGTACAGTCTATATTCGCGACAACCCACAGCTATATCATACTTCCCACAATATCCGCGTCTGGACGTTTGTTATCACCGCTTATTAATGGTTATAAAAGGACAAAGTGGTACATTTGGACCACAAGTGGCCGCATCAATATACGGAGCGGAAAATATCTATGTAACTGCTTCAGCATCCGATAAACTAACAGCATTATTTACGATATGGTTCTCTTGCACAATTATATTAATTTGCATTCACGTAACAACATTATTAAATTACAATCTTTAGTGCATAACCAATTATCTTCTACAAAATATCATGATTTATTTATTTATGCCTGGTACAAAAGCGGTAATACTGAGAACTACCCAGATCATTTCAATAATCTTATACATTTTTGATTTCACAGAAGATTTTCAAGTTCCATGGCGATGTGCCAGATATGGTACCCGTGCTATAATATGGTGTTCCTGGTGCAACCGTTTTTTTTTGTTTTAAGAATTTTTGTGAAGAAAGACATTACCATACAGATTAAGTAATTATTTGTATATACTCACATACATACATGTATACATAAGTTATATTTTAGGAAGTATGCCCTGTGACATGTATTTTATGTAATTCAGTCTTATATATTAACGTATAAAACATAATTCTTCCTATTTCTTTTTTTATACCTATATTGCATAAAATAAAATATAATTTTTATACTGTTCGAAGAGCTCCGTAAGATACATAACGTGGAATTATCGAAGGGGTTGGAGAGGGCATCACAAATTTTTGAAATGGAACAAGGTGCTATTTTCATGTATGTAATAGAGCTCAATGAGACGATTATTTCGATATATAGCTGCGATGTATTTGTTCCAGCCATTGCCGAGTTATCTTAAGAAAACCGAAAATCTACTAAACTTTCAGGGGATGTTCATTGTCCTATCTTGCAATACTTGACCGAAAATATGTGGGCGGAGGGGCGAAGGACGCATATCTCGACGTCACTGGTAGTAATATGTAGATCAATTTTCCGACGAAGAACGTTTTGACTTGTGTTTGCTTGTCTTATAAGATATACTTTTATCTTATGATAAGTGAAAATTGAAATTATAAGAAAATATTTTATTTGCGTTCTTGTGGCACTCTGTGTAACCCTGAAGTAATGTTTGGATCTACACTATTTTAAGTTCTAGTAACTCCACATCCAATGAAAATTGGTAAAAAAATGATTTAAGAATTCAATAAGAACCCAGATAAAGGAAATTACATCAAGTTATTCAATTTATGAATAGCAATATTTTACTTTTCAGCAGCGTATTGTACTTGTCATACAATTCTAACGCGATTGATTGCGGGCCAGATTCAATACCGGCCTTCGATTTATAACACGTACAATACACATATTTCCAATGTATTACTTCCCCCCCATGAAGGTGAGAGGATCCACGCGGAGAATCCATCGCGAAAGCTATCAACGATACGAAAGCTTTTTTTTCTTTTGCGTCCAGCCGATAAAGAAAGAACGGTTTACCCAGCTCTGAAAAGAGATCAAGCGGAAGAAGAAAGAAAGACACCACTAGCCCGTTAAATTCCGCCGAATACCGTCGCCAGGTCGAAAATCTCAATAGGAACGAGGAAAAGGGGACTTATTTGAATGTAATGATAGATAATATTTTTTGCGGCGCCTCCGTTTGCTCGCGACACACGCGAGATGGAATATGGGGGAATACGCAGGAAGAGAAAAAAATGATCCCCAGTTCTGCCAGTTGCTAAAGATGAGATGAGATGAGCTGCGATGTGGAGGATGCGTTAAAGGTGGTGTGGATGTGGGAAATATTCTTTCGTCTTTTTCATTTTGTGCTCCCTTTTTTGCTTCGGCGACGATGTTGTAATATCTTAGGGGGGAGAGAAGGGAGCTGGGTAAAGGATAATGTCGCGTTTTAGAGTGGAGAGACGTTGTGATATAAGAAAGAATATATATTTCTTTTTGTGCATTCGAATATTGACTGTTATGAAATTCCATAAAAAGAAACGTTATGAAACAGTAAATATAGGCAATTGCGTAAATTCTTTCTATATACAATAGGTAGACAAAATAAAATGGACGTCTGGTTTTTAGGAATACATACAAATGTCATCTACAATTTGACTTTAAATAAGTCCTTTATAAAAACGCTTTTTAATATTTTGTGAGATATCCATAACCTTGCAGCGCTTGAATACCTTTGGGCATCGTATTTATTAAATAGTTTATAATTTCCTGGCCTGTATTTTGGCAGATTTCAATCAAACACCGTTGCAAATCTTCTTCATCTTTGGAAAAAGAATTAGTTGTTTTAGTTCGGTCGCATTTAGTCCGAAATGTGCTCAGTTGAAATCATATCTATCTATATCTACTCTATAAGAGTAGTCTAAAAAGTTTGAAGTTTCAACAAGTACATGGCGTTACCCGTCAAAAATATTTTAATAATATAATTTCGCATGCGTTGAAAGATACTTTTGAAAATTTCAGCCATATTGGACACTCAGTTGTTGTATGACAACATCGGAAAGTTCCACCAAATGGTGCCAAATGACTATAGAAGGATAAGGAGAGATAATAGAGGCTGTGGGCATCTCGAAACAGCGTGTTTGTCACTTATTGACTGAGGATAATAAATAATAATAATTTTTATTGGTCCAAAAAGACTTATAAAAACAAGGATTGGATAAGTCATAAGGCAATAAATAAGTGCACATTACACGTGTATAAATTGATATAAAACTACCTAACCGATTGAACGTGATACAAATTCATCGATTGAATAAAATGCATTGGATAACAAGAGACGTTTTAATTTGCTTTTGAAAGGATTGACTATTGATGATGATGGCAATTTATCAGGTAACATATTAAATAATTTGCAGCCAGTATAAATTGCTGACTTAGCATAGCTAGGATGGCGGTGTTTTGAAAGCCTAATACAACTTCGGGCACGTGTGGGATAGTTATCGTGATTCCTATTACTCTCAAACATGTTTCTATTTGAATAGATGTAAGTTAATAATCTCTACAAATAAATTTATGGTACTGTTAGGATACCAGTGTTTTTTAAAATGTCTGTGCATGAGTTTCGTCGCCCTATATTAAACATTGCTCTCAGCAACAACAATAATGATAATAATAATAGACGTTTAGAAATGTAGGTAAGTATATACACTAGAAAAAACAGAATACAATGTATGAAAAAAAAAAAATTGTACAAATTTTACTTAAATAAGTCGCATTTCTAATTAGCCGCCCTAGACAAAGTATACGTCGGCGCTCGTCTCATGGTGCTAGTCCTTGTGAATGGAAGAATAAAGCTACTATCAGATCTTGAATTCAAACCAGGCACAAGAAAATTCATTCGTTCTAGTATGTAGGGACAATCTATGTCATTTCGAAGCAACTTCTGTAGGAATTTCTCGCAGATGTCATCCACCCTTGTGTCCAAAGCATCTCGTGCCTTACCAGTAGTCCATCCTGTGAAGTACCTCTCTCAGCGTAACTTTCATCAATCTTAAATGATAGGAATTTTAAGAATTTCCGATAGATACGATCTAGATTTAGAAGGGCACAAGGATATAAGGGATACCAAATTAGTGCAGCATACTCCACTTTACTGGGTACAAAGACAAAGTATAACGACTTTAATAAGGAAGGATTATTGAAGTATTTAGAGACACGTATAACAAAACTCAGAGATTTTATGGCTTCAGAACAGATATTGTTAATGCGAGAATGGTATCGAAATGTATACCTAAATCCTTAAACTCAAGGTTACGTGACAAATTGGTACCTCTGATTTGGTAGAACAATAAGTACTGAGAACAAGAACGCGAGTAGGTGAGTACACAGCATTTATCAGCATTTAACTTGAGCCTAAGAAGTTCACACCATTCTACTAGCATATCAAGACCATTTTGCAGTTTCCTCGTGTCGTCAATGGAAGATATTTCAGAGAAGATAATATCATCTGCATAAGCAAGGGTGGGAAGGCCGATTTTCAAAAGCAAGTCGTTAATGTAAAGCACAAACAGTAACGGTCGCAGGTTTGATCCCTGAGGGACGCCAGAGACGAGAACAAAGTCACGATAGCAATATCCGTCATAACATTTTCTCTGTTTTAGATACGATTCAAGAGGACTTATCGCCGAAGGAACAAAACCGAAGGAGCTCAGCTTCAGTAACAACAATTCATGATTGATTATGTGAAAAGCTTTGGACAGGTCTGAATAAATCACATCGTCTTGGCCACGTCTATCCAAGACTTCACTGATAAATTAGGACATGCTCGCCAAATTCGTAACTGTAGATCTCCCGGGGATGAAGCCATGTTGATTTAAAGCAATAAAAGAGCGAGTGCTATTACAAATGCTAACATATAATACCTTCTCATAAAGTTTAGCAAAATTGGATATTATGGAAACGGGAATGTGATTACATAGATAGAAGTTCGCGATTACCCTTTTTGTGCACTGGGACAATTTTCGCCATTTTCCAACGTCCTGGAAAAGTACAAGATGAAATTGAAAGATTGATAATGATTTTTAGAGGAAATGCAAAAACAAATCTACAGTCACGTATCAAAAAACTGCGGTACATTTATTGGGAAATGTAGCCATTAGTGCAACAAGTTCATCTTCGCTAACCAATGGAAAGGAGTAAGATAGGCAATTGTAATCAGAATTAGACCAAGAGACGCTATCTTCCGAGTTATACACTGAAGAAAACACATTAGCGAAGGCATTAACAATATCATTGGGATCGGTAAAATCATTTCCATGGTCGTCACATAGTCTAGATGAGGTTTTTATGGAATATTCAATATTACCGAGATAGTGAACATAACTATACTTAATTTTCGCTTTGATTAACTGTCCGCTTCGCTTAAATTCATTGTAATACATTATATTTTTAGTTTTAATCTATTTGCTGTGGTAAACATTTTTGTATTTTAGATTACGAAAAAAAGTAAACGTTTTTGCGCGATAAAGAGCCTCTGTGCCTGCCCTATATACAAATGTGAAAAGAAAGTTCTTATTAAGTCTAGAGCATACAGAGTTTATATTATATTTATATTATACTAACAATAATAATAATAATAATAATAATAATAATAATAATGATAATAATAATAATAATAATATATTCATCCACGGACCAATACAATAATGTACAACAGATATACGACCAGCCAAGAAACAATTTAGTTATTAATGCATCATAAAAAAAATCCGTGAAATACATTGTTACCGTATATCAGAGCTTCTATAAACTATGCCAAAGAAGAATTATATTCACGTATGGAATGAAAAGATTGTTCCACAAGATAATTTTTCAATTTACTTTTAAAACATCTAATATTTTGAATTTCCTTAAATTATGTTTGGGGTATGACAAGATCATCTGCACCCCTGGTGTAGATTTCTATTCCAAACGAGGTTAGGTTCAAATTCTTTAATCAACCCGAGAATTTCATAAATAAATAAGGATGATAACGGCAAAATGGCAAGCTGCTTAAACAGTTCACGCCAGGAAGAACGTCTGCATACTTCGAGTAGCTCTTTTCTGTAATCGAAATGCTCTTATACTTAAGGTGCTTGCTCCCCAAAAGACAACACCGTTTCGTAAGCGAGACTCAAAGCTTTTAGTCACGTCCAAGCTGGCTACGTCCTGCATAGATCATCAATATGCGTCTGCGAACTAAAATCATTTTCAATGTGTATACCAAGAAATGTTATACTTTGAACCTGCTCATACATATCCACTCCGACTTGGTTTTAGAATTGAAATCAACGTAGGTATTATCATCCGCGTACATAACGAAATTACCAGAACCGTCAACATTTGGAAGATCATTTACAAATAACAGGAACAGCGAGGGCCCCAAAACGAAACCATGTAGTACTCCCGATCTTATAAAAAGTTCATATGAAAATTTGTTGTTTATTGAAACTATTTGCCTTCTTTGTGCCAAGTATAGCTTCAAGCAATTCCCAATAACTCCTCTCAATCCATATTGTTCCATCTTTTGAAGTAAAAGCTCGTGGTCTACAAGATCGAGGGCTTTGGAAAGATCCATGAGCAATCACCGGCATTTTTTTCCTTCATTTAGATTGTTGTACGCCACTAACAGAAAGCGAACCAATGCTGATTGAGTAAACTTTCCTTTAATAAATCCATGCTACGCTTGATTCAAAATGATGTGTTTATTGAGAGACTCAACTATCTTGTCAAATAAGATTTGAAGATAATTTGCATAATTTATTCAGAATAAAGTTATATTTAGTAAATGTCATATGTGAACTTACATATGTTTGTTTTTTTCAATCAATTAAGGATTAAGATTAATACCGTTTGACACTTATTCAATAATAAACGTAATGCCCAAGATAACATTTTTAATCAAAAGTTTTCCCGTCTTACAAAAATATCAACATGAGAACCTGTTGTAGGTGGTTCCAAGCTATTTACCACTCTATATATTCTTTTCGGAAAAATGAAATCCAATTAATATTATTGAGTTGATCTTACCCCTCATCAAATCCATTCGGCAAGTTTCCTTCGACAACAACAAGAAAACTTTTAATATCATAGAACAAATAAAAACATTCATTGGGTTTGATTTAGCAAATCTCTCTCATGCCTCCGCTTTTCAAAAGACCGCAGCGGATTTATTATGATTAATGGCAATCGTCACAGTTTTCGAACTCCAATAAATCCGTGAAAGGTCTAAAGATCGTGCCCGATAGCTAACCGTGAAGCTGGCGAGAAATGAAACTTTTTCCTACTAATGCATTGATATCGATATCATTATTGTTATTATACTTACACCACTTTCATCCTGGCAACCGACTATAAATACAATTCTTCTAAAGAAAAAGTTTTCCGTTTTAGATGTCAGATGTGAGAAAGCGTTATTTAAAGCTAAAATGCCATTAGGGCAATGCTGGGATACTCAAACCTAGCATTTTGGGTAATGGATATTGGTTTTCATATCCAGAAGTTTTTTTTTAAATATAGACAAACACAACGTTCCAGATATTTTGGAGGTTTCAGAAGAAGAGGTTAAAACTGCAATTAACCCTATGAGAAATGGAAGATCACCAGGCCCAGGTGGAATACCGATGGAACTTGTTAAATACGGCGGAACCGCATTTTTTGGCCGCTTAACAAACCTAATCAACGGCTGTTTGTCTCAAGGTAAAACACCAGTTGAATAGAAAACTAATCAAAGAAATTATGACATAAAAGAAACAAGTCACTCGCTTTCGAATAAAATCTCAACCATACATCACCGCAACATCATTAAAGAACCTCAAACAAATCATTTTTCTTCTCACGACAGTTATCTATTCCGAAACGAGTAATTTTTCTCGGCATTTCGACCATTTTAAATTCCCTCTCATCTTCTTCATCTTCATCTACCGAAACTCGCCTCCTGACGAGAAAATCCCGACAATATGAAATGCCGAGCGCCCGAAAGGCTAGATGTCGAAGATGGCCCGGGCATCCGGCAGTAAGCAGGCGCCGAGAAAGGAAATGAAGCGGAGAATGGATGTGACCGAGAACGTCATCGTCGTCCAACGCGGAGCGACTTCATGCGGAAAATCGTCCAGGCTTGGATACGCCAACCGGTGGCAAGGAAGAGATCCAAAAAGAAGAGGCTTTAATATATTTGCTACGTTGTTGGTGGTGGTATTTACTTTCTTTTTTTTTTCTGGCTAAAACGTTTCCAACATTCAGTGGAATATTTTGTAGGTTTCTTTCTTTGTTTCTCTGTTTTTCGATGTACTATAAGAATTTAAAGATACATTACGTATTACCACCCTTTATAAAGCTCATAAGTTTACATAGCTGGTGCAACAAAATAGGGGAGCGGCAGTGACATCATTCCAAGAGAACGGCATTCGCCGACTACGAATCTCCAATAAATATACTATTAGAATAATGTAGTTTCATCGAACCCCCTAACATCAGAAGTGGTTTTATGAAGCCAAAATGCCCCGTTTAAGTAAAAGCGCGAAATGGCCTTATCAATCCCAGATGCCCCGTTTGAAGGAAATAAGAAACGAAGTAAGAAAAGGGTTTGCCCACGTTTGAGCAAGAGTCCAAGCAGTACTTCTTGCTCTATGCCAACACCAGAGTGAAAAGTGGTCATGAATCCCCCAATTAAGAAAAGAAGAAAAGGGATTGCCATGTTTAAATACGAATTCAAGCAGTAGCTGGTCATGTTCTTCCCCTTCGCCATCAACAGAGCGAGGTAATTGGAGAACAAAGGAAAGGTTGTGTACACCACCGCTGCACAGTATAACAGGAAGTGCTGCGATTTCTTACGAAGATAGGTTTCTCTTGCGTTCATGGTGGCATACTTCGTTTGCTAAGCGATTCAAGGCACCATGAATGGGCAGATTTCTTATGACAATACATTTATCTTGGCGATGCGTTTTCCTTGCTTTTCATGGCGATGTATTTCCGAGCTGCTAGTTTGGAACAATCGTCAAGATGGCCGAATGTTACCGCCTCCGTATCATTCGTGGGTCTACATAGCTGGTGCAGCAGAATAGGGAGTAGCAATGACATCATTCCAAGAGGACAGCATTTATGACTGATTCACATTGAAACATTCACCGACTATGCATCTTCAATAAAGATACTGTTAAAATAATGTAGTTCCATCAAACCCCCTAACATACGTTACCTACAATGCCTGGGAATAACAAGGGTGAGTAACTAAAATTTTTCGTTTGGTGGTATGTTAGAGAAGGACCGGGACCACTATATTTCGTTAATGGAACAATGGAACAAAAACAATATAAAAAAGTTTTACAAAACTATGTAATACCTTATATTGCTTCATTGGATCCGACTCAAGGACCACTTTCACGCAAGATAGTGCACCGTGTCATAAGGCAAAAAGTGTAGCGCGATACCTTGAATGTAAGAGTCTGCGTGTACTATCTTGGCCAGGCAATTCTGTCTTGAAAAACATCGTAAATACACGAAACTTAACTACAAAGAAAGAATTACAACAACGTATTGAAGATGTATGGCATAATGGCGACGTAATAAAAAAAAACAATAAAAAGCTGCATTGGGAGTATGCCAAAAAGGATTGAGGAAATAATAAAACACAGAGGAGGAACAAACAAATATTAGTAAATACATGTTCAAATTATATTTACTTGCATGTTATATGTAATTAAATAATAATATTGCCAAGATTACCAACTGTTTTTTTTTTTATTTTACGCCAAAGTGATAATATTTTTAAGTGATCCTAATTCGATAGCCAGGGAATGTAACTTTAACTCTTTTTGTAGAGGAGAAATTATTTATTCCTAACAATAATTTCTCATAGCATACTACTGAGAAAATATGATGTAAAAGATTCTCCAATATCACGTTTTATTGAATAACGCTGTTTTTCTTTTTAGTCAAGAACTGACAAACTTAAAAAAATATCAGATTATCGTTTCAAAAAAATGAAAATTTTATGCTTGTCAGCCTTACTATTCCAACACTTTTTTAACACCCTATATACCGCTTATCCTTCAATCTTACTAGAATGATATGAAGCTCAAACCTTTCTTTACAATATGTCAAAGCGTTATTTTACCAACCTTAAAAGCTTTTAGTAAATTATGATTTTTTTCAATATACTACAACATTCAATTTTTAACAAAAAACATGAATATCTAGCTTTATGTATGTGATATAAATTTGATCAAAGAGCAAGCCAGGAATTAAATATAGTTATCATAAATCCGTCCATTCCATAATGCAACAGGATTACGGCATATGAACTGATATACAAGGTTTTTCGATTAAAACAAAATAAGATAGGTCCACTTCTGCAATAGCACAATGATACAAGTCTGAAAATATTTTAAATAAAACGGTACAGCTTCATAACAACATACTTTAAAGCAGGAGCCTGTACAATCCATTAAAAGATGCGGAATGAATATGACATTCTTTTTGTTTTTTTTTTTTTTGTAAGAGCAATTTTATAAGAAAGAGAAAAATAGTTGTATTTAAAAAAATTAAGTTTTGGCAGTTTAATCGGAAATCGGTTTCGGATTTTGCGCAAAATTCAACGTATTTTCTCATATATCTACAATCATTAATGGAACGACAAGTTATGAATTATCGGTAATAAATTAAACGGTCTTAAACGTTTTCGGTTATCGGACATCAATGTTTCCCAAAAGTCACCTTTAACGCCACCCAATTATGGACAAATCTTCGTCCAACTTCGCAAAAGTCAGCGTTAAAGCCGCCCAATTGCGGAATATGGATGAAACCCCGTCACTTTTGCAATGGTTAGCTTTAAGGCCGTCCAATTGCACCATCTAGAGCGTTTTTACTGCCCAAAACTATGAAATGTTTCAAGGCTTATATATCCATATTTTGAGTGACGCTGCGTTTTTTGTCCATGACGCATCGCGACCTTGTACGTGATGCGTACAACCAAAACAGTGCACAAATTCCGCTCAACATAAAATAACAATATACACTCAAAATAATCAGTTCTGGTATTGAGAAATTAATAAAGTAAAAGCCTACAAAGTTGATATTGGGTTTAATGACTGATTACTAACCTGGGCAAATATGCGGTAACAGCCAGAGGCGTGGCGAGCGCATAAAAGTTTACACATAAAATAGAAGGTAAGAAATAAATTATAAAACGTGCTGAAACACTTACCGTTTTAAAAGTCTTCAGTGAAATCACACACTGGGTAACATCTGTTAAATATTTGAATCATTAGTTATATTTCCACAGCTGTTTCAGTCAAGTGAGTACGACGTGCGGAATAAATGCTTTTGAATGCCGAAAACGACCGTTCGACATCTAGCGATGTTATATTTGCATATTTAAAATAATCTTTGAAACAACTTAATGCATCTTCACACGCACCTTCACAAATTTGTTTTAATAAAAGAAAATCGGTGTCTTTCTCCAAAACACTTCCAAATTTTCGTATTACACACCAATTTGTTTCGCCTTCTACAGCGCATAACTGTGCGTGAACATCATTCACAATTTGAACAGAATCCACTAGCGACATCGAAACATTTTGTAATTTTTCTATCCGCTGCGCTAGTCCGAAGTAATTGTTGTGAATAGTTTGTAAATCTCTTTTAACCTGACTATCATGAAATATTTCCTGGTTTTTTTTGATTGCTGCAGCTTCTGTCGGATTGAATTTTAAAACTACCTTCTTTACTTGATCAAAATATTTGTTGTAGTAAAACGCAGCCTGCAACCATGTTCCTCATCGTGTAATAATCGGCTGTGGTGGTTCAGGTAAATCAGGACACAGTTTGTGAAATAGTCGGGTACGTTTCGGAGACTGTATGATTTTCAAAAGTTAAGAGATAATGTTCAAAGTTACTTCACACAGGAGTTGGTTCATAACACGGTACTCCGGGATATGCAGAACGTTGCACTTTAAACACGACTCTTGCATGATGGGCATATTTGTAATAACATTCTACTCTCAACCCTACCTCTTTAGCAAGTTTCATCAAAATCTGAATTTTATAGCTAGAGAGGTTTTCTTGTCAGTAACCATATTGCGGGTTTGTTAAAATTATGTTTATTCGAACACAAAATTGGTTGTTCAAGGACGATAATTGGCAATACTCACCTTCTAATCTTCTCAATTTAGAAATGTCTTCACATATCTGATTTTTCAGTAATTGAATTAGTTCAAAACCAAAAAAATATTCCCTTGTACATGTATACCAACCTCCAAAGCTATTAAATTAAAAGCAAAAACAATAATCTCGAATCATAACGCACCATATAATCGATATTTCTGCTCCTTCTAACGACAAATCAAAAAACAAAAAAGCAACAACAACAATAAAATGAATATCCTCCCTTTTTTTCTTGTTTACCAAGCATCGTAAATCCAACCCCTGGTCAAACGTCAGCGTAATAAAAGTAAAATACGCGTTATTATGATTTACAATCGGGCGGGTTAGGGTATAAAACCGAGACGATAATCTAAATAGGGCTCCGCGTTATTATATACATCGATGGTACCCTGTATTGCGGAGGCCTTATGGGTTGCCCTCGTCCATTCTTTTCCAAAACCGTTGTTTGCCGTCATTAATGTCAGCGCCTACTACGCTGGAAATTAACATGGAATTAGCAAATTGAATTGCGCGGCCCGAAATTGAAATTTATTAGGTAAATTCTTGCATGTAAAAGGGGCGGAGAGGTAATTTCCCGGGAAAAACGTTGGTTTAATATTTCCCTTTTTTTGCATTGTGTTATATTCTTCCATTATGTGATATGAAATCCAATTCCAATTTCATATTTTATCCTCCATCAATTACGGAAACAAATTCAGAAACTGAAAATTTTCCAATCCCCACACCAGGACGATTCCCAGCAGAAAACCGTTGCAAACAAAGTTTTCACAGAGCAACACCAAACTCATCCCATCTAAACTCACACCCTTTCCTGTGCACCGCATAGTTCTCCTCGTCCTTTTCCTATTGTACGACGAAGGCGACCTCCCCAACCCTTTTGAATCGAGAAAACTGAAAAACCAATGCTATGGGGCAACGCAGGGGTTTGAAGCGGAATGGAACGTAGAGACATTGCTTTAAAATCCTTTCCTTGTTTCGGTCCGATATCCTGGAATCCCGCAAACAATTTCTTCAATCAAAATAAGACACCGGGGCTGGTCTAATTGAATGAGATTGTCTCGGTACCGCTGGAATTTCGTCCGTGGAAGAAGAAAACAACGTCTCTCTTATGAGCTTTCGCCCGATGTCTATTTTCAATGGAAATCGAAACGAAGCGAAAGGCTTAGTTTTGGAAAGCAGGAGATTCGTGAAAAGTATATCTCTCGCGATTCTCTAGCGCGCGTCTAAATTGTAGTTTATTTTCTTGTACTTGGATTTATTTTTTGGTTCATTTTAAAAGAAGAAATTTGCAGTGTATTACTTGGTTTCAAGTTGTTTATTAAGAAGGTTCTCGGAAATTTATCTTAAAGGTATTTTCAGAAGTATATGTACATACGAGGATGGTATGATAATAATAATAATAACCGCTTTCCTCTAGCCATTTCTTCAAGTTTTGAAAAAAGAAGTCATAGTAGGCTAAATCTGGTGAATATGGTGGATTCGTACCGTAACTGGACCAGTTTTGCTATGGCAATAGCCGATGAGTGGGCTGAGGCGTTATTATGATGATAAAACTTTTGTTTCCTCGCTAGATGAAGCCTTTTTCTCATTATTTCAGCGTCGAATCGATCCAGTAAATCAGCATAGCACTATCTCATGATTGTCCTTTCCTTCTCCAGATAATCAGTTAAGAGTTTGCCTTGCGAATCCAAAAAAGTTGTATGACCTTTGGTTTTTGGCTTGTAGTGATGTATCCATGCCCCGTTTACAGTCACGTAACGCCACAGAGACTCACTAGTATTACTTGTCCAAACATTGATCTGAAGTTATCATACGATTCCAGGTTTAATTAATCAAGGCTAGATCGAGCCAAAGTGTTGGTACATGTACGTTGATGACACCTTTGTCATCTAGCCTCATGGATACGATTCTTTAAACAATTTCCTATCGTTTCTGAATTTCCAACATGATTCCATACGCTTCATCGTGGAGATCGAATCCCCAGTCAATATGCAGTAACAGTCCTGAAGATGTCCCATAAGAGTGTGGACGAAATGCCGGCAAAAGCTACGACAACAACGAAGTTCCAACCAGGAATCAAGAGTATAGTATTCAAATCTGTACTTGGGAATTTTACAATACCTGAACCAAGTCTAGGTATAACCAAGAATGCATTGCGTGATGCAATTAAAGAGTGGATCACAAAACAACACCAATTGTATTGAAACCATACATCTGGACAGAGGCACATCAAACAAATGATGGGGAAACCCTGTCAACATTTAACAGCTAACGTATTTGTATTAAAACAAGAATCAACTTGGAACAGCAACACGTCTATTAACAAGACATGGCTGATTGAGAGGTTATCTGCAGAAGATGGCGATCTGTAAAGATGAATCTTTATCCAGACTTTGTAACGATCAAACCTGGCCAAGGAAATTTACCTGTTTCAATCAACCTGATACCAGAGTACAAGTAGAATGAATGCAATAGACCCGCTGAGCCGTAATGTTAAAGATGAAAAAGATTTTATCCTGCTTATAGTTACAATCAATCAATCTAGAAATGATGTCACCAAAGACTCTCACTGCTTTGCAAATTTATGGTCCAATCCCTAATGTGTCATTTTAATAATTTTCTGAGAAGCTGAAGGAATTCTATCAATTGATTACTTGGAATGTGGGTACGCAATCATGAACAACTATTATGCATGACATTAAAATGTTGATTAATGAGAAATGTTAAAATTTACCATACGATAGCATCAGAAAATTAAGGCTTCATCATGCGTATACCTTTTAAACAACAGGGTTTTAAGGCAGGTTATAAATGGTACCAATATAACCAAACTAAATCGATTTGCTGTTCAAAAAATTTCCCTAAAAGTATCTAATAAAATATGGTAATTTCATCCAACTCATCTAAATTTGTGAATATTCTAAATAAAAATACTTATATTACTTAATATTTTGAGTTTTTAACACGTTCAAATCTTGACTACCATTCGATAATCTCCTAAGCATCAGAAAGCTTATAGATCATCATGCTGCACTAACATAAACCCTTAATAAATTCGTTAATTCGAATTTGTCAGATGGCTTAAAATATCACCTTTGGCTTCTCACACGCTTCCCCATTTGCGTCCTTCGTGACTTTTGTCACAACCACCATTTCATCTCACTCCCCCACTGTACAGAACGTAAAACCATTTGTTTCCGAAACATTACGATATTAGCAGTAACAAAAATGAATGGACAACGTGTACGTTTGAACAAAGCTAAAACCAACTTGTTAATTATTAGGACACAGTTGTTGCAGACAGTTCTGTACGTCCCGACAACGGGTAGGTGTAGAAAGGGACAGTACGGTACGTTGTAAATCGTAAGGATTTAAAATTTAATTAAATCATATGTTGTTATGTAATTATAATTTATGTTTTTCAATTTTGTTTGTGAAAAAAATATTATTACAGGACCTAAAAGTTTGATCTAACAATATTGATTAATAACTAATTGGTAAGGCCCAAATTTTTCTCATAAGTGGGCTGAAAAAGAAGCATTATTTTCAAATTCTATACATTCAAGTATATTTATATATAAGCATGGGAGAGTTACACATTGGCCAACAATATCTAGTGTTATTTAAACTCATGTATGTAAATCAGATAACATCACTGTAACTTTCCTAGATAGTGTAAAATTATTAAAAGGGCGGCAGGGAAGGTGATTCTTTCGAGGCTTAGAGATGAGGTGAAATCGCTAGCATTGCTCCCTGATAATCTCAGGGAGGAAATGTGCATTGATTTCCAACTTCTGCGTATAACAAAGGCCGTACCCAATATGTTTGAGAGGAGCAGGATTGTAGGGACGGTTTTGCTTGACTTTGCGGGCGTATTTGATACGGTATGGCATGATGTCTTGATGCACAAATTTGTTGGAATGGCAGAGGGGATTAGGGTTGTAAGATGAAAAGCCTACGTACCAGATTATAGATTTGAATATTTTGCATTTATCACCACAAGTTACCCATGAACTTTACATCCCCGGTTTTCCTAAAAAATACCAACACCAGATATAGTACTCGTTCTTAATTCGTCTGTATACCAGATTAGGGTTTTCGTTTTTCATTCCTCTCCACTTCTCCATTCCAAGTCAAGATTATTTTGTAGAATTTATCATAGGAGATCTTGAAGTTATCGCAGAATTTGTATTTTTACAACTGCTTCTATTCTGGTGTGCCATCAACTATCGTGTGTTTAGAGTTATCAGAATTTTCCAACTTGTGTGCTCCCATTCTAGCTTTTCCTTTGATATTTATATCGGGAGGTGAACTTGAGCATGGTTTTTATAGCAGCCGCTGGAGGACAATTCCTGACTTGAGAGTTTCGACTCGGCATTGAAGTTTTATCAACTGTAATGATGCTATCCAGAAAAGTTTTTAGATTGCTCTCATGTAATCCCAAATTCGCAATTGAAATGGTGACTTTCCTGGTTTTGTTTGGCTGACAGCATTCAGAATACTCACCTTGCAAGCTTCTTCTGAAATCCCAAACAGCCATCGATCATTTTTCCAACTATACCAAGAAATACCTACTAACCCTGCCGAATTCCTAATAGTTACGAGGGGGTGGCCAAAAGAAAAAACTCATTTTTTAAAGAAATATTTATTTAATTTTTTTAACAAAAACCTTTGGATCCCCTTCAAAGTACTCTCCCTTGCCCAATCTTTTATTCCATCGTTCAAAACATGTTTTAAATTCGTCCGACAACGCCTCCGTCGTTTTTATTCTTCACCTTAGCAACATCGGCAAAACGCTTTCCTTTCATCTTTTCATCCTTTCATCATCGTCTCTTTTCATTCGGGGAAATAAAAGAAGTCGCAGGGGGTACGGTAGGGTGAATAGGTGGGATGAGGCACAGGGGTCATGGCATTTTTGGTCAAAAATTATCGCGCAGAGAAGGCAGCGTGAGCAGCTAACATGGTAGAAAAACCAGTCACCCGACTACCACAAAACAGGCCTCTTCCGCAGTCTTTTCAAAATTTCCAGTAAGAAAACCTGGTTAACTGTCCTCTGGAACAAACTCTGAATGGACGACTCCTCTCACATCGAAAAGACAAATCAGCATTGTTTTGACGTAACCGTAGTACCATAATTCGTCACCTGTAATGATCTTGGAAAAAAAGTTTGGATAATTTCAAGGCACAGCATACTTCTTGTTTTTGTTCAACAGTCAGCAGCCAATGCACGAATTTGACAGCCACCATTTTCATCCCCAAATCTTCCGTTAAAATTCGCTAAACTGAACTCCAAATCACTCCAGATAGCTCCACAACCTCTTCAATGGCCCGTCGTAGATCTTCCAGGGTGATTTCGTGAGTTTTTTCAACATTTTCATCGGTTCGGGTCGCGAAAGGATGACCAGAGCGAGGATTGTCATCAATTGACATCTCTTTTAAAACGAGAAAACCACTCAAGCATTTAAGTTTTCCCAACAGCATCATCCTTGTAGCCCGCTTTTAACATTACAAGAGTTTCTGTGCCAGTTTTTCCGAGCAAGAAGCAAAACTTTACGGCCGCGTGCTGTTCACCAGAATCAACCATTGCAAAAACGACGACCACACAAAGCAAATGTCACTAAAAAAACTCACACAAGCCGAACGGAATCTTCTTTAGTGACGACGCTTGGCTTATTGACTCAGGAATGGTAGCTCTATACGCTCCTAGCGGCAGAACGTGGTGCTATAAAAACTCCGCCCACCACAACACCAGTTCGGTTTCTTTTCGGTACCCCCTCGCCACAGAAACGAATCATATTCTTGAATACCCAGAGTTTGCAATTGTTCTGCTGCATTGAAGCTCCTGGAATCAGTTCTCTACTATCTATAAAAAAATTTCATAAATACGGTAACTGCATTGTAATGGATTATTGGCGTTAGATCTTTCTTCTGCTTGGACATAATTTTCTCTTAGCCAAGTATGTGGAACCATAACGAAAACAATTTTCGATTTACAATTGAAAATATTGTAGATTTTTCATTATTCACGCAACAAAAACAAAGCATAATCATTCGTTATCATTTCCTACACCAATCTATGCTACAATTTCTTTGTTTTCCATCATTTTACTCTCACAATAAAGCTCTCGCCCATTCAGCGCGTTATCGTGATACTGATCTGCGGTTTACCCACCATCTCGCAGGCTCTAACGGCCCCATACCTCCACTAGAACCGTCAGAATCCCATGCAGAGAGACTTGCAGGAGCAATAAGCAATACCTACGCAGCTAGCGAAATAGGAACCTGTATCGCTTATGCCGGCGGGGCGAAACGTCGGTAGAGGAGTAAAGGGGTCGTCATTAATATTCTCGTCTGCCTTACCTACCTCACTGCCACCTACCCGAGGTAAACAGGAATAAGTAAGAGAACTGAGGAAGATCGCAAATAGTAATAATTATATCCGAGATCCTGGAAGGCTGCAAGGAGGGTAACGTAGTACCTTCATTGGTTGAAAAGGAGAAGGGGGTGGAAGGAAACAGGGGAAGGGTTTAATTTGATATTTGTAATCATCATCCCCGTGACGAGACGTCTTCATCGGATGGCTTGATTAGAAACCTTTCTTAATGGAGTATACGGTTTGTCAGATGAATAATTTGCGAAATTTAATATGGAACGTCGTGAAAGCAGTGATGTAGCATCGATGGGACGTTCACGGGAACGTCAGAAAACCTTCATTCGCTCAACGTGAACTGGAGCGTGAATTTTACGTGGGTTTTAAAGGATTCTGTTTGCTCACGATGGCGGATTCTCGGAGATGTTTTTCGTTTGTTAATATTATTTTAATGAAGATACGCGCTGTTCAAAGGCTAATATATAAATGTTTCCGAGCTTTGCTTACACGTTATTATACCATTAATTATATTTTAGCGTTGGGATGTTTAAGGGAAAATTTTGGTGGAGGAACATCTATAATGAAATCCATAACATTCGCACCATTTTGGAAAAAAAATATATTAATCACTTTTAAGAAAATACTGGAGGAAAACCATGTATGGCATACGAAACGCAGTAAAGACAAAACGATAATACTAATCAATCTGTAGAAATAAATTAAAATTCTTCTACTTTCAACTAAATAAAACAAGTGAGTCCATCAACTAAGTGAAGTAGAAAAAAACATATTCTTTTCTTAAAATTCCCGAAATTATTATCGTTAAGGGGATTATCCGATGATCATTAAATTAAAAACAGGTAACTTTATTTCAGAAGTTCCAAAGAAACGACTTCCCAAGTTATTTTATTCATTTTATTACCGGCGCATTCACCATAATTTATCAACGTAAAGTTCGGATGTTAAAATTTATCTATTGGGACCCTTAACGCAAATAAAACTCCAAATATCTCGTCCCCTTTTGAATATTACATGTAAACACGTTAAAAATTTATTGGGAAAACCGTTATTTATCGTAACATATTGTAAAGCCGCCGCTTTTCTCGGACCGAAACCCTACGCACTGCCACCCCGACGAAACAATAGAGGTCGCTGGCATTGCAGGAATTGCCCAATCTCACACATTCTTTCCCGAGATGCTTGCATACTTCGACCAAAGTTCCTCTTCCTCTTGCTTAGGTGTAATACCGAAATACCGCTATAGCTCAGGAACAGTTTCCTTTGAGAGGGTTTGTGTATCGAAATTCCTTCTATCTGTATCGATCTATTCCGTTCCTAAGAGAAAATTCGTAGCTTGCCCTACGGATATGCCAATATCTTCCCATGTCCCGTTGCGAGTTCCGATTATGTCAAATTTATGTGGGAAATTGTCCCCTAAATTCCATCCGGTACATGAAAAATATTTTAGGGGACGACGCCTTTTAGTTTAGTTCCAGAAATTCTTCTTTACTGAAGTAGGAATTTAATGTGAAGCAATGATTGTAACAAAGCTTGAGTGTAACTCTTCCATTTGATGGGAATAAATTGATAAATAACAAGTCAATGAGCCGTCTCTTCTACAAAGGCTTGTGCAAATCAAATCGGTGTAAAATGAACCCAAATGTAATGGGAGGTATAGGGTTAGGTTCTACGTAAGTACATATACGCATATAATGTTTTTTAATAATACAATATACTACAAAATATTGAGGAAAAAGATGGTAATAATGGTCTTAATCTCACAAAAACTCTTTAATAGTAATTCCCTACCGGTGTCTAGCAAAATTTAGGTCATCCTCAGGTAAGAGTTAATACAGTGCAGATAAAATTTTCCATGTTTTTTTAAATTGTTTTTGATGTTGATTGCATCTATATCTGACAGTTAAATCTTGCTTAAATCGTATCAAGATTGAAACTTCAAATTACGATTCACATATTTGACAGTAATGATACTACATATAGTAAGTTTCTGTTTAAAACGTAAATGGATAATATGATTTAATAACATACATGTAAGAGGTTCATTGTTTGTAACGTTTTATAAGCTGTGGCACTGTCCTGTTGGAAGTACCCATCCTTCAGTTCGTCATTAAAATAATGGACCAACAATTGTTCGTGAGGCTATTATCTACTCATCAATCTTTTCAGAATGCAGAATTCAGAATGGTTTCTGTATCATGACATAGGGGTTTTCACTAGACCATATACGCATGGTTTATTTATGAAAACCATTAAAGTGACACCAACCTTCGTCTAAGAAGGATTTGTCAAAGATATTGTTGTTGTTGTTGTGTATTCGGCGAAGCGTCGGGTTACGGAATACACCTCCCACTTCTAGGCATCGATTACTATGATCATTAGCCAACCCCATTAGAATTTTGTCGAATCCAGGTGTTCCAACCTTTGGTAGGGATTTTTAACGTGCCAAACATCGTATTGATACGGGGCCTACGGTTTCACTTCCTTATCCGAGAAGAAGGCATACCTTGATTTTCATCCATAATTAAAAAACAACCGTCTCGACCGGGATATGAACCCGCGCCGTTCGGATCGCAAGGCAAGTATGCTAACCATTCGACCACCGAGACGGCCTGTCAAAGATCTTATCATCATTCATGTGATTTTCGAGTTCTTGCACAAAAAAGATTTTGTATCGATATTTTTCGAGATCTTTTTTAAAGATATGCTGACAAGTACCATATGACAAATTAGTTTCCTATAAAAGGTGAATGATTATACGACTTCTTACATCTGCAATAGTTTCGGTAGTACTTTTTTGGGTTTACTACTATCGGGTTTGTCACTTGCTGCACCAGTTTCACGAAATTTAGCAACACAACCAACAATTTGTTGATATACACAGTTGCATAGAATAAGACCCTATTCTGTTGCTTTTCTCCATTACGAAAACAGCTTTCAATGATAAATGTTTGGTGATCTGGAGTAAACATGCTTTAAATTTTGTAAGATGCGACAATAAATGCCAAACGTCATTTGAAATTTTAATCTTGGATTTAACTATAAGATGTAGTTGTAACCAACATAGGTAATTAAAAAAAAAAAACATGGTCTTCACGGTTACCTTGTTTTATGCTTCTGACGTGCGTGCTCCCTCTTGACAGTTTCGGTAACTTCAACATTCACTAAATTGTGAATAAACTATTCTACTTATTATTCTCTTTATCTGTCTTCTTTTATACTTGTGAACAAAGATGAAAAATAAAACGCTTTTCAATTATTTTGTAAATTATTCTTCCTTTACCAAACACAAAAAACTGTACTTGGGGGTTCAGCAAGATAATTGGCGGTATTGACACATCCAACTCATAGATGTCGCCAAAAGTAGAAATATAACTTTAAGAACTGTCAAAATACTTAGATTATTTTTATAACCTAACACCACGTGAGTGTTGTTTAATTAAAATGTTTACGGACTTAGTGATTTTGAAGTGAATATACGGCGGCGTCGAGCACGATGATCACCAACGTCAACCGGGATTAGTCATATTTTTTTTTGTTGATGTTGATATTGAGAAACTTTAAATGTTAAAGTCGAAATTAATAAAGGTTAAATGGAACTAAAATAAAACTAAATTTTGGATGAGACTGCTTAAATTTGGAATTCAAATAAAGCTTAAAAGGGAAAAAAAGGATTGAGATAATCATAAAAAAATGCATTAACTGAAGATTACACCATGTATACTGGTTGTTAATTGAGGAGAAACAGGAAAAATACTCTTAAACGAATATCAGGTTTCCAACAAAGAAAAACAAGTTGTATTTTGATTTTCCTATTCTACTTGCCAAAGATTTTTTCTATAATAAATAAATTTCAACATGAAAATAAAAATATCCACCATGTACGATAGAAGCGAGGAACCTGTCCACAATACCACAACCCGCCATAACTAAGCGTTTTACGGATCGAATGTGACCCAGATAAGGAAAGATTAATAAACGCTGCTGCTAGCAGTCCATACACAGCCGATTCATCCTACGCGTAGATAAATAGATATATAGATGATATACGCAAACATTTATTTAAGTAAAATATGCCGGGCATACCGTTATATCATCTAGCGATGTCCCTTGCTTCTTTTCGTTTTTCCTCCGGCTCCTTTTTGAGGTTATTAAGTAACTTTTTATTGACTTTCGTTATGATGGAGGAACTGGGGACCCTTTTGACCTGAAGTTTTTGCCCAAATTCCGTGCGCGGACAAATCTTTACAAGGTTTATGAATACAATAGGAAGGGGGACGTTGGATGATTTATGTTGGTGTGATTTTTCGTCTCAATATGGATATGGATACAAGCAATTAAATATGTGGTATTTCTCTTATATGAAATGAGGTTAATTTAGATTTCGTTTTGTTATGGCAACCTCTAATTATTTGTTTGTAGAAAATTAATTAATATTACTACGAAAATAGCTTTTATTAATCAAAACGAAATCCCCAATTACATTTTGTTTAACTTTTTGAGAAGCCAGAAATCTCTGCGCAAAAATCTCCAGAGAAGCCATAAAAAAATTACTTTTTTTTTAATATTCCATCGTGACTCAAGTGTGAGTGTTTAGTTAATGAAGGGAAATAAAAAGCAAGTTCAATTTTCTCACAAATTCTATTAACTTAATTAATTAATAATAGTTTTGCTAATCAAAATTGTTGTTCCAATTTTGATTAGCAAAACTATAAAAAAAAAACAAACAAAAGAACTTCTGCAAATGATAAATCTCATACACCCAACTTCTCTTCCCATGACAGAAGCATACGCTAGAATAACGATAAAATCTTTAATTCTAATCGAATACAATGCAAATTTAGAACAAAGTTCGTTCCACAGAACTGCCCCGTCCTTCTTCCTCTATCCCTCCTCCCATCCTTTTCAACCGTCTCACTTTTCCTCGTGCCTTATCTGGTAATTCTATTCGGCTGCTCATCCGGCTACCCCTATCTTCCACGACAAACGGGGTCCTCTTCAACCGTCCTATCTTCGTTGCGGCGCCTTCGCTGAATAGCCGCTCGTCTGTTCCGTTGTCCTGACGAGACAAAACATAAGTTCCGCATTAATTTCGCCCAACCGACGGGTAGTAGAAGCGTCTCAGCGCTATCCTTGTCTTAAAGGACGGAGTTACTGGCGGTATAACAAGCGGATCTGGCTGATTTTCTATTTCGAAGCTGTGAGGAAAGGTTAGGAAGGGGTGATTTTGCGAAATGTAAGCGACATTGAAGCTCTGTCGAACTTAGGATATCATGGTGTGGGTAAGTTGGAAGGTTGATCTTTTAGCATGGTCTGGTGATGATAAGGCCTCTACAGTTTATGGTCTGCTTGATAGAATAAGGTGACAATATGACACCCGCTGACGACATCAAGATCTGAGTATCGATTAATTAAAATAGAACTCTGAGTGGTATATTAAGCTCGAATAAATATCCTTTTTATTTATTTTGTCACTTGGTGGATGTAGAATATTACGAATCGATAAATTCCTGCGTGGTCGCATGATTTCTGCTAAAAAAACATTGAGTAGCAAAATTTCATCCATTACCAATGCTCCAGATGGGGAACAAAGCATAAGTCCATTTTGGAAGGCAAGAATGCGAATTTCCAAACACAGATGGAGCTTCTGTTCCAAATAATGCATGTCAATGAATGGTACACGTTTTGAACAATGAGGTGCAGTGGTTACAAGTCGCAAAAGAAATTTGTTTTGGGGATTATCACCCTTTAAAAGGGTACGCTCCAGTTTTGGCCCGATAGGCAAGAAGTAAATTTATTCAAATTAAAATACAATTTGGCCCCAATGAAAACATTATGAACTTATGCAATACCCCTTCGATTTTCATATATGCAATTCTGAGATCCTGCGATAAAATGCTTGTTAGAAGAGACAATAACTGATACGCACATACATAATTGAATATACAATATTCGGTATTTCACTCAAAACTCATAACACGCGAATGTGTTCCATCAACAAATTTGAGCAATTGCATATGTACATATGAAGGCCATTCATATCTCAATCACTGATTAATTTTCAACGAATGATAATCACCGCGTATCAGGCCCCGACTACACCGATCCAACGTTATATTGCTTCATTATTATTCATCCATTAATTACGAGAAAACACCACAAATTACGTATTCAAACGTGGCATTTCGGGCCGGATAAAAAGCCTCTCTACATCGCGAACCAAACGCCCCTATTCCCCTATCGTTTCTAACGATCGTCAATACCAACATTATACAACGAAAATACCCAGAATAGATTTGACGTTAATTTTCAATAAATGAATGTCTATAAATCACCCCTTGCTATATTCCCTTATCTGTTTTTCCTCTCGCTCCTTTTTTTGAGGCGCCACCTATCGAATTAACGACGACTAATAAAGGTCCTAGCATCATCCGAGTTCGACCCGTGTTTTCGTTAAGGGTTGGCAGGCTATGACGCCCCCTAATGGAATTTATCGGTTAATCTGCGTTGATCGGTTATTGGGGTGGGAGGGTTGGTGTTATTTGGAGGGGGTGGGTGGAAATGTTAGTTGGGTTAGGGAAACAACGTAGAGGAAATAAATAAACGATTAAAAAGGACGGAGAATGGCGTGAAGTATTCGTATGATCTTTGATCTGATATGGTGCAAATTGGGTATTCTCAAATAAAAGAGATCCCAGGATTCAAAGTTAAGTTAGCTTTGCAAGCAGAATGCCGGAAACAAGATCTCAAACCGTTCCTCCTCAGGCTCCAAATCCTCCAGAACCACACTAGGCAGTAGCTCTATATCGAGCTGAGTTTAGGTTTAGTTATGATTTTTGAAGGACCTAATACTAGGTGTGGCAACTAAATAACCGTGCCGGTGCTACAAAACATTTTATTGATCACCTAATACATTACAAAGTTTATCCCGTTCAATGTACTCTTCTTGCCGATCCCTACAACGCTCCATACGAATTTTCCACTGTCGAAAGCAGTGCTGGAAGTCCGTTTCTGTTAGTTTGTTGAGAACGTCCGTCGCTTTCGCTTTCATCGCTTCCACACTATCAAATCTTGTCCCCTTAAGCTCCGATTTTACCATAAGAAATAAAAAAAAAAGTCACAGGGGGCCAGTTCGAGCGAGTACGGTGGGTGGTCCAACACGATGATGCCGGATTTCGCAAGGAACACCTTCAGAGACAAGGCGGAATGGACTGGGGCGCATTATCTTGGTGGAGCATCCAGGATTTGCTCTTCCACAAATCGGATCTTCGTCTTCTCACTCGTACGCGAAGGGTAGTTAGAACCTCGTGTTTCACAAGAAACTAGAAGTTCAACTCGTTGCTCGATCTGAACACTTTGCATTTTTCCGACGCGACGCTAGCGTAAGGTCTTGAACGGACGGTTGCTACAGGGGGACTGAGCGACGTACAACCGTGCTCATCGAGCTCAGGGTGGGGGAAGCATCTACAAGCACAGACATGTTCAAACTTGCCGTAGCGTGCTCGCTGTTTGCCGATAGTAGCACCAGTCCGGTTATTTAATTGCCATACCTCGTAATGTTAAAGATTTTTTAGAATTAATAGATGAAGTAGGCAAAATGGCACAGTGGTCGAACAGAGAAAAGATGACAATAGCAAAACTGAAGATCAGGGTACATGCTAAGCAATTTTTGAGAGCAAATACAGATGGTACTAAATTAACCTGGACGAATTTTCGGAAAACACTATTAAAAGAATTTTGTACAGATCCAAGTCCACAACAAGCGGCACAAATTTTTGCGTGATGTTTTTAAAGACATGGGGAAACTGTAAAAGAATATGAAGTTAGATTAAAAATTGCAGATTTAGCTACTGCAAGATTAAATAATGATAAGGAATTCAGACAATCAAGATCTACTATATTGGAAAATCAGCTGCGTTGGGGTCAAGCGCGAATATCAACGTTATGTTCTCTCTGCAAACGTAAGTGCGTTCAAGGAAGCAGTTCCTGTTGCAGTAGGAGAAGAAATGAATGAAAAGCTTTTGCGAACCTCTACAAGTCGGGAGAGAATTAAAAATTCAACCGACCATACAACTAAACCACCAAGTAGGATCACCGATTCGCAAAATTCATCCAATGGGGGATGGAATGAAAGATGAAATAATGGACACAAGCCAGTTGGTCGATCAGAAAACAAGAAAAATCCTGGAAGATGACAAATAAAATATTATATTTGCGGAAAAGCCCGACATATTTCAAGGTGCTGTCAAGAAACTCATCAAACCAAAGGATATGCGATATCAACTGACTTAGAACAAAATGATGCTTCAAGAATAAATAGGACAGGATTAGCTGAAATACCTTCTTCTAGCATGCCATAAAAGAAATAAACATGAATAAAAGAAGACCCTTGAAGCATTGAATGGAATAATGTCAATAAATAACGAATTAACAAGCAGAATTCAGAGTTAGTCATCCACGTAATAAATCCACTAGTAATCTTTCACTTAACAGATCAATTTCCAAAAGATAACATCTATTAAATGCGGTGTTAAACCAACCTATTCAACCGCGATAGTGCCACGATTAAACACGCCAGCTTTAAATCCTCTCCAAAACGCGATATTGGTAGAATTTAACCTCTAAATAAGAGATATATGTATATGCAAGCGTGATACTATAACTATATCCGTACAAAGCGCATTTGCGTCAAACGCAAAACACGCTTTCAAACTTCGTGAAAATCGCGTATTTCATTACATTATATATTGGCAGGCTATCGTTCAGAATTTAAAGCGAGTTTATTGGAACGGATCGTTGGCGACCGATATTGTATCAACGCTGTAAATTTTGGCATCGGATCGTTGACAAGACACGGCAGACGCGCAATTAAAATCAACATGCTGCAAATGGTAATTTATTTGGTGAAAACTCGGATTTTTTTCTTTTGAAATCTTTGAATGTTGAAAAAGGGTAGAAGTGGATGTTTTCACGATGGTGTAGTAATTGAATTGTTTGATCATTTTTTTTTAGAAAAAGAAAACGGCATTTGTTGTATATGTAAGGTAATAACCGTAAAAAGTAAACAATGTAGTTTCTTCAAAAATCTGTTGTACTTAATACCGTAACAATAAATAATAATATAATAAATAAACGTAACTTCTTAACAGCGTGGATAGGGTTGTTGAAAAACTTGCAGCATCAAGTATGTTTCCACATTTGTCTCGGTGAAGGTTGTTCGCTGTGATGAAAAGATATTCCTATATTTCGAGAAAGACATTGATGAGAAACTGTTGCAATAAATCAATAATTTCATTCGCTGAGGTAGCCAATTCATCTACATACATGCGTCGCGTCGTCAAATAGATCACATCCTAATATCCAAACAACATATCACAGCAGTTAGAGATGTAAGATCTTACAGAGGGGCAAATGCAGACACGGACCACTATTTAGTAATTGGAACAGTGAAAATAAAAATTCATTGGAACACGAAAAAGAATCCAAAGAGAAAGGTATGGGCTGCTGAAGAGTTAAGTAAAAGTAAAACCAAATAGTCGTTTGAACAAGAAATACACAAACAAATAATAGCAAAAGAAGAAAGAGAGGATATTAACGAAGAATGGGGAAACATACAAAATATTATTAATGTTAGTATAGAGAAGACAGTTGGATGTAAGAAAAGCGAAATGGTTTGATCTAGAATGCGAAGAAATAAACAAGGAAAAGAGAGATACACGAAACAATTGTATATATATATAACAAACCAAAGATAACTACGTTATAACAATTTTTTTTAATACTTACAAGGGAAGATCCCGAACCCGGAAATTCAAAAAAAATTGAAACTTTGGGAATATATAGAACATATATAGGTGTGCAATACGCAATTTTTTTTTGTGCGGACATTCACTTTTAAGGGGTGAAACACCCCATCGAAAATTAACAGATTTTCAATTTTTTCCATACAACTCCAGTAAAAAGAAAGATAGAAGATAGGTGTAAATGCAATAGTTGCAGCATACATCAAGCTCTTTCAAAATATGTGACTATCATATATACAGGGTGTTCCATTAAGCCCTGCGCTTACACTGCTGGTGTTTTTGTAACAATACAAAGAAAAGTTTAAGATATAATCTGTGTGACTTTTAATTCTATTTAAAACTGTATAGGTGTTACAATATACAGGGTGTTCCTAAAGTAAATATCACCATATCCTTGGTTATATCTAACAGAACTTCATGTACTATGTTATTATATATAGGTATATATATTATTGAATACTTATTGCAAGGAATGATCTCAATCCCACAAATTTAAAATATGAAATTTGAGAATATGTAAACCACATGCAAAGTTAATGAAATTTACTGTATATCTCTGCGGTATTATATTGATTAGATAACACATTGTTTTGTTTGATAATAACAGTAAGAGTATTGATTTCGGAAATATGTAGAAGACATATGTAATATTCAATTCTTTAATTTGATTTAATCACTCGCTGTTGTAAGAGGAAAAGGTTAGTATTTTAGACCAAAGTTATATCTTATAATTAATCGATTTTATTAAGCGATAACAAATATATCATATTTTTAACATTTTAAGCAACACAAATATTGATAAGTACATCAAAATAATTTATATGTGATTAGCTGATTAGTCATAAAGTATAGGATATATAGGAAATGTTTATAGATAACACTTTACATCTTTTGGTCATGTCTATTATGTAGTGAAATACTGGCTACTGAATAATTATTCTGTATGGTGATGAAATTCTCCAAAGAAATGTCTAAAACATAGGACTTCGTTGCACCACGCACATCGTATGATGGCCTGGCTACCGCATATGGAACACCTAGCAGGATGTATAAAATCCTGTTGTCTAAAAGCAAAAACTACCGGATTTTCAAACTTATTTGGTTTTTGATCAATGTATCCGCTTTTATACCAAGCATAAGCAAATACATCGTGATACTTTGGTGCCGAAAGTTGGTTGTGAATAAGGGACTGTAGTTTGATAACATTATTGCGTTCATGCAACACAATATCATAACCAAACAGTAGCACAAGATCGGAAAATTTTCTTACAAAATTTTTCCATATGCGGAAACCATATACATCTAGTGGTTGTATCACTGCCGTAGTTTTTTTCGGTATCGTCAATATTTCAACATGTTTGCTTGATAGTATACTCTTTTGCAATGTAGCAGGACAATGACCAGTTCAAGAGTCCAAGAATAACACGCTCTGAGCTCCCACATTTGGCACATACACACGGGTGAGCCATTCATTAAACAGTTCTTTTGTTAATTTTCCCGACGTTGAAGCCCTAACATAAACATTCCACGGTTGAAACAAAGACTGTGTTACACGCGGACCGAAGCTACCACTTTGTTCTTTCATGACAATAAATAGAGGGGAAAGAAGTTTTCCAGAAGCTGATATTGTGGGAAGTATGGTATAACTATGTGTTGTTGCGGATATTGACTGCACAACTGCTGTAACACTTTTTGAACCCTGCACAGCTAACGTGCGACCAGAATGAAGCTCTAGATTAAAGCCACTTTCATCGGCATTGAATGTATTATCTTCTCCGACTTGTTTTATGAGATCTTTTGCATGGCTAACAAATGTTGAAGCGATTTCATTTAGCTTTTCGGAATCTGCACCATATGATCGCGTAATAAATTTATTTATTTTTCTTGAAACTATTCTATATGCTTTCTTAAAATTCCAGACCCAATGCCTGGATGCTTTAAAGTTTTCTAAATGTATTCCTTGATTAGCTTGCAAAGCCCATCTTTGAATGTCCAAATCATGAATAATATCACCCTTATCAATACTCTCCACAAAGTTATTATAAACGGATTCCGAAATTTGTAGCAATTTTTCCCGTCGTGTGCTTCCCCGGTTTACTGTTTCTTCCCATCTAGAACAAATAAAAGAAAATTAAGACAAATCGTAGTTATATTAAATGGAGTTCACTGTTTACCTGTACAATTGTTGGAGAGTTGAAACTTTTCGAAATTTATTTTGGACGGTTGCTAACGTAAGTCGCTTCGTTTTCCCACTTTTCCAATATTCCACAGCCTTGGTTTTATATTCTAAAGTGACAATACCGCCTTCTTCTGGAACACATTGTTCATCTTCAGCTTCCATCGCGTCTAGAACTTCTTCGCGTGTAGGTGCGTATTCATCATCTACGAAGTCTACGGAATGTGGTCTAACTGGATTCAAAAATTCCAGTGTTGTGTCAATTTCCAGCGAAAATGAAGTATCTTTTTGAACGTCAAGAAGCATATCCTTTATTATGTCGTGTAGTTCTACTTCGTGGTTATTCACAGGTGTTAGATTATTGTTATTGGCAACGTCAAACGTTACCATGAGCAAGCGAATTACATTTAAAGTATTTACGACAACCATTTTCAACACCACAGGTTTGTTACACAATCTAACAACAAATACTATTAATATCAGGTGGGGAATTTATATAAGCAATGTTATCATTTATCATTGCATTTGGTTGGTTATTGACTTAAAAAAAAAATGTTTACACCAGTAGATAAAAACTTCGAATGTAATTACCAAACAAAACAATGTGTTATCTAATCAATATAATACCGCAGAGATATACAGTAAATTTCATTAACTTTGCATGTGGTTTACATATTCTCAAATTTCATCTTTTAAATTTGTGGGATTGAGATCATCCCTTGCAATAAGTATTCAATAATATATATACCTATATATAATAACATAGTACATGAAGTTCTGTTAGATATAACCAAGGATATGGTGATATTTACTTTAGGAACACCCTGTATATTGTAACACCTACACAGTTTTAAATAGAATTAAAAGTCACACAGATTATATCTTAAACTTTTCTTTGTATTGTTACAAAAACACCAGCAGTGTAAGCGCAGGGCTTAATGGAACACCCTGTATATATGATAGTCACATATTTTGAAAGAGCTTGATGTATGCTGCAACTATTGCATTTACACCTATCTTCTATCTTTCTTTTTACTGGAGTTGTATGGAAAAAATTGAAAATCTGTTAATTTTCGATGGGGTGTTTCACCCCTTAAAAGTGAATGTCCGCACAAAAAAAAAATTGCGTATTGCACACCTATATATGTTCTATATATTCCCAAAGTTTCAATTTTTTTTGAATTTCCGGGTTCGGGATCTTCCCTTGTTAGTATTTTTCAGAGGAGTGTAATTTCTCTGAAAAACACTATTGCAATCTGCATACATCATCATCGCCTTTATAAGCACAGATACTCAAATCCTAAGCATCTATTAACACGACCTCTTCACCGATGATAATCTCGAAAAATAAAAGCACAACATCGCCCATTTAGAAGATCCGATAATAAATGAGCTGCTGCTCCTCTCTAACCATGCTTTGCGCCGCGATATTATACCGTGTATATGAAGCCAGCCAACCCACTTATCTTAGCAACCGTCTACACATTGCACGTCGATGCATCGCATTGGTTGGGTAAGATCTCTTACCCCCTGAATGCTTATATCTGCTGTTCGCTATGCAATCTCTAGCACGATGCGGCGGTCTGGTATAACTCTACGGCGTAAAATTAGCTGCGGATTATGAGATAACGCGTCTCTCGCGTCGGGGAAGACCTAACCTATACGCCGCGCCGTTGCAGCTGGTAAAACGAGCGTAATAAGCTTCTAGAGACTCGCGCTAGCTTGAAAGCTTTTTTAAATTACGACGCGATAAATATACTATTACGACCTGTGTGTACCTTGTACGAGGTGCATGCTTTCTTCTTTTTGCGCTTTGAGTAGTGTTTTGGTCGATTTTTGTTTATGTTGCAGGTCGTTGAAAGTCGACACCGTGGAAAATCTAATACGTAAAATGTGTAGATGGACTATAAAATATGTTTTTTTTTAAAGCTTCATATCACCTGAATGTTACGATTTTATGATGTTGAAATACGCTTTGATATAAAAGTAATGCTTGATGTGTCATTTCAGATTGTATTTTTGAACTAAAACATTCTAGCGTAGGTTTTTTAATTCTTTATTATTTATCAAACTTTTTGCAGTGATATACACTACCAGCGATAATTATTTCTCCACACAAAGAAATACATAAAAGAAGTGCTAACTGAAAGGAAGTTCCAGTTTTGCATTTAATAAAATACTCTTAAAACGAAGGAATTTATGATCTTTATTCTATTACAAAATTTATTTGACACAAAAAGAATTAAATCTTTGTTTGTCGCACACCCTTGCGGCATTCTTTCTATCAATTTCGTCAGTAGCGGGTTCAATTTTAATCCAGACTTCTTGTAGTTGTTTCCACAACGATTCCTTGGAAGTTGGAGGATCTATTTTCATCTACCTGTCGAGTTCCTCCCACGAAAGCTCTATGGGATTAGCATCTGGGCTTTGAGGAGGCTGTTTCATTATTTTGATATTGCTCTCATGTTCCACCGATTCTAAATATTCGCGGTACAGTTTAGAGGTGTGTTCCAGATCATTACCATGCTGAAATATAAAATACACCGATTATGCTCATTCCAGATGGTATAGCATTTGTTTCCAAAATTTCCCGGTAGCACTTTTTTCTTCAAATTCCATCTATTTTAACCAAGTCTCCTACGGATGCGACGGACCCCAAACCATTACCAATCCGCCCTCTTGCTTGACTGTAGGTACTACACATGATTCTGCTACTCGTTCTCCTTTCGATCTTCGCACGAACATTCTTCTGTTGGAACCGAAGAGTTCAACTCATCGGTCTTCAAAACATTTTTCCACTGCAGCCGTTTTATGTTATTTTGCCTGCGTAAAAATGGTTTACGCAACGCTATTCGGCCAAATAAATCATCCTCTCTTAACCCCCTGTTCACAGTGGTTAAACTAAACGCTCAATACTTATTTCAGCCAGTAGAGGGTTTCAGCCGATTCTGGGACCTCCTCATTGACCTTGATTATGCATATGCATTGATCAAGGTCAATACGGAGGTTGCAGAATCGGCTGAAACCGGCTAAGGCCAACCCCAAGGTCGAGGTCAAGGCCAATCCCAAGGCTAGACCAACGATGGATTAGGGTCTCGGCCAAGGTCGGGGTCACAGTCAAGGCCCGACCAAGGTCAGTGACAGGGTCAATGTTGAGGTCAAAGTCAATGTTACCGGGTCAAGGCCAGGTGAGGTCGTTTTCAAGGTAAAGCTTGTTCCTCCGACTGAATAATGGAGGGTATTATAACATAGAACGTATTGTTGATATCAGAAGTTTGAGAACTTAGGAGATATTAAGAAAGAAGAATATTAAAAATGGGTGTTATATTAAGAAGGAAGAATAAGTGCGAATTATTCTTTGTTTTTTTTTTGAAGTGGTTGATGCAGAGCTCAATGAAATTCTTACAAAATTTGTTGATACTGATATGGAGCAGAAAGAAGATGAATCTCTTATCGAGGATAGTATCAGTGATGAAGATATGGAGGATAGTATCAGTGACGGAGAATTTGCTGAAGAGGGGGAAGAATTTTTTATGGAGGACGGTATTAGTGAGGAAGAAGTGCTGGAAAAGGAAAAAGAGCTGGAAGAGGAAGAAGATATAGATTTTGATGCTGATACGTTAATATTAGTTCAAAATATACTAGATGATTTTAATGAATTTTAATTTGAATTATGTAATGTATGGGGCTAAATCTAAAGCTTTAGCCTTGACTCTAGTGGTGACCCTTGCCCTCAGAGCCGGCATTGGCCTTGAGGATGGACTTGACCTTGACCTCTGGGTTGGCCGTGACCTGTCTAAGCCGATTCTGATACCCCCTCCTTGACCTTGACCTATGCATATGCATTGTCAAGGTCAAAGAGGAGGTCCCAGAATCGGCTGAAACCCTCTACTTCAGCCGTTATTTCGGGTGCAGCTTTTCATGTATTCCGTTTACTCATCGTAATTACTCGACGATCTTCCACTGGTGTCGTCACTTTCTGTCGTCCTGTTCGTTTTCGATTTAATAATTAATCCGATATAACCGGAAGTTTTAGATAATTGCGAGTATTTTAATTCAATAGTACGTGTAGACTTTAGTACATTACCAAGTTTTCAGATATTTCCAACGGATACTCTTTCATATATCAATCAATCTAGTTTCTCATGAGACACCCTGTATAGACAGACACCTTTTAATTTGTCATCCTGCGTTCAGCTTCCAAATTGCGCGATGTTAAACGCGTACTTTCCTTAGGAAACGTAATTTTCCGACTCCTAATTTGCAAATTGCACGTTTGCCCCCCGTCTTTAAACACCGGTACGTATACGAATGTCAACCGGCGTACGAACTTTTCGCCTGGCGCTTCCAAAATTTACACCCTACCATGACTTAAGAACTCCCGCTTCTCAAGCCGGCGGAGTAATTTATAGCTCGCGTCCGTAACGATTCAGAATTTAATATATCTTTCGGATATTTTGCCTCTTCCTCCTCCTGCTCCTCTTAGTTCATCGAAAAACAAACTCAGAACTTCATTAATCACTTAATTAACTTCGACACACTGTTTTTAATCCCGTTCTCGCTAGAGGGAGTAGCTTCAACATGACGAGGAAGGGAAACCGGTTGGTTCTAGAAAAGGGTAAGCAATAGGAAGCGGGCTGAAGAGGAAAAAATAATAAAAAGAAAAGCGAGGATGGCTATATTAAGTTGGCGTCGGGAGTTATTTACTTTCCCAGATGAATAAATCGATTAACTCTACTTTTTGCGACTCCTAGAAGTAAGGGTTTTCATGGATTAGTGTTTAACTCTACACTGGCGTTCTATTTTTTCTTCTATTTCAGTTTCCTAGCTTCGATTTATACAAACATGGCACATCGCCAGAAAGCGCATAAAAAACGACGGGAAGTGGAAGAGAAACTTTTGAACTTTAATTGAAAACTTTATTCCAATTCGAAGCGATTGGTAGATTGCGGGGATATCGAGAAGGAGATGTGAGGGAACGAGGCGGAAGTGACTGTGCGGCAATCGAAAGAAAATACCTTTAATTTCCATCTCGGGACCCCTTGCCTTCGATTGCAAAGTTGGTGATATTGTTAGTTTCAAAGTTGTCGCCCTGTCGGATCGTCTACAACTGTTCCTAATTTTTTTCTCTTCTTTTGTTCTGTCTCCCATCCACCTATTTACTTCGCTGAAGAGATCTGGTGATCTCTTATTCTTTTTCCCCTTATCCGCGTCTTGTGAGAATTACGACTGAATTCTTTTAGATTGAAAATTGAATTTAGATTGAAGGGCCGAAATCTACTCGTTTTATCGTAGTCGTCATGCCAAATTCAATGATTACTTCTCCCTTGAAGATCACCTGGTGTTCTGCAATGATATTGTCTCGGTTATAAGTGCACTTGGCCATGAATATCACACTGATGGATGGCGTTTGTTCATAGATTCATCCAAAGCTAGCTTAAAAGCCGTTTTACTTCACAATGGAAATAAATTGCCCTCAATTCCTCTGGCCTACTCAGACAACATGAAGCAAACATACGACAATATGAAGATTCTTTTAGAAAGAATCAAATACGATGAATTTAAATGGAATATCTGCGGCGATCTAAAGGTTGTGGCGCTATTACTCGGGATTGCAACTCGGCTACACGAAGTACTGTTACTTCCTGTGCAAGTGGGACAGTCGAGACAAGAAAAACCATTATGTAAAGTGTGACCGAGACGAACATCATTGACTCCAGGAGTTAAGAATGTCGATCCTCGGAAAATTTATCTGCCCCCTTTACATATAAAGCTAGGACTTATGAAACATTTCCCCAGAATCAGTGATGCTAAAGTAAAGGAGGGTATATTTGTAGGACCCCAGATCAGGGACTTGTTTCGAGACGAAAAGTTCAGTAAAGAGCTGAACAAAAATGAAAAATCCGCCTGGCTGTCATTTAAGAATATTTGTGAGAATTTTTTAGGCAATCACAAATCCGAAGACTACAAGAACATTGTAAAAGACCTTTTAACTTAAGTTAATTCATTGAAAAGTAATGCCATCACCTATCACCATCTGTGGACGCGCATTTCGATGTTATACATCTCATCGGCATAGCTTTGTGGAAGGTAATGGCATTTCAATATTTACATGTACGCATGAGGAAATCTAATTAGATATCCTCATAGATGGTGGATAGGTGATGGCATTACTTTTCAATTAATTAACTTATGGCGGTTTAAGCCAGTAGTTGGGACTACTGCCGCGTCAGAATTTGTAGCAATACGATTTGTTCAGTTCTGTAGAGGCGTTTGCAGTAATTTACTCGACAAAAACGTACAAATGAGGATATCTAATTAAATTTCCTCATGCGTACATGCAAACATCTACTTTGTATATATACGATTTAAAATATTGAAATGCCATTACCTTCCACAAAGCTATGCCGACGAGATGTATAATATCGAAACGGGCGTCCATAGATGGTGGATAGGTGATGGCATTACTTTTCAACCAATGGGCTTAAATCAGGGAAACGAGGCGGCCAATTGACGGGTCCGCAACGACCTATCCATCTTTTTCCAAAATGTTCTGGCAGATAATTTCTTACCAACACAAATACGTAATGATATTGACAAATAACACATAACTTGATTTGCTTCTTAGGTTATCATGGAAGATAACAGGATAATCTGATTTAATCAAAAACTTTTTTGCTTAAATTTTTGTTTTTGTAATTTTCTCAGCTGCTAAAAAGAATATTCTGATTTTTGAATTGGTGGTTTTGAAACAAGCAAAAAATTTTTATAAAGAATGACATTTTTGCGTTAAGTTACAAATAAAATTTTTTTCCCTCTTGTTCAGTCCATCCAGGGACACACTGTATATTAATTTGGGGGACAAAAATGTTTCAATTTTGTTAACCAGTGTAATGGGTGGCCTAGTAATAATTTGTTAGATTCAGACACAAAAATAATTTACAAATTCAGAAATGATTTGTATGTCAAGAAAAATATTTTATTTTATAATGACAAAGTTGTAGTACCGTAATCCTTATATAATGAAATGTTACTGTTACACAGGTCATTCCTAACAATTTTTTTTTGCTGCGGTGACGTTGTTATAGCTACGAAGAACTAATATTCGTATTCGATATTTCATGTCGAACCCAGTCCTTGACAAATAAATAGTTGCTTTATAACATTAATCTTTAAAAGTCTACAATTTATTAAACAATAGCATCCAAACGCTAGATATAATCCCAGTGGAAAATTTTCACCAACAACAAACGTTTGCATCCCCAAACTTTCCGCCAAAACTCGAAACTTTCTACCAAACAACAACTCTGTACGTTAGAACAGCGGACAATAACAAAATAAAACCCAAAAAAAAGGGCGCTAACGTACTCATTGTCAGTGAAAACTTGCTCCACTAGATAATTGTGCAAAGTTAATCTCACTCACTTCTCTCAAATTCGGCATAAGTACACAACATACGCTTACCCAGTTTTCGCTAATATTAGAAGAAGGAGAAGTTGCTTACCCATTAGCGAAAACTATACCTACGAAAACTTCAGCCAGGCATATTGCGATAATACCGAGTTCAAATACTCCTTCCTCTACCGCCCTAAGAGTTATGTTTATTTTTACGTTAAGGTGGAAACAGTCTTCCCTTATAAGGAGGAAAACTCTCCTAACTATCTAATTAGTTTTATGAAGTTCGGATCTTCCATGTAACTTAAAGATGGATACATTTATATATCGACCTGAAACTTGCAGAAAAGTGAACTTCATGGCGTGTATATAACCGACTATACTGGATGTAACTAATTACTCCAGTAACTCGGAAAATATCTTGAAAATTAAACTAAATATGGGATGCGTCAATAATCACAGGTTCCTCGTACATGCAGCTGTCATGAACACGCGATATGCAGTGCTCTATTATTGTGTTTGGCATTTTTACGAAAGTTTCCATCAAGCGACTAAATTCACAAAACATTTGCACATGAAAGTTATAGCTACTAAATTCAAGAAGCAAGTAATCAAACTATCTCATCCATCTTTTGATGCACAAAATGTTAGCAGGCCTTTTTATCTTTTCCTCAATAATGGCCGAAGGACGATCCATGGCTTACCTTTACCTTCACTACCACCTCATCGAACTTTAACGAGTGTAACAGACCCTGTTGCTGTACCTTACGTTAAATTACCCAATATACCTGGGCTCACAGATTCGATTGTTGACATCATAAGAAAGGATAATTTAAAAATTGCTAAATATAATGTAAACCCATTAAATAGGTTATTCACAAGATTAAAAGACCCCACTCTAGTTGATTTTAAACAAAACGTCATCTATTAAATTCCTTGTAAATTTTGTAAGCAAATATATATTGGCTAAACTTTGACCTGGTTAAAATCTAGAATCGCCAAACATCGTAGTGATTGCAATCTAAACAAATAAACTAATATGTTAACTATTCGATCATGCGGTTGACGATGGAGACCCACGAGTCCTTGAAACGACTGTTCCGAAATAATTAATAATTTGTGTAGTGCGGAATGTACCGATACTTGGTGTTGTTTACCATATTACCCCACAGTCCTTGCTATCATTATGGAAATAATTGTTTGTCAAAAACTTCCCTTTCTTTATTTAATAAACTAACTTGTTTTATGTTTATACATATCTTAATATAAAAGCGATCACCCCACAAAATACCTCCACCACCCTAATAGGAAGCAAATTTCGGAAAGCGTCTTTTCCGCAACGCCATTAAATCCCATTACCTCTTGCGCGAAAACGACTTTCAACCACCACCACCAGTCACAACAGACTCATTAAATTTTCCGCGGAGTAATTAACATTTGACAAATTGAGCGATTCCCCGGCGCATCACTACTTTCCCTACCGCCATCCAACGAGCTGCCTATAGCAGCTTTGGGCGCCCGCCGAGACGTCGACAACAGCAGTTTTCGTTCCCACCATCAATCGGGAAGCAAAGTTCGACTTGATGGTTAATTAACTTCGAAAGACGTCTTCGGTTCTTATCGCATTTCAGACGACATAATTAATACATTTACTTTATCCGTATAGTTGGATACCGCCACCGAGAGATGCTATGAGATGGATCGTCTTAAGTTCAATTTAATTCCCCACAGTTCTAGGATGCTACACATCGCTCTGTACCTGGTATACGGACTGCAATACGTTGCCGTTGTAATTTTGTGGGAGGGTAGGACGTATCGACGTGGAATGGGACTGGGATAAATAGGTTATGAAGTTTCGAAGATGATTAATTAAGGTAGAATTGAATTTGCAACGGGATTAAGGGAATTATAAGGGAGGAATGTTGGGAGAGAGTTCTTGGGTGGCATCAAATATGATCAAATTAATAATCTTATTTATTTGCTGATGTATTTTTTTCTCTTTTTCGCTTATTTATAACTTATTTAATCAATTATATCGCTAAAATAAATTAATAAAATGTTTTATTAATTAATAATTTTCTATTTTGCAGCTGTTTTAAGACTTTCATAAATTCCATCACTTTGGGTTCAAATTTTTACGGCTCTCTTATATCTCGACATCCGGACGAACTAGGAGCAGCTCTTTAAAACCAAAACTGCTCTGGCTCTAACTGTTCCGATGCTAGGACGTCTCAAAGTTAATGATTTTTTTTTTCTCTGTGCACATATAGCAGATCTCTGCTTATCGGCCTCTAAAACCTTTGGCTTTTTTATACGCCCATCTAAGTCATATTCAGTTATTAAAGACCCTCTTTTTTAATTTCGTCATCAGTAAAGTTGGAGTATGCATCAAAAGTATGATCTCACTATGTTATTTACAGCTTTCTTTGGAAAAAGTTCAACGATGATTTCTTAAGTACTTTGCTTAAAGAGAAAAGCAATGATGGAAAAAATGATTTTATAACGTTTTTATAAGAACCCTACAACTTGTGGAAGTAATGGCAGTACAAACGAGTTATATTTATTAAACTTTCCTCAGTATCCTCAATTCTATTCTTTCGTAATATCTTTTATTAATATTCCAATTTACTCCCTTAACAGCTTAAGCTATTACGTTGTAATTCGTTTCTTTCATTTTGTCTCTAAACCTTCTGCGAACCCAATTAAGAACTCGAAGGACTCCTCCCCCCAGAATATTAAAACTAAAAGGAAAAGGTTCCCTCCCTAATTGAATCGCAATATTTCTCTTATTTTCTTTTCTCTTTCATTTGATCCACTTACTCTTACAGGTTTTTTGCAAGACATTTTCTATACACGAACGAAAATTATAAAAGAACTCATCACCGGAGTGTTCAAAGAATGAAGCAACAGCAAAGAAATATTTAATGGAAAGAAAAATGGGGAAAACGAATCTAATTAGTTACGGGTTGTGAGGGATGGGGTTACGCTGGGGCGAAGTAACTGAAGTAAATAAAAATAGTGGCAAATAAGAAAAAAAAACAGGTAGAATAAAAAAAAATTGGAACAAAATTGTACGATATAGACATTTTTCATATTAACGCTAAATATATAAAGACAGCAGCAATGGATTATTATTTTCGATTTTTCAGATAAAATAACAGCTTAGCTATTATAAAGTGATGTTCGTGGCATCAAGATTCCCGTGGTGTAGCGGTTAGCACGCCCGTCCGGCAAACGGAAGGTATCAGCTTCGATACTTTACCAGGACGAGATTTTTTCAAATATTTACTTACGTCGGAAATTTCAAGGACATTAAAAATTTTACTAAATGTTAATTAATTCTACCATGAGTCAGAATACTCTGGGATCCATCCTTGGATATGGATAGGGCTAAAACTTCTTCTGACCACCTACAAATTGGACACCTCACCGCAATTAAAGAAAAATCGAAACATTGAGGCTCTTTTTGAAAAGCTCGATGGTATACTTGTGACTTATCTTCTAGGATATTTTGCTGATGTTAATCTCTTGATATACGATTCAGGATTAAATACAGGCTTTTACTGGTATTGGGAAAGTTGCAAAAATATATTTTTGTTTTGTTTTTCCGCAAATGATGTTTGTAGATGGTATCAATTAACCAAATCCATGTTAATTGAAAGTACTACGGCAATATTTTATAATTTTCAATTTTTTTTAATCAATAAATTTTGGATCTTTATGGAGCAAAACAAAAGGTGACTGCTTTTTTCAGCATTTACACATAGTATTGGATATTTGAGCCGAGTTTCAGCTGCCAAGTCAAAGCCAATGACTGCCTCACTTACAAGGGAACATAGGTAAGTGTATCTCACCGATTTAAATGAAATTTTGTAGGTTTATAGACCGATATAGTGCAAGAACCTACAATCTCAACACTACCCTTCGCTGTTTGGTTTAATAACTCAGGAACTACGGAGATATCAAGAAAAGTTAAGACAAGATTTAAATTGTTTTACACACTCTTAACGATGGCGTAAAAATTTTCTCCATAACAAATATTTGTTTAGGGCAACAACCCCCCACACCGTTATTTTTTGACAAATTTCCGAATGTTTATATACTACAAAAATACAGAAAACTTCCCTTGCAGCGTACATCCGGAATTAATAAAATGATTAAATTTTTGTTTCAAGGGAGAACCATTTTGATGAATATATCATGATACTAAACTTACGCCTTTACGCCTTTAAGCCCCCCCTCACCATGCCTGTCTCATTTCTATGCCATTGATCCATCTAGCCCCTAAGATCCAAAGGTATTGTTAATGGTCTATTCTTCCTACTATACCCATCCTCCTTTCTTCACTACACACCGTTCAATTCTTTTACTTATGCATACAATTTGAGGTTCCAAAATCTCCTAAATGAATTTGGAGATCTTAGAAGTAGAGATATTCAAATACTACTAACAGATTTTGTTTATTAATACGAGAATTGACATTTTACAAAAACAAAACAAACAAAAACAGCTTCCAAATGTACAAAACATCAATACATTCTGTTATTTGCCTTTAACTTTGAAATTAAACTTAAGAAATAAGTTTAAGTAAAGTAAAACCAAACATTTTGCATAATAAAGTCTTCACAACATCGTATATTAAAGAATCCTGACAATCAACGTTGAATAGCTCGAAAAGCAATTTACCATTTAACTCATAAAACATATTTCCTAATATTTAATAGACTCCGGCGCATCTCGAACAATGGGATTGCATTTAAATTGAAAATTTTAGAATAGCGACGCCGCATTGGACGCAATTCGCACGGGAAAGCGTAGCATAATGCTCCAGGAATAACTAGACCCGTCGTCTGTCAGTCGATTTTCTCTATCTCTCTCCCTTTTGGCTTCAAGATTGGCGAATTTATTGTGTGCATTTTTCAAACGAGATGCATAACCCATCAACGCGAACGAACGGAGTAAATGCGAATAGTAATAAGGAGAAAAAGGAGGAGGACGAACAAATGGGGAAAGATTCGAATGACAAGCGCAGGTTGCTTCGATTTTAAAGCGCGAGCGGCGAAATACGCGCGCTAGCTTTTTGATAGACGCGCCGAGCTGGATCGCTCTCTCTAAATGCGGTTTGGAGGCGGCGGAGTGGGGGGGAGCTGAAATGGTTATGGATGTCTTGATGAGATTGGTTGGTTTTATATCTCCGAGTGTGGCTGTCGATGCGCGAATTGAATTGATTGAGTGGCGTTTTCGAGAGGGACTCGAGATTTTCTCATTTACGAGTGAGAATTGGACATATAGGGAGAGTCAAAAGTAGGTAACAATTTTATGAAAATTGTTGAAGGTTGCTGTTTGCGTATCTAAAGGTCAAAGGCATATTCTTCGTAGTTTCTTCGACATTGAAGTATCCAAAACGATGCATTTTTCGTATATCCTGCAAGATTTTTCTTAGGAAAACCAATATTCTATTACTATTAGTTTTTCTAATAGTAATAATAACAATAATAATCTTTATTTGCTCCACAGTACAAACTATTTACAAGACAACATATTATATCTAGGTGAAAAAGGAGTTGCATGTCTCTTTAAGATATAAAACAGAAATATTATTATAAATAGTAAACATAAAACACTACCTAATAACTAAGATTCGACAAACGCGTGCTACGGCAGAAGCGCCGAGAGAGGATTTAGGTCGATGCGAAGCCAGTGGGGAGTTCAGTCATTCGATAGGCGTAGAAGTGAACGCTCGTTCGATAATTATCGGTGTACGTCTTTTAAAACATGGATCGTCGTAAACGAGATTTACCTTTAACATCGCATGTGAATAAATATATTAGCCGTTTACCTGGGTTGGAATATACAGGTACTATCACTCAGTGCAAAATTTGCAATATACAGTTGATTGGTCGCGATTTATTTCAATGTAGAAGACATATTAAAGGTAAACGTCATGTACTGAATTTAAGCAACAAGATTCCGTACTGGGAATTTCTATATGATTTTTTTTTTTCCTAATTTTGTGCAACATCCCACAACACCTAGTAGACAATGAACACTTTCGTCTTTTTTGGAATAAATATGTTCCCTCGTGGAAACTACCAACCAATAGACAATTGCGATACAATTTACCACATTTGCAGGATACAGTAAAAAAACTATATAGTAGACGAGTTGAACAATAAAAACATTTGCGTATGTGTGGATGAAACAACTGATGCACAGGAACATAGCGTGATCCATGTTGTAGCGCGTCCTTTAAAACGTAATGATCCAGCAGTTTCCTTACTATTAACCAGTAAAAGGATTGCAAAAAGTGATGCTGAAACCATTGTGAAAATAAAAGATTCGAATGCTGAAAGCTGATAGGATGTTGAAAAAATGCTTTCCGATTATTCTTTACATAACATGTCCCATACACGCGTATTATCTCGTTGCAGAAACCATTCGAAAGAAGTGTTTGTAAAATCTCCCAAACATATCCGCGTTTTCAAACAATTGTGTCCGAAAGTTCCACTACCACCTCAGCCTGTAATAACTCAATGGGGAACATGGCTCCAGGCAGTATTTTATTATCATAAATATTTCGTAAATGTGAAGGATGTGATTTTAAAATTAAAATCAAATGAATCTGCAGCTAAACCCCGATGGACTGGTTACACAAAATAATCGTGTCAAAATAATAGCTGGAATCAATTTTTAAGATGTTTTACTCAATATTTCTCTCACCTTTCAAAGCGTATTCCGTAATCAGAATAATTGGAATCCATTTCCATCATCTTTGGTTGTATTCTAAACACTTATGAAGGAGAAGCTGTCAATGTTATAATTAACAATCTTACAACTAACACCAGCTGCAGCGACTTAGACTCTTGAATTTTATTTAAAGAGGAAAATTTAAAAACTGACCTACATGTAAGGGCGTTGGGCATATTTAGGTTAAGCCGTATTTTTGAAAGAGCCATAAAACAAAGTAGAAACAAGATAAACATAATAACGTTAGATACACAATTGCAGCAATTTCTATAAAACGCAAATTGCTTTCCCAGAACAAACCAGATTCGAAGCGAAATTCGTGCAATATTGATGTACCAAGATGGAACTCGAACTTAATATATTCATAATACACTTTTCTCGATTGCAAACGCTTTCTTGGAATGCCCCGTTTCCTATAAGGGCTATAGTACCGCTGTAACTAGCGACAGTCCTAACAATAATGGAAAAATATCCTACTTCCTGGAAGCTTTATTAAATCTACAGTACGACTATCGTTCTTAATCATATTCCCTCAATTCCAACTCCTTTGAGTTCCTTCATCGTATTAGACAACATATTTTTCCGTTGTCGGCATTAAAATTAATTGGATGTCCTTGTTGTCAGATCTTACAGGATAGGGAGAAGTGGAAGAGAGTTCTAGGTGGCGTTAGTTTCCCAGTTGGTAAACTCTAACTCGGGAAGAAGAAACGGGCGTCTAGAATTGCATCTCCGACGAAGGAATGAGGTTTCTATCTAACGTAAGTGATATCGTTAGATGGAGAGATACAATACTGGCAACGCAATAAAGTAAAAAAAAAATGAATAATAGAAGACGAGTCTCGTCTGTATTCCACTATTGTATTGTGTATTTGGTAAATATGAAATTGCCTGGGGGCTTCTTTATTCGATTCCCTTCTTCGAAATGTTCGTATGTGTATGGCTTTCCGGTAAATGTAAATTGCACGAGATGTACCGCCATGGGTTGTATTCTTCCATACAGTTTATTCAGAATTCATAGAGGCATGCATATCTGTAGAGTTTACGAAAGAAAATTATACTCTTGTAATGAACATATATTGGTATATCTTTAAAAATGTTATAGCGCAATATATGAAAAAGCATTATAATGCTCGGCGTTCAATTTTTGACGTTTTACGCCTTAGGTACGAATCTAAAGCTAAATGGTTTTGGGGAACTGAATTCAATGGATTATAATTGCAGGCAAAGCGGTACAAACGTATACACTGTAAGTTCCTATTTCACTTCAGAAATCACAAGAGATTAACATCCTTTTGTAGCAGAAGATCCATACCATCCTGCACTATGTATTGGCTTTGAAATTTTAGGTTCATCAAAGTGTAGTAAATTTCCATCAAATGGTAATTGGCGTTACAGCTTTCAAAGAGCTAATTTTGATAAACTTCCTAACTACGGTTGGATTGTGTTAAATTGTTCCGATGTCAATTTCGTGATTGACCAGTTTTATTCTGTATTGCAGAAAATGTTTAATGGGTGTGTACCCTAGTATCCTCTCAATAATTAAGAATTTCCACTTTGGTTCTGTTTAGAAATTCGGCATAACCTGAAACTAAAAGACTACTACCGGAAAAAAATGGAAAACAACGAAAGACCTTACGTTTCCTCGCGAATTTAGAAGACTTCGTTCGTTAACAAGAACGCAAATATCACGCACATATTGTAATCGCACGTGCCCGGAGTTCCTCTCTGGACTGTCTTGGATTTAGGAAAATTTCGGAATTGAGAAAAATGATTTATTATTTTGTAATTGTAAATTGTAAGTTAATAAATTGTTCATGAATTATTTTCTTTTCCTTCTGTGTATGACTAGAGCTTAAAAGAAATGGCCAAGCAATAGACTTATGTCAGAGTCCATTTTGAATAGTATTTGGCTTCTCTCCTAGCTGCCAAATATCCATGCCTTTACATCATTACGATTTCGTGATAGAAAATCCATTACCTCTGAATGTTTTTGTAGTACATTGATGAAAGGGAAAAAGTACAACACACAATTTATTGTAATAGGAAACAAACCTAATATTGTAACAAAAGATCTGCTGAAAATTCCCCAAATTACAGATCCACCTACGCAGTAATTACCCTTGTATTTCTTTTCGGAATCATAAAATTACCTCCGAAATATATCAAGAACACGTAAGCACGTATGTACATTTACATACAGTCAAAATTTAATACGAATTTAATGTATGAAAAGAGTATCTTTTCTCCTTCTTCAATGCCTTATTTGTGCACAAAAGCAAGGAGAAAAAAAAGAAGGTAAGTATGGAAAGGAAAGAAGAGGGGGAGGCAAGCGAGGAATACATGAAAATACCTGAGCCTCGGGTTTCACATTTCTTTCCTTCTTTCATAAAACGCTGCTAAGAAAGCGAATAGAAGCGTCGTATACATATATATATATAAGGAATATAAGCATAGCTAAATTGATGCTTTCGGAGAGTAGAAGGGGGCGCCAAAGGAAGCTCGCTATTCCGGGGTTTAATGACGTCTGTTGGAAAATGATATGCGTTTTCTTTTGCGAGCACCCTTTATGATTATTTAATGTGTTATAATGGCACAATGGCGTGTCGACAACTTGTTCCGGTCTCTCGCGAGGGGAATGCTTCTAATGGCTAGCAGCAATGGCTTTGGGTGTAATGTTTTTTGGGGTAAAAAAGAAGCGTTATTGACAATATGTACTTTGCGTTAGACATGAAAGGAGGGTAGTTAAAAGGATGAATTATTGAAATCAACTTGAGAAATTTACCTTTTATAATTATGAAGTAATAATGATTTTGCTTTTAAAAATTGCATTTGTAAAACGGCCGAGGAGAGGTAAAGATTATGAATATAACATTTTAACGCTTGTATGAAATAATTGATGCAAATAGCGTACGCTTTATTCCAGAGTCATGCATATGATTCTTTCTTCACATTTTCACTTTTATGACTACTGAACCGACTAAACTGAATCTTTAATACCACTAAATTGACAGCGAAGTGTATAATACTTCTATAGTAACATATGAAACGGTTATATTATTTATCGTGATTTACTTGCTACATTTATAACGCCAGTTTGTAAAAATAAGTTCCGATAATGATTCGAGATATTTCCGAAGCTATGACACACGAAGCAAAAATATTTGCACTAAATCTTCTTCCGGCAAAACCAAGAAAGCAAGAATAAGATATGAACGTAGGTATGTGGACGACTGAGCGTGAGAAAAACCGGAAATGGATAGCGAATTCCGAGAATCGGCTTCTTTGTTGCGGTTAGCGGGTTAGCTCTCGGAATAGCATAAACAGCTCCTGAAACAACTTCAGAAACAGCTTAAATAGCTCTCGGAACAGCTTGAACAGCTCCAGAAACAGCTTAAATAGCTCTCGGAACAGCTTGAACAGCTCCAGGAACAGCTTAAAATGCTCCAGAAATAGCGTGAACAGCTCCCGAAACAGTTTAAACATCTTCCGGAAGAGGTTAAACAGCTACCTGAATAGCTCATGAAACACGTTAAACAGGTCCCGGAAGAGCTTAAGGAGCTCCCAGAACAGCTTAAACAGCTTCAGAAACAGATTAAACAGCTCCAAAAGTAGCTTAAACGGCTCCAGAAATAGCTTGAACAGCTCCCGAAACAACTTCCGGAACAGGTTAAATAGCTACCTGAATAGCTCTTGAAACATGTTCAATAGCTCCCGGAATAACTTAAACAGCTTCAGAAACAACTTAAACACCTCCCCTAATAGCTTGAACAGCTCTCGGAACAGTTTAAGCAGCTCCGGAAGCACTTGAACTGCTCCAGAAACCGCTTGAACAGTAGCCAAGACAGCTTAAACAGCTCTCAGAACAACTTAAACAGCTTAAAACAGCTCTAGAAACAGCGTACACAGTTCTCGGAACAGCTTAAACGGCTCCAGAAAAAAACTTAAAAGATCTCCGAAAACAGCTTAAACAGCTCCTGGAACAGCTTAGCGGCTTCTGGAACAGCTTAAACAGGGATGCGTGGGTGAGGATGACAACGTAGTGAAAATAAGCCGATTCTCTGAATTCGTTCTCTACTTCCAGTTTTTTTTTCCATTCTAGTCATCCCCATTACTACTTATAAAAATAAATATAATATATTTAATGATCCCCAGCAATGTCAAGAAAGTCGAGGATAACCTCACTTTAGCATATATTCCATTGCAAATAAAACTTTTTAATCATCGTCTCTTTGGGTAAAATATTCTAATATGTTAAGAACTGCGCTTTCTTTAAAAGAAGATGCTGACAACAAAAAACAGAAGCATATGAGTTTCTTAACAAAACAAGCTGTCGATTACCAACTGAAGAAAGCAAAAACTTTTAGTAGGGAAGATATGATTAAATTTATTTCAGGAGCTTCATCTTGCTTTATTTAAGCTTGCTGTAGTTATGACTATTTGTGGAACTTGCCGATGTGAAGAGCTAGCTAATTTATGTGTGAACAATGTATAAGACAAAAATTACATGTTAATAATTAGGATCCTGGACACCGAAACGTATATTACACGAACATTCGTTATGTAACTAATGATACAATTAATGGAGTCAATACAATGGATTTATATAATAAGTAAACTGCATTAAAATCCTCAAGCACAATATAATCCAGATTTTTTTTTATAAATTACACGAAAGAAAAATGTACTGTACAATTAATTGAAGAAAAGTGGGTAGCTTTTTTTTAAATCATCCTGTATATATTAAAACAATTTTAAAGCTTGCACCCAATTAACCTACATATCTCTTAATGAAAATATTTTTAAAATATTTTGCCGTTTTTCGCATGTAAACCGACGCGAATCTGGTGCGCCAGCCTGTATACAGGCTGTCATATGACATGATTGCCACAGCTTAAGGCAGTGTAGCTCTAGCAATTTCTAGTCAAAAATGTCCAATAAACATACGCCGAAAACTCTATGTATGTTGTTCTAAAGCAGTAATGTTATTTTGGTATTTGTGACCTTTTATCCTATCGTTTAAATGTTGTAATGTTTGTCCAATGTAGACACCATTACAGTTATTACATGGGATCTTGTAAACTGCATGGATTTGTTTAATTTTTGGTTTATCTTTTAGTTTGGAAAATTGAAATTTTAAATTATTATAATTTTTATATATTACTTAAATGTTGTAAGGGATTAAGATTTTGTTAATTCTCTCGGAGGGTGGTTGCTGTATTTAAGGAGAATTTTGGGCTGTTTAATTTTATGGCGTTGTTAGGCTAAAAATGTAATGCCATTCTTTTCAAACATTAATTTTTATATTATTTCTAGGATTAAGAACATAAGCAAGAAAAATGATAAAGAATAATAAAGAACGTGTTTAATCTTTCGAAGCAAATCCACGGACGCACTTCGTAATAAAAAGGATACTTTATTAAATATAAACCATCTCGACTCCCTTTTCTTTAATTTTACGAACACTACACTATATCTACATGAAAGGGTCGCGTAAAAATCTCTAAAATACGAATAATCCCACAACTTTTATATTATCCACCATCCTAGAAGCGGATACATACACGGTTATCATACGAAAACTTTCTAAAAGCGCCACTCTTTCCGAACGTTATTCGCTTACAAGAAAATGAATTCATTAGCGTATCACATCCGGCTTATACCCGGGTTACATTTACAGCCCCGCAAGATGCAGCTCTTGCATAAGTGCATACAGGTGAACGTCGGCATTAATATTTATTTCACGGACATTTTCCGCGAGATAAAAGTTGTACGCCGACGGTGTTTCAAATACCCCATCTGCGAGGGTACTTTTTCCCCATTCCACAGGCTCCCTAGAAGGCAGCGGAAAGAGTGCTACTCGTTCAAGGTGTAGGCAATGCTAGGACTCCCATTGTTCCGAGCTTGATATCTAACTCTACGCGTACTAGCAGTAGGTAATCTTCATTACTTTTAAAACAGCCGTAACCCTTAAAGTTAAGTGGCCGTAAGGGGTTGGCAATCACCATGCTTCCTGCATCGTTCCGCCTAAAGCTTAAGCTACAATGATTCTCAAAAGTATAAGCACAGTAATGCAATAGTTGTAAGCTAAAGATTATACATTGCAATATTGAATTATCTCAAGAGCAAATCCATTTGTGAGCTCGTTGATGCAATTAGTGCTTGAGTTGACAAACGTCAGCAATATTCATAGATTTGTCCAAAGCATATGATTATATTTATCACTGCATTTTACCTCAAACCTTTTCAAAATTTTTGAAAATTTAGAGACAACGCCTAACTGTTTGCTGATGTGGTTATTCTTTAGAAGCAAACATTTTCATTTCCCAATATAACGGGGTGACTGATTTATTTTATCGTTGTTGATTAAATAAATAAAACTTTTCTTTTCTCAAGGCTATTCAAGTATTTGTCTTATCCTTGTATTAAGACAATGCAGATTAATAAATAAATTAGATAGTCTACTTCTAGACACTATTTTTAGAAAAAAAGAAACCAAACAAAACCTCCTTTGGATGCTGCAAATTCGGTGGAGTAATGAAGATCCAACAAGCCTTGCGAGTTACTAAAAACAAACTATTCGGAACGAAGAAGTACACAAACTTGAATACAAGTGAGACACAGAACACACAGGAAGAATCGTCTAGCAGAGCACGAAGGAACACAAAGGAGACACCAGATACAGAAAAACGGGAGAATCAGCTGCAAGGGAATAGAGTTTATCGCGACCATAAATTTGAATTTGACAGCATCTCTATCTTGGCCACAGCAAAGCATCACTTTCGAAGCTCAATCAGAAACATTGTCAGGATTTTAAGCTGAAAGGTTACTTGGGAGGCAATATTTCAGTTTACAGGTCAGGCTTATTTTCTTAGGCTGAAGCAATGAATTGAAACAGGCAGAGGTTATTTGGGGGGTAAGGATCTGTTTTGTGAACATTTTTGCATTGGTTCGAGGAAAAGCAATGTTTGTGGGTAGTAGCGAAAGGAGACAGAATTCTGATCAGAAACTGGGCGCGAGGCTGCAATTTAAATAGAAAAAGGGTCTTTGTTTGGAAAGAACAGGGAACATTGTCAGGATTTTGAGCTGAAAGGTTATCTGAAGGTAAAATTTCAGATTACAGTTCAGGCTTATTTTCTCAGGCTGAAACAATGGATTGAAGCAGGCTGAAGTTATTTGGGAGGTAAGGATCTGTTTGTGAACATTTTTGCATTGATTCGAGGAAAAGCAATGTTTTTGGATAGTAGCGAAAGAAGACAGAATTCTAATCAGGAACTGGACGTAAGGCTGCAATTTAAATAGAAAAAGGGTCTTTGTTTGGAAAGAACAGGGAACATTGTCGGAATTTTGAGCTGAAAGGTTATCTGAAGGTAAAATTTCAGTTTACAATCAGAAGATAAAAAGACACGATAATCTCGACATAGAAGATGGATACAGGCTAAATGAGACATGGAAGAAACTACAGGCATTAGAATTAGTTTACAAGATGAAACTTGAAGAAGCTAGCAGTATCAACAACGAAACGCTGATTCAAACGAGTTGAAAGAAGTTAATATAAGAGATACCAATGGTGAAAGTTTACAAGTGTTTAATAAAACATAATATTCAAGAAATCGTCTTTTTCGAAAAAAGATTATTGACCGTAGGAATCGTTTAAAGCTGTGGACACGCGGCGTCTCAGGCGCCATGCCATCTTGCGTTAAGCAGCCCATGAGCTGCTCGATAGGGGGTAGGAGTCTGCATCCCGAGGTGTTGTTGCTTTTCTCTAGACGGCATGTCTATGTTTCTCGACGCTAGGTGGCGTGGGGAGATATATCGTAATTCCGTTCGTGCAGAATGGCAACATATACTCGAGAGGTGAAAAACAATAGCGAGGGAGAAGGACACGTACGGAACCGCGCTGATGACGCCGGGTTGGCAGAAACATGTTCGCGGGTTTACGCTGTCCCTTTTCCCTCGTTTTGTTTTTTGCCGGAAATGATTCCACCAATACCATTAGCTATATTAGCATTAATTTTTTGGTTATTGTTACTAGGCGATCTTTTCATGTGTACCTCTTAAATTACAAAAATTTCAGTAGAAAATATATTTTTATAAAAAGAAGCTAATGGTTATATTTAGTTAACTTTATATATGCTTTATAGTCCATTAATTTCATATTTCACATTGCTATGTGAGTAGTAAGAAAGTACGTATCAACAGCAGTCCATCTCTCTCTAACAACGTAAATTTCGGTAAGCTTATCAGCACTTCCGCCTTTTGGACGCGATCTCCATCCCACTTTCTCTTGAAGCGAGTATGTGTGTAGGCGTGCGAATCCCGAGCGCTCGTGCGGCAGACGTTTACCTTGCGGGCGTGGGCCGGCTATCATTTAATACACATATTGTTCATATACAGAGTGGTTTTTTATCAAATATAAGACAATGTATTTCGTTATATTAATGGTAATCTATATTTATATCTATATTAATTAGAATCATGAAAAAGTGCATGTAATAGAACATAGACGTGATGCTAAGTCAAATCCAAATGACTAGTTTACTGAAATATTAACCAAATTTATATCATAATTGATCTTCCAAGATTCGCATCTTTGAACATTTAGTTGGGAGTTATCAATGTTATAGACCGTACAATATAATTTTTGTAACAAATATGAATCATTGTTTAATGCAAATTGATTTGAAAAGTCTTGGATTTTCCCGTATTAATACTTTCGCAGGTCAGTGTAGTTTACGAAGGGAAACTCACGTCTTCATCCGTAACAACTCGAAAGCATTCTTGTGAATTTTCTGTGTTATTAATTTTATACGTCTTACTGTGCCGCCAGCGGAAAAAGGAGGTGGCATAGGAAAGAAACGGGGGACGGGGGAAACGTGCGTAAAGAGGAGGAGCATTAAAGGGGAAGTGAAGCTGAAATACTAAACTCGGAGATGGATGATGAGGCTTTTTACTTTTAAGTGCTTTAGAATTGGAGTTTCTGGCCTGGAGAATTTTCAACTAAATTAATTCTCTCTCTTCTTGGTCGAGGTTTATCGTCCAGATTATGTAAGGGGCGCAAGGGTCTTCGGGGGGTAAGCGATGGATAAACGATTGTCTGATGGTTTTCAACTGGGAATATTTAGCGTTGTCGGGTGATGAAATGATATCCATTTCTCGGTGTTCGAGCATCCCGTAGGACGTTTCTTCCGAGTACTTTAACATAAAGCAACAGTTTGTAAAGGGTTTTAACGAGGTAAAGTTCCGGCATTAAAATGTATTTGGCTCCGATGAATATAACTTCGGTAATACCTACATTAATGGTAACATTTATTAGCTACATCACGAGTTTGAAAATTAAGATTAATTTGGAGTAATTTTTGGTATTGGGGTTATGTTTTCGTTTTATATTTGAAAAAAAAGGAATTCTAATTGTAATTTAATGTTCGTGAAATCTTAGTAAAAACTAAATATTTTTGTGAACACTCTCAATTAATTATAGTATGTGTTAGCGGAATCTTATTATTCTGTTTTATTTTATTACAGTGGCCCTACTTAAAACTAGTACGGTTACTTTGCTTTTCAATATTTAGATTGCCGCTAATGTTATTTACGCTAATGTTAAAAAGTTTGTTTTAAGATTTCTTTTGCAACGTAATTTTTTAATGAAATAGGGAGACTTAAATATCTCAACATCGACACCGTTATAAATTAGAATATGCAACAAAACACCAGTGGTTAGCTTTTGATAGAAGAAAAATGTTCTTAGCGCGATATAACTTTGAAGTAGCAGTAAAATGGTGGTATTCTAACTCTTTCAGGATGCCTGTAGGTCTTTAAGGTAATCATTCTATTATCATGGGTCACACAAAGCAGTACACACTACAAGAAATAACATTAATTAAAAAAATACGTACGGAAATCAGAAACTACAAATGTGGACAGAATATGCTTGTTGCTAATGTGATTAACTGGCAAAATAGAGAAGAACATTGAGGTGGCAAATGTAAAACTAGTGAATAAACACAAAAAGCGAGAAAGAATCCATTTGTAACATCTTCTAGTAGTTTTAGTAATTCCACAGTAAGGGAACGTCTATGAGATAACGATTTCTACCCTAGAAGACCCAGAAGTGTGCCATTGATAAGATTGCTATCATTGTTTTCAGAATTCGTGGATTTCCATTTGTTTAAAACTAGTGCTGGTATTGCAAGAATCAAACTAGAATACTGTTTTGTTTAATAGTACTTTAATAGAATTACATTACGGGAGTGGACTGTAAATTTTGGTGTTACCACTCGCGCGGCTAGAACGGAACTCATCGTAAAAAAGAGTCTACATTCAGTTTTGTTCGTATAACTAAATAAATCAAATCCTTATTACTACAAGTTTGCACGTCACATAAATTGTCAGTCATAAACTTGTCAGTCCGTTGAGAATAGGTCTTTTTAACGACCACTCTTAGAAGATATTAGATATTAGATTATTAGTTCTAACACAGAAGTGATTTATATAGATACATATAGGTCTACCTAAAATGCATGAACACCATAGTCAACCGTACGATCGACAATCTCGTACAGTTCCAGAATCCACATAATACTCTTTTGAAATATTTTTAAAAGTGAAATGTTTAAAAAACAAATTCAAAGACATTTTCTCATTGATTTTTTTGTTTAGAAATCACAGAACAACACGTCAATCTACAGCTTTAGTTCTCTGAAATACCTTGATTACTTTTGTAATACAATACCTAAAGCTTCAGAACAAATGAAAAGGGTCCGAGATTTGTTAACAAAAATATATCTCTATTACACACGTTTCGCAATTTTTCAAACATTAATCCATTTACAAAATTAAACCGTAAATCAAAATACATCGTTACCGATTAGCACAGCACCAGCACCGTTATCCACCCTCATCACCACCACCGCCATCGTTACGTCAAAACTTTAATTTAGGCAAAGTTATTACGCTTCATATCGCACCACCGGTACACTCTTCCCCGTTGCCACTCCACAACGCAGGAACCCTCCTCCTCATTCACTAAAACTTCTTTCTCCTCGTTTCGCCGACGTTTTAACGTTTAAAGACGTTGTTCCATCGCCGAAAATTTCACGCTAGAAGCCCCTCTCGTTTCTCTATCCTCTGCACCGCTTCTCGCGTCACCTCAATCCACTTATCAGCTAAAACAATAGAACAACGACGTCTAAAATCCCTTTTTAGCCGTGAATGGAATCGCTCGCGGGCTTTCAGCGCTTGCTCTCGCTTTCCTCTACAGAATATCTTCGCTCTCTTTCTATTTAGGGTCTCGGGTTTGCCGCATGGAAGACGTAGAAGCTAAAGATTGGAGTCTATACCTCAACCTGATGGCGAAGAAACCTTTTACGGCATAATGGCAAGGACCCTTTAACGATACAAACGCAGGAAGCTGGATCTTGTCGTCGTCCATGAGGATGCGTTTTTCTAGGAAAGTAGGGGCTTTCACCTAGAAGCGGTGTAACAAATTTTTGATTCGTCTAAGTTACTAATGTATGGATTGTATTTCAATTTGTAAAAGAAGGGAAATGATTGGAGGAGTAATATATTAATTTAATTAATAATTGTTTTCGGTGTTTCCATCAACTTGTGGCGTTAAAGTCTAAGAAGTTGCAATGTTTGACTTTAAAAGATCTCAATATTATATTCAGAATGATAAATTTATATTCTTTATGGTATTACCTATCCGTAAAATATAATTTCTTCAAAATCAATATAAGTTGTAACCGTAAATCCTGCCGTCTAGAAAGCAGCGACAAAAACTGGGTATTGTTTTTTTTATGTGTTTTTAATACATCATTGTAAGGCTGTGAGAATCATTTGGGGAACCGTACCGGCTTTTTATCGCTGCCTTCCAAACGACAGGCGTGTATCTCTTGGTACTAGGTGGCGCCAAAAGATACTTGGCTCGCCGTTTCGAAGGATAGTGATATAAGCCGAAAGGTAAATGGCGACGTGAGGTAGAGAAAATGCTCGGAGCAACGCTGGGACGACGGGTAGGCAGAAACATGCCTGTTGTCTAGTGTTTTTTTCTCTCTTCTCCTTTTCATTCTCCTATCAAAATCATTCTCATTGAGCTGCTGAACAATATGCATCTTATAAGGATGGAACTGTGTAATTTCAGAATTTTGTGCACAGGGCCCATCGAGCCTTCGAAACAGCTGTTCCGCATTAATTAATACTTTGTGTGGTGAGGAGTGTGCCGATGCTCTGTGTTGTTTGTCATACTATCCCACAGTCCTTGCTATCATTATTGATCTATTGAAGATTATCAAAAGTGGCACTGCAGGATACTAAGCTTTTACGATAATACAATTCCGTTTTAGAATTTCACTAACATAAAGCAAATTTATTGAGAAAATCTTCCAAAAAGCATTCACCAAGAAACTTCCTCCCAAATATAGATAAAACTTTTACGATAGCTAATCCCTCGCCTTTAAAACTCTCCCATTACAACGCCGCTTAATCCTGATTCAATTTAACAAAAATATCTTCGCTCCCAAAAACTTATTTTTATAACCGGATGATAGGATTACGAACAGACAATGCGCTAGGCAGAACCCGTTCTCCCATCTTTAAAGAAATGCTCTCTCCTCGCTCCGAGCGAGTTCAAATCCACTCCATCAAGAAATCAAAAAGCAATAATCGTTCGACAAAGTGAGTGTTCTCATTACCGCTTACGGCTTTCGGTGAAATTCGCGATAGCAGAATCAATTTCGAACTCACCACCAACCTAATAAAACTTAAATTACGGAAACATAACCTTCTTTCCGAAACGAAGAACGAGAAGGAGTCGCAATAAAAACGCCGTAAAAGAAACGATCTCGAAAGGAGAAGGAATGAAGCGCCCTCTGTCGGTGAATTCCGATAACAACAATATTATTTCCCAATTAACGGAGCAAGCTGGTCTTCTCGCCAATTGGCATTCGAAGGAATGGAATAAAAAAATGATAAAAGAATTTTAGAACGGAGAGATGGATTGAAGGAAATTGTGGAGTGGGTGAAAATATAAAGTTTTAAGTTTCTACGTCTGATAGAGTAGTAATGTGATTTTAACAACTTCTCATCGTTTTGTTCTTGCCTTATGATCCCCTTTTTTACTTCTAGACACTTTTTCTTATCTACTTTTACTGGGTACTTCTATTTGAACCGGAGTTCTTCTAGCATCCATTCATTTCCCTTGGAAAATTTTCTCTGCGATAATGGCCGGATATTGTTCCTTTTAGTTTCCGTTTACCGCCTGGGATTTCGAAGTTCATTTCCGGAAGTACCTAGACGCGTTTGTGCTTGGTGAATACAATTTGGTACAGCCGGATAGGTAAATATCTGGTTGGGAAATTGGTCCTATTGTAACATTTGTGTTAGGTTTCTTTTATATCATTTTAGACAGTCTCTATAGTCCCTCATAAGTTCAGCAGTCTTTATGTTATAAACAAATTGTTTCTATCTAATCTACAAATGTTATAGGGATTTTTATGCCTTTTTTACCTCAAAAGATTGCCAGTGATGAGTCGTGGTGTCGAACTCAGCTTTTAGCAGCGAAAGTAGAGTTAGTAATTTTTTAATTAACAAGTTGTATTTTTTTTGTTTTTAAGTAATCTAATATCAATGACAGCAGAATTTTATAACATTAGGAAAAGAAAATATTTAGCAAAATCAAATGGTTTCACATAACGATATCCAGGATTGCTTTTTGAGTTACGATATCAAAGGAAAAAACCAGAGCAATTTCTCTTTAATGCAAGTTTTCTATTTTAAGGAGTTACACAAAAAAGAAACGTGGTCCACAAGCAAAAAGTTAAGCTTTCTACAGAAATTTCAGAAATATAAAATTTCAACTTAACAATTTAACTTATAAATAGCTATCGGTTAGGGTTTGTGATAAGCTTTAAAGAAAGAAATATAATTTATCTTGTTTTAAATTTATATCAAAATTATTATTAATAAATCACTGTCGTCTCTCTTTAAAATTATTGAATCGTTTCATTTTTCTATCAAATAGTTTGATTGCTAAAAGTCAATAAGTGAGATTTCCCACGTTTTAGAACTAAAAGTAAACCCTGAGATAATTTAGCGTAATTTGTTTAATTTAATTTATTAAAATACAATTTTTAATTGATATTTATTCAAAAACATCACTATAATATGTACCCTGATATAGCGATATAGCCAATTTCACATTTTCCCAATCGGTATAGATCTACCAAGAATGTCACTAATAAAAAAATTGCCTTTATGGAGTTTATTAAACAATAATGAGTAATATTCGTGTTACTTACTCTATAGGGAGACTGGCTCAATTTCATGTTCAAGCAGCTTACCTAAAACAAGAAAAAAAGAGATTAGTGCATGTTGTATTTCGCTTTTATCAACATTGTTGTTTTTTTAGTAACAAGAATAAGGTTAATACTTTGAAGAAAAACACATGTAGTAGTTACTAAACCAATTATGTTGACAAAACCTGTAGAAATGTTTCCCGATTTCCCAACTGTTTACTACAGTTTGATTATGAATTTAATCTTTCGTAAAGTTTTGCGTAGTGCCAATGAAGATGTTCCCTACAATTACTTATACTCACTGGGTTCTGTACGCTTGTACCCAACTGTTGTTTTTCTTATAGGCGCCATATTGGATTTTTACATTTTTTAAATGATCATAAAAATGCTTTTCAACCATGTATATAACATTCCTATGTTCAATGAAGAAAAACTATGAAAAATATCAAAATTACGATTTGACCGTAGTAGGCTGTGATTTAAAGTATGTGCTTGCTCAACAACTGTAAGCGGTCGTACTCCTTAAAAGTGGTCACAAGAACACTGATATAAATTTGATGACCTAGCATCACTAAAACAAAAATAGGAGTAATATGAAACGTACTAATACTATTTAATCAAAATGATTGAAATCGGTGACTGAGACAACAATAAAAAAAAATTACAAAATCCTAGAATTAAGGCTAAAGTAGGTGTTCAAATAAGCCACTATTCTCTCGTATGTACAATCTACAATGTTTAACCATTGCTTCACATGATTGCCTAATTGTGTCCGGACCAATTCCATTTACACCTGCTTCATCTGCCCGACGTAGTTCTTTTACGGTTTCGTAGGATCGCGAGTACACCAAATTTTTTAAATGGCCCCATAAAAAAATCGAAAGGTGTGAGATCCGGCGGTCTAGCATGCCACCTTACTGGTACTCGATTTCCAATCCACTTATCAAGATATTGGTTATTTAAAAAGTTTGCCACAAGGTTAATTAATCCAATATGGCGCCCATAAGGAAAAGAATTTAAGGCCATTTTTGAAGCCCTCATTACTAACAACCCCTATACTGAAAATTTGATGACTGTATTTTTTATAATAAAGAAAATATTAAGGTTTTTAGAAAACGCACACTGTTGGTTTTCACCCTGTACTTCAGTAACGTAATGGATTTTTAAAAATGTAATGCTGGATTGTACTTAACCGTATAAGTGCGCAAACTTTTTCACCATTTAACCGACCTTGTATCTCTAACGGTTTCCAATATATCCATGCACTTCATATTATCCTGGACACCCGGTATAATTAGTTTTTATTTTAAGAACATTACTCTGGCTTATATTTTTGTTTCATAACAGATTTCCGTAGTTTTGATTCAAAACTTCTTCGTGAGACATGTTATATTTTTGCCCTATAGTGTTTATGTGTCAAACCATTAGTCAAACAAAGGAATTTATCGATAATTTGACTTTTTGTTTTTCATTTATTTCTTTATCTAAAATAAATACACACAGAGTTTACTTGGATCGTTTAATATCCTTTTTTTTTCTTACAAAATATACCTAAATTGATTACTTAAAGAAAAAGTACAATAACGACAAAATATTTTCGCACAAATATGACACGGCAAAATTGCACATTGCCCACCAAAACTATACCTACACGGATATTTTTCTAGTTCATTACACCAGGTACTCACTTACCTTCATATACTTCTTCCAATTTTAGTTCACTGGTAGTATAAGTGAGGAAAGTCTTTTAGAACTTTTTCCCTGCTAGCTCATTTATTTTTTCCTTACGATCATCCCCTAGCTACTTTCCTTCCTTTCGCTCTTTTTAGCGTAACGTTCTTCGCCCCACCCCCCTCAGAACGTTAATTAAGTAAATGACTTAAGGGGGTGCAATAGGAGTTGGAGAGCTGAGGGGAGCGTAACGATTGCAACCACGGTAAATGACGCCAACCATTCGCTAATTGAAAACAAAAGCGTAGCTCCGAGTAACCGCGATACTGCTACTACTACGCTAGAGGCATCTTGCGGAAGAAAGAGGCACGAAGTCGTTTAGGTTTTAGCGTACCATCGTCATTGTCTATTGGTAAATGAGGCACGTTCGTATGTTCCGCTTCCTTTTTTTAGCATTTCCCCCTATGGTTTTTCCTGGTTTTTCTCTCTTTTCTAAGTCGGCTGGCTCGTCTGCGTTTGTTTTTGTTTCGGTCATTTCCACGCAGGTACTTCTCCGTTTTTCTTTTTCCCTTTTTTCTTTCGGGAGGCGAAATTGGAGTTAGTGTAGCGGAAAGTAGAAAATGAGCGGGGGCCGTGTTGTTACGGGATCGTAGGTCTTCGGATTACGTAAAGTGGTTTGCCCTTTATACGCTGTAAATAGATGTGCAATAGTTAGAGGTTAAAGGGTGATTCTCTTATTGGAAAAGTCTACGTGTAGGGTAAAATTTTTTTAAATTACAATTTGTGTCGTTAATTGCACAAGATACACTTGAAGAATCTTATATATATATATATGTATATAATTGGTAATTCATTTATGCCCAAATTGAGTGTCAGGATTAAATTTTCATTTCTCATTGTTAAAAACAAATATAGACCATTTTTTTCTTATCTTGAACCAGCTGTTTCGCTTCTATCAATGTTCGTCCCTTTTTTGACCAATCTTTCCTACTACATTATCCCATGTTTCTTTTGGTCTTCCACTGCTTCTCTTCCCTTGAGTTCTTTCTTCCCATATTTTTCTCCTTCCTTTTCTCTTTATTGTATTTATTATTCTTTCCTTTTTTCTCCTCGATCTCCCTTCATTTTTCAACGTTTATTTCATAAAACATAGAATTTTACTCTATCCGATTTAAAATCCAAACAGCGGGTCTCAGTAATTACATTCTCCGGTACCTCTCTAGGCGTCATCCTTCTTAAACCAATCAAAACTTTTCGTGGTAGTACGAAGCGACCGGCTTGCGTTGGGAAAGAACGAATTTACATCGTTTTGTACTCAGTTGCGGTCGGTTTCGGGGTAACTTTTGGGTAGAACTTTTCTAAAATACTGTAAAATTTGCTATGCCACACGTGTAGATGCGGTTGGTGTTACCAAAACGCTAATATAACCTACTATTCGCAAGTTGGAGCTCTGTTAGAGATTACCGTAGGTAGGCAAGGTATCCTTTTCGCGCTGACTGGTGATTTAAACTAGTTTCGGGAAGGATTTGATGCAGTAATAGTAAGGAGGAGTTGGAGTAAAAGTTGGAACAATAAAAGCTTTTTCAAATTGCATAGCTGCAAGACTTTCTGATATTAGAGATAGCATAGTACACCCGAGCTAACTCCCCGCAGACTTCCTCAACATGGGCCGACAATCTCAAATTTTCATCAACATGAACTCCCAGGATCTTGGCTAATTTAATAAAGGTAGTGAAAGTAGTATCAAGGAGAAATCCTTGTACGTTAAATATGAAATTTCCGGAGGAAATCTATTCGACATTACACAAAAAATTAACATTAACAGGAGGTTACCTACATTCTGCTAACGACTTTACCTTTGCTTCTTTGCCTTACCTTGTATCTATTGTTTTTGTCCCTACGTAATTAGTAGCGACGTAAACATCGATATTGATTGTAAAAGAAGACATGGTTAATTCGATACCATCGCGGAAAATAAAAGGTTTAAAGCCGTGTTTTCCCTTTTGTTCGTTTAACAGAGTCGCTAAACAAAGGCGAAGAATCAATTTTCAATTAGCGTAATGGCGTGGCTTTTAGGTATCGCGTTACCTTCTGCTTCCACATTACGGATGACCTCGATGCCTTGATATTTTAAAACTTGATGAAAACGCAAACGTTCGCTAGATTACTATCATAAGGTTACGTAGTCATAATTTAAAGGTATGGTCGCTTTTTTTTAGAGGTATGGGTTGCCATCTCGAATTTCAACATTTGTCATGTGTACCTAATATAATTGCACATAGCAATGGAATGTAAAGAAAGGTCTTTCAGCAAGAGATGTTACTTTAAATCAACAGAAAAATATTTTCGTAAAAAGTGGTTGTATATATTTTTATTTTAATCCGAAAAAGCTCTGAGGTTAGTAAAGAAACACAATATCTGCCAAATGTCTGTCTCGGCTCTGTTTACAAACGGCCATTCTTTTAATGAAATTTTTCATCACGTTTTCGCGTAATAGCGACTATATTTCGCCAATAACAGCTCTAATATTGTCTTTTATTGCTTGAACCGTTGCTGGAGCATTGGCGTAGATTGTATCTTTAATGTGTCCAAAGAAGATAGTCTAATGGTGTTAATCATACGTCCAGAAAATTTTTCACGCAATGGAGCCATTGTTTCACGAGCTGTGTGGCAGGTAGCGCCGTCCTGTTGAAAATAAACATCGTTCACATCCATAGCATTAATTTCAAGCCAAAATCGTTCGGTACCGCAATGCATTCACTGTAACGGTCGAACCAGCAGCACTTTTGAAAAAGTATGCTCCGATTGCACCGCCAGCCCAAAAACCACAAACTGTGACTTGTTGTTGCAGAGGTGGATCGACTGTTCCTCTTGAGTTTTCGGAGCCCCAGATGCGACCGTTTTGCTTGCATACGTTTCCAAACAGATGAAAATCAGCCTCATCGCTCAGAATAATTTTATTGAAAAAATCATGACCTTGTTCATGCATTCTCAGCACCCAATCAGCAAATGTACGGCGTTGTGCGTGATCTGCTGGCTTCAATTCTTGTGTCAATTGCTACTTATATGCATGTAGGCCAAGATCTTTATGCAAAATGCGGTGCAAACTGGCTTGTGATATCACCAATTCCTGTGAGCGTCTCGAAATGGGCAAACCTAGGTTTTCAGCCACACTCTCAACTACAGCGGGGCTATTTTCAGCTGACCTGGTCGGATATAAGCGGATGTCTACTAAAGACCTCTAGAGACCTCTAACCAAAAACCAAATCTCCAGTGCCTGCAGGTTCTACATTACACGTACAGTAACTTCAATGAAAAAACATGATGACAACATAAATATAAAACAGGAAATCAGAAAAATGCATATTTTGGAACGATGACGCATCCCCACAAAAATACAGAAAAAGAACTGTCAATTTCTGACAATGTATTATCTTGCTAATGTGGATAAATAGGACGTCAAACATTAGTGAATTATCACCATAATTTTCTCACACCAAGCGTTCCCAACAAGGTGTATACAAACTTCAAATCGGGTTAAAGTTCGTAACAAGACGGACAATCCTCTCTAGGAGACGCTTTCCAAACTACCATCAGTTATACGGGCCCTAATACAAAGCCAAGAGGCAACATGAATAATACGAACTGCTTGGAGGAGCAGCACTTAGAGTACCATCAGTTCCGGTATGGAAAACTGTATATTTCGCTTCGAACGGAATGATGTACGTAGTTGCAACTTGCAATGCGATGTCTTAGATATACCAACCGGTATTATTTCAAGTAACCTAGCTATATGGAATGGAAGAAGAAGAAGAAGGGGAACGAATTAATCCTCTAGATTCCTTCAAGGTATTACAGTGGTCCTCCTCGCAGTAAAATGAGAAAGGCAACTCTGAGAATAGTAGTCGAAGAATGTGGATCAAAATGAATTTTCCACAACGTCGCTGAGTTAAATAGTACATATATAGAATAACCAAGGAGAAATGAAGCTGACGGTTGGTCGCTATCCGCGCGAAATGGTTGTCGGGGAAATGTAATTCGGAACCGGCTAGCTGTTGGAGATGATGTAAAATAAGACGTGTAACGAGCGTAATTGCCAGATTATTTCGCTTGAAGCGGAGTCGCGAGGTGTCTTACGTGAATGGCGTGAGAGTAAAACAAGTAATAAAACGTATAGGGTGCTCGAAGTTTTGAGGAAGTTATACTAAAAGACAACGTTATTCTTCGGATGGAAATGGATCTTAAGGAAACTATTCAGACAAACTCACATATAAAGGTAAAATTACTTTTACACGTATGAAATGCAATAGAGCAACACACGCCGTTCCTATAAGCATTAAAAATAGCCTTTGGTAGGCCAATTTGTAGTCCGGTGCCTGTGTATCTGCGGATTCACGGAAAAAACGTTTTCTAAATTAAATTATTAAATATTTACAGCAGTAGAAACAATACAAGTCGAAATACGGACGATTTCTAACAGCAGTGTCGTTCGCGGTGGCGCCTACTAAAACAGCTGAAGGCTGTTAGTACGGAAGCGGCAAGAAATATTCCACAGTTGCCTGCATATGCCGACTGCCTATGGGATACTTCGCCGACTTCGAGAAATATTCAAGAGTTACCTGCTTTTATGTTGACTACCTGTGGGATATTTCTCTGACTCTGCTCAGCTTTTAGCCAGCTTTAAAGCGCCAACTTTCCACGCAGAGGTGAACTTCTATTGGTCAGCTTCTAGCCAGCTTAAAGCGCCGACTTGCCACGCGGAAGTTCCTCGAAATGAGAATCTGAGGGGTTCATATACCAAAATTTTGCGTGACGTTGTACTTCTTGCCCATGACGTATGGCGCGTACAAGCAAAACAGTCTTAAAACATATCGTTACGCAAATTCCTGTTTGATTGATTAATGCGACATATACAAAACATGTCTGTAAAATATTTATACTCTTTTCTAGCTTAAAAGTCTTTAAATTTGTGCGGACGTCGATGGTTCGTCATAAATTTAATAACACTTTAATCGTTTCTTTCTATATTAAAGATAATAATCCATGAACTTCTTTTGTATTCCAAAAACTTTATTCAGCTTTACTTATAGCTAGAAGATTTCATTCCTGTATCCCTATTTCTTGCTTTAACATAATTTCAAAACCTTGAATTTCATCCATATCCATATTCATATCAAGTCCCATCCCCTATCATCTCTTACCACCTTCTCAAATATAATCCACCCTTACAGCTCCCTCTAGACTATCATAAATAAACCCGAAACCATGCCCCACTATACTTGTTACCAACAAAAGTAGACAAACAAATAACACATACGCATACGTACTATACGTTAACATTTTGGATGGGTCAAACCGTTTACAATCGAAAACTTAGTTCTATCCCGTAGGACCAAGGATGAGTGGGAAGGAGAAACCGCAAACAACAGAATCGCGGCGCCCCTATTTATTCCATTTCGTAACTGGAAACTTCGACTACTACTTCCACCACCACTACCTCACGGAATTCTGCCTGCTTAGTTCGTTGTTGCCATAAAACGTATAAACGGTAGCAAACAACCTCATAAATTGAATCAAAAACTTAGAATATAAATCAACACGTTATATTGACTACCTTTTCGCCTTAACTGCCGGTTACGTTAGTTGTGAACACCTAAGGGACATTTGCCAGTAATATTTGAGACAATGGTGTTTGCTCAGCTGTGTATATTTGCTGCAATTTGTTTTCTGGAAGTGGATTATGTACGAATACGTACTATTTGTAGGAGGACTGTTATAACGACAGAATAACTTTAGTTTTTAACGGAGTTCTTTATTGATTGTCTTTCACCAAGCAAGTGCATCTACAACGTGTCCTCTGATGATATGATATAATATGATCTTCGAATCTCAGTTTGACTTTTTGGAATTAAGCTCTGCTTGGTTTGAAGCTTAATTTTAGTTTACTTTCGATTTTTTAAAAGTAGGTTTGTTTATAGTCTATCTCAATTCTGTTACAGGTTGTTCTTCTTTGGACTTTTTGTTAGCCAATATGAGCTTTTGTTAAAATAATGTTTACCCATTAGTACTTTTTTTTAAATTTGTACATCACCAAAATGAATGTTTCTGGTAGCATTAAATCTTAGATTTAATTTGACGAAGACAGATTTGAAATTTTTAATCAACAGTTTAAGATCGACAATGTCAATATATTTTATTTACTGTTGTCATGGTAACCGAACTATATTAACACCAGGAAGCATTTATATGTAATTTCCAAATGCAAGACTCATCTTTGATTGCAAGTAGCTGTTTGTGCTTAAAATGTATAAATCAATAGTTTAAAGACGTCAACGTCAGTATCTTTTGTTTACTGTTGCTGTGGTAGCCAAACAATAGTGATACCAGGAACCACAAATGCAATTTTCTATACGGTGGATATGGTGCTATTTAAAAAAATTACGATTTTGGTGTTTGAATTTGGTGTACTCAGTAAAATCAAGATAAAATTGTTGAAGAATGTTACGAATTCGGGGATACTTCATTTTGCAAACAAATTTCAGTTTTTCCGTATCTTAGCCTGCCTACTTTCGAATCCTAATAAAATTATTTAGCGTCGAAAACGAAGATATTGCAGCGCAATCGTCTTAACGACTCCTTTTCCTCTTTTTTTCGAGGGTAAGAGGAGCGAGAGGACATGGTCCCGGACACGAAGCTCGATACAGGGAAAAGCTACAGCGAAAAATATAAATAATAAGGCTCCGCCATTTCGAAAATGTAAATCGACGTCGTTTATTGTTAATGTTGTTTCGCGTCGTCGTCGACAAGCTGCGATAAGGATAATGAATTGACACCCCCGCTTTAGCGAGGAGGAAAGGAACGTTCCATCGCATTCATGGTCAGGGGTGGATTATTAGACTTCGGAGTCCTGGACTGACACTGTTTGGGACAATAAAGTTAAATTAACTCAAGTTTAGGTTAATTGTGCTGATTCATTCGACATTTTGTCGAAAAAAAGAAAACCGGTTTTGTGTATCTTAAAATTGCTATTAGCCATGTATAGCACTGTTCTAATGAACAAAAAAAACTGCTGCGTAAAACTTCAGCTCAATCGGTCAACTGCAAGGCGGCCGTCAAACGCTTTGAAGTTGGAACATGGTATACCCAACGATTAATTCCCTTCAAAGGCGGCATGCTGCTCCCTATATCGATTATTTTCTTTTTCTTCTTGGAGAAATTCATGAGGACACATCCAGCTAATCCCAACAATTGTTTGAAAACATTCGGAATCAAATTTTCTAAAAGTTAATTCCAAAAATTCCTGAAATAACATGAAAAATGTAAGAAATATTAGGTTTTTTTTTAAATAATGCTCATAGCATTTTTTATATACAGCAATAATTTCTATAAAGTCAAAACATAGTGTGAACGAACAAACACTAAATATTATTTGTTCCTGATAGAGGACTTACATTTGTAGCAGTTGGGTATTTTTTACGGTCTTCGGCAACGATCTCGATTTTACCTTAGGAAATTAAAAAAAAGTCACAGGGGGCCAGGTCGGGCGAGTACGGTGGGTGGTCCAACACGGTGAAGCCGGATTTCGCAAAGAACGCTTTCACAGACAAGGCGGAATGGGCTGGCGCATTGTCTTGGTGGAGCATTCAGGATTTGCTCTTCCACAAATCGTTTTCTCACTAGTTCACGAAGGGTAATTAGAATCTCGTGTTTCACAAGAAACTTAAGGTTAACTCCTTGCTCGATCTAAACACATTGCATTTTTCCAACGCGACGCTAGCGTAAGGACTCGAACGGACGATTGCTACAGCGAGACTGAGCGACGTACAACCGTGCCCATCGAGCTCTGGGTGGGCGAAGCATCTACAAGCACAGACATGCTCAAACCTGCCGTGGCATGCTCACTGTTTGCCGATAGTAGCACCAGTCCGGTTATTTCATTGCCACACCTCGTATAGGACGCATACAGAATGTTTAATTTAGAAAAACAATCTTGTGTTTAATTTCTTGAAAAGTAATTTCTTTAAAAAAAATTGTAATTACACCAGTGAATTGTAGGCAAAATGCACCATGAGAAAATTTTGCTATGCATAACCTCATCTATATCATTCCTTTTTAATTGTTTTAACTTGAATTGTTTATATTATTTCGTTTTGGCTGCGAAGAGGACCTCTTGATTGAATAGGAGCCAAGGCTGTAGTCCATAAAGACCATGTCTGAATCCGTCCCTGTTCACGACACGTGGGTTGTAAGATTTTGCGACCATCGGAAGACGCGAAGACGGAAGAGCCTACTTATTTACTCATGTTTTCGTTATGACTATTAATGCGATAGATGCTTTATTGCTTTTAACGCCGGATGGATCTTCCAGATTACATTAGCGAAGATAATTTTAAAGATTTTTCGCTGATGGAAGGAGCGTGCTTTTTGACGTCGTTAGAGTAATGTTTTTCTTTCTCGGAGAAAATTTGCTCGAAGACGATAACATTTATTAGTAGAAATGTGATAAAATTCAATGTATATTTTTTTCGGGGAAAAACAACACATAAAACAACTATGCTGGAGCAAATATCGGGGACATTTAGACAGATGCTCCTGCCGATAGAATTCGTAAGAGAGTGAAAGTTGTTTGTATAGAGGGTGACTAACTTTTTCACACACAGCAAACATTTGTTATTAGAATTTTGTTACAAGTATTTACATGAGATGTTCTTTAAAGGTTTTTTGTTATGCTTAGGGCCGGTCTATTCATGTAGAAGTAAAGTGGCAAACAGCTACGGGTCAAGTATTTTTACATATGACAAGTAAATAATTTGAGTCTATATCATATTTTATCTTACGGTTTACTATTTGGAAGTTTCGATGTTTTCACGCAGGTAATAAGTTGTGGAAAAGAGATACAAAACCTACATAATAATCTGTTAAACAAAGATAAAAGAAGTTTGTGTGGTATTTGTGAATTAATTGTAGTAGCTCCAGCACTGATAGTATGGACTGTTATAATTTTTCTGTAAGTTTTCATGGAGGGTTGTCTGAATGAAACATTTTCACCTTATTTAAAATATACCAAAGCTCAGCAATAAAGCAATGGACAAAAAAAATACAACCATATGGGAATATGAATTGGGGAAAGAAAAATATCAACATTATTACACGCAGACGACCAAGTCATCCTGGAAAAAGATGAAGATGATGCGTATTATATGCTGAGAAAGCTGGTGGTACGATAAATGGGGACTGGATATAAATATGGAAAAAATTCAGTACATGACCATAAGAAAAGAGGGAAACAACATACAAACTGACAGAGGAGTTATCAACGTTATCAAGTGTCGAAAGAAATGAAAAAGATATCTTACAGAAGATCGATAAAGGGAGGACAGTGTCGAGACAGTTACATTCCTTACTGTGAAATAATAATATAACAATAAAAATTAGATTGTATGAGTGGATCAGAAATATGGACCCTAAATGAACGACTAAAAGGAAGATTAAATGCAGTGGAAAATGGTTACTGGAGAAGATATTGTTGCGTTACTCTGATGGACAGGATAAGAGTAGAAGATATAAAAGATCGTTTAAATATAAATCATTCTCTGACAGATTCAACACAAAAAAAACAATTACAATGGAAAGGAGAAATATGAAAGAGAATGACTGGGCGGATAGAGAGACATGGCGCCAAGGATGCGATAGATGGCCGTGATGGTTGTAAAAAAGTCGCTTTATGCATATATATACAGTATGTCCATTTGAAACCTTCCTAGGCGGCCTATATCCGAAACTAATAAAATGAATAAAAAATGTAAAGGCAGATCAATTTTTGTTTCGAGGTGTAACCATTTTGATTGATATATTATGATACTAAACTTACCCCTTTAAGAGTTTGTATCCTAAATTAATTTATAATCTTGGTAATCTGACTGAGACAGACGTATATACCATTCAAAAGTTATTCGAAATTGAAAAGATCTTTTTTTGGTTGGATTGGCGAATATTCTTAACCCCAGCGCGTCACGAGTAACACATTCAGAAGTCCTCCAATAGACTCAGGAATCGTAAATTTACTGTTTTGTACTTTCCGATTTTATTGGGTGAAACCTCTTTTTCTTTACTGCGCAGGTACTGAAAAGTTACGGTTTTATGAGAATGTTAAAATAGATCTCTAAAGCTATGTTTCTAGCAAACGATTAAGATGTTTTGAGGGGGAAGAGCGGTAAAGCAAATGGTGTTCGTTACTATCGAATTTATCGTCAGAAACAGAAAAGTTTTCAACTCTCTGAAAACTGTTCAATGAAATAAAAAGTTTCTGCAATGTTTCAGTTTTGACATTTTTGACACTCACGTCTCTATTGATAGGTGTGTTATTTTTGGCTGAGGTTGTTTGGATGTTACAGTATTGCTGCACTATTTTCACTTATAACAAAATAAATATGTGTAAAATTAACATATGATGTGCATATCTACCTGACTATAGTTGAAATCCTCCCTAAAAGGAGAGTTGAGATTTAATTTTGCTGTTCTATCACAAGAAAATATACAAAACTAGATTATCAAATCCTAATTTCCCGTGAAACACATTTATGAGGGCAGGATCTATTACGCGCAAGAAATCAAATTCCTCCGTTTTATCGTATCACCCTAATAAAAAAACTAGAAACCATTCACAGAAACTAATATCTATAACCTTGCCCTCTTTTTCCCTATACCGGCATTTCATACTTGGCAGTTGAATTTCAACGCTTTCTCATTCATCCAATACGTGATGGAGGTCAATGGAACTTTGTAGGAGGGGACAACGAAGAGGGTGAAATGGCAAGAATCTATTTAAAGGACGAATGTGAAAAGTTCGTGCCAAATCCCTGCTCCATCGTCGTCATCCTGGCACGATAAGAGCAGGGAAGGCAAGGCTAGAGGTTAAGAGAAGCTGCGCTTCTTCTTCTTCCAGCGCCGTAGATGGCGCTTTCCATGAACGCGAGTTACTTGTTGCCTTTGTTTTCGAGATTCGAAAGCGTGTTTGATTGTTAGAGGATAATAATTGGGATCTCCAGCGAGGATAGAATGGATTCTTCCTGCACAAACATAGGATCTCTCCAGATTTTGAAAAATGTAAGTAGGAGTATCAAATAAATCATTTAAAAATATGCAGTTATATATAGTGATGGTCATGTTTGGTGTTGAGTATTTCGTACACCTCTGACTTACACTAAACTTGTTTGTGTACAGTGCAAACTGGTCAATTATAATGAGGTATTTGCTAGAATATTTTTAGGCGACGCTTTGTTAAAATTGATTCATAATGGGTCTTTCAACAAGAGGTGTCATTTTAAGTTTCGCCCTATTTTTTAACTGTTAACATGCAACTGTAATTACGATGACATTTGACAAGTAAAAACTATTACACCAACCCACCGAAATTTCTTCCAACTACAGATATTAAAATACATTTTTTCCTAACGCACCTTTCACCTAGAAACGTCATTACGCCGTTCATTTGCTTTTACGAAAAGGCTGTATGCCTTGCCATTCTGCAAACCGACCTTTTGGCCCGTCTAGATTTGCATAAACAACGCGCATCGGGGAAGGTCTTCTCCCCAACTTTAGGGTAGCGTACAATCAGTGTACCGCTTTGCCTGATGCGAGCTGCGCTGTTTCGTCAAAGTTTTCTAGTTATATTTCCGGACTGCGCTCCTTTAAGCGCTTCCGTAGTCGACGACTATGAAATTTCTCGTTAGTTTTCGAAAATAAATGGAAATTTTTAAAAAGAAATAACGTTGAATGTGAATGCTGGACGGGTCGAGGAATATTTGAGTTTTATTCAAGAAGCTATATGCGCTACAGCTCAAAACTTCAAGACCGGTAAAAATAGTGAAAATATTTTATTTGCATAAGACAACGGTTACCTCAGTGTGCGCCGCGGCGCCCCGGAGCACCGTGGAGAGTAAATAGGGGCGCCGCGAGGCACTCCTGCGAAAGCAGGCAGACACAATTGTCTAGAACATTTCGAAACTGCTGCGAAGTTAATGAAATAGTTTAAAACATCTAGATTAGATCGTTCCTGTAGTTTGTAGAACTTTCCAAAAATGTATGGCACATTCTCGAAGCACATAGAATATTCCAGAAAAGTATGGAACTTTCACGAAGTTTATAGAACTTTCTAGTAAACTTGTACAGCATACTATCGGACATTGTCGAAGTTTCGTGAAAGTTTTAAGTAGGTGGGGTGACTAGTATAAATACGGCACCATTTCGGTGAACCAGTTCTGTTCCTAAATAACAATCAAAGAGTAAATATCTAAGAAGAAAAGTAAACGGTTTTTAGACGCCCGCCACCAGGGGCACGCCTGCTTTGTCTCAGTATGTCGCTTTGTGTTTTCGTAAAGTCGTAGGAAACTTGAAAGATTTTTCTTAAATAAGCAAGTCGACAAAGAAACGGAAATATCGTAAATACGATGATAACTATTTGAAGTATGGCTTTACTTCAGTAGAACGAAACAATAAAGAGCCACCGCACTGTATGCTCTGATTAAAAGTTCTGGCGACGGAGTGTATAGTTGAAAAATCTCGCGAATTCTTTAGTAGCAAGTTGCAAAATTTACAAATGCAAAAAAGTGTGTTTCCCAAACAGGTCTCAGTAAAAAGCAACGCACTGAGAGCATCTTTTAAGTTCGCATACAGAGTGGCGAAATGCAAAAAACCTCACACCATCGCGGAAGAGCTTATTCTACCGGCTGCTCTTGACATAGTTAATATTATGGTGGGTGAATCGGTGGAAAAATTAATTTCAAAGGTACCTTTGTCCCACAACACTTTTAGTCGAAGAATCCATCATATAGCTCTGGATCTCAACGACAATAATAATAATAATAATAATGGTCTTTATTATCCAACAGAATACAATGTCTAATTACAGGATAATAATAAAAAAAAAGAGAAACAGAGCACTTCTGGACATAATATACAGTATACACACATACAAACGCCAGTTATTACAAAACAAACATAATTTTAATAGCAAAAAAAAAAAGAATAAGGACATTAATTAAGAAGAAAAGATACTGAACCAGTTCAATACCACATAGTTCCAGTACTTAATTAAGAAAAAAGATCACCATAAAATTTATTATCATTCTTCGACATGTACGTTATTGGGATTTTAAGTGAAATATTAGTCATCGCTGTGGGAACAAAGAACGTTTCCGTTTGTCTAGTTTTGTAATGGGGTACAAGAAACCCAACTTCCGCAAGTATGTTCGGGCCATCAATTTTATTTTATTAATGATCAATTTATAGAGAAAATGAGAGTCACGGAATTTGGTCTACAACTTGATGAGGCTACAAACAGTAACAAGGACGTACACCTTGTTTGTTATGCACGCTTCCTGGATGACATTATCATTGAAGACCTTCTGCTCTGCAAAAGCATCATTGGAAGCGCAAAGGCCCAAGACTTATTTAAGATGCTTGACAGGTTTATAACCGATGGAGCTTGATCAATGTCTGGTCGCTATGGACGATTGCTGGCGCTTATTAGCAGCAAAGCATCGCATGCTATGTGGACCCATTGCATCATCCATAGGGCAGCATTCGAGCGAAACTAGCGTATTTGTGCGATATATTTGACATTATTTGCCTTCAATCTATCTCCGCAAGGCAATAACATGCACATTTTGAAACTGTTGGAGAAGGTTACGGCGTTCAGGAAAAAGCTGCAGAAAAATCAATGAAATGGCGGCTAACATTGCTTCCATACATTGCCCAAATATGTGGCCCGTAATATTGTCGTTGTTTCACAAGATTTACTGTCCCTTTTCAAGGAACACCTGTCAAAATTTGACTGGTTTGCAAAATACTTTAAGGAAGACAATGTCGCGAAATTTGCGTGGATCCAAGATCCTTTCCGTGCTCAAGCTTCAGCAGAATTCACTTCGCAGCAAGAAGAGAGTCTAATTGAACTCTCTTGCGATAGCAGCCTGAAAACAAAATTTGCTTCTTCCGATTTCGTAGAGTTTTAAATATCAATCGAAAATGAATGTCCAACTATGAGTGCAAAAGCTGTAAGGAGCCTCATTCCCTCTGCGACAACCTATTTATGCGAAGCCGGATCTTCAGCTGTAGCTGCAATAAAAAGTAAATATGTCAAACCTTATTCCGCGTTTTGAAAAAATGTGTAGCGATCAGGAAGCTCAACCATTTTTTTGCATTTTCATATTTTAGTTTGATGGTTCTTGTGATTCAATTTTAATAAATGTAAGCTTCACATTGTGAGCTTTATCTTAAAAGTTGTTTTCATGTCTGTGCCTGATTTATGTCATTGTACACATATTTTGAAAAAAGCGCTGGGACAAAATATTAAACCGCCACGGACTGATAAAGTTTAGGAATCCTTGGCCTAAGATAAAAACGAAACAATAGGTTACGCAATATAGGCGCTAAAACACTGCGAACTGTCAAAAATACCAGTACTACCAACTATATCTCCAATGTCGCTTTAGGAGTGGGTTTAATTATGTTTAAATTTAAAAGCAATAATTACAGAAATTCCAAAAATATAAATAATTTCATCAACGAGACATACTTCCTAAAACCGATCAATATTAGGTTTTTCTAGTATCACGAATTTTCCTTGCGTCTTTGTCTCCTTTCTTATATAGTTTTGTACCATCATTTGTTAACACGAAACATGGATCTTTTATGCTTGGAAAAAATAGAAATAAAAGTAAGACAGACTCTAGCTGTGCCAGCACTTAAAAGTATATTACAACTTTCAATATTAGGTCCATAATTCTCCCAAGTGTGGTTCGTTTTTGCGTCAAAATGCAGTTTATATTTACCATTTTTACTAAATCAACTCAACAAACACAATTGCGCATGATCAATGGCCAATTACCAAGGAAAAAGCCCTAACTTTCATTTATACCAATTTTCAAATTTCAAATTCATATAGACAGCATCTCAAAACATAATTCTCAAGTTCAATAGAAGCAGTAACATTTTTTGACGTATTAAATGCTTATATAAATATGTATATAAAAAGAATATCTAATTTCTCAAAAAAGGAACCGAGAAAAACAAAAAAATTGCTAAAACATCCTTCAGCGAATTTATCACCTAACATCTCGAGGAAAACAAAGAGGTAGGCTTTGCAGTAACAAAGGAGAATCCGAGAACCATTCACATAACCATTTCACCTGGAATTAGCTATGCGTTACGTACACGCTGCCATTTTTTCTAATATATCCGCCCGTCTTACGACTAAACAACGTTACCAGGACTACAAGACTTTTTACTCAGGACGTAGGATGAACAGGCGAAGAGAAAAGAGAAATAAAGAAGGAAGAAATACTCAAAATGGCATTGTCGTTGAAGATATATTAAATCTTGACATATTCTCCCTTATCTAGTTCTGGCACAAAGGATGAAGGGAGAGAAAAGACGAAATACTTTAAAGGATATACGATGTGAAATTGTCGTTTCCTAACTTGCAAAATAAAAAGAAAAAGAAAGATAAACAGAGCTTTTTTTGTTTAACGTAGAGAGAGTGAGAAAGCGAAGTAGAATAAGCCGGTCAAGCAATTACATAAAAAAGACAAAGCTTATTAAATGTTGTTAAAAGAAAATGTTAGCCTACAGCATTTTTCACATAAATTTCTCGTTTAAAAACACTTGCACTAAAATACTTGTGACAAAGAAAATAGAAATCGAAATTGATAAAATCTAAGCAACACAAAAAACACTGAAAAGAAATGAAACTTTCAAACCACAACATGAAGACGGTGTTACTCGTCAAAAAAACAAGATAATAACCAATGAGAAGCCTTCCTTTCCTCGAATGTTCTCCTCTTTGTACCTCCCGTCTGCCCGGCATGCCCACGAGTCTCGTTTGAATTCAAAATCTGCAAAATGTCGTATCCTGGATCCTCCATAACTGTGTATTTTATATGTGAGGAGAGTTTCAGTGAGGGTGAAGTGGTATTGGTGAAGCAAAGAGGAGTTCAAACCTTTTTGGCGTCACGCGTTTCTTCGAAGAACCAAGAAAAACATTTATTGAAGGTTTGAAAGAGATATCTGTGCAAAAGAAATATGACAACCCAAAGTTAATTAAAGCAGCTGTTCACCGTGGAGACACAGATGTGAAGTCAACAAAAGCCAGGAGATCTGAACAATTCAATTACAAAGAACACTATTTTCTCTGTGGAGGCAAAATAACAACAGAATTCTTTGTGGCTCAGAGGAAGAAGAAACCAGAAAAAAGAAATACTGTGATTACCGTGAGAAAGATGTCTCTGAATACAACAATCACAAGAGCAGCGGGAAAACGAGGTGACGAATAGCCTCCTAAAATAAAGGAGCATATTTCTGAGAACACAGATTTGTTAGCACTTGGTACGAAACTTCCGAAAAGAGCGGGCCTGCAGCATCAACATTCCCTCAAAACAACACAATATTGCTAAAAATTCCCGAAAAAGTTTGGAAACTCTGAAAGGCTGTATCTTGGAAACTATTGGGCTTACAAAGACCATTCTGATTTCAAACTATGGCAAATGTAGTCTACTTTAAAAGAGTACTGAGAAGTTAAGGTAATCAGGGTCAAAACCGACAAAAACTGAAAGAAGGACGAAAATTTCGCAGTTCTCAGGATTTTTTACGAAGTTGCGTTCGGCTTCCGAAGTCGAAAACGGAATATTCATTTAGCCAACATCATAAACAACTCAGCAAGAAATAAAAACTGCCAAATTTGATGTTAAGTTCGATGTGTAAGATTACTGGATTATAAAGAAACTTACAAGAAAGGACTTACCAGGTTTGAAATATAACGAGTAAACATTTCAAGTTAGATTATTATATGCCTGACAGTGATTAATTGTGAATACAAAGAAAGAATTGTTGTAAATGAAGTAAAAGCCAGTCTAATGTGTATATAAATAAATTATGCTGCTATTATGGTACAATTCACTTATTTCTTTGAGAAATAACTCACTACACCACGTATTAACTATAATTATACAAGAGTGCCTTCCTTTTACCATCTCGCAAATTTTTATCACAACTAATTTCTACGTCCATCTTTACTTGATGCTTTTCCCCTTCAGCAGCTTCTACGAAAACACATCCGTCACAAACATTACTCTCTCAGCGAAACCGCTCGGTCGGCTCCGATGCTTCTTTCTTTTCACCATCACCACCATGGCTGGGTTCTTTTCCACCATCGGAAAACAAATTTCTTTTCGGCAATTAATCTCCCGCCGGTCAAGCACAGATTGGCTTCATTATTTTCGCTTCCTCGTCCTTCGATGTCTACCACGAGAAGCGGCCAATACTGTCGTTGCTCCCTCCTCCCAAGCCCCCCCGAATCCCTTGCTCCTTCCGGGAGTCTTTGGCACATAAATAATCCTTATAGGGTGGTCGACAGTGCAATGCGGTTGCTGTACTAAGGAGCTAGAAGAAAAACGCTTGAAAAGCTCCGATGCGGACCAGGGTTAGTTAAGTGGTTGGTGGTGGTGGTGGAGATGAATGATGCATGTCTACCTTTCTTCGAACGTTGCAGATTTGTTACTGCCACAAGATGGAGACGTCGTCGTTTTCGCTGTTGGCGATTGTTTATTGTTTATTTTAAAACGATACTGTGAGTTTTATAAATGGATTTGGGAAAAGACAGCGTCTATATTAATAGAGCGTTGTAGATCAGTACATGGTTTCTGTGATTTTAGAATTCGACCCTGACGAAGGTACAACTATTAAGGATAGCCAGAAAGGATTTCTAGATATTTCTGTTGAAACAGATTTAAAAAGTACTAGCAATAATTATAAACGGTTTCTGGACGCAATAGAAAAATTGCAAAATACTGAATTGTCGTTAGTAGAATCAGTTCAAATCGTGGACGGAGTCAGCTTTTATTTTTTACACTAGGGTATTGACTTCAAAATATCACATCTGTCGGTTGTGAGTCACACATACATTATCTATAATCCGCGGCCCATGAAACTGATCCGCCTCTGTTGCGAAGACCGATTGTGTCCGGCTTAACTATAATTTTAGAAATGTATGGTTGATTTGCATATTTATCTGTTTGCTTTAGGGTAGAAACACATTTACATCTATCATAATCCCTTTGTAAATACCTTCTAATTTCTTTTATTAGCTCGTTAATTAAGAGATTTTCCTGCGTGTCCCTAACATTTATTTAGTTAAATTCAGTTTCACTAATAGTATCACAAAGGGAGAGTTGAGCTGTAGAACTTGACTATAGATAGCTGAACTTATGTTTAAAACCTTACACATCATAGTGATGTTAGGCCCAGTTTCATAATATACAACATGACTTGGAAATTGCAACACCAAGAAAGGGGTGCAAATTTTTTAACCAAACTTGGCGGAAATATATAACTAATCAAAGCCAATAACTGATTATAATTTCAAAGAAAAAGAACAAAAGATTAACGCAATTTAATTTTATTTTTATTAATAATGTGTTGGGCTCCCCTATTAGTTTTACATCTCCTCACTCTTGGTGGCACTGATACCAGTAGGTGGTCAATGTCCTTTTGGGGCATGGTATCCCCAAGCAATTTGCAATTCATGCTGGAGAGTTTCCAGTGTTTGTGGAGAATTCGCTAAATTCCTCAGTCTTCTTCCCATAATGTCCCACAAGTATTCGATTGAGGAGGGATCGGGAGATCTGAGTGGTTATGGCAAGATATTGACATGGGTCTCAGTACATAAATAACTACTTTTCATATTTCTTTCATTGATATATTGAGAAATTAATAATAATAAGTTTATTTTAGCAAAATATTTATAAAATGCTACACTTTACTAGCAACTGTAAATCTAGAAACATCTCTCAGAAAAAAAAACCGAATGCCAAGCAAGGAATGCACACGGAAAAATGCTTTACCATCTAGGCCAAAGCGAACAAGTGCACTTCTTCCCCTTTTTGTATAGGTGCCGCAGTAGGTATGTCACATAGAGGGCGCTAGTCTCTCTGCGATTGCGAAAGCACATTACCTGCCTGCACTAACAAGACCCATTTTGCGGACTTACCTTTCTGTTCCGTTCCGTTTCGTTGCATTTACTCCTTTTTTCGACCGTTATTCAATTTTTCCACTAGGATGAGAACGTAACCGCGGCGGGCATTAAGTGATAATATAAATTCTAGATGGCGCTCGTGTTTCGCGCAAGCTTCGTCTAGCCGAGCTACTAGTGGTGGTATGTTTCCTTGGATTCTTTAGTTTTTTGTGTGTGCTTTTTTTTAGAAGAGTTTAGTTGTGCTGTGCAACTGTGTAAATTCTTATTATGGCTCTAGTTAATTCTCAGAATATCCCAGGGAAAATTAAAATTGTAATGAAGTGCTTTTCAGAATTGAAATTTTTATGTTCATGCTAATATATGTGTAGAATTACCCACGTATGCAATGGAATAAAGTAAATGGGAAGTACCAGTGTATGGGGACAGATGGCGCTTTCTGTCAAAATCTGCATTACCATTGAAAATTATTTCTACATGTTGAAAATGCACTAACCAAAAACATTAATTTTGTTGAAGCTATAAAAAAAAATTCAGAAGAAAGCTCGCAAAAAGCATTTTTACTTAATTTATTAACAGAAAAGTTAAAACAAAATTATAAAAGATCAAAAATGACAGATTAATAAGCTTTTTTAAATATATTCTAGTGGGACATCCCACATGAAGAGCGAGCGTCTGTACGTTAGTATATTCATTTAAATCAATTTTATAATAAAATTCACAAAATATAAAAATTTGACCAAGCATTTGCAGAATTCGCATTATTTCAGATTAAGTATTCGAATTTCGGCATTTCAATCATTTATATTATTAATCTTTTATTTAAAGTATTTTACGTTTTGAAACGTAATTTGTAAAAGATGACACAAACACACATATAAATACACTGTATTTAGAAACCAAGCAACAAAATCGATCATCAGTACATCAAAATATAAAATATCAAATTGTTAGATTGGCAGCACCCAGATAACCGATAAACAAGAAGTTAGATACGAAAATTCTGACAGTAAATAAACATGTTTTTCGACTGATGAAACTAGAAATTGTATTTTAAACCTAAACGTTGCCGAAATTATTAACTCTAAAGTATCGAAAAACTGTTAAAGTGCAACAGAAACAGTTACAAGTAATTATTAAGAGTATTTAATCAAACAAAAGCAATTTGAAGAAACAATCAAGAAAATTTAATCAAGAAGACGACCAGAAGGGTTATCCCAAGAGAATATTGGACATTAACTGCTGAAGTAGAGAGAACATCAGAAAAGGAACCCACACACACATATAATACACCCGCAACATTAACTGTAAGTAATTTTAAAAAAAATCAACTTTGTAAGTGAAAAACTTGTAATAAACAGAACACAGATTATCTCCCTATTCAATATTTTTAATCGTTATTTGAAACATCACAAATTTAGCGATCCTGCCAGGATATTTCGATCAAGTGGGAATATTCTATTTTTGAAAATTCAAAATTACTTCCAAGAATAGTTACATTCACATTTAGGCCTCAAAACAATCTTTCTTTTGTTTCAAAGAATATTTTAATTCCGCAAATATAACGTCACTAGACGTAGAACGTTCGTTCTCTGCATATAAACACATTTTTTCCTCGCGCCGCACTCGGTCTGTCGAAACAACTGTTGAAACATATCTAATGTTCCAGATATTTAACAGACATTAATCACTTTGCGATTTCACGGAAGACCCTTAAAATGGTATGTGTTTGAGCACGCATTATTTTGTTTTTATTTAACAACTACGCGAAAGTATTTACGACAGCAAACATCTACACATAATAGCTCTAGTGAAACCCGAGGCCTAATCGAAACAACGCCGCTGCCCGTTGGCGCGCGTGGCCAACTCTACTTACGAGGACATTTTGTATGGTGATCATTTCAATAAGGGGGGGCCCCAGGTAGTCTTCCGCCCCGGGTCTCAATAGCTGTAGATTCGCCGCTGCTTATTGCAACATCACATGACTATTCCGAGGATAAAAACCAAATTCTCCCACCTCGTGTATTCTTGAAGACGCCCTAAAGCTAAAACGTAATATTTTATTCACTACGAACTAACATATTTTCCGTTCCTTCCGCCAGTTTCTCTACATCCCGTTATTCTTTTATATACGTGCTTCGATTCCTCCGCCAAACGCCCCGTATTGTTATTTACCCTGAAAAATACGCGAGCATCTAAAACGTGCGCTCGTTCACATTAAAGTTACTGTTATTGCATTCCTACCGGCCAACGTAAAGCGTAAAGAATGTAACTGACTCCGATCCACCGTCTTACCGCGTATATCAAGTCCAAGACGGACGAAACAAAAGCAAGCCTTCGTACGGTACGATGTGGTAAAGGAGGTAAAATTCTTGCATATGATATTCATGAAATGGCTTTCCGACGGAACGGCCGAGGAGTATCTATCGGAAGAAATGACTTTAGAAGAGGTTTTGGAGATAGCTAAGGTAGCAAACAGGTATAGGATGCCCGCATGGGAATGCCTTCATTACGAGTCTTAAGGGTGCCCTTCTACGTGGCTCTAATGGGGTGGAGATGGAGCTTGAGCAGTTTAGAATCTATCTGGAACGGTTTGTGGGAATGGGATAGATGGGTGATGCATTTTGGATTCTATTAATGTTGCAATGTTTTGAAATGAAATGGAAAGCAATAGATTGTTTTAGATGAGCTTATGATGCTTATGTAAGCATGATGATGAAATTTATAATTAAATATTGTCTTTTTATGATACTTTTTGTAAATAATTGTTTTGACCTATTTGCGAAAAACAAAAGGAAGCTAATCAAATTCTTGATAGATGAATAGCTTATAGCAGAATCTCGGCTTAGGATTGTATAGCAACATTTTCTGCTAGCAATAAAAACTGATATTATTATTATTATTACTATTATTATTATTATTATTACTATTATTATTATTAGGCAATACTTGTTTTCTGATCAAAACTCTGTCGCATGTGTTAGATATTGGTGCTTTAATGACGGTATATTATGGGAATTTCTATTCCAATGCCAAATTTGGCATTATATTTTGGGGCTAGTCAACTGATATCAACAGAATTTTTGTTCTACAAAAAAGAACAGTAAGATTTACCTTCGGTAAGAACTATCTAGAAACTTGTAGAGGACTTTCCAATAACAATATACGCACTTTATATCTTGGAATGCATAATATTTGTTTGCAAACGTAAATGTAGTGTTTGTTAGTGAATGCATCTTTGAGCATGAATATTCTACAAGGAATAAAAATAATTACAGCTACCTCAACATAGACTGACTGCTAGTGACAAATCTGCACAATATGCTGGTATGACCTTCTTTAATAAGTTGCCCAATTGTATAGAAACCATAACAAATATTGGTTTATTTAAGAAGCAATTAACAGGGCATCTTTTTTAGAACTATGCAGCTTCCTATTCTCTGAATTTATTACGATTTTTCTTTCCTTTTCTTGTGTTGTAATGTTGCTTTTGTGTTTAGTTCTTATCCAACAGTTTGTGATCTGCTTGTTAGTTGAGTACTGTTTCTATTTGTATACACACTTAACTGTTTCCGGTAACATTTTTTTTTTAAGAAATGCATTACTACTATTATTATTTTTTCCTCCTCCCTGACATCTGGCCCAGCAAACGACCACAGACGCAGGCAATCGTTCCTCGGGGTCCTCACGGCAAGCAAACGGCACCCATGCGGAGAATCGGAGGGACGACCCCCCACCCTCTCATTTCAAGTTTCGCCGAACCGGTGCCGGTAACTCGGCGCAGCTCGCAAATACATCTCATCACCAAAGACTCTCCACCCGCTTCACCAGTAGGCGATCAGCGAGTGGTTAGTCCAGCTCTGATATGATGGTGTATGACTGGCTTCATGGGCTCGCAGGATCCGGAGAGACCCGAGTATGACCTGAAGAATAATAAGTACTCTAGATATTCTTCTACCTCGTAACTAACCACATCGGTAACAGTCGTGAGCCGTCGACTGCCGCTAACACCTACCCTTGTGATGAATCACCCATTCGCGTTTACCGTTATCGCATGTACGTTTTTTTCTATAGCTAGACATTTTCTTTCCCTATGTGTGTAACACATCAGTTACGAATTTTTTTGCACAAATAAAAATACCTGGTGGCAGATGTAATATATGAGCGTAAATTCTACATAGCTCTTCTATTTTTGCAGTATATAAAAATTCTGAAATTTGCTAAAAAATAAGGGGGTGGGGGGTTGTTTCGCTAACTAAATATTTGTTGTAGGGAAAATATTTACGCCATCGTTTAGAGTATGTAAAACAGTTTAAATCTTGCCTCAACTTTTCTTTTATATCTCTTATAGTCTCTGACTTATTAAGTCAAATAGCGAAGGTTAGTGTCGAGTTTAGGGGACTTTACACCCCGCTAATGTGAGATAAAGCAGCTAAGAAGGTTACCGTTATTTTTACACTACATCGGTCTGTAAACCTACAAAGTTTCATTTAAATCGGTGAGGGACATTTACCCCTTATGTTCCCTTGTAGGTGTAAGCGCTAGTTTGAATAGAGAAATTTTAATTTTGACAATTTTCTTTTCTATTGAGGGGGAGAATCTTTCATATCATGCTTTTCTAATTTCAGTAGAAATTCAATTTCCTAAATACAGAAATAGGTAAAGCTGTAGAGGTGTACAATTTTTAAAAAATTCTTAATTTAGAAATTCAATTAAGAAGCCAATTAAATTTAATTTCCTTAAAAACACTTCCGTATTAAAAAAGAATCTCCTTCATCCATGGAAATCAATTTTTATAATTTTTTTCTCGTAAGACTCCCCTATAAAAAATTATATCCCTGTTTCGAACACCAATCACGCAAAATAAAGTCAATTTTTTTTTTTCTTATTACTCCCCAACATTTTTTTCATGCAAGAAAAGAAACGAAGGACACCGTCATCAATTATACACGCATCAATCATTTCGGGAATGCCCGCACCGAAAAAAACAAGTCTGGCGTAAGGAATACCTAAATTAACTCCCTTATCAGGCCCATTTCGATGTCTCCATCTCGCTCCCTCTTGCTAGAAAACCCTGCCAATCGAATAAGGGTGACAAAAGAAGTCCGAGCCCAGGAAATTAAAACTAACTTCGTCGGACGACTTCTTTTCTTTCTTTCTCCGACGTCGTTCGTTGCTTTTCCCTCATTTTTCATCCATTGAGGAAAATTTTTGCCGCACGACGTCGCGACGCCTACTAAGATTCGGCGGAGTGTTTGTTCAGTTGTTTGAAAGTCTTAACTTTCGTTGAGTGCTCGTTTCTTGATAGGGAGAGGGCGCTTTTGTTTCGTTACGTCACAATTACCTAAGTGATTTTGATGCTTAATTTCGGAAGAGGGTCGTTTTTATTCCATTGTTTTTGCTGTTGACGGATGTGATTATTCAAAGTGTGATCTACTTAATTAAAATAAGTGAGCAAAGACCTGTAGGTAGCAAAGAAGGATTGGAACAAACAAAATTTTAATGAAATTAATATGATGCAGCATATTTTTTTTAACTTAGCAACTGATTGGATCCTTGCAAAAATCGCTTTTACTAAATTTTATACCACAATTACGTTTCAACATTTCAATCTAGATTACTTGTAAGTCACAAATATTAGCCGATTTAACAGACTGGGCCTGATCCTGAGTTATCAAGAAAGAACGTTTAATTATTTATTTACTATTGATTTTACAACAAAAATACATTCCTTATAAATATGAATGAGACAAAAGATCTGAGATTTAAAATACGGGATGTAAAACGCTTAAGAATATATGAAAATTGTTCACTTCAGAGACAATTGCTAATAGAAAAACTTCCTTAAAAGTCTTAAAACCATAAAAATAGCCTGAATACTAAATTTTCAATTGGAAATTTAAATTTAGGATGTTGTTTTTTTTTGTTGCTTCAGGTTGCATTTATGAAATTTAAAAATAGTATCTTCCACATTTTTAGAAATTCCTCTTTAATAACAATAATAATGTTTATTGCCTCAAAAGACCTATGCACGCAGAGAAATGATTTCTTGCATCAATGGAAAAACCAGTCTCTATTCAAGAAAATATTCTTATTTCAAGACTATAAAAATGTAATAATATAAGAAAATAATTTTCTTGAAATTGTATTTGTATTAAATAAATATTTTTTTGAAGTTAGAAAATCAGAAAAATCCAAGACAGAAAAATATTTCTTCCAAATAAATCATTTAGCTTTAAGTTAAGAAATTATTCATATTACATTAACCGGTATCTTTTGAAATGGCTTACGAAACGTTGTACGTTAAAGGTTATATCATTGTAGCCTATCGCAATTTTCTAGGACGGCATAACTATTTGCCTTAGCACTAGGTGGCGCCAGGAAATATTTCAGTGCTGTTTTTTGAAGATTAATTAATAACTGAGAGACGAACAGCAAGGTGGGTAGGAGAAGGGCTACGAGGAAGGCCCAACGGACCCTGGCACCAGACGATAGAGCGATGGCGAACCGTCTTGCGAGGCAGATTAAGGGTGCTCTGAGGGATTATAGATACTCTTCAAGAAAAATATATACAAGTGCCTACTTTTGCCGCTTAAGAATACAATGCAAGTTCAAATAAGGATAAAATGGTCTTGTCACCACGGAAAAGGTCTTATCACCACGGAACGCAAGACATGTGACCATCCCACACTAATAAAAATAAAAATCGAGTGAGATAATGGTTATGTCCTTTCTATCCGTCAAATTTGTGTTCTTTCCGCCTATACCTTTGAACTAAATGCTGGACACATGAGGAATATACGAAAGGATCGACGTCTCTTGTTATAGTACATACCATAAATCAAATGACCTCTTTACGGTAATAGATCGAAAAAACAGGAAAAGTGTAAAGGTGCTTTCTCTTTATTGATTAGGTTTGCATTCTTATTTATGTAAATAGTTTCATAGGTGTCCAGTTCAAGCGGCGAAATCACGTTTTTAATCAATTTTAGGCTTTCTAATTTAATATGCCCGATATTGTTTATGTGTTGTGCTACAGTTGATGCTTGTATCTTCCCGTACCTGTAACACCTTATATGTTCGTTGAATCTAGTACCTATCACTCGTTTCGTTTGACCAATATAGGCTTTATTACAATCAACACATGAAATTTTGTAAATTCTCGACCTTTCTCTCGTGTCCAGTTTATCTTTTGGGTTGCAAAGAAGGTTTTTGAGTGTATTTCGCAAACTGAAACATACGTTCATTTCTTATCATTTAAAAAGTTCACTAATACCTTTCGATACTCTGCCCAAGGGATGTTTCACAAATTTCTTATCGTGATTACTGTTGGGATTAAGGTCGTGGAATTTTTTAAAAAGGTCCATGTTGGACTTTTCTAAGCTTGCGATCGACCTCTATAGAAGCGTAGCCGTTGTAAATAGCTATATTTTTTATGGATTTTAAAACTATTAATTAAGAACACAAATTTATGTTCTTTCCGCCTATACTTCTAAATTAAAGATTGGACACATGAGGAATATACGAAAGGATCGGCGTCTCTTGATATAGCACATACCATATATCTTTACCGTAAGACTTCTTTATCCTAATAAATCGAAAAGACAGGAAAAGGTCCCTTCTCTTTATTGATTAGGTTTACATTCTTATTTATGTAAATAGTCTCATAGGCATCCAGTTGAAGCGATGAAATCACCTTTTTAATCAATTTTATGTTTTCTAATTTAGTATTTAAATTTCTAATTTAACATTCAAATTATTCAACATATTCAAAGTCTTTTAAGATTCATAAAAACGTGTTTGTGACAAAGTATGGGGATTTCGCTTATTGGAGATAGAGGGTAGGTTTAGGTTGGGTAAAGTTGCTAAAGAGAAAGTGAACATGTAACAAGTGACGTTCGAGATTTAGAAAAAAACAAAAAAGCGCATTTTCTTCTTTTACCTTTAGCACCCTTATCTGTCCTTGTAGAGGAAAACTAAAAACACATCCTCGATGCCACTTTCGATCTTCTATCTAGTGGTGTGCTCGTAATTTTCATGTGGCGCATATTTAGCACGGAAAAGATATCAAATCAATACCTAATTTTTATAGGTACGCTGGGACAAAGGTAAACTTATACGACTGGCAAGCGACGAGGTAGTATTAGCACCATAAACAAGGCTCACTTTCGTACAGGTTTGCTTTCGTGCCATTGTACTTATTTCCCGGGTATCACATTTAAATGATGAGAATCATTTCTAACTAGAGAACAGTTCAAAATATCAAATAAATTTATGAGAATTTTTTCTCCTTGCAGAAGCCCAAAGCAAATACTAAAGCTTTATATCCATACCTCTTCAAGCACCTCGTACAATTATTTTTATAACTGAAGACTTGATAATGCAGGTATACAAAATGCAAATCGTTTACATCCCGAATATTACATTCCTTTTCAAAACTAATTTCTGCGTAGAAAACCTAATGAAATGTAATTTTTCGTAGAAATATCACATTTCTAAAGAAATTCCAAATAAATCCCGCCTCTTACGCTTCGAAATAAAAACTCACTTCATCAAAATCATATTTTTCGGTCTGCCGGAGCCTGCCTATTATTTTCAGCGTCCTCTTCGCTTCGCTCAGAGCTTTTCTGTAGTTGAAATTTATTGAATTGGGTGCAAATGAAGGTTTATAATGGGCGGTAATAAGTAAGGGCGTATATCACGTTCACTACAGCCTTCCCAGCTACAATTTCCTCTTTTAGATTGCAATGAATTAGGAATGATTGCCTTGATTGGGGGTATAAATAATTTTATAATTAGAATTGCAAAAATTTGTTCCGATCTGGTTGAAATTGAGATAGAAATCCAAAATGTTTCTCTCATGTTTTATTGATGGAGAGATGTATTTCAAGGGAAATTGAAATAATAACAATAAATAATGTAATAATAAAAAGAGGAGTTGAATTTGATTTAAAGAACACGGAAATGTTTATTATTTTCAGCATCCATCAGATTTCCATTTTATTCTATTTCTTATTTTTAATGGAATTTAATGCGAATGACGAGAAATGAAATATATTTTAGCGAAATTTGATTAAACTCTTTTATTTTGTGAGGAAAATAAGACTTGGTTCATTCAATTTCAACATTTAGTTGCAACGCTTAGCTAAAAATACATAGTTTCTACGGTGAAGCATGGAGGCGGATCTATAATGGTTTGGGGTTGTTTTTCCTTAATCGGAACAGGGAACTTGCTCAAAATTGAAGGCATAATGAAAAAAGAATATCGGAAAATCCTGGAGGAAAATGCCATACCGTCAGGAGTCCGATTAATTGGTCGTGGATTTGAATTTATGTAGGACAATGACCCCAAACATAAATCTAAATTGTGCACAGATTACCTGCAGCAAGAAGAAAATGAAAGAACCCTAAAAATTATGGAATGGCCGCCACAGTCCCCCGATCTGAACCCGATAGAGTTGTTATGGGAAGAATTAGACCGATGTGTTAGGAAAAAGTGTCCAAAATCGAAGGAACATTTGTGGACCATTCTCCAGGAGGTATGGACAAGCTTGCCCAATGAAACATTAGCAAAATTAGCGAATCGGATGCCGAGAATAGTGGCAGCAGTCCTAAAGGCAAAAGGTGGATTTTTCGATGAAAATCGGATGTAAATTATTTGTATTACATTAACTTTTTCTTTTTAATAAATTTGTGTTTGAAAATATGTAAAATCCTGTAAATAAGTATTAAATACATGGCCATTTAATATTTCTCTTATTTTCTTTGACTTCCGTACATTTTTTTGCCTGCCCGAACTTCCATGAACGCTAGTGTAAACTTGGTAAAATATAACAATTTTTATTTTTCAACATAATCTCCCCTAACTTCTATACATTTATTACAACGATCAATTAACAATTCTATACCCTTGTAAAAATAATCTAAAATTTGTCTCTAAAAATGTTGTATTACAGCTGCTTGCAACTCATTATCGTCCTTAAAACGACGTCCCCTAAGGTCTTTTTTTAAATGAGAAAATAAATACTAACCACTTGGAGCCATATCCGGACTATACGATGGATGTTTCAATTCTTGGGAACCGAAGTCTTGCTCAACATGATGAGAATCTTCAAGAATAAAATTCTTTTTTATAAAAAGTTACCATATCTGCAACGGGAATTGGTATTTTGATCATGTCGTTTCGTTTCTTTGGATACAACGACGACTTTTAATGCAAATGAAACTGATTTCATATATTTTAAAATGCAAACAGCGAAGAGGAAGTTAAACAAACTTATTTGTACAATCTTTTTCGAACGAAATGATCACAGAAGGTGCTATATATATATACTGTTACGTTCAATATTTACTTGGAAAATATCAGCTGTCGCTCTAAAACGTATAGGGTATTCAGAATAGCCACCCGATTGTAATGAAATTCCCTCTGGCGGATAAAAGCTATTTTTCGAAAGCCACAATTTTCCTCCAGGTCGACTGGCCTTGCAGTGTGGACATTAAATAAATTATATAAGTCTAGATAACGACGATCTTGGTGGATTATACACGAAACTACTCGTCTTTTTAACCTCCTCATTTCGTAAACCATCAAAATTAATGTAAAATTGTCCTACAACAAACAATAAGGTCAATTCAGAGGTATTTCTAGCAGTGTTTCGTAAATTAAACATCTACTGTAAAGTTATTAGGTAAATCGTCAGTTAATTTGTCATAGTTATGTTGTCAGTTGTATTTTAGAGCGTAGAGTCGTCTAGTTTGAGTCATCTAGTAGCGTTATTGCATTAATTCTTTCATGCTACGTCTAAAAATAACTTTATTCATCAAAAATTCCTCGTTAGATCATATTTGGGTAGATATCATCAAAATTTGTTGTGGAAAGAAACAACCGCCATCGCGATTAAAATAAAGGAGAATAGGGACGCCAATAAATTAATCAATCCTAGTTAAACTTTCTCCGAGTTACATAAGTGTTCGATATAGAAGTTAGAAAGTAAATTCAAGGTAGAAGAAAAGGTTGGAGGTTAGAAGGGCAGATTTCCAGTAAATGTCATAAAGAACATGGTGTTTTTTCAATTTTAACATTAATTTCAATTTATTGACATCAAAATTCATCAATAATTGCCGAAAAAGTACCAAAAAATACTCCCTAATCCCACAGACGACTTAAAAATTTAATGAAGCTACAAAACTACAATTTTTTAAACAAAATCCCTGAAAAAACACATTTCAATACACAACATACCAATGCGCTACTAATAACTATTACACACACAATCCACTTTACCGACAAAACGTACAAGAAACACATTTTTTTTTTGAGAAATTCAATTTTATTTCTTAATATAGTCTCCTTGTAAGTCTATACACTTTTCCTAGCTATGCTCCCATCTGTTTGATCCGTTCAAATAGCAGCTGGCATCTTGTTCTGCAAAATAGGCGTTCACGAATGTGATGGCCTGTTCATTCGATGAAGATCTCTGTCCTCGCAGGGAAATTTTTCAAGACAGTTGATTAACACAACTCCATTACTATCCCAAAAGAAAAACAGTCGCTATTGCCTTCGCGGCCAATGGAATAGTTTTCGCCTTTTTCAGAGCTGATTCACCATTCGCACTCCACTGTTTCGACTATGCATTGGCTTCAGGAGTGTATGGCTGTATCCAAGTTTCATCTGCAGTTATTAATCGACGCCAAAACTCTAACCTATCTCGTTTAAATTGCTTCAAGAGGGCTTTAGAAATGTTCATTCGAATGCCTAAATCTTCAGTCAATAATTGACAAACACCTTCTTTCTAGATACCCATAGCCTCTGCTATAATCCTAACCTTAATTCGTCGGTTGTCTATCATCATCTGGTGGTCTTTTCCGACGTTATTGGCACTGGTTGCAGTTTTGGCCGTCCCGAATGATAATCGCCAACCAAGTTCAGAGTCTCCGTAAGCAGCGTCCATCTAGACTTTATTGGCTTTCAAATGCAAGAATTTTGTCTCTGGTTAATTCACTTTCTTTTTCAATGATAACAAATTCTTATCCATCAATCTCTATCAACAAAATTTTCTCGTTGAAGTATAAATGAATTACCATCTCATTTATTTTCATTATCTCTTCATTATTCCTTCTTCTTTTATTTAATATATCCAGGGCACCCTCCCAAATTGGAGTAAGCGCAAAACCACCAGTGCCGTCTAGCCATAGAAGCATAATTAATACGGATTTCCTGTCGTAAATCCGCCAAATTGTACCGCACATAGAGCGCCCTCTATATCCCTAGTTCGCCCTGTATATTCCGTATTAATTAAGGGTTGCGATGGAAAGTAATACAATGTTAATATTAGCTGGATCCTCTAACTCCCTGTACCTACCTACCTACCTACCACCATCGTCATCCTTCCAAAAACCCTTCTTCCAACTAAATCTATTACGCGGATGTGTAAGGGCTGCCTTTGAACTCTTAGCCTTAGGGGAGCTGAACTTGGAAGAGTATAGGAACTATTAGAAGGGAACAGCACCATCAGATATCAAAATCATTGTCTGTGGAAAGCAAATTAAACCCAGTAACGTTTGCGAAATGATTAAACCGAGGGAATCTACATGATGCCGGTTGGGGCTGAATTCATGCTGCATCGTGTATCGCTTGCTGAGGGGGAGAAGATTCGGGTAAAGAGAAGGAGAGAGGGCGATCGTTTCCGGTGGTTATGTGTTAGGGTTGTATGTGGGTGTTTCCGGTGTAATTCGCTGACTGGCCGTTAACGTTTCGAACGTTTAACTGCTTGGGGTCGAAGGGTAAATTTAGAATTCGAAATTCCAATGCGTTGGGATACGTCGAAATACGAATAGAAGAGCTGCAATGCTGGTGGAAATCCGTGTCCAAGGGATTACCTCGTCTTCGTCATACTTTCATGGAAGAAATTGATAAAGGATAATGGGAATTTTGTGTAACCTCTTTGATGGTTTTAGACTGCGATTTTAAAATAGATAATGATGGCGGTTCAAAATCTAGTGCAATGAGCTTTTCAGAATATATTTTACGATTCCAAAAATTACTGCTGCACTGAAAAATTTAAATCTCGAACTTGAACCACCTTACGTCTACTATACAAAGTAGAAAATGAAATGATGACATTGAATAAATGTCACCAACTAAAAACCATAAGTAATGTAAATATCAAAAGCTTTAAAAGTATCGTATTCGATCAATGACTAAACTGCTATTGATCACCACTGTAAAGAAGAAAGTAATTCCTTTACTATTAACTAACACTTGAAAAGCTTCAACGACCCTAATCTTGTGACAAAAACAAAAGGATATTAACCATTTATGCATCATGCCTAGGAGAGATGTTTCAGGTTATGGAATTGTGTTGAATAACGTCTATATTGAATTAAATTATTTTTAACTTTTGTTCAATTTTTGTTTTGTCACTCATTTTTTCAATATTACTGTATATAACTTTTGGACTGTTAGTGTATAACCCTCCGATCAATCGCTCTAGAGCTTGATGTTACCGATTTAAGAACCCACTTTCGAGAGTACCGAGACTAAGTTGCTTCCGAGTGAATTTTGATAGCTGGTGGACGGACTCGTGCCGTCTACGTTCTTTTAATCCACCGGTAGTAATTTTATCGTTTACTCTCCGCGATAAATATGATTAACGTTACTGATAGTTACTTGTACATGGTCTCATTCGATATTTTTTATTTTAAATTTTAATTTAGAACTGCGATTTTAAGATAAAATTTTCATTTCGTTTTATTTTACTGTGATCCGAATGCCGTCTGTTTTTATATCTCTCGTAAATATATAAATAAATCAAAGTAAAAAAAAACCTGTCTGTTTTAATCCGAAGACTCTGGACGAATTCGAACTAGCTCAGGTAAACTGTCGATGAACACCGTGCTCCAGGCCACCGTATACCACTTTTCACCAAGCTTACAAATTTAAAGATTAATTAATGTCAGAATATTACTGATTTTGACCATTCTTTCTACATTTTCCCGGTTACGTCCTAGGAAATTAAATCTATTACTTTAGGTTTCAATTACACTGTGGTTACTGGTCATGAAATTCCAACAAAAGCTTTTAAATTAGTAGTTGATCGCAGGCGATTTGAAATATCATTGGATCAGCGAACTAGTGACTTTTGTGTATTTGTGATTGGCCGGATACAGTAAATTATAAGTACTATTTTCCACGGAAAAAAATTCTAATAATTGCAATATAATTAAATAGGTGTAAAAAAAAGAATTAGATCTATCTTCATCAGCAAACAGTTCTATATAATTTACTTACACAAAGACATATACTGCGTTAAACTTGCTAATGTAATCAATTAGAAGAACCCCTACAAACGATAATCAACGTTATACGTATTCAATATCCCAAATTCGGCACATAGGAGCACCACAATCTTCAAAATCGTAGGTTCGCTTCATCATGCTTGCTTCTCAAGCGGATGCCTAACCAACCAAAGATCTAACGCACAATACAACACATACAGTTCATGACAGAGAATTACACCTTATTAGCCATCCGCTTGGAAATATAATTACTCCCTAATATAATTGGCGTAGTTACAAGAAGCCCCAGGGCTTCAAGCTTCGCTGATAATAATCTACATAACGTAGAAGATATATGTGTGTGTATGTTTTTAGAGCAAATGAACGTATAGGTTACTTATATTAAACGCACACCCAGCTCCATCTGCCTGAGGCTTATATAGGAGCTTTTTTCTGCTTCCACATATTGTAATACTTCCTCCAAGTAAACAACAAATCGCTAAGCGCTCTGTATGGATAGCGAGCTTAAGAATGAAGAGGTAGAATCGTGCTGGATTAAAACGTGAGTTTGCCGGAGGAGAAGGGAAAGATACAAGGATAAAGGCGAACAATTCAAGCTTGCCAAGTTACACGTGTAGGTACAGGTAGGCAGGTTGTTGGGTAATTGGGACGCTCGAGGGTGGATTGAGTTAAATCTCAAAACAAGAGCTCTTCTTTCGAGATCAAATAACACATGCACACGAGTACAACAGTATTACCTAGTACATAGCCACTGGGGATTGACAGAGTTATACATTCTACCCTCTTCTTGAAACAAGTAGCCCAACTAGCCTTGTTTAACTCGAAAGTGGTAATGTTATAAAGCTTGTCATAGATGTAGGGATGGGACCATCTAATCAATCATACGATGTTAATGAATACAATTCATTAACATTTACTATGTAAGTAGTATATTTTTCGTTTTTTAGAAAAAGCAAACAATTAGAAATGAAGTATTTAGAAGAGAGCTTAAAATAAAACCAATAGAACTGAAGATAGATAGATTCACAGATTGGAGGAAGATCGACAATCCAGACAAGCAAATGAAACTAGATCTACAGGCAAAAATAAAAGAGGAAGACCGAGAAAGAGATGACAGACCGAAGTGAGAAAAGCAGTAGTCGAAAGAAACATAGGGTGAGCAATGGTCCACAACTTGCCCCAAGACAGAAAGAATTGGAAAATAAAAGCAATCTCAACTTTACAGTCCTACACTTAGCGGTAAATGGACAAAGGACTAAGGAAGGAAGGAGCAAATAATTAGTAAACTATGGGATAATATAATTTATTGCATGTAATTTACCATTTCATTTACTAAGGAAGGAAGCATACGTGTCGTTTTGGAATGAATATTCGGACTTTAAGTTACCAAGTGAGAGAACATTACAGAGAGTTGTGCCGTCTGCTCGTGAGCATGTCGAGAAAAGAATTAAATCGGAGTTGCAAGATAAAAAACTGTGGTTATGTGTGGACGAAACAACAGATCATAAAAAACATTCTGTGGTTAATGTAATGGTACGCACAATGGAACCACATCGACCGTCGCCCTCAATTTTACTGGCTTCCAGACGAATACAACAATGCACTGCCGAAGTCATTTCAAAGTTAGTGTTAAATACATTGGAAAAGTTTGAACTTTCAACAAATCAACTGTTGATGTTTATGAGTGATGGTGCCGCAAACATGCTTGCTGTAAGTCGATCTCTTAAAAAACATTGTGCTAACTTGTTGCATATTACATGTAAAATTCATACTCTCAGTCTCGTAGCAGATAGTATCAGAATATGTTATCCCGTGTGTTTGTAAAATCCCCAAAACGTATTCGGGAATTTTGTAGACTATGCCCCGGTATTCCTGAACCACCACAACCTATTCTTACTCGTTGGGGAACATGGTTAGAGGCTGCATTTTATTATCTTAAACATTTTGAGAATATAAAGAACGTGATTTTAGAATTCGACCCAAAGGAAGCTGCGGCTGTCAAGGTAAGCCGCTTGAAATTTCAGGATAGTCAAGTTAAAACAGATTTGGAAATTATTCAGAACAATTACGTGGGACTAGCGGATGCGATAGAAAAACTACAAAATTCTTCGGTGTCGTTAGTGGAATCTTTGCAAATAGTGCAACACGTTCACGCACAGCTATGCGCGATAGAAGACGCAAGAAATGTTTGTGTTTTAGAAAGATTTGAAAGTGTTTTAGATAAAGACTCTGATTTTGGCACATTAAGACAAATTTCTGAAGGTGCGTCAACAGAACCGTTAAGTTATTTGAAAGATTATCTTACTTACGCAAATATAACGTCACTAGATGTAGAACGTTCGTTTTCGGCATACAAAAACACTTTTTCTTCACGCCGCACTCACTTTGCCGAAACAACTTTGGAAACATATCTAATGTTACAAATATTAAATAGACATTATCCACTTTGTGATTTCACGGAGGACTCTTAAAACGGTAAGTGTTTGAGCACGTATCACATTTAATTTATTTTGTGTAAACTTTTATACGTCCGTCACTGGCTTTCAGCGCAGTTGCGTTGCTCTAGATATCAGTGCTGGTTTATCCACACCATAAAATGTTTTACAGGGTGTCCCATAACATGGTTGCTACAGCTTAGGGATGTATTGCTCAAGCTATTTCAATGAACATACGCTCGAAACTCCTCATAACTGAGCTAGGATAACTTGAAACTTGAATAAATATCGAGTAAAAATCTAATTGAAAATCAGTTAAAGAGAAGTTACTTTATTGCATTCATTGTTCAAAATGTCCACCCAACTGCTGCACATTCAAGTTATTCTCAGAAATGAAAATACACAAATACTAATATTATATCAATTGTTTCAGTGTTCCAGTGCCACAGATTTAGAGTACCCGATTACTTTTTGAATAAGATTTAGAATACATCAAAAGCTCAGACTACAAAGAAAGGTTCTTCCTTTTTTTGGCCAATTGCAATTCCCAGAAATTAATTTTCTGTTGTTTATTATTTGAGTTGTAGTATTAAAAAAATGGTCCCTTTGAATGTGCAGAGTTTTATTAACTTTTTCTCATCAAATTTGTACGTTACATTGATACCAGTTTCCAGTGGGAATGTTATAAGTTTAACCCTAACAAAATAATGGAAAAAACATTTTATATTGGAATTTTCTGTTTACATGGGCCAAGTTGATTTGTTAACTATACAAGGTGATTGATTGAAGCCGTTCCTTAAAAGTATTATGGGTTATAGAAAGCCCTTTTTTTGAGAGTTTGGGCAACTAGCTGAAAATATTTTCAGGACGGTTGCTTTTTCGGTTATACATGCTATTGAAATAATTAATTATCCAAATTGTTAAAAAAGTTAAAACACCTAAAAAGTCTTTAAAAAAAGGTTATAATTAGGGAATTTAAGTTTAGATGCTTTAAATTTGAGCAAAATTGTTTTATTTATACCAGCCTGTATATAATTTAGCTATAATAAAAACACCGTTGCAATTCTTAACGATTCTTCTAAAAACAGTGCAAATACCGATATTTACTTTTTTAAAGTTACTGCTAGAAGAGATTTCAAAAGTTCTTGTGCTAATGGAAGAACATTTCTAAGTTTTCAAAATAAAGAAATAAGACAAAAGATGAGTGTAGCGACACCTGGCGAAATTCTACCTAAAATAACATGTAGAAATGAAATTTACAATAGAGACGGCACCATTCCATTAAAAATAAGGAAGTTGGTGCTGAAGTCCAAATTTTCAAAAAAAAAAGGAAGGAATGGTTACCATAACACCCTAAAATTACTAATTTGTAACCTAATTTCAGTAGATTAGCAATTATTATTTCAAAAAACACAAATTTGAAGTTGCTTTCTCTAAATACTATTCAAAAACATTTAAAAAAGCATTCAAAATGATCAATTCAAAAACAATTTGATTGACAAAAAGCAGAGAAGGAAGAACCACGTCACCGTACATCCTTAAAATATTCCACTTCAACACCTTTCCTTGATATCCACACTTAGGAACATCTGTAAATCACCTATCAGCGCATAAATCAAGAGCATAATCATGTTCTCGAACGACTAAAATGAAAAAAAAACGATCTGCGTATACCACTGGAATTAGCGTCGATCGCGTTGTTCCTGCTGTATTCCACCTTAAAGCATGTTTAGCTCGCTAGACGTCCTCCAAACTGAGGAGAATCGACAGCGTTGTGGAATATACGGATAAAACAAGGCAATCGCTTCAGTTCTGCGCGCTTCCAGGAAGACGACGAGACAGCCAGGCAGTTAGGAAGCATTGAGAGACAGCGTTAGACGGTTTAATTTACTTAGTTGGGCGCATTGTATGCCGCGTTTGAACTGTGGGGTGTATCAGAGACAGTACAACGGTATAGCGAGGGCTTCTGGCGAAGCAAAGTGGAATCGGCTCCGGTGCGGCGTCGCGGTATCGAACTGGATCGCATGCTTCCGACGCAGACATGCAGAAATTATCGTTAATATCAGCGGAAATGGTCCCCTTCGCTCGCTACATCGCCCTTAATAACCGAACTTCATCTAAATATAAGATATTTACTGATAGTAAGAGGAGTTACGAGATGGAAGTTTTAAGGTCTAATAATATGAATTTGCTATCAAATTTGCTGCTATATGAGATGTTCCAATTTTCTCCATTGCATAGAAAATTTACATTTCTAACGCTTTTGTATAATGATGTATATGTCTAACATTGAAAACAAAAGACGATAGAAAATGTACTGTTAGAAATTGGTCTTAAAGCAAAATAATTTCGCGATACTACAGAATCAATATATTTTTTTGCAAGTCAATATCTTCTATAGGGCTACAGATTTTGACCTTTGTGTCCGCTATAAATAATGTTGCATCTCTACTTATCAATACATAACATGCTCCAAGTTTTGAACCTTGAAATGCAGGAATACGATAAATTCCTTAAAAAACTATTCAAGCTTGTGTTGTTTACATTTCTAATAAAATAAATTATTAAAAAAAAAGTGGTGACAAATTCCTCTTGCCTACAAAACCTGAATTTTATGAAAAAATGATGTATGTTAATCACAAGAAGGATATCATCGCCATGTTCAATGAAAATGCCTGACATTTTTTCCGTTATGGGAAGTTGAAATGGAGATAACCCAAATTAATCAAAAAATTCACCTACGAAAAAAAACTTCCAAAATAAAATTAGAAAGGAATAACAGGCGATTAAAGACTCGTTCAGATGCATTCTCTGTTAAAAACAATACTCCACAACCAAAAATATCTCAAATAAAGATGGAAAAGAGTACGACTTTCATTTTTAGGCCATTCAAAAATGTCATCACTTTGGGTAGAAATTTTTAAGGCTCTCTTGTATCTCAACATCCGAACGAGCTAGGAGGTTAGGTTTGGGTCCGTTCGAAAGCTCTCGGCGAACGCTTTAAAACTAAAAAAAGGTCAACTCTCTAGCTCTAACCGTTCCGACGCTAGGGCGTCTCAAATTTAAGAAAAGAAGATTCCTTTTTTTAAGTTTGAAGCGCTGTAACTGCCTAACCAAACAAGCTAGGAGGTTCTGCTTGGTCGCAATTGATTCAGCGGATAATTTTCTATATGAAACCGTCAACTTCGTCGACCAGAAATGCATCCGTAAGGATAAATCAGACGAAAACTAGAGCGATGTCGATTTAAGGGCTCGTTTTCAAGCCGTTTTTGGAGGTCCGAAAACTTCAAACGCTCATATCTCCAAAACGGTTAGAGATAGCCCGCTGAAATTTTATTCCGCGAATGTGAGACCATAGGGCTAGAGATCGGTATCGTCAGGTTGGCGAAATTCCGACTTTCATTTTTAAGCCATTCAAAAATTTCATCACTTTGGGCAGACATTTTTACGGCTCTCTTGTATCTCAACATCCGAAGGAGCTAGGAGGTTAGGTTTGGGTCCGTTCGAAAGCTCTCGGCGAGCGCTTTAAAACTAAAATAAAGTCAACTCTCTAGCTCTAACCGTTCCGACGCTAGGGCGTCTCAAATTTAAGAAAAGAAGATTCCTTTTTTTAAGTTTGAAGCGCTGTAACTGCCTAACCAAACAAGCTAGGAAGTTCTGCTTGGTCGCAATCGATTCAGCGGATAATTTTCTATCTGAAACCGTCAATTTCGTCGACCAGAAATGCATCCCTAAGGATAAATCAGACGAAAACTAGAGCGATGTCGATTTAAGAGTATCCTACAACAACACAGTTAATGAAGTTTCAAATTGAGAAAGAACATGTTTAAGGCCTTCTCGAATGGATATCTTCTTTAACCAAATCTTTTTCCGAGAAAAGAATAACATCGGAATCCCAATGGTTTAATTAAGAAATTCCTTCAAAGCTCGTGTTTCCAACTCACCGTTTCGTAAAATTCCATCCTTCCCATCGGTCTAATGCTCCTTTGAAACCGAAATAAATAAATTCTATTGTATCACCAGGGGAGAAAAATGTTTATTTTGTGCTGTACGCTTTGATTTTCCAAGGAATTCACCAAACTGGAAGTTGCAATTAAAGGAAGTTAATGGTGCTGCTATTAATGAAGGTATTTGTTTTACTTAGGGCTACGGACGTCTTATTTCCAACTCTAAGGAACCCCAGCGAGATCCACCAAACGTAAAACGTAAGTCAATATCGAAATATTGAGTACGGTGTAAGTAAAATAAACCTATCCATTTATTTCTCCCCAGTAGAATCGATGTTGGTTCTTACCACCAATACATTCCCTAGAATAAGTTCTTTTTCACTTGTAATTTCTCTCCCCTTCGAATTCAGCGTCATGGGTGGTGGTGAGGGTGAAGTGAGCGAATGACAACCTATTGAGATCGTGTCCTAAAGTTTTAATTGATTTTCGCGGAGGAAATTAATGAAATTTGCCGATCATGTTTACCTTATGATTCAAATTAGTTTTTAGAGAGAGGAAATGGAAGTACTAGTAGAAGAAGGGGAGAAAGAAGCCGAAGAAAAGGGACGGATTTCGACGTTCAGTGTTCTGTCCGAACAAATTTGGGGGCGATGCCGAGAAGAATTGGGAAGATTGAAGGTGCGAATTGGGATGTTGAGATGGGGAATGGAGTGTGGACAAGGGATGGGATATTGAAATGGAAATTTTAGGGGAATTTAGTACTTTCGAGATATAAATTTCCAAGGAGCTATTATGTCTGGTTATTTTACATTCAGCTGTTCAAATAAAAGGAAAGAAAATAAAGAGCTGCCATAAATTCTTTCGCAGAATTTGATTAAGAAGATACAATCTCCAAGTCTCAATAAAAGTGACAATATTTTGGAAACCATAATAATTAAAGTAAATGGGAAATATTTTCCGTAAGCAAAGTGATGAAAAGTAAAATATTTTTAAATTTCAAATATAACAACTAGGGGGCGCAGTTGCCAACTTCTGCAATTAATTTATTAAATAAGGACGCATTTGAGATACAGGAAAATGCTAGATTATGGTAAAATTTACAGGTTGCTCCATTTAATAAAAATTGAAACAACATGAATTAAACTTTGCAATGATATCGATGGCCATCTTGTAGAATCTAGTTTAATTATAAAAAAGTCTAGGATGCATTGCCGAAAACCTCAAGAAATACCCAATCGAATAAAATTTAATTCTACCGGTCCAAGTATTTTTTACACGAATATTATCAAGGCAAAGTCAAAATTAACCTACTCTCACTGAAATATTAACTTAAAAATAAATATGAATTAATGGAGTAAAGATATGTTAAAAGTTTAACGTTGAAGAACGACTAAGAGACAAACGGCGTTTGTTTTTCTTTCTATAATAAATCCCATTGATGTGATTTAGCTTTGAAATAGGTTGCAAGAAGTACTCGTTTTAAAGGGTCTTTTGTATTGGATAACACATACATAAATAAATAAAATATGTTGAAAAATATTTCTCAGGTGAATTTTGGTGAAAATTTGAAATTTTCTAAATTAATCTAAATTTCTCAATTCTTTGTGGGGTCGGGAGTATTCCTGGATACTCTTTGGGCAAATTTCTTTTGAATTTTGAATTAAATAAATTGAAAATATTGACTTTTAGAATTAAAAATATAAACTAACATTGAATTCATACGATGCTGTCACATAAACACTCTGTTTATATTAACCTTTACAGGAATCTATCAGTTGTAACCTCGAACCTTTCCTTCTTTGAAATTCTACTTTAATTTCACTATCGAACTCTTCAGGGGGAGACCGTAGTCAAAAATACTAGTTAACTTATCGGAAGTCTAACCAGAATTGATGAAATGTCTGACATCCCCGTCTTCCTTTGTTTTATCGCTAGATAGCGATTGTCTACTTCCACAGCTAATTTTAATGAAATGAAACCCAAATATCAACTTTTGTAATGCATTCCGATAGAAGGAAATTATTTATAGAAGTAGTATACGAAAATGAATACATTGACGCTACCAGCTGATTGAATTTAGAGGACTTTATGACTTAAATTCTGACTGAAAACATAAATATGACGAAATTCACTAAGGATTTACTTAATAATGTTCGGACAAAGATTTAATTGACTAAATGATGTTTGAAATACCTTTAAATTTATTCTATTGTTTGTTTTAGATGACTTTTACATTAATTTTGGCGATTTAGAAGATTAGGAAAATAAACAGAAGAGTGGATTTGTCCGTGTTACCCTACGATCGTCGTTATCGGGACTTATATATTTAATATAACATCCTCACCCCAAAGCCAGTTGGCGTGGGGGGAAAATGGTGACTTGGAAAATTACATATTTACCCGCAAGAGGGATATTTCATTACAAACGGGTGGCTAACCTGAATACCCGATCCGATCTGAGATTGACAGCCGATGTTGTTGTTGTAAACATCGAACATTACAATATATAGGAAAGGGCAATACAAACGCATCTTAGAGGAAAATACAATACCCTCGGGTGTAAGAACAGAGGATATTGCATTTTCCTCTAAGATGCGTTTGTATTACCCTTTCCTCATTATGTCTTGCATTTTTTACGAAATCACCTGCGAATGTACCAGCAAAACAACCCCAAATCATTACCCAACCACCGCCGTGTTTGACGGTAGAGACTCTAGTACATTGCTCTAGTACACGTTCACCTACAGATCTTCTTACAAATACTCGTCTTCGCGAACCGAAAATCTCGGATCTTGGATTCATCGGTCCACAACACCTTGCTCCAATCTTCTACCGTCCAATTTCAACGTTCACGTGCCATTGTAACCTCTTTTTCTTATTAATTTGGCGAAGCAAGGGCTTTCTCATCGCAATACGTCCGTGAATGCCGGCTTTTTGCAGACGGCTAATTTCTGCGGCGATTTCTGGTGCTGTTTATCTTCTATTTCGCTTGCTGGATACCACGATTGCAATATCTTAAGCTGATGTTGTCGCTCTTGGTCTACCACTTCTTACTTTATCTAGAAAACTGCCACTTTCACTGTATTTTTTGATGTTATAATCAACAGTATATGGATTTTAATGTATTTTCTTGCAATTTGACGATTGCTTATGCCTAAGTTATGTTGTGCTACTATCAGAGCACGCGTTTCAACACTAATTTCTTTCCTTTTCGGCATATTTTAAAATTTTAAATGAAATTATAAACACTATTCGTTAAGAGATGTTGTCGCTACTAACATGGGACGATAACTTGCCGTAATTTGAAAATCTTACTTCAAACGGCTTTATTATAGCTTCATGAATTATAGAAAATTACCTGCGCTTTTATGACGGTATTACCTCTCATACAGGTAAAAGAAGTAAATAGACCGATACTATTTAATGAATTTAAGTGAATCTTACTGATTATTAGCATACTATTCAATAATGCTAGAATGTATTTCCCAAATACATTCTTTGTATACAAAAATCTAAAATCCAAGGGTGTCCGAATACTTATAAACGGTAGTGTACATACCTCCCTTTTCTAGGAGAATGAAATGTTTGCACTAGAAACAATACAGAGGTACTTGACTGGTGACATGTTTGCAGAATTTATATCATACTTAGGCACAATGTTCCTCCCACCTTCCAAAATACTGTCGCCAATATACTGGTTCCTTCTAAGGGACACTAGAAACTAATGGGTTAAGGGATTCATTGTTCTAGTACAAGTGGCTATCTTACATTTAGCAGCGTTTCGATGTAGAGAGCTGTCAAAGCACAAAAATCGTGATTCTCCCATATATTTCCATTTATTTTTTTTAAATGATTACATCAAGAACTACAGCAATATTACCATAAAAATGTCATAAGACCATTCCCACATTTCCACCGCTAAAAATGCACTTACGAACAAATTACATAAAACGAGATCGAATTTTCCATCAAATCTAAACTCTAAACTCTCCAAACCTATATTCGTCCATACATATCTAAAATCCTAAACATATAAAATGCATGCTTCAATATTACATAAACCTAACGACTTTCGATATACGCCACACATTCGCACGCTCGAGAATCGAAACATTTCGAGCCAGAGACCGGCTTTAACGAAATTACACCAATTTTCCAAACTTCCATCGTCCTGGAAATCGTTCTGCGTTACACCCCCGGTTTCTCACGTAATTTTCACACCCGATTTTACAAAAGGTCTTAAAAAGAAGGGCCGAGAAAGGAAGGGATACCAACGGTTCGACCGGTCTAGCTGTTGGAAGTTTCATTCGAACTATGTAGAGTTAGAATTGGAGCTAGAGCTGGAGTATCGCTCTTGCAATATATTTCTCGGTAATAACATGCATTTAGCGATAGCATTGCATAGTTAAGAGTTATTTGCTGGATCTAACGGATATCGAATTCAAAATGCAATGTTTGTGAGTGTATGTGTGTACGATGCATGGATTGTAGCTAATATGAACGTGGAATATATTTGTATTATTTCGACGTAGAAGTGGGAAATTAAATTCAACAGCTGTAAGAGCATTTTCGCGTTATATTAGTTAAAATCGCTTTATTCCTGTACGTATAGGAAAAATAAAAATCTTTAATAGCTATACATAATTTAAATTATAAGGGTGTTTTCTTTACAAATCGATAATGATAATGATTTACTTATATAGTAGCTTCTATAGTTGCTGATGTCTTCCCTAAGTGTAGAAATAGCCCCTGAAATAACAACTTAAGGCGAAAATTACCCTACTTCCTTCTACTGTAGAGTAATATTGATTTATTTACATTGCACCAGCTACAAGGAAATCCACTCTCTTAAGAACTGAATAGTCTTCCCTCCTGAAACTATCTTAAAGCTGGAGGAATACATCTTTCCAGAGAGACGGCTAGATTTTTCGCCGGAGGGGCTTCTAATCTCATCGCTGGAAAGCATCGGTTTGACGTGACGATTTTTTTCAACCTTCCCGGCTTTTCAAAATAGCCAATCTTCGCCTCAAATCTTTAAAGAAAGAAGGCGTCCTTTTTTCCTTTAAAACGCCAGGGGAAAAAGGACAAGCAGCCTGCACGCGTTCATCTAAATTAAATTGCTGGGAAAAGGGAGTCGCTCCTGGTAATCCGCTGGCCGGACTTATGAAAATAAACGAGGCCATGCGATGAAAAATGCACCGGCTATATTCCATTTGAGATGGGCGGAAAGCGGTTTTGAGAGGAGCGCCGTGAAATCCAATGCGATCGTCGATTGTTCGCGGATTGAATTTCGATGTGATGTGATCTAGTTTGAGTGGAATTTCTTACCATATATGGCATAATGTTATTTCCAGCTTTTGACGCTTAAATGTCTTCATTTTTAGCGTGTGGGATTGACGATTGTATTCTATAGAATGGTGCGATAAAATTTCATTTAAACTGCTTGGGGGTTATTCATTATTTCCATAATTTTCTATTCTTTGTTATGCTGAAAAGTGAACAAATAAAGAAGTAATGTCCTTATCCGATTTTCATTTGTTTTCAAGTTATAGCGTAATTACAAATAAACAAAATGTCATACATTTACATTTTTTTAATCACAGCGTTCTTTTAATAAATGTTTAAAAATGATCTCTGAACATTTTATGCTTCCTCTCCTGATTGCTTCATGTCTTTCTTTCATCTTTTTTTCATCGGCTGCAGTATTTCTAATACGTCGAGTCAGTGCATCCTGGGTGTCGACTTTGACCTTGTAAACTTCATTTTTGAACCAGCTCCATAAACTGGTGTGAGGTCTCGAGATCTTAGAGGCCAACCAATAGGAACACCGCGACCAATCCAAAGCTCTGGAAACCTATCGTCCAAATGTTGCTTGACCCAATAAGCGAAATGTGTAGGAGCTCCATCATGCTGATAACAATTTTCCATTCTAATGTTTAGAGGGACATCCTCTAGTAGTCCTTGTAATTGATTTTGCATAAACAAATTAAGTACTGCTCTCTTATGAGGCGATTCTCCAAAATGAAAAATAAATAACTATGGACCATATCACGCCACACGTTTACCGAAAACTTACCAAAAATTACTTTTGACTATTGCGTGGGGATTTTCCTATGACCATACGTTCGAGTACTATTAATGCCTTGGTGACAAAACTTGGAAATATTCGTACAAGGTGGGAACTTGACGTCGTTTGTCGACGAAGCATTTCCAATAAGACGATTGCCTGTTTCTTTCGCTATACTGGATATGTTCCAAGCATAACTTTGGAAGATCAAACAATAGCTAATACTGGATGGTATACAACATCCTTTCATCGCCTATCTTACTTCATTGTGTATGTTGCGGTCGTTAGATATGCCGATTCCCAGATATAGGAATTACATGGCTTGTTCAACCATTTGCCTTTCAGTTTCCAGTTTACACCAAATGGGGTCCTTGATATTTGACATTGTTTGATCTGTTGATATTGCCATGATATATGTCTTTGATGTTATTACCAATTAAGGAAGTATCCTCTGTAGATTACTTTCTGTATTAGCTATTAATATTGCATCGTGGGTATAACATATTATGTTTATTTTGTTGTTATTCATCCTGTATCCTTCTAATATTTTTGTGCTGTCTATTAGTTTGTTTATTATTAAATTAAACATAATTGGGCTTAGCGAATCTCCTCGACGTATACCTCCTGTGCACTTGATTTCTCGTGTAAGTTGATTTCCAACTTGAACTTTTGCTTCTTTTATTTTCTTTTGTTGCTGTTAATATCTGTGTGAGTACTTTTTTTCCTTTTAGAATATTGATAATAATAATTGAGGATGGAAACAAATATGTTTAGAATTATCTAAGAGATTTTTATTGCTAAAAGGGAATAAGTCTAAGCATTGCGAAAATTATTTTAAAAAATGTTGATTTAATCTGGAAATCAAAAGATCCCGGAAACGAATCATTTGATTTGTTATGGTGCCACAAATAGAGCTATTCTTTGAATGTAGAGGTATCTGCATTTTTGAAAACCTACAAATAAAGCAATCCAATACAATATCGTATTAATTGTTTCTCAAAATAATCAGAGAGAAGGCATACCTTTTCCGATCTTTGACATTTTCGAACAATCACCTTTAACCCCAAATTTTATCTGGGTGATTGGTGATTTATTCTAGATCGCTGCGTGCTGGTTTGATACACCTCGATGAGCAGTTTCAAATTGTTAAAACTGCGCAATTTTTAAAACGGATGGGCTTCAGACTTTTGGACAATTTAGCACTTTTCTTGGATTTCAAACGACCATGACTCTCAAATGGTTAGACCCATCCAATCGCACTGTGCTTCACTTTGTTTTGCACTGAAATGTATATTTCTTCGGGGTATCTAATTTTCTGCTCATTTGGAAATTTAAAACGTTAATTCCTCTGAAAGGATTAAAGCTAGCTAGATGAAACTTTTCTCTTTTTGTGTTTGCTTTCAAAGATACACTCTAGGTTCAAATAATTTGCAACTTTCTCAAATCTCGATAACCAGACAAGGTACAGGGTCAAATATGGGTCCGTTGGAAAGCTCTCAACGGGTGCTTTATAACAAAAACCACTCAAGCCTCTAACGTTAACCGTTCGGAAGCAAGAGCGTACTAAAGTTGGGAAAAATTTTCACTATATCAAACATCAAATCGTCATAGTTTCCAAATTATAAGAGTTATTAGAAGCCTGGGGTTAATTATAACCAATTCAGTAGATTTTCCACCTACAACTGCAACCTGGACGACCAAAAGACCATAGTTATCGAGAACAGTGAAAGAAAGCCCTTCACCGATTTTAATGGCCAAATACTTTAAACCCTCGTAGTTCGAAAATGGTTAGAGCTACCAACAAAATCTAAAAGAAGGACATGTTCAGCGAAATAAACCCAAGCAAATAAGCCAGATGGACCACTTACGAACTCTTTGAATTTTTTTGAAATTTACGACCAGGTACCTCGCACCGCAGACTTTTATCTTACAAGGAAACACAGATAAAACCACCTCATCTCACCGATTGAAACGCATGGTATAAATGTGGATACATCGCCGAACGGTTACCACATTTTAAAGATCCTGCAAGATTCTCCGTCCCGATGGATGCACAAAATACACAACAGAGAGGTATTTATTCGTTGTATATGGTGTAAGCAATTCCTTCGTTTTCAACATTTTTACACGGATTACCTATCAAATTTGTAAAAAAATAAGGGGGTGGGGGGTTGTTTCGCTAACTAAATATTTGTTATAGGGAAAGTATTTACGCCATCGTTTAGAGCATGTAAAATAATTTAAATCTTGTCTTAATTTTCCCTTGATATCTCTTATAGTTTCTGAGTTATTGAGTTAAACAGCGAAGAGTGGTGCTGAACTTTGGGTGCTTTACACCCCGCCACTGGGCGAATGGGCAGCTAAAATAGTTACCGTTGTTCTTACGCTAGATCGGTCTATAAACCCATAAAGTTTCATATAAATCGGTGAGGTGCACTTCTCTGTGTTTCCTTATTAGCTATTTATACGAGATTTTATCCTAAGCATAGTTGAAGCATTTCTAATGCCCCCAGCTTGCGTATTTAAGCGAAAAATACACCTCCCATTTGAATTAAAATTCAAGCATCCTTGTTTTTTAAAGAACATGCAAGAACAGCCGAATATGCAAATTAAATTATCTTATTTCGGCAGTCCCCCTTGTTGTTTCTCCTTCGCAAATTACTTTCTTATTATTAATTCTGGCGAAAAAAAAATGAATTAAATTGGAGTGGAAGAGGATTTGCATTCAACAGGTACACATCATGGTATGAGATTGGGAAGTTTATGTTTTGAGAAATTAAATTTCGCAATTTTTTTCAAGGTAACAGTGGAATGGGTGCAAAAAAATAGGATGGGGTATTGCGACAGATCCCCCAAGCTATAGGAATTAACATTTTCTCCTCTTCAATGTTTATTTTATTTTCCCAGTTTAAGATGGCCTGTATTTTTTAAAATAACAATGTATTTCCATCTTTCTCTAACGTAAAGGAATTTAAAAAGACAAAGAGAGAAGGTGGAGTCGCCATGAAAGGGAGGCTACGATGTTAGACAGCTCGGGTTGCTTCGGCTTGCCTAAAAATTATGCCACATAGATAATGTTTCATCCAACGTTGTGCAAATTAAGGGCAGGTCGATGAAGAAGGTGAGAATTACAAAGCGTTGGCAGTGGAGGATGGACTGGGGAGGCTAGGTTGATTTGGAAGTGCTTCATTAGGGCGTCTGGGCTCTCGCGACGTTTGTTCAGGTCCGTATTTTATCCATGAGGTTACAGAAAAACTTCTAGAAAGAAATAGGTACAACGAACCATGAATTAACGCTTTAAATTTGATTTAATTCATGTGTCAAGGGCCATTTACATTTATCATTAAGAATTACACACCCATATGTCTGTTTTGCAATTAATTTCAACATTTTTCCATCTGGATTCCTTCTCAACTGTGGTTTAATGGAAGTCTTGTATATAATTTGGTAATTAGATTTAAAAGGAAATGATCAATTTTTCACATACTAAAAGCTCTCGAAATTTAAGGAGAAATAAAATTGAAAAATACCAGGATTTCAAACACCTTCGTCATCTTCAGTTCCCTCCTCGTATCTAACACATATGGCCAAGGTTACCTTTTTAATAGCTAAATCGCAATCCCGATTAAACTCTTGATGAATTCCTTGGATTCCTTGGATGGATCAAGAAAACAACATAGGTACGGTCATCATCCTCAATAATTTCTTCCATTATTAAAATAATTCTTTCGTTTACAACTCTCTCAATACAACCCTGTTCCTTCAATATTACCAAGGCTAACGCGAATATTCTCATCACCATGATCATCACCGTCCTGCTCATCACCATAATTTCATTACGCCCGTTGTCTCTTCTCTTCTTCCTATATTTCCCGTAAAAGGGAGCTAAATAGAGGAGGACAACCTTTCGCGAATATCCTCGGTGAACCTCCAGGATAGTAACACTCCTTCGTTCCAGCTTCGAAACAAGAGAAACCTCGAAAAGCGTTTGTCGAGGTCGTATTCCCAACGCGCTTGAAAAGATAGAAAAGGATGCAGCGAGCTGAGAACTTGAGAAAGGGCGCGTTAATTAGAGATTTGTTCAGTTCGGGTTGCATTTATGGAGACCGCGCGGTGGGCGTGGGGGAGCTCTAGGAAGGCGACGACCCGTTGTGTTTAAATTGTCAGCTCTGCTTTAAGACCCTTTTTCGTTGATTTCGACGGCGGAATATATAATTCTCGAGTTGGCGAAGAGATATAAGGTTTTGTCTTCGCGAGTCTAACGATCTTTTTAAAGTGTGAAAGTAAAAAATGACCATGATAAAAGGTAGGAATGGATTTGTAATAAATCAATGCTGTTGTGGTTAATTTGGAAGTTGGAACTGTTATTTAATAGTCAATGAAAATTTAAACGAGAATGAAAGCTGAATTTGGTGATCCGTTAAAGATTTGCTCCATTTAGCACAAACAGCAGAATCAATTAAAAATGTGAAAACGTTGGAAGCCACTTCATTTACAAATAAAGATTAAATCCAGAGAGCTTATTACAATTTCAGAAAGGCTTCCAGATCGATTGTCATTCAAGCGTTTGAATCGATACAGCCCCAAGAACGGAACGTCCGCGTACTGACGCAAACATGGCATAATTTCAACCCGGAAACCTTTCCGGAAACAAACACAGCGACCCCAGACGTCTACAGCCTCTTCAACTTACTCAAATTTTAAGCATTATTTTGGAAACTGCCTATCTCATTGTTCATAATCGTAGCTATAGCACTACTGCAAGTTTCTGAGCAGAAAAATTTGTTCTGTTCAGCATTATCACCGTAGGATTTGGTACGCTGGTATGTAATGCTTTCTCACATTCTTGTCAATGGATCCTAACCAGAAGAAGTAATAGTAACCATATTTGTGGACCACCAAAATCTAAAATGCATTGCTTTTGGGTTTTAATGAATCTACTATGAAAATTATCAATGCTGACCAATATGCATGCACCCTAAACTGTTTAGATGTCAGCTTCATGAATCTAACGTTAAATGCTTCATTTTTATAGCTCATTTTCTTTGAAAAATCGGTGCAACTTATAACACTGTAACTAAAACAAATTGCTGTTGTTGTATTATTGGGCGATGCGTCAGGTTACGTAATACACCTCGCACTTGTGATTACTGTGGTCATTAGCTATCCCCACTAGAATTTTGCCGAATCCAGAGGGGTTCCAACCTTTGGTAGGAATTTTTAATGTGCCAAACATCGTATTGGCACCGGGGCTGCGGTTTTACTTCATTATTTTTATCCGCAATTAGAAACCAGCCGTTCCGGCCGGATATAATAGTACCAACAACATCAAATTTTGTAATAGCACATGTATATCAATTAAAACTTACTAGGTCATCCACTAATCCTGTTACTAAAGATTAATTTTCTAAATAATTAGAAGATGCTCAAGACATCACTCAGTTTGCTAATTACTCGTTCAAAAACGAAAAAAAGGAACAGAGAGAAGACGTCACAAGAATATTAACTAACCGTCGGAGATTCAAACTGCAACAGCCAGAAGCAGTAAGTTAATGTTGACTAATTATTCAATTAACTTCAAAAGAACTGCAGAGAGGATCAAAATAAATTAAGCCGTGGGTTTCTTAAGTAGTTGGAAACCATTTTTCAAGCGCATGTTACTGGATACTTATAGACTGTGTAATTGAATCGTTAGTTGGACATGCAGTTTATTCTAGAGTTAATTTGAAAGTTTTTTTTTTTGAGTGCTTTGATTGCTTCTCTAATATTTAGCGAGGGTATGAAATTGTGTTTTAAGAGTTGATAGATATTGTTTAATTCAAATCTGAAAAGAACTATAACACCCATTAAAAATTGGAATGCGGTACCTAGAATCCAACAAATTTCTAACCAGTTTTCATACTGTCAACATGGTTTTAACCACTGCAAACATCAAGGGAACTATTAATTTAACTGAGGATATCGTAGTCAACGATATATGTCCCAAACGTTGAGAATACCTTGAACAACAATAAGATCCTTATGTGGAAACAGGATCTGGTAGAACGGAAGCAACAGCAAATGCAGTTGGTGGTCGTTCTCTCGCTCTCAATTCTATCAGAAATCAAAAGACAACTGAAGTTTCTCTTCAATATCTTTTAGAAATGGTATGTGGAGTTGCTACAGATGAATGAATAGTTTGATGAAGAATTGTTGAACATAAACAGCATCGACAAGATTCGATTTGCAACTACAGCAATAAACTTGCTAATGCAGCAATGGAGCAATGCGCTCTTTACAAATGCGTCTAGGTGTTTGCCTACGGTTACCCGATGATCGTAAACAGGTGTACAAACAACAAAATGAGATATATTTAATCTGTGTTGTACCCTAACGTGTCTCATACCGAGGGGGTATATAATAATAATAATAATAATAATAATAATAAGCTTTATTGCCCAACAGAGAAAATTCCAATTACTGGAGAAGTAATTAATTAAACAAATTACAAAACGAGTACAAAAAACAAGTAATAGTAACAAGTTACAAAAAATTATTAAAGTAAAGAGCAGTGACTATCCTTATTGTATGTAAAGTATCGTGAAAAATATCACATTGCGAAGATATGAGATTAAAGTTTGTACAAGTCACACAAATAGGTGATTTTAAAAAAGATATGTATATGCACTGAAGTACGTGCTGAACTTTTCTTTATGAAAAACGAAGTTCTAAATGTCAACCGCTGCGTACAGAACGTGATACAAGTAGCTGTTATACCATTTACTCCTTCTGTTGGAGAACAATTCGTGTTAATGTACAATAACGCAGAACCACAAATTGCAAACATTCTGAATGAGTATCTGGACGAAGACGAAGTTGGTATTGCACGATTACCTTGGCCTTCATGTAGTCCGAATCTCAATCCCGCTGAAAATCTTTAGGATCAACTTCAGAGAGACAATACATGTCGTCCTATCCTGCCAGATACTCTGCAAGTTCCACGTGTTGCTTTGCAAGGAACATATGTATTAATCTCTGAAAACAGGATATAAGAAGTGGGCATACCAGGAGCTCAAGAGTTCCTGGTGTAATTAGATTGCTTTTCTGTTTTTTTTTGTATTATCATTAACCTGAGTATCATTTAAAGAGAGCAGTGCGTGGTGCAATTAATGAGTGGATTATAACACAACACCAATTAAATTGGAAACATGCAGCTGGACAAAAGCACAGCAAACGGATGATGGGAAGACCGTCGCAACATCTGACTGCTGACCTGCTTGAATTAAGCAAGATACAGCTTAGAGCAGCAACATGTCTATTAACAGGACATGGCTGTTTGAGAGGCCACTTGCATAAGATGGGGATCTACAAAGATGAGCCCTTATGTAGACTTTGCAATGAGGAGGAGGAAACAGCCTCTCACATTATTTTCGAATGTGCAGCGTTAGCTCAACGCAGATTCGCTATGCGAAGCACAATTGAACTACCAATGGAGAAAGATTTACTACATAGGCTGTTAAACCTGATTGCGGGAACTAACCTGTTTAAGTAAAACAAAACCGAAGCAGGAATAATACAATAAGCTATTAAGCTTCAGTGTTAGGGATGTAAAGACCAGCCCTGCTCTGGTAGAAAATCAATCAATCAATCAATCATTTAAAGACCGGCTTTCAGAAGCCACGTCATTTATTCCTTTTTTTTTCCTTTGAGTTTGGCTGTAATCTATTGGTATTTCTAAAGTAATATTTATTAAAAAATCAACGTCTGTGATTCATAAGGCTATAGCCGGCTTTTTCTTTCTGGTAAGCGTATATAAAAGTGCTTGAAGACAAATGTAGAATGTAATAAATATTTAATTCAAAATAAAACCTACAAATGTTGGAACAATTGAATTTTACGTTTTCTTCTGTATGACTGTTTAAAAATTTTTGTGTAGAAAAGAGTTTAAACTTTTGGAAAATTTAGATCCAAGATAGATCACAGCTTCTATTTGGATTAGGAAAACATTTGAAAATATACAAAATAATTCTTTGGGTTTGAACAAGAAGTTTAAATATAGAAAAACATAAAATTTAGAAAGTATACAGTTATTTTCCCATTTGTCTTTTTAATTTGACTTTCCACATTCTTGATGAAAATAAAAAAATTCAGGCTCAGAGATTCAGGTTTCATGCAGCTGTAATAAACAATTGAATGTAGTCTACCATTACCTTACTTTGATTGCAATTTTCCCCACGCACTATTCATTTATTTGCGCAAAATTATCATATATTTCTTAATCGACACAAGGAAAATGTTATTGACTAGCAGTTACTAAAAAATTAAAAGTAAGTTTAACGAATATGAACATGACTATATTTTCAAACTATACATAGGAAGTGCCAACCATTCTAGTTTAAATTAAACAAAGTCTTCAATTCGCGGTTTTGGCCTGTAAACTGGCCAAATTACTGAGGGAATAGAATGCTGAAAGAACTATTGTAAAAAAAAAAACATGAATCTTAATTACTTGCCAGCGTAATAACTGAACAATGGCTAAAATTATTGACGAACAACTCATAATCAATCTCATTCTCACAGCTTGGCTCAATGCACAATGCATGGGCTGCTGTTGTCATTGCTCAATAATTACAAAAAAAAATCCTGGATATGGTCTCCTATCCCAGACTTAAGAAATACAAGTGACGTTCTAAAATAGGAACTTTAGAAAAAAATTTAAACAAATTTTCTTTAAAAAAACAATAAATAGTGTCCAAAGTTCATACACCAATTCATTTTGTGTTGCAAACTGAGATAAATCAAGTAAATTTTGGTGATGACAACTGTGGCAGATGATTTATAAAATAGTTTCTTATGTCCGTTTTTCATCCAACACGTTTGAGTGATGGATTCCACCAATGATGGTTTTACGGTGAATTTAGGAAGACCTGTCAACATGAAGAGTCCATCACCGTTGTTTCAAGCAAATTAAAAAATTCAGAAACAGTTTTGTGGACGTGGAATGACATTGACATATTAGCGTTATCAATTCAATCACCAATCCTTAATAAAAAGGGGAAAATAATGATTAATAAAATAATTGGTGCATTCATTCTAGTAAGAAAGTTAATTAATTCAACAGAATTAGATGTAAGGTCTCCAATTGGTCTCCTCAATAATGATAACAAGAGTTAAACTGACATCTAACAACTTTTCCATCGATTTTAAAAGCAGGTGAAAAATTTTGATGTTTGATGGACTCACTGTTAATCCATTAATACAAACAAAACCATGAAATGATGAATCCATCACAAACGCAACTCTCAACCACGTTATTCGACTTAAATTTTATCATCTAACCGTCTTTTTTTCCCTACTCCATCCAAATTCCAATTCGCCATCTTGATTTAAAACCTTTTATTCAGGGTAGCCTGAAAGAAACCAGATTCAAATTGTCAGATGAATAATATCCTCCACCCCCGGGTTTCCCATCGACATTCATTTTGAACCAATTCATCCATACCTCCTTCTAGTCCCTCCTCAGATCATCCCCTCCCTTCCTCCTTTCCTGGCTGTCCGCGAACTACTCGGAATTAATTTCTGAGGTGATTGTTAGTGGTCCATTGTATTCTCGTTCGTTCCCTCCTTCTCTTCACCTTATTTCCAGCGTTGGACTTCTCCTTTCACCCGATAATTAAGAGTGTTAATTTTGTTGGAAAAGCGCCGGGGATTTATTGTAAAAGTTTCACGATTTCTTTTTTGTTCTTTTGGTCTCTTCCAACCTCGCTGACTGTGTCTGTATAAGCCCCTCTTTCTTTCTATTCTTTTGTGTTCGCCTCACGAGGACTTTTACTCAAGGGGAGAAGCAGTTTTTATTATGGAGTCGTCGTTGTGGAATGTGGCGTTGGAGCGTGGGTCAAATTATGTCTTGCGAAGGGGTGACGTGGTGTTACGGCGAAGTTTTTTAATTACCGTTCCATTTGTAGTAGAGTTATTTGCGGGAAAGGTCGGCTGACGAGGAAATAGTGAGGCGAATTCGATAAGTTTCATTACAAGCTGGCTGGTGATGGGTTGCAGAGGGCGTTGTTGGTGTTAAATGCAATGTGGTGGAATCCAGTAGAAATTACTTCATTCCAACTTTCTTTTCTTTACTCTATTTGTAAATTAGGAAACTATTTAAGGATCTAGTTCAGGAGTTCCCAAACTTTATCAGTCCGCAGCGCACTTACAGGTTTAGTATTTTGTACCGGCGCCCTTTTCAAAATATGCGTACAATGGCATAAATCATGCACAGAAATGAGGCTTATTTAGTAAACACTTTTTTGCTTTTGTAAATCTTGCAATTTGCTACTAAAGAATTCGCAAGATTTTTCAACCATGTTAGAGTGATTGGTAGAACTTTCAAACAGAGCACACCCTGTCTCTCTTGATTGTTTACTTCTACTGAAGTAAAGCAAAAATTCAAATATTTTCGTTTCTTTGCTACCTCACCACTTCTCGATGCTTGACCATTCTTATTTAAACAGTCGACTTGCTTATTTAATAAAAATTATTCAATTTTCCTACGACTTTACGAAAACACAAAGCGGCACACTGAAACAAAGCGGACGCTCCTCTGGTAGCGGGGTGTCTTAAAACCGCTTACTTTTCTTTTCAGATGTTTACTCTCCGATTGTTATTTAGGAACTGAACTGGTTCTCCGAAGTGGTGACGTATTTATACTAGAAAGTTCTATAAATTTTACGAAAGTTCCATATTTTTCTCGAATATTCTATGTACTTCGAAGATGTTCCAAACCTTTCCAGAAGGTTTCACAAGCTACGGGAACGATCTAGTCTAGATGTTCTAGAAAGTTCCATTAGCCTCGAAGCCGTTTCGAAATGTTAATTCTAGAATGTTCCAGACCGCTGCCTGTCCGCGTTCACACGAGTGCCTCACGGCGCCCCAATTTACTCTAATCTAATTAATTCATTGATGAGAGATGTAAGAGAGTGGCAGTTTTTGAAAAGATGACTATGTTAATTCAAAGTCTGTCAACATGTGAATGCCAATTACAACAAAACTATGCCCGATAGAAAGTAAGGGTAAATAGACTTGAAATCAACAGGAAAAGTATAAAAGTCAGTTTTTCATTCTCATTTAACCAACAAAATCTTAAATTTTGCCGTTTTGTCTGTATTTACTTTTAGATACTGAAAAAATTTGCCCAGATTCTAAAGTCGACCTCACTACATCACCAAAACACAATTCCCATCTTTCTTTAACCTATTTCCACCTCTTCAAGGCGAAAAACCTTTACAAATTACCAGTTTTCGCCAAGTACCGCCACCACCAACGTCTCTACGGCCGAAATCCCTTACCACCAGCGCCACCTTGCGCCATTCCAATTATTTATTGTCGGCAATTTCTAACCGACACGCTGGGAAGCTTTTCTCCTCTTCGCTTGAACGGGGGCCCTTCTCCGCCACGTCCTGACTCACTAATAAGGCAATGCATCACGCAAATTCCCTTACTTACTCATCTGCCAGGCGTTGCGCTACCTGCTTACCTGTCGGAACCGCTCCCATTGTCTTCTGGCAAACGCGCGTGGACTTCGAGGTTCTTTTTTTTGCGCGAAGCAAGAAAACTGGAAATAATTTCTGTCTAGGAGAACGTATTTTTCGCGCTTTTATGATGAATATGTCGGACGTGAGATCACGCAGACGAAAAGTATGTCTTAGAATAAACATTATGGATGTTGGTTGATGAGTAATTATGGTGTTGGTGTCGAAAATAGTAGGAATTTTTAATATTTCTTGTCAAACATCAAAAGAGTAAAATTACGAAGAATTTTCTGGTTCATTTAAACATGTTTTTCTAATTTTTTGCACCCCTAATCATATCGAAAATTGCAGTACATTCGATTTTGCATGAACATTAAGGGTAGCTTTACTTTTTCAAATAGAAATCCCTATTCTTTATTACATATTGCAATTCCACGCTAAAAATTAAATAACTTTTGTCTGAAACATTCTTTTGTTGATTTCGTAGATGGCGCTGTGATCTGTGAAAAAGATTACCTTATACCGACTAGAACGCCGTCTAGGGTCTTAAAAAAAAAATAAGCACTTATGTTTCAAACCAAAGTTAATTGGTTTCCATTGAAATAAATAAAGGTAATATTTTTCACCGATTACAGCGCCATCTGCGAAATTAAAAAAAGAATGTTTCAGACAATGTATTTCATGTTGCATTCTTGTAAGGTCTTGATACTTTTCCATATTCGTGTCTTTTCCTTCCAATAATTCCTTAAAATAGTCTCTCCACCTTTCCATAATTTTATCTTCTTCTTGTATCACATGTCCCTCTGTGTCTTTAATACTTGTTAATGCTGTAGCTTTTTTCTGTCTCATATTTTTCAGTGTTCCAAAGAACATTTTCTAGTTTTCGCTAGAAGCATTTTTCATTCTCTCTCCAAATTCTTTCCAGGATTTTACTTTTTCTTCTCTTATTATTCTTTTAACTTTCTTTCGTTGTTCTTTATATTTTTCGTAACTGTTTGTGTCTCTTATATGTAAGTAATGTTTCCATTTCTGTTTCTTTTCTTTTCTTTTACTGCCTATTTTACTCGGTTTGTCCACCAGTGCGTCTTCTTCTGGTTTCTGTTCGCTATTATTGTCATCCCACAACTTTCTTCCGCTGCAGTCAATATTGTATCTTTAAGCTCCCTCCAATTGCTTCCTCTACTTCCTCTCTGGTCCTTCTTCCTTATCTTTTCTTCTATATTCTTTTGAAATTTTTCTTTAATTTCTCTTTCTCTTAACTGGTAACATTTAATCTTTTTCTGTATTACTCGTCTCTTGTTCTCCTTACGTTGGATATTTTCTGGTTTTATCTTCATCTCCAGAAGAAAATGATCGCTTCTAATCTCCGGTCCTTTTCTTAGTCTAATATCTTTTACCTTTGTCCATAGTTCTACAGGAATCAGGAAGTGGTCGATTATTGTTTTCTCGTTTCTGCTTATGACCTGTCTTGTTATTTTGTGTATTTCCTTCTTCATGAAATAAGTATTTCCACATTTTAATTCGTTTTCCAGGCAGAATTCTATTATTCTTTCTCCATTACTGTTCTTCATTATTTCTCCATTTTCTCCTAAGCACCATTCCTATTTCCTACTCTTCCATCAAAACCTCCCAATATTATAACTTTATTTTCATTTCTATCTACTTCTTTTTGTAACTGCTCAAAGAATTGATCTTTTTCTTCTTTTGGAATGGAATGGAACAAAATATTAATAATATAAGATGGCTTTCATCACGTTTCCATGTTCATTTCGAAATAGACTTTAACTAAATGAAATAAATCCATCAAAAACTTACAAGCAACCTAAACTTATAAATACACACATCATTAATTTTCCTTCCAAAATGAATATTACTTACCTGAGAACTTTGAGTTTTACCTACCAACAAACAAGTATTAAAAACCATATCGCATTTCACTAATTCCAAGCTCCGTTTTCCAGCAAAAACCATCTCAAACACGCAGAAATAGAGAAACACGTAAGTGAGTCGGAGATGTAGGGAATTTTACATATGTAAGGGTTTTAGCTTACAGCTTTCAGTAAGCTGAAACGGTCGCGAAAAGATCCTGCAACTCCTTTTCGTATTGAAAGGCGTAGACTTGCTCGTTAACGTCTCTCCCCAGTCAGAGGACTGCCGGCACTCATTAAAAATAATTAACACATCGCAAATTGAGAGCTTCAAGCTCGCATAAGACAAGGATAGGCGAATAAGGCGTACCTGGTAAGTAGGATCTTGCGATGTATTCAGAGTTGGTGCACCAAAGAATAACTCTGAATGGTATGCGGTGACGCAACGTGAATCCATAGTGGAAGAATTTTTTTTTCAATGAAATGAGGGAACCAGAGCAGCCGCATAGCTGAACATACATACATAGGATTAGTACAGAAGCGAATATAGAGGCTGAAAATAAGAATTTCATAAAACTCTCTCGCTATTACACCTCCTGAGTACATAACTCCGAAGTTGTTAAAATTAATTGACGTAAAAAAGTTCTACCCCTTCTTTTCTTTTTCCTCCTTTCAGCTGAAAACTCGCTCACACAGTTGTAGACTCTTTCGCTTTGGGGACTTCTTGTTTTCCTTCTATGGAGGGAATTATGACAGGAAAAAAGAAACTAGGTAGTGCTAAAACCAGTTGTACGTGAAGAGCATTAAAATCTTATAATTCCATTTATCGTAGTTTTTAAGTCTTCCTACTTTTTACAAAGCGCAGGCTAGATAAAGTTGTTACAAACGATTGCTGTTGCAGTTTGTAAGTGCTATCCTTTTTCTCTATTCTTTTATAAAAAATTAAGAAAAAAATCAGCCTACAGTTTTGAGACTTTTAACTTTGTATGTATTGAATGAGCAATGAGACGTTCAGAAAACAAATAACTTCCTACCACCATAACGAAATGATTCTACGAATCCTGTCCATATATTATTATGTCCTCAACAGCGTCCTCGTTTTGCAACTGTGGAATTGCATAAACTCCGCCATTATCGTTCACCAAAAGCAGTAACAATTACGACCTCATTCTACAGCGTGATTCATAATAGGTGTAAAAGACTTTAACATCTCGTTCAGGAAGTCGTTTAAAGCAAAAAATATTATATAAACATAGGTACTATTTTCTTTATTTACAGAGCTATAACAAATTTAAATTTTATTGAAATTGGAGGTGCTCAAAATGAATGACTCTATGTTTAAAAACCGGACAACATACGAGGGTAGATTGAAAAGTTCCCGGAATGACAATGAAAATAAAGTAAATCGGATTCAAGTTATATTTTATTTTTCAATACAACCCTCTCGAACACTCGACACTTGTTCCAACGATTCTCTAGCTTCTCGATTCCCTCCCGTGACTGTCGCCAAAATACAGATCCACATCCATGGCCAGAGTTGCCTTTCTAGTTACCATAGCAATAAAAATTAATTTTCATACCAGCTTTTAGTAGTTTTAATCCGTTGAATGTCTTTGGTGTTTTACAAGAACAACATACCCCTTATATACTTCATTATTTTCATACGATCGCCCTTCTTTTCCCGGAAAAAATGTGAAGACGAAAGAAAACGGGCATAAACCATACAATACACAGAATCTCGTCATAACTCTCCTCCAAAACGATCGTTTTCCTCAGACTTTGCGCGCAAGAACGGACTTAAAAAGATGAGGAGGTATCCCGATAATGGTGACGAAGGGCTACGGTCAGCAGTATACGCTACAACCCTTACGGCCTTCGAAAAATACCCTTTAGAGGAAAGGCGAGGAACAAAAGCGTCGAGACGAGAAAACAAAACGACCCCACCAATCATGCGAGTGTTAAAATAACGTCCAGTTAGTGGGGATCATCAACTAAACCGGGCCAAAACGGGGTTATTAAGGTGATTAATAACATCGGAGGGATGCTTGGGGATGCTGATAGTAGTGGGATAGAAGCTGCTGGAACGAAGGAAAGTTGGTAACACTGGTACAATGAAGCGAGCGTCCTCTTTCGGGATAATATCGTACTATTCTTGTATATTTACTACTGTCTGCTGCAAGTAGTGAGGCTTTATTGCTCAAATCTGTTGTTTTTTGTTGTTTCTGTTATTGCGGTTGTCTATTGTGTGAATTTTTCTTATGTATTAAGTGTAGTCAGTACACTTCCTTTGAAATATACGTTGTTGATGTTTATGAAATGAAGAGAATTTTATATTCGTTACTTAGAGAGTGAACACCTGAATGGATAGTTTAAAAACTTAGAATAATATATGCAAATTAGAACCAAAGCAGATAAATATGCTGATGACATTGTAATACTCACCAGTGGGAGAAACGCCAGCATAATCTCAGAACTAATGCAAAGGGCATTAAAAATGGTAGAAGTATGGTGCAAGAAGGAGAACCTTAGAGTAAATCCTGGAAAAATTGCACTTGTACCCTTCACCAAGAGAAGGAAATTGGACGGTTTAAGAGAGCCGATTCTTTGCAACGAAGTAGTACAGATCACTCAGGAGGCTAAGTTCTTAGGTGTAACCTTGGATTCTAAACTGAGCTGGAACTCACATTTACAAAAAATGACCGACATATGTAAGAGGGTGTTAATGACAACCCGTAGAACAGTTGGGAAAACATGGGGCCTCAAACCACATATGACGTACTGGCTGTACACTACGGTGGTAAGACCCATGATAACTTATGGCTGCCTGGTTTGGTGGCCTAAGGTCACACAGAAGCATGCGATAACTAGTCTCTCGAAAATTCAGAGACTGGCATGTCCATGTATAATAGGAGCTATTAAAAGCACTCCAACAGCTGCTATGGAAACCACGCTAAACCTACCTCCTCTTGAGATTTATATCAAGGGATCAGTGGGTCTGGGCACACCAGAATAGAAGCAGTAGTAACAAACCCTATCTATGATATGGGTAGTGATACAACAATCTCCAGGATCTCCTATGACAAACTTTTCAAAGTTTTCTTGAATTGGGAAGAATAGAGGGATGGAGAGGGGAGAAAACCGAAAACACTAGTCTGGTACACAGATGGGTCCAAAACGGGCACTACTTCCGGCGTTGGTGTATATGAGACGATTTGCATTCTCTCTGACAGTCAGGCAGCCTTAAAGGCACTAGCATCTTATCGTATAACCTCTAAGCTAGTATGGGAGTGCCTGCAAATCCTAATAGTTCTGTCTAAACACAACAAGGTCACACTGGTGTGGGTGCCAGGGCACACGGGCATAGCGGGCAATGAAGTTGCAGACCAGCTAGCGAGGGAAGGTTCAAAAATGAATTATGTAGGCCCTGAACCGGGTCTAGGTATTATCAAGAGTGCAGAGCGTGGTGCATTTAATGAATGGATGATAACACAACACCAATTAAATTGGAAACATGCAGCTGGACAAAAAGACAGCAAACGGATGATGGAAAGACCGTCGCAACATCTGACTGCTGGCCTGCTTGAATTAAGCTCAACGCAGATTCGCTATGCGAAGCACAATTGAACTATTAATGGAGAAAGATTTACTATATAGGCTCTTTAACCTGATTGCGGGAACTAACCTGTTCAAGTAAAACAAAACCGAAGCAGGAATAATACAATAGACTATTAAGCTTCAGTGTTAGGGATGTAAAGACCAGCCCTGCTTTGGTAGGAAAATCAATCAATCAAAGCAGATAAATGAAAAAATCCCTCGGAATATTTACTAAATCGTAAAGTATGCAAATTCTGTTAAGGTCACCTTTTTACAGAGATTATTCGAGATATTTTATTCTAAAAATAGCAAAATATAATAGGCATAAAATTAGACGCCTACAAAACAGATAATTCATTAAAAATAAAAACAAATTGTAGAACTTAAAAATGTTTTCTGCGGTATTATTTTTGACTAATAAATAGAGCCTAAACTAAAATCTATAATAGAAAGTAACTTATTATTCTTGTTCTTTATATTTGCACTGTAGTAATTGAAGAGATCCATTCTGCTATCCATTTATATTCGTGAAGTCAGCCTTACGGCTTGTTTGAAATTGAAATTGACATTCTCAATGTATAAAGGCAACGAAGAATTTAGAGAATTATCAGACGAAAGTGAAAACACATAGTACAATTATTTTACCAATGAAGGGAAATAAAAAGCAGGTCCAATTTTCTCACAAATTCTATTAACTATTAGGCCACCTACGGGGACCACCATGAAAGAAAACAAGCAAATATACATAAGTGACCAGAAAATTATAAAGATAATTGTAAAATTGCACCATAGTGACATGTCAACCAATTAAAATACGTTTTGTAGTATATTATAAAAAAAACTAATCAATTGTAAACTATTCTAAAATATAATAAAAGAAAAAAATATTTTTTTTATATAAAAAAAGATAAATAAATTGTGTCCTCCTATTGTGATCTTATAAAATGAACATATTGATTTAAGGATTTTTTTTTTAACTTACAATTCATTAATCAGTGGGAGGAAGTCAAAGTTTAAAAATAAAATCTACTGCAATTGTAAAAGTTAACATATAGTGTATAGTTGTTGCAAATAGCAACTATTTAAAACTTAAGACTTGCAGCGAAACACAATAAGACTCTTAAAAATTGTACAATAAAAGTCTTATTGTACTGATACTAATGGTCTTGGTATTGTCCTAACTTTGTTAAATCTTTCTGAAGTCTGTCCGATTGCCCGGCATTCCTTGAATAGCCAAGGTGATGCGCATCTTCAGGAGCTCCTTATGTAGATGTAATTCTACAAACTATGTACACAAAACTCATCATCTTCAGGGATTCTTGCCCCAAACAGAAACATTTTGCTCGCTTTTTTACAGTGGAATATGAAGGAGATAAATCACCATAAACGCCGTCTAAACGTTGTTTAATCTGATTAGGGGTATGCCTTTCTTTTGTACAAAATTTAATTATCCCGCGGTACTCAGTTACCTGAAACACTTTCATGCACTAGTCACGTTGTCTGGCTGGCTACTAAAAACTACTACTCTTCGAGGCGCAATATATATAGTGTAGGCCTCGTACATGTGCAACTATGACGCAGCGGAATTTGAACACGCTCGAACTTGTATAAGCCTGTCAGGCCGAGTATATATGGCACCTACCTCGTAAGTACTGTCAGCTATTTTACAAATAGTAATAATTTTGAATAACTTACGCTGTATGCTATGAAATGGTATTATTATCCTTGTAGTGGTATTATACTATCCTTACTATTGCATTGTCATATTTCAAATTTGTCAAACTCAAAAATCAACTCAAGGTCAAACATGTTCAGAATTATCCTCCTTTTTCATTGTCAAGATCTTCTCCCCAACTCAACCGAGCTCGTTCTAGACCCTTCCCCGCTATTCTTGGCCGTCTTTTCCTCCTCTTCTTAATTGTGAAAGATTGTTTGCGGCGGAAAATTATGATCTTGTTTGCCGGTAATAGATTGGATATACGAGGTTGGAGTTTCCGAACAGTGTGAGGTAAAACATCTGCGCCACAGCTCGCTTCGATTAATGAAAGGGGGATGAGGAGCGGTAGAGTCTGTGGCAGGTAATGTCCGTCTTTTTTTATTATTTTTTAGAGAGGAAAAGATTAAGGAAGTTGTACCATCTTTGTTCTTGGAAGATACGAGGTTAGCGCCATAAATTCTCGGCCTGACAGATTCTAGCGTGTTTAAACTCCGTTGCCTTATAGTTACACATGTGCGAGGCCTACATTATATATATATATATATATATATATATATATATATATATATAAGTATATATATATATATATATATATATATATATATATACTTGTAAACAGTACGTTAATGAGCTCGATATATTGTCGGGTCGCTATATTCTAACCCTTTTTAGGACCGCTCGACTCTCGTCTAACCCTTGGCAATTGGCTCCCTTTCCATGTTAATTTAGATGCTGCAAATAACTTTCTGCTGTCACTCTATTATAGCTTGATATTTTCCCATTTTTGCTAAGTTCACCGCCTTCTTTACTTCCCCCTCTTTCATGTTGTTATCCTTACTTCCTGACAACCTTCCATACTCTGGTCTGTTTTTTTGCAGTGTAGTTATTTTTGTTGGCATTGTTTTCCGCTCTGCATTGTTTCATCATGCGTTTGCGCATCATTCGTAATAATTTATCTTATCCTACTCTTCGTATACATGTTCCGGCTTGTTTACGCTTTCCAGTGTTTTTAGGCCATTTTCTACTATCCTTTCTTTACTTTCGTATCAAATTGCTTCCTTGATTTTTCTAACCATATTTTTCAATTTCGTTTTTTATTCCTTCTATATTTCCTTTCATATTTTGATATTATTCTTTCACTCAAGTATTGCTTCCATCTTATTTTGTTTATTTTTGTTTGTTTGTTAACTTCTTTAACTATAATGTTTGTTGCTTTATAGAATTTGTTTTTAGGAACTCACATGTTTCTCTGGCAGCTTTCAGAAGATTCTCTATACTTATATTTTCCTTTTCTAGCATTTCTACGTTGGTCTTCGGTACTTCTATGAATCTATATACCCTTTTCTCCTTCCCCAATCTATATGTTCATCACTTTCACTCGCTCTTTTAGATTCCTCTTTATCTTTACGCTTTTTAATTTTTGCCATGAGCATGTAGTGATCGGGAAATGTCTCTGGTCCTCTCTTAATCTTCATGTCACACACTTGCCTTTTTTTTTATTAAACTGTGACTTACTATGCTTCTTGTGTAATTGATGTTTGTCGAGTAATCGTATAGATTTCTTTATGATGGAAATAGGTGTTTATCTCTAGGTTGTTCAGAAGGTAATATTCCATTAATTTTATACAGTTACTATTTATCTTTTTCTCCTTCTGTTGACCAACGATTCATCTGCTTTTTCATTTCTCACCCTACAATTCAAATCACCAGAAACATGAATATTAATTCTTTCAGATATCAAACTCCATCCACTTTCACATTACATACCCATTTGCTACCGTCAATAATAATTTTGTTCTAACACATCGTCACTCGTTTAAAAAAATTATTCATTCCTTCCACATGTAATTCTTTAGTTATCATGTTGTTTTATTTATTTTCTACCGTTCCCACTTATATTCGATATAGAGCGATGACATGTATAAAACTAAGAGCTTATGGAAAAAAATATGTTGGTGTGTAGGTTATCTAAATTGAAATAACACAAGAATTATGCAAATCTTATAGACCTTGCAGAAAAAGGTATAACTTTGATATAACACACAACTATTCAAATATAAATCACTGAGGAAGTTAAATTGTTGAAATTTGTACGGTCAAAGAAACTGACAAAATAAACAGTTTACAGTATCTGATTCCACTTACCAGGGTAATAGAAATCAACTATTTCGGTCTAACAATCATTTGCTGAATTTACCAGAAAACTGTGTTATAATTTTATTAGGAGGTAAGCTAACGATTAGTTATATTAATACAGATAGTAAAATATCGAGAACAATAACATTCAGGTTAATGATACTTATAGAGTAGAAAGTCCACCGCGATATATAAATCCGCTACCAACATACAATTATGTATCAATGGTATGTTATGGAACCCAACGCAGTTGTTGCCAAATTTCGGGCTCAACAACGTCATGTTGATCTATTTGTATATACCGTATATAAAATTTGATCAGGGCGCCCCCTACATGGTCCTTCCCGGAACTATTTTGTCTATTTCATTATAGGGATAGTACGCTATGGAGCCCCCCGCGAAATTTGAAGTTTTAGGGTCTACTGACTATTTCCAGCCATTTAAAGCTGAGATACGCCTCGATACGTTGTTGAGCCCGTAATATATATATATATATATATATATATATATATATATATATATATATATATATATATATTACGTCTCGAAGAGTAGTAGTTATTAATAGCCAGCCAGGTAACGTATGTACAATTATACTACCAGAATATTTTTAACGAGTAAAGCCATCTTCATGTTAAGACTTGAAACTTTGCCATTTGTTTGTGACCTTCTTAACTGTTAAAGTTAAATTTTTTTCCAGAGAATTACAAAATGTGTAATTTTAAGTTTTGCAAAATGTCAAAGGACCAATTTGCTCATTTTTCAACGCTCTGAGCTCTGGTGCAATCTTAGCTTTTTTCCTTTTTTAAAATAATTATTTTTTGAATTATTCTTTTTCCTTCAGATTCATGCAGCGCACCTCCTACTCTAGAATCAGTTAGATAAATTTTTGAAAATGGCTATAAAGGTAGTTAGAAACAGCGCATGAGTTCTAGCAGAGAGTAGTCTAGAACTATCACCAGCATATATAAAATGAAGATGCTTAAAATCAGAGTAACTATTTTCCATCGTTTGTACTTTATTTCAAGAAAAATTAAATCCTATTATTTCGTTAGCAACGGAATTTAATTTGTTAACTTCGAAATTGTAACATACATCAATTTATTCCCGACAAATTTAAAACTTAGGTGCCTAACTCACCATCCATCACTTCACTTACTAACAATAATTGATATTCTCGCACGTTTCCGTTGAAAATGTGGTTATTAGACTTTTCATTTCGGGTTAGCTTTCGTTTCTAACGTTAATTTTAACTTGTTCCATAATTCACATAAGTACTTACCATCTACGGAGATCCTACACTCCTGTATATACCTATTCTATATATAACACAGCTTTGGAAGAGAGATGGAGACAGCACGTTACATTTCACTGAATAATACGTCGCTGAAATTTAATTTCGCTGAAAATTGGAACAAAAGATCCGGACTCTTTTCTTCACTCGGTACTAGCCCCACATTTTACCATTTCCTCGGCGGGTCTATACCATTTTAATACTTCTGATGTGTTCGAACTGTAGAAAGTGGATAATTTTTAATTTCGAGTTTTCCGCCAGGGGAATGAGATGTGCTTGCGTGTACGTCTTGTAAAGAAACTTGAATTCTTATGGTTACGTTGGAGATATTGCGAACAAGATTGTTAACAAGAACACTTTTCTCTGTGAACTTTTCAATAACCCTATACGTATTATCATTCTCGAGTTCGAGAATCATATCTACACTCAAAAGGTTATATAATGCCTTTATCCCACATTTACAGTTTAACCAACTAAATCATCTTCCAATAAACCAAATCTATTTACTGATAACAAATTAATCAGTACGCTATTTCAGTTTCAATTGTTTCTCTATACATGTACAATACTTGTTTTATTCTGTTGTTCGCTTTATAGATCACAGCGAACGGTAAATCTACATAAGCTAATCGAAGCGTCGCGGTTAGCTAATGTTAGATGATATCTAGCTTCGTCTATGAATGGTTAAATAGCTGCCGAATACATTCTAATGTACATACTAAATACACCAGCGTCCATAGAAATTGCAACTGTTTCAATTAAAATTGTCAGCTTTCTAGCAAGGTACTGAGACTTCTAATGTGACTAAAAATAATTATCACATGGTTGATATACATCATATCAAATAATTTTCGGTGGTTTTTACCCCAAAGCTAAAATCTTCATTTTTAAATCAATTTAAAAATGCTCAGAAAATGTGATCGAGCTTTTGGAATGTATAAAATGCTCTATTGTTTAACCTTTTAACTTTTTCCATTTGATAGATTTATTAGAAACTGTTAACAGCAGATATCTTGAGCTTTCTTTCCAATGTGTAACACAATTTTTGAAAACATCAACACATCGAATGTGAAGCGACAGCTTTACCAGGCATTTTTTTAACCAACTTAATTTGGATTTTTTAACCAACTTAATTTGGATTTTGTAACCAAAATGTAAGTAAACTACTTATCATACGCTTTTCTTGTTATAAATGAAATATTCTTACACTTGTCGTCGAGGCGCCGTGAAAGCAGCTGTGTTTACTATGTAGATACAAGGAATCGAGTGGACGTTCGGTTATTATCGGTTGATCGGTGTGCGTGTGCTATTTATAATGTTCGAGAAACTAGTGGAACCGTCCGGGGCGTACCGCGCAAAAGTAGACACAGTATTAATAAAAATAGATTGTTACCTTTTATTGACGTATCGATGACCACTGCGGCAATGTGCGACTGCCATGGTACGCCGCGTAGTACTGCAACATAAGCAATGCTTCCATTGTCGATTCGGTCAGGCCTCGACGACGGTCTGAAAACGTTCTCGTATACTTTGAAAATGATCGTTTAGCATCTAGCGAAATTCAAATACTCCTGTATCTCTTCTGTGCAGTCTTGAATTCTAGATATGGATCGAACCTTTTCTAAATCCGGATTTTTATTTAAAACTGCACGAAATTTTTGCGCAACATCTAGTCCTATAGGATCCGTCAAGCTTTCTAGAGCGACTGCTAAATTGTTGATGTTATTTAACGAGTCTTGTATAGATAAGTGAGCATTTTGTAACTGGGAAATAGTTTGTCTCACTACAGAATAGTTTGTCGAAATGTCATCTATTTCTTTTTGAACGTCCGAATCGGAAAAAAGTTGCTGACTTTCGCGAATCGCTTGAGAATTAGAATTAAGTTTGAAAATGATATTTTTCACTTGGGAATAATATTTGCGATCCATGTTCCCCATCGCGTCAATACAGGTTGAGGTGGTAGCGGAATTTGCGGATACAATTGCTTGAATACGCGGATATGTTTGGGAGATTTCACAAACACTTCTTTGGTAGATGATATTAAAAGATTCACCCTAGGATACTTGTTTAGAATTGTTTCTGCTACGAGATGACATGCGTGTATGAGGCATGTTATGTGAAGGAGGATCGGAAAGCATACTTTTGACATCCTACCAGCTTTCAGCATTGTTGCGGCTCAGTCAGAAAATAACATGGTGATTTAGGCTTCTACGATACAAAATTCTCTTAACATATTTTTTATAATGTTTACAACGGTTTCGGCATCAGTTCTTTCCATCATTTTTACTGGCTAACAACAAGGAAGTTGCTGGACCATGGCGTTTTAAAGGACCTGCCACAATATGAATCACGCTGTGTTTCTGAGCATCAGTAGTTTCGTCTACAGTGAGCCAGATTTTTTGATTTCTCAACTCGTCTTTTATACAGTCTTTTACTATACTTTGCACATGTTGTAAATTGTACCGCAATTGTCTTTTTGTTGGTAGCTTCCATGATGGAACATATTTATCCCAACAAAGACGAAAGTTTTCATTGCCTACTAGGTGTTGTGGGATGTTGCACGTGCTCAACATGAAAATAAAATCATACAAAAATTGCCAGTACAGAATATTGTTTCTTAAATTCAATACATGACGTTTACTTTTAATATGACTTCTACATTCAAATGTCGTGCGACCTAGCAACCCTATACCGCAAAATATGCAACGAAAGTGCGAACCTGTAAATTCCAAACCAGGGAAACGCCAAATATATTTCTTCACATGCGATGCAAGAGGTACACCAGCTCCCTTGTATTCGAAAACACACAATGAGAATCCGATAAATAATCGACCCACCAAACTCCTCAATGTCTATCGCATTACTGAACTCTGCATCCACATACATACAAACTCCCCCCCCACGGTATAGGCGTCTCTGCGGGTGCAACCGTTTGTCACGCTTTAGTGATAACAACTATATATTATTGACTATATAATAGCTGCGTCTTCCGCCGCTAGATGTCGCTGCTAGTATTATTAACTTAGGTGTTGTGAAATAAATAATCACAAAAAAAAAGTAAGCAATAACTAATTTTATTTAGAAACATTAAACCAAAATAAAATCCTTTAAACAGAAAAATAATATAACTTTCCATCTTTGCACAAAATTAACATTCTCAAATATTTACAATTATTTCTGTTTAGAAAAATAATGTAAGTCTGATTTCGATCATTAAAGAAACGGTCTGCTATGTGTTGCGGATTTTAACGTTTTCGGCTATAGGTAATAAAAAATACGGACTTAAACGTTTCCTGTTTTTTGACGTCAATGTTTCACAAAAGTCAGCTTTAAGGCCGCCCAACTATGGAACATTGACAAATTTTCATCCAACTTCGCAAAAGTCAGCTTTAAGGCCGCCCTTTTGCGGAATATGGGTGAATCTCCGTTAGCTTTGTAAAAATCAGCTTTTAATGCCATCCAGTGTTCTTTCTGCCTAACTTGAGCAGCTATAGTAAAGACAAAACTATGAAAATTTTCACGGCTTATTTACCCGTATTTTGAGTGTCGTAGCGCTTTTTGTTCATGACGTATCACGACCTTGTACGTGACGCGTACAAGCACAACAGTTTTAAAATACACCGTTACACAAATTCCGTAAGGATTGAACTTGCATAACATATACACTAAAGCTAAATATAAAATAGCAATATACGCAAGATACATTCTTGCTTAAAATAATCGGTTCTGGTTTTGAAAAGTTAATTAATAAAATAAAAGCTTATAAAGTTGATATTCGATTTAATGATTGATTATGGAAATTTACCTTCCACAATATTTCGGATAGTTTTATAATTACCTAAAGGATTTTTATGCTACAGTTAATAAAAAAAGAACCAGTGTCACGGAGGAATTCCTAGATAATTTCCTACAGATTCCAGTAACAAAATAACAGCGTCGTTTTACAAAAATAGCATTCCACGTTTAATTAATGGATTAAAATAAAGCAAAACAGTTTTAAACAGTGAAAATTTCAAAGCTTCTATCGATTTTTGACACGGTTGACACAGACTTTCATAAAATTTTTAACATTTGAATAAATACATATAACATTTTGTCTACGAGGCACGTCCAAAAATTAAGTTCCGTTTGGTCATAAAAACAAAACGAATACAAATACAGAAAAACTATTTATTGCAAGAAAAACTACAAATCTTAAACCATCTTTCTATATAGCTCCCACCACTCCCACTTGTCATAGTGTGGCACAAGTTTCTGTATGTCTTCCTCATAGAACGTTGCCGCCTGTGTTGTCAACCATGTGGTAACAAATTCTTTGAACTCTTAATCGTTGTTAAATTTTTGACCACCAAGGAACGCAAGGTCAGGGCTCCACGGAGGGTGGTTAAACTGAATCCAGCCAAAGTCCTGTAAGAGTTATTGTGTCTTGTTCGCAGCGTGAGGATGAAAATTTGTCAATATTCCAGAATTAGGCGGCCTTATAGATGTCAGGTATTAGACCCAGTTTGACCACCCTCCGTACAGTCCCGACCTCTCCCCTAGCGACTTCCATCTCTTTTTACACCTGAAAACGTTACTTGGTGGACGTGCCTCATATTTTAGAAGTTGCAAGGCATGACTTTACTCATTTTGCCACTTTAATACTCAGGGAAAAAACTGCTTTATCTAGTCATCTTTGTAACTTCCGATGTTTGTATTATTGAATAAATAACTTTGGAGGTAGTGGAAGACCTATATTCTAGAAAGCATCGCAAATATGAGATAACCAATGAATTTTCTCGTTTTGTAACTTTACATTATTGTAGAAATAACTTTGGTGGTAGTGTATATAAAGCACTTATATACACAAAGCAAACGCCCGTACCAAACCACTCGGTGTTCGGGAAAGGTATAAAGGTACCAACGCCAAACGCGGTAAAATATCCACGAAAGCTGGATAATTGAGAATCAAGTACGTGGCGTTCGATTGTAGCACGTACCGTTCTTTTGTGTATTGGAAGGTAAGCAACCGCGATTGCTTACCGATTCCCCCATCCCTTTTTCCTCCGTAAAGTCGACAAGGCGATAAAGGACCACCCTTTTCTTATTCGCCCCACTGATGTCTGTGTAATCGCGATTTTCGCACGATTCTGTTCGTGAAATGTTATTCAATGTTCGCGCCGTTTGTATAAATATAAGGTCCCGGCACAGTGCGGTGTTTATTTTCGAATATCGTTTCGAAAATTCGCCCGCTTCGATTTCCCTCCGTCCGTGCTGTAAAGAACGCGAATTTATGGCGTTTCCTTCGCGAAGTTGTGTGTATTTATTACGGCGAGAAATTGAATCAAATTAGGTTCTGTTTTCGATAGAATCAGTGTTGACCTGGAGCTTGATGTTATTCGGGTGCCTGGGCTCCTTTTCATTTAGTTAATGTTTTTCTGCTTCTTTTCTTATTTTTCTCTTTTTTCTAGCGTTTTAATGGTATTGGGCTTTCATTCACCTGTTTGAATTATGACAGCTGGAGATAATGTAATTACTTACGTAGGAGAGTTAAATCTGAAAGCCAAGGAGAAAAGGAGGATACAAAGCGTCACAGTAAGGTTCTTCTTAGTTTTCCTTCCTCCAAATTTGGCGAATGCTGAGGATGAACATCTCAAGGTGCAAACGTAATAATAAAAGCTGTTGGAGGATGTGAAGGCATGATTTATTATCATTAGGCTTAGGATTTTATGCAAGAAAAACGACTGGAAATTGCACTTACACATGCAGATGTTTTTACGAAAATATGAAGAAAATATGCAAGATATGCAGAAAAATATGCAAGATATGAATTTAAAATATGCACTTTTTTGTAAGATATATTCACTTATATACAATTACAACATAAAAACTGAATTTTGGAAGATTATGTGAAATAATAAGAGTATATATTTATTTTTCATAAAGTTATAAGACAAGGTAATATAATTTAAGTAAAAAATAATACTCTCTCCGTCCGAAAATATGGTATACATTTGAATTTTTTTTGAAAATTAATGAGACATTAGTAAAGAATTATAATTAAATATACTTTGTTGGCAATTCTGATGCTAGGTAAACAACTAATACATAGTTGGCTGCTGTCCGACTTTATTTGTATCAAGAACGTCAATCGAGTTAAAACGTCATTTCATGAAAAATAATTTTACACGCGCCCTGTTCACAAAATGGCAGATATTGTTATAAATAATGAAGTAAGTTTATTGAAAAGAAATTCCAAGTTCAAGCAATTAACCGATGAGCAACATATATTGCAAAAATTGTTGTAGTTGAAAGAAGGCCAGAAGCTGAAGCATGGGAATATAATTACAGTTGCAACTGAAGGGATAACCCCTTTGTCCGTATCTAGAATTTTCTTTCGGAAAAAATCTGGAATGTGGCATTCTAGGAATGAAAGGGAGTTGAATGTAAAATTATAACCTTGCATTTTTAAATCAACGGCAATAACCTCAAAGCACATGATAGAGTACAAATTCAGCAATTGCGCGTACGAATCACAAAATAAAAAATACCTGTCCTAGTAAATATAGCAACCTTTAAAAAAAAGACTTACTGTTTAGCTGCATGCACGGCGAAATACTTTCACCCCATCCGCAATAATTGCGGGATAAGGTTTGATCCACTCTTCCACTTTGGCCGTTTTTTTATTATATTTTTAGCAACTACCCGACTCAAGAAGCTTCACTTCTCCAAAATTTGGTTCTAATAATGTTACTTGAATGACTCACGAAAAAAGAATGATGCATAATCTTCTATATATACAACTCCAGCCAGTCATACGACGTAAATGCCGTTCGTAAAAATGTTGAATTTCTAATATAGATTAAGATTTACTCGAATACATTTTAAAGTCTCAAAACATTAATTGCAAAGGTACCGAACACTATGCCGCTGCAATTCGCAGAACCGACAACGCGATAAATAGAGCGCCTATAATGCACGGACAATTTCTACAAATACTTCGGCAAACGCCACAGCTAATCGTCCAGATTTCTTGAATAGTAACCAAATACTAAAAAAAGAGATTAAATATTTCCTCCTTTTCTGTTAAATCAACATAATTACTTATTTCTAGAAATCCATTTACTAAATCTGACAATAAAAATTGATAAAATAATGCTTACAATATTACGGGTCTGTTATATCATCTGCATTATAGTCAGCAACAATTCCTTTAAAAACAGGGTATTAGACAGATTTTTACACGAAGTTGAGCTGCCCTGATAAACCTGCATAATTTTGTTCCAGGAAAAAACAATGGATAATTTGTTAATTGTATTATAGGTAAACAAGTCAAGGAACCTAATTACTTGACATTAATGCCGTTCGTTATAATAAATATCCTATGATATGAAAGTGAATGGAATTTTTTTAAAATTGAATTATATTCCTAAAAATGAAAATTTATGAATGAATATGCAATTTTTAACAAAATATAAAACAAGTACGAGAAATATGTAACTTATGCAAAAAAAAAATATTTTTTTACCAATATTTTAATAGTAAATATGTTGAAATGAAAAAGGGTAGGCATATATGCAAAAAATACAATATATGCATTTTTCATAAAATCCAAACCCTAATTATTATTAATAATGTGTAGCGCACTTGTGAATGGAAGGGGAAAAAATGCACAACAACATCAAAGAAATTGCAAATCTACTTGAGTTCGTAGTTCTTCGGCTAAATGCCCGCTAACTATGAATAGGGGTGAGTTCAACATTAACTAAAAATATGCGCCTTCTGTTTGAACTGAGGAGAACTAACCTCGAAAAACGGGAACGCGTGGTGGAGGAGGGTAAGAAAAGAATAGTACTACTACAACTTTTACAACAATTAGCTGAAGTATGATAAAAGTTAACTCACGTTAATAATCTTTCCTTTTCCTCCTAGTACTAGATGTGGTTAAAGAGGCAATATTATTCTTACCTGCAAAAAAATAAATTTATTTTAATAACACAGTAAAAATTCAAAAACAAGTTAGTTGCTATTGTAAACAAACTATGGGCTACTCTCCAAGTTTATCTTTAGTGGTTTAAGTTTAAGAACCGTCACTGCCAAGAGGTTGCAATAGTGCATCTACGAGGGATGATCGTAAAATAAGGTTCCCAATGCCCTACAGCAGCAATAAGACGTGTTAGGCGAAACCTGACAACATTGGCGTGTGCAGCAGCTCCCCCACTCTATACACGTACCACTCCCGTCTTGTTACGCCGCTCAGTGTTAGCTAAGCAGCCGTTCGAGATGGAACTCCCGATCGACGCTACCGCCAGGTGCGAAACTCGCGCTGTGATACGTTGTTTAAACGCGCAAGGGGTTTGACCTATAGACATTCATCGTCAATTAACTGAAATCTATGGAGAAAAGTGTATAGCTGTTCAACACGTCCGCAAATAGTGTAGGGAATTCACTAGAGGTTGGGCGGAAATTCACGATGAAGAGCGGAGCGGAAGACCGTCAGTTTCAGAGGAAATCGTTGAAAAGGTTGAGAGCCTACTGCTTGAAGATCGGAGGGTCACCATTCGTCAACTCGCTCTTCGGATTTGGGGCCGACGATGAAATCAAAGAAGAGGTTATTTGATTCTTGAAAGGACTGGCGGCAGAATTTTACGACATGGGGATACAGAGCACCGTCTGCAAAAATGCTTGGATAGAAATAGCGATTATGTCGAAAAATAGCTTAAATTTTTACCTTTAAAACGATGTGTAATGTTAAGGAAATAAAGAATACTGTATATTTTTAAAAAATATGAGAACCTTATTTTACGATCATCCCTCGCAGATTCACCCCAAGACTTCTTTTCAACACTTTCCTACTGACATGACAAAACATCTGACAAGGCGAAATAGTCAACGGAAGGCTATACCGGCTGACTCAGAATTAAGTGCACAGCATTGTGAAAGGAATTCCAATTTTAGTGCTTTCTTTAATTAAACACCTTGTATGTTTTCTAAATTTTCAAAAGAAAACATAATTTATAACAATAATCATAAACACGTATTTTTATTTTTTATAGAAATTGTAAAATATACAGCTTTGAACGTAAAAGGCTGAAATAAACTATTACCCCCGCTCAAACCGGGAAGTTGCATTAAATTGTGGTATAAGTAAAGAAAAACACAGATCAAAAATATAAATCGATAGGTTCGAGCACTTTTGTAAAAAAAAAAAAAGAATTTTAGGGAAGGCACTGCATATACAAGGATTGTATGAGAAGTACCCGTGTTTAGAGACAGATGGCATTTTGTGAATTTTTACCCAGCGGGTATATTTCGGAAGAAATTCACGAAACACATATTCCAAATTTATTAAACATTTTGTGAGGTGCGAGATGTGTCGACACTAAATTTTACATCTGTTCTTATTTTCAAGACATACACATAACCTCCCTTTCCACGCCCTTCAATATCATCCTTCCTACACTCTCGAAAACCAAACCACCTCTCCCCAAAACCATATTTTACCACATATCTATACCCCTACGGGGTATCAGCGCTCCGTCATCGCCATCTACATTCGCAAATCATGCACTACACGAAGCGCACATCTACGGGGAAGGGATAAATTCGCAAGGAATTTGTGTTTTACGCTCCAGCGGGTAACATCGAAGAAGCCATCGCACCATCGTCATCGCCAGATATTTACGTAGGTAGCGAGGTGGTTAACGGAGAGCCGATCGCTTCAAACCGCTTGCTCTCTTAAAACTGGAATTCCGAGAGCAATTTCATACGCTTGAGGGGTTCGATCGACTATACGGAGGTCTAGTTTCGGTTTTGGAGAGATATAGAGGGCCGAATTGATGGCCATCCAGCGCATATTTCGTATACACATGCTATTTGCGAATATACACCTATATATGCATGTTATGTATGTATAAATATGTGCAGGTGAGGGAGAAAAAAGATTCAAGTGGATGTGAAATGGTGTGGTGAATATTTTTGATGGAAGATAAACACCAAAAGCGATATTTTTTCACCTCTATATGTATCTTGTTCATATAGCCGAACGTGGATCTAGAACTGGACGTTTGTCAAGAAGGAAAAGCCAAAAGGACTTGATTTGAGACATATTCATGGTTTCATCAAATTGTTCATAAATTAGGGCAACTTTTGACAAATTCACAAAATACCTTAATATGTCGTAATAATTTAGGACTTTGCTGCTATCGAACCTATGATTCATTGTGGCGCGGCGGGTGGTGCAATAGCGTGCATAATATTAGAGCAACGCAATCTGCGCTGAAAGCCAGTGGCTGCCGCATAAAAGTTTACACAAAATAAACACAGCCGGGTCAATTCAGTATAAGCGTCAGTATAACTGCGACTCGAAAGCCAATCTGTTGTGTATGCATCTACGCTGTCGTATACTATATCGTAGTTCTACGTTTGTTTTGAAAATGTTTTCTACGTCGCGAAAACGACCAAAGTTGGACACAATAAGAGAATTTATTGCAGAAATGCCTGATTTAAAGTGTGATGGCGCTAAAATTCAATGTGTAGTGTGTAAAATAGATTTAATGTGTTGGTCGAAAAGTGATTGTCTACGGCACGTAAATAGTGCAGGGTATGTTTCAAAAAAAATTCCACACGAGATTATGACAAATTTAAATTTAATTTATGTGTTTATTGCACCTAATTTACCATTTCATTTACTAAGGAAGAAAGCATACGTCGCATACGATGTACGCATGTGGATGCAGAGTTCAGTAATACGGCAGACATTGAGGAGTTGGATAATTCGGTTATTTATTGGATTCTCACTGTGTGTTTTCGAAAACATAGGACGTAAGCCTGGCTCTTGCATCGCATGTGAAGAAATATATTTGGCGTTTCCCTGGTTTGGAATTTACAATGTATTAATCTGTCGAGATGTTAAGATCTGCAACGTCTGTCGTGGAATGATCTTTGGTATTCTTAGAAGCAGCTCTGTTTTGTTAGCCTAAATAATTATAGACGAGCTTCTCCCTATTTTCCTAAATAACATTTCCAAATTACTTTAGTTTACAATATATTCGAAGGATAACAACGGCAGTGCCACAAAATTACACCGATACTTTGGCAGATGTTTTTAACACCTTCTACGTAAAAGTACAATTTGTCATCGAGAAAGAGAACAACAATTCTGTCCATTTCTTTCTTGATACTTTATTTATTAGTTTTATATTCCTATTAACACCCGCTTAAATACACAAACAATACTGCAAATGCTTGGAAAAGATAATGAAACCAATGTTCTTTTAAAACATGTAAAATATAGACAACTTGTAGAAGTTAAACAGCAATCCTACATTCTAAGATATACGCATTTCACTGTAAAAATATTACTTTATTACATTCTTTACATAAGTACTTCTACCTTTAAACAATGTAGCGCTATACATATTCTCTAAAGCACAAATGTAATCTTTCAACAAAATTAAATGACATCCATATCTCTTTTAACTAATATAATTGATCTTTATACCATGTTCATTTATGTAATAGTCATGTATCTCCATATTCCCACGTTACATAGCTAACGTTACCGACTGAGTATTAATTTGAAGTGAGAGGTACCGGGTTGGTAAAACTGGCACGTAGTGGAACTATGTCAGACACCATTCGTGTAAGTGGAAACATTATCCCAAAGTGGTCTCGTCGAGGGTTCGTCGTGAAACGTACACCACACTACAAGATATACTAATTTACAGTTGGCTGGGAGAGATGAGGACGAAGTATAGAATTGTGTTGGGAAAGGGAATGAGGGAAAGATGCATAATCTTTGTTGCCAGGCACTAAGTTTGAGGGGAAGTAGAATCCTTCTTAGTTAATAGCCATATATCAGGAGTTTCAATGAAGATTAATTTTAATGATGATAAGCTATATAGGGAAATTACATTTATAGCAAATTATATGTGATATACAGGCTGATTCTAAATATATGTAACAAACTTTAAAGGCTGATTTCTTGGGTTATTTCGGTTATAACAGTTCATGTTGTAATGCTGCGTCTCTGCTCCGTCGTCAAAATGCAATAACTTATTTCTAGACGCGAAATTACAAAGCGAGTGTCCTTACACACTTGCCCAGCTATATAAGACGGACTCTGTTCACTAGTGGCATCTCTGGATGATGTACGGGAGATTATCGCATAGAGAATATATGACGGTTTCACTTTTAGACAATCTTTTTAATCAATTTGATGTTACTGAGGGATTCAGACGGATATAAAATATACAACATTAACTTCTCTTATTCTAAACACAAAGATCTCATACTTAGTGGACAGGGGAACTATATTATGAACTTCATAATACAGTTTGATTTTCCGTTACTGGGATGTCGTTAGTTGTCACGGGACTTTCAACTTCATATATATGAGATTTATAACATGTATCTTGAGCAGGTGCTTTTGTTTAATGATTCCTTGTTAACTGTCTCAATCAGTTTAGATGGTAACTTGCTTAACAATGTAAGGTCACCAGCTGTCGGCCAATAAAATATTTGAAACCGCTCATCATTTCTATTTGAGTAAGTGTAAGTGTCATCATTTTAATTGAATCGCCTGCTCTTTCAAAAAACATCTTCTGCTACACCAAAATTCTTGATCCAACATCTTACTTTAGCAAAAAACGAAAATTAAACTACAATACAATTTTACAGAACATGTTAGTCTTCTTTGCAACGATGTAGCAAGCAGTAAAAGATTCATTCCTTCCAAACATCATAAATCATCACTCCCACGCCGCTTGCACGAGCAATCACGTTCCAATTTTCATTTTCCGATGACGACGATCCCGTACATGCACTTGTTTACTAGAATTCAAGTTTCTACAGGGAAAATAATAAGAAAAGAGAACAAGCAAGCAAAAAAACAACCTGAATACCGTCGCACAACAAGCCGATAACAAATCGTTCGTTATCCTGCCGGACGTTGACGTTTCATTCGTCCCCGTCGCTGGCATTATTGTCTCTCTCTTGTTTTCTTTTGTGCTTTCTCGTCGATTCCAAAGGTACGACCTGCTTGTCGTAAAGTCAGCGTTCTCCCATGTACAATGTCGCAATTTGGACAGTTGATTTATGGGATCCGTGTCTGATACGTCGAAAAAGACCAACGAACTATAATATATACTATGAGACAGGTTAATATCTCTATCTATAACATCAACCTGGAAACCAACTGTAAGTTTTGTCATTGATATTTTTAATCAAATAAATTAATGGCAATTAAGAAGAATTTTTGAATAAAAATCAATGAAAAGCGGAAGACATATAGATAAACAGGTCGTCGAAATATATTAGGAAACAAATGATCTTCAGCCATGGTAAATTGATTCAATTATATTGAATCCCACGTTTCTGAATGACAGCACAATTTCTTGGTAATTTATCATGTAATAAGAACTTTGCATAACTTTGTTCAAGGATTGCCATGGTTTTCCAAACCGGTCCAAAACATTTTCCAACGCTGGATTACATATTTGGTAACCACCAAAATCTTTGGTTCGGGTAGGAAATCGCAGAACCACCTCCATTGGTAGATTTAACAAGGTTTTTAAAAGTGCTTAACATTATGTGAAGTGGAGGAAGAGGAATAATTTTTAAATAGTAGTTGATTTAGGCAAAAGAAGATTCACAGAACAAATAACTTTGTGCAATGCACTGATATCAGTAAATTTAATGGAGAAAAATGTTGAATTTAGTTGTTCCAAAAAGCCAGCTATTGAACATTCGCTGGTGTCAAAGATGCAAACTATCATCAATGTATCTAACCTAAAGCCGAAGAAAATAGATCGAAGTAATCTTAAGGTCAAAATTACGCAAAAATTAATAAATAACCGTTCCTTCAGTTTGTTGGTAAAAGCTGTTATTGATGTGGAAAAAAAAGGTTACATACAAAGTCTTGCCAAAAAAATTAAACTACCTCTTCAATATTTACTTGGTTTTCCAGAGTTCAAAACGACAGTAGGTTGCACGCTGCACGCCAAATAAATACGCGGAGATGAGACGCCCAAAGAGTGTAACGTTCCCTTCGAATGTGAATAAATATCTCAGGCATTTCCCTGGATTAGAATATAGAGGTCCGCATATTTATTGCACGCATGTCACCTCGTAGCAGAAACCATTCGAAAGAAGTATCTGATGGTGGATAAGTTAATAGCATCTACCAAAAAAGTGTTCATCAAATCTCCCAAACACATCCGTGTATTCAAACAATTGTGTCCGAAATTACCACCACCACCTCAGCCTGTAATAACGCGGTAGGGAACAACAAATAGATGAAATTTCCATGAACTATTCTCACTTATTTGCACGAGACGCATTAAATTGCATAAACAATTTACAAGCCGCTCTAGAAAACTTGACGAACACTATAGGAGTCGATGTTGCTCAAAAATTTGGTGCAATTTTAACGAAAAATCCCGATTTACAAAAGGTTCGGTCTATAACTGAAAATCAAGAGTGCCCAGATGAGGAAAAGGGATATCTGACATTTGCAAATCTTACTTCATTGGATGTCGAACGATCATTTTCGAAGTATACGACAACGTATTCACAACACCGTCGACGGCTGAATGAATCGACAATGGAAGCGTTGCTGATGTTGCAATTCTACGCAGCTTACCAGGGCGGTTGCTAATTGCCACAGTGAACATCAAGACGACAGGAAAAGGTAACAATATTATTTTTCACTAATATTGTATATTACGTAGCTACTTTTATGCGGTGCGCCACTGCCGGTACCACCTTTTTAACAAACTTTACATATCATCAACCATTTCCAGATCAAGAAATAAAATCAACGGTTTGTAAGTCGAGGAAATGAGTGGTTGATTCACATAGGCTTTAAGTATTGTTCCATATACTGTTTTCTTTAATATTGAATCAATAACGACAGACGATTATTTGAATAATTTTGGTTTTCCAAATCGAAAAAACGATCGGTCACCTAGAACCTTCTACAACTGTCGAATCAACTAAATACCGCTTAGCTGTTTCTTTCAATGCACTACTTAATGTCATACCACCGTAGATCCTCTCTTGGTCATGTATATGTATTGATAAATTCTGAATAAAATCTAATCTAAAACGATCGACGGTCACACCAGTATACGCTCATTCCCTAATAAAACTCGCATTTCTTACATTCCTCCCTTTAAACACCGGGCATCTAATACACGCGTCGAATCTTTCTGAACACGTCCCGCTTGTCACACTTGGGAAATAGAGGGTCCTACGTGAACGCAACATCGTTTCGCGCCCGGCAAGTCAATTGTAAGTGCCCCATCCTCGACGCGGCGAATGCCGACAATACCCTTCCTCTAGACTCGACTGGTTGAAAGGTTGACAGTTAATTTCGGGCCTAGCGAGAGGAAAAAAGAAGTATGTGTTTAATTTGACCGTAGAGACCTCTTTTCTCATTTCCCTTTCGTCGAATTCCGTCGCCTCATATGTGCTCTGAGTATCAAATTGGTATCGGTATGGCGAAGCATGTATAAGAGGTCTTTGAGTTGGAATTGGAACAAATGGGAGGTTGTGTGGATGGATTTTCGGCAAACATATTGAAATATTGGGAAAACTGTTATTCTTTTTGGAAAAATAATGTTTAAGTATATCTAATAGGCTAAATATAGTACAGAAGAGTGGAATCAGACTGAGACGAAAAACGAAGACACCGTGAGAATGTGATGGATTAGGTCCAGATAGCTGGGTGCAAATGCCAACGAAAGACTTGAAAATCTCATTAACAATTAACCCAAATGCGATCCCTGACCATATGCCTTAGGATCAAACACTGAACAGCAAGAAATAGAAAATTCACCTAAACATCAAGGATTCAAACAGTTCAGAATAAAACACCAAAAAAAATGAATGTCAACGAACGACGACTGGATTCGTTGTTTATAGCGCAACGTATTTCACTTCGGTTAGTTTCTAATCAACACATACAATGTTTTAGACAATGGCGGTTCGTCAGGGGTGACAATGTAGGCAGTGCCCACCCAGACATGAGTGACATTAAATATTTTAAGTATGTACATTTAAATATCGTTCATCTGAGTATATGAAAAGCTGAAGCCATGGCTACCCCAAAAAACAGCCACCATCACTTTCCCGCCCTATTTCGAAGCCATAGTCCACCGTTTCGACTGTGCCTTGGCTTCAGGAGTATACTGGTGTATACAAATTTCATCTACAGTTACCAACCTTTAATCACAGTCCTGTGGTCTGTGAGAACTGCCCGGATATTAAACCGTACGTAACAAACGTCAAACAACGGCAATTGAGAGTTAATCGACGTCAAAACTCCGACTTATTTCGCCTACACTGCTTCAACAGGGGTTTGGAAATGTTAATTCAAAAGCGTTTTTGATCATGAGTGCGCAAGCGCGGCAACCAACGCACGCTTAGCTTTTGCATTCCCAAATCTTCTGTGCTTTGACCTTAATTCTTCCCTCTTACATCCTCACTACATGTCCAAACCATCCCAGCTGTCTCTCTTTTACCTTTTCTACTATTGGTTTAATGTCAAGCTATCCTCTGATGATTTCTTTTCGTACTCTGCCTCCTCTCGTTTTGTTAACAATTTGTCTCAAAAATCTGATTTCCGCCGGGTTCACTTTATTTTTTGTCTTGTTTGTCATAGTCCAGCACTCACATCTGTGCGTCAAGATTGGGATTGCAACCTCTTTATAGACGTCTTTTTTATCTCTCACTGAGATTTTCTTTTTTGCAATAAACGCTGTTCTTATTGCTTTGAAAAGCCTACCAGCTGCCTCGGTTCTTGCTTTTAACTCCTCTTCGATTTTGTTTTCCTTGTTCTAACTTTGTTCCTTTTGCATGGCATATATTTGACGCTCTCTTCTTTACCTTGCTACGATCATTGTTTTAGTCTTATTCACGTTCACCTTCATGCCCTTCCTTTCCATTTCTTCTACGTACTTACCTAAGTTGTTTTATAGTTAAGTTCTGACCATTAGCACCATGTCTTTCGCAAAAGCTAGTTCATTAACTCCTATAATTTGCAGCTTTCTAAACCCTACGTGATAGTCGATTAATTCTGGCTTGACTTTTTTCATAATATCGTCCATTACTAGGGTAAAACGTAGTGCACTAAGGTTATAGCCTTGTCTCACACCTTCTCTTGTCCTAAATTTTTCTGAAGATTCGTGCCTGATCCTCATCAAGCAGTTACTGTTTTCGTATAGGCATTTCACCGCTAAAATTATTTTTTGTGGAACTTCTCTCTGTTCCCTCTGTTTAAGGTACACCATATTTCTTCTCTCCTTGCCTTGATTTCTTGCTATTAGACATTACTCTCGGCTACTCGAGCATCAATTACAAAAGTTTTTAATAAATATTAAGTGAATGAGTAAAGAAATTATAAATAAACAGTTTATGTGAATTTATGGTAAAGGTAGTAGTTGTGTAAAAAGACAATATTTTTTTTGTGTCTGCCTGTTGAAAACAGTAACTGGTTTAGATTTCGCTTGGCAGTTATTGTTTATAGAAATGGGGATGATTTCTACCAATTAGGAAGAGAATTGAATCTGCTTATGCAAGATTGGATGATTTCGGCCTAATCTCCAAAAAAAAGTAACATGTCTACTTTCGCAAAATGAGAAACCTGTTAATAATATTGTCACATAGCCTATTTCAACCCCTTCGCATTCACCAAGAACTCCTATACAGCAAACACTCCCAGATCCAACTAGGTGCGCCATTCCGCAGAAACGCCCTTCAGTCCACGCTGAAAACACTAGCCCCATGATTAAAGGGAGTTATGTTATTACTGCAATCATTTTTTCGAGTCTATTCATCGCGTCGAACCCACAAAGCGAGAGCAAATTACTTTGATTCAGTCGTTGAGAAGTCGTTCGTAATTACGGAAACCTCACACTACAACGTTTCGACCACCCAACCCTCCATCCGGCGTCGGAAATGTTAACGTTGAGCGTCTGGTGTCCTCGTATCATATCTATGCGGCCTTAAACAACGCCGTCGACGTGTTTTATCCTCTCGTTTTGTAGGTTACGTCATCCCTACTGTGTACGAAGGATTATATCGGATTTAGCGGCGACAAAATGGGGTAGACAGATGTATGTATGTGTATTTAGGTGCTTGTGGTAGTTGGTGAAAGCGAAAGTCGAGTACAATGGATGTATTCTATGGGTTTATATTGTTTGTAGGAGTGTTGAAATTAGGTTGAAAAGAAAAATTAATTGTTAGTGTTCCATATCAAATTAAAAATGGTATTAAATGATAGTAAGAGTCGCGACCCAAATTTGAATCGCCATCAATCGCCATTATTTTACTTACATAGTCTAGGTACGCTATGTTGGACAGGTCGAAATGTAAGAAGAATTTTTCTTTTGCCAGCCAATCACCACCGATACTATAGGTTATTTAGGTCTTAAAACAATATTAACGGCTAATTCATGAACAATTTATTTGTCTTTATAACAAAACTTCTTTTTCGACAACCTCCGCAAAATTGGAACATTTTACCGCTCTAAAAAGTAAGCGGAAACACCACACAGTTTATTCCGCTCGTTGCAAACAGTAATATATATCAATCGTAAAACCAGAAAATAAGCACGCTCGATAGGTATAACGCAGATGGCGGTAATTTTCGTTTAAATCAAACGCAGCCCGAATATTCAAGTGGCAGTTTTAATATGCGTCAGCTGTAGGCCAGAAACATTTTTTAATGCACCCCAACGGAATACGTTATGCAATGTAAATGTATCGCTTAAAACCGATATTTTTAGAACAGAATAGCTGTAAATTACATTGTGACGCTATTCCAGTAGCTAAATAGAATATGTAGTGTATGGGGAGGTGTGTAATTTATTCAGCTGTTTTGCATTTGTTTGTTATTTTTATTTTCCTTTTTTTTCTACGGTGTGTGAAACAGACAAATGTTTGATGGTTGGCTTAAAAGATGTGTGGAAACAATTTTGTATCCTAGGATTGGCAAGAATTTTTTTGTTAATTTTGTCTGGACGTTTATACACTGAGAGAAAAAATTGTTCAGTTGGGTGTAGTGCTGGTAATAAAACTGATTTGTCGGTTAACCGCAAACCGGTTTTCGTTTAACCCTACTTCTTTCAATAAAATGAAAAACGGATTAATCGGTTTTTTAAACTGATTCCCAAACCGATTTAGACTTATTTTGAAAACGGTTTATAAAGTTGATTTGTAACTCTGCTTACAAAATCAATTTGTGAACCTACGTTTTTGTCTAATTGTCTACGTGGCATAAGATACCATTACTGAGCAATATACAGGCTGTCCTCAGATTGACTTCACAATAGGCACCCTTACAATCGACAAAAACATTTTAGTATTTCATTTTAATGTTTTAGGATGTCGGTCTGCTTGATCCGAGATATATTTTAAGATGATTTTTATTTTTTAGAAATTAAGACGGCCATGAAAAATGTGAAAGGAAATATTGACTATTCAGGTAAAGCATCTTTTCGATCAATAATACAGCAAAATGTTATTAAGAATGAAAAGTTATGGCGTGATGCAAATTTTTTCAAGGATCTACTTTGATAAAATCCATTGTTTGTCAATTTCGTTTTTTTCGTTCACAGTACATCAATGTGTTACTAATAAAAGTTGCTTAAAACGAGAAGTTATGGATTCATACAAATTTTCAGAATGATCGGCTTACTTTGATGATTGAATTCACAATAGGACAATTGGGTTTTATCAAAGTAAGTGGATCATTAAGAAAATTTCCCCAAATATTAAATTCCAACTCAAATACTTTTTGTCCATCATACCTACAGTGATCTCAATCCAGGGACACACCGTATATATTGTAATGTTACAAATTACAACAGCGAACGTAGTCCACGTATAACGCGTTCAGCCAACTAGATTCTCTATCGCAGGAGTGTTAGAAGATTAATATATCTCCAGTCAACGACGATCTTGGGGAAACAGCTGTCTTCTGTCCATTTTCTTCAATTGTTGCAAATGTTGTTGTTAATGGAATATGTTTCTACTACAATTTACAGAATAAATTCAGTTATATCTCAGTCGTAACATCGTAAACTAAATACTTTTCGTAAGGAAGTTGTATACGTTAGGAAAAGTCAATGTTCTGTAGTTGTCGGTAATGTCAAATGTCATAGAGTATCATAGAGTCAGTCTTTCAGATGCGTCCTTGCATGGCATGCATTATGCAATTTTTAAAATAATGTATGTAATTGAAATTTAATATAAAATTACAATTCGAAAGTCTTAATTGGCCGTGATCAACCAATCGCTACCGCGAACAAAAGGGTCGAGGGACGCTTACAATTTTCTCAATTTAGTTCAAACTATCGTTGCATCATCACCTGTTTAGTGTTCTTTTACAAGTGTTTAGTACTTAGATTCAGGGTTAATTACGAAGTAAGAATCAAATTTGATTATTTAAAAATACGTAGGATTTTTGAGAACGAGTAACCACAAAGTGTTTTCAAATTTAATTAATGTAAAACGTAAATTTCTGGTATTCATTTGGATTTAAACTGCCGAATGAGTGTCTAGGGACAGTCCCGGACCTATAGACCGTATAATTAATTAATTAATTTAGAATAATCAATTTTTCTCCCATTTATAACATTATAATATATTAGAGTCGGACATTAAGGTGAAATGCGAGTACTTACACCTTATTTCATTAATTTTTATGATGTTAATGTCAATATTCGTTAAGTACCAAAATTTGATTTAATATTTGCAGAGCTCGAATTATTTTTAGTTATTATTCGAATTTTGGCATTTTGATAATTTATATTAATACTTTATTTCTTAAAAAAAAGCTCCAATAATATTACTTTATGGGAGACAATCAAAGTCACAAGTTATATTCAATAATTTACTTCTTGAAAATATTTCTTTGTAAAAATCACACAAGATCACAGCACACATGATGTGTGAATCCAGTAGTCAAAGTTCAGAACGCCATCTAAAACGTCTGAAATGATCATCGTTAGGACAACCACAAAAGTATCAAGTCATTAAACAATTGGACAGATAATTTTCGGCAATATTCATTTAGAAATTCAATTTAAAACAATATTAAAAATATATAATACCGTTAAAAGTTTTCTTCCTTTTAAGTTAATACTCCAAATCCTTTTGCAATAGACTTCCTCCAGTCGTTTTTCTTAGCTTAGAAATTAATAATCTAATGTGGATAAAAATATAAAAATCTTTATTTTTGCCCACTGTTTTGTTACAGTAATAACAAAATATTAACAATGATTTTTTTTGAAAATGTATTTTAGCTTTAGTGTTATTTGCTATGAGTCATCCTATGTAAAAAGTTAAAAGTCTCAAAGTTGTTAGCTGAACATTATTCTTTTTCTTAGCGTGGTGAAAAAGTGTAGACCAAATCTCAAACAGACGTAACATCTTTTCATCAAAACGTCACGCAGAACCATGTAAACGATCTTCTTGGATTCGTTCAAATTTCGCATCTTACAGGTCACATTCACATCCTGGTTTCAATAATAAAACTTCACGTACATTTTCAACATTCTCGTCTATAATCGATGTTAGTAGATGATTACTTTGAAAATCGTCTTTTCATTGACTTCCGGCTCTCCTTCAATTTAGAGAACCACTTTTAAACTTGTACAGGGGAGAAACAATCATCCCATACACTGGATCTAATAATTTCGATGTTTAGGTAAAATTTTCATTGAGCTTTATATATTTCCTCACCTAAATAGAGATCAAAATCCCGCATGAAAACCCACAAATAAAAGTAGAATAAAAATATCAATTCTCCGATGATCTATGTAACTAATCAAATACTCAGTTTCAAGCTTTTTTCATTTTTGTTTCAATAGGCCAATATATTTTGTTAATCTTTCCATTCAACACATCAGACTGGAACAATTCTTAGAGGTCATTGTAACTTACTGAATAGTACCATTAACAAATAAATAGAACCAGATCTTCGTTCCAAATGTGCAAACAAATATAACCTTAAAAAAACCAAAGAATCATAATTCTATGTATTTGCCGAAGAAAAAAATTGTTACACATCTAAAAGATTAAATGAACATTTTCAGTCCAGCATAAAGCTTCGTTATGTCCATATGTTACGTATCTAGGGTCACGTGAAATATTGATGCTGACCCTCTATTAGTGGGTGTGCAAAAATATTAACTGCGACCGACAAATTTAGAATGGTGATGAAAAAAAAAGGATTGTTATACATATACAGTCTTGGCCAAATGCATTTAACATCGCCAATAGTTACTGTATAGAAATAAGTGCGGTATATATTTAAGAATGAACAATATCAGCTGATTAATTCAACAAACGTCAACTATCTAACCTTACGTCTTCATCGTAGCATCATACTTCTTGCTAAAGATGCAAATACGTTCAAGTGATGTCCTTTTTTATGTAATATTATTCAATAAAGACGTACTTCATGAATAACACCTGCTAGTCAGAGGGAATACGTAATAATATATGGCTAAGCCTGTATGTATGTACATACATGCATACATACAAGCATTCTATGATTCATATGTTTGATGTGATGATTACTTAACTTATTTCAAGGGTATGATGGAGTGTTATGGTACAGTATATTTTTCAGTAACATGTGTATATTTATGTATTGTATAAGTATAGAAAGTATAAATATGATGATGTAATCGAGTAAAAAATTAATGTTATTAAATATGTATGTACGCATGGTAATATGATGAGCTATGAATAAATATATAAGAAGCAGATGTCTTTCAATTCACCTCTCATCCAAAACAGGCTAATTCCATAAGCATTATAATTAGAATAATATTGATTAATTGTAATGTTATAGTTTACAACATTGTATGTAGCTATTACTAGGAGCACGCACTGGCGGCTATTAGCTCCTTCTCAATAGCTCCAACTTCTTTTAAAGCCTCCTATCAATGGAGCGAGGCTACTAGGAGATTATTTTAAGTCCAATCAACGACGATCATGGTGAAACCGATAAATAACTTGTCTTCTATTCATTTTCTTCACATCCTAAATCTTCAATTTTAATGGAATATTTTCCTACAATAATTGACAGCATAGATGCAGTTGTATTTTTAGCATAACTTCTAAAATTAAACATCGTTTGTCAAGCAATCGTTTTGTTTATCAATAAATTTTAATATTGTGCAGTTGTTGGTGATGTTAAAGGTGATAGATTAGCATAGATTCAGTCTTCCAGTTGCGTCCCTGCATGGCATGCATTATTCTATTTTTACAAATAAGAATATTCGTTCGAAATTTATTATCAAATTATATTTCGAAAGGTGTAGCTATCCAAATTAGCCGTGATTCAACAATCGCTATCGCAAGTAAAATAAAGGAGTGAAGGGACGCTAGTGAATTTCTCACTTTTAGTCAAAATATTAATCCAGGTAATACGTGTTTGGCAGTGTTTCCATTTTCTGTGTTCAACGTTTAAATTCTACTATAAAAACGACGTAAATGTCAAGTTTGATGATTTCGGAATACGCAGGGTTTCAACACGTAACATATAAACACAGGGTCTATATTGGAATCTCACAATTCTTCCACTTCCGGATAATATTCTCGCAACAAGATGTAAAGCATGAACTTTACGCGTAAGATGTAAAAGTCTCTCACACTTTTCTTTAAGAGAACGGCCTACACTACACATTGTCGCTGCTCTATCGCTCATAAACATCAACAGTTCACTAGTTGACATTTGAAATTGTTGTAGCGTATCGAGTACTACGCCCGCAATTGCTTCGCCAGTGCATTTGCTTTGATCCTATTTTCGCTATCTTTACGTATACTTAACAGCTCTTTCCGTAACACTGTTCGTGATGGTAACTTCCGCTTGGGATTGTATGTACGCCAAAACTGACGAAACGGTTCTTTATCGAGTAAGCGAAGCGGTAGACAAAAGTAAATCTAACTTAAATTGGGTTTGAGGTGGCACGGCATTTTTCCCCTTTTTGGACAGTACACTATTTATATATTTTTTACGTTCGCCTTTGTTCCAGCACAGCAGTATTTTGCAAACTCTATACAATGCTTTAATTTCGTTATAGTTTAAATCCGGAAATTCACTGATAAATTTAGTGACTTTATTAGCCAACGGTCGTTTATTTACCTTGTGTACGTTAGACATACGACTAACGATGCAAAGGATTGATGAGAAACTGTTGTAATAAATCAATAATTCATTCGCTGAGGTAACCCGTGCCGATTCACCTGCATACATACGTGGCATCGTGTGCGCGGCATCCTTACTTCTAACCTGGCGCGAAGATCTCTGTGTCCGGCCTGGTTATTACTTAAAAAACTAAAAAAAAATATATTTCTACAATATCAATGATTACCGCAGCAGCTTGTACTCTGTTAACTAACATTTTACATGAATATAAGCCAGTAATTATAGTTACTATAAAGAACAAAGAGCGTATATAAACAAATCAAAAGCAGTAATTAACACAAAACCCCTTTCTAATGATCAGCAACGGTATTGATGAACAACGGTAAATGAAACAACCTCATAAGACATTGTTTTCCTTTCATAACACACATGCACATACCGACACAAAAATAACAACTGAAAACCGTTAAAAAAAGAAGGCATGACCTCAAGAACAACTTTCATCTAACCGGCATTATTGTCCCATCCATACACATACCGGAAAAAGCTATGAAATCATCATGAAAAGAATCTTCACCTCCCAATAAACGCATTCGCATAGACATTGTCCGTAGTACATTTGTACGTATTAGCTCCATATGCATAAACAATATCAACCATACACAGAACGATCGTAGAAGGCTATGAAAGAGCGCGTTTTACGGGAAACAAAAGGTAAATCGTCGCCGCGGCCGACCTCGATTGCATTTGTTACGTGGTAAAGTGTCGTTGCCCTCGGGCGTATTCACCAGGTTGGCGCTGGACAAACGCGAGCGATTGTCGCATGTTTTTTTTTTCGGGGAACCCAACAAACAACCGGTTTTTCGTATGTGCATACGTTCTCGGTATCAGAAAATCGCGGACGGCTATGCCGGGTATAGAAAACAAAAGCTGGAATCGTGGTATACAAGGGTAATCTGAAAAGTTTCCATACGGAGAAAAAAAAGTTATTGAATCCAGCAAATATATATCTTTGAAATTATTTATTTAATTCAACAAAGATTTGTTTGAGTGAAAGCGCATTTTTTAAAAGCAACAGATTGAATATGTTTGAATGTACAGAAGTTTTTATTTGACATAATTTTGTTGAGCCAAAGTAATATACGTTAGAATCGTGCGCTTTGCGCGTCATCGGCAATTTCCGTTGCGTGAACGCAGGGCAATCGCAATTGTTGGCTTAATTTAGCTTATGTGAAGTGGTGGTTCGTAAGCGGTGAGATTCATATATTTTTACCATTGGATAACTAACGGTAAAGTTTCTGTAAGGAAAAATAACAAAATAGCGATTAGCGAAAATTACAAAAATCTCGCCGATATCGTTTTCAAGGCCAGTAACACCAATGCTAACAGTTTGAATAAATTGCAATTCAATTCTAATAATGCTTTGATCTTTCCGTTTTTATATTTTGCAACTAATTGTTAGTATATTTCCTCCTTTTTTGATATAACAGGTATTTCAGCAAAGGCAAGTGATAAGACTTGCTGCTGTTCTATCCCCTACCTTTTTTGTCATAATACCTAGCACCTAACCATACAGTTATCTCAGTTACTCGCTCGCGATTCTCCGGATTCCTACGAGATTACCGAGGTAGTATGTTTTGCAGTATTCTTTGTAAACAATCATTCTTCCCCTCTTTCGGAACCGATTCAACCTTCGCCTTAGCTATAGGAGTATACTGGTGGGGTTTTGGAAATTTTAGGAATAGGTTACTTACAGGACGAATGTTGTTCTAATATAAAAAACGTTCATCGTCAATAATCACTTCAAATCCATAATTTCTAAACGTAATAGAAATAAAAGTCAATTTTGTAGGATAACTTTAGAAATACAAATTTGGAATTTTATTTCCATTAGTAATTATCTAAAGACTAGTTTCCAGTGGGATCATTTCCTCTTCTTCTAAAGATGAGCCAATGTAACAAGTAAAAGCATTTTTAAAGAAAAATATTAACAAAAATGTAGAAGTTATGTCAGGATATGCAGTGAGAAAAGAACAACTGCAATGCTGAAATTAATATACTTATTATTTAATTAAGGTGACAAACGCGACGATGTTGCTCTCGCAATAGACAAACACGATCTCCCTATATTTTCGTACGTTCTCGAAAGTATCTGGTTATTGCACGCTTGCGGAAATACCCAGGCAGACGCATCCGTATAATGCAGGGAATAACGTACCCTAGAAATACAATAGTAGTGTCCGTTCGTGCCTGCATGTCGAAATAACACAAAGAGTGCCCGTGACCAATTCATTGTCACCTCTGACCTGAGTTTCTCTAGCGGGGGAATACCATTCCTTAAACATTACGTTTACGTTAAAACCCCTACAAAAACATAAGCTATATGAATGTAGAAATTGTTCGCTTCTTGAGAATAATTAATCTTGCTGCTAAGCTGCCCATAACATTGCAAAGTATTTTCAGCAGTATTATGGTCATTTCGCCTTCAAACAGCCTTGCAACGTTTCAATAGATCTTCAGGGTTAGTTTGAAAAGTGCTTCTTTTCAGATATCTTCAAAGAAAAAGTCACATGCAGTCAAGTCAGGAGAACGCTAGGCAATTTTAAATATAAAACGTCTAAGTGGTCCAAACGTAGGTGAGAATATGGTGGGAGTCAAAAACCTAAAGGAGTGTACCTGCAATCACCAGCCTTAAGAACAAATACACACATATGGTTCATCTGAACAAGCTATTATGTGTAATTTTCGGATGCCTACCTCAGGGTTGATGAGTCAATCCCAGTTATAAGATCTCAAAATTTTTCTGAGAATTGATTTATGTACCAGAACCTATTCTTACACGTTGGGGAACATGGTTACAGGCCGCGTTTTATTATCATAAATATTTTGAGATTAAGAACGTAGTTTTACAATTCGATCCAAAGGAAGCTGCAGCTATCAAGGAAAGCCAGTCGAAATTTCAAGATAGTCAGGTTAAAACGGATTTAACAACTATTCAGAACAATTACTTTGGACTAGTGGAGGCAATAGAAAATCCTTCGGTGTCGTTAGTGGAATCTCTGCAAATAGTGCAACATATTCATGCACAGCTATGCGCGGTAGAAGACGCAAAAAATGTTTGTGTTCTAGAAAGGTTTGAAAGTATTTTAGAGAAAGATTCTGATTTTGGCACAAATTTGGGAAGGTGCGTCAACAGAACCGTTAAGTTGTTCCAAAGATTATTTGAATTTGGCAAATATAACGTCACTAGATGTAGAACGTTCGTTTTCTGCATATAAACACACTTTTTCCTCACGCCGCACTCGGTTTGCCGAAACAACTGTGGAAGCATATCTAATGTTGCAGATATTTAACAGACATTATTCACTTTGTGATTTCACGGAAGATTCTTAAGACGGTTAGTATTTGAGCACGTATTATATTTTATTTTCGACCATTCATTTTGTGTAAACTTTTATGCGCCCGCTACTGGTTGTTGGCGGAAATTGAGCAACTCTATTAGTAACACCATCTCTGTTGGCTCAGTTACGGCATCGTAAACGTATACCAACGTTGGTAATTATTTTGAAAAAATCTATTTCAAAAAAAAATTTATCAAAGCTTGAGTATACAGATATTTATAACCTTGGCTACTGATTTTAGCAACAGAATTAAACCAGAAATGGGAAGTGTTTCGCTGGGGGTTTTAGAGAATATTGGAAAGGAATTTTATTTCATATCGTCTCGTTGTCAACATTATGTTCGCCAAAATAGAATAACGTATTTTGTGTTTCGTTTGATTTTTCGTAACTAAACTTGATGTTGCATGACAATACAACAAAAGTAACAACGAATTTTATTCAAATATGTTTATTAGAGTTTATTTGACGTTTTGAAGTAACCAAAATAATGTTAATATTAACAAAATATAGAGTTCTCTAAGTGGGTGTTGGATCAAAAACATTTTTCACATAACTTAAAGAGTTAAAAAACTAGAAACTGGTAGAACTCAATATGTAAATTTCTCCCATACACTTTCAGTTTTTCTCTTTCTTTAACATGCGATAACAAATCTGCGACATACGTGTTAAACATAACCCTTTTAGCGACGCTATAAGGAACCATAAACGCCAGCCATCACCGTTACGGCCGTTTGCGCGATAAACACTTTGTGGCACCTCGGGGACGAATATAACGACGAAATTTTCAAGTGCCCCATAACAATAAAGTTCAGAAAAAAACGGGCCTGAGATGAAAGATTACCATGTCGTGGAGTTGGCAAGAAAACATTCTATCCCGGTGTGTATCTTTGACAATTTCGGCATGTTATTTTGGGATTCGCTTTCAAATATTACAATAATATGGTTTAATTTGTTGAGTAAGGTATACTTAAGTAAAATATACGTTACGTTATTATACGCGGTCCTAAAGTGTCCCTCCGCATGCTAACTTTTGAACGACAGAAGCTAGCGTTTTTAGAAAAAATAAATCAATTTATATTTTGTGAGAACCAACTTTTACCATTATCAGCAGTTCGATTGTATTCCCGGTATCACCGGAAGTGACGTCAATTTTCTTTTTTAAAATAGAACATCCTGTATATTTTTACGTTTTTGGAAAGGTGGTCGAAAGGCTAATCCAACGATATCACATGTTATACTTTAATCTAAGAAATATGGCGATATGCAGCAATAAGATTTTGGTAATCTGTCAGATTGATCCAAAAAGCTCGTTGCTATGCAAAGTAATCATAACAACCAAACTGTCAAATCTCAATTCAAAAGCGTTCTGTGGATGTTAGAACAGATCTATTGTGTACTGCCGCGCACGATCAAGCCTGCGGCTGTGCATTGTAACGCTTTTTGCCCACTCTCACACTCGTGAATCGGTTCTTTTGAATTTTAAAAGGTTTTTAAAAATACGGAAAACTAATGTTAATTAATCTTGGCACATTTGTAACTTGTTTATAAATAAAACAGTCCAATTTCTTATTTTGTCTTTATTATTTTTGACAAAATTCGTGATAACAAAAAGGTATCTACCTAATCGGTGCTACTTATTCCTTGTAATTGCGCCTTTCACCACCAGGCGACGTCAGTATTGAATATGATTGCAGGAAACAATATTTTCGTAACTGTCATATATTGTTTAATTATATTATAGTTTTAAGCCAACATTAGGTAACTTCCATGTCCAAGATTCAACGGAAATAAAAGAGGTGTTTTATTTACAAATGAAAAACAAAATAAATAAAAGACTTCGGGAAAACAAAATTAAACAGAACTCAGGAATCCATTGCGGTGACAACTTTATGTATGTACAAAAGATATATTTAATTTACAAGATTATAAAAGATCGTTAGCGATGAACTCAAGCAAAATTCGGTAATCAATCCATACGACATCGGACAATGCCGAAATTTCGCCAAAATATAGATTGAAAAGAAAGCGAACAAAGTTGAAATAAATTTCAATCTCGCATCTAAAAATATCACGGTTACGGGGGTGGTTCTCGCCCAGGACAGTGCTTTACACCGTCTGCATTGCGGGAGTGGGTCTTGCTTAGGACAGTGCTTAGACACCGTCAGCATTGCAAGCAGGAGAAAACTCCTCTAGTATGAGATTTAACAAGGGTTTATGTACTCTTGTTGCTGGTGACGTAGCACTTCTTCTGAATGGCGTACAGTGTATAAAACACAAGACGAATATGTGGACCGATAAGTGAAGCAAATATGCAAATATGTCATTCAGAATAAGTCTATAGGGTTTAAATATTCGCAAAATGATTCACAGAATGAATACAAAATTATTATCCCAATAAGAAATTGTCTATTTCTTTCAGTAGAAGCTCCTTTGAATCTATGACGGGCAGCGGTTCGTCACAAGTGATAACATTGTACTACAGAATCAGTTTCTTCAATTTCAAACGGAGCTTACATTTTTAGAAAATATTTAAGATTAAAATTTAATATTTTAGCAACATAATCAGTCCTCCTTTTTATACGAGCAACATTAGAGATAATTTGCTGTATGATTCACTTACTTAATAGATTCTCATTATTTATCTGTTTCCATTTGTTCCTGCAAAGGAAAAATAACGAACACTATCTCCCAGTTATCTTCTAATCAATAACAACACAGACCGAAGGAACCTAACCAATCTAAACGTACATAAATTACGATTCCACCTCAAGCAGAAGAAGAAAGAAAGGAGCAATTTACGCAAACAATATATTTCTTTCGTCGGTGATAATTGGTGCCATTAGCCCGAACGGAACCGAGACAAATAATCGGCCATTGATGTGTAGCATTTCCTTTCCTTTCACTCACCGCGCCGATTGCTCCGTTATTATCGTTAGAAAGTGCTTTCTGATCGACCGAGGCAACGTTTGTCCAGTTGGTTACTTAATAGTGTCTATTAATAGCAGTTAAGTACATATATAACAGGTCCAAAATTATTTGCTTGATATAACTTTGTTAATATTGGAATAACACGAAAAGAGGCGTGACTGTGTCTCTTTTCGTGTTATTCCAGAGGGTAGCAAGACAAACCGGAGTGTCGATGTCCACCACCTATCGGGCAGCTCCTGGGCTGCCAAACGCGAGGGGACGTTGTGCCTAAGCACAGCGACATCTACACGTGCAAATGATTCCTCAGCCTTACCAGGATGTATAAAAATACACGTGGAAAGAAAGCCTAGTAACAATAACCAAAAAATTAATGCTAATATAGCTTATGGTATTGGTGGAATCATTCCCGGCAAACATAATGCGAGCAGAGAAAATAGCGCTAACACATGAACATGTTTCTGTCTACCCGGCGTCATCAGCATGGTTCTGAGCACAATTTTCTGCTGTTACAATTGCATTTGCCTCTCGGTTTATGCTGTTAATCTCCAAAACAGTACTGAATATGTCTTTCGGCGACACCTATCGCCAAGAGACACAGTCACGCCGTCCCAGAAGGTAGCAAGACAAACCGGAATGTAGGTTGGACACAGAGAGCTTCGTGCCAGGTTAGAAGTGAGGTTGTCGCGCTCACGACGCTACGTATGTATGCAAATGAATCGGCACGAGCTACTTCGGCGAATGAAATTATTGATTTATTGCAACATTTTCTCACCAACTCTTCGCAGCGTTAGTCGTAATTATAGAGATAAATATATGTATGTAAGATTGGCTAATAAGGTCAATAAATTTATCACTGAATTTTCGGATTTTAACTAATGGAACTAAAGTATTGTGTAGTTTGCAAAATACTTTTAATGTGCTAGAACAAAGACAACTATAAAAGACATATAAATAGTGTACAGCACAAAAAAATGAGAAAAGTGGCATGCCACTTCATAAACAATTTAAGTTAGATTTACTTTTGGTGTTTATTGTCTGTGGAATGTCAAACGGAAAAGTTTTTGGCTTCGAAAAAAGCATAATTCAGTTTACAATTTTTTTTATGCATTCAATATGTTTTTATCAACAACAGTACAATATATTTCCTAGTAAATATAGTTTTTGGCAATAGGCAAATAACACGTTTCTTACTGTATCACATCAGCGTCATTTTTAGAAATTTTTGAAATCACATTAGCTCCAATTGACCCTATAGGATATTTCGCTAAAGCAATACAATACTTTTCTAAATATCTCGAAAATAAACCCAACGTTAACTCAATGACGATGAACAATCAACCCGATGGTTCTTTAAAACGTTGTGTACCTCGAGAACGCGAGCGTCTATATGAAAAATTTACGATTCCCTTGGAAAGTCCACTTACACTCGACGTTTCTCGCCCACTTAGCGGATCTGCTGGGGCAGGCCCTCGATATCATAATAGAAGTAATTGAACAGCTCTCGTCGTCGCTTTCAAGAGTTTATTCTTACGTGTATTAATGGCGACGGCCACTTTAAAGGTGGTGTAACAATGTCCACGGTTATTGAAATCATAAACTGCCTTTAGTATTTTGTTTTCTAGTTCTAAAAAGAAGAAGCCGAAGGCAAAAAGAAGTTGGTATTAGAATGACAGGACCTAAGCACCTTTTTCTTGAAAATTCTAGTTGAATTCTCTAGACTTCTTAAATGATAATTGCAAATTACAACAAAAAGTTTTTTCTGTTGCTATTTTACCAAATTGCCTACACCTACACCTTCTGTAATGAAGAGGTCTGTTTGCGTTAAACGTGTTACACGCAAAATTTTTCCAACACGCAGTTACCGATTTGAATAAAATTCATTATTAATATCATTTTACTCAATTAATTTCCAATATAATTACTTCCAATAGCGCGCGTTTGCAATTTATAAAATGGAAAACAATGTATAATTATACACGCCCATCGCCTGGCATATGGAGATACACAAGTTTCAAATTATTTTGTGATTCACAATCATATATATTTAGCTTTTCCAAATTTCCGGAATTTTAAACATTAATAAATTCTCGTTCAATGCCGGCACTCTATTGTGCTAGGGCAACAATTCGCACCGACGGATTTCAGCAATTAGGTGGTCATTATTATTGTCCGATGGATTGCCATTTATGAAGCATACAAAGTCGTTTCCAACAGCCGTGAATTTTAACGTTTCACGTTTTAGGAGAAGGTATTTCATTGCCATCAAGAGGATGTATTTAAAACAGGAGAAAAATGAAGAAATAATGTACACAGTACGCACAATGTAGTCTGCTAAGATACAAACAGAAAAAAGTGGCAAAGGTGAACCGTTATCAATATGTTTCAAAATTTTGAAAACGAGGACTGATTATGAGAAACATAATAATTGCGATAATTGCATCAGTTTAAATGTAAAGTAGTTACTTGATGGTAGTAGAAATCGGAGAGAGATTGTTAATCTTTGCCACGTCATCAAAATGGACAACTCAATATGAGCACCGAGGCAGATGCTCCCCCAAAATCATTACAACAGAGCCACCCCCAAACGGAACCCTGGGAGAAATGCTGCAACTTGCAAATCTCCCTCCTTCCCTTCACCAGACACGCTCACATCCATCAGGAGATTTTAAGCTAACCCTCGCTTTGTTAGAGAATAAAACCTTGTTCCAATCACTAACAGACCAATGTTGATAATTTCTGGCAAAATGCAATCTCTGAACTTTGTGCTCTCTGGCAAGTAATGGTTTTTTGCCGGTCTCCTGATCCGTTTAAATTCAGTTAAACGTCTTCTGATTGTTCGAGACGATATCACAGCATCACGAACCGCTAACTCATTTTTTAACACATTACTAGTGATTCTCCAGTTTCTAAGAGCAGATCGTCCTAGAAAACGGTCACACCTTTAATTAGTACATCATTTTCGCCCTTGACCTGGCCTTCGAATGCGAGATCCTGTTTCATTAGATCATCTAACCATGCGGCTCATGCTGAAATGATTTCTTCCTAACATACTGGCAACATAACACATCGAGTACCCCTCATCCAGCAGAATTGTTGGCCGTACTGTTTCCTCCACCGATAAATTTCTTTGGTGATTCATTTTTCTACTTTGAAACATTCACAGATGAACTTTACACATATGTGATGCAATCGATAACAAAAATTAGCTTAATAACTTGCCTTAATCAGCAGTTTCTGAACGGTTTTTAAATCAATTGTGGTCAAACGTTACTAATTAACATTTGCAATTTTAAAACAAAACAGCTGCTGTTGTGCTTGAAGAAACTTGTAAGATAGTTAATAGGGTCAAAGTTGTCATTATCTTTGAATGTTTTAAAAAAAATGTTAGTGGTGTGTTAATTTTGTCTAGGAGTTTATTTACGAAAAAGTTTTGCAAAGCACCTTATAGATTGTGCACAACAAATTTCTTTTTATGATAGTGCAAATTGTGACAACATACCCCGAACAAGGGCAAATTGTCAAACCAAACGGGGCAACTTGTCACTAATTAAACTAATATCGTAAGTAACATAGCCATCAGCATTTTATAACGATTTTTATTTAAATTTTAGTTATAAAACAACACAAACACATTACTTGTTTACAAATCATCATCTGAATTACATTTATGGCAAATATAAAAAGGATATTTCCTTGCGTAGTTGTTTAAAACTAGTGCTGGTATTGCAAGAATCAAACTAGAATAGTGTTTTGTTTAATAGTACTTAAATTGAATTGCATTACTGGAGTGGACTTACGAAGCTTGTGTTATTACGAATGTGACAATATGCCCCTCTTACAATTAGCCCCGGTCTCTCTTAATCTTAATGTGCTATAACCTCAAATACCTAAGGGCTTGCATTCCATATCGATACTACTGTTGTAAAGCACAATAAGTGAGTGGTTCAAATTTGGCTCATTGTCTATAAGTTTCATTGTTATCTCCCTCAACCCTAACCCATATGTAACCCTAACCATCGAGACACTGAGCAGTAACTTGAAGAACCAGAAGATTCATTCGAAGCCAGTCTATCTGGGATTCAAGCTGCAAAGGATGATTACACAAAGGGTGTACATTCTGCAAAATGTTACTTAACGATTTTACATTTGTAGGATTATTCTTAAATTAAAATTAAGATATTCCAATAAATTTGAAGTGCTTTTAAAAATTATATATTATAAAGTTCATTTTGAATCAAATGCAAGCAAATAGAAAGATACAATTTGCCCAATATCTCCTACATTATTTCAAAACGTAACTAACTCGTCCTTTGCCCAGTTTCATACATTTAATAATCAAAATCCACTCCCCAGGGTGCCGTCCATTCATTAATAGCTTATCAGGTGCAGAAACTTAGCAGCTCATACCGTCAGCTCGATTATTGATTTCAATCTCTAAATGCGGGCATAATCCATATCATTATGTGGTTCGCTTAGTGCATGAACGAGATACAACTCCAACTATAACGTGTACCCGTACATATGCACAGGGATATGTATATAGGTCGATGAACAGCATGCCATTATATAGAACAAACATGCCATTGGTGGAATCGAAAGATTTATAAGGTGGAAAATTTATCGGTTTACGAACAGCCAGCGAACGTCTGGCGTAGGTCCTGTTCGGAACTACCGTTTGGGATATCGACAGGTCGATTATGGCAGTGGTGACTCAAATCGATGTTAATATGCGAAAGAGAGAGAGTAAATAGAGAGAGGTTGGATAATATTGGACATGTTACTAAATGAGAATAGTTATCCTAAGAGAGTTTAAATGTCATTCTATCAGTTGCAAAATATTGAATTGATTTTTGTTTTCAGTTAAATATTTTTGTTTAAAATTATGTTATTAGACCTTACCTTTGTACTACATGATCACAAAAGAACATAATCGAGAGGGCCACGCTTTTTTCTTAGAGTTATATTTTGTGTTGGATACAACTTTTTACATCCATGAGGTAGCCTTCAAGACCCTTATTCCAGCTATCCGACATAGGAACATCCTGATTAGCAGCACTCTGGACTACTACAGAAATATTGTCTGGCATTATAAAAGGTCACTAATGATCTTGAACACTAATGATTAGAGTTGCTCAATTTGCGCCAACAGCCAGTGGCGAGCGCATAAAAGTTTACACAAAATAAATGGTCAGAAATAAAATATAATACGTAACACTCACCAAAAATATCCATACAAAATTCATGGTAAGCAAGGACTCAAGCCCATTGATCACGCAGTGAGAGTACAATACTGCAATTGATTTGAAAATCACATGAATGATGATAATATCCTTGACAAGTCCTCCTCTTCAGACGAAGCTCGGTTCCAACAAAGTGATGAATGTATGGTCCAGCGAAAAGTCTTATGTGATGATACAGAAACCATTGCATTCTAAAAAGATTGGTGTTTGGATAGCAGCTTCACGAAGAAGAATTATGAGGCCATTACTTTTTAATGAAACGCAGAAAGATATAGTAACTTATTTCAACCTTTTCTAAACCAGTTGATGCAGTGTGATGACGAGCTAAGGGATGAATACTTGCAAAAAAGAAAAAGGGTGTGGGGCTACTTCCCTAAATAAATATTCGTTATGGAAAAAATACTTACGTCATTGTTAAGAATATATAAAACAGTTTAAATCTTGCCATAACTTTTTTTTTATATCTCTCATAATTTCTGAGCTATTGAGACAAACAGGGAAGGGTAGTGTTGAGCTTGGGGTGCTTTACATTCCGCCTCTTTCGCGTTTAAAAGTATCACAGCATGAATTTCGCACCTGGCGGTAGCGGCGATCGGGAGTTCCATTTCGAACGGCTGCTTAGCCAACACTGAGCGGCGTAGCGAGACGGGAGTGGTACGTATATAGAGTGGGAGAGCTACTGCACACGCCAATGTTGTCGGATTTCGCCTAACACGTCTTATTGCTGCTGTAGGGCTTCGGGAACCTTATTTTACGATCATCCCTCGTAGTATATTGTGAAATTAGTCAGAAAACAGTTTCCGATTGTTTATATCCAATCAAATCGCATTCGACTAATTCGTGATTTCCGCTGGAACAAGCCTTATATTGCTGACAATGGAACTATTTACCATAAACTACAATAGTTTGCCAATGGACAGAACTGATACGTCTAAAAGTTCTAAGAGATAAGACCATCTCCAAAACTCAACAGCGAATTCAACAGAAATATCTGATATCAAAAGGTTAGGCCAAAAAGCAAAAAAAAGCAACTAAGAATTATTCGATTACAAAAAGGATTTTAGGAAATATTTCTGCTAAAAATCAGACCTCACCATTAATCTCTTTATCGGGCGACGCCGAAATTGCGAAGTTGATTAACGCCAAAAATCCGAAGAAGAACTTTTCCTAATTAAAATTAAAAAAGTTATCTAATTAAAGCTGAAAAATTTGAATTATAAATAACGAGAACAAGTAGGTGGCAGGGAAAAACTTTTCCGACGTCGTCATATTTAATGAGCGAAATATCGAAATTTTCTCGTAATTTTTTAATTATAACAAATTATAACAATAGAAGTGGCCAATCTTTCAAGCGGAAAAATAATGGTGTCCGTATATTTTTGATTACAAAGATGTACTACACTTGGATTTGATAACCAGCGATCTTGACGTCAATTACTCTTAAAAGTTAATAAAAACTCAGTACTGAAACGCTCATGTATCAACGGCATCATCGGCTAATCTAAAAAGGCAATCGGAACGAAAATTAACTCCCCAATAATCGAAAATGCCAATAAAAGCTCCCCCTACTCCTGAAACCCTATTCATCCAACTACATTACCATCATTACGATACTTTTTCGGCTATAATTACATCGTATATATGCAATGGGGAGATTCAAACGCTATACTCATTCGGGTGATCTTTCTCATAATAAATTCCCTCTTGCGTTCCGTTTTCGTTCATTTTTTTTGCCCTGGTACTACGCCAGAGCTTGTTCGATTCGTCCGGCTTAAGCCTTGTCCTCTAGCGCCCACCTCCCGCCGCGTGCTCCAACCGGCCCCCCCTTTGCTCGAGTCGTATACTCATCGTTAGCTATCATGGAGAAAAACTCGATTTATCATCATTAGCGTAGGTTGGAAACGCGCGGCTCGTTGTAGCAGGAGACAGCCGTCCTCAAAATGGGTTTTATTGATATGTCAACGTGGCGATACAGCGCTTATTTTCGATGTTGGTAACCGGGTAGACGTGTTATAGCGGTTATGTTATAAAAGTAAAAACGAATTCTCAACAAGGACATGTGGATGTCTAACGAACAAAAGAAGGTTCTCGACGTGAAAATTACAAAAAAAAAAAACATCAAACTATGTGAGCAATCCACCATTATATTATTTACTATCTTTTATATTACAAACTACAAAAATACAAAATGTTGTAATCTTTTATACAAGGGAAAAATAAAAAAAATAGTATTTTCCGAAATTAATTAATTAATTGTACGGTCTGAAGGTCCGGGAGTGTTCTTAAACGCTCGTTCGGCAATTTAAATTAAACTAGATATCAGTTAATGAAATTTTACGAGTTCCAACAGAGACTCTATGGTTATATGTTACGCAATGGAACTCTGAGTGTTTTCTAAACCACCAAACTTGACTTTTACTTCGTATTTATGGTGGAATTTAAACGCTGAATGCTTAGAAATGAAAACACAATCAAACACGTGTTACCTGGATACATATTTTAACTAAAAGTGAGAAAGTGATTAGCATCCCTTTACTCTTTTATTTCACTCGCGATAGCGACTGTTTAATCACGGCTAATTTGGATAGTCATACGTTTCGAAACATTATTTGATAATAAATTTCGAACGAATATTATTTTTAAAAACAGCATAATACATGCCATGCACAGACGCAACTGGAAGACTGAATCCACCACCAACAACTGTACAATATTAAAATTTCACTGACAGACAAGACGATTACTTGAACGAGATTTAATTTTAGAAATTATGCTAAAGATACAATTGAATTTATGCTGTCAATTCTTGTTGGAAAATATTCCATTAAATTTGAAGATTTAGGATGTGAAGAAAATGAACAGAGGCAAATTACTTATCCGTTCCCCCATGTTCGTCGTTGACCGGACTTGAAATAATCTCCAAGCACAAAACAAACAAGAAAGTCGACGTCACTTCCGATGGCACCGGAAATACAATTGAACTGCCAGTAACGGCAAGAGTTAGCTCACAAAAAATAGAAATCGACCTATCTTTTCTGAAAACGTTAGCTTCTGTCGTTCAAAAGTTAGCATGGGAAGGGGGACACTTTAGGACCTCACTGTATTCACCGAAACCCCATTTTGCGGATAATATGCAGAATTTTAATATTCTAAAGAATGAGGAACTTACACCTGCTTGCGGCAAACTTCCATTATCCAGATATTCTCGTTTAAAATGTCTTACATTGTACAAATCAACATAAAACAAAATTCTAACATCGACTAACGATAATACAACCAATAAAATTCCTCAAATCCATCTTAGCAGCGCAGAATAATAAGACGATACAGCGACATCTGTCTCCGTATCTCCCAGAGTCAGGAATCTTCCGGTATGACATCTATATGGATACGATAACTACGATATGGACGAAAGGAGGATAGAATACGGCCAGACAAAGACCGAAGTTGCCTTAGACTGCCGACAACTTCAGCAATATTCTCTCAGCTTCGCAGTCCGAGGAATGAGGCATGGTATATTTCCTAGCAACGCAATTAATTACCATTGTTGCAGTGTCATAGTTGCCAGAAGGTCTACGGGATTCTAGGACCTAGCGAAGAGAATCACACAACAGCTTGTGTAGGAAGGGGATCTGTTATTAACGAAAACGGTGACCCATTTCAGGGAAAATATGATGCAATGCTACTAAATGTAATAGACGAAGCTTTAATACCAGTAGCAGTGATATAAGAACCTCAGGACCTGGTCGTAGGTACTCGCCAACTTGTTTACCGTTTAAGTTAATAGCCGGTGAAATTAATTTGTTTTCACGTAACTCGCTGTTTGTTTTCACTCGGTTGTTTAGCCGAATGTTACCGGGCTTTCCCCCTTCTCCAGTTCAGTTCCACGTTTTACCGCTGATGCGTTTATTGCCCCGGTACGGCAATAAAGTTTTAACAGCCCCTGTGAACGATATTCGGTTATTAGCGAGGTGGAACGGATACACTACAGAATCTATCTACTCTATTTGGAATCAGTTCATTTCTCCGTTACGAGGAAATTTGCAGGTTTTATGACGAATTTGAAGGGTATCGTAAATCGCGTGAATAAGAATGACCTTTTTATTCAATATTAAGCGGTTTAATGTACAATGAAATTATTCAATTTTGTTTAATTTGAATTTCAAATAGAAGGGAAATTAGAAAATCGTCTTCTTTATTTCCGGTTTTTACCTTTTAACGATTTTACTGTCGATAATACGCAAGCTGAACAACTTTGACATTATAGGAAGAGAAGAGAACATCCTCAAAATATATATCTGACAGATGGAGAACAAAGAACCTTAGTAAACTAGACCAGAGATAGTGAAAGTAGAATGCTTTAAAAGCAAATATCTTTAAAATGAAAAGGATGACATTGATGGAACTTTGCAGGTAAGTGTAATGACTAAACTGGGCAAATATGCGGTAACAGCCAGAGGCGTGGCGAGCGCATAAAAGTTTACACATAAAATAGAAGGTAAGAAATAAATTATAAAACGTGCTGAAACACTTACCGTTTTAAAAGTCTTCCGTGAAATCACGAACTGGGTAACATCTGTTAAATATTTGAATCATTAGATATGTTTCCACAGCTGTTTCAGTCAAGTGAGTACGACATGCGGAATAAATGCTTTTTAATGCCGAAAACGATCGTTCGACATTTAGCGATGTTATATTTGCATATTTAAAATAATCTTTGAAACAACTTAATGCATCTTCACACGCACCTTCACAAATTTGTCTTAATATAAGAAAATTGGAGTCTTTCTCTAAAACACTTTCAAATTTTCGTATTTCACACCAATTTGTTTCGCCTTCTACAGCGCATAACTGTGCGTGAACATCATTCACAATTTGAACAGAATCCACTAGCGACATCGAAACATTTTGTAATTTTTCTATTCCCTCCGCTAGTCCGAAGTAATTGTTGTGAATAGTTTGTAAATCTCTTTTAACCTGACTATCTTGAAATATTTCCTGGCTTTTCTTGATTGCTGCAGCTTCTGTCGGATTGAATTTTAAAACTACCTTCTTTACTTGATCAAAATATTTGTTGTAGTAAAACGCAGCCTGCAACCATATTCCCCAACGTGTAACAATCGGCTGTGGTGGTTCAGGTAAATCAGGGCACAGTTTGTGAAATAGTCGGGTACGTTTTGGAGACTTTAGAAACACTGCCTTTGTACTAGCAATCAATGCATTTACTAGTGAAAAACATGTAGGAATCGTTTGTGCCGCAAGATTTAGAGTATGGATTTTACACGTTACATGTAAAAAGTTCCCACTGTGTTCTTTAAGTGATCGGCGCAAAGAACGCATGTTTGCGGCACCATCACTCATAAACATTAAAACTTGCTTAATTGAAACTTCAAATTTGTTCTATGAGTTCAACACCACATTTAAAATCTCATCGGCAGTACAATTTATAACTCTTTTGGAAGCAAGTAAGAAGGAGGATGACGGTCGATGTGGTTCCATTGTACGCACTATTACATTAACCACAGAATGTTTTTGACGATCTGTTGTTTCGTCCACACACAACCACAGTTTTTTATCTTTCAATTCCGTTTTCATTCTCTTTTCTATATGTTCACGAGCAAATGGCACTACATTTCGTATCGATGTCCGGCTAGGTAATTTACAGTCCACATATTTATTCCAGAAGGAGATAAATGCTTCTTTGTCTAGTAAACGAAACGATAGATTACATAAAATAAGAGTAACACATAAATCAAATGTAAATTTTTCTGGGTCTCTAGACATTGAATTTTAGTGCCATCAAAAATTTTATCCGGCATGTCCATAATAAAGATTTTAACTGTGTCTGCCATTGGTCGTTTTCGCGACGTACGTAACTGCGACATTTTTAAAGCAAACATAAGCGTACAATTACAAAATTAGTTACGACAGCCTACATATGTATACACAGAACTTCTCGCATACAGCATCGATTTAGTACTGACGCCGTGAACGCGTGAAATAAATAATCGCCGATTCCGCACCACATATCTACTACACTGACTGTTACCGCTGTTTGCCCAGACTAGTAATGACATATAGCGCATCTGATCTCGATTTTTTATTGTTACTGTACTTCCGGTTTAACCGGAAGTGTCCTCAACTTTTTTTATTTAGATGGAACAGCCTGTATATTTTTACATATTCTAATAGACCAATAGAGTCTAATATACGTCATAAAATGTGATTTACTCTATTGAAGGCCTTACTAAAATTTAGCAGCACGAGAACAGTTATTTCGCCACGATCAGTTGCTGGATGATGTAAGTCAGTGCACTAGTGCAACTATGACCCAGCCTAAACCCCGACTGACACACGGGCAACATTTGTGCCTCATTGACAAAGAGCTGCAATTGTTGTTCTAAACATCGTTCAAATATCTTGGAGAAAGCCGGCAGTATACTGATTGGAGGAAGGTCTCAAATCCTTAAACATTGTACGTTTTGGGAGTTGGCCTAATAAAAGCAGATTTCCACAACGAAGGGTATGTGGATGTGTAATCTTTAACATTCTCATATCTAAATTATTAATATCCCGTGCGTTTGAGCTCAATTTATTCAGTGATGCCGTTATATCCAAATGGGGTGCTTCAAATTTTATCCCAAATTAAGCTTTTATGAGCTACAGTGTACCTCAATAATGCAATATCCGTGTATTTATCGTATTTAGATGATGGCGTTAGATTGTATGCGCTAGAACGCTCATGCAAGAGCTTGTACACCACTACACGCTTGATGAACCAGAAACTCCATTACGGAATAAAAAAAAATCCCGATTATATGTTATGAATGGATGATTCCGTTTACTATTCCCATGAAGTGCAAAGGTAATTGCACAAATTATCAAGAGAAGAAGGAAAAAAGATGTACTACAATAAACTTCAATAATTCGATTATGAAGGCTTTGAAATAACGTGGAATTAATGAAGTACACCCGTTAGACATGCAATAGAGTGTACAGGTTAGTTTAAACACGTATGGTTATATGTAGGGTGTAATTGAAATATGGGTCTAATGAAGATATTATAGCAACTTGAAATTTGAAGGATAGGTTGTAGGAGATACCTTTTAATTTTTCACAAAAACAATGAAAGAAAAGGATTTTGGTGCAAATAGTATTATTGTGTCTCAAAATATTCGCCGTTAAGATTTATACGCTTTCACAGGCGTTCGAACAAATTTTCGAAACATTTTTTCCACTCTGAAAGCATGGTTTTCGAAGGCTTCAACAGCTTCTTGAGATGATAAAAATTACTCAGTATTACAGTATTTACTCTGATATATAGTTTCAAATTATTAGCGAAGAGCAGCTTATTACAACGAAATTCAGCAAAAATAAGGCACCGATGTTATTCCCTTGTGGAACCCCTGAGTCAGGACAGAACTATTCAGATTGATGACTCTTATATGCAACATATTGCCTTCTATTTACTAGATATGATAGGAAGAACGATGCAAATTCTGAAGTTTCTATTGGGTTGGCAAGAAAGTATTTTCGGTTGTCACGCATAGAGAGCATTGTAATTGTTTTGAAGGACATCTGACAGTATTATGATTTTTTCCTTTTGGCATTTGACATTGGCCGCATTTAGGTTACTTTAGAAGCGAGTTGTGCGTAATTTTGTTTGTAGCTGTTCGTTTAGGGTTAATTTTAACATGGAGTGCAGAAACGAACATTTTCGGCATATTTTATATTTTTATTTCCGTAAGGAAAAGGAAGCTGCTGAGACTCACAAAGAGATATTCGAAGTTTATGGTGTTGATTGCATAACAGAACACACGTGTCGAAATTAGTTTAACAAATTCTGTTCTGGTCGACCTACTGAAGTTGATGATCAAATCAAAAACAGAGAGATTGCTCAGAATCAGAGAAAAACGGCCAGAATTGGCAAATCGCAAAGGATCCTAATAATTCAAAGCCTCACACATCTTTAGTAACTCGTGGGAAATTATTGGAGCTTGGTTGGGAAGTGATGTCGTATCCCCCATATAGCTTTGACCTGGCACCATTTATTTCGAAATTTGCAAAAATTCTTTGAATGGTAAAACTTTCACAAATGATTATTACCTTAAATCACACTTCCGTTCAGTCTTTTACTGATAATGACCAATATTTCTATAAGTGCCAAATCATGAAGCTGGAAGAAAGATGGCAAAATAATGTACTATTTCGAAAACAGGGGAAGGCATCAAAATATACCGCGGCTCAGTTAGAACAACTTCCTAGATGTTGTCGCGATCTAAGGCGCATCCATTCTATCAGTGAACTGATTATTATGGATGATGAGAAAGAAATATGAGTATGTATCTCAGGCTTGGCCAATCGAAGACTATTGACCAAGAAAGTGTACGACAATTGATGGGAAGCTACAAATGAAGACCAACTAAGACGTCGCATTTTTCTAAAAATTCGACAAATCCACTCTGCTGTTGATTATAATGGCGTACTATCAATAGCTTGAATATTAAGAATTTTTTGTTATTATTGTTAATTGTTGTAACAATCAGTATTTAAAATTTTTCAGAAAACTTTGGGACCATACGTTAATATCCAATAATATCCAGCAAATTCCAATAATATCCAGTAATACGAAGAACTGTTTTGACATTGTCTGCGTCGGAGATAACTATAGTAACATTATCTCCAATTGTAACTAGAGGATGTATTTTTCAAGATTCTTTACAGCCATATACTTCTTACCTATCGTCCTGATGTCATTTGGAATTATTGTCAACTTCTGAAGTATTTTCTAATAATTCCTTTCCTTCCTCATTTCTAATTTTCAAAACTTTAGAATGTTTTCCTCATTTTAAATTCCTTTCAATAATTTTAACGGCAATGAAGTATTAAATCTCTGACAATGAGATGAGTGCCAAGAATAGCCTATAAGGCGATTGTTTATAATTCTTCACGTTTAGCTCAATCAGTTGAATCTTGTTTCAACTAAAATAAATCAGTTGATCCTATTACACATCAGATAGATTGACTGTGCCGATGCAAAACTGCTTTTTCTTCCTAAAATCGATCTTGGCCGGTATGGTATGCAGCAACATGTTGCTTTACTTTTATGTTTAACAATTCTGGCTAAGTACGAAGGATGTTTCCAAAGTTGTAGGAATTGGGTTCTAGTTCAATTCAAAATATTTAGGTAGCGATAACGGTCAGAAACAAATCTTGACATGTGACGAAGCGATCACGTCCGATATTGGTTAGTTTAATTCCGTCGCTGCACCAATACGAACGCATTTTCGTAGCACTGTTTGTGTAGCTACGGAAGACGCAGCTAAATCGCAAAGAGCAATCATATTCTTTTTGTGGAAAGAGGGTGTGAAAACGTCTAAAATCGTTTAACGTCTGTAAGGGTTATTTGGTGAATCCGCAAAATGTAAGAGCACTGTTTATCGGTGGATATATCGTTTTAAAGATAGGAGAACATCACTAGAAGACGACCCCCAAACACCTCTGTAAATGAAGATCAGACAGATAAATAACAATTCGTGAAATTAATGTCAATATAGGAATAAGAAGATGTTTGGGTGTCACCGAGGTTTCAGCCCGCTAGGTACAAAGACTGTTGGAACCTGAACAGAAACTTAACAGGAGCGACACTTGCCGCCACCTTCAGGAGCTATTAACACGTTACGCCGATCAATTTTGGCAACGGATAAGTACCGATGAGGCATGATACCGTACTACAATCTTGAGACCAAAATTCAATCCAAAGAATTGCGTAAAGCCAAAGAAGGGTCTCCTCTTAAAGCGCGTGCAATGCTTACTATATTCCGGGATTGCAAGGAGATTACTTTTATGGATTACTTACCACTAACTCAGAATACTAATCTAATCTTTTATCCAGCCCTTTGCAAAAAAACGACCCAGAAAACTGGATAATCTACTGCTATTGCAATAAAACTACACAAGATCGTATACCACACGTAAAACGAAGGATGTTTTGAACGCATTGTACTAGGAATTCCTGCCATATCCAATTTATTTGCCTGATATGACATCCAGTGATTTTTATCTAACTCCAAATTTGAAAAAACCACGATGTTCAATTTCAGAATTTAAATGAAGTGAAACGTGTAAATAAGTGGATTGTGAAGACTACAAAGGAATTCTTTGAGGATGGTATAAAAAAACAGTTGAACGTTAGGATAAGTGTGTTCATTTAAACGGGCATTGTAACATTGAAGAAATAAAATATTCTAGACAAATTCCTAGAATTTTGTAAACCTTCCTCATAACAGTGACATTTTATGTTAGTAAATCCTATGTACATTTATTGATATTTAAGAAATTTCACAACAAAATTACTGAGTAACACATTATCATTACTTTTTTAAATTCACTCCATATATCTATTTAGATTTTTGTAAATAACGATTCCAAATATATTTTTATCCAAAGCACTACAAAAAAATCACAAATCTACTACCTAGTGCAGAATACCTTAAAACTATAGTACTATTACTTCATACAGAGTATAATTTTTAATCAATTACAATCTTTACGAACTTTTATGAGGGGCAGTGCATTAGATTTCGTCTTTTGCATATAAACGCGATGAAAATTCATTCGTATAAGCTAGGAATGGAGAGAATACGTCGCGGACCAACGATTTTTACTTTATCCCGAACAGAGTACAACGACCATACCGTAACAGGCGGACCGTTATACGCCAGAGATACGCTAGACAGTGCCTACGATGTAACACAACACCGAAGCTTCGGAACTCGGAACCTAGCGCTGTCCTTACATGAATATTCCGTGTATATGTTAGCTTGATGCATTTTTGTCTCTTAGTAGCTACGGGCGATGGACGAGGCCGAATAGAATTCAAGTTAAAGCGCTTTCTATACGGTTTGTTACATGCACGCTGTCGCTTTGTGTGTGTTAAAATCGCGGAGTCAAAAGATAGCGGAGATGAATAGTTTTCATTCGTAATATTCATATTTACCGACTTCAATTTCAATTCGAATTAGAGAATGGGATGTGACTAGAGTTTTTGCTCGAGTTACTCGAATGGAAGCTAAAAAGGGCTGCGTGAATCGTCATATTACATTGTTACATTGATGTGTGTATGTACATACCAATGCTGTAAGGTTTATAAGATAACTTTGGAAAAAGGAGAATTAAAACGAATATTAGTGTAGAATAGGAATGTAATTTATGTTGGGTCAATGAAATTTGGTGAAAATATTTATTGAAAAGTCAGTAGTAAATGATTACAGTTTCAAAAAAAAAGATGAACAGAATCAGGAGTTCTGGGACTCGTTGTTTTAAGTCTTGTCACTTATATGTTATTCGTATCAATTACTGGTGACAATTACCTTTTCTGTTATTGCAAATTTTTTGTTTAAAGATGCCTAGAATAAGAAGACATCGACAATTTCGACAATTAACAGAATTTGAAAGAGGAAGGATTGTTGGGCTTCACGAAGCTAGAATTTCGTTTCAGGAAATTGCCAGAAGATTAGAGAGGAATATGTCAACGATCAGCAGATGTTATCGTGTGTAGGCAGAGGAAGGTCAACAACGACGTCATCGCGGCACTGGACCCCAAAGAAGAACTACAGAACGACAAGATCGGTTTCTTCGTCTATCAGGACTTCGAGACCGATTTACGACAACAAGGAGGATAGCGGATGCTTGGTTCCATGTAATTCGGTCCTTTGTACTACATTCATACCGTCCTTTCTTAGTGCTTCCATTAACATTGGAACATAAGCGCCAGTGTTCACAATGGTGTCGTGACCGAATACAATGGGGCTCAGTTGTTTTCAGTGACGAATCACGATTTTGTTTGGGCACCAATGATGAACGACAGAGGGTCAGAAGATGTCGTGGTGAGAGGCGTACGTTACAACATCCTGTAGAACATTCTGTTGCGAGGACTCTAAGATTGATGGTATGGGGTGCCATTAGTATTGGAAGCAGGTCCCCCCTAGTATTCATTCAGGGCACTATGACAATTGAGGGCTATGTCAATGACGTTTTACGCCCACATGCAGTACCTTACATCAGAGATCTTCCAGGGCCCATTTTTCAACAGGGTAATGCTCGTCCACATATTGCACGCAGGACTATGGACCTCCTAGACGAATCAATACAATACTTCCATGGCCTCCAAGGAGTCCCGACCTTTCATCCATTGAACATGTGTGGGATAATATGTGTCGGAGGATCAATAGTCCAAACCATCCGCCTGCAACTGTAGAAGCTTTGCGACACGAGATTCAAGTTGCGTGGGACTCTATTCCTCAGGAGGATATATACTTTATCATTAGAAAGTTTGAATAAAATTAGTGATAGTAACTTCAATGGTTTTATTTTATGAACACACACGAACCAATCTATTTAACATCACCCTAGTCATTTCTGTTTTTCGCTTCAGATTACAGAATAGTTCGGTTGATTTGCGGAGATATGTTTGTTAAGACTTTTTTACCTTATCCTCAACCTTGTTTTAAAACAGCCTGTATATGCCCGTTGACTTTTTTTCTACATAGCGGTTTTTATCGATTTAAACAGAAACAGGTGTATTCAGGAATAATTTCATTAAATTTTATCCGTTGACATCAAAACGAAAAACAATTAATTCAAACGAATTGGGAAATTATTTCCGGTGAAATTGGTCTACAAATAATCATGTAGATATTCAAATATTTGAAATGCTGCCTCTCGCCCATCACGAATTCCTGGAATAAGGACAATAAAATTGGAATATTTCAGTTTCCACGGTACGTCAATTAATATTTGCCGTTATTTTATTTGTGGGAATTACACAGCTTGGAATGAATTTCGCAATTTTATTATATAACAGAAAAATCGGGGACCGTTCTAACGCCATTTTGAAAATGTCACAATCTACTATTAATATTATTTCAATTATAAATACGACATTTACAATCAAATTTGAAAAATTGAAAACTGGTTTGTTTCTTTGTTACTATAACATCAGTTAAAAAGATCTAAATTCTATCGTGGAACCACGAATTTATACACAAAAAACCTCCATCTATAGTCAATTAGTAGCATATGCATATGCGCAGAATCTTAAAGTCGTATAGGCAGACTACGAGGACGCTAGAGTACATACAAGATATATAGATTACGTCACGCTAAGCCAGGATTTAACATTGTTTACACAGCATGTGTATCTTGGATTATGCAGATCATGATAATGCAATACTAATAATACCGCTGGTTAACGCTTGCTAATATAAACCGTGTGTTACAAATTAGTTGTATTCGATTCTGGATTTATAATGTACATTTCGTAGACGAATCAAATTCGAGAACAAAAAATTTATAAAAGAAAAAAGGATAGATATAATAGTCTTCTATAATTAGTCGAACTCCTAACTTAACGTCGATTAGATTGGATTGTCCAAGTCTTGGGATTCTCGACATCAAGAAGGCAATACATACAGACTTTATTTGAATCAAAGAATATGTATACTGTTCAGTTTGAACATCCAGCTTGGACTCTCAATTTCTAATATTTCTAATAGCTTTGCAAACATCATCATCGTCATGCATTGGAATCCTTAGGATTATGGCTAAGTCCCCTCATTAATTTTTCAATTTAAAGATTTTTGTGGGTACTGGCTGCCTCTGTAATTTCCTTCCATTGTTTTCGGTCTTTGCACATTGTCCTCCAGTCTCTCTTTCCCATTATTTTTAAATTCTCTTTCACATCGTTGCTCAATCTCTTTCTTGGTCTTCCTCTTCTTCTTGATTGCAGGGGTATCCATTGAGTTATTCTTCGTATCATTTCTTCTAGTTTTCTCCTCATTATGTAACCTACCCATTTTAATCTTTATGTTTTTTATCGTCACGTTTGGTCCTAATATCGTCCTCATTATTTTCCTGTCCATTATTTCTAGGTCTTCTTTTTAGTTTATTACTGTTGTTACCATTGCGTATGTCTTATATACGTATATCTTTGTTTTTCCTTTCCTAGAACTTTGCTCTTCAATAGTGCTTAGTTTCTGCCATACGCTTGCTTTCCTTTCATGACTCTTTCTCTCACTTAACTGTTATTAGTCTTTTCAATTACTGTCCCCAGGTAATTGAAGGAAGCAACCGTTTCAAATTTATGTCCCTGTGTTTCTAGATAGATTGGTATTATAGCATTCTCTCTTAATTTGCATGTATTTCGTTTTCGATTCGTTGATTTCTAATGTTTTGCTTCTTTTTCCAGTTGTTCTGCTGCTAAGTCTTTTCTCGTATTTGAAATAATGGTTACGACTTCCGCACATGCAACAATTTGCGTTAGGTTGTGAGTGTTAGTCTTCTTGTTTCACTCCTTTATTTATGGGTAGTTGTATGTTCTTGAAATCATATTTTGATGTCAAAATCCTGTTCACAAACACACCCTTTGAAAAAATTTATTAAGGGATTTTTTCATATCGCGACAGCCAGACACAATCGGTGTCACACTACGCAAATGGAGAAAACAAATGATTATACGCTGATATTGTAATAAAAACGCATTTGAAGTATCAAAAACAGTTCTCACTCTCGCCGCTGCCGCTAAAGGTTCTGTGTGCCGTAAAGTGCTGCCATCTCTGTCGCATATTGACAAAGAGTGGCCGCTTATTTTAAAACAAACCACATGTTTCTATCTGTTTCCAGTTCTGAGAACAAAAATCGGAGGTGTTATAACTTGAATGCACCTCGTATTATTACAGCATCTTTTTAATTCGTACTGGAGATGTTTTATGATTTATACAAGCAGGAAAAAAAAGCTAGTAAATATACCAATATGCTTATGCATCATCTTGGCGAAAGAGGAAATATAAAATATCAAACTCTTACTCGTTCTTTTTCCGCATTCCTCTTCTTTCTTCTTGTTTGTGTTAGACGAATAATGGACATTTTGGAAGGTAATAAATTACGAGGGATGAAGTAAATGCGTTTGTCGAACTTTTCCCAACGTCGAACACCTAACCTGTCCCTTACATTTCATCCCTAACCCCCTGCAGGTCGACGTAAAAAAATCATTTTCATTTCGGGCCCTGCCGTTTCCGAACTTTCCCTTTTGCCCACTCCCTCGTCCTACTAAGATGCCAAGCACACGCGTCAATAATTGTCTGCTCTTCCCTGCCGAGCTCGCGATGTAACAAGAAAAAGTTTTCCCATATAAACTCGCCCCTTTTCACTATCCGCTACACGCACCGCCTCAACCCCTTACCCCAAGCCTTACTTTCCCGATGTTTAGAGGCAGGTAGAAGAGACTTTAACCTGCGAGAAGAGGGTAAAGGAGCTGGCAACCACCATATTCGGTAAGAAAACTTTTACAAAATACATATTTTGATAATGCAATGGTGGGGTAAGGGTATGTTATGCGAAGTATCTGCAAGACATGCACAAGTTAGGCGAATAAGATGAAATAGGGAAATTTATTTTTAAGGCATGGAGTTGGGAAGTTGAAAATCGCATTTGCTGAAGGAAAATAAGAGAAAATGCTGATGAAGTGATTGTGTTTGAAGTGACTATATATCCTTAATCACTACAACTTACTAGATTGAGGCAAATGCAAAATGTTAACGACTCAACCATAAAGGGGAAAGCTAATCTTTATTAAGAATCTTATTATCTGGCCCAGAAGCGGTTATGTTAAAAAAAGTGAAATGTGTTGGATCTTGAGATAATTAAATTAACCCAATACTTTGCATTGTTCCTCCCTTACCGTCATATTTTCACCGAGGATTAGTAACACTACATCACAAGATCGAAGACACATCTTATACAAAAGGAGGAAGAATACAAAGTAGAGGAAGACGTCTTCAAGAAGTAGATCGACCGCATGCCATCCAATTCTAAGGCGACATTAAGGAAAATCTTATAACGTGAGGTAATATTGGAAGGCACCAGCAAACATATTTGGGCCTCGTCTTTATTTTCCTTGCTCGTACGCAGTTTTAGCCTCTTAAAATCGTTATGCATGAGACGTCCAAACAAGATGAGCGTCATATAATATTTCGGAAGGGCTAATGATGATATTACGGCGGCTTCTTACTGTCGATGTCGTTAGGGATGAGGTAGCGACTGGGGAAACATATTTTCTATGACGCAAAATTCCGGATATGTAAGATATTAGGGTCGATTAGATGTTATTGTAAAAACCACACAACAAGGATGCTTAGTTGATGTTGAACTCGCAACAAAGTTATAAACAATTATTACCATTCAATAAGTTATACACTACCGCTCATAAGTATTTGGGCACCCTTTGATTTAAGATTTTTGTATACAAAGAATGTATTTACGAAATACATTCGAGCATTATTGAATAGTATGCTAACAATCAATAAAATTCACTCAAATTCATTAAATAATATTGATGCGAAAGTCCTTGCTTCGCCAAATTAATAAGAAAAGGAAGTTACAATGGGTACGTGAACATCGAAATTGGACGGATCCAAATTCGAGATTTTCGGATCGCGAAGACGAGTGTTTGTAAAAAGATTTGTAGGTGAACGTGCACTAGAGGTGCACAGTCACTACCGTCAAACACGATGGTGGTTCGATAATGATTTGGAATTATTTTGCTGGTACCTCCGCAGGTGATCTCGTAAAAATTCAAGACATAATGAGAAAGAGGGCAATGTTCCTATGGCCGAGTATAAGAAGAAAAACCAACAAACGTTGGGCGAAACAGAAAGATTTTCTTGTTGATTGATGTTTTACAAACGCATCTTAGAGGAAAATCTAATACCCTCTGGTGTAAGAATTTTGAGTCAGAATTTTGTATTCCAACAAAACAATGACCCAAACCACACTTCAATATTTTGCAAGTAATATTTAGAACAGTTGGAAGAGGAAGGGAAACTAACAACCATGAAATGGCCACCCCAAAGCCCGGACTTGAATCCTATCAAGTTATTATGGGAAGAACTCGATCGGGAAGTAAGAGAAACTGCTCCAACTTCAGCAGATGACATGTGGAACAAACTGCGGGTAGCATGGGCAGGCCTACTTTTAGGTCAGCAATCTAGATTCACGAAATATCAATGTTTTTTATGTGAGTGAAATAGTGGAGTCAAAGACCAACACTGGGCAAAGAGAAATTGGCCAAAAAGAGAGATTATTCTTGCAATAGTGTTATCTCCACCCCAAATTAAACTTGGCTTAATGAAACAATTTGTTCAAACGTTGGACAAAACAGGTCGTTGTTTCCAATTCTTGTGTGAAAAATCAGAAGCGAAGAATAAAGAAGGTATCTTTGTTGGTTTACAAATCAGAACCCTATTGAAAACTGATCAGTTTGAAGCAGTAATGAACATCACAAAAAAAAAATGCGTCGAAAACTTCTAAGGAAGTTGTAAAGAAATTTCTTGGAAATAATGAAGATCCAAATTATGTGAACATTTTGGAGAACATGCTGCACACATTTAAAGTATTAGGTTGCAATATAAGCATTAAAATTCACTTTTTACACGCACATTTGGACTATTTTCCTGCTAACCTTAGCGATGTCAGTGAAGAGTAGGGTGGCCGATTCCATCGGGATATTAAAGAAATGGAAAAATGTATCAGGGGCGATAGGTTGACGGCGAACTGTTGGTAGATGTTCCTATGGCCGAGTATAAGAAGAAAATCCAACAAACGTTGGGCGAAACAGAAAGATTTTCTTGTTGATTGATGTTTTACAAACGTATCTTAGAGGAAAATGCAATACCCTCTGGTGTAAGAATTTTTGATTAGAATTTTGTATTCCGTCAAGACAATGATTATACAAGCAACATTTAGCAGTTGGGAAAAAAAGGAACACTAACACTCATGAAATTGCCACCCAAAAGCCCGGACCCCATCGAGTTATTATGGAAAGAACTCGATCCGGAAGAACTGCTCCAACTTTAACAGACGACATGTAGGCATGGGCAGCATGGGCTCGAATAACTCCGGAAACATTGTTAAAATTAATTGCAAGAATGCCCCGATTATGCGACACAATCATTAAAAATAAAGGAGGACCTCCTTTCCTTCTGCCAAGTTCGCTAAAAAAATTGGCACCCTTTCTTGGTGTATAGCAATCTCCATCTCATGTAACATACAAGTTATATTTTTATAATGCATCAAACAAAATATTTCAAATCTATACCGCATTCCCTTGCCAAACATTCAACACAAAAGATCCCCCCCTTTTCCTTTTCACCTCATCCACCCCTTCACATACTTCCCAAGCGCAAATCCTCCAAGCACCTAGCACACACATTATAAATTTTAATGTAATGAAAGGAGTTAGGGTAGTAGGCAGGCAGTCTAGCCAGCGCAGCGCTGCAATTTTGCTTTAATTATTCTTCGTTGTGCTTAATTACGCTTCTCTCTTACGGCTGCTACGGGCGCTAACCATCTTGCTGAACGCGAGTTGCTCGCAGCCGAAGTGCTGATGAAATGAAATAATAACAAATGCTAGGTACTGACTAAAAAAGTTACGCAAATTGAAAAGATTTTTTCAAACGTTGCTTGGCGAAGGAAAGGTCTGTAGGTTTTGTAGAGAGGTTCGAGTTTTTCGCTTCAGTAGTGAATCATTCCGCTAATTGGGGATACAATCTAGTTATAGAATTGGTCTGGCTTCTAACGAAATTAAATATTTCTTTTTTTCAGAAAAAGAAAAGCAGAAACGTTTTTTCTGGGATGAAGGTTGAAATAAAGTTCTGAGAAGCTGTAGAAACGTCAGCAATTCGTTACAAATATATTCTTTTACTTCCGCAGTAAAGTTAATAAATGTATTAACGAGATTTTGTAATGTTTTTACTTACCAGGCTATTGTTAGTGTTATGGAAATGAATTGAATAGGGTTGTACCCGAAGCAATGAATTGTAACGAATTTATTTGTTACATTTAAGGTATATACAAATTCAAAATCCTTAAAGATAACTTAAAACAAGTCTCCGCGCGACAAAAGCTGTCATGCGCTTCTCCCACACGACTAATCATAAAGTCATGCGCGAAGTTTCCGCCGGCAGGGATATCAGCCCACCACGGACACCGACGAAGGCAGTGTGTATCGGCATTACCGTTGATCGTCTTTCCTTCGTATATGCCATCATATGACTTTAGCCCGATTGATATACCATCCTTCCAATTGGCTATCAATCCATGTGTTTTGTCCCGCTAATTAATTGAGGAATTAATTACCCGCAGTGACATAGACAATTAATCCCGCGAAAAAGAAGAATATTGCCAGACCTTCTTTACAGTTCATGTATATAATCTTCCTCGTAAAGCAAGCGTGGTTATCCGACGAGATAGTTAATGCTGCATCATATGTGCCACATTCATTTACTTGCCCCGCAAATTACCTTCTCATTTACCCAAGTATCCGAAATTTTTTCATTTGTGATATCTGATTCTCTTTGCATTCCAAATTTAATTACCAGGGGCTTCCAGATGACTGCGGTCTTTGATGGGAAAGTAGTCTAAGAGCTTAAAATTGGGATTGAAGATGGTTCTTATATTGTTCCTGAAGAGGATCTTGCTGATGCGATCGGTGATCATGAATGTAGGGTAGTTACGCTTGCTTACGGAAATTAGAGTTAAATGAGGGGAGTTGCTGTGGAGAAGGGTTGGTGTAGCGGTTAACGGGACTACTTGGTACCATTTCGTATCATCAAAATCATCTTTTGTAGCCCCATCAAACTAAACCGGATGAGATTTCTTTTGGTACCTCCCACGCCTATACCCAAAGCGAGTTGAAAAAGATATAAAATCCTCAGAAAATCCACTTGTGTTTATCTATATAGACTCAAATGGTTCGATTTCGCTACTTCCTACTACCGCTCAAAAAAAAAAAAACGAATTAAGAAATGATAATTTATAGTAATTCTTCGAGATATACAACAGCATAAACCGCAAGGCAAACACCTTAGGAAAAGCACATGAATACGACGTGGCGTTTGGCACGACGTTAAAGCGAATATATTTGCGAAAATAGCCCGGTTATTGGCCGATAAAGAGTTTGCAACGCCCCGGAGACGGCCGTAAAGTCGAAAGTTTCAGGTACGTCTGTGGCGGCAAAGGTAGAGCGTAAAAAGTTATGTAATGGGCTTCTAGATAATGTATGTACGCTCTTAACGTCACAGAAGATTGCGTCATCTTTACGTGTCCTCTAGAATGCAAATAGAAGACGACGATACCTATGGGTTATCTGCCTACAATCCCGGCTATAATTTCTTGAATGATGTAGTGTTACTTTCGCTGGGAAGAAAAATCTTTTAGTGTGTTGAATGTACACTGTTATATGCACTTTAAATCAATAAACACTCATCGCGTAGAAGATATGGTCTTCATAAAATGAATGGAAACATTTCCACCCATCGAAGGCGTGGTTTATTTATTTTGTGTTTTTTCTAAACCCAGAAAACAAGTAAGAAATTCAATGCAAAGGAATAACTATGAAAAAGGTCTCTACATACGAATATTTGGGAACCGTTATCACAAATGATAGGTGTAGAATTGGTAAATAGAGTAAAAAAGTCGACAAGAATTATCAAATTAATAACACAATCCTAGGAAAAAGAGAAATAGATAGGGAAACGAAAATGAAAGTGCAACAATACTATATTCCAGCGAAAACTGCGTAGTACAAAAGAAACATACAAGTAAACTAAACGGAATGGAAATAAAACATCTTAGGAAAGTAATGGGCAAAACAAAATGGGATAGGGTAAGAAACGAAAAGATTAGAGAGGACACGAAGCAGGAACCAATTACTCATAAGATAGAGAAGAGACCACTAAACTGGTTTGGACACATTTTGAAAATGCATCCAGATAGACTCAGGAAAGTATTAGAGACGGGGAAAACGAGAAAGAGAAAAAGGGGGGACCCATGAGGTCTTGGTTTGAACAAATAGAGGAAGCTGGTAGAGGAAAAAGTAAGACTCTGGAGGAAATGAGAAGATTAGCAAGTGAAAGAGAGGAATGGGAGAAATGGGTTATGGGAGATATGGAATCCCAAGCCGACGCCTGAAAGAGCAGAAGGACAAAGATGAAGAAGAAGAAGAAGCATATTTTTTAATTATCTTCTTCAATAAAAGCAATTTTTGTTATGATTAAAGGCAATTGTATGTCGCATTATCGAGTGCAGATCACTCTAGTCTTTCGAAATATCGATGTAGCATACGTTAATTTCCCCTCATGGATGAAGCATCTACTACTACATATTTTCTGGTAATGTTGGTGCAGTGTGAAATACTTTATCTTTAATGCATCCCCACAATATGAAATCCAGAAATGTCAAATCAGTTCCTTCGCGACCAGGGTAGACCCAATGCACTATTCCGTGATCTATAATAGAATGAACAATCTTAAGTTACGAAGATGGCATGAGAAGAACTATTCTTTAATCGTCGTCTGTCAAAATTTCTGAGAGATTCATCGAGTAGTGTTGTGGTGAGAACTCGTTGAAAGTGATCAAGTTTATGCATTTGTGGAATTATGGAAAAAGAACAATACTTCTTTCTTATGATGGGAAAACGTGAAATCACAAAGAAGTTGGATGCGGTTTATAAGGACCATGCACCTTCGATGACTACCATCAAATGCTGGATTAATGAATTTAAGCGTGGCCGAACGTCTTTGATGATGAGGTCGTTCCGTTGAGATGACTACGGACGATATCATCAATAAAGTTCATGATATCGTGTTAGTAGACCACCGGGTGAAGATTAGAAAGATTGCTAAGATGGTAAACATCTCAATTAAACGTGTGCAAAATATCCTTTACGAAAAATTGAGTATGAGAAAACTATCGGCGAGATGGGTACCGCGTCTGCTGACGATCAATCAAAAACGGAATCGCGTGATAACTTCAAAGCAATGTTTGGACATCTTTAAGCGCAATACGGGTGAATTTCTGCGACGTTATGTGATACAACACTACACGCTAGAAACCAAGTCAGTAAACAAAATGGGTTTTTTCCGGCGAACGTGTGCCAAAGAAGGTAGAGACGTTATGAAAAGTTATGGCCACGATTTTTTGGGATTCGCAAGGTATAATCTTAATTGGTTAGTTGGAGAAGGAAAGGACAACCACGAGGTACGACTATGCTGATTTATTGAACCGATTCGATGCTGAACTAGAGAGAAAAAGATCCTACCTAGCGAAGGAAAAAATTCTCTAGCATCATGATAACGCCCCGACCCACTCATCAGCAATTCCTACTGCAAAATAGTCCAGTTACGGTACGAATTGGTGCTCCATCCACCAGGTTTGGCCCCCTATGACTTCTTTCATTTTCCAAATTTGAAAAACTGGCTTAGCGGTTAGCGGTTCACGTTGAATGAAGAGGTCATTGCCGAAACAGTGGCCTATTTTGCAGAGCTCGTCAAATTCTACTATTTGGATTGCTTGAGAAACTTGAAACATCGCTGGACTAAGTGTATATATAGCTATAAGGAGATTATGTTGAGAAATAAATTTAGTAAATGTAAAACAATTGCATTGTTTTCCTTAACACAAGGATTTATCATACCATCCTCGTATCTCAGTTTTAATGCTTTTCGAGTTGAAGCAGAAGTAACGGAAAAAAGGCTATACAGAAATTTCAAAGGCATAACAGTTTATTTTCTGTATTATATCCATCAACATTTTTCGATTTTGGAATTGGATTTGGATTTTATTAAAAGCAGCAGATTTCAGATTTCATTTGAAGAAACCAAACTTGAACTTCACATGGTATTGACTCAGACTCCGATAATATCACTAGCTCAGTATTATTTGTCCCTTCCTATGTCACATTTTTTATATGAATCGTTTCTCCATTCAGTAAATTACCTTGAAGAGATTTGTATGTGCCAAGATTAATGATCAACTGGTATAATACAAATAAATTAGGTTCCAAAATTGTCACTGATGGAACCCCAACATTACCAGTAAAAGTTCAATGAGGCATTCCTTCATTCACTTCTTTAGATCCAATAATAACAACTGTCAATTGATTGTCCGACGTAAATCTTAAAGGATCACTTCCATAATCTTTTCTTTTTTCTAAGGCAATTTTCCATTTCATCATTACAGTTTATAAAAGCGTTAAATATATTTCGAAACCCGCCTAAAATCTGGTGAATAAATTATTGACACCAATATGATCTGTTATCATTTCACTTTCTACTAAGAATTTCTAAAATCGTTTCATACACTGGCATAACATATTTATTAACCGGTGATCTTTACATTTGCTGGTGTTCGTTTTCTCACCTAAGGAAATAACATTTATTTTCTGCGCCTCGAGAAGCGAGCCTTATTCTAGGCAAATACGGATTTCTTTTTTATGAGAATCCATTTAATAAATTGTCCTACTCTACTGCAACATAACATTCTGCGGAATAACTAGTGTTCTACAACCTATTCAACCAAGAATTCAATACATTCTAGCTGGTCGCTTGCACGAACATTAGCTCTAAATTCACGCCAGCCAGACCAAAAACAAATGGTTTTGGGAGGGTGATAATACAAGCGGTCTGTGTAGAGGGGCATAGTTGGGAATTTATTGTCATCCGCACTAAAAGCGAGACCCTCCTATTTAGCTAATTGTCTCTTATATTGTGCAGTAAGGCAAGTGCAAGCCAGCTTGTTGATGTTCACTTTTAGCAAAACTATATTGTTCTGTATATGTAATAAATATATTTCGCATCAAACTCTCTTGGATCTTTAAAGCATGTTTGGGTTTATTACTTAAGATATTCATACAAATTTTATATGAATACAATATGTGTGTTTAAAGTAAATAACTGCTAAAGTATCCATCATCTTGTTTACAACCTTTTCAACGTCTTTTTCTAACAGAAAGAGTATTTTGAATTGCAGTATCAATAGGTTTTTATTAATCTTCATAAATAAATATAACATATTATTCCGTCAAAAGGTTAACTTATCTGACCCCTTCATTTCTCCCTCAACACCAACAACTTATATTTGACACATTTTTCTTCTAAAACGATTTGTTTGAAGTTACACAACTATCTTAATTTAAGCAATTTACCCTGTATTAGAGAGCAATTAAAAAAGATAAATTTTAGCGCAAAAGCAGGCTGTAACGAAACTAAAGAATCGATGGTTTTCCAATAAAATGTTCTCCTTTCGATGTATTACCATTAACCCTCCAAAGACAACACGAAAGAAGTCGACATGCTCCCCCATGCGTTTCCTTTATTTTTCTATTCTAGAAATACCCTTGCTGTTTATATGTTAATGGAATCCGACGCTGTCTCGCGCTGTCGTGTTTCACGATGATACAACGTAGATAAAGAATTTTTATTATCCTCCTTGATTCCGTTGCATCCCTGGTCTGTTCAAGGAAGTCAGAAATAAGGCACTGCCTTTCTGAAAATGCTAGTCGAGTATTAGAACGCGTCTTGACCCGTAAAATACTTCGGCCGCGCTAGAGTTTACGGCTACGGATCGTTAGGGTTTAATTTCCAGATAACAATGGCGTTCGCGATGGTGGGCGTTTTATGAAATATACCATAAAAGTTTTCCCGAAGAAGCGAATCTATCATAAATGGATTTATTGGAAAACGTCCTCCAGCTTTACTATTCTAATATTTATGGTCATACCAAGCCCGGAGATTACGGGAAAACGAATTATGGAAAAGCTCGTAGAAGATGATCGTATTAACAGCGAGATTCTTAAGATTTATCTTTCAAGTTAATGCCGCGAGCTTTTATGTTTAGATATCGTTGGTATAATATAATTTCTCCTTTAGAGCTACTGGAAGAAGAAATGAAACATTCCATAGAAATTTTATTCGATCTTCTTAAATAATTAGATTTTCAAAAATGTTTATTTTATACACTTGATTTTAACACAAAACCAACTTGTCACACATACTTAACCAATGGTAGTCTAAAAAGTTTCAAGTCTCGACCCATTGATAAGAGATGGACTCTCTTTTAAGGCGCGTTCAATAAATTTGTAGGTATGTCAGATTATTGATTATCAAAATGGCATCTAAAGCGGTGGTTCCTAAGGCTCTTCCGATTAAAATTGAAGGATAACGATATTGATAACGATAATGATAACGATAATGATAGCGATAACGATAACGGTAACGATAGCGATAAGAATAACGATAACGATAAGGGTAACGATAAGGGTAACGATAAGGATAACGATAGAGGATGAGGATGAGGATGAGGATGAGGATGAGGATGAGGATGAGGATGAAGATGAGGATGAGGATGAGGATGAGGATGAGAATGATGAGGATGAGGATGATGAGGATGAGGATGAGGATGAGGATGAGGATGAGGATGAGGATGAGGATGAGGATGAGGATGAGGATGAGGATGAGGATGAGGATGAGGATGAGGATGAGGATGAGGATGAGGATGAGGATGAGGATGAGGATGAGGATGAGGATGAGGATAACGATTTGATAGGAAAATGATCTCTCATAAAGTTTGGTTTTATGTTGTGAGAGGGATATTTTATCTGTAAATCGCATAGTTAAATTATGAATATCAGTTCTGAATTTAATCTTATCATAAAGAGAAAGATATGCTGGGCATTTAGATGAAATGATTCGAAGATGAAGAGTTAAACACCATAGTTTTCTTCTCCATTCCATGTTCAGCCACCCAGCAGTTGCCAGCTTGCAGCATATATGTTCAAACTTTGGTATACCATATATATACACCGCAAACAAGAATTCTGGATCCCTTGTATTCGGTGGTTAGCAAATTTGTCAATAACAGAGTGATAAATAGCAGTATATATGAAAATTTTATTCGGCTAATTTGGATAACGATGACCGGTTTGAAAAATATTCTTATTTTTTTTTAATAGCATAATGCATGCCGTACAGGGACGTAACTGGAAGACTGAATGTTTGCTACTCTATGACATTTAACACCACCAACAACTGTACAATATTAAAATTCGCTGACAAACAAGACGATTACTTGACGAACGATATTCAATTTTCGAAATTATGCTAAAGGTACAACTGAATTTTTACTGTCAATTGTTGTAGGAAAATATTCCATTACAATTGAAGTTTTGGGATGTGAGGAAAATGTACAGAAGACAAATTATTTATCGGTTCCACAATGATCGACGTTGACTGGACTTAATCTCCTAGCAACGCCACTCCAGGGATAGGAGGCCATAAAAGGTGTTGAAGCTACTGAGAGAGATCTCATAGCCACCAAAGGGACTTTGACATTGAACAAGTGGACATACTGAACTCACTATACGAGCCTCTAATGACTACGTTCGATGTTGTAAATTAGAACATTACAGTAGTTGTAAATAGTTATTTTGAAAAATATTATCTTCTCCGACTTGATGAACAATGATGGTTTTAAAATATTGCGCACCTAAAGCAATAGACAAGTCTGAATCACATAAGAAACCCATTACAAGTCCCTAATCATCATCAAACATCACAACTTCCCCCCCATCAACACATGACGGCTGTTGCTCTTAATCAAATCGCTTCTATAAAATCATTTTCGACCGAATTACAAACGATTGCATTAGTAACACGGGCGCCATCTAACCGGCGTACAATGCCGCGTTAATGAAACATCAAGCACTAATGGCTAACGCGACAACAAAAGCTGCAAACGGTTCCATATACGTATTCGCACACGTGCCAGATAGGTAATTGAATATTAATAACATTTACGCGACGATGGCAACCCAGTTACGCCGTCTCTCTTGATATGTTCGCGAAATTTCTCATCAAATATGTAAATTCGCTGCCGTCCAACCGTCGACGTCGTAGACGGCCAGCATCCAGGGCCTCGTAACGGCCAAACTGCCCGGACAATGTGATATCTGACTTTGGCGTCCCGTAGGAGCATGGAACCCCTATGAAGGCGTGAGCGTGTGACTGCTTTATGCTCCTGCATCTTAGAATAGATGGAAATTGGAATAGGATGTTAATACATTAATGAATTATTGAATAAATTGCTTTAATTACATTTCAAAGCGATTGAACTAGGATGTGTCAAGTTGTTTCAATTAAAAGGTTATAAAAAAGCTAAGAGGAGTAAGGTGAAGGACCAGATTATGCTGATAGCTTTTCTTCTCAGACTCGTTGCGGTGATCAACAGATGTTTACCTCTTGGTATGTCCCTTTAATTTGAAAACTAGTGCTGTGGTCATTCGAGCCGCCCTAGATCTTTATTATCACGTTGTTATTAAGAATTATTTTTTGGATCGCATTCAATATGTGCAGCATCAAGGTCATCGATCGTTCCTACTTAATACTACAAGTGGGGTACCCCAGGGGTCGAATCTCGGACCTTTACTCTATTTGACATTTATCAATGACTTGGCCAACTCACTTGATTGATGACGCATTTTTGAACTAGAAGAAGTATTACTGCTAGGGCAAGAACTTCATATCTTCGTATCAACCCCAAATGGGATCACAATGTGCCAAGTTTAATAATTTACAAGATATCAGTAACTGTTTGCTTATTAGCAAAATTATTAGATATTTACAAAAGATTTTCAACTTTTCAACAGTATCATATTAAGAATATTCCGAATAACAAGTAAAATTCAATTCGTGAAAAATAAATTTGTTTATACAATTGAGATCAGTTTCTATAGCATAATGGCATTTATTATCCATGAGGCTATCATAAAATCATTTATGTTTATGTAGTCAGATGTGCAATTGCGAGTAAAATATTAAGATATTGTCATAGAAATCGTACATCTTCTGCTTAGTAGCGCAGACAGAATTCTTTCCTAATTGTTCACCTATGATAGTTTCTAAAACAATCTAGAAATTTATAATAACCTGTAAAAACGTTCTAAGAGATACTTTAACAGGATATAATTAAGTCTTGATTAATAGAATTACAATATCTATAATATGTAGAGAGATATTCCTATTTTATTAGCAAGAAATAATTTACTTAATAATACAAAGTAACAGCACTTCCGGTTTATTAACCTTTGTGACAACCAACGCCATGATTACTGTTTATTGCTTGCTTAATTAGATTAGAAAGTCCACCACACAATAAATCGACATTACAATAATTAGCAATAAATTGATTATGGATTAATTTAAGCTATGCAATTTTCACTTGCCTCCTTGCTATTATTTAGCCTATAATTTATTCAATTAAGCTGCATTTTGAGTGATGAACACCGCTAATAATAAATAGTATAGTATGACACTATGCAATTTACTTATTTACAATATATTAGACTATTCAAAAGTAGCTTCCCAATCTGATATAGTCTAACTTTGCAAAATTTTTAGATTCTGCAAAAACAAAAACATCAAATTGTTCATAAAGAAATGAAGGTTAAATTTTTGCAAGGAAAAATACGAAAAAGCTAAATATGACCACCACGCTGATAATCAATTAAACATAGACGTTCTAAATCATGAACTACAATAACAAGAGCTTTTCCAGGAATGTTCTTGATGGCACGTGATGTCGATTGCTTCAATTCTTTACGAGTAATAGGTTTACTAAGAAATACCCTTTTTTCTTTGAGGTAACCACAAAACCAATCGGATTCATATCAGGTAGCCTAGAAGGCTAACTCTTTAGAAAATGCCTATTAATTAAACAATCGTCAAATGTTTTGCGTAATAATTTCTTTGCATTATTATCTATGTGGGATGAAGAATCGTCTTACATAAGAAGAATGTTGTCAACATCATAATTCTGCAATGCTGGCACTGCAACATCTTGCAACATTCGAAAACATCGTTACTGTTTTCGTTTTCCTAGAAACAAGATCCTTTCAGAAAATCTGACACAAAATCACACCAAACAATAACTTTGACGTCATGTAATGCTTGCTGAATAATCGTATTTGGATTACTTTCTGCTCATACCCTACAGTTGACGATTGACACCCCCATTTATTCAAAATGTGGTTCACCTGTCCCAAAGATTTTATTTTGCTATTCAGCGTTGAAATATGCACCAGATGTCAAGATGTTCGGTCGTACTATGAAATAATTTTTCCTGTAGGTATGCCTTCACCTGATTTAGCGTTCTGTAGGTTTTGAAGTCATATGGAAGCCTGTTGCCATCCTATATGGCTTTATAGTGAGGATTTCTCTCGAATAGGGCAGTCCTATGTCGAGACACGTTTAAGTTACCCGAGACACTCATGAACCACTATGGTTGGGGAAGACATGAACTTTATAAAAGCCCAAAGAATGAGATGGTTTGGTCACATCCAAAGAATAGAAGAAGACTCCCGAATAATGGAAACCAACAGGAAATAAGAATAGAGGATGCCCGAAAACAAGATGGGAAGAGTAGATTCACGAGGATATGAGGAAGATGAACATTACGGGTTGGAGAAGAGAGATGAAGGACAGAAAACAATCTCGAACGAAAGGAGTAAACTGGAAACTCAGTTTTGAACAACCTTATATATTTAACGTACTCCATTTGTTATCTTAAGCAACCGAAGAATCAATAAAAACTATTCCATTCTATTCTAAAATGATCTAGAATAGAACGCTTGTAAAAATAAATCATTCCTATCTTTCTTATTTGTTTAGGTGGTTACATAAGCTTTAAAATATTTTGTTTTCATTCCATACACGAACAGAATTTTCTAATTTAAAAAACAACATTACCATCCTTCCTATTACGTCAAATCCCATATAGGAAAACCAAATTACATCACGGAAAATATTATAAAACATCCTCCAGCCCAACCCGTGGAGATATATAGGTAGTGTTTCCTACGTTTTCAGCTTGTGGGCATAAATCTCATTTCGACCCTTGTTTTTCAGCGGAGACCCGTGCTTTTATCGGCCATCTTTCGTCGTAATACGATATCAATCTATCCGTGGGCATATTGAATTCCCATTCAGGCTCTCTTCCCTATCTGCCTCTCCCTCTCTACAACCACCAACACGGTTTTATAACGCGTTGCTTCCAAACGTAACAGGACGAAAGCGGTCAGTATTTATAAATTACTTTTTGTTTTGCTTCTTTTTTTTGTTTCTAAAAGACGAGCCTGTGCATATTTTTCCGGAAAATTTTAGCTGGTGGAGGTTGAAATAAGAAAATTTGACAGAAACGAATTTTGGAATATAAGGAAGCAAAACGATAACTTCGTGAAGAAATATAGGTGCGGTGGGTTTGAGGAGCATTGCATGTCAAGTGATTTAAGCACCTTTCATCCCACGACTGCAATTATCAGTAGGATAATTGTGGCTGTTTCGTTTGCTATATCATGCTATGACGATCTAGAACCTACTTCAAATTTTTCGTTGCCTATCTGGTATCCACCCTGAATTTCAGCACTAGCAACGCCACTGATCCGATTTAATCAACGTATTTGTTAACCTGCCTCAAAAGAACAATATTTAATGGAAGATCTTCATTATATAGAAACCTTTCATTTCTTTTTATTCTTCCATTCACCGATGAAAAAAATAGTTTTGCCCTTGGAAAAGAAATAAAGCGACGGGTTTGCGAAAGCCCGAAGGAATTCGATATTTTTCAAACATCCCGTTTTCATCGCACCATCAAGTCGCCAGAGATTTCAGCGTTGCGAGAAAAGGGGGAGGAGGAGTAAAGAAATCGGCGTTTTATCGAAGGAAATCCGCCAACGCTGGATGGCGAAAGAAAAAAGACGAAGAAGAAATAACTTTGAAAAGTTTGTTTTTGGGCGTCAGTATTCCCGACGATAATTGAATTATGTGAAAAATCGCATGTTATTGAGAGGTTGTCGCCTGCGGCAGGGTAGCTCCAAATAAATGTCCGTCGAAAGCGAGGAACGGCTTGCCTTTGAATGGGTTCTATTAAAACCGCACTCACTAATTGACGTATTGAAGCCCGCTAGGGGGTAACTGTAACGATAAAGACTGCGTTCTTTTTTTTATATTTTCGCCCTTTTGTTGAATAGGACGAGGGTATATGGAAATGGGGGAATTGAAAATTTGTTGTTTTTGACGCCGTATAAACGGTTACAGTAAAAAAGCTAATGATCTACTTGTTCTTTCTCAATGAGTTATTTATTAAGTACTGATTTAAGAGTATTGAAAATGTTTACAAAGTATGGTAATTGATTCGAAGTCATTATCAATCGTACCAACCACGAAACTGATACTGAAAGCTTTTTTGTGAATCTGAAAATCTTAACAGCCTCAGATCATCATGAAACTAGACATGGAATCGTGTAAAATTTCTGATAGTCGGACATGATTTTGTCCTTGGACCTTCTTATCTTAAATCCACAGTGGTATTGTCGCCGCTAGATTGCTGATATACCCAAACAAGTTACGGAGTTGTAAATCGGGAGGTTAATTCCCCTCAGTAATCCAAAATATGATATCTCCGGGTGTTCTAATGTGCACCCTGGCTGACTAGCTTTCCCCTTGTTCCTGTGTAAATCCCATATGGATATTGTCCAACGCTGCTTGTTGCCAAGTAAACTTGGCAGTCGAAATGATCAAATCCTTTACATCAGACAAATCCAGCTTGCTAATCATCCTTAGCATCCAAATCTGGGTTTCCTCTAGAAACTCTATGTTCATGTGCGCCGCTGCACACAAGACCACCGCACCATGGAGCATTTTGGAACGTACTATAGAGGTGTACGTCTTGTAAAAATAAAATTACAAATTATTTTTTACAAGTTCTTCGACAATGTGTAATTTATCTCATTGCATGCATTAATGATTGATGAATTAGCTTGTTGTTTAGTCTAAAATACCTGGGCCTGATGATATGTGATGTATACATGAAATCGGTAGGCTAGATACGATCTAATCAAGAGATTTGTGAGATTTAGTCCCTTTTTCATTTCGTCTACGATTAAAAATCTGTTTCACTCGATTTCATAATGCTGTCCCTTTTCAACACGCAAATTCGTTTCTGCGCCGGTGTCTTCCGATTTTAAACGGACTTTTTCTAATTTAATTACAGATAAGAAATGTTACAAAAAACTTCCAACATATTCTTTCAAGTAAATGCTTTTATTTCCTAAATTAATTTTTGGTATCAAACCACTCTACCAAATACAGTCAACCTCCAAAATGTCGTTCTCAAACAATTTTAAGTTAATCTTACTAAAAATAATGTCCAGATAAGTATGTCAAGTAGTGAACGCAACGTATGCCAGTGCATAGTCTAACAACGAACCAATCGAAAAAATCTACCTCGAAACGGCTAGAGCGTAAAAGAAATCGTTCACAAAGAACTAACAACTTCGAGAGAAACGATGAAAAAACAACAACAAAAGGAAATTTCAACATTTTTAATTAGTAACGTTCCGAACAATCTTTGATAACACCCGGAGATATAAATCTAGCGCGCCCCTTAACGGGAGCGTCGAACACTAACTTCTCTTCCTGGTACAAAGAAAGAATCCCCCCAGGAGAGGAGCAAAGCCCGCCGTTGTTGCCCTCTTCGTAATCACCAAGGAATCTAACTTCGTGATCCTCGAAAGAAATGACGAGTTGTTGTAGTCGCAGCTGGGAGCGCAACTGAGTGCATCTGCTGTAGTTGTGGAAGAGAAGACGAAAAAAGTGCATTCGATGCATTTTGTTCATTTTCCCTTGGCTGGTGGATGAAAGAGGATCTCTGGGAAATCTTGGCTATGGAAAATAAACCCTTGTCGCTGCTGTACACTGCCCTACGACTCTAGAAGTAAAGAAGAAGGAGTGAAGGAGATTAAAAACGGTATCCTCCCCCAGTCGTCATGGTCGTTTTATATTTCCTATGTACTCGAAGAGAGGATTGCCGTCGCAACTAGTTCGAAGATAATGAGCTTTGCGTGGTACGCGATTTCCTTGATTGGAAAAACGCTAGGACGATTGTCTTCTACGTTTTTCCGTCTCCCTCTTTCGAATGGGAAGCTCCAGAACGATCGCACTGTTTCTCTTTATAACTATTACGCGAAACTGCTAGAATAGACACTTAGATATCGCGATCGAAGATGGAGGAGTATCGTTTGGTCTCTTTTGGCCTTTGTTCCATTACAGTCGCAAACTTCGTTTTCTTTTCTTACTCAAAAATCGAAAATGGGAAATTTTCTATTCGATTGGTTCAGATTAGATTTGTCGAACTGTAATTTCTTGGAATTCTATCTGCTGTTTATCTATCCGAGTTCAGATTCTGTCCGAATAAATGATTTTCTTGGAGAAAGTAAGTAAACAATGCTAGCGTTGAAGGAAAAAATTTGAGATAACAAAAAAGTGTTAGCTTTGAAATTGCTTTCTTTTCACTTTATTCTAGAAATCTTACCAGACGAAATGCATGATTGCTTGGCGATGGGTGCTTGCAGTGACTTATTAGTAATACTAAATACTTATTAATTTGTCCTCTTGATATCAGGGTTAATATCGCAAAAGCAGACTTTGTCTGAACTGTGATTTCCTAATATTTATACCTTTTATACAAATTCAATGTTCGTAAAATTTTTAGTGGAAAAGGTATACAAATATCAGCCTGAATAGTCCGTAGACGTCTTCATGAAGCAGGCTTGAAATGCAGACGTCCAGCAAAGAAGCCAAGACTAACATTTAAAATGAAAAAAGGTATACAGTTGACGATTAGGAAACGGTAAATTTCATTTATCATCTGTATTTTTGGTCAATTTCATTCTCATGGTTCCCTACATTCTTTACTTTTTCCTAGATTATTTATAGCGACGCATCACGGCTAGAAGTGCTAACGGAGAGAAGCCAATTTGTTCGTCGACATCCTTCAGAACGTTATAAAGAAGCGTGTACGATCAAATCTATTAAAGACCCCCTCTAATGGTTTGGCCCTGTATTACGAGAGAAGGACCGGGACCGCTATATTTCGTTAACGGAACAATGGAACAAAAACAATATAAAAAAGTTTTACAAAACCATTTAATACATTATATTGGTTCATTTGGTCCGACTCAAGGGATATATTCTTTCATGCACCGTGTCATAAGGCAAAAAGTGTAATGCGATACCTCGAATCTAAAAATCTGCATATACCACCTTGACCAGACAATTCCCCAGACAAAAACCCAATTGAAAATGTGTGGAATGTCTTGAAAAACATCGTAATTACACGAAACTCAACTACAAAGGAAGAATTACATCAACATATTGAAGATATATGGCATAATAGCGACGAAATTTTAAAAAAAAGGACAATAAAAAGCTGTATTGGCAGTATGCCAAAAAGGATTGAGGAAATAATAAAACACAGAGGAGGAACAAGCAAATACTAGTAAATATATATTTAAATTATACTTACTTGCATGTTATATGTAATTAAATAATAATAATATAATAATAAATAATAATATTCCCCATTTTTGAGTGGTTCTAATTCGATGGCCAGGGACTGTGTACTGAGAAGGTAAAAAGAGAAAGTAATCAAATGGTATTGAATTACTTTTACAGTATCTCGCCTAGCCAGCTTTGGCTTTCAAAAAAAGACATTCTTCAAAGGTTAGTGTAAATTGCTCGTTATTTCACAAAATGCTGCTGACCGCTACGCATAAATAATATGTTATGTTCATTTTCACATGGCAAAATTGGATGCACGGTTCCCTGGCAAATCATGAGACATGGAAGTAATAATAAGTTCAGGGCGTTTCAAGCGATCCATTACAATAAACTATAAGAAACGTGTAACAGTACAGGGCTATTACAGTAATAACTGTTTGCCACACAAAAGTTGAAATTTGTAATGTCATTTATAGAAGTTGTTTTGGGAAATTCCTGAAGAATGGTAAAAATAAAGAAAAAAAAAATAATGAATTTGTGGGAGTTTTGTTGATAGTTCCTTGAGTGGACGTTGTCTTGATACAGGAGAGGTTAATAAGGATGACGTACAAGAGTTTTTGACACAACAACGAACTCATTGTGGAAGAATTCATAGCAAAAGGTAGGAATTTCACCTGAAAATGGAGATGGGGGGAAAGCAGTTGCAATTAAAGAGACTTTATACCACTGGGAGAGAGTAGAATTTATTTGATTAGAATAGCGCCCAGACACTCCTGATGTGACTAGAATGACAGGTCTGTTCAACACCTTGAAAGGGAGGACAAGACAATCCACTCTTGATCAATTTCATGTCCTTGTTCAAGGAAAAAAGGCACAAGAAGACATTGAAGAGAATAAAGGAGAAGACCTTAATAGCACGTAATTTTATAGAAAAATGGATAGGTTCTAAGCTTCTACTTTCCAATACAAATGCAAAATATACCACGATGCCTACCATAATAAGCTTCCATTTTTCACTTTTAGAACTTGATCTGAGCAGTTCATTATTGCAACTACACTGGACATTTGAAACAGTTTCTTTGATGAATTTCCGTTTCTTTTCATAAAGTCATACATTCACTACAACGTTCTATTCCTTCACCCAAAATCCATGCAAAATCTGTCGACTTTTACCTCCGTAATGCTTAAAACTTGACGTATCTTCCTCTTAACATCTAATTAAATTTACATTTTGTCCAAACTCACTATACTCAATAAAATCCGATTGAATATTACTCTTCCTATAAAAGAAAAATCGTCTTCGAAACGGTCCATTCCTCAAAGCACCTCCTGAGATCAAAGTACTCGCTCTGCGTTCTACGATGGTAAGTGTTGCGTAAAATTTAATTCAGCGGCAATAAAAAAAAAACAAGCGGCACTGTATACCGGGGAAAAGGGGGCGACTATTATCCGGTTCGCGAAATGGAAATTTTCAATTAGGTTAGGAGACGATAACGTTCTTTCTGTATTTAATTAATATTATGTACCTATTTATAGTACGTAAAGCTGCTTGAAGGAGCGAACTGCCGTATTACGATTTAGAGAATATAAAAAATAAGCTTTTCTTGGAAATGAACTCGCTCTAAATTTAGGAAATTTAATAAGCGGATGGTATGAATAAAGCGAAAAGCGCAGAAACATTAATAAGTAAATGCTTGTAAAAATATATTCGCCAAAAAACAGGAGATATAAATTTATGTAATGTCCTGTTTTTTGGCGAATATACTTTTACAAGCATTTACTTATTAATGTTTCGGCGCTTTTAACACAAACAAAGCAAATCAAAAACAACCAAGAAGAAAAGATCGAGAAAGGCAAGGGCAGCGGTTGGATTGTTACTGATTCTGATACATTCCCGTCGCGCGACTCCACGCCCCTTTTACTTTCACAGCGACCAAACGTTGCAACAGTGTCCATATATTTTAGCGGTTCATTTTACTACGAAACTTACTAACGCGGTATATTAACAATATATCTCTGCTACATTTCTTGTCAATACTGACTACTAGAGCAACGCAAACTGCTCTGAAAGCCAGTGGCTGACGCATAAAAGTTTACACAGTTAAAGACGTCATTAAAGAACGAAATACAAAACGCAATGGCAGATTAGAAAACCATACAAACGTGTTACTTCATCCACTTCTAGAACCTAGAAGAACAAATTGGAAGAGAACTTCAAAAAAACTGGCCAGCACACCTGATAAATGGTTGAAGGAGACTTGTCAATGGAGAAGACCTCATCACGTCATATAAGAGCAAAGATATCTTGATTGCTAATCAATAAACTATAAAAAAAAATTAAGAATTATTGACCTTATTATTTGGTGAGGTTCCAAAATGCATCAGGCCTGTATAGGGCCTTCCAAGTAAAAAACCAAACCCTGTATATTGATCATAATTCTATGTAGAAACAGCTGAAGGTCAACTTTGTCATCTATAACAATAAAATCAGCAGAATACATTCTATGCAAATGTGTGTGCATTTATATGAATCTAAGATCATTTAACTAACAAAACAAGTAGCTTATTACATCATTTAAGCATTTTAGCATTCTGAACGAATTTAAAACACATCCAAGCATCTACAGACTAAAGATTCTAGATAACATCTAATTTGCACATATTACTCAATAGCCCAATTAGAAGGTATTTTTTCAGCTTCATTCCTTCCAAAAAGCAATTAACACGATCTCCATTTCAGCAAACTTTCAACAACTTTTAATTAACTTAATTAATAACCCTTTCATGTACGGCCATAATTACCAATTATTAACAAATCTTCCATTTCAATAAACAAATAGATAATTTCGTAAAATTAAATTTACAAGGAAAAGTAGGGAATATTGATGAAAATTTACCTGCAAGGATTAAAACCGGCTGTCGATAAAGGATGAAGATAAAGTAATGCTGAGAAATGGAGATTTTACATCTTCTATCTCAGTCTCTCTCCACTCTAGAACGCACGATAGACATTGGCGGAGATTACACAAAAGCCTTGGAAAACCGAAAATTAATAGAATCTAATCTAACGATTGCTCCGAGCTGCTTTTGTTTTATTTCCATTGCTTCCTCGGTTTCAGAGAGCTCAAGCTCAAAGCAATGGTGTTGTTAGCGGTTACGAAAGGTTTCTTAAACGTAGACCTAACACGCTTTCTCAGTTATCTGATGCAACCATCACAAGGTGTAGATCCTTTTAGATCATTTTGTTGGGTGTTTGGATAAAGAAATTATAAAAGCACTCCCTATTTCCCTACATTCCTACTAAAAGGACAACATTGGTACATTACACAAGTGCACCAGCGTAGTGTAAGTTGCATACAAAGCTATAAAGTACGTCTTTACGAGAATGGTATGAGAAATATTCGTATTTGGCGCTTTGTGTCAAAATCTGCATTACCTACTGCGAGTACTATTCTTTAGTTGACAGCAAAGCACAAAATATTCTTTTTGCGGCACAAAATGATAGCGTATAGGAAATTTCAAAATCCGGGGGTGACATCCACCCGCAATCTACCGAGAAAATGGTTAAAGAATATTTTAAACAATAGTGGACCAAGATTTGAGCCCTGTGGTACACCAGTTGCTTTATTCACTAGAAAATTCTCTAAAGAAAACAATCTAAACGTTTCTGTGTTAAATTTCACATCACAGCCTACCTACTACTCGTAAATGAATTTTTTGACCTTACAGAAGTAACTGAAACACGAGAATACACATCGATTACAGAAAAATGCACTACCAGATCGTATCTAGGGTATTAGTAAGCGTCATATCGATCCTATACATCAAGTTCATCGCTCTATTTACCATGTAACTTCCCTCTTAACGGTATAGATGGTAATTTTCGAGATTTTTTTAATCCTTTCACTATTCTGACGACTGTTTAATTTACCACTGCTTGATTGGAAACGTGTAATTTCCCATTAAATATGCTTCGGAATCGATTAATTCCGGATGGTTTGCGCCTAGCGAAGTGGATTCATTCGCACTCCTAGCTCAAAACAGCGAATCGATAATTTCATGCTAAATTGAATCCGTTCTTTTACACCAATGCACCGTGACTCGTGGGTTAACACGATTAAGATGGGCTTCGGATGTAGGCCGATGTGCTGTTGGACTGGTTACGAGTTGAAGGGATCTTTCTGGGAAAAAGCTAAGAGAATGCTTTGAAGATGTTTGAATTTTGATGTTATTGACAATGTGTCTACATTGTCCATCATCCCAAACATGTATTTCCCATAACAGACGTTCGCTATTTAGGGTAATTGTTGCACTGTGATACATTTTTTCATTGTTGGTGTAATTGTGCGTAGTACTGCTTAAGGCCGGTAAACAGGCAAATAGTAAACGGCGGGAAAGCGAGAATTTCAACTTAACCTAGTAAAAGAAGAAGAAATCAGGAGTCCACACGCCCTGTGTACAAACAATTAAAACGATTTTTAGTTATGCATTTCATTTATGAGAGAGGATACCAATTTCAGAAGTGGTATTAGCTAGAAAATAACTGATGGATTGATTTACAAGTGAGTTTACAGAATGCATCAACCCGAGTTTACGATGGACGGATATGGAACCAACAACAAAGCTATGATGACGCCGCTAGATTCATCTGAACATTTTTGTGAAGACAACCAGGCTTCGGACACTACAAACGTGGAAAACATTAGCAAAACTGAAAAAACGGAAGCAGTAGTGTAATGAAATGTTTTAAACATTGTAAAAATGTTGAATATAATTAAATTTTCGATAATTAATTATATAAACTGAGAGTTCAGAGGTGTTCTAGAACACTTTTTCGACACTTTAAATGAATTTTAATAGCAACTAATGAGATTTTAACGAAATTTAAAACTGAAAATTAAAACTAGCCTGGATTTTATGACGACGTCGATATAAACTTTATGTTTATATTACCTTTACAAAAAACCTGCCTATTCTTAACCAGCGACCTTCACTTCTAACTTGAATTTATAATACGAATTGAAATACTAACACATGAAACTGGGAGAGCAGCCAAAATACAAGAAGTTACCTCGATGAAAATTTGTCTCAAAGTGAGAAAATCAATCGGCGTCCCTCTTCTCCTTTATTTTAATCGCGATGGCGATTGTTTTATCCACAGTAAATATTGATAATTCCAAATACAAATTGATGATGAATTTCCGAAGAATAAAGTTATTTTCAAAAGCATTATGAAATGAATGCAGTGCGATTCGATGACTCAAAATATATTACTCTATGCTACAAAATTCCACTAACAACCCAACAATAATAAAATTTACTGACGACTAGGACAACTTTACGATATATAATTTACTAAATTATGCTAGAAATACCTTTGAATGTACATTGTAATTTGTTGTAGGAACATTTTTCATTAATTTTAAAGATTTACGAAATGGAAAAAATTATCAGAAGAGGAGTTTCTTCCCCGTTACCTCACGTTTGTCGTTAGCTAGGCTTATAATAAGACCCTAGTACTCCAGAGCTCGTAGGCCTGGGGAAGAGTAGAGGCTACCGAAAAAGAGCTAATAGCCGCCAGAGGGAATTTCACATTGAACGAGTGGCCAATTGTGACAATATTCCAGATTTCTCAAAAACAGTACCTGTTTTTGAAGGAGGTAATTTAAGTCGAAGTAAAACTCAATGAACAGACATAGAAACTACCGCACAATTTCATCGACAACCAGCATCATTCAAATTGGAAACGGCAATGAATCGGTTAGAAGGTACTGCACGGCATCGGTACAAAGAACGAATATACAAAATAAGTGATTAGGATGATTTTCTGAGAGAATTTAGTAGTATCTCTATATACGAGAAGAATTTAACCATTTTACGGCAACAAATGCTTTCAAAAGTTCAGCAGTCTAATACAGAAATATTTACTTTCATGAGAAAATTAAATTATGCCAGTTCAGATTACCAATTGATGAACAGAAAAAACATTGTTCTTGGGTTATTGTCAAGGAAAATGGCGTCTATGACAAAAAAAAATCACACATCAACGCAGACGACTTATATAAGGATCTTGTTAAATATGAGAGGATCATTACAGAATGAAGACACCGACAAACACAATAGAATACGATGAGAACATGCAGCTCAATCTCAGAAAATTTGTTAAGATGCAACTCAAAAGACGAAAGCAAGTGCAATACGTTTCAACTGTAACAAAAAGCGACACATCGACAAGTAGAACGCCATGCCAAAACGTGTAAAGAGATCTTGCTTTACATGTAGAGAAGCTTCGCACCAATACAAGGATTGTCCACAACGTAAGCAGCAACAAAATTCTGCTTAAAACCTCCTCAAGACCAATACTTAATGCATCTAACATTTCAAATAGTAGGGAAAATAGATACTGCCTGAAACCAACTTTAAGTTGATCGCACAAATTTGTTAAAAAATCAACTTTTTGATTGATGTCCCTGTAGTTATTTTCAACGTTTCGCTATTCCATATCGATCAGCGCAGAAACTGTACCAGCACTTTCTAGATTCCATAAAATATTGGTTTAACCAGGAATAATTTTGCAACCGCTTAGCAAAACGGAGAAAAACAACATAACCTCCAAGTAAACATTCAATCAAATTTTTGTCAAAAGCAGAAACGGCCAAAACACGAAAACATATATCCTGCACTTCGTACGGCAAAGTAGAAGTGAAGCTCTATTCCTTTTTTGTTGGCTTTCTTGTCAAACGCGAAACCTAGGTGCGCCATGTGTCAAAGGCACACGTGGAAAACCGTGGAAATTGCCGGCGGAAATTTCTAGCTTTGGCGCTTTGGAATTCGACTATTTTGCCTGGCAAACATCCTACGTTAGACTCCCTCTAATCAAATACCTTTGCCGTGAAATCGATCATAGCGCCGCGAAGCGGTGAATTGCTTTTTTAACTATGCGACAAACGTAAATATGTCGACGTTTTAGTAAACAGAAAGGAATTATTCAAAAATCGATTTGCTTCCGATTTAAAATATTGGGGGAAGTTGTATTAAAAATTAATTAAAATATCAATCTGGTACGTAGGCTTACGCGGTCGTCAACAACACTCTACTCTTGATTTCCGGCTTGGAACCGTGTAGTTTTTGCCGACGTTTCGTCCATACTCTTATGGGACATCTTCAAGGCTATTACTACATACTGACTCAGTCAGTATTTTGGTCTTTTAGCGAATAAGCGTGCGGTCTAGAAAATTAATAGTACTATTTTATTCAATTTTTGAAATTAACTCGGAACAGCCGTTTCGAATTCACGTGGGTCTTCATCTTCAACCGCGTACCGATTGATGTAAGAGAACATACCGGCCGGTCGGAAACGACCCGAACGCTATAGTTGAACGTTGCACTGCGATACTGCGTGCTGCAGCATTTTTTTTATCTAAACGTAAGAGAGACACAAAAGAGAAGGATTATTCAAACTAGTGACTCATTGAACTAGGATTTTTATTAAATGCTAAAGACATTGTTAATGCTTTTAGTTATAAAGTTATTTATTTCGAATGAATAGAGTTACTTCTTCATTGAGTCTGTAGGAATCATAATTTATTAGTGGCGACGTCGTTTTTTGTTACTTGGGGTGCGACGGATTAACTACAAAGTAAAATCCCATATAAATATTGTACGTACCCGATCGAATCGTCAATTTCCGCACGGTATATTAAATCTAACGAAACCGCTCTATCCCTACTCTTTAAGAAAGATACATATATACAAGTACCTACTTTTGCCGCTTAAGACTTAAAAAGCAAGTTAAGGTAAGGAGAAAAATAAGGAGAGAAAGGCGGGAAGGTCTTGTCACCACGAAACGCATGTGGCCATCCCGCCCTAATAAAAATAAAAATCGAATGAGAAAACGGTTATGTCCTTTCTATCCGTACAAATTTCTGTTCTTTCCGTCTATACCTCTAAACTAAAGACTAGACACATGCGGAATTTACGAAAGGATCGACGTCGCTTGTTATGACACATACCATAAATCAAATCATCTCTTTACCGTAATAAATCGAAAAAGCAGGAAAAGTGTAAAGGTTCCTTCTCTTTATTGATTGGGTTTGCATTCTTATTTATGTAAATAATATCATAGGCGTCCAGGTCAAGCGACGAAATCACGTTTTAATCAATTTTAGGTTTTCTAATTTAATATTATGCCCGGTATCGTTTATGTGTTGTGCTACACGACGCTTCTATCTACTCGTACATGTAACACCTGATGTGTTCATTGAATCTAGTTCCTAAAGCCCGTTTCATGACCAATATAGGCTTTATCACAATCACTACATGCAATTTTGTAAATTCCCGACCTTTCATATCCAGTTCATCTTTTGCATTGCCAATAAGGTTTTTGAGTGTATTTCGCGAACTGAAACATACGTTCGTCTCTTGTCCCTTAAAAACTTTACTAATACCTTTCGATACCCTGTGGAAAGGAAGTTTCGCAACAAATTTCTTGTCACGGGTTACTGTTAGGATTAAGGTCGCGGAATTTCTGACATAAAGCCTATGTTGGACCTTCCTAAGCATGCAATCGACCTTTATAGAAGAGTAACCGTTGTAAATAGCCAAATTTTTTATGAATTTTAGCTCTTTATTGTACCAACCTCTCGTTGTTCATAATACTTCATTCATGTAGAGCAAAGTTAGTCTTTTGTACTCCGCAATTCTGACATCATCAATTTGATTAAGTTTTAAAAACTCAATCAAATATTCTATAGTTTCTGAAATGGCCACGTTGGGGAAGAGTGAACAAATCAAATGATACTAAAACTTCACCACCTTCTAGTTCGATATTATCTACGTTATTTACAAAATCTACTGAATTCTCTACTTCTAGGCTATCTACAGGATATACTTTTATACATTTCACATCAGCATTTCAGAAAAATTAAACGAATTTAATAATAAAATTTTTCCATTATATGGAGTCATATCGCTCGGTCATTATTTGTAGCCCCTTTTAGCGTTTTTAATATAAATTTTATCACCAACGATATCGCTGCCACCGTCACTACCATTACACAACGTCGACAACACACTAACCGTTACGTAAAATTCGTAAATTCGATTTCATAAAAATATGCTATCGACGGAGATATAAAACACACTCTCATTTCGACCTCGTAATTTTACGCGTTTCAGCGCTAGAGATAATCGGCGTTATTTTATTATGGAGAAGGCTTCCATTTCTATGGCTATTATACACTCACAGAGCCGTATGGTCGAAACGGACAATGCTGGTGTGTTACAGATGTATGAGTATAGCTATGTGTTGTGCGGTTAAAATAAATAAAGTTAGTTAAAAAAAGGGATAAAGGGGACGTATTTATCGTTAGTTTTATATCCGAGTTTTATATGGGGATGAAGAGGATGAAGAGTATTTAGAAGCATTACCGATATTATGGGTCAGGTTGCGTGATGCGATGTTGATCAATATCATTGGAATGGCATGCGAAATTTAAGGGAATTAGCATGCTGTAAATCGACCCATAACTCAGTGTTAATGAAATATGGAACTCATAAATTTAGTTGGTGTTAAAACTGGAATAAACTCATGAAAATATACTGGGTGCTCCGTTTTATGATACGATAAAGAGAGGAAAGATACAAAGATGGTATGAGAAGTACCCGTGCTTGGAAATGGATGGCGCTTTGTGACAAAATCTGCATTGCCGACTGTGAGTACGATTCTCTAATCGACGTCTGTCAGCATTTCGAAGAGATTCATCAAGTAGTGTTATACTGAGAGGTGTTGAAAGTTTTGGATGGGAAAACGTGTGCAGAAATCCAAGAGAAGTTGAATGCAGTTTGTTAGGACCATGCACCTTCGATGGCTACCATCAGATACTGGTTTAATAAATTTAAGCATTACCGAACATCCGTCTACGATGTGAGGCGGCCGGGTCGTCCCATTGAGGTTACAATGGACAACATGATATCGTGTTAGCAGATCGCCGGGTGAAGATTAGAGAACTCCTAATATGGTAAACTATGGTAAACATCCAAATTGAACGTATGCGAAGCATCCTTGATGAAAAATTGAGTATGAGAAAGCTATCACCGAAATGGGTGCCGCGTCTGCTGCTGATTGATTCAAAACGAAATCGGTTGATAACTTCAAAGCAATGTTTAGACATGTTTAAGCGCAATACGAGAGAGTTTCTGCGGCGTTATGTGACTGTAGAGGAGACATGGATACATTACTACACGCCAGAGACCAAAGGTCAGTGGGCATAGTGGATTTTTCCCGGCGAAAATGCACCAAAGGAAGCGCAGACGATTCCACCAGCCGGAAAGGTTATGGGGACGAATTTTTGGTATTCGCAAGGCATAATCTTGATTGATTATTTGGAGACGGGAAGAACAATCATGAGACAGTACTATGCTGATTTATTGGGCCGATTCGACACTGAGCTAATCACCCAGCGAGAAAAATTTCTCTACCATAAGTAGTCCACTTACGGTACGAATTGGTACCTCATCCACCAATTTCACCAGATTTGGTAAAACATGTTTACTGCTTCAACTAAGAAAGAAATGGTGAGCGACTTGTGATATTAATTAAGCACGGTGTACACTGACAATTCTACCTGTGGTAGTTCCTATGTCCAGAGGTTCAACAAAGAAAGAAAAAAACAATTTTATTTACAAATACTTAATCAAAATAAAATTCTTTAAACAGTAAATCAATGTACTCTTCGGTGTTTGCATTAAAATTGTCAAAATTGCCAAAATTTACAAGTATTTCCTTTCGGAAAGAAAATAAAAAAAAGTCTAGCTCCGGTGTTTGCATTATAAGCGAAAAAAAAGCTGACATAAACTTTTTGACGTTTACTAATATTACAATTTCGGAAAATTACTCTAACAACAGACTCGGACTTTGTGCAAGGATTTAACGGATTTCTAATTTATTTTAAATTACCAAAGAACATATAATTTACACATTACGGACTTTAATAGTTATCGGTTATCAATAACAAGGTACACAGGATATTAGTGCTTCAGAAAAGCCAGCCTAGGGCCGCTGAATTGTGGAACATTGACAACTTTCCCTTCCAACTTCGTAAAAGTTGGTAAAAGCCTCCCGACTGCGTAGTATGGATAAATCTCTGTCAGCTTTTGCCGCCCAATTACGCCCTGAATCATATTTTCATTGAATGTCCGTAGCGTAAAGAGTACCAGAAAGTTGTAATACAGAATTTCTTGTTATGTTTACAAAGAACAAAGGTTAGGATTTGTGCTTGGCTTTCATCTCTCACCTTTGTGAGAGTTCCTTTAATCCAATAGCCGATATTTGTAAAATCCATCCTATTAGCCCTCCTATGTTTTCAAATCCTTGTTCTGCCTTGATTCCTTGTTAGATTTGATTCGGTAAAGTTTTACCATGGGTAATTTCTGTTTGTTGAATCTGCACGTAATGTGGTAAAATAGGCAATGAATTCCAATACCTAATTGATTAAAAAAAAAACCTGGGGTACAGTAAATTTTAATATTAAAGCAATGATGTTCGAATTACAGTTTTAATCAATCGCAGCTTCATTTATAAAACAACCAGGGAACAGTGTATTTCAAAAAATATCCCAGGCATAAAAGAAAAATAAATAAACCCTTTCTTTCTATCTTCCCGATTTTCCATAATGTAAACAATAACTTTGACATTCCTTTTTTTTATACATACAGGACAGATTTCGCGAGGGACGAAAAACATTATCAAAAATAATATAACGCTTATAAACAGAGAGATATATCGTTTTTTACAGCGTAATATCTCACAAGCTAGGCGTTAAACACCAGGAGGCGGTTGATAATATAATGTATGTAGCTTTTTAACGGCGCTGCGTTAGGGACCGCTGTTTACGGGCAAACATTCTTTATGGGCATATATTTTTTTTATAGATGGCGTTTAAGTTATTCTTGCCCAGATAAATATGAACCTGAAATGTCCTGTGAATGTTCAACGTATATCTTTGTAAGTGCCTTTAATATTTGACACTTTATCAGCGTAAATTTCGTGCAAAAGAAGTTTATTTAAAATTTCAACATTTGGCGCTGTATAAAGTGTTCCTTTAATTATATTGTTGAGTAGCTGCCACAACGCATTGCAATATACACTACCGCTCATAAGTATTTGGGCACCTCAAATTTCAGGGTAGATCGATGAAATATTTAAACAGAAATATTAAAACATGTATTTGGCATTTAAGTATAAACAAATATACAACTTTAACAACTAAAATTATTTATTTGACCTACATTTTAGATTCTATCTTTACTTTTAATGATTGCGTCGCATAATCATTCTTTCAATTAATTTTAACAATGTTTCCGGAGTTATTCGAGCCCATGCTGCCCATGCCTGCATGTCGTCTGTTAAAGTTGGAGCAGTTCTTCCCGATCGAGTTCTTCCCATAATAACTCGATGGGGTCCGGGCTTTTGGGTAGCAATTTCATGATTGTTCCTTTCTTTTCCAACTGCTCTAAATGTTGCTTGCATAATTTTGAAGTGTGTTTTGAGTCATTGCCTTGTTGGAATACAAAATTCTGACCCATAATTCTTACATCAGAGGGTATTGCATTTTCCTCTAAGATGCGTTTGTAAAACATCAATCAACAAGAAAATCTTTCTGTTTCGCCCAACGTTTGTTGGTTTTTCTTCTTATACTCGGCCATAGGAACATCTACTAATAGTCCGACGTCAACCTGATACCTTTCCTCCATTTCTTTAATATCCCGATGGAATCGGCCACCCTACTCTTCACTGACATCGCTAAGGTTAGCAGGAAAATAGTCCAAATGTGCGTGTAAAAAGTGAATTTTAATGCTCATATTGCAACCTAATACTTTAAATGTGTCCAGCATGTTCTCCAAAATGTTCACATAATTTGGATCTTCATTATTTCCAAGAAATTTCTTTACAACTTCCTTAGAAGTTTTCCATCGATTTTTTTTTTTGTGATGTTCATTACTGCTTCAAACTGATCAGTTTTCAATAGGGTTCTGATTTGTAAACCAACAAAGATACCTTCTCTATTCTTCGCTTCTGATTTTTCACACAAGAATTGGAAACAACAACCTGTTTTGTCCAACGTTTGAACAAATTGTTTCATTAAGCCAAGTTTAATTTGGGGTGGAGATAACCTCTCTTTTTGGCCAATTTCTCTTTGCCCAGTGTTGGTCTCTGACACCACTATTTCACTCACATAAAAAACATGGATATTTCGTGAATCTAGATTGCTGACTTAAAAGTAGACTTAAAATTTTTAAGTCACCACATAGTAGTCAGTTGTTATTTTTGTAGCCTTCTCATAAGAAGCTCTTAAAAATATTCCTAATTCTGTTGTTTTGTTAATTATTGTTTCTCCTTTACTTTATCGAACTTTATTGTAATTAATTAATTATGGTAGGTTTCTTTAAATTTGTTAGTTTTTGATAGGCAATGTGCTTAAGTTTCAGTTTTTTTATTCTGTTGATTTTAAACAGATAGATAGATATTTTATGTCACCCGTCAGTGACAGAAATATAAATGTACCAGTAAACAAAGCCACTGATAACCAATAATCTAAACCTAATACACACTAGTACATTACACACATACTTAAACTTTATTTATGAAGAAACTCAGAAGAATATTCGGAGGAAGACTGACAAAATTTGGTTGGGAAAGAAGAACGAACGTAGATTTATACGAACTATTTAATGACACCATCATAACTAATTATATAAAAAAGCGAAGACTGCAATGGCTAGGACATCTAGAAAGGATGGAGGAGGGGAAGGAGTCGAAAGCAGTGGCATGGAAGATTCCTGAAGGGAAAAGGAAGAGGGGAAGACCGAGGAAGCAATGGAAGGATGCGGTGGATGATAAACTGAGAGAGAGACAAGTCCAGAACTGGAGGAGAAAGGCGAAAAGTCGGGAAGAATAGAAAGGGATAATAAAGCTATGGACCTAAACGGTCTGCAAAGAGCCATATATATATATATATATATATATATATATATATATATATATATATATATATATATGTATTTCAGAGGTCACACTTTCTTCGGCGTATTTGACCTCCACTACCTGACAACATCCAGTCAGGTGTGATACGAACCACCTGTTAGCAGAACCTCGGAAGCCATATCTTTCTAGTTTTTTTTTATAAGTATGGAATGAGACACGCCGTCAAATGCTATGGCGAGATCACAGAAAATTGGCACTACCGTTTTATTTAAAATTACTTGTTCATAAATGTTATTTAAAAAATTGTAAAGCGCATCACCACACAACATCCTAATTTTACCTAATTTTAATATACCACGAATTTGGTAACAATTACCACGAAGTGGAACATAATGAACACTGCCCTTGTACAGCCGGAAATATTTTTTTTAAGTAACTTTACGCTATGTAAGGATAGATAGTATAAAATCTACAGGGCGAGCTACTTTATAAGAAGATATGATAATGATTTATTGCACAATTTGTTGCGCAATCAAGGCAAATAAGGTGACAATTGTTACCAGATTTATATAATATTAAAATTGACCCAGCAATTTTGCATGGTTCTTGCCGAAGCTATTATAGAAACCTAAAAACAGACATATATATCAATGATATGACACAAAGTTTCCTACTGCTATAAGGAATCCACGCTAAGAACCCTGGACGAGAATTTTTCAGTAATCAATTACGTTGGAAATTCCAAGGAAATTATAGATTTTTATGTAATATCCTTTTCCAACGATTTACATCCATAAGCAACAGAACGAATTACTCACAAATAATAATTGATTCATTTAAATATATCCCCTCAGCAACTACCTGGTAAAGAAAACTATATCTGCATATGTACATATATACATATGCATATAACACGTCACGCTTTCGGAATGTTATTATATCGAGTGATACATTTTGTTCTTATTTCTTCTTTCTTTCCGCTTGCGCAAGCTATACCGTATCTAATTCGATTTCATGCTTTACTGGAGTCGTAGTTGAAATACAATTACCCTGGCCCGCCACTATACGAGGTAAAAGTCTTCGTACCGTTCCGCGCGATTTTGAATATAATCTGCAAGTAATTAAAATTGCCTATTTTACCGACCGACAACAACAGATGGCAGATATTAGTTGGAACGTCGAGGGAAATACTTTTATTGCAGTCATGGTACATACTTCACTTTTATTTGTTGGCCTCGTTCGACAAGTTCCTGTAATTACGTATGTAACTGTAAACGCTATCGGTGTTAAATGTATCGTGAATGAGATGTTTGGGATGGCTTTCAAAAGCAATTAGATGGTAGATACGTTTTAAACTGAGGTATGTATGTATGTATACAGGGTGAGCTTTTTCCAAGTTTAGTATTAGGATCTCTCGGAATGCAGGATATATGCATTCAAATGTACGTGCGGTGTATCGTCCGAAAGGATCACTGGCCCATACTTCTTTGAAAATGAAGACGGTGTCGCAGTTTCCATCAATAGTGGTCAATATCGGGCGATGTTGGAAATTTTTTTAAGGCCAGCTGTGGAAAACCATCCAATCCCGTGGTTCCAACAAGATGGGGCCACAGCGCATAGTGCAATGGACTCAATGGCTCTGTTAAGAGATATTTTTGGCGAACGCAGCAACGTTCATTTTGCGCCACCCTATATTAGCAAGAGCTTCTAGTACAGCGTTTCTAAAGTCATCTATTGAGTCGTGTGACTTTCGATACACCCTATCTTTTAGAAATCTAAAACAGACAAATCGGGGAATCAAGGTAACCATGCAACCGGCTGCAATGCTTCACTTAAATGATTTCGTATCGTTAGCCGACTATGAGATGGTGACCAATCCTGTCTGTAAGGGTAATTCATCTAACATGCTTTCAAAATCGTTCTGCATAAAGTGAAGCGATGACTAGTTAATGTACCATCAAGAAATGTATGGACCAAGAAATGTTGAACCAAAAACGCCGAAGCAAACATTAAATCCAAACGTAACTTGGAGTCTCCTCTGTTCAACATGGTGCGATTTTTCTTGCATCCATCAATGTTCGTGACGTGTATTAAACATGCCCCAGTTTCTAAATCGTGTTTCATCCGTCCACAAAACTTTACAATTAAACTGTAGGTCAGCTTCACACATGTTGGTAAACCAAGTATAAAATTCACTACAGTTATTGTAATCATCAGCGTGTAGTGTTTGTGCAACTGATGATAAGGATGAAACCTATACCTCTTCACTACTCGTACTACAGTACGTTGTGCCGTGCCTGCTTCTATTGAAATTTGCCAGGTTGAAATCGATGGATTTTACATTGCACATGCCAGCAACAAGTAACATAACACATGGGCTGAAAAGTCCCGGGCCTAACACATAGATGGCGCTAGTTTTATTGCATTCACCTGTTTTGCAGTTAGTACTAACCTTAAAAAGACAGCTGTTAAAATTTCATGATATTCTATTCATTAGTTTGTGAGTTATTGTGCTAAGAGTGACGCTACTTTTGTTATTTCCAAAACAATGGATCAAAAACAATTTCGTGTTTTAATTTTACACTGCTTCTTGATGGGAAAAAATACCGTTCAAGCGAAGCAATGGCTTGAAAAGTGTTATGGGGACTCCGCTCCATCAGAAACAACAATAAAACGTTGGTTTGCTGACTTCAAACGTGGTCGTAGAGACACCGATGATGCAGAACGCAGTGGACGTCCAAATGAGGCGGTAACACCAGAAAACATCAAAAAAATCCACAAAATCGTTTTGAATGATCGAAAAGTGAAGTTGCGTGAGTTAGCTGACATCGTAAAGATGTCAAAAGAACGTGTTGGCTTTATATTGCATGAGCATTTGACTATGAGAAAGCTCTGTTCAAAATGGGTGCCGCGTTTGCTCGCTGTTGACCAAAAACAAGAACGTGTTGATGCTTCTGAGCAGTGTTTGGCCATGTTTAAACGTAACAAACCGGAATTTTTGCGTCGATATGTGACAACGGATGAAACATGGATCCATCACTTCACTCCGGAATTAAAACGATCGTCATCTGAGTGGACAGCAACTGGTGAACCTCGTCCAAAGCGCGCGAAAGCACAACAATCGGCTGGAAAGGTTATGGCCTCGGTATTTTGGGATGTGCGTGGTGTAATATTCATCGACTATCTTGAGAAGGGAAATACCATCAACAGTGAATATTATATAGCGTTACTGGAGCGTCTGAAGGCCGAAATTGCAAAGCAACGTCCGCATATGGCGAAGAAAAAAATTTTGTTTCATCAAGACAACGCACCGTGTCACAAGTCAATCAAAACAATGGCAAAACTACATGAATTGAACGTCGAATTGCTCCCACATCCACCGTATTCGCCAGATTTGGCTCCCAGCGACTACTGGCTGTTCGCAGACCTAAAAAAAATGCTCGCCGGTAAGAAATTTCGCTCGAATGAAGAGGTTATCGTTGAAACTGAGGCATATTTTGAGGCAAAAGATAAATCGTTTTACAAAAGTGGTATTGAAATGTTAGAGCGGCGCTGGAATGATTGCGTTGTTCTTGATGGAAATTACGTTGATGAATAAAGCTAATTTTGAACAAAAAAAAACGTGCTTTCTTTGTCAGGCCCGGGACTTTTCAGCCCATGTGTTATTTTCCAATATAAACAATTATTATTAAAAGTACTTACACAATTGGGGGAATAATTGTAGTTTTTAATTTTAGAAAATTTTTTAAGAAAAATTATGAATAATTTTCTCTGTTCAAATACAAATTAGCAAGAAAGAAGCACACTGTGCTTATAATATGTTAAACATCATTCTCATAAAATGACTTCCTAATTGAAAGTTCATCCTGTACACTCATTACAGAACTTGTTTCTTCTAAAGAGTCAACAGAGTGATCCTAATGGCTTCTCGTAATAGGAGAAATACCAACATATCTTCAATATCAAGCTTAATAATTCAGCAACAATATATGTGACGCACATAAAGCTCATGACCGAAGAAAATCCCAAAACAAAATACATAAATATAATTTCCTATAATCTATTAACGTCAGAACTCATAATCGAATCTTCCCTCCTAAATACGTGCTGTTTCGGATCATCAACTCCTTTTCCCAGCTTTCCTCGTTATCTAAATAATAATCTCATACGACCGAAAACGTTATTAATTTCGTTTTCTTTTCGACTCACTAATTCCATCTTTTCCTCGAGATTTTCACCCGCTGTTTCCGGGATTCCTCGACTGTAGCGTAAATTTTTCCAACCGTATGACGCTCTTAGTCCATCCAGTCGGTCAGAGAGATAACGACGCGTCTCTCCAACGCGAAAATAACATATTTTTCCACTTGACAAACGTCCGGTGCCTCGCGGATAACCGATATTTCTTCGGCAGGATACCTTCCATTCTCCGATCGGATATTACCGTACCGGACTCCTACGCCCGGCCGGATTTATGGCTGGCTATGTCCGATGATGTTCGATTTGCTTTCTTCGTTTCTTCTTCTCCGTCCAATCCAATATGTTCAGTAACGACGTACGCTTTCTCTTAATTCTGGACACTTCACACGGTGCTACGACATCTTTTGGCCGTTCTTTTCTTGAGTTTCCAATTGAGTCAGGTGTTCTGATTTCAGGATTTCATTGAATATGAATTGTTTTTAAAATTAAATTTGTATAATTTGAAATCGTATGAGGTTAAAGCCAATCAACAAGAGGGCAAGACTAATTTTATTTCATTTTTTAGTTTTTTCTACGTTAGGAAAAAATTTTAAAATTATATAATATAACATTTCTGTGAGGAATTATTAAAGCTAACCTTTTCTGGAAGCCTTTTAACAATTTCCAGGTAGTATTTGTCTATTATAAGACCGTTATCATAAAATATATATTTATGTTGGAAATCCTCAATAATTACAGTGTCAATAAAGCTTTATAATAATCCCTAGGAGGGTTAGCTGATTCACTCATGTTACCTGGGAATATTCGTATACCCTTTATAAAGTATTATAACATTTGTAAACGCAGTAGTTCTGAAGAGATTGTTATTGTGAAAGGATCTGTGGTTGTGCAAGTGAAAAATAAAATAATTTCGGTTTGACTGCTTAAAATGCCCCGTGGAAAGGCTCTAGCTGTTTCAAAACGATCTGCTATTATTACCTTGCATCAGAAAGGGTACGCAGAAAGACGGATTGCGGATAAATTAAAAATAAAAAAATCTACAGTACATGATACTTTAGTTCGATTTAAGACAACCGGTGACGTGCAAGATCGTAATCGGCCAAGACCGTCAAGAAAAACGACTCCTGCGGAAGATTTACGAATAAAAATAATTAGTAAGCGCAACAGAAGACTAACAGCATCAGAAATTGCTGCAGAATTCAATAATGAACATGATTCCAAAATTTCTGTGAGTACTGTGAAACGTCGGCTGAAAGAGGGTGGGTTGCATGGGCGAGTGGCTTGTCGAAAACCGTTACTCCGAAGAGGAAATAGGCTGAAACGACTGAAATGGGCACAAGCTCATAGAGATTGGACAGTGGACGATTTTACAAACGTTTTGTGGACTGGCGAATCCAAGTTTGAGGTTTTTGGAAATAGACGGAGAGTTTTCGTACGCAGATCAAGAGGGCAACGAATGTTACGGGAGTGTATAGTTCCTACGGTGAAGCATGGAGGCGGATCTGTAATGGTTTGGGGTTGTTTTTCCTTAATCGGAACAGGGGACTTGCTCAAAATTGAGGGCATAATGAAAAAAGAAGAATATCGGAAAATCCTGGAGGAAAATGCCATACCGTTAGGAGTCCGATTAATTGGTCGTGGATTTGAATTTATGCAGGACAATGACCCCAAACATAATTCTAAATTGTGCACAGATTACCTGCAGCAAGAAGAAAATGAAAGAACCCTAAAAATTATGGAATGGCCGCCACGGTCCCCCGATCTGAACCCGATAGAGTTGTTATGGGAAGAATTAGACCGATGTGTTAGGGAAAAGTGTCCAAAATCGAAGAATATTTTGTGGACCATTCTCCAGAAGGTATGGACAAGCTTGCCCAATGAAACATTAGCAAAATTAGTGAATCAGATGCCGAGAATAGTGGCAGCAGTCCTAAAGGCAAAAGGTGGATTTTTCGATGAAAATCGTATTTAAATTATTTGTATTACATTAACTTTTTCTTTTTAATAAATTTATGTTTGAAAATATGTAAAATCATGTAAGTAAGTATTAAATACATGGCCATTTAATATTTCTCTTATTTTCTTTAACTTCCGTAAATTTTTTTGCTTGCCCCTACTTCCATAAACGGTAGTGTATATCATTGCCTTAGTAAGAGAAGCATGTAACTCCATTTTTTATTCAAAATGAGATTTAATTACCATCTAATAGTAACTGAAGAAAAGTTTTCAGAATTATTTTTTCCCAAAAATCAAACAATAGTTTACATACACGAGATCATATTAAAATCAAACATTTTTTTTGTCTCATGTAAATTTACCTTTAATGAAATTACGTACTTTTCTCACTAAGGCAACGACATATCACTATACGCAATAAAATCAAATATAATACTAGCAAATGAATATTTTTAAAATACATGCTTCACGTATTATCTCTTTGCATCCCAGTGAATTTATTCTGTTTCTGTGCACGACGTGGAAAAAGCTGTAAAATTATTCCCATACAATTCATATACCTGCAGCACACATATGCGTATTGCATGCACACATATAGCTAGTTTAAAGTCAGCAGCATTGTATTGGAGGTGAACCGGTTACTCATTCCCTCGTATTTGTGTAATACACTCGCAGAAAATTGCACATGTCTGCGTGTCTAGTGCTCGACTTCCACTATTAACACACTGAGTACCTACTGCACCTCGCGAGTTCAAGGTAAATTAGTTGCCTCTGTTCTTTATTGTACGAGCAGTATATTAAAATTAAAATTAAACACTTCCAAACAAACTGTTTAGGTCTTGCTTCTTTTTCTTTTGTCTTTTAGCGTATTTTCTCAAACAAAAAGGTTGGTAATTATTTCGGATTCATTTATAATAATTGATTTTGTTTGTTTTTTCTTTACGGAATAAATTGAATTTAATTTTTCAAGGTTTATAATTAATTTGTGAAAGATATCGGTGTGCCGGTTTGAGTACAGCAGTCAAAAATAGGTTAATACGAGGGTCACGCTATATATTTTGACCTGACAAAGATGGAAATACTATCGGTATTCTGAATTACCATACCAGAAGAGATAAGGGAAGTCGCTTATGTAGATCAGAAAGAGCAAAGGACCCAATATATATCCTTGAGGAATTCCTCTATTCACTAGAAAGAGCTTATTATATTTCTTCTTCTTCTTCTTTCTTTCTCATACATTTCTATATACATAAGTAAGTTTACGCCTGTTTTATCCTATTCTGCCTCCCTCGATGTGGATGTCCAGCACTTCTTTCATCTCTTCGGCGGCCTTCCTTGGGAACTTCTGCAGTCCTATTCATAACGTGGTCGTCTTCCTTATGATCCATCCTGGTTCCGAGGCATGTTTAGGTCTGTGAGCTTTTTTACGACGGGTAAGTTGCTGGCCCGTCCTGTCAATCCTCCTCCTCTACCCAAGCTTGGGGCCGGCAACGGTGTTCACTGAGCTACTCGACCCACCCAGCCGCACCGCAGGCAGACTGGGTGGATTATATTTATTACTCCAAAATACCGCCTGCTCTCTATTTGTTAAATGTGACCTGACAAGTTCGTTCGCTCTATCCCTAATTCCATTTGAAATTTCCTTTACAGTACGTCATGGTCAATAGTATCAAAAGCCTCACTAAAGTCACAGCAACCCAGAATTATCTCCTCCCTATTATCTAAAGCTGTGAGCTGTGTGAGCTGTTGCTGTATATCTGCCTCGAAAGTAGACATGTCGGGTAATATTAGAAAGCTGACGTTACTGCTGCTGTTATTAAAAAAAAAAAAACAAAGTTCAATTGATGATGCTATCAAGTCTTTTAGTTTTTCTATTTATATGCACTGGTGATTCTAGTGAGAGCTCATCCTATAGACATGACACCAAATAACACCCAAACGATATTAATGCATTACTTAGAACCTTGAAATAGTGGCAATACATATTTGTAACTAAATAATTTTTAATACCCTTGCAATAAGCAAAATATCCTGCACTTAATCCTATGCCAATCGTAATTCTACATTCATTACAGGAAATCAAATAGAACAACAACTATTTCGACATGAAAATCCACCAATGTAATTTCCGTGCATGACACGAGAAATATTGACAAGCCGATTCATGGAATCCGAATTATTTATTAAAGTTCTTTGTTACGACACGGTCACGTAACTATATAATTTAGCCGGCCTGCCATATTGATCGATTAATTCGAAGGGCTTAAAGTAAAATTCAAACACGCAAAGGCAATAAATGTTAGGAGAAAATACGATTTAGGTAAACTGTACATGCGGGGGTAACCGGTTTGTGAATTTCACTGGAAAAGCTTATACAACTAAATATTAATTAATTCGGAATTAATTAGCTTGGGGTATCTAGCGTTTAGAGGAATTTAATATTCGATTTTCAATTTATTATTTACAATTTTGGTGTGGAATGGTCTAAACATAGGTCATGTTCGATTTTATTTGGGTGTTTATCATTTTATTACCGTCAGTACAGTGATGAAAATATCTGTAGATAATTCTTTTAAATAAGTGCAGTATATGACATTTAAGAATCTGTAAGAACACAACCCATTCAGATAGTATGGAGTACGTAGGTTCTAAAGATTAATGGGCGTCTCAAGATTTTGGAAATTAATACCAACATTGAAACAGTCAGAAGAAATCGTTTTATCCTGTCATTAAAATATTCATGTCCAAGGTGGTTTCCCTCAGTTTATTATAATGAATTGAGACATAAGAATATAATAAAAATTGCAAAGAATTTTCAAAAATCTTCCATCCAACTTCCAAACACTGGCCTGGACGATAATATTAGCTTTTTTTAATTCCCCCAAGTCTCCGTTGCACATCCCGAACTTTAAGCGACTCTTAGTTAGAAAAGAATCTAATAGTGATAAATAGAGTTTGTTAAAAAGGTGGTACCGGCAGTGGCGCACCACATAAAAGTAGGTACGTAATATACAATATTAGTGAAAAATAATATTAGGAAGAAGGGTTGATAAAAAGGTCCTTTTTCTCGCAAAATTCTTTTTTAATTTCTTTTTTAATATAACTAAATAACGACCGGTTTCGGCTCAAAGCCCATCCTCAGGTTAAACTTGAGTCTGTCATAGACTGTCTTGAGAAATAGGTCACACGAATGTATTTTTCTATAACCATGTCTAATTTCGTCGTTGATGAGACGTTTTCTTAAAGTGTGGAGTCCTCTTCTTGAGGTATGTGACATGTGGTGTCTGTTAATCTTGATAGAAATATATTTCGGGTTGAGATTCAGTACTAAACATCTGTTGTTGAAATAAATTGACAAGTTGGAATTCAACTTTTTCAGAGATATCTCTGAGAAAGTTCATGTTACGTGAAGAAGAGTCGGAAAGCATATTTTCAACATCCTACCAACTCTCAGCATCGTTGCGGCTCCGTCAGTAACGAACATTGTGACTTGGGTTCCTGTGATACAAATTTTCTCAACGAATCTTTTATTATCTTGACAACGATTTCTGCATTAGTTTTCTGAATCCTTTTGCTGGATAATAACAATGAAGCTGGTGGACCATCACGTTTTAAAGGACGCGCTACAACATGAATGACGCTGTGTTTTTGAGCATCAGTTGTTTCATCCACACATAGACAGATTTTCTTATTTCTCAACTCGTCTTTTATACATTCCTTTACTGTACCTTGCACACGTGGCAAATTGTATCGTAATTGCGTAGATGTTGGCAGCTTCCATGAGGGAACGTACTTAACCCAAAAAAGACGAAAGTGTTCATTAGATACTAGATGTTGTGGGATGTTGCATACACTTAACATAAAAATAAAATCATATAAAAATTGCCAGTATGGAATAGTGTTTCTTAAATTCAATACATGACATTTACTTTTACAATGTTTTCTACATTCAAACCTATCGCGACTTAGCAGTCCTCTATTACATATTGTGTAATAAATATGCGGACTTCTATATTCTAATCCAGGGAAATGCCTGAGATATTTATTCACATTCGAAGGGAACGTTACACCCTTTGGGCGTCCCATCTCCGTGTACTTATTTGGCGTGCAGCGTGCAACGTACTGTCGCTTTGAACTCTCTCGCGGTACTGTCGAGATCGACTACGAGTTGAAAATTACCCCTACGCACGCCGCTACCGCTACGCTACTGCCATCCGGTACCACCTTTTTAACAAACTCTAGTGATAAATCAAGAGATCGAGTTGGTTATATAATAGGACTTCCACGCCCAATTGAACGGTATCCATACAGTTGGGGCACAGAAGTATATAATTCAATGTTACAAATCTTTAATTATATGACTAAATCCAAAATTATACTAGTTACACTTCTGAATTCTTTCATCTGCAGTGTACGTCTTCATAAAAGTAATCTTAAACTTTAAATTTGATAGTCGAGAGTTTAAAACCATTGACAATGATATAGTCGTTGGATTTATCCTTATATTGCATTTGAAATGAATCGATTTTATTTACATTATACAGTAGTAAATATGTTTTGTGTTTTATATACATTTTTGTAATCCAATGAACAATAAACACCTACTATTATCTTGTAAACATTACTACAACCTGCTAATATTGGTATTTCCTCCATTTATCATTCATCAATACATATGTATGCCATGTAAAACACAGACAAAAGCATTTTTTAATATTGCACAAAATTCCAATTGATAAAGTACAAACGTTTTATTGGAAATTTATTTTCGAAAGCAATGCAGGATTAGCTCCGCCGTGTTTTTATTGAAATTTTTTCAATTCCATTCCTTAAAATGAATTAAAATTAATCTGCGCCTGTTCGGAATATACATATATCTATACCCTTCCAATCATTCATACATTTAACAGCGGTGTACGCAAAAAAGCAATAGAAGAAGCGAAAGCAAAGAAGAATCGGCGAACCTACACCGATCCAGGGTGGCGATGGATACCCTCTTCCGTTTTATAGCACTATTTTTACCAATTCCGTCTTTGTCTCTTCAGTTTTCAATATCGGGGAAATAAGTCAATCCCAGCTCGAAGTTGTTTGTCAGGCAAAAAGGCAAATCGAGTTACCGGCGAAACAAATCAACGTCGATTTTCAGAGAGAGCTCGATTGTTCTCTTACCTAGGCGGCGATGCTCATTCTACTTTACGATACCTCCACACCCCACTACCTCCACTCCGCTTCGCGATTGAAATAAATGCCGATCGCCTTCGCGAACACCGCGATCTCCTTTTGTTTGTTGTCTCTGCTTCTCGTTTGTTTTTGAAACATCGAAGTTGGCAATGATTTCGTTTCCTCCATTGCCTGCTGCAGCTTTTGTTTTAAGGCATTAATTAATGCGGCTGTCGACAATCAAATTATATCAATAATCAAGATGGGTTTTTCCTTGTTTCTTTGAGAATATTGGCAATTATGCCTGCTTGTTAGAATACGTGTTTCCGGACTATTGGAAGATCAGTATTGTTAGTACTCTATCCAAGAGTAACTCTCCTGCAACATGGGTGACTTAAGACCTATATCTCCCTTTGCTATGCTGTCGAAGGTCTTGGAGAAAGTTATTGATATATACTGTTACCTGGATGAAAATGACATATCGAGCGAGCAGTTAGGGTTTAATTCAGGGTTCAGCTATGCTACGACGTTGTCTAAGGCGACGTGATATTTTTAAGAGAATTATTGATAATATTATATATAATAAAATTGATTGTTCTGCCTCTCGGCATAAAATACACTAATAAAATCCCTTTCCTGTCCCAAAAGACAGTTACCATGATCTTTCTTGCTGAAATTGTCTGTTTAACTTTCATGTTGGTATGTCGCTATTCTATTGACTGTTGCTTGGACTCAGGAGTCATGTAAAACACCCAAATCTCATCTCCTGTAACGGTGTGGGCCAAAAATTAATCTCCTTCATGATTGTATCGAGTTAAAAAGCGATAAAGCCCAATCTGTTTTGTGATCGTCGGAAAGCAGTCTTGGAACCCACCGAGAACACAATTTTTGATAATTCAGTTTCTTCTAAACAATGATGTACAAAAGCGACCTTGAAACCTGTGGAAATTCAATTGATAAATTTGAAAAAGGTCACGAACCAAATCTGCAGAAATCAGAGGTCGACCAAGGCATGGCTCATCATGCATATTAACCCGCCCGTCCTTGAACATTCTCACCCGCTTTCGAACTTTACTGTCACTCCTAGCATTATCACTATAAACTTTACAAATCTGACAGTGAATTTCCGCTGCTGCCAAGTTTCTTGTACACAAGAATCGAATTACTGATCGTATCTCACAGTCGACGGCCGATTCAATTTTCTTAAACATTATAAACTTCTACAAATCAGCACGCAGACAAACGATACGGCTGCAAATGGGTTTTAAACGCGCGCAAAGCATGCTGGGAGCAGACGCGCATGCGCACTGCGGCGATCGCGCGTCATTCTCACTCTCATTCACAAACGGACCTTATTTAAAAAAAAAACCCTCGTATCTTTATAGGATATTTTCTATATAACTGCATATAACGTAATGATATTTTTGTGAAACCTTTTCCAGTGAACAAGATCGAAAGTTCTATAATTACAATCAAGGAATTTTCTATTTGTTATGTCGCTAATGTGGTAATATAAGTGAAAAAAGCCATAAATCGAAACATAGATTGATTAAATTCATCACTCGCTTGCAGGCAGTTCTGCACACGGCACGGGAAACGGCTATCGCAAGTTCTATCCGCCAAATCTGTATGCGTTCAAGCATATTATTTTAGAGAATTAAAATTTGACCAAAATCTCCTAATCGTTATTTAAATTTGACTAAAATTAGAGTGTGTGACAGATTCAATTAAAAAAAATTCTTTTTGTAAGACAATAATTTAATTTTATGTTGAAAGTATTTTAAAAAACTTCCTAGAAAACAATCGATATCTTCGAATACCTTTGATTAATACAATTTAATAAGCATTTCGCCCACGCTTCCCCCAACAGCTTAACTTTTACTTTCCACTAATAAGCAAAAAACGGATCTAAACGATTTTATCTCTTCATTTTAACGATCATCAATTTCCTTTGATGTCATCACCAAATATCTCATTAAGAATATTCAAAATTAACCTATGCAAAACGTGGGTGAACGGCCATAAGCTCGTTATAAATACAAACGTTTACCATAAGAGAGTAACGTTCTTAATCCACTCCCCGAAGCTAAAACTTTCACCGACGATCACCGGGTTAAAAGACAGCGAAGCCGTTGTACTTAGATTCGAAGAACCTGAATCGCGCCTTGCAGCCATTGTCGGTTGGCGCGTGGGCAGCTAAAAACCGTTACAAGACCATTCAAAACGAGAAAGCAAACGCGTTGCTTCGGGTTCCAAAGCCAGACAGATGAGACGCTTCGATGTAGGGAAATAAGTGTGGAGTAAGTCGGTCTTGCCTAAGAGTCTAAAACTGGTTGTGTCTCCTGGTAGAGAAGAGAAGGTTCTTGACCGAGTACAAATACAACAAAAGAGTATAAAATATGTTTTTGTAATGATATGCATGTAAAGAAAGATATTTCTGGTTCCATAATGGATTTACTGTACACCGGATTCAACGTTTGATCGGAATTATAATGAAAGAACTGTAAAATTGGTTTTATTCTCGTATATTTTGCAGTTTACAGGATGATTGTATTTAACAAAAATTGACTCTTTCTGTAATGGTTTGATTATAAAAATAAAGTTATTATTACCAAAAGGTAAACTGACATTTACCTTCGCTCTAAAACATTTACTTTCGCTACATTAACAAAGACCTACTTTCAAATGCATCCTATTTTTAATTTCTTACAAATTCGGTTTTGTGGTTACACTAACAAGAAAACACAGGCAAGTGCATCTCACTGATTTAAATAAAGCTTTGTGGGTTTATAGACCCATCTAGTATAAGAACGATAACTATCTTAACTGCCCAATCGCCCACTGGCGGGGTGTAAAGCACCCCAAGCTCAACACTACCCTTCGCTGTGGTGTTTGTGTTTGCTATATCTCAGGAATAAGACGAGATATCGAATTCATTAAAAAAAAGGATTGCTTTGTTGAAACAGTTCACTAAAACCCTTACCACAACACTTAATTCGTACTGGACGCACGTTTCGATAGCCAAGCTATCATCATCAGCAGCAAGACTGAACAGTTCAGTCTTGCTGCTGATGATGATAGCTTGGCTATCGAAACGTGCGTCCAGTACGAATTAAGTGTTGTGGTAAGGGTTTTAGTGAACTGTTTCAGTGTTCCAGTGCCACAGTTTTAGAGTATCCGTTTAGATTGCTTTGTTGTTACTAGCACTACGTTTCAGGTGAAAAAAAGATCAGTGGCGTACCCATAGGGTCGTTAGGGGATTTAAAAAATCACACTTTTTTGCCCTCGCCCACAGATATTATCAATTTATTTGTCATCTTCATATATTTGAACTACACAAAAAATAAAAATTACCTGTTTTAGGATGTTTTTCTCAATGTCCAATGTAGGGGAGTTATCGCCATTTTAACGTATCCCCTGGAAACCCATTTTTCTCTATATTTTTAGAATTAAATTTTAAAATCCATTGTATTTTAACTAGGAAAAGGACTAGGAATAGTTTTCAACGTACCTCGAATAGCATTTCGTTATGCTCCAACCTTTACTATGCCAACACCGAGGACCAATCTTCGTTTGCGGTCGCCAATCTATCACATGATCAGGAACGCTGAGAAGATATTTAGTGATATTTTCACCGGAGAGTTGGCGTCATGATACACGAAACATAATAGTTTTTTGTATAGTTATGTCATGTTTTTAAATCAATATGTATTGTGTTCACAATGTGTATATTTGTCCTGTAATTGGGTTTACCTGTTGGACAATAAACATTATTATTATTATTATTATTATTATTATTAATTTTTGAAAAAAAAAGGACGCTACTTAATAACTTAGGGTCCTTTTGACACCTACCCATAAAACTAAATCCAGCCAAGCACTTCCAAATCTTATTGCATTAGCAAATTCTTTGTTTGGCGAAAAAAATAAGATACCAACTTTTTCGCCATATCCCAAAACTAACTAAAATCTCTTCGTCAAGGTTGGCCAGATAATATCAAGTAAATTTCTTGACCCCCAATCTGATAACGTAGTAGATCCATCACCAAATTTGGTCACCTTGAATTCAATATTGGAAATCCTCCAAAATGGCATCTAAAGGCATATGTATGAAGTGTATCATATCATTTCGTTAACTAGACCTTAATACCTCTTCAAAATTGCACCATTCTCTTCGTAACTCAATCCACGACAAAACCATTTTTCCAAAAGCATTACAACTCGCATCCTAAATCTCAAAACACGAAAAGAATTCTTTCATTATTACAGCAATATCTCCTATGCTATGGACGTCATTATAACCGAATGCAATCTCGGGGACACCTGCTTATAACGACTACTATCTCTCATGGTTTCTCCCCTACACGCCCCCTCGAGGCCCGGTGGTGTTTCCAAGTTTGTCACTTTGTTATTCGCGACGAGAAGGGCATCTGTTGCACCGCATCCAAAACTAGCCGTTTGGAGTGGCAAACTGGCGCAATAAAACAGAAGCGCCAGACGCGAATAATGCACCGAGTCCGAAAGCACGGCCAAACAAAAAGGATAATAAGCGGATAGCGATGATAGTAGTGGTGGGTTGTACGTATCGTAGTTTTAACGTAAGAACTACCATTCCGCGACAATTGTGTGGGAAAAAAGACAAGCCGGCGCTAGAAGGTTTGGAGTAGAGGATTTCAGCTGAGCAGCACTTGGTCGAACGCTGAAACTTTGTTAATTTATTTACGCCTCGCCGAGAACGTCGGAAAGAAATTGCTAATAGCAAAAAAGGAGAAGGAGAGACGGACAAGGGGAACGTTGGGAGGTCTCCATCATTAGACTATGAATCCTTACATGATACGTTATGTTATCATAAAAGCTACTAAAAAACAATATCAAAACAATGTTATTATAAGCACAATATTAAGGAAGAAGAAATTAGAAATCGATTTTATATTGGAGTTGTACAGAAAAGAAAAACAATTGCTATTTGAACAAAAAATTAGGGCTATTTCAAAAAGTAGACACAAAGAAATAGCACAACGTGTTATTATGAATAGAAGATCTGTAGAGAAAACAACAACACCTTCTAAAAAAGAAACTACCCCTTATCTCAATGAGCAAGGCACTACCATTAACCAAAACTTCGCCTTAGCATCTTGAAAAATGTAATGGTATTTCAGCAAACAAGACGAAAATGGATTCCGCATTCTCCGTTTCATATATTTCGTCCTCTCCATTTCATATATTTACGTAGCGGCTTGAGCAAGACGATATGATAAACTATGGCTCAATCGCGGCTCCGCTCCGTACTCGGGGAGTGCCAGTTTCAGCCTATACCGATGTCAGTACAGTCAAGTAAAAAATACTACTCCAGTAGGTGACCTAAAATCGCATCCCTGGTTATTACACTTGGAAAACCGTCAGATATTCCTGCCGCACCCTATAGTACGATAGTGCCTGCAAAACTTGTACGGAAGCCAAGGCACAAGGGTAGAGACGGGCATAATTTATTTATTTAAAGCTAGACGCAAACGCTTAAAATAAAACAATTAATTATTTACAAATCCATAATCTACAAAATTTTAAAATACATAAACCCGGATTCCCGAACAAATTCCTATACAAATATGCACCGCGCGCACTTGACAGCTTCACCAGCGCCCAATAAAGGAACGCAGGTGCCTCTGCGGCGTAATAGAATAACAATTACATCGAACATGTTTCAATTTTAATCCACTTGTACACAACGTGACATAATTATTCGTTCGGTTAACGCGGCTATATCGCAAGAATAACAACGAAATATTTTAATTTGATTTCCAAATTGATAATACCCGTGTAGTAGAGTGGGCGATGCTTAACGCAGAAAATGGAATTTGAATTAAACATGAGTTTCAAACAAAATACATAGATATGTGAGCTTTAAATGCATACAGATTTTATCCCTGCTTGCCATTGTGTAAAATTACAGTGATGCTCATGTAGGAATTGCATGTATATTAGCTCTTAATCGTTTAATATGATTTTTTAGTGACCGTATTTATTCACGAATAAAAATATTGCACTTCAACAGGCTGATTCTAAAAATATATGCAGTCCTGGAAATTATAAATTTTGGTATTTAAAGAAGCACTTCTATGTGGGTAACTAAACACCACACAAAATCCTAGTTTTTTTTGGAAAACCAGACAAGGGTTTAGAATTTTGGTTAATAATAATAATAATAATAATAATAATAATAATAATAATAATAATAATAATAATAAGCAACAACAAGAAATAGATTCAATTATCATGAAGGGATACAACATGGGTAACACAGACACGCAGATTAGTCTTTTGTTTTTCTTGTTGTTAGATAAATGCAGGATGAATTGCATGAAGGAGGGGGGATGAGTTGGGCACCCGAATATAATGTGTGCGACCAGGGAGACATAGGAAGTACCCGTGTTTGAAGACAAATGGCGCCCCCACTGCGAGTACTATAATAATAATAATAGTAATAATAATAATAATAATAATAATAATAATAATAATAATAATAATAATAATAATAGTAATAGTAATAGTAATAATAATAATAATCATAATAATAATAATAATAAATAATAAATAATAAAACGGTAAGGCGGCATTACGCCGAAAGGGGAGAAGACCAGCAACGACCCCTTCCGTCCCGAGTTGCAGAGGGGGGCTTAGGCCTTAGACCCTCAATCCCGGCCGTCTGCAGGCGCGGAGCATCGGAGGAACCCGCGACTTCGCTGTCGTCGAGTAAAGGGAAAACTCGAATTGCCGGATGCCGCCCCAGCAATCCTATTTCACCTCAGGAGAACTTAGGCCTCAAAATCCGTCCAACACCTATTAGGGTAGGTGAGACCTAAGATTATAAGTTGGCGGCGTCGTTTTGGGTTAACAGCCCACTGCGGCGAATTAACTTGTTCACGACGAGGAACAGAGTAAAACTGCCCACAGCCGGCGCCTTTCGGATAGCGCTAACGGGACAGCTGGGAGCAGTCAAGACCGTCCCCACACTACGGTAAATACCGTGAGGTCTGTATGGACTCCGGAGATCTGCAGGGACCTATATACGTGCTACAATAAGAGTAAACCAAACGAACGTGGATATATGAAAAGGATGCACACTCTCTGGATTGGTCTTCGTCCAGAGCTACAGCACATAACCCCCCAACATCTTCGAGACCAAGCAGCGTCGCTGAGGAAAAGAGGATTCCAATACGCTCCCGAGGAGCCACGACACGTTCCGAACCAGACAGATGAATCAATTCCGGTGGATATTAGTAATCCGTCACAAAAACTAGTGTACACTTTCCTCCGGCATCTGTCTGACACTACCTCGAAACAAAAAGAAAAATAATAATAATAATAATAACAATAATAATAATAAAAATAATGGTTAATAACAAACAAAGTTACAAACGAGAGCGAAAGGGCAATTTGAATCAAATATAATCAAATAGTCAGTGTATTTTACTAACCATTTTATTATTTTACGTACTTTTGACGTATTTTATGTTTTTTTGCACTAAAAGAAATAAAATATACCATTATTATTATATCATTATTATCAGCGAAAGCCGCTTGTTTAAAACTAGTGCTAGTATTGCAAGAATCAAACTAGAATGATGTTTTGTTTAATAGTACTTTGATTGAATTACATTACTGGAGTGGACTGTATACTTTAGTGTTACCGCTGGTGCGGCTAGAACGCAACTCATCGTAAAAAAGGGGTATACATTCAGTTTTGTTCGTATAACTAAATAAGTCAAGTCCTTGTCACTTCTAGTTTGCACGTCAGATAAATTGTCAGTCCGTTGAGAATAGGTCTTTTTAACGACCACTCTTAGAAGATAATTTATTAGTTCTAACACAGAAGTGATTTATATAGATACATATATATATATCTAACCTAAAATGCATGAACACAACTCTTCCTAACTGACTAAACTTAGCCTAAATTATATACTAAACTAAAATTAAAGTAAGCCTAGTAAGAGGGAAAAGACAAGTGGTAATAGGGACAAAGGAGCGAGAAAAGTGGTGATAGAGAGAAAAGACAGAGAAAACTAAGAAAGAAGTCAACATAAGACGCCAAATTCACTTCGTATCCACAAATCTACACACCCGTCCGTGAGACCTCACCCCAGCAACCACACCCTGTCCAGAAAGCAACATCCCCCTAATAATTTTTCTAATCTTGGAATTCTTTAGTTGACGACTGTCAAAATTTCGTAGAGATTCATCGAGTAGTGTTGTTTTGAAAGCGGGCAAGTTTATGAATTTGTGGAATTATGGATAATGAACAGTACCGATCAATAATTCGATTTTTCTCTTTGAATGGGGAAACGTGTGCAGAAATCAAAGAGAAAGAGATAGAACTGGCAGGACACTTCGTAATAGCGCCCAAATTCTATCAGGATGGACACAACAGGATCACAAACATAATTCATAAAAAATGTCATGTGAAGATCCCAACCCCATGACTATGAATATAGTCCGTTATTGTTGGCCCATCCTCAACAATATCGCGGACATAATTCTCACTTTAAAATAATAGAAGAATTTGGCAACTTTGCCAAATTCAAACCTAACTTTTATCTCTAATAATAAGCGAGATCCTCATGGTGGGACTCCAAAATGAATCAACCTGTATATTATTATTATAAAGACATTTCAACAATTCTTTCTTTTCTGCAAGCATTGCAGTCTGTATGAACTCCAATGTATAGCATTCATTAATAATCTAAATACTGCGCATTCAATCTTTCTTCCTAATCATTTCAACAAAACATTTCAAAACGCGACTGTTATGCGAATCACCATCGGGACAGATTAAGTAAATATCATTTGCAACATGAATTGATAAACAAAGCGACGTCTCCTGTTTCTATATATAGCGAAGACTCGCTATTCTCATACATAACACAATCTGTTTCTTCTCGAAGAATACAAATAAGTATGAGGTAGGTGCAGAGCGTGTGACATCCTTTCACCGTGTATGGTTATAACTTGTAATCGCGTGCATTGATGTTGTTTCAAGTTGCATCGTCTTAGAAATTGATTATTTGATTTCGCTATATACAGGAAAATATTCTTAGGATTTACTATAATTGTTTATTGAGGCAGGTAATTTTTTGCACTATATGAACTGTTTAAAAGCAAAAGACAGGGCTGATGTTTAGAGTTTTCTTTCATGGTTGTTGAACAAAGTTTTTCTAAAGCTTAGTATGAAAAACAACGCTTTCTTTTAAGAATTGTTTTCCATTATACCATGGCTTGATAAGAAATTATAATCGAGATAATGAGTTGCAAATTATTCTATTAATTAATCCTTTCCAAAACCAGTAATGATTTTGCCCGAACTTTATTGGCAAAACGAAAACATGAATAGTGATATAAAGAAAAGGAATACTCAAACCAAATAAGATTTAGTATGGAAAATCCCATTACCTACACTATAACAAGGCCTGAGCGTTCTTCGATAACATCACGCTGTTTATTGATCTCTCTGAAGGAAGGGTCACAAATCTGTAAAAAGAACTGTTTTTTAGGGAAAGTAATGTGTTCAGTTTCATAGATAAAAAATGATTTGAGAAGTAATTTGGATTTAGTGTGCCAGTCCAAAATAAGCTTTTGGTTGGGTAATCTTATCACTCCAGTTGTTCAAAAATGGCGCTGAATTATCTTTCTCATATCCCATAAAATATTCTAATATCTCACTAATGAGATCTTGTGGTAGACCACATATCAAATCGTCAACATGCTTATAGATAATTCCAAACTGAAAAGTTAATTTGGTTAAAACAATATCCAATAACTGGTTCATGGTGAACATAGCTGAAATGGGGCTCAAAGGGCTGCCCACGATAAATCAGTAAATATGCGACCGTAGGATTACAAATCAGTACTGTTAAATTGGCCAAATTCTGACTTTCATTTTCCCCCTTCAAAAATTTCATCACTTTAGGTTCAAATTTTTACGGATCTCTTGTATCTTGGCATCCGAACGAGCTAGGAGGTTAAGTTTGGGTCCGTTCGAAAGCCCTCAGCAAACGCTTTAAAACTGAAAAATGCTCAACTCTCTAGCTCTAACCGTTCCGACGCTAGAGCGTCTCAAAGTTAAAAAAAGAAGATTTCCTTTTTTAAGTTTGAAGCGCTTTAACAGCCAAACCTAAAGAGGTAGAAGATTTTGATTGGTCGCAATCGAGTCAATGGACAATATTCTATCGGAAACCGTCAAATTTGTCGACGAGAAATGCATAGCTAACGATAAATCAGATAAAAACTAGAGCGATTTCGATTTAAGGCCTCGTTTTTATGCCGTTTTTGGAGGTCCGAAAACATCAAACGGCCATATCTCCAAGACGGCTAGAGATAGATGGCTGACATTTTATTCCGCAGGTGTGCGACCATAGGATTACAAATCGGCACCGTTAGGTTGGCGAAATTCCGACAATTTTTTTAATCTCAAAAAATTTCATCACTTTGGGTTCAAATTTTTACAGCTCCGACACTAGGGCTTTTTGAGAGGAAGATAGTGAGAGTATCAGCAAGCATTTTTGACAGCTCATATATTGGAGAATCCACAAATGAAACAATAGGACGTAAGGGGCAATCATCTTTGTAGATTTTAGGGAGACCTTAATATTTTGGTGTAACAAGTTGAACGTTTGTAGGTTCTGTCTTCAATGGGACCATTGATAACGAGAGGTCTTCACATTTTGTTCATCTTCAATTGAATCTCACTAGTGGGGTCTCTTTGGAGAGCGATGGAAGTTGGTAAACCATTTAAGAGAGCTAGTAGTTTAGTTCTGTGTTCGTATGAATCTATGATGACTTCTCCTCACAGAGAGTCTTGTCGATCTTGTTTAAAGAACGTGATAATCGAAGTGATGTCTGAACGGAATCCTTTCCCGTTAAAATCGTGTCCACAAGTTCATCGTTTTCATAAACGTGCCCCATTTTTAAACACCCAACGAATAAAGACAAACTGGTTGATTTCTTGCACGTAGTAATCGAGAGGATCGTTAGATTTACAAACAATATCGCATCTAAGATATAACCAAGTCTATTACAAACCTTCATACAAACAATGAAACAAAACATACCGATACTCTTAAAACCGCAATGGTTTTTAAGAGTTTTTAATGTATCAAAAATAAATTTCCTCATAAGTCCCAAAATTTAGATTAAGTCAATCAATGCAATATATAAACATCTTCTTATAAAGGATTTAAATCTTCATTAATTTAAAAGGATATCGGACAACATAGAACAAACAGTTACATCCTCACATACGATCTGTTTAACAGTTCTAATCGTTTGAATACTTTGATCACGACCCGGAAGACACTAAATCTTTCCAGACAAATACAAACGTAATGAAAACAAAAACCTAAATTTAAATTCTCCAAAGGCAAAGTCTTTAAGAGCATCCTCCTGTACTTCTATAATGGACAGACAATTGTTTGGCGATAATATAAACTTAAACACATCTTTAACGAACAAGTTCTCGTTAATAGTTTTAGCGAGAAAGGACTTACCTAACACCGTTTCGCTGAAAATTCAAAATAAGTTTGGGTAAGTGTTTAAAACGGGAACTTGTCCGAGGAGACCCGGCAAAAAGCGTTGCCTCCTCGCCCCACACCGCTGCGCGTTCCAATTCAGCTCCACGAGCGACGAATCAAAGTAGCGTTACGTTGGTCTACAGACGAATTAGGAAAGTTCCGACAGCAACGGTGGAAAATGAAAATCTCATTAGGCGAGCGGTTGGATAGTATTTGAGGATGAGGCGCGTCTGCATAAATCAAGAGTGCAAGGTAAAGAAGAAAATATAGACGTTGGGATTAGGAAAAAAGAAGGGAAAGAACTTGGAAATGTCAACAGATTAATTTGAAAAATTCTTAATTACAGTGTTCTACTTTCTTGTTTGAACTGATTAATAAATAGTTTTAGAATTTCATGTTAATTACGGAATATAACAAGCTTTTCCAGATCTTGACAAACTAAGATGGCCACCGTGCTACATCAAATTAACTTCCATAGCTATGACAACCAAATTCAACTGTTAATGTTGATTGCTTACGTAGGTATTAGTTGGCATCCCTCTGTCAAAAATTTCAAATTTGAAGCTTCTTTGACAAATAGTTTCTGAGATACTTGAAGGTGAACATGACCCCAAAAAATGTTGATGCAAATTTTGCATATCTTTGAGCGTCTATATCTCAACTGGAAAACCTAAGAGCTTCTTGACTCGACGATCATTTAAAAGAGCTTGTTTTTCTCTACAACATACTTGGTTTCTGTGTTGGGGTCTTTTCTTATAAGACTAAAAAAATGAGACAAAGTAACTGCTTGAAAGAACTGCGCGCATTACTTAAAACTTTTTCTCCGTTTTTGTCATCATGCAATTCAGTAAGTCAATAAAATATTCTACTGAAAATCAGATTTTAACCTCAACTGATTTATTCACGTTTTGTGTTGAAAACTTGGAAAAAATCAAGTTCCTTTTTGTTGAAAAATGAGAAACTGAGGCAGAAAGGTCTACGCAGAAAAAACGATTTGTAAATGTTTCTATTGTTGCAGGTACTCTGGAAAATCACCAGTTTATTCCCATTGATTTGGAGACTATTCAGTTGAGCAGGGTTTCAAATGATTCATGCTCATTTGCGTCAAAACTTGCCCAGAAGAAACCTGCTCAGTTGATATTTCGAGCTTGCGGCCTGGACAATACATAGCATGTATCTACAATAAAAAGAAGAAGGTGGGCAACATTTGAGACATTTCGTTCGAACAATGTGATGTACTGATAAATATTATGCATCCACATGATCCATCACATGCATTTCACTGGTGGTCGAGAAAAGATAGTTGTTGGGTTCCTGTGCAGCACATTCTTGAAACCCAAGAAGCACCCTCAGTAGCAACAGCGCTGGAGCGGCAGTACTATTTTCCAGATGCGGTTGTTAAAAGCATTGACAGGAAGTTCACCTCTTTGCAATAGTTTTTTGCTTGTTTTTATTGTTTGGCTTGGGAACTAAGAAAGGCAGCCCACCTGAGGCTTGGGAACCTCGACTAAACTGCCCGCCAAATACGGCTTGGGATTTTTTACTAAGCTGCCCACTTAACGCTTGGGAACCTTGGCTAAGCTACCCAACCTGGGGCTCAGGAACCTCGGTGAAAATATCCTACCCGTGGCTAGACTTGCTTGGCTATCGGGCGAGGCCCCTTGGCGATGGGGATACTATTTCTAAAATGGTGGTGACAAATAGTCATCATGGACCAACGCAAGCTATAAAAGTATTAAAAAGAGCCACGACCAGATAAAGAAAGCATTTGCTGAGATTTCAACATTGTCGAAATTGCATTTTCCCCCAACTTTAAATGCACGTGGTAAGAAGGGATTTTAATATTGTTCCTTAAACTTTTCAGCACTCGCACTCTACTCAATTTTAAACAACTTCACTAATTTTCAGTAGAATATCTTATTGGTTTACTGGATTGCATGATCACAAAGACGGAGAAAAAGTTTTAAGTAATGCGCGCAGTCCTTTCAAGCAGTTACTTTATCTCCTTTTTTTAGTCTTATAAGAAAAAGTCCCAACACAGAAACCAAGTACGTTGTAGAGAAAAACAAACTCTTTTAAATGGTTGTTGAGTCAAGAAGCTCTTACGTTTTCGAGTTGAGATATAGACGTTCAAAGATATGCTAAATTTGCATCAAAATTTTTTGTAGTCATGTTCATCTTCAAGTATCTCAGGAACTATTTACCAAAGAAGCTTAAAATTTGAAACAGTTAAGAACAACTATTTTCTCACTAGTTACACAGAAGATGAGCTTTCTGCTTTGATTTTCCTGGAATACAGACTCCCCAGAAGTTAGGATTTTTTTTGTCGCGACAAATTTTCAGCCAAGTTTAAGTACCGAAAGCAAGAGGACTAGTTGACTGTTTTTGTTAAAATTTGGAAGTTTGGGACACTGATAACTACTAAGCAAACACAGCAATTTTCAGGTAAATATCTCTCTTACTTACAAAATAACAGCTTGACAAAGGTGGCAAAAAGTGGCTGTGAGCATCTGCGACATTTTACCAGCCATCACTTACGAGGCTATTGCAAGTCATGTATTGCATTGCATATCAGAAGCTAAGAATTTAGGGAATTACCTTCAGTCGGTTGTGGAACCTACTCACAAAATCTGAAAAAAATCTGAGATCGTCGAGCGTGGGGACTTGATCACTTGACATGGAATAACCCAAATAACAAATACTTTTGACAGAGGCATGCCAACTAATACCTACGTAAGCAATCAACATTAACAGTTGAATTTGGTTGTCATAGCTATGGAAGTTAATTTGATGTAGCACAGTGACCATCTTAGTTTGTCAAGATCTGGAAAAGGTTGTTATATTCACTTGACATAGAATAACCGATTTCCTTCATTTAAAACGTTGTGATTAAGTTGAAAAACAACGATTATGGTACTAAATCCGTCCAAAGATGATTAGCACGTTGTTATTTGATCTTCATTGCCCGAAAAAAAGGGTCCGTAGCTACAGTAGCTCTAACACCGTAACTATGGAGCTTGTTTATCAACATTTCGCAGTTAAAAGCTTTACTAAAATCGCGGAAAACCCTAATTGTCCAAACAATAGCAAAATAATAGCACTGTAGAACAATCAAACACAAACGCTACCAGTTGGATATTGAAATAAAGCGTGGTATAATTTATTACTCGCGAATTTCCTTCTTCTAACGAAACTTGGCAGCTTCTAGAACAGCAAACCCATTGAAAACCATATTCCTTTCTTTATGCGGTGTCGCCAACTTAACAGCGCACATAAACTTCTGGCAAATTACGTCGTTTTAAAAGGCGGATAGTTCGAGATGTAGTAGCGTATTTGTGGGAAAATATTCATTTGTGTTAGTGTAGTAAATTTCACCGCTGGGAAACAAATAACAAAAGCAATAAAATCTACGTATATTTAAAGTTTTAAATTTGGTGATATTGGAATAGGAATGCTTATAATTTTTTTCATCATCGTCGTCATCAAGCCTTGCAATCCTTAGGATTACGGCTAACGCTCGCGCGTTTAAAATCCGCTTATTGAGGTGGATCAGTCCCCTCATTCATTTTTCATTTTAAAAGTTTTTGTGGGTCTTGGCTACTTCTGTAGTTTCCTACCACTGTTTTCGGTCTTTACACGCTTCTTCTAGTCTCTCTTTCTCATTATTTTTAAATGCTCTTCCACGTCATCGCTCCATCTCTTTCTTGGTCTTCCTCTTCTTCTTGACCATGGAGGTATCCATCGTGTTACTCTTGGTATCATTTCTCTTGGGCTTCTCGTCATTACGTGACCTGCCCATTTTAATCCTTTATGTTTTTATATGCCTAACAATGTTTTCTCATTCCAGTTGTTCCTCTATTTCTACATTTGTCTTCAATCTTTTTTTTCCATTTCGTGTCACGTTTTGTTCTAATAACATCCTCATTATTTTTCTTCCTATTATTTTTAGGTCTTCTTTTTCGTTTATTGCTATTATTTCCATTGCGTATGCAGTGTATGATCTTATATTTCTGCATCTTCGTTTTTTGCTTAGTACTGAAATATCTTTCTCGGGGGTTTTTCTCAAATTTTGTTAAATTTTCTAATTTAATTCGAATAAATGATTCTTGTAGGTTCGGGGGTATCCCTAGATACCCTTACGGCAATTTTTGAATGAATTTCCAACTCAGTAAAAAGAAATTAACGAATTTTAAGATTTGAAAATTAACTAACCTTTAAACTTTTGAACGATGCCAATGTATATAAACCCTCTGTTTATATACCCACTACAGGAAACTACCTGCTCTGGATATTTAACCCTTTTTACTTCTAATAAAGACTTTAAATACACAAACGAACACTTATCTTTGGATTGGATTTAAGACAAACTTTGATTCAACCAAGGCCGAATAAAGATTGATGAAAATTTATGGCGTCCTTCATCTTTCTTTTATTTTAAATCGCGAATGACCGGCGATTGTTTCATTTCACAGCCAATTTTGATAATTTAACCCAAATAGAAACTAACTTTTCGATGGCTTTCAACCAAATGATATTAGCATACGAGAACGAATGCAGTGACTTAACCAGGAGGTTGTATGTTGATGATTCTGTGGTACGAATTGTCACCAACAAGCTTTAAACGAGAAAATCCACTGCTAATTTATAGAAACCTTTCAGATAAAGATTTAATTGATGAAATATTATCTGTTGTACTTTGCAATTTATGCTGTTGCTTATTCCAAACGATTTTTACATTAATTTGGATGAAATAGGTAAATAGGAAAATTAATAAACGAGTAGATTTGTCCATGATACCCCACACTCGTCATTATCTGGACTTATAATTTAATTATAATGTCCTCGCTCCAAGGACGGTTGGCTGAGGGGGGATGATAACGAAGAAATTTCCAATTTTCCCCGCAAGAGGGGTATTTAGTTACCAACGAGTGGCCAGCCTGACATTTAGTCAGTACCAAAGTGACAACCGAGAGAGGTTGTTGTTGTCGTAGATACAACGTTGAACATAACATAACAGTAGTTTCTGTCATACGCTTGATTTTCTTTGATAGAAAGAATCATCTTCCTCCCACTCGATCTTTATCAATTTTTCCGGCTCTTATGCCCAGGTAGTTGAAGGAAACAACCATTTCAAATTTGTGTCTCTGTGTTTCTAGATAGGTTGGTATTATTGTTTTCCCTTCCAATTTTCATGTATTTTGTTCTAAATTCGTAGACTCCTGATCCAAAATGTTTTGCTTCTTTTTCCAGTTGTTCCGTTGCTCTTATTAGGTCTTTTCTCGTATTTGAAATTGAAATTAAATAAAGACTCTTCATTTGACTCCTTCGCTTTTCCAGTAAAAAAAAAAAGATCAATGCAAGACTTTTTCGAATGCACCCTGTAGGTAAACTGTAACGCTAGCATCCATGTGAAAAATCCTCTAATCCCTTTTTCGAAAAAAGGAAAAACTAAAACCAACAAAGGTCGCACTAACGTTCAGCGAAGATAAGCAGCTTAACAATGCTACGTATTCGACGTTCGGGAAAAAAATTACCTCGTTTGATTCGGCAGTAATCCATTGTACGATATTCGCTGGTGTTATAGCTACATTAAGCTATGAAATATTGTTATTTCCATGGAATCTATGCATGGTTCAATGTTATGCAGTTGTTGTTTCGAAACTCAAATTTTGAACTTCAATTTCTTCCAAATACTTAAGCTTCAATAGAAACTTGGCAAAATACGTCAATTTTCGACCTAATACCTGCAGATCGTCTCAACCTACAAACCTATCCTAGAAGCCTATAAATAACAACTTTGTGTAAAGACATTATTTTACCGAATTCAGTTTTATTTTTAAACATATAGTCCCTGAACCACTTAAAATGTTATGATTTTGGGATGAAATAAAAAAAAACAGTTGGTAATGTTGGCAATATTACTTTAATTACATATAACATGCAAGTAAGTATAATTTAAACATATTTTTATTAATATTTGCTTCTTCCTCCTCTGTGTTTTATTATTTCGTCAATCCTCTTTGGCGTACTGCCAACGCAGCTTTTTATTGTTTGTTTTTTAATTTCGTCGCTATTATGCCATACATCTCCAATATGTTGTCGTAATTCTTCCTTTGTAGTTAAGTTTCGTGTACTTACAACATTTTTCAAGACATTCCACACATTTTCAGTTGGTGAATCTGGTGAATTGCCTGGCCAAGGTAGTAGAGTAGCAGATTTTTAGATTCAAGGTATCATTACACTTTTCGCCTTATGACACAGTGCATTGTCTTGCATGAAAGTATATGGTTCTTGAATCGGATCCAATGAACCAATATAAGGTAATAAATAGTTTTTTCAAACTTTTTTATATTGTTTTTATTCCATTGTTCCGTTAATGAAGTACATACTGTGGTCCCGGTCTTTCTGTCGTAATACACGACCAAACCTTTAAAGATAGGGTGTGTTTAATAGATTTGATGGTACATGCTTCTATATAATGCTCTGAAGGACGTCGACGAACAAATTGGCTTTTCTCCGTTCGCCCCTCTGGCCGTGATTTGTCGCTATAAATAATCTAGGAAAAATGTAGAGAACCATTAAAAGAAACTATGAGGATGAATTTAGCCAAAAATATATACATACAAGCCTATATATTCCTGTCGGAATTGAAGCCACTCTTTTTAAAAGAAGTTCTGGAAACTCATTTATGATGATGAGTCACTTCATTTCTTTCAATGTTGTTCTTATAGGTTATTGTGTAATTCGGCCGCTTTCACTATTTTCTTCCATTCCTTTCTGTTCTTTATTTTATTCTTCCATCCTACCACTCCCATCCTCCCAAGGTCCCCCATCACTTGATCCTAGATGGGAGGATCAAATGATGGAGAACCTAGGGAGGATGGGAATGGTAGGATTGAGTCTGCCTCTCTGTCTACCTCCTGAGGGTTTCCATTCCATGACAGTTCTGATTGTTGCGCCATCTTGCTTTCTGTTTACGTACCCGAAACATCTTATTCTTGCTGCCTTCATCATTCTGATTAATGTTTTTCCCTTCAACATTTCTTCAATTTTTTTATTATATAGTCTTCAGTATTCCTCTTCGTTTATTTTTACGGGGCTAGATATTTTTCTAATGATTTTTCTTTCCCAGATTTTGAACTTTTCCTCTTCATTCTTTGTTAGAACACATCACCTCTGCTGCATATGTTACCACGGGTCGTATTGCGGAACTTTGTATCTGTTAAACGCTTGATGTCCAGCTTTTATTTTTTGTTCCACTTCTGCTTTTTTGTGGTTTATTCTTTTTATCATGCTTCCTAAGGACTTAAAATTCTCCACTTCCTCCAATATGAATTCTCCTATTCTTATTCCTCTGTTATGTGTTCGTTGTTGCTGTCTATTAACCTTCATGTATTCTGTCTTATTTTGATTTATATGTAGCCCTCTCTTTTGTGCTCGTGATGAAATTTTTTGCATTGCTTGTAAAAGTACTCTCTTATTCTTTGCTATTATGGCTACGTCGTCTGCGTATGCTACTAATTGGCTCGACCTTTCTCTTAACGTTCCTTTTATCCCACTGGTTCTCATCACTCCTTCTATGGCTATATTAAAGAATGTTGTTGATAATCCATCTTACTCCTTTTTCAATTTGAAACTCTTGCGTTGTTCCCTAAAATGTTGGCCAAAAATATAGACGATAAATGAAACTTACCTTTCCCCAATCTTCAACTATATATTTTTTATATTCATTAGTCCATTGAAATCGTGTCACTTTCATTTTCCATGTTAGTCTTGGCTTCTTTGCCGGACGTACATTTCAAGCCTGCTTCATGAAGACGTGTAACCACTTTTACTATACGAAGATCATCACTTACAGTTGTTTTACGTTTGCCGGCACAGTATGTTCTGCCATTACTTGTACTAGGAATATTCTCCTTAATTAATTTCGCGATTCTCAGAACAGTTTGATGTGATACATCTTCTTTTTATGCAACTTCACGTTGAGAGAACTCTCCCGTCTCTAGAAGAGCAGAAATTCGTGATTTTTTCTCTGTAGTTATATCTTTCTTCTTTCCCATTATGATAACAATTGACCGTGAAAATAGACGCACACAAATAAAATTAAAACTCTTTGAAATATAATTGAAAATGTGTGGAATGTCTTGAGAAACATCGTAAGTACACGAAACTCAACTACAAAGGAAGAATTACAACAACATATTGAAGATGTATGCCATAATAGCAACGGAATTTAAAAAAAAAAAACAATAAAAAGCTACATTGGCAGTATGTCAAAAAGGATTGAGGAAATAATAAAACACAGAGGAGTAACAAGCAAATATTAGCAAATATATGTGCAAATTATACTTACTTGCATGTTATATGTAATTAAATAATAATATTGCTAACATTACCAACCGTTTTCCCAAATTTTACCTCAAAATCATATTTTTAAATGGTCCTAATTCAATGGCCAGGGACCGTACTTGTTATCTTAGTAAAAATAGTAAGTAAAAAAATTATAATACTCATCAATTTATTGCAACATTCACAAATTTACTTAGATTTATTTGTTTTAGTCTGGGCGTGATAATGTGTAACGTACACACGAAACCCCTATTCACTTTTTCATTTATCTACGTTTAAATTTAAATTAGTCTTAAAACGTCATCATTCCATTTTCCAAAGTGATTTAGCCGTTCGTAATCTTGGATATCCAATATAATTAACACGTTCTAGAAGAAGCCATGGTTATTCATTTTATCTGATATTTTTAATAGCAATATGCACGTTGATCTTATGTTCAACCCTATCCAACCATTTTCGTACAACGCACTTTTTGACATGAACCAAGTTCTATACAAAACTTTCATTGAACTCGCTTCGTACAACCGGCACAACTGTTTAGTTCTCATCGTTCCAGCGCTACACCATCCTAAACTTGAACAATTTTTTTCACTCTTCCCAACTTTAAAACGGCATAACTCCTAAATTAAAAGTGTTAAGAGTATTTAGAATGATCGCAATCGAATCATCCCATGATTTTCTATAGGAAACCAGTTATTTCAATAGTCAAAATGCCTTCAACACCAACAATTGCATCTCCGTTATTTGAGAAACGAATTAATTAAGACATAATACATAAAATACCTTAAAACGAATCTCAAGAACAAATAGGAGATAATTACGATAATTATCTCGAACGAAGCGCAAGATACCAGCCATTACCTTCACGAAATATACGCAATTCTTTTTATAGCTCCTTTCGTATTCGTGAGAGTTCTTTAATGCTCTCGGATCTAATCGTCGTCAACCGGGAAGTCTAAAAGAATGGCAAAAATAACAACATTCCTCCGGCTCGAATGACCCTCATTAATAACCTAAATAGATGGAACGGCAACAACGCGAAGAAAAAAAAAACAACAAAGAGAAGAAGAATTAATAATCTTATTGTGTGTTGGTTTTTGAAGTGAACTGCTCGATTTCGAGAGAATGCGAACGGATACGGTGGTCGGCTTTATTTTCTTTTGTTTCTACTTCCGTCTTTGTTTCTCTTATTACTGATGCTTGTTTCGAAGCTGGAACGGTGCACCTGTGTAGTCTTATAGAAGCTAGCCTCTGCCACAGTGGATGGTCGGATCGAATTGAATTTGAAATGAAACGAAATTAAGTGGCGGCATGGAAGAGGATTTTATTGAATAAAAGAGGAGGTAATTGATAGCACTTTTCCAGCAGGAATAATAGCGCAGTGGTCAGAAATATCCCTCTGAATACTGAAATAAACGATAATTAGAAAAAGTGAAAGAAAATTGTGGTAATGCGATAGAATTCGAGAGTAATGAACTTTAATTACTTGAATCTAATGTTTTTCCTTGTAAGCCGTACGATTGTCAATATAAAAACATCTGCTTTATGAAACGTTGTACGTAAAAGGTTATATCATTGTGTAGGTAGGTATGGCATCTGTATTCCGGTTTCTGTCGCTATTATCTAGGACGGCATGACTATATCTCTTGGCAGTAAGTGGTACCAGAAAACATTTCAATGCCGTTTTTAAAGATTAGTGGCATAAAGTGAGAAATGAACAACAATGTGAGCAAAAAGGAGCAAAAAGCGTTAGTGCTTTTCTCTTCTCATATTGTTTTTAGCGGGAGTGATTCCATCAATACCGCCATGAACTATTTATATCAGCATTATCTTATTGTTTCTAGGCACCTTTTTCATACGTACTTCTACATTAAAGTCACTTTTGTTCGAACATCACTCTGTAGATAACCTCTAAACAATAATATGCATTTCAAGAACTCTATGTAAATAAATGCTTTATTTTAAGAAAATGAAACTATTAATTTATGAACAATACAATATCCTTAAGAAAATATTGTCTAATGTTTTGACGGCCATTTACTTGTACCAGTAAAACCTAGTAAAAGAGGCTTGTAAATGTAAACAATATACTAACGTTTCTTTGATAAATATAAATATATTCATGTCAACGTTAATGTTTGTCATTTCCCAAACATCCATCTAAAATAATAACCCTACAACTTAAGGATATCGATTCGTGCTCCCTGTATAACCTAATACGAACTGCAGAAACAGTTTATAAACGTTATCGACAATTTATATCCCTTACGCCGATCATTTTTCAGATTTCGAATTCAAAACATAATACTTCCATTAATTTCTTCAAGGACCGACATCACTGCGTGGCTATACAACTTCCTATCCCATATACGGTCCCCCGAATACGTTTCATTATTTTCCTTTATTATCCCATACTTTCAGCGTTTTTCCCTCAAAAAAAAAAAACAATCTATCAAAAACGAAAGCGTGCGTGCCTTCTTCCGATGTTTCCTCTTTCTCACTTTCTCTATGCCTAACCTTCCGCTTATATCCCGGTCTTCATCCCCTTTTAGTTCACCGCATATTTCCCCTTCTACACTTTTCTGTTAACGCTAACTCATAAACGAACTTATGGCGATATGTCAGCTATTCCCCCTCGATGACCCAATAAATAAATTTATTAGTTTTCCACTCAGCTTGAAACTCTCTACGACATTATTTGTCTTTTCTACTTTTGCTTGATGCCCTGCAGCGTTTGTGGAAGGGTAGGTGGAAGGGTGGTTTTAATGGGGGGCGATTACTTCTACTTTTAGGTTTCTTTTATGGTTTCCTTTTGTCTGTCTACATGTTTTTTTCTTGCCTCAGCAGCAGGAAATCGTAAAGCTCTTTATCTAAGAGAAAGATGAAGTCAAGAATGATTTCTTAATGGTTCAATTTTAGTATATACGTTGGAAAACGTTTGAGCATTGTGTACTGATGATATTAATCTTCTCGTTGCTCAAGTTGATGTTCAATATCGCATGGTCAATGGATTCCATTAAGGTTAATTCTTAATGCGATTTGTTAAAGTTTTCGTCGGTATTTGCAACCAGAATTACTTATGGATCCAGCCTATCAGATTTCTTCATGTTGTAGGCTTTTAATCTAGGTTTAAATGTAGTTTTGGGAAGACCGAAGCTCTTAACCACGTATCACGCGCAGTATAGCCCATGGTTAAACAAAATTTATAACCCCCACCACATCTTTCTTCAAATTCCTTTACTTGTGATTCAATATAGTGGGTGCATTGGTGGTATACGAGAATAGTCTGAAAAGTTTCCAGTCTAACACAGAAGGCTCACAGCCACGATAACAGAAACAGAATGATAAGCACACCGATTAAGTCAATTCAAAATAAAATAACGAACGGGCAGTTGAGATGGTTCGGGCATGTGAGTCGGATGTCGGACAATAGAATAACAAAACAAATATTTGAATCAAAAATACCGAGAAAAAACAAAAAAGGAAGAACAAGAAAAATGTGGATGGACGATGTGAAGGAGGAGGCCATAAAAAGAGAAACACCTTGGGTAAGAATAAGGACAATGACAGCAGATCGAGAGAGATAGAGAGAAAAGTGCCGCATACAATCAACTGAGGATTAAGATAAGAAGAAGAAGATATCTTCTTTATACATGAGTTGTTAAACATGTAATGAGTACTTACATAGATGAAGAGAGCTGAGCATACTCCGCTGGGTCCAGAACCTTTAGTTAGCATATCTTTTAACACTGCCAAAACGAATATTATCAACTGGTTCGAACAAGAAGTTTTCCAAAACTGGGGTAATTCTACAGGTCTATCTCAAGTTCGATTCCCTACCGGGACGAGGCTTTTTCAAGTACTTAATTACGTTGGAAATTCCAAGGAAGTAACAGATTTTCATAATTCACCGACGGAATCCAAAATATATTCATTAATTAGTGTATTTGACTTGAAAGAATTAAAAATTTTCTGTCGAAATATTATGATATATTTGCAGATAAAATAACATCTAGGTATTAAAGGTTGAACGTTCCTGGCATCATGATCCTCGTGTTGTAGTAGTTAACACGTCCGTCCGGCAAACGGGAGGTGTCAGGTTCGATTCCTTACCGGGACGAGGTTTTTTTCAAACAGTTAATCACGTCAAAAATACCAAGGAAAATTTCATAATTCACCAAAATATATGGTTGTGTATACTTTTTGACAAAATTTATATTTATTACTATATGGATTAGTAACGTCCAATTGGAGCGTTACATTGTGATGCATGTATCCATTGGGCTTTGATTTTGTGTGCCAGTAAAAGCAAAAACAAAATGCAAAAACCATAAATACTATTTCCTTCAACGCTGACTTTGTGTTTCTGTTGAACAACCTCCATATAAATATGAATCTTCAAGTCAATCTAGACCCAACTAAGCTCTACATTTCTTCCAAAAGAAACAAATTCGAAACGTGCAAAATTCCAAGCGAAAACACCCACGCAATAGATAAAAGAACTTCTAGGGTCAACGACCTTACCAACGGAAAGTTCCAGATTTAGAAAACACGTTCCTACAATCGCCCGCGATGTTTTTTCCACTTTTTTTTATTTCACCAACCACCGGCTACTATTCTATACCATCTGCCTCCGTGCAAACGTCGAAAATTTACGACACCATAGGTACCCTCCCTCGAGTTCGTGTTATATTAAAGCCTCCGGGGTGTTTTATATACTGACAGTGACTTATACGATTATTGGAAGATCTGTGCGCCTCGCCGAAAATAGTAGAAGGGTATCGGCGAGAGAACCGAAATTGAATATCGCCAAATCGAAAGCTTTGTTTATCTTTGCGGTGGTTTCGGAGGGCGATTGTTTTTCGCGAGGTTTTATAGGCGATATTTGGGAGTTACACGCGACGCTACAAGTTAGATAAATTGAGGGAGAGAAGGCTTTTTTCCGTTTTTTTTTTTGTTCGAAAAGAATCTATAAAATTTGAATTATCCTACCTTAAAATGATATCAGTAAATATGGTTGGACAAAATGGAAGAAGGTTACGGTACCTGTAAACAAAAGAAAGTATATTAATAAAACATTTTGCATGGGATATAAAATGACAACAATATTAGAAACTAGTACGTAGGTTTTCGCGGTCGTCCATAACTAGAGCAACGCAACTGCGCTGAAAGCCAATGGCGGACGCATAAAGTTTACACAAAATCAATTAAATGTGATACGTGCTCAAACACTTACCGTTTTAAGAGTTCTCCGTGAAATCACAAGGTGGATAATGTCTATTTAATATTTGTAACATTAGATATGTTTCCAAAGTTGTTTCGGCAAAGTGTGTGCGGCGTAAAGAAAAAGTGTTTTTGTATGCCGAAAACGAACGTTCTACATCTAGTGACGTTATATTTGTGTAAGTAAAATAATCATTCAAATAACTTAACGGTTCTGTTGACGCACCTTCACAAATTTGTCTTAATGTGCCAAAATCAGAGTCTTTGTGAAAAAGTAGAGCTAAAGGGGAAACTTTATAAAAGCGGATATTATACTAGGGAAACTATAAAACTAGGATGATGACAATTGAGTTTAAAGCAAATTAAATCTGAGTTTGCCAGGGTGCATACTTTGAAAATTGCAAGGACATTAATGAAGAAAACCGAACCAATACCTACAAAATCGTTATAATACGTGTTGTATTACAACTTACTGAAGGAATCGCACGCCTATGCCCTGCAGAGATATTACCTTTAGCTTTAGTAATCACCAATCATACTGGTAGATAATGCAGAAGAAGTGCCAGATGCCTCAGAAACCTCAACATTTCTTCCGATAATAGACATTCCAAATGGATCCTTGCTAACTTTATATGCAGAAAATGGGTCTCTTTAAAACCAACTTTGTTTCTGTTCAAGTTACAAATAGGATCAAATTGGAGAATTTCTGAACATATTTTACATTAATTTAGTTTATCATGGCATTGCTTCCTCATATTTAGACTCATCAGTACCATTAATCTTTATCGTTTTTAACACTTGTTTCAATATTACTTCTTATTTATAACGAAAAAGGTAGTGGGCCTATGTTTGATCCCTGTAGCACCCTAGAAGTCAACATGGACATAAATTTGTGACAAATAGGATTTAATCTATCTATATTCCCTTTATTTAGCTAATAAGGTTCAATTTTGCTTTGCCCCATACTTCTCGATTCACAAACTTTTACCTAGAAGTGTACATTCTAATATGTAAATTGTAGACGAGACTTAATAACCCGCCGCGATTCAATGTTTGCGTTTTGTGCGAGGGGAGCATTTCACTCGACCCGTAGCTGCATTAAGGAAGGTTGGGACTGGGGGTGAAGCGCGCCCTTGCGGAGAAGCCGTATATCATTGTACACAATTGCGTGATTGTAAGGCGGGCGCTGTTGGACCGCTAGAACGAAGTAAATCGTTTGATTTAAAGAGGCGTCCTGGAAGAATGGTATTGCACGATAATAAACCAAGTGTACGCTCGGATGGAACCTGGCTGCTACACTGTCTGCGTAGTAGAATAGTGGTGGAATGAGCAGATGAAGTATGTACGTATACATGTAACGTTGTGATAAGATTTACCAAGGACCCAGACTGTTCGTAATTTAGTTAGTTAGCTCGTTTGGAAGAGAATAATGTCTTCAGGTTGAAGGATATTTATTACGTTTGGATATCGACGTATTTTCTGAAGTAACCAACTGTACAAGCAGGCCAAGAATAGTAATAACACAACAAGATTTTCATATGTTGTACTGCGGAAAAATTTTCCGATCTTACTCTTACATTCTTCGGAGGTTTTCTAAAGAACGTATTCTTCGTTTTATAACGTACCTTGTGTCCGTTCTGCTTCGTTGATGGACATGGAGCCTGATGAACTTATAGCTTATATAAACCAAATTAGTTGTGAACAAGCTTTTGGTTTCGAATACGACGGCGATTCAGACGCCGACGATGGTTTGCCGGTGTCTAGATCATCGTCTGCGATGTTAAGAAACAATGCAGAACCGCCTAGAGGAGGTTGTGAAATACAAAATGGGAAAAGGGGCGATTCCATAACTCATTATGATTCAGATGATTCTGTTGGTGATTCCGAGCATGAATCACCAATCAAAAGAACCAGAAATTTGAAAGATCTGCAATGTTCTTCTAGTGAAACTGAATATAAGGTGCGGCAAAGAGAATTGCAAGACCTGGATTACAATGGTTCAAATTACAATTGGGTGAAAAACGCCGTTGACCCACAGAAATTTGCAACTGGGCCTGGGAAACTTGTGAATATTGCTTATCCTGTTGGCATTTTTATAATCTTCTTTACTAATGATAATGGTTGGGCTATCGGACTTCTGGCCCAAAATCCCATGTATTTTCTTATGGGGGTCCAAAAACGCCGTTCAAGGTCGTTTGCGTTAGGACCGCGGCTACCGCCGGAACAGGTTCAACAGTTCCCGGAACAGGGCATGCAGCTCCCGACCGAGGGTCCTGTTCCATGCATCATACTAATGATAACATCATAATACAGTCAAATTTGTACGTCCAACAAAAAAAATCAGATCTGAATCTTACGCGAAAGAAATTTAAAGCTTTCCTGGGAGTTGTGATAATCATGGGATTCCATAAGCTGTCAAGTTTCCGCCTTTTCTTGTCCTCAGATATAAACATGCACATTGAAAACGACGGAGAAATCTTCTCTTTGAAGAGATTTTTAAAAATTCTTCGATATTTACATATTAATGACAATGACGATTAATCAAAATAAAACCTTTACTCACTGAACTACAGCAGTCATTTTCAGAATTTTTTTTTGTTGGTAGAAATGTATTACTGGATGAAATTACAGTGGGTTTCAAGGGCTTGCAATGAAGCAATACATACATATGAAATCACAAACACCAATGCTAGATACCTCTACTGCTTTTAGAGACATTTACGAACTTCGGTTGGATAGTGTACATCGCGCATACCTTTCCTATGACTTTAGCGACCGAGTTGCTGTGTGTAGACCTTGTTCTACGTCGTTCGAATGGGATTTATCGTCACACCGGCACCGGCGCCAACATAAGTAATACTTACGTCCGCTAGGTGTCGCGATTGCGACAAATAGGGTGCCATTGTCTGCCGGCGACGTTGAAGTTGGGAAGTCGCGGTAGACCCTCGAAAGCTCAAATTATATACATATGTATGAACGTGTGTATATAGGTGGAAAATTTTACACCTCGCAAAGATCCCATTCGTCAAATTTTATTCGCTTGGTTGGTGGGTTTGTACTTGCATATATTCTGCTGGCTGGAAGTTGACAATTTCAAGGAATAATGTATTAGAAAATTTTAACAGCGCGGAAAGTATTTGTGATTGTAGAATTCTTAACGACATGAGTTAGAAACATATAAAGAAAAGGTCAAAAAACAACAACCAAAGATTATGTTAATATATGTAGCTTATGATATTGATGGAATCGCTCACGCTTTTACCATGAGTAATTCCAATTTCAATACCATGAGCTATATTAGCATCTTCGGACACGAGTTAGACTAAATGGTGGTTGAGAAATCGTTTTAATTTTCGTCAATTTTGGTCGTTTAAATTTAAATCCAAAATCACAGCAGACTCAACCATGTGCAAGATGTATGAGTTCATTTATACGAATCAGTTAGTTTTCTACATTTGAAATAATGAAAATTTATAAATACAATAGATAACCTAACAAAATTATGATTCGTTGTTATTTTGACGTGGTTATTCTTAGTCATTAAGATACAAGATGACCCAGCAGGTAATGTTGGAAACAAATGGAAAAATCAAGGACAAATAAGAGAGATAAAAAGTTTTTAATTATGAAAATAGGAAATACACAGTGGGAAATTAATGATAAAGAGGTTTGAAGTGACCTCCATTTTTCAGTAGGACAGCAGTGAGGCGGTTCTGGAATCCCTCCATTACGCGTGAGCAGAGCTCGCTGTCAATCTGGTCGACAGCAGTTGTGATAGCGGTTTTCAGTTCAGGAAAAGTCGTAGGACTTATCTGCAACACTTTGCTCTTCAAATAACCCCATAGGTGAAAATCACATGGGTTAAGATCCGGGGAAAATGGAGGTCAATCAATACCGCCTTGGAAATGCACTGGGTAATCTAATCCAAGGATTCTGTCACGAAGATGCACTTGAAAAACATCTGCCGTACGATGTGGTCTTGCTCCAGCCTGCATAAACCAATGACCTTGGACCATGTCATGACCATGAAGAAAAGGGATGAATTTCTCGTCCAGAAACTTCCTGAATTTTGCTGCGTTTAATGTCCCGTTGATGAGAACAGGCCCATACACACCATGCGAAGATATTGCGCACCACACAAGCAATTTTTTCGGAAGGAGGCTTCGGACTACAGTTAATGTTTTTCCTTTTTCAAGATAGTCGATTAAAGCAACTCCATGCCTATCTCAAAAAACGGTCGCCATTACTTTCTCGACCGATGGAATAGTCTTCGCCATTTCCGGAGCCGATTCACACTTCGAAATTCACTGTTTCGACTATGTCTTGGTTTCAAGAGTGTACTGCCAAAACTCTGTCATAATTATTCGACGATCTTCCGCTGGTGTTGTCACTTTCCGTCGTCCTGTTTGTTTTCTATTTAATAATGTGCCAGCCTCTTATTATTATTATAGTCGACAATGTGGCGACTTAAGCCAGCTACCCAAACTATCACTGTGACAAATGATGATGCAGAGTTCCCGTAAACAGTGTCAATCTCGGCTTTAATTTGACTGACACAAACGACTACTAAACAATGAGCGTCCAACATCCACCATCTTCATGGTAAGGCTTGAATCTCTTCAGACTATTTTCATTAAAATTAACGTGTTTGAAACATTTTCTTGACGTTAGCTTGCCTGGTCGGCCACCCCCTATTGGCTTAGAAATTTTACCTTTTTATTCCTACCCCCTTAATTTTAATGGAAAATTTCGTATCTATCCAGACGGTTTTCATCCTATCGTCACCCTCTACACCTACATGGCTTCCCATAATTCATTTCCGAAACGCTATTCCTATGTACTAAAATATGCTAAACACCAGGAGAGCCTAAAAGTCCCGCACTAAATCCAAAGGTTTTACACAAATAGCGCGCACAGGGTACGCAGACACACCACGTTAGATCCTTGCTCAAAATTTGCATAACCATGATACGGGCGTTTCCGAAACAACTCGTTTTCCGACCATTTTTCTCTAACCGATCGCAACATTTTTTCCTTTTTTCTTCATTTTTTTTTTTGCTCTCCGTGTCGCTCGGACAGCAGAACAAGAGGGGACAGCAGAAGGGAACGGGTTTGTCCGCAAAAAGAGGCTTACCGACGTAAATTTACGAAACACCAACCTACCACCGCTGAAATCGATCCTTCAGGGTATAAAGTGGATCCAATGACAAGAGACTGAAACACTGGATACAACGGGAAGGAGGAAAAACATTGGAAAATACGTTGTATATATAATCGGGTCCCGTTTTGGGAGATAAAGTGGGATGGAAATATGTAAATTTCGAAGGTCCTTATTCTAGGTAAATTATCAGTTTACACAAAAAAATTGAAAGCTTTCGCCAGTGGAGATACTTTGAACATGTATGTCCTTTGTGCTTTAGGATTAGCGCAAAATTTCAGTGAAATAACTTTTATAAAAATATGTTAGAAAATCTTTACTGTAGATTGAGTTTGTAGTCGCATACAAAAACATATAAATAAAAGATATACTGAATAAAAAAATATCAATTTTTATTTCAAAAATGTGGTCAAGAAGAACTGTTTCATCCTTAACATCAAACCATTACTATTTAACACATTTCTTTTAGAATACGTTGTTCTTAACCCACGAGTGATATTAGCTTCTATAGCGCTAGTTCAAAATTGCACACAACAGTGGGTTCAGGAATCTGCTGTGGCAAACCCCTACATAAACGGACTTGTAGACTGAACAAATATGCGATACTTTTTTAGGCAGAAATATTTGCTATCGACGTGGGTGTCGATACACTCTTGAATAAATACGTCAAACACAGGACAATTCAAATCTTCTCTAACAGCCAGGCTGCACTGCGAGCTCTCCAACGGAGAAAGACTTCCTTCAATCTCGTAACTGACTGTAGAGACAATCTCAATATTCTAGGCAGCAACAACAAGATTACCTTCATCTGAACAAGATGAGCCGAGTACACTCCGCTGGATCCAGCACCTTTAGTTGGAATCACAGGTCTATCTCACGCGAGAGCGTTTATGTTGCCCAACCGAGACAGAGCTAGGACGCTTATAGAGGTGCTAGTGTTGTGCCGTTTTGTGACGCAAAAAGAAAATTTTGTGCTTTAATATTAAGCGAGCTATAACGTTTGGAATTTTGGGCATGGCATGTAATACCTTGAGATCGTCATAGTTAAACGAATGATTATTCAAAATACAGAGTTGTTCGAAACCTGTGTTATATTTTTTTATGTATTATACTACGTTTGTGTTCTTTAAGTCTAGTATTAAAGTTCCTGCCTCTTTGTCCTGTATAAATTGAATCACAATCATCGCATTGGATTTGTCATATTCCGGATTTATTTTGATTTTCGATGGGATCTTTATTGTTTACCAATGGAATGGGAAATTATCAGAAACAGAAATTATCAACAGAGGGGTACCCTAGGGGTCAGTCTTAGGGCCGTTTCTTTTCCTGGTATACATTAACGACTTGCCAGCGAACATACATACTGCTACGACATAACGAACTGTATTTTTTCTGGTTTTACTATTTTTATTCGTACGATTCTTACTTTTAAATAACACCTGCTTTTTAGTCAGGGAATTTAATCTGAGAGTGGTAAATTTGCTGAAACATATTTTTTTGATAAGAAATCGTCATAGTCGGAAATTACATGCCACAAGAATGGCATATCCCTCAGCATTTCGCGACACAAAATCATAGCGTATACGAAATTAGAAAATTCAATGGCAGCAGGGTCAGAGACACGCCAAGCCCGGAATTCAAAACGTTATAACTAGAGTAACCTAAACTTGCGGACTCGCATAGGCGTCGGTATTACGGGTTAATATAAGAATACGAAAAATACATAAATAAACTAAACCGGTAGAGAAGCAGGCATGTAGTGTCGACCTTGAATATAAATCATGTTAAACCGCGCTGAGAGAGATTTCGTTTTAGTACCGGTTGAGCTGTTGCAGAGATTAGTCGAACGGTCAAGGTTATGTACTTACGTGTCGCTTTTGAAAATATAGCTGGTGTTTTTTGTGTGTTGTAGTATTATACCAAGTACATAATTAGTGTATCGTTTCATATAGAACTAATATTTACATACCTAAGAAAACAATGCCTCGTAATAGATTTGCTACTAATGTACATAAGTATGTGTCACTTTTTCCCCATTTAAAATATGACGGTAGTACAGTTTTTTGCTTAATATGCAATGTTCGTTTGGCTGCATTGGACAGAACCGATTGCCAGAGGCATGTGAATGGTATTAAGCATATGAGAAATGCAAGAACTGAAATACCTTATACACTATTCCTCATACATTTATTAATTATGTTTACCTCTTGTAATCTTCCGTTGTCGTTGGTGAGAAAAGCAGCTTTTAAAACGTTTTGGCGACAATACGTTCCAAAGTACCCATTACCCTCACAAACACAATTACAGAATCATTTGCCGTGAATGAAAGAGATGCTAGAAAATGTGTGTAAACGTGATTTGTGTTCCAAAAAAATATGGATTACCGTGGATGAGACGACCGATATAAAGAAAAATAGTATTGTGAATGTAATAGCTCGCGTTTTATCTAGCGAGAACACAGCATCTCGATATTTGTTAGCTTGCAAACGTGTTCAACAATGTACCGCGGAAAATATTCAAAAAGTGATAATGAACGCTTTGAAAAAATTTAAAATTGCCCAAGATCAAGTTGTGATGATTGTGAGAGATAGTGCAGCAACGATGTTAAGTGTTGGGCGATCCTTAAAACATATATTTCCTAACTTAATACATATAACCTGCGTGCTGCATGCTTTGCATTTAGTTGGTGAAGTTGTTCTACAACATTACGGAAACGTTGATCGGATGATTGGAAGTACTAAAGCAGTGTTTCGTAAATCTCCTAAACGTTTAAAAGAATTTCGTAAATTTTGTCCAGGTATTCCAGAACCTCCTGAACTAATTTTAACGCGATGGGGTACTTGGCTAACAGCAGCTTCTTACTATTTGATCCATTTTCAACAAATTCAATCAGTTATAATGCGATTTAATCGGAATGAATCCAAAGCAATTAGAGAAAGTCAAAGAGAATTTCAAATTTCTCAACTTTTAGAAGATTTAACAACAATATGTACCAATTATACAGTATTACTAGATGCAATCAGAAAACTACAATGTACTGAATTGTCATTGCACATAGTGGAGAGTGTAAAAAATAAATTACACACATTAAATGATACGCCAGGATTATGCGCTAGTCAAAAGTTGGCAGATGTTTTAAGGAAAAATCCCGATTTTAATACTTTAGAGGCCGTTTATAATAAGTGTAAGAATAGTGAACTTTTAAGTGATTTTGAAAAACAGTTTCTACATGCAAATATAACTTCCTTAGATGTGGAGAGATCGTTTTCTATGTATAAGAATATTTTTTCTTGTCGACGCACAAGGTTTAAAGAAGTAATTGTGGAAACATATGCAATGATGCAAGCTTACAGTAGTTCACATCCTGATGCCTCTAATTTGTTGAATAATTAGCAAGTAAGTTTATTTATGAATTTTTCGTATTCTTATATTAACCCGTAATACCGACGCCTATGCGAGTCCGCAAGTTTTGGTTACTCTAGTTATAACTCGGTTAATATTGAAGTATAAATATTTCTTCTTGTGGCACAAAACGGCACAAAATGATAGCGTCAAAATCCAGTGATTGCGGGAGTACGGACATACTATGCCCAAAATTCTAGACGTTATAACTCCCTTAATATTGCGGCACAAAATGATAGCGTATACGAAATTTCAAAATGCCGAGATGGCGGGACTGGCATGTCCCCAGCCCCACCAAGAAGAAACCGTTATAACTCCGGGCTGGGGGCATGCATTCCGCTTATAGAACTTGACAAGAAGTCTGTTAGGGTTCTAACTGTTTGATTAAGGAAGCACCTACACAGAATACAGCTTGCCCAAGTGGAGGAGTGCCATCTATGCTTAGAGGAGAAAAAATAGTTGAACACATATTTTACTACTGTGCTGCCGTATGCAAAATCTGACATTCTCTGTTTGGTTTTTATCTTTAAAAGTTGAAGCGAATTATGCATTACGTCATGTCGTTCTAATCTAATTGATTAGACAGTGCGGGCCTAAAGAGTCCCCTTCCCCCCATGTTAACGACAGATCGACAGAAGCTAGCGTTTTTACACAAAATGGGTCGATTTGTATTTTTTATAAACTAACAAATACATCAGCTTGGGTTTCACGTGCCTAATATGTGTAGATCACTATTAAGCAATCTCCTAAACAATCAAGATAAGCAACGGGAAATTCCGACACCGGAAAACTAAAAAATGCAAATACTAAACGGAATCGTAAATAAGTAAACATGAAATCTAACGGAAATAATTTCTTTTTTATTCATCCAAATGCATGAAACAGATCGTTCAATTATTTATTTAGAACAAATTACACATACGAATAGAATAAAAAAAAAAGTTAAAGGAAAGGAACCGTATCAACGTTTTAAAGTGTATAACTTTGCAGAGTACGTAGTAAAAAACTTTATTAATTAACCTTTACAATTTACTCTGGCTGCAACGTGCTATTTTTTGAACCTCTCCATGACACGCTTTTGTAAAATCCGTCCGCAGAACACGTTGGTACTTCACGCAAAAATCCATCACAAATTCCTCAGTGTAGGACGGAATTTCAGAATGTAATAAAGCGGGTTCTGTTACTACACTTCTGGTTGGTTGTATCGACGAAAAAGGTACGTGTAAAAAAAATTGCCAATTTTCCAATACCGCCCGGGGTACAAAAATCGAAAATAGTAGGGAATATTGAATACAGGATAAAGAGAACTGTTCTAATATACACATAGGAATGTTTTTTTTCATTGCAAAGAAATATATATTCATTAAAACTATATCACCACTAGAAATTAATTATATTGCATTAATTCCTTAAAGCTAAAGCTTGTCCAAGAACAGACAATACCTACCGTTTCTCTCAAATAAGTTTGTAAAGGTTTTAGAAATCTGTTGTATTTCTGTTTTCGACAAATACAGCATTGTTAGGAAGTAAGCAAATTTAAAAGGGCGTTGGCAAGAAAGTATTTTCAGTTGGCACACATAGAGAGCATTGTAATTGTTTCGAAGGACATCTGTCGGTGTTATGGATTTTTCCTTTTGACATTTGACAGTAGTCACATTTAAGTTACTTTAGAAGCAAGTTGTGTGTAATTTCGTTTGTAAATTTTAATATGGAGGGCAGAAACAAACGTTTTCGACATATTTTATTTGTTTATTTCCATAAGCGAAAGAAAGCTGCCCAGGCTCACAAAGAGATATGTTAGGTTTATGGTGTTGATTGCATAACAGAACGCGCGTATCAAAATTGGTTTAAAAAATTTCGTTCTGGTCGACCTACTGAAGTTGGTGATGACCAAATCAAAACTATAATTGAAAAGAATCATCATATAACTGTTCGAGAGATTGCAGAGAGGTTAAATGTATCGCAGAATCAAAGAAAAACGGTCAGCATTGGCAAATCGCAAAGGATCATGATAATGCAAAGCCTTACACATCTTTAGTAACTCGTTGGAAATTATTGGAGCTTGTTGGGGAAGTGACATCTCATCCCCCCTCTGATTATCATTTATTTCAAAATTTGCAAAACTCTTCGAATGGTAAAACTTTCGCAAATGACGATGACCTTAAATCGCACTTGGTACAGTTTTTTGCTGATAACTAATAATTAATTACGTGGAAGTATCTGCAATAGAATTGTTGCATAATTCCTTGATATTCTTCGATTCCTTTATCTGATCGATTATCCAAATATTAAGGACTTTACCTTAGTTTGTATCATTGTTATGAAATTTAACTTTTTCACATTTCTATGAAACAGATACTAAGTGTTTTCTTGTGTTTTATTTTTCAATTTACTGTTTCACCAAGTGCTGACCAGGGAATCCATCGAATTTATTAACCACTCATTTTCAAGAAGACTTTTAATCTCTAAGACTTCCCCTTTTTAACACACTAATAAAATTGCTTTTGACTGTTAAAAAAAGTGAATTTACAAAGGATACAAACGAAAATCTTACATAATCGAATCAAATTTCTAAACATGGAGTTATTTCTTTTCTACGCCCTTAATAGTCACCCTCGAGCTTAAATAGAAATGAATTACCTTTGTTCATCGCACTTAATGGGCGATAAATTCTAAAATAGACCATTTACATCGCAAAATCTCATCTATTTCGAAAGTTATTGCGCCGGGCCACGCACCAACATCTTCACGCTCCTTCAGCCGGTCCAAAACAAGCGTTCATTTCTCTAATACTCTAATGGTCGGACGGCTTCAAACGATCCGACCCACTGTTTGTCATTTTCGCGACCGGCGTCTAATTCCCTTTTGTCGGGACAAATGATATGACCCCTCTCGGACCGTGCAGTAATTAATTAATAAGGTCGAGAACAATTTAGACGCGTAATAAAGCAGCGACACCTAGCGTCGTTCTAACGCTTTAAAAAGGTTATGCTCGCGTTGTTCGCAAATAGTCCCTATTTTGATTGTAGAGCAACGGTTATCGCATCGAATTAGATGATTAAAACGAGGTGGAAGATTACGAGAACGTTAACAGAATCGTTGCATTTTAATTAAAGCGTTAAGTAAGGAAGTAAACAGCAATTAGCGGGGTTGTTGCGTGAAACGTATACAATGTATGTCAAGACAACAGGAAATGAATTTCTGGGGCTGTTTGTCGGCCATAAAAGAAAAACCTTTGTTTGAACTGTAAGCTTTCGGTTTATTTTAAATCTTTTTTCAAAGAGAAACAAGTGTCCTAAGTTCTAATGTAAAAAGTACCTACAAATAGGTGAAAATATAAACTAGCGAAAGTAAATTTTTATTTATTTAGACATTAGGAGAAAATATTTAATCCCTTTTTTGTATTCGTAGAAATTGTCGCTGTATTGTAAGGGCTCTGTTTACCGCGTTGTCGATTCTGCGAATTGCAGCGGCATATTGTTCGGTACCTTTGCAATTAAAGTTTTGAGATTTTAAAATGCATTCGAGTAAATCTTAATCTATATTAGAAATTCAACATTCCAGATTTCTTCCGAAAAAAATTTCTCATAGAGCAATATGTAAAAACACCGACTTACATACGAAAACGCGCTCAAAATCTAAACAAAAACATTGTGGAAAAAATATTCCGGATGAAAGCGCAATAAGAAAAAAATATGTGTACAAATGTTGTGCATATAACATGCTTAAGGAAATAAGTAATATTATTGGAAATAATTATTTCTATCTTGCAGTTGATAAAACAACAGACTCTTCTGATCGTTGCATTGCAAATTTGCTTATAGGGGTTTTACACGAAGAAAACTAAGATAGGTTTCGATATTATTAAATTATTACTGACGATGGGCTGTTTTCGTTATTATCTGGAAAAAGAAGAAAGATATCACTACGCAGTTTTCACCACTACCTTAGCCTGTCAAAACTCTTCAAATACAACACAAGGAAAGCATATTGTTGCATTTGAATTTTTAGAGATAATTGAGAAAAACTCATACAGTAGGGAATAACGCCATCTGGTATGTTTCTTGAACATCAACGGGTAGCACAAATTACGACGTCTAAAACAACGCTGAATGCTCTTTCAAACAAGTCCACACTTCTTTAATTCGAGGAAGAACTACAGAAGTTATAACAGGTTTAGTTTTACGTGATTCGGCAACGCCTACTACACTTATTACTCATAATATGACAAAACGTCTTTTACCAAAGCGGAAAATAATTAACTATGCTTTTTAATGGAGCACTTAAAATTATAGTTACTCCTGGAACTTTTACCAGCTAATTTAAAAATTATGCTTGACCCTAGCAAGTGCGCCCCCTAGCGGTCATACTTAGAATTTGAAAATATTTTCATTGGATTTCCCTTTGCCACTTTAGTACTGAAAAACTTTTTCCCATCATTATAGCCATTGTAGTTTCCAAGATATCGCCGGTCCGCACTCATAATGGAACACGCTGTATATAATAATACACGGTCACTTTTGGGCAAGGAATCATCATGGGTTAGGAAATTACGAAAAGAAGGAGGTCATTATAAATAATGAAATGAACTGATTTGTTAGGGTAACCACTATTAATGAATATTTTTATTCTTTTCATGATACATTTTATTTTTTTAGATTTTCCAAAAAAATTGTCCGAATTCTAAGGTTTGCAGGAAAATAGATCAAAATTCGAACTTGTATAGTGTTTGGTATACCTGGAGCTACATTAAATCACCCAGATTATTTTTTTTAACAATTTTTATATTGCAGATTTTCAAATGAATCCGTTTTTATGTATAGAGTTATACATTCATCATAGTTAGCTATAATTAAGATAACCGTTATGGTTACCTGTAGTTTGTCAGATATTTCGTCCATGATTGCTTCTATAATTTATTGCACATGCTCGGCATTGCTAAACATGCTACCATAATTAAATTTACTGCACAACCAAAGGCAGCTCTAGTAGGGAATTTTTTTAAGTTAAAACCTATTAAGCCCCATTTTATAGCGGAAAACTGTACTTGGCATAAAATCAACCAATTCCTAGAATTTGTCTCTCACAAAATCCCTCATATGATACTGGTTAAAGTCAGTATTTTTCGCAATTTTATTGATTACTGCTTGCAATGTTCTATTAAAAAAAAATTTAAAATATCTGCGAAAATTTAATGAAACTGAAAAACTTCCAAATAGATTTTATTGAAACTAAAAAATCAGATGAGGAAAAATTTTTAAATTGATAGGTTTCTAGCCACAAATGTAAAATTGCCTCAACCAAAAAGTAACTTGATTCAGAATAAGACCCATGTAGGTCACCAGAAATGAGGTAATCCTTTTGACATGCTTTATATTTCTTCTGGGATCTATTTGAAAATCATATTTTGAATTTATAATTACAAGAACAAATACTACCTCACTATTGTACTCCCGTACCTTATTTCAAATACACCCTATACGACTCCCACTCCCACACATACCATCCAATATATCATACCTCACGCAATCATTAAAGCATTTATTCCATTACCCGCGTTGAAAAGCCAACCTTTTCTTTTCCCAGACAAGCGGATTTGCATTGGCCGAGGTGGTTTATAAATACTTGGATACAACGAAGTTTTTAAGCCGCAATCAACTTTCGTTAACATTTACATATTTTAATATTAATGCCGTACACTTGAGAAAGCGCGGCCCGTCAAACCACGTCGTCTGTTTTCCGTGAAACGGGCACGGGAGACCTCTACTTTGCTCCGCTTAATTTAGAATCGCCTACAATTAAAGACGAATTTACCCCATTTTAATCGTGTCTTGCATTAACATATGCAAATCGCCGCGATGCATACCAAGCGAGAAAAAACGATTTTGAAGGATCGACGAGAGGAGTCTTCTAGGGGAAGAATTAGAATGCTAAAAATTGTAGAATTTAAATGGAGAATCTCGTAAAATAGAAGTAGAAGGGGAAAGATGGGCGATATAAGAATAGCACCTTAAAAGCTTCAAGGAATTAAAGCTTGTCTAAGCACTAATGGACCCAACTACCATCTAAAAGTGCTTATGGGATTCCAGATGAACATATCTTAATCAGAGATTGTCTGCTCGAGACCTCTGTGACAAAAAAAAAACCACAAAAAGAGGTTGGAGATGCAGCCACGTACATTTTCATACATAGTGAGGCAGCACTAAGGGCTAATAAGGTTAACACATACATATATCTAACCTGCTACACAAATGTGTACAGAATCGAAAGGAGTTGACACGTAAAAATCACGTTACCTTGTAGTGAGTCCTAAGTCACTAGGGTCCTGAGGGGAAAAAAAACGATGTACTGGCCAAGGATGAGATGTATATGCCTTTCATTGATCCAGACTCACACTATGGTCTACAGGACAACGATCTGAAGCAGTAAATTAGAAAATGGGGGGAATATGATCTCTTATTAGGAAAACATACCAGGAAAATCAGACGAAAGCGTTCAAATCAGGCTAGGCAAAGACAATGATATCTTTGAGGAAAAAAGAGTATGCCATCAAATGTAATTCCCAAATCCTTCACTTCACCACATCTCAAGCATTTCTCCCAGCAAAACATAGTTACAATGTATTGGTCTTAGTTTGTTGTGTATGTTACATCTCTACATTCGTTGACATTGAGATGTAGACGATTTCTTTGGCACCAAGATCTTTTACAGCCAAAATCATTCTGAAGTGTGGAAAAGTTTGCAAGGTAAGACGTCAACGATGTCATTCATAAAGATCGGGAATAAAATGAGTCCCTGGACCACGCCCAAAATTTAGGCGTACATGCTGGAGGTAGTGCCATGATATTCTACATAGTGCAGCCTATCAATAAGATAAGATCAAAAAAGATCGCATAAATCTTGTTGAAAATCCTATTCGCCCAGGTTTGGCCAAGAGAATATGATGATCAATCTGATCAAAGATTTTTTCAAAATCGGAATATACAAACGTCCATCTGACCTTGTCCGTACATAGTTTCGGCGACGTATTGTGAGAAGTAACTCAGATTCGGGATCGTAGATCTCCCATAAACAAAACCAGACTAGTTTTTTTTCTATATCTTCCATATTTGTGGAGACTTACCTTCAGTCACCATCAGGTCGCAAATATGATGCAATGGAGCAACAAACACAGTACAAACCCAAAGGAGTAAGCTTGCAACTTCATCAAAACCCCTTAAGAAACTATTTTTAGATTTCTTCAATGTCAAGGCTATTTCCTCAGTGACAAAATGTACTGGAAACTTTGCAGACTACACCCATACAGGCGTACCAACCTGCTGGGATTATAGAAATGGACCTAATGTGTAAAATGGTAGGAAATTTAGATTTTGTGATAATTTTAAATTAATTAATTGGCGTGCCTCTATCTAAACATGGTATCAATATGGAAATATATATATAAGCTGTTCAATAATTCTGCGAGATTCAAACAACGAAACGTAATTTGTTTAAATAGTACCAGCACATGTATTTTCTCTGTGTTCATGGTATTGAAAATTCATATATCAAACGTCTTTATACTAGTAATGCATATGTCTAATATTCAAAATAAAAGAGATATGTGCAGCAGAAGTGAATTTTGCATAAATTTGTATTTGGTATCCAAATGTAAGGCTTGAAGAATTGGTATTTTTTCAAATTTTCAAATTTAAGTAAAGAAGAGTTAGGAAAAAGGAAAGGCGATGTCCACAGCCGAAAATATTTGTCACATTAAAACGTTAGGTTAGAGACTACTGGAAGCATTCAAATTAAATATCCAAAAAAAGACGTTCAGGTCAGACAAACGTTCTCTGTTCTATATTGCACTATATCCAATTCTAACAAATCAAGATTCTCCTATTCATATCTTTATTGAATAAATTGAATTTATGAATACAGACTTCCACGTAGACCCTTAGTTAAGATTAATCCAGATCGACTCGAACAAAACAGGCAATTTGCATTCTACCTTGGAAAACATGTCAATATATCATGCGTTTTATTATATTCCCTTCTTCTCTGGAGAATCTACGCTTACATATGATTTCGAATATGTCCTATTTTGGACTAATAAAATTTGACATGGTTTTGTAGCTTGACATAGAATACATACATATTTAGATATATACAATCGGCCATAATTATTTGCCCACCTACATTTTTCTTGGTTTTAAGAAAATTATTTATTTATTGTTATTTAGAGAGTATAATTATTTACCTACTAGTAAAAGAAAGATATAACATTAAATAATTCTACAAAACACTTCTCTAATACTTAATTATCGATCAAATCTCCTTAATCCGATAATTAGGGGTCTAAATAGGGCCAGAAAAAGACCCGAAACGTAATACAATTATCCTTCACTAATAAATGTTTAATGTAACGCAGGTAACTTACTTATTTAGATTTTCTGCTTATTGTTACGTTAAACAGTGAATATTCTTAATAAAATTATTTAAAATAAGCATTAAAATGCCGAAATGTCGCAAGAAAATTTAAATTAAGTCGCCGAACTGTTAACTACATATAACGTTACAAAATATCAAAAGATTTGGCACATTATTGAATAGAAAACGAACACGACGACGAAAAGTGACAACACCAGCGGAAGATCGTCGAATAATTATGACAAGTAAACGGAATAGGTAAAAAACTGCACCTGAAATAAGCATTGAGCGTGAAAAACGAGTTAGTGAACAGGAGGTTAAGAGAGGGTGGTTTATTTGGCCGAATAGCATTACGTATACATTTCCCCATATTAACACCACACAAGTTAGAGATATTGACAATTATTTCTGACTCGCACTGTATACAACCAACAAAACGCGTATTCCACGAGCAAGGTAACAATATATTTTCCCTTTCTATTCCCTTTCAAACCCTCTTCCTTATGAATTCTGCTTTTCTTCAGGCATCCAATATGAAAAAGCGGGGATGTTTTTGTCGCCTATATTACAGAAAACTAAGGAAAAAAAGGATGTCAGAAACGTAACTTTTTGTCCACATCTTCTTTTCCTAGATTCCCAGAAAACACACCCACCCTCTCGCTAACTCACATGATATACCTACAAATACGTGTATCGGAAAATCTTACGTGTGAGCCTCCGGCACACCCAGATCGGATGGCGAAAGTATATTTTTAGGATGGATGGAAAGAAACAGGCGGAAAAAACTAATATAAGGGAAGTTGGGGCTTAAATATATAGTCCCTGTCGTTTGTAAGAAACGCGACAAAAAATTCCCTTCCTATAGAAGGCCCAACTTGTTTATTAGGTAGCTTCTTGTTCTTGGATTTGATGTTTCGCGTTTCTGACGCGTAATGGGAGTTCTTCTTGGCGCCCAACTCGCCACCGTAAAGCCCCTTTCCCCCCAGAAAAGATCCCTTTCATCACCTCCTTCCCTCTAGTTCATATTGACTGGGTTGGGTGGAAAATATTACGTTTATTTGTATTGTGTTTCTTTCCCCAATGTTTTTTGTTGCTGTTCTTCTCTCATATTGTCGCGGAGATATTATCTTTTTTTTTTTTGGAAGTTGATTTCCAATGGAAGGGGGAAGGAAAAAGAAAGAGAAACAGATTCCTTTTTTTTCTGTAATACTAACAAGACAATTTATACCCCTACAACATATACTATATAGGAAATATAAACGAACTTTTGTTTATTTTGCCCGATTGCTGTTGGCTTCCTTGTTTTAGGATAGGGAAAACTTTTCCGCATGTAATTTAATACAAAAGTAAAAGTGATGGACTAATAGAGTGCTAATATACATTCTGGGATACTTATTTTTTTATATAAATATTTTTGCAACAAAGTTTTCACCGCTCATGGTTTTCAAGTAATGACGTCATCGACAATGTTTTTAAATGACAACTCCCGATTTTTATTTTACTTTGATAGAAACAAACAACAGTACGTCGCGATAAGCTCACTTTCCCAAACTATTTTTTTCTTTTCCGGACACAAAAGTTCTGCAACATCTACTAGGCATTCTTTAACAAACTCTCCCTCAGAATATGACTTCGATATTTTCGCTATTTTGGAACTAACTATAAAACTAGCTTTAACAATACTGTATAGATTTGATCTTTTTGAATGGAACATTTCTTGCAGTTTCCCTAAATCGCTAATGAGTTTTTTAATTTTATCCTTTCTTAACTGGCCCGTAATTTATATTGAGCGAAATCCTTGCTGGAGTAATGCCGCTTCATATTGTATTCTTTTAAAACAGAAATTGTTTCATTGCACAGCAAGGAGAAAGAAAAAAGTCACAAGGAGTCAAATTTGGCGAATATGATGGATAGATCACCTACTCGAACCGTAACTGGACTAGTTTTGCTCTTGTAATTACCAACGGGTAGAGCTAGGCGTTATCATGATGATAGGAAATTTTTTTCTTCGCTAGGTTCGATCTTTTTCTCTTTAGTTCAGCGTCGAAAAAATCAACATAACACTGTCCCGTGATTGTCCTTCGCTTTTCTCCAAATAATCAATTAAGATTATGCCTTGCGAATGCCAAAAAATCGTCGCCACAACTTTTCAGGCTGATGGAGAATCATCTTCGCCTTCCTTGGTGTACGTTCACCAGGAAAACCCCATTTTGCCGACTGACCTTTGGTTTCTGATGTAAAGTGTTGTATCCATCTCTCATCTACAGTCATATAACGCCGCGGAAACTCGTATTGCGCTTAAACATATCCAAACATTCCGTTTTGGACCAATCGTCAGCAGACGCGGCACCCATCTCGCCGATAACTTTCTCATACTCAATATTTTCGTGAAGAGTGTTTTCCACACATTCAATTGAGATGTTTACCATATTAGCAATTTCTCTCATCTTCACCCTGCTATCTGCTAACACGATATCATAAACTTTGTTGAACATATCGTCCGTAGTCATCTCAATGGGACGAGCCGTTCCTCGTCAAAGACGGATGTTCGGCCACGCTGAAATTCACTAAGTTGGTATCTGATGGAAGGAGCATGCTCCTTATAAACTCCATCCAACTTCTCTTTGATTTCTGCACGTGTTTTCCCATTCAAAGAGAGAAATCGAATCCCCGTACTCACTTTCAACAGCACTCAAAACAACACTCCTCGATGCATCTCTCCGAAATGTTGACAGACGTCAACTAAAGAATAGTACTCACAGTCGTTAATGCAGATTTTGACACAAAGCGCCATCTCTCTCTAAACACGGCTAATCCTCATATCGTCCTCGTATATGTGCTCGCATCATGCAAAAATATTTAAAATTATTCTGCTTCGATTTATTACTGCTCTAGTACACATATTTTATGACTCAAACACCCACAACATTATACAGCAGTAAAATTTTTTGTAGACTTTCCCAAGGCTCGTAACAAACTACTTAAAAATCGTCTGCTCTTGGTATAAACCTCTCACTAAAATTAGATACGCGTATGCCTAAAAAAAAAAAACGGTTCTATGGAATATACTAAATTAACCGCAGATATACAATATACGTAATAAATCTCAAATCGTTCAATTAATATACATAAAAAAATATATTGTAAACCTCTTCCTCTTATTACGAAGCCAGATTAAATAAACGCTACGTCCTGTGAATGTTACGCAGAAACGACTTAGATTTTAAAATAGATCGTTTATTTGAGATGCGTATTATACATACGTATGGGAATATATGCATTTACCAAATTTCTACCCAGTAATCGATATATAATTTTAAAACTAGAATAGAGTTCTAATTCCTCTTAGGCATTGAGCAAAGATATACTAGGTATTACCACGTTTCAGAAGAGGTCATTGTACTTATTGTTTTACTATTCAGATTGTAAAAAAAATACCTAGGAAATATCGTAAGATTGTGTTATAGATGTGGATGTTAACATTAAAATTGAGTCAGATTTATATACGTTATACATCCCACGCCATATGAATACGACAGAACAGATTTGTTGCAAGCTTAGGGTAAATTCGAAAGCAATTAATTCATTAAAATTGTAATGATACGATACGACAAATAATACGCATCATTGCGCAATATCGCCTAGCGTTATGCATTGGCTAACATAATAAAATTGCAATCTTTAGTTCAAAATCAATTTTCCTCCCCCCAAAAATTTTTTTTTCTATTCCTAGTAAAAAATTCGATTGGATTGCCATGTAACTTGTTATGTAAGATACCAACTTTTGTGCATTATCGTATAGGTAAGTTAGACGTGTATCAAAAACACACGAAGAACTACAGCTTACCTAAAAGAATTGTTGGTGGTAGCATTGGGCAGACTCTCTACTACGAAAGACTTCTAAAAATTTACTTATTTTAATAACCTAATTTTTAGTAAGAAAGGTAGACCAAAAGGTTATAGAAGTGTGGGAAAGAAAGGTTCTGCGAAACATATAAGGGGGGAAACAACTGGAAGGAGAGTGGGAAAGAAAGGTGGATACCGAAATAAAGGTGGTTGAGGCACATTTGGAGGGTGGACAACCAAAGAATTCCAAAACTAATACTGAACAGGACTATAGGTGGAAAGAGGAGAAGAGAGGTGGAAAAATGAAGTAGAAGAAGATCTCAGGAATGTGGGCATCATCAACTGGAAGAAAGAAGTGGGAAATAGGCAGAAATGGAAAAAGATAGTAAAACAAGCGTTGGGCCATAGCGGCCTGTAGAGATACAATATATACAGTGCGAACCTAAAGTGTCCCCCCCCATGCTAACTTTTGAACGACAAAAGCTTATTTTAAATAGAACACTCTGTATATTTTTACGTTTCTGGAAAGGTAACCAAAAGGCGAATCCAACGATACCACGCGAGTCAATTGGTTGACACTTTCATCAACTTCCAAGCAGAAATGTATATAAAAATTAACACAGTTAATAAATTTACAAAGCCTTTAAGGAACAGTAAGAGAGAAGTAAGATTGCTCACCAGTTTTGTCCTAAGACCTACTTACACTACCGTTCATGGAAGTTCGGGCAAGCAAAAAAATGTACATGATTTTACATATTTTCAAACACAAATTTATTAAAAAGAAAAAGTTAATGTAATACAAATAATTTAAATCCGATTTTCATCGAAAAATCCACCTTTTGCCTTTATTGCACTATTCTCGGCATCAGATTCACTAGTTTTGCTAATGTTTCATTGGGCAAGCTTGTCCATACCTCCTGGAGAATGGTCCACCAATGTTCCTTCGATTTTGGACACTTTTTCGTAACACATCGGTCTAATTCTTCCCATAACAACTCTATCGGGTTCAGATCGTGGGACTGTGGCAGCCATTCCATAACTTTTAGGGTTCTTTTATTTTCTTCTTGCTGCAGGTAATCTGTGCACAATTTAGATTTATGTTTGGGGTCATTGTCCTGCATAAATTCAAATCCACGACCAGTTAATCGGACTCCTGACGGTATGGCATTTTCTTCCAGGATTTTCCGATTTTCTTCTTTTTTCATTATGCCCTCAATTTTGAGCAAGTCCCCTGTTCCGATTAAGGAAAAACAACCCCAAACCATTACAGATCCGCCTCCATGTTTCACCGTAGGAACTATACACTCCCGTAACATTCTTTCCCCTCTTGATCTGCGTACGAAAACTCTCCGTCTATTTCCAAAAACCTAAAACTTGGATTCGTCAGTCCACAAAACGTTTTTAAAATCGTCCACTGTCCAATCTCTATGAGCTTGTGCCCATTTCAGTCGTTTCGGTCTATTTCCTCTTCGGCGTAACGGTTTTCGACAAGCCACTCGCCCATACAACCCAGCCTCTTTCAGCCGACGTTTCACAGTACTCACAGAAACTTTGGAATCTCGCTCATTATTGAATTCTGCAGCAATTTCTGATGCTGTTAGTCTTCTATTGCGCTTACTAATTATTTTTATTCGTAAATCTTCCGCAGGAGTCGTTTTTCTTGACGGTCCTGGCCGATTACGATCTTGCACGTCACCGGTTGTCTTAAATCGAACTATAGTATCATGTACTGTAGATTTTTTTATTTTTAATTTATCCGCAATCCGTCTTTCTGTGTACCCTTCCTGATGCAAGGTAATAATAGCAGATCGTTTTGAAACAGCTAGAGGCTTTTCACGGGGCATTTTAAGCAGTCAAACCGAAATTATTTTATTTTTCACTTGCACAACCACAGATTCTTTCACAATAGCGATCTCTTCAGAACTACTGCGTTTACAAATGTTATAATACTTTATAAAGGGTATACGAATATTTCCAGGTAATACGAGTAAATCAGTCAACCCTCCTAGGGATTATTATAAAGCTTTGTCACTGTAATTATTGGGGATTTCCAACATAATTATATATTTTATGATAACGGTCTTATAATAGACAAATACTACCTGGAAATTGGTAAAAGGCTTCCAGAAAAGGTTAGTTTTAATAATTCCTCACAGAAATGTATATTATATAATTTTAAAATTTTTTCCTAAACAGTCAATATAATTTGTCAGCTTGCCCGAACTTCCATGAACGGTATTGTATGTGCATGATGTAATTTCTAATTATACAAATATCATTCAAATAAGTATAGCCAACACCACCCGTGGCGGTGTTAAAGCTGTCCTTTTGCCCAACTGCACTATGAGATCAAATGTCCAGTGTTCAAACACTAGATTTCGCAGATAAGCTGGCCCAACAGAACTACACTGATTTCTTCAGTGTATAACATAATTAGGAATCCTGTTTTAAATAAATCTATATCAATAAGATCTCAATAACCATATTTACAAACAAAAAGATTCATTTAATTGCGGTTGAAATCCATTTATAGCTTTATAGGTATAAAATTTACATCTAGCACTATAGTATTGAGCACGATATTTCCTACAAAGTCCATTAACCTTTTACACATAATATATAACCTCTAATACCTCTACATGCAGTCATTTTATACGTAAGAAAGTTGTACCAACACATATTACCCTAATGCAAAAGCATCTGATAGCCAATTACCAAAGTTCTAATTCATTAAACTTTTACGACTTGCAATAAAGATAATGGAAACATGGCAACATTTTAAGTTTTATTGCAATAACGGAGTAATGGATACCGGTCCCAATACTGCACTTTTTGCAATTGCTCTACTTCCTTGGACAATAATTGCTGTTTACGCGGCTGACGTTGCCGCGTACTGTTCTAGGTGAGTAACTCACTTAACCCAAATGTCGAATTATGGTCTTAATTGCTTTTATTGGTGCTGGTCGTTTGCTATTACCGGCCGATGAAAGCAAGTTCAGGTTTGGAAATCGGATTAGGGTATTGTTACAGCTGTCGTCTGTGTTGCTGTTGTCGTTTTATGATCGTTAATGTTCTTAATGTCCTTTTCTGTCGAAATAAGTGGTATGGAATATTATTAGCGCATAGAAATTTTTATAAAAGTCAGGTTGATGTTGTTTAAACAATGTAAAATTGTGTATAAACGGAGTAAATTGCAAGATATTGCTGTTTTAAGAAATATAGGGAAACAAAAGTAGAACAAATAATGGTTTTAATAATGGAAATGTCACCAAGCTATAAACGTAAAATTAGCAAGAAGTATGTTGGTGACATTTTCAGAAAGGAAAGTCTGCTGTTACAAATAAAGGAAACTGTATCAAAATTTACCCATTAGAATTTTCGATTTTTGTTAGCTTTTTGAAATTCATTTAACATGCGATGCCTTTGCCAGTCGGCGGCGAATTTCAAGACGGCTATTGGCGTTGGCTCTTTACTATACCTATCTAAAACATGTGTTAATCCTACTCTTCGTATGCGAGGCTACCTCACTCTCTTACTAATCGATACCTATGCTTATGATAATCACAAGTTATTTATTTGTCGATGTCTACTCTCCGATAAGGTATTTAAAATATGAGGTCTCGGTCGGACAACGGCGACGCGTTTCCCGTTTCTTTTTTCCTTGCGACGATAAATTTGGAAAATACAAAGGCCCGATTAAAATACACTACCGTCTAAAAGTTTGGAAGTTATACAAATAAGTGACTATCGTCAAATAACAGTAAATTTATTTAAACATAATAATATTTATGCATTGTTTAACTCGTAAGTTTATTTTCGTCTATATTACCTCCTTTAGCTTTGATAACCGCGGCAGAAAGTTTAGGCAATCTACGAAGCAATTTTTCAAGACAGTCCGCGTCAATTTGTTGCCATGCGTTCTGTAAATATTCCCATAGCTGTTGGGTGTTCTGAGGTTATCGCTTCGATCAAGCTCATCCCATAAGAGCTCAATGGGGGATAAATCCTGACTTTGAGGAGGCCAAATCATTAATTTTAGTTCATTTCTTGCTGCTTTCTTCTTTAAAAAGTTTTTACCGATTCGAGCCGTATGTTTGGGATCATAGTCTTGCTGGAACACAAACGACTCACCAACAAGACGGCTTCCACACGGAATAGCATGATTTTGCAAAATATCAAAATACTCTTCTTTCCGCATTGCACCACTAATTTTCACTAAATCACCCGTAGTTGTTCCAGCAAAACAACCCCAAACCATAACACTACCACCTCCGTGTTTGACGGACGGCAATAAGCAGGCCTCATTAGTTCTTTCCCCTGGTCGTCGACGTCCATTTCGTACCAAATAACTCAAATTTGGATTCGTCGATCCATAAGACTGCGTTCCAATCATCCAGTGACCAGTTTGCACGCTCTCTTGTCCAAGTTAATCGTTTCTGTTTATGCACACGTTTTAAAAACGGTTTTTTGCAGCCGATGCGTTAAACCTGCTGCCAATAATCGCCTCTTGACGGTGATAACAGACACATTTGTTCGTCGTTGTGTATTAACGCGCGATGCGATATCCGGTGCCGAATTCGTCGATCTCGTTTCGAAGTCGTTACCATAAATCTATCTTCAGCTCCAGAAGTCACCTCGTCTTCTATCAAGATTCTGCCCTGTCTCTCTTCTCCGGACCAATGTGTAATGCACTCCTTTCGGTGAAATCCCTAACCGTAGAGGAATTTCTCTTTCGGTGTATCCTTCGTCGCGAAGAGTACAAATAGTACATCGTTGTTCTGCAGTCAACTGTCTGCGTTTTGGCATTTTTGCGTTCAGTACTTTACCAAATTGTGCACTGAATTCAAAAAGTTAATTCGGCGCAGGAAAGCGAAAAGACACTAAGGATTAATATCTTTACCACATGCACTAAACGATTACCGAAATAATACTAAACCGTTTGACCGAAAGTAATTACTGCAAGTATCCTACCCCATCCCCGTCAAACAATAGTCGTATTCTTGGAAAAGAGGAATAAAGTGTATTAAAATTTGTACCTAAATGTTTGGAATTTACGGTTTATGTGTAACAATTTTATATTTGCATAGAATAATTTGTAATAGGGATTAACGATTTCACGATATGCCTAGCAGTTGTATTATTTTAAAGGAGTTTCACCTTGCTTCCAAACTGATGGACGGTAGTGTACTTGCCGGCTGGTGATTCGAACGAAATTACGCCTATTTTATAGAAAAAATTGCGCCCTTTCTATCTAGCTAGATTGCAACCCTTTAGCTGGTTCCCTCTTTTTCGCAAGTCCCGTACAATTTGCTTTCTTTTGACGCTCTTTCCCGTCTCTCTTGAGTAGATCTATAACCGAGGACGCAAGAAAAGTTACGTGGTTTTCACAGTCACATAGGTATAATAACATTAGACCGAATGAAAGGTAATGCGTCGATTTAGTCGGTTTTAAACCACTGTGGGCCGTCACCACACTTAGAAAAAGGTGCGAGTTGAGTACTTTTGCTTATTACTAGAGTAACTAAAACTTGCAGACTCGCATAGGCGTCGGTATTACGGGTTAATATAAGAATACGAAAAATTCATAAATAAACTTACTTGCTAATTATTCAACAAATTAGAAGCATCAGGATGTGAACCACTGTAAACTTGCATCATTGCATATGTTTCTACAGATACTTCTTTAAACCTTGTGCGTCGACAAGAAAAAATATTCTTATACATAGAAAACGATCTCTCCACATCTAAGGAAGTTACATTTGCATGTAGAAACTGTTTTTCAAAATCACTTAAAAGTTCACTATTCTTACACTTATTATAAACGGCCTCTAAAATATTAAAATCAGGATTTTTCCTTAAAACATCTGCCAACTTTTGACTAGCGCATAATCCTGGCGTATCATTTAATGTGTGTAGTTTATTTTTTACACTCTCCACTATGTCTAATGATTCCTGCAATGACAATTCAGTACATTGTAGTTTTCTGATGGCATCTAGTAATACTGTATAATTGGTACATATTGTTGTTAAATCTTCTAAAAGTTGAGGAATTTGAAATTCTCTTTGACTTTCTCTAATTGCTTTGGATTCATTCCGATTAAATCGCATTATAACTGATTGAATTTGTTGAAAATGGATCAAATAGTAAGAAGCTACTGTTAGCCAAGTATCCCATCGCGTTAAAATTGGTTCAGGAGGTTCTGGAATAGGTATTCCAGGACAACATTTACGAAATTCTTTTAAACGTTTAGGAGATTTACGAAACACTGCTTTAGTACTTCCAATCATCCGATCAACGTTTGCGTAATGTTGTCGAACAACTTCACCAACTAAATGCAAAGCATGCAGCACCCAGGTTATATGTATTAAGTTAGGAAATATATGTTTTAAGGATCGCCCAATACTTAACATCGTTGCTGCACTATCTGTCACAATCATCACAACTTGATCTTGGGCAATTTTAAATTTTTTCAAAGCGTTCATTATCACTTTTTGAATATTTTCCGCGGTACATTGTTGAACACGTTTGCAAGCTAACAAATATCGAGATGCTGTGTTCTCGCTAGATAAAACGCGAGCTATTACATTCACAATACTGTTTTTCTTTATATCGGTCGTCTCATCCACGGTAATCCATATTTTTTTGGAACACAAATCACGTTTACACACATTTTCTAGCATCTCTTTCATTCGCGGCAAATGATTCTGTAATTGTGTTTGTGAGGGTAATGGGTACTTTGGAACGTATTGTCGCCAAAACGTTTTAAAAGCTGCTTTTCTCACCAACGACAACGGAAGATTACAAGAGGTAAACATAATTAATAAATGTATGAGGAATAGTGTATAAGGTATTTCAGTTCTTGCATTTCTCATATGCTTAATACCATTGACATGCCTCTGGCAATCGGTTCTGTCCAATGCAGCCAAACGAACATTGTATATTAAGCAAAAAACTGTACTACCGTCATATTTTAAATGGGGAAAAAGTGACACATACTTATGTACATTAGTAGCAAATCTATTACGAGGCATTGTTTTCTTAGGTATGTAAATATTAGTTCTATATGAAACGATACACTAATTATGTGCTTGGTATAATACTACAACACACAAAAAACATCAGCTATATTTTCAAAAGCGACACGTAAGTACATAACCTTGACCGTTCGACTAATCTCTGCAACAGCTCAACCGGTACTAAAACGAAATCTCTCTCAGCGCGGTTCAACATGATTTATATTCAAGGTCGACACTACATGCCTGCTTCTCTACCGGTTTAGTTTATTTATGAATTTTTCGTATTCTTATATTAACCCGTAATACCGACGCCTATGCGAGTCCGCAAGTTTAGGTTACTCTACTTATTATTTGCACAATTCTGTAAATAACCGTTTATCTCTGTTTGAAGAATAAATGTAGAAATTGTTGACTCACTCCCGATAGGGAATTATCCTGTGTAATATAAATTTACATGAAAATGAGTAACCTAAATATTTTTTTACTTACAGTATTGAATATTAATGAATCACCTTCTTTTTAAATTTATCGAAACATTTTGATTTAAAACCCCCAGAAAAATAATAGCAAACATTCAAGAAATTACTCAGCTCGCACTGGAACATTCCAGATAACCAAATTAATTTGTAAATAATGCCGCTGAGTTCGTTGTACTACCGCTACCGATGGAAAATGATTTGCATTTTAATTAATTGTTGCTACCACGGCCCGAATAATGGATGCAACGTACAACGAATTACAGAGGCAATTAACATCTTTTTTGCATTCATTACAATAATTATCCCGCTGTTATATCCCTAACCGTTCTATGTTGTGTTTGATGTGATGCACAGCTTTTGTTAGTGGGAAATGAGTCACTAATACGCGCATTTTTATTAGATTCTTTTGAAACAGTAAGCCGACTAAGTTGGCTACGCGTTCTGTATTCGAAAGATCATTAATTCCTGGCTTGTATTTAAATTTTATTCAAATTTTATAGTCCTGGGAGTTCTGGATTACTTGTTTTATGATTGTGGTCAGCCGGCTCTGCGAAATGCTGGATTTTAATATTTTGCAGAAATTCTTGTATGTACTATCTGCAAAATAAGTAATGTCTCCCCCTGTTGATCGCTGATTATCAATATTACCTTCCACGCGGGCTTCGGGTGTGTTTAGTGTCGTAGGCATGAAGAGCAGGTAGATGTAAATATGATTTACTTCGTAATTTATTGTTTGTGGGTTTCTATAATATATTTAATCTAGCTTTTATGGTTTACTTCGCTTCAAGTTTTAGTTTACGATTCCCAGTTAGATATTTAAATTTTCTCTTAATAAGAGTAACCTTATACTCTCTTTTAATTCCTACTCTATCGTAATTAATATCTGATGCCTAAATAATTATCCATAGATGCGGTGTAATTAATAATTCAGTATAGGGACTGTGCTTACTTCTCATTAAAACAGTACTTATGCTTAATGTGAGAGGATGGACATGTCAATATATAATTGATTAAAATATTAGAGGTATTTGCATCTGGTTGAAAGCATTCCGAAAGATTTTATAGAAATGAGAATTAATTTTAGTATAAAAAGCAAAAATGAATTATTTGCAACAGAACAAAATAATATACAGCGGATCTTATATGGTATTAATCCGGTTAAAATTTATTTAATAAAAGGAGTGATAATCTCAAAAAAAAATTATCTTTCTTAAGCTAAAGTATAACATACGTGGTATCGTTGGATTCGCCTTTCGATTACCTTTCCAAACGCGTAAAAATATACAAGGTGTTCTATTTAAAATAAGAAAGTTGACGTCACTTCCGGTGAAAACGGAAACACAATTGAACTGCAGTTAACGGCAGGAGTTAATCCATAAAAAATAGAAATCGACCTATTTTCTTCTAAAAACGCTAGCTTCTGTCGCTCAAAAGCTAGCAAGAAATTTGACAAAAAAATGCTTGTTTCTGTGATAGGCGGGAAACTTTTTAGAGCACCCTCGTATATACACTACCGTTCATGGAAGTTCGGGCAAGCAAAAAAATGTACGGAACTCAAAGAAAATAAGATAAATATTAAATGGCCATGTATTTAATACTTACTTACATGATTTTACATATTTTCAAACACAAATGTATTAAAAAGAAAAAGTTAATGTAATACAAATAATTTAGATCCGATTTTCATCGAAAAATCCACCTTTTGCCTTTAGGACTGCTGCCACTATTCTCGGCATCCGATTCACTAATTTTGCTAATGTTTCATTGGGCAAGCTTGTCAATGCCTCCTGGAGAATGGTCCACAAATGTTCCTCCGATTTTGGACACGTTTTCCTAACACATCGGTCTAATTCTTCCCATAACAACTCTATCGGGTTCAGATCGGGGGACTGTGGCGGCCATTCCATAATTTTTAGGGTTCTTTCATTTTCTTCTTGCTGCAGGTAATCTGTGCACAATTTAGATTTATGTCCTGCTTAAATTCAAATTCACGACCAATTAATCGGACTCCTGACGGTATGGCATTTTCCTCCAGGATTTTCCGATATTCTTCTTTTTTCATTATGCCCTCAATTTTGGGCAAGTCCCCTGTTCCGATTAAGGAAAAACAACCCCAAACCATTACAGATCCGCCTCCATGCTTCACCGTAGGAACTATACACTCCCGTAACATTCTTTCCCCTCTTGATATGCGTACGAAAACTCTCCGTCTATTTCCAAAAACCTCAAACTTGGATTCGTCAGTCCACAAAACGTTTTTAAAATCGTCCACTGTCCAATCTCTATGAGCTTGTGCCCATTTCAATCGTTTCAGCCGATTTCCTCTTCGGAGTTACGGTTTTCGACAAGGCACTCGCCCATGCAACCCAGCTTCTTTTAGCCGACGTTTCACAGTACTCACAGAAACTTTGGAATTTCGCTCATTATTGAATTCTGCAGCAATTTCTGATGCTGTTAGTCTTCTATTGCGCTTACTAATTATTTTTATTCGTAAATCTTCCGCAGGAGTCGTTTTTCTTGACGATCTTGCACGTCACCAGTTGTCGTAAATCGAACTATAGTATCATGTACTGTAGATTTTTTTATTTTTAATTTATCCGCAATCCGTCTTTCTGCGTACCCTTCCTGATGCAAGGTAATAATAGCAGATCGTTTTGAAACAGCTACAGGTTTTCCACGGGGCATTTTAAGCAGTCAAACCGAAATTATTTTATTTTTCACTTGCACAACCACAGATACTTTCACAATAACAATCTCTTCAGAACTACTGCGTTTACAAATGTTATAATACTTTATAAAGGGTATACGAATATTTCCGGGTAACACGAGTGAATCAGCTAACCCTCCTAGGGATTATTATAAAGCTTTATTGTCACTGCAATTATTGGGGATTTCCAACATAATTATATATTTTATGATAACGGTCTTATAATAGACAAATACTACCTGGAAATTGGTAAAAGGCTTCCAGAAAAGGCTAGTTTTAATAATTCCTCACAGAAATGTATATTATATAATTTTAAATTTTTTTCCTAAACAGCTAATATAATTTGTCAGCTTGCCCGAACTTCCATGAACGGTACTGTACATATTTGAAGCTTTTTATTACAATAATCTTTCTTTTCACAATGTTTAAACGTTTTCTAATACGATTTTATTGAAATAAAACCATACGTTTTTTTTACACTGTCTCTTATAAACCCGAATTGTAAGTCTGGCCCGTGGGTATATGTGACACTCATTTACTGGCCCACGGTTTTGCCCAAGTTACTCATGCTTAATCTAAATGATACTCCAGAATCGACGACTAATAATTATCTTTTAATAGGAAAACAATTTCCTAATTTTATAACATTTTATAACATTTATACCATTTAAATTTCCTGAAAAGGTCTAACTGCACTAAAAACCAAGTCAATCTGTTATAAAACAACCCCAACAAACCCTAACCACAATACGAAGAATATACTCGAACTCTTAATCTGCATATGTAGATAAGCCACAGCAACGAAACAGGCAACTAACTGACTCTACAATTAAGTTCTCCTACGACCAGCAACGCCAATACCAGAGAATTATCCCGTACAGATACCCGAACATCTAGGAGAGAATAACCGCTAATTTCGGCGAGAGTACGGATATCACGAAGTACTCGAAGCCTGGCTTGTTTGTGAATGTAAACAAAATATACGCTAAAATTCACACAGAAACGTGCATGTACGAAGTCCAGTACTATTCGGTACCAAACAAAAGAGGTCAGGTGAATCGCCCCTCGAGCAGAACGTGATGTTATCAATACTACGTTGCTCTACGTCTCTTCCATCTCCACGCGACGTTGGCTCAGCTAGCTGCCCGTAAGTAAGCCGGTGTACGCGTAGTTTGTTCGTGAATCATTTTAATTAAATATCAGGCTGTAATTGGACGATTTGTGTGATGCAGGTAGACGTTATATGTTATACAGACGCTATTGTTAGCATTTGAATACAGAAATGTGGTACAATCGGCTAAAAAGTACTGGTTTTAAAGAAAAATAGATTAAAAAATTTGCTGTAATAATTTATTTATTTTTCTGACAGATACACATGAAATTGTATAGATGACAGTATCTAATCAAATATTAGAAGATTCAAACGACGTATTTTTTCGCGTTCTAGCGGCGAAACGATCGCCTTTTCGCGACTGTACGATGTCGATATAGTGGTATTATCAAACAAATTTTTATTTTAAATTTGAAATTAAACGTTTAATCAAAAATAACTGCCGAGATTTATATGGTGTTATAATTCTCAGTACACCTAATAGCCGAGTGGGCATTACGTTCGGCCACGGGCCATAATCGCCTAAGCGTTCGAGTTCGCACCCGACCTACGGCATCGATTTTTTTTTCTATTTTTCCGGTATTATTTGCATTATTACGATAAGCAGAAGATTTAGGAATTTATTTATTGCGTTTTCAAGACGAAGCAACACCGAATTGGGTACTTTTAAGTCTTTTTTCTAAAAAAAAATCTATCTCAGAGAAAATAATTCGTGTAGTCCGTCACCTTGTGCGGTATCGCCCTTAAACCACAACGCTGCGCTAGTTTGATTTTATAAATTTGTAGTTTCATCGCGATACCACAAAGTCTGAAAGGGTTGAAGAAAGAAAAAAAATTAAATACCCATTAATTGCTTTTAAGGAATATACTTCATAATAAATTCAATCACGTGCAGACACAACAACCACATTGTCTTCCTTCTACTTCTCAATTTATCCCCATCTCTACCCTCTGTAAATATATGAACCGTATCCAGGTAAGATGATTAATCTTGGTTCCTCTCCACAGATCCGCGGATATAAATGACAAACCTAGACGATATCCCCGGGATCTCCAGCTTTTCCGTAGTAAATAGCGCTTCTATCTTCCTTCCACTACCTATAAAATGCCTCGCCTAACTTCGTTGTTTACCGTAACGGAGAAACCAACGTAGACTCGACCATATTACTCGGCCATAAAGCATAAATTGTGCCTGACCGAAATTACAATGTCCCCTCCTCTTCTCTTCCCTTTCGAGCCACGCCAACGTAATCCCCCCTTGAATATTCGTCCCCCTCAACTTGAAAGGTGGTGGGAGACTTTTTCCCTTTCTCCCTCTTCAATTCAACCGTGACTCTGTCCTCAGCGCGTCGGTACTTAGAGAAATTGAAATAATTTTATGACACGGTGAATATCTTCGGAATGTTTAATGTCCTTCAAAGACGTGACCGAATTTATTGCAGAAGTTCTCTCGAGGGAGCCCGGAAAATCCGTCGCCGGATTATAAGAGAGGACGTAATCGGCTTTGTTTTACATTGTATGAATGTAAAATAGAGATAATGTCAAAGATAAGGGGCTTAGTTTTTCATCTGGTGATTACAGATTAAATTATTTGCTTACACCTGGAATAGGTGTTGTGTAAAAGTAATTTTACTAGTTATTGTTTGTGGAAATTCTATGGCACTATGCTTTAGTAATAAGGGTATATGTTTCTGTGCTATAATTGTGGACAACCAAGTCGTTCCTGCACCACTTCTTTGGACGTTTCCCTCATATATCCTCCCTTAGCTGCTCCCGACATGAAGCCACAAAATGCATTCCAGGCGGATCCAGAAAAATACCACAATCAATATTCTGCGCCGGGAACATGCTATCAAACTTGCACTCATAATTTGAGAGTAAAATAAAGATTTAAAAAGAGATATATTCTCGAAGTATTTGCAGGTGAGTATTACGAAGTTTAAAAGGTGGTTAATTTGTGACGCAAAGTCTTACAAATACCTTAACTATTGACTATTGGCCAGGGGTAGTTGGCAATAGAATCATCGGTCCTGGGTGCTGAACAAGTCAGAAGAAAAGGCAATTGAGAGATGGGAAAGAAAGATGTTGAGAGCTATTTTTGGAGGTAAGCACACAGAAAACGGCTGAGAGAAAAGGACGAATCAAGAACTTACAGAACTTTATGGGGACCCCAGCATTATAACAAACTAAACGCACTCAACACCAGTGTCTAGCGTTTGCACACGATCTAGTGCTAATAGCAAAAACAAAAACTAAAAAAGACTACAAAAAATCTAGAAGAGGAGGCAATGAGATTTGGCCTAAAAATAAATTGTACAAAAACAAAATACATGATAAGGGGGGACACAAAGAATGATATCGAAAAGGAACTCATGATTCCCCTGCCTGACAACAGAGAGTACAGATTTGAAAGAGTGAAGAAATTTACATATTTGAGTGTATTAATAAAAGCAAATGGAAAAGAAGTCTACGAAACAACAGCAATGGCCCAAAGGAAGCAAGAAGTTGGGAAGTCTAAGAACCGTAATAAGATCCAAGTACGTGACCAGAAGGGCAAAATTAAGAATTAACAAATGAGTGAGGGGACCCACAGCGACTTATGCACGCGAAACCTGGGTGCTGAACAAGTCAGAAGAAAAGGCAATTGAGAGATGGGAAAGAAAGATGTTGAGAGCTATTTTTGGAGGCAAGCACACAGAAAACGGCTGCGAGAAAAGGACGAATCAAGAACTTACAGAACTTTATGGGGACCCCAGCATTATAACATACATCAAGACTCAAAGAATTAAATGGTTAGGACACATATAAAGACTCTCAAATGAAAGAATGCCCAAAATGATTTTACATAGAGGTCCAATTGGCGCAAAAAGAAAAGGAAGACCGAGAAAAAGATGGCATGTAGAGGTACATGAGGATCTGGGAAGCATAGGAATCCAGGAATGAAGAGCGAAGGCAGCAAACAGAACAGAATGGGGGCGAGTGGTGCAGTAGTTTAGCGAACCAAATAAGGAAGCAATGTGAAATGAAATGAAATGTAAATTTTATTGCGCCCAAGGTCTTCAAGGCCTGTTGAGCAGAGGAAATAAATAAATAAACGCATTAAAAAAAATCAAATTCTCACAGGTAAGTAACTCAACTGTAAAAACTATTTCTAAATTTTCAAATGTCAATGTTTATTCAACGCAGTAGATATTTAAGGCTAAAAATAGATACTCCCCAAAAAAAAAACTTCACCAAGAACACTTCATGCCAGTTCTATAGTAGTAATAAATCTGATAAATACAATCAAGAAAATTGCATATAAACGCTATGGCTGCTAAAAATACATCATTAACCTAAAATAAGTTTAAAAATCCCCTTTTCCTTCCCCGATAAGGACAAAGCAATTTAAATAATCCCTCTTAACAACCTTAAAAAGCGTCCATTTCTTTGAACACCTGCGTGCTGTACACCGTTCTGAGAAAACTTACACTCCCAGTAAAGAAATCGATAAAGCAATTTCATTCCTTTTTTTGGGGGGGGGGAATGATTATTTCTTTTTCCATTCACTGTAACAAAGTTCTAAAATTACCAGTATTTATCCGATTCTTTCTCTTGTAAGTAAATCAAACACTAAAACCATTTTATATGCACGTGGCTTGGCACGAGATACTTTTAAAGTCAATAAAACTGGGATATATCAACATGAAACTCTGCGAAGGGTACGTTAATGACGGAAGCAATAAAAAGAGACGTCGTAAGAGATTTTATCGCATGTCGACACGTTCGAAAACGAAATCCTTATCAACCATGTAAACAAAAATTAATTAACTGTTTGTAAATCTTCAAACGATGTAGCAATGGATATTTTATATCCAACATACGTACGTGGGTAGTCTGAAAAATGTCAAGTCCCAACATGAAGATGGCGCTACCCGTCAAAAATATTCTGGTAATATAATTGTGCATACGTTGGGATTCTTTTAAAAATTTCAATGGAAGAAATCGAATATCGAGCTGTCTTTAAATTCTTACATTTAAAAAGAAATACTAAGGGCCAGTTGTACCAACCAAGTTCACCGGTTGGTCAAGGTTAGGTTCACCTTGATAATAATAATAATTGTTCAATTGTGACCCGTTGTGAGTTCATCATAATAGTAGGGTCAATAAAATTGGTCAATTACTCACAAAAATTCGTTTAATATTCTAAAACAGTGCTACCAGTTTCGAGCAATGCCTATCCTCAGGCACGCTATAAAGGACACCAGGAATAAATACATATTAGAAGAACTACATCTAAATTAATTGAAAAAAAAACATTATTCTTACGGAATAATGTGTTAATTTATGTATTAGTTTTAATTTAAGCTGTAATATTATTGGCGGGACTGTTTGGAATTTATTGAAGATTTTGACATTATCTTCACTGTAATATGTTATGTAAAAAGAGTCCCAATTGTGTTTATTTTTGGAAAGAATAATAGTTTTTATTGACTAAAGTATTAGTTTTCCTTTTCAGTTATCTTTTTCCACTCAAAATCCTATTTGAAATGTAATCTTCATCTAAACAATGCAAATCTGTTCAGAACACCTACTTAAAAACAGTATCACTTATAGCAGAGCCGAACGGACATAGCACCTATTAGCAAGCATTCTACTACCTTCCCTTACTTTAATTTGGGGCACTACTGTTACCAACGCCCTTTTTTTCTGTCCCAAAATCATTTGGGCAGTTCGTACCCTAATCGCCCGGCGAATAGCAGGGCCGTTCCACACATCGAAAGGGTAATTTTTAATTAATTAATTTCACACGCGCCCGGAGCGGTCTACAAATGGCCCCGTTCCGGAGCAGTAAAAACGACGATTTCGAGTTTTTATGGGGTGCCCGTTGTAGGCGCTGCGTTTACGGGACGTCGTTAAAAATCGACTAGGCCTTGACGGATTAAACGGGCTTTATACATGGCCATGGCGATAAAAAATTATTGTGCGAGGTATATTGACGGTAAACTTTTTTCTATTAGGGTTCGTGTGTTGGTAAATTAAGCGTTTTAGATGTACGTATGAAAGAATTAGGTGGATGTTGGGTTGGATTGATGGGTCTATGTCAAGGATATTGAACTTGAAGTATCCTTGATTGAAGAATCGCGATATCTACTAGAATTGAATTGTCAAGGAGGTGCTTCCGGTTTGCAGTTACCCATGTTTCCGCTTTTAAGTCTACAAGAGAATCTTTTTGTCAACTACTGACAAAAACACAAAGCGCTCTGTAGACATAGCATATATGGTTGTTAAAGCAACTACTAAACAATTGAAAGATAAAAAATTTCAAGACTGGCGGAAGAGTATTCCAGGTCAGAGACAGGCCGAGCAATTTCTGATTGCACACATGCGTAAATTTACAGCAGACATACTATTTAAAACTAGTGCTAGTATTGCAAGAATCAAACTAGAATGGTGTTTTGTTTAATAGTACTTAATAGGACTGTATATTTTGGTGTTAACGCTGGTGCGGCTAGGACACAACTCATTATAAAAAATGGTACATATTCAGTTTTGTTCGTATAAGTAAATAAATCAAGTCCTTGTCACTTCTAGTTTGCACGTCACATAAATTGCCAGTCGTAAACTTGTCAGTCCGTTGAGAATAGGTCTTTTTAACGACCACTATTAGAAGATAATTTATTAGTTCTAACACAGGAGTGATTTATATAGATACATATAGCAGGGACAGAAAGTCCGTTAGAACAATAGTAGGCCTGCTAACAGGACATTGTATGCTTGAGAAACACTTGAACAACCTAGACCTCCCAGAGGAAACAGCATGTAGATTCTGCCAGGCGGAAGAAGGGACTGCCGTCCATGTGGTTGTGGTGAGGGTGCTTTATTTGGCCGAATAGCGTTCCGTACACCACTCTTACGCAAGCAAAATAAAATAAAACAGCTGCAGTGGGCTAGAGAACATCAACATTGGATAATTGGTGAATGGAAAAATATTTTGTAGACCGATGAGCCCAAATTTTAACCCTTCAGTTCCAGAAAAACATTCGTTCGAAGGTCAAAAGGAGAACGAGCAACAGAATCATGTGTGGTACCTACAGTCAAGCATGGGGGCGGATTGGTAATGTTTTGAAGTTGTTTTGGCGCCGCATCCGTAGGAGACTTAAAATAGATTGAATTTTAAGAAAAGACCGCTACCGGGAAATTTTGGAAACGAATGCTATACCATCTGGAATGTGAATAATCGCTAACTATTTTATATTTCAACATGGTAATGATTCGAATCACACTTCTAAACTGTGCCGCAAATATTTAGAATCAATGGAACGTGAAAGCAGTATCAAAATGATGAAATAGCCTCCTCAAAGTCCAGATGCTAATCCCGTAGAGCTTTTGTAGGCGGAACTCGATAGGCAGATGAAAATAAGTCCTCCAGCTTCCACGGAATCCTTGTGGAAACAACTACAAGAAGTCTGGCTTAAAATAGAACCCACTACTCCGATAAAATTGATAGAAAGAATGCCGCAAGTGTGTGCGGCAATTATTAAAAGTCAAGGTGCAACACTATAATTTCTTTTTCAGTTTCTTAATTTCTTTGGGTGGGCAAATAATTATAGCCGGTAGTGTACGTCTTGACTTTGAAAAACAAACGTAGAGAATTCTAGAAAGAAAACGTACGTAAAATATTTTACTATAAAGCATAAAACGACACTAAAAATCCCTGATTCCACTCGCCCGTCCAGCCGAAACGATCCAAGCTAGGGTAGGAGGTCATCCGTTCATAAAGCGGATAGCCTATAAGGCTACGAGCCGGCGTTATATCGCCATCTCGCTCTCTCATAATCCGGACGATTATTTTAACCACCTGTTTCACCCTATCTCGTAACCCTAGCTCTCCCACTAGCAACTCGAGGCTAGGGAAAACGGTAGGATCCAGAATACAATGGCTTAATACCACACGCTTCACTGTTTGGGGGTGGTGTATCTCCCCTTGTGTTTGTGTGTCAGGTCCGCTTTCCCTACTTGACCGAAAAGCGACATCTTCCGCTAGAAACTGTCTGACACCTGCTCGTTAGACGGGACATGTAAAATACATAACCTTTGCAACGTATTATTTCCTGGCATGGCGTATTCGTATAGTTTCCATCTCTCGATATCTTTCTCTTGTTTTTGTCCTTTTCTTTTTCTTTGATTTCGTTTTGCACGAATCGCAATCGGAGAAAGAGGTGGTCCTTTTCTTTGCGGGTTAGGACCGGGATTGTCACGAGTGGGCCGGTAAATAAGTTAAGACGTTTGTGACTGATGCCGGTTTTGGGAGATTGATGCTGGATGTTTCTTTTATTCCCGTCGTTTATTCCCTTTAAATTGGATAAAAGTGGATTTCGAAGGTGGTTTGTCAACGTACTGAGTTTGATTCCTTTTCTTTTTAATTTAATGTTTATAACAAGGACTCTTATTTATTTTTGAGAGATAAGACCTCAAAGAAATCTTCCAATCTTAAATGATCAATTTGGTTCTTTCCTAAAACATTTTAATTCTTTTAGATTTTGTCCCAGAGTTTTGTATAACTGGTTTAATTTTAATTACCTTGTACATAGTTCTATTATTACCCAAACAAATATACCGCATGTCCCACTTTAATTTTATCGGAGGAATATGAATCCTACAAAAAAATTCCTCATACCATTGTTTATTTGTCACATCGGTGGCCACAAAATGACGGTTTTATTTCAACGTAGATAACACTGTAATCGATGAAAATACCATAGCTTTATTTTTTTATAGAACCCCCTATTTTTTATTACATATTGCAATTCTACGCTAAAAAATAAATAACATTTGTCTGAAACATCTTTTTGGTAATTTCGTAGATGGTGCTGTAATTGGTGAAAAAGATTACCTTTATTTATTCTAATGGAAATCCCCATTTAACATTTCACCAAATTTTCATGACAAAAGAATGTTTCAGACAAAAGTTACCTTACCTTTTAGCATAGAATTGCAGTATGTAATAAAAAATAAGAATTTCCAATAGACAAATAAAGCTACCCTACATTCACCGACTACAGCGCCATCTACGTTGACACTAAAATCGTCATCTTGTGGCCCCCGATGAGACGAACAACCTGTGGAGATACTCCTCTGTTAAGATTAAAATGGGACACCCAGTATATTGTAATTGTAACTTCCACCAAATCTGCCAAAAAACGCCGTCCTTGTCATAGATAATGCGCCTTACCGCAACGTGCAAATCAATAAGTCGCTTACCACTGTTAATAAAAAAAAGAGGATATGATAAAGAAATTTACAGAAAAAGGAATTCCTCTCCATAATTCCACGTTAAAACCTGAATTATATGAACTCATAAAGGATCGTAGAAATTGGCATATCTCTCATAAATTTGATGAACTTTTTACAACTGAAAGGTACATAATTTTAAGATTACCTCCATATCACCCAGTTTTTAATCCGATAGAAATGATACGGGCTACTGTAAAAAAGAATGCTGCTGCTAGGAATAGGACTCTTAAAGTGTGTTGTGAGTGTTAGTGGAGGAAAAGTTTAATAAGACTTCTATTGAAGATTGGCAAAAGGTTTGTCAACATGTTATAAAAACTGAAACCAAATAGTGACAGCCATGATTTTGATGAATTATCAGATGGAATTGTAAAAAATTTCGATTTTCATCCAACCATTTTCTTGAACAGAACATGCACTTCCGGAGGCGCATCATTCATGAGTTCGTCTTTCGTTGTTAGACAGTGGGGGTTGGCGTGCTTTCCGTTGGGCTTCCTTCCCCTCTCGCGCCCTCGTTCCTCCCTTTCTTTCCCGGTATTTCCCAGTTTTCCCTCTTCTCCCTCGTTTTTTCACTTTTCGACCTCCCCCCCCCTCCCGCTGCGTTCCCCTTTCGTCTCTCCGTAGCTCCTCTCTCCTTCCCTCCGCTCCGGACGAGTGCGGTAGCGTCCATGAAGCAGCCCCGCGAGAGGCAGTGGGGGTGGGCGTGCTTAAAGCGGAGCTTCCTCCCTCCTCGCCCCCCTCGTTCCTCCCTTTTTTTCCCGGTCTTTCTCCATTTTGCCCAATCTCTCTCGTTTTTTCACTTTTTCAGCCTTCCCTTCCCCCCGCTTCCCCCTCCCGCTGCGTTCCCCTTTCATCTCGCCGTAACCCCTTTCCTCGCTCCTCTCTCCTTTCCTCCGCTCCCGACGGGTGCGGTAACGTCCATGAAGTAGCCCCGCGCATGAGGCAGTGGGGGTGGGCGTGCTTACAGAGAGGCTTCCTCCCCCTTCGCTCCCCTCGTTCCTCCTTTCTTTCCTGGTTTTCCCCGCTTTTCCTTCTCCCTCGGTTTTTCACTTTTTCGACCCTCCCCCCGCTTGCCCCCTCCCACTGCGTTCCCCTTTCGTCTCTCCCTAGCCCCTTTCCTCACTCCTCTTTCCTTCCCTCCGCTCCGGACGGCTGCGGTAGCGTCCATGAAGCAGCCCCACGCATGAGGCAGTGAGGGTGGGCGTGCTTACAGAGAGGCTTCTTCCCCCTTCGCCCCCTCGTTCCTCCTTTCTTTCCTGGTTTTCCCCGTTTTTCCTTCTCCCTCGTTTTTTTTACTTTTTCGACCCTCCCCCCGCATGTCCCCTCCCACTGCGTTCCCCTTTCGTCTCTCCCTAGCCCCTTTCCTCACTCCTCTTTCCTTCCCACCGCTCCGGACGGGTGCGGTAGCGTCCATGAAGCAGCCCCGCGCATGAGGCAGATTTTCTTGCAAAAATGAATCTCTATTCAAGAAAATATTTTTATTTCAAGCCTATAAAAATACCTGGGTAAGTATGGCATCTGTATTCTGATCTGTTGCTACTTTCTAGGACGGCATGACTATATCTCTTGGCAGTAGGTGGCGGCAGTGCTTTTTGAAGATTAGAGGCATAAATTGAGAGATGAACAACAATTTGGGCAGAAGCAAAAAAGCGCTAGTGCTTTTCTATTCTCACATTGTTGTTGCCAGGAGTGATTCCATCATTACCATGAGCTATTTATTATTTTGTTTCTGTAAGCGCTTTCTTGAATGAAGAAAACTATTTACTATCCTTAAGAAAATATTGTTTTGTGTTATAACGGCTATTTACTTATATTAAGAATCGCTTTCTTCAAATCTTCTGCAAAATTTTCTTGAATCAAGTTAACAAATGCCTTATACAAAGAAATACAATTATTTCATTACAAGTATTCTCTTAAGCGGAGAAGAAACGCTAAGAAGATATTTCTTTTAATTTAAAACAGTTATTGTATTGTGGATAATACCCTGTATATCGCGATATTTTAGTTTATACAAGACAAGGATTAGCAAAAAGAATAAGTGAAAAATTCTAAATACGTTTCATAGAAAGAATGTCTAATAATCTTAAATGCAAATACTTCTTGTGAATATATTTACATCCGCTATGAGACGATATGTTAAAAATTCAGATAGTTGCAGTATTAATATCGAGTGAAGCCGAGCAAAATATTTTAATAAGTTTCCTTTATAGAAGCTACATAACCTCGCATTAACATATCGCTATTAATCTCTAAAATATTAAAGTGCATGCTTGTGCATGCCAACCTATGAAAATGCCAAAACAATAGTCCAATAAAAATAGAGAGTATAAAAATTTCAACTTTCTTTTTCTCACTAAGTTCTCCTTTCCGGTGCCAAATGTATCAGATACATAAATTACAAGTTTATTCAAAGTATACCGCTACATTGGCCGTGTCTAAAACGTATCTAATCCAATTATAATAATCATGCAGATCGTACCAGCGCAGATAGAAAGAAACGCTTCGCTCGAGTAAGTAGAACAGACGGGCGAGATTGGTAAACTTAAGAAAATCTATTTACACTGTTATTACTTGCATCCTTTGTTGTAAATTTCTCCGCTCATGGAAACTATAATTATTGTCGGGAAAAATCTTGAAATTACCTTTGCGTTTGTGTGTTGTTGTTTGTTTGTTAGAGTAAATATTATATAATTAATTCACTAAAGTAATATATTTGATTAGGAAAGTGTACATAACACGAATACGTAGAGTATGTATTCATTCCTGGAAATGGAAAAGCGGTGTGTAAATAGAAAAGGTGTAATTTGGTAAATATTGGTGATGATATAGTGTTTATACAGATAAATTGTAAACTATTTACTACATAGATGAGTTTCGTAATAACCTCACTTCACTACTATACTGTGTGCGAATGTATGCAACCACAGTTAATAATAATAGTATATCCGTTTATAGTTCCAATATTACAAAAAAACTAGAAAATTTTAAGCAAAAATATTGAATTACATACATCAAGGACCTTCTCTAGCCCAGGCCTCCTGCTTAGCGCACGGCCCGTGATTCTTTCCGATTAAAATTGGCGTCTAGACAACATTATTAAAGCGCATGCGGTAACGACAGTTTGTTATGTTATCTATCGCAAGAAGATAACACTGCAAGTGATTACTAAGCCCTGCACAATCGGTCTTGTAACTATTTTTGTCAGAGAAAACTTGAACGGTGAATTTTAAAAGATTCAAGATCAACGAATATTGTTGGGCTAACTTAAAACTGTTGTTCAAATCAGCTAAAATATCGAGTAATGCCTGCTCTTTATTAGAAAGACTGAATGTATGAATAAAGCTGAATGTCGTCAGCATACGTCTTAGAGGTTTTCACCGGCGTTGGCAAGAAGATGGTATAAATAATGAAAAGCAAAGGGCCTAATATAGAGCCCTGGGGAACCTCACACACCAGAGGAACGGACTCAGAGACGCCGCCAGGTAGTCTAAGGGATTGAGTCCTGTTGAAAAGATAACTATTAAAAAATTGGATAGCATCCGATGATAATCCTATATAGTTTAAGATAAACAGAAGAATTTTATGGTTCAAAGTGTTAAAAGCCTTACTGAAGTCTAGTACGACCAAAATGGAATATTTACCTTTGTCGCGGACGACAATTAAGTCATCAGTTACATTTAATAAGCAGGTCGTACAACTACATATGTCCAGAACGAAATCCGGATTGAATCTCTGGTAAAATGTTATTTACATCTAAATGAGTTCGAAGCTGGAAGTTATTGACTTGTTTCTAAAACCTTGGGCAAGACCGGCAACAAGCTGATAGGTCGCAAGTCTGAGAAATGCTCGGGATTAGATTTTTTTGGAATAGGAATGACTATAGCTCGTTTCCAGGAGGCAAGAAAGGTGTTTGATAAAATACAAGAATCTACATTAGTGATATGAGGCAAGATATAGGGGCAGCAGGGTTTTATTAATCGCAGCGAAAGCCCATCGCAACCATAAGCATTACTCTTGGGTTCATTAATGTACTGTAGGAATATCAACAGTCGCAAATGAGAAGTTAGATATATCACTGTTGAGTTTAGATTTTAAACAGAAGTTAATTATATCAGAAGCACCATATACCGCGTTCGTAAGTTCCGTATTAAAGTCAACCGCTTAAACATATGGACGGTATTACAACGTTTGCCCGCTATGTGGGAAGTGCGCGTAGCGAATCAAGGACGCTTCAGCACAAGTGGCAACACTACATATTCGCGATATCTTTTAAAGTTGCCTTTGTTCCAGCACATTACAAATTCTACAGAATACTTTAGTTCCATTATAGTTCAAATCCGAAAATTCACTGATAAATTTAGTGGCTTTATTAACCAACGGTCGTTAATTTTTCTTGCGTATGTTAGACACACTTACATCACTTCTAACCTGGCGCTTTTTTCTCTTATCTATGCCCGGCATATTCACTTCTTGAATTCTTACAAAGATATCTGTTTTTTTTTTTACAAATCAGGTACCAGTTAAAATGGTTCACTAAAAATATAATTTAAAATCGCATTTAATTTATTCATTTTTTTAATTTCTAACTAAAATTTAAAGATTATAACCTCCATTATATTGTTATTAATAATAATAACAATATTTATTTTTGAAACGAGTCGAAAAGATTTATAATTTTTATCCATTACTAACCAAACCATTTCTCCGTCTTTATTTTTACAACACAATTTGATCATCTTACAACCTTCAAACGTAAGGAAAGGCCTTGGTTGAAAAGCTGACCAATAAAACGAAATCAAACTTTCACGAAGCGAAACTATCTCCAACATCATCATCCAGATGCAAGTCTCCCCGTCTATTCGACTTATTCTCCTTACTTTACATTTAAACCTAGTCTATGCAGGCACAATCTCGATTATTCCATTAACTAACACTTTGCATTCTCGCATTGTTACCACTCGACGAAGGAGGGAAGTAAATTAAATTCAAATTCACTCTTTAGACAATGAGACGAGGGAAAAATAAAAGAGAACGACCGACAACAATAGGCGGGCGGCCTGCTTGGTAGTTCCGCTCTCTGTGCGCGCGTTTGTTCGAATTTCATTGGCCAGAACAAAACAATGTCAATATTAGTTACTTTCTTCGAAGTAAAACAGTGCAATTAAGATCGTTTGCATATTTCTTGAGTTCGCGCTTAAGAAAAAACGACGAGGAGAAGCGGTTTTTAGAACGAGGAAGGAATACTAAAGGAATCTGTTTTATTTTTAGATACTTTCTGCAGTGATCTCCAAGAAGTTGGCATCAAATAATAGGAACAAATATTTTTAGTTTATAAGAGGTGCTTGAAAAAAGATTACCAATTAGTGGAATAACAACTGTCACGTGACTTACGTTACTTACAAAACTTGAAATTTTTTGAAATTGCAAAATCTGAGGCATTTACGAGCTAAGATAGAGGAAAATTGTTTAAAACGTGCAATAGCAACATCTCTTAACGAATAGTGTTTATAATTTCGTTTAAAATTTTAAGAAATTAGTAAATCTATAATTAAAAAAAAAAGAAGTTATTGTTGAAACGCGTGCTTTGATAGTAGCACAACATAACTTAGGCATAAGCAATCGTCAGAATGCTAAAAAATTGCACTTAAATCCATCTACTGTTGCTTCAGCAAGCGAAATAGAAGGGAAACAGCTCCAGAAATCGCCGCAAAAGTTAAACGCCGACCTTCACGGACAAATTGCAATGCGAAAAGCTTCGCCAAGTTAATACCAAAAAGAGATTACAATGGAGACATGAACATCGAAATTGGACGGTAGAAGAGCAAGGTATTGTGGACCGATGAATCCAAATTCGAGATTTTCAGCTCGCGAAGACGATTTATAAGATTTATAGGTGAACGTGCACTACAGCAATGCACAGTCTTTACCGTCAAACACAGCTGTGAGTCGGCAATAAAGTGGGGTTGTTTTGCTGGTACAACCGCAGGTGATCTCGTAAAAATTCAAGGCATAATGAGAAAAGAGCAATACAAACAAGCATCTTAGAGGAAAATGCATGGGTCATAATTTTGTATTCCAACAAGACAATGACCCAAAACACACAAAATTATACAAGCAATATTTAGAACAGTTGAAAGAGGAAGGGACACTAACAATCATGAAATGGCCGCCCCAAAGCCCGGGTTTGAATCCCATCGAGTTATTGTGGGAAGAACTTCAGCAGATGACATGTGGAACAAACTACAGGCAGTATGGGCTCGAATAACTCCGGAAACATTGTTAAAATTAATTACAAGGATTTAGGTCAAATAAATAATTTTAATTGTTAAAGCTGTATATTTGTGTATTCTTAAATACCAAATACATATTTTAATATTTTTATTTAAATATTTAATGTTTTACCCTGAAATTTGAGGTGCCCAAATACTTATGAACGGTAGTGCAAATCATTTACAAAAAATATATGAATGAAGATATAAGATACAACAGAAAACGCATATGAAAAGGGAAATCCAAAAACATAAGAAAGCTACATTACCCTAAAGTAGAATCCAGAGCTACCAGAAGCAATTCAAAATGTTTTAAAACCTTTTAATTTAACTGTTATCCACAAACCATATAAAAATAACAATAGGATTTTTACCCAAAGAAAAGGTAGAATATATAAACAAGGCATACGTTATTTAGAAAATAGACTGGAATAATTGTGACGCATGTATGAGATGCGGTCCACGTATTTTAAGCCTTAGGTATCCAGCAAGAAGGTAATCAAAAACATATGCTACCTATAATAATAATTTGGCAGTTTATAGTCATTACTCAGTTAAGTGAGACAATCAGAAGTTAAGCGGGATATGGGAAATTCTCGAAATGTCCAAAAGTAACAAAATTTCTCACCTTAAAAGGAAAAATAACGTTCCAAAATTGCTCAGCGCTGTTCAGAAGGAACAACGTGTCGAATGTAGCCGAAACTTTCATTGAGCTGTACGAAGCCGACCAACACGAACCAAATAGTGACTAGGGCTGAAACAATGATTCTATACCGCAATCCTTTGTCTAAAAAAAGGCATCGGAAAAATGAGCCCATCCCTAAGAAGGCCAAGGTGACAAAAAGCACAATTTTTTGGGATAGCGAAGGCATCTTGTTAATTGACTTTAAAGAACACTCGACACCACAATAAACGCAATTATGTTATGCCGGCTTGCTACGCCAAAGAAGACAAGCCATCATCGAGAAACGCAGAGGAAAGCTGGGACGAGATGTCTGGCTCTTGCACGACAATGCTCCGTACAGCTGCAACTTCTAACTCTATTGTGCGTTAGGGAGAGATTCACGGAACTCGATCACCCACCGTACAGTCCCGACCTAGCCCCAAATGACCATCTTTTATGTTCAAAATTAAAATCAGAGCTAAGAGGGAGACAATTTAACACCAATGAAGAGATCCATGAAGCATCTTGAGGACAAACAACCATCGTATCCAGTGGTATTGAAGCATTAGTTAAACGATCTAAAAAGTATATTGAAATAGCAGGAGATTATAGTGAAGAATAGAGATTTTTCTTCTACGCGTCCTCTTTCTATGCCAGGCTTAGAATACGTGGACCACACCTCACGTATAGGACAAACCCAACAACACTTACATAAAAGAATTAACAAGAGAAGAAATAAAAGCGCTCTTCGCTCACGAAATTCGAAGAATTTTGTTATGAAAAACTCATACAGAGTCACTATGGAACGTTTAAAAGAATTAACGCTCATAATCATGGTATTAAAACAAAAACATAGTTATAAAAATTATAAAAGAAATGTTTAATATAAAGAAATTCCAACCAAAGACACAATAGGAAGGACTGTGGGGTAGTATAGCAAATAACATTAAAGTATCAGTACACTCCGCAACATACAAGTTATTAATTAATTAGTCCGGAACAGCTGATAAGTTACGCATTACGGACAATGTCTTCGGTTATCGGTAACAAGGTACACGGGCTCGTACGTTGTTCGGATATCAATGCTTCACAAAAGCCGTTCAATTGTGAAACATTAACGATTTTCTCATCCAAGTTCGTCAAAGTCGGCAAAGGTCGCCCAATTGCGTAGCATGGGTGAATCTCCGTGAACTGTTGCAAAAGTTAGCTTCAAAATGCCGCCCAATTGCGCCGTTCAGATGGGTTCCTTCTGTCCAGCTGGAGGCCGTTGCAGTAGAGACCTAGCTATGAAATTTTGCACGATTTATATACCCGTATCAGGAGTGACGTAGCTTTTTTTGTTAATGACGCATTGCGACCTTGTACGTGACGCAGAAGCAAAACAATTTAAGAAAATACATCGTTGTGCAAGTTCCGTAATGATTGAATTTACATAATACATAAAGCTCAACGTAAAAAAGCAAAATACAAGGTACACTCTTGCCCAAAATAATGGGTTCTGGTGAAACGTAAAGCCATCACCTATCCACCATCTATGGACGCGCGTTTCGATGTTATACATCTCGTCAGCATGGCTTTGTGGAAGGTAATGGCGTTTCAAAATTTTAAATCGTATATATACGAAGTAGATGTTTACATGTACGCATGAGGAAATCTAATTAGATATCCTCATTTGTACGTTTTTGTCGAGTAAATTACTGCAAACGCCTCTACAGAACTGAACAAATCGTATTGTTCCAAATTTTCACGCGACAGCAGTCGGGGGGGCTACTGTCGCAAAAGTTAGAAACGGTAAAAATATAATTCTATATTCTTCTCCAGATCAAAGAGTCTTTAAATCGGACTTCAATAATTCATAACAGTATATCTGATGAGGGCTAAACAAGCTTTTATGCAAGCACAAATTAAGGCCGTAAAAATTTGTTCTTAAAAATTAAGAATAAAGGTTTGTTTCATTTGACTTTATGAGCGGTCATTGTATATAACTGATAAGCTAACTACGTATGGTAATTTTTTCGTAGGTTATCCTAATATGCATGGCATCAAAAGCGTTTATGTTGTTAAGATAATTTATCTGATTAGAACGCTCGGAATTTAGCGTAAATATCTAATTTAATACAAATGTTAGTCATTCTCGGGATTCGTTGATGCTACAGCGTAGATTTTCCTCTGTAATTAGTGTTAAATAAAGGCGGCTATGACTCATTTGTCAATTATTGTGTGAAACAGTTGACAAAAACCGTACGTCGTTTGTAGTGACATTGAAGGTATTGATTTATTTTTGTAGTGGCTGGGAAATAATCTACAGTCTTACTTCTTCGTTGTAATTCCTTTTAAAATCATACTCGTACAAGTTCATTAAAACATTAAAGCAAAATAATGATTAACTGTTCTCACTTATTTTCAAAATCAACGATTCTTAGTCATAATCGAATTCAGCACGTTGAATTCATTAAGAAATGGCTATTTTAATTTTTTGTTGCCCACTGTTATTTACAAGGTCACTTAATTCAGTCATTTCAAAGCGCCGTTTTTGTCCCTCGATACCTATGTCCTGGTGGCCCCAGAAATCGATCACACTTACATTTTACCCAGATTATTAAAACGACCGTGACCCCCCATTGTCTACGCCCGCATGTGGATGCCAAAGCTGAACGAATGCAGCACGCTGATCCCGCGTAATCCACAAACAATAGTGGAATTGGTGTGGTACTTTTGAAATATCTAAATTTCAAAATTAGACTTAAAAGACAATAAATAACTTAAGCAAATATTTAGATTACAAATTGTTTTAATAATAAGATTTTAACTGATTCAGAAGAACAAGGCCTAGAATTACATCTTTCCCTAAGACACCATTATTAATTCAAACAGGGTCTTTTTTAATCTACTTCCATTGACACACACAACCCAATAATTCACTAAAATCTAACAATCCCGTCCTTTTCTTTACCTAATTTTTTAAGGTAAAGAAGAAGACGAAATTATCTCTCGCTACTGAGGAGATGGCGAAATATTCAGGGCCTTATTAATTCCCTCGGAATTTACCTTGCACGACGATGGAGGAATAAATATCAAATATCTGCGGTACTCTCACCGGGCGTCTCGAATCCGCACGGAGTGTTCTTCAGGAATACGATGACTTCGTTTGGGTTTTTTTCATTTCTTTGTTCCTTATTGACATTTTAATAATTGAGGCTTCCCGAGAACATTCTGCTGGATGTTTGATGAAGCTATAGACGTATTACGAGAGTAGTCTGAAAAGTTTCCAACCTAACATAAAAATTTAATTTTATTTCTCAATATAGTCTCCTTGTAAGTCTATACACTTGTCTCAATGATGCTCCCATCTTTTTAATCCGTCCAAATAACAGTTGGCATCTTGTTCTGCAAACTAGACATTTATGAATGAGATGGCCTCCGCATTCGATGAAAATGACTGTCCTCCGAGCGGAAGTTTGAGTCTAGGAAACGGGGGCCAGATCTGATGCATAAGCTGGATGGATCGAACCTCACTTTGTGAAGTGTTGCCATGGTGGCCACTGAAGTGTGAAACGGTGTTGTCTCCGTGGAACAAATTTTTTATTGTTCTTCAAATGCGATCGTTTTCACGCAATTTCTGCCTTCAGCTTGACAAGTAATGATTCATAGTAAGCCTTCGTTATTGTTTTTCCAAGTTCTAGATAGTCTGTGCCTCTACCGAAAAGCTATCGCCATCATTTTCCCGGCCGATGAAACAGTGTTCGCATTTTTCTGAGCTTCCACTACTATGATTGTGCCTTGGCTTCAAGAGTGTACCAGTTCCATCTACAGCCATTAATCGACGCCAAAACCCCTTAAACTGCTTCAACTTCTTCTTCCTGTGGTTCCTTCTACTATGGTTCTCATGGTGGCTATTCGTATCTTACTAGCGACGCTCTGAAAAGGTCTATTGAGCTGCAATTATACCATTTTCTATGGTTTATCAGTCGGGAGAGAGTCTTCTCCTTCCTATGCTTCTTTTACCTTTGATTTCTTCCTGTATGATGAGTAGAGTAACCTAAACTTGCGGACTCGCATAGGCGTCGGCATTACGGGTTAATATAAAAATACGAAAAATTCATAAATAAACTAAACCGGTAGAGAAGCAGGCATGTAGTGTCGACCTTGAATATAAATCATGTTAAACCGCGCTGAGAGAGATTTCGTTTTAGTACCGGTTGAGCTGTTGCAGAGATTAGTCAAACGGTCAACACTAAAGCAGTGTTTCGTAAATCTCCTAAACGTTTAAAAGAATTTCGTAAATGTTGTCCAAATATTCCAGAACCTCTTGAACCAATTTTAACGCGATGGGGTACTTGGCTAACAGCAGCTTCTTACTATTTGATCCATTTTCAACAAATTCAATCAGTTATAATGCGATTTAATCGGAATGAATCCAAAGCAATTAGAGAAAGTCAAAGAGAATTTCAAATTCCTCAACTTTTAGAAGATTTAACAACAATATGTAAAAATTATACAGTATTACTAGATGCCATCAGAAAACTACAATGTACTGAATTGTCATTGCACATAGTGGAGAGTGTAAAAAATAAATTATACACATTAAATGATACGCCAGGATTATGCGCTAGTCAAAAGTTGGCAGATGTTTTAAGGAAAAATCCCCATTTTAATACTTTAGAGGCCGTTTATAATAAGTGTAAGAATAGTGAACTTTTAAGTGATTTTGAAAAACAGTTTCTACATGCAAATGTAACTTCCATAGATGTGGAGAGATCGTTTTCTATGTATAAGAATATTTTTTCTTGTCGACGCACAAGGTTTTTTACAAGAAGTAACTGTGGAAACATATGCAATGATGCAAGTTTACAGTAGTTCACATCCTGATGTCTCTAATTTGTTGAATAATTAGCAAGTAAGTTTATTTATGAATTTTTCGTATTCTTATATTAACCCGTAATACCGACGCCTATGCGAGTCCGCAAGTTTTGGTTACTCTAATGATGAGTGTGGTAGAATGTGTTAGCATCTGTAGATAATAAACAAATACCATCAAGCTTCCGGATAAAAATGCGGTTGTTACAATAGCCACTACATAACCACAATTTATCATTAATCTTCAACACGTGTCATGTATTAAAAATTAATACAAGGAAAGAATATTGCAATCTTGTAATTCGTACGTTAAGAAATATTCACAGCGCTATTAAAGCAAAGAAGAAATTATGGGGTTCTAGTGTTGCTGTGACAAGAAAAAAACGGCGCTCATATGAAGCTGTAAAGTGTAGATTTAAGAGGTTAAAGTCTTCACATCAATTATACAGGTAAGAAATCGCAGGCCAACTTCCATACATTTTTTTCCTTTTTAGATGGGAGGCATCATTACAAAAAGGAGGAACAAGAAAAGAGCAATTGTTAAAAATTTCTGAATACGTTTTTAATAAATTTGTAAAATATGAGAAATGTCAATTTCCCGAACATCATTAATGGAACTCGTTGAGTTGGCTTTAAAAGATCTTAATATGTTTATTGCATTTTCTTCATTTAATACAGAAAAATGTCTATGCTTTCTTAAGATTTATACATTAGGCTTCCGTTCTCTAACAATTTCTTATTTAACCTCGCAAAAATCTGTTTGGAAGCTGCTAGGCGTTCTGGAAAGCGTCTGACATATTAGCTGCGAGCAGCAGTTGCACTTTTACTAGTTAATATATACTTAGTCGGTCACTAAGTTCTGTCACAAAAGTTTTTCTATAAATTCAAACGCGTAGCATGCGACTGATAAAAACAAACGACTAATTGAGGTTGTGTCATTCATTCTGAGTCGTTTGACGTTAAAGGTGTTGCGAACCAATAATAAATAAACATGGAATGGAGCCAAAGAGAAGATCGTGTTGCTGTAATTGCATTACATCGTTGCGGACATTCGCCAAGTACAATCTTCAATCTCCTGAAAAAATTGAAATTTACGAAAAGGTTTGTTTATCGTACCATTGAAAGATACAGTGAAACTGGTAGTGTCGATGACAAGGAAAGATCTGGCCGTCCTCGATCAGTTCGCACTCCGGCTGTCATTAAAGCTGTAAAGGCAAGCATCAGACGAAATCCTTTCCGAAAACAGAAACTATTGTTGTTGATGGGTGTGACTAAAAGCACAATCAAAAATATCCCGAATCAAGACCTCAAGTTTCGCGCTTTCAGAAGAAAAAGCGGTCACTTGCTCAACACACGTCTGAAAGGTTTAAGGCTTCAAAGATGCCGAGTCTTATTAAGGCGATACGCTAACAACAATCACCGCCGTACCCTATTTTCCGACGAGAAAATCTTCACCGTTGAGGAATAATTTAATCGGCAAAATGATCAAGTGTATGCTTCCAATAGTGAAGAAGCAGGTGCGGTCGCTCCCCGTGTTCAAAGGGGTCACCATCCATCCTCAGTAATGGTTTGGTTAGAGGTGTCCTATTTCGGACCAACTGAAGTTCATTTCTGTGAGAAAGGAGTGAAAACCAGTGCCCAAGTCTAACAAGAGACGGTTCTGGAAAATATAGTAAAACCTCTAAGCCAGAACTTATCCAAAAACCAGGATTGGGTCTTCCATCGCCTGCTCACAAGGCCAAAAGTACTCAGTGTTGGTTTCAAGCGAATAACATCGACTTTATCAAGCATGAAGATTGGCCATCTTCTAGTCCCGATCTTAATCCTCTGGATTATAAAATCTGGCAAGCTTTGGAGGAGAAAGCCTGCGCTAAATGCCATGGAAATTTAGACTCGCTAAAAGCATCTGTTAAGAAGGCAGTGGCGGAGATAAACCTGGAAATGGTGCGTAATACGATTGATGACTGGCCTCGCAGATGAAGCGCCTGTATTACAAAACGAGGGGATCATTTTGAATAATTTTTTAATATCTTATTGAGAACACTATATTGGTCTATTTTATCAATAAAAGGTTGTTATTTTCTTTTCTGTTTTATTTAATATAATGATAAAAGTTGTGACAGAGCTTTGTGACCGACTAAGTATATTTGAAGCATGTCACTTCTTTCTTGGATACTAAATAGTAAAAAAGATAACAATGAAAAGCACATAAATGCTATCACGCACGTTTATTGTTCGTAATATGTCAAAATTAATATTATTCTTTTATTTCCATCGCACACTATCATGCCACGAATATTTCTACATTGTTGCAAATAAATAGGAAGCTACTGGATAAAAATATAAAGTGTATTATATCACTGAAATCAGAACAAAATATGCTTTTCAACTAATGAAAAATATACGGGGTGTTTCATTTTAAAAAATACAGTTTTCTATATATCTTATAAAATGAATAGTCATTTGTTTCTTTCTAAACACTAACGAAAACTTTGTAAATAACCCTGCAATTCGGTTTTTGGTTCATTTTAACAACTTAAAAAATAAATGAGTTATGATTAGAGCGGGCCAAATTGCGCCATCCAACAGAATCGGAATCAGGCGCAACGGCCGCTTATTGTAAATAGCGTATATGTGAGTCACAGCAGATATGTGATATTTCGAAATTAATACACAAGAGTAAAAAAATAAAAGCTGACGCAATAATAATGTTTAGTAATTAGAGCGGAAATATATATGTACATTTCATTATGATTTTTTATTTGATTGAAAACGGTATGCGTTGTAAATGGGATGTAATAAGGAAATAACTGAGAAACTGAACGCTTTTTTTATTCTGTTGTACTTAATAATGTAACTGTAAATAAATTCTATCCTTCTTAATAATGCGGATAGGCTTGTTTAAAAAGTTGCACCATCAGATAAGTTTCCACATTTGCCTCGGTGAAGGATGTTCGCCGAGACGAAAAAATGTTCTTATATTTCGAAAACGACCGTTCCACGTCTACCGAAGTAAGACAGGCGTAATTAAAATAATCTTTAGACTTAGTCAAGGAATCTGCAGATGCCCCATCGCACATTTGTCTTAATCTCGTGTAGTCCGGATTCTTTTTTAAAACACTATCGAACTTAGCTAAAACTCGTCCACTTGTTGCATCGTTTATACTGTGTAACAATGTACTAACTTCGTCCATGACTTGCACTGATTCTACCAACGACAATCCAGAATTTTGCAAATTTTCTATCGCGTCTACTAACCCTTTGTAATTGTTGCTAATATTCTTTAGATGTGTTTCAATAGAAATATCGAGAAATCCCTTCTGGCTCATCCTAATAGCTCTAGCTTCGGCAGGGACGAATTGCAAAATAACGGATTTGACTTCTTGAAAATGTTCATTATAATAAAAAGCGGCTTTTAACCACGTTCCCCAACGCGTAAGAATGGGCTGTGGTGGTTCTCGAATACCAGGGCATAACCTGTGGAATGCCCTAGTCCTCTTAGGACTTTTGAGAAACACTTTTTTTGTGTTTGCTATTAATGCATCCACCTCCGGGTAACACTCTCGAATAGTTTGTGCCACAAGATGTAAAGCATGGACTTTACACGTAACATGTAAAAGTCCTTCACACTTTTCTTTAAGGGAACGGCCTACACTACACATTGTTGCTGCACCATCGCTCATGAACAACAACAGTTGACTGGTTGACACTTGAAATTTTTGTAACGTTTCGAGAACTACGGCCGTAATTGCTTTACTAGTACACTGTTTTAATCTTCTGCTGGCTAATAGAATTGCAAAATTTGGTTTAATAGGATCTAATACGCGCACTATTATATTCAAAATAGAATTTTTTTTGCAATCTGTCGTCTCATCAAGACATAGCCACAGCTGTTTATCTTTTAATTCGGCTTTAATTCGATTTTCAATGTCCTCACGTATTCGTGGAATATCTCTCCGTAACGCTGTCCGAGATGGTAGTATCCACTCGGTATTGTATGTACCCCAGAATTTTCGAAATGCTTTTTTATCAAGTATACGAAGTGGTAGACCACATACCATAAACGTTAAAAGCAATTCTAAATGAAATTGACGTTGTTGTGACACACCATTTCTTTTATTTCTGTGGTGTGCGCTATTTATATGTCTTTCACAATCACGTTTGTTCCAGCACAGTAGTTTCTTTTTACAAACTTTACAGAAAATTGTACTCCCATTGTAGTGTAAATCCACAAATTCACTAAGAAATTTATTAACTTTCGTAGGTAATGGCCGTTTATTTTTAATAGTTACGTTAGACTTAATCGCTAAAGCGAGCACACCGACGCTTGTTTCTAGTATGCCACGAAGTGGTGCAAACGTAACATCTGCAGACTCGTCATTTGTTGATGAATAGAGCGCGTCATCCGTAAATGAATAAGCGCGCTGTTAGTTCGTAGCCGTCGATGAATGAACTTTTTTTTTGTAGTGGCCCACTGTGAACAACGCCCTATTTATCAACGAACACCCAAACTGCAGGTGTATATTTGCGCGTCTTCACGACGTAATAGACAGTGGTTTTGGTCCTCGTCCTAATAATTACATATTTAAATTACCTATGTTTACATACATATATGCGCCCGGCAGCCTGATTGCGAGCCTGGCGCGTGGCGCTCTTGGCCCGCTCTAGTTATGATGCATTAAAATGTTATCAAGATACAATGGCCACACCGTACATTCGTAAAGCCAATATTATAAACCAAAGAGAAAGAACAACGACGCGTACTGCAGATAAAAAACTACCTAAAAGCAAGCTGTGTCTACGTAACAAACTACCTTCATCGTATCTAAACCGTTCGCCGATTGTAAAGCTAAAATAAAAACGACCATCGCGTGAGTCATACTCATATCCAACAAACAACCAGGTAAATAAGTTAAAGTTAGCAGAACCAACCAGACGCCTTGTGAAAGTTGACTTGGCGCAAAGTTTTAATAGTAATTATTTACAAAATGTGTACGCAGACCTTTAAGAGATTGCTCCTCGTCGTACAGCGATATCCGCACATTTAACTTTAAAGCTATAAACGTTATACAAACGGCTATCCTTGAGCATGCAATTGATACACGTACATTTATTGCATGCATTGATAGAAAAGTACATAATAACGCGTATATAATTGTTCATTGCTTTATTAAGGCAATCCTTTGACATAAGTGTGAATATGAGTAATATCTGATAATTTGCAGTACCAAATATGGCTAGCTTGATAAATACTGAAGTATCAACGAGAATAACGACACGAAGGTGAAAGTAGAATCAAATTACACAGCGGAATACTTGATTATAAACAACTATTGTGCATAGCAAACGTAAATGGTATTAAATGCACACTGCAGAAGTTAAACTTTCTAATACGGTATTCTAATTCACAAAAAGACAAATTATAAAGACACGAACTAAAAATAGAAGTACAAATTCAAATAAATTTACATGAAACTCTAGACAACAATTAGATCTAAGAATTGTTCTAAACTTATGTATTATATTTGTTATGCAAGCATGTACACTATCGGCCATTAAAGTTGGGACAACTGTTAGAATTTTAAAAGATCTACGAGGCTCATCCGGAAACTAGTACCTATTTGCCAATTAAATCGCAACCAATCGAGATATCCGAACAAACTTTTTATTAGACATATACATGTACTATACATTACTTTTCTACATAGCCACCTCGTAAATTAAGACACTTGTCGTATCGTGGGATGAGATTTCCTATGCCGACGTCGTAATCCTCCACCGCCAGTGTGGCGAGAAATGTAGTGACCGCTGTTTTGAGGGCGTCATCGCCGCGGAAATGTTTTCCGCCTAGAAAATCTTTCAATTTTGTGAAAAGGTGGTAATCCGACGGTGCCAGGTCTGGGCTATAGAGTGGGTGATCGAAGACTTCCCAGCGAAACTGCTGGAGCAATTGGCGTATTGTTGCAGCAACATTGGGACGGGCATTGTCGTGCAGCAACACAATGCCCGACGACAACAGGCCTCGCCGCCGATATTGAATTGCCCGCCGCAACTTCTGTAGCGTGGCACAATATGCTTCCGCATTCATGGTGGCCCCTCGAAGCATGAAGTCCAAAAGCAAGAGACCATGTCTGTCCCAGAAGACGATTGCCATGAGTTTACGAGTCGAGTCTGCTACTTTGAACTTTTTGGGTCTGGTCGGTAAATGAGAGTGATGCCATTCCATGGACTGGCGTTTGCTTTCGAGCGTTGAGTAAGCAAGCCACGTTTCATCGCCTGTAACAGTGTGTGACAAGAATGCATCACCTTCAATCGTGTCGTCCCAGCATAGCCGTAACAGCTGGAGCAGCCAACGGAACTCGGCACGCGCCTGTCTGATGCGATGCGTAAACATCTGCCGGGTGGCAAAACAGTTCAAATTTGTACACATTCATCATCACTAGCGCAGCGTGAATTAAATCAGGCGAGCGGAATACTAGTTCCAATGCAATCCGCCAGACTACTTGATTACGCTGCTTAAGATATGCCTTACAGATATTATAATTCTTGATTAGTTTTTTTATTATTATTCGCTTTATTACTTCTTTTTCGGTATTATAAATATTGAAGAAACAACACGCCTATGGCGCGAGGAACGATTATCTTTATTAATGAGTGGCCTATAAACATGTTTACAAAAGACAGAATGAGAGAAAGAGGTCTAGGGGGTCGTAAAATTTTACCTGCGTGTCTCCGATTATAATACGAAGTAATTCTTACCATACTCGCTGTGAATCAATCTGTTAGTAAACCAATTTCGATAATACGGATATTCAGTTGCAGTGTTTGTAGAAGTACTACTTTAAAAATGCCGAAAGGAAAGCCTATAACTGTAGAAAAACGATCGGCTATTCTCACATTACACGAGGAAGAATATTCCGTGCGTACGATTGCGGAAAAATTGCAAGATACAAAATCAATTGTGGATTATACTATTCACCGATACCGAGCCACCGGGACATTAGAAGACTGTAATCGCCTAAGGCGGTCAAGAATGACAGCGCGTGCGGAAGATCAACGCCTTACAGTGCTGAGCAAACGAAAGCGAACCAATCTTGATAAAATGTTGCAAGCATTATTGTTGCCTACATGATGTCGATTATCTAATACTTTTTAGACTGTATAAAATTATATGTTTTAAATAGGAATCAATATATGAAGCTTATTGTTGTGCGCTATTACAGTGGCTTCCTCCAGGCTCTGTCCTAGGACCCTTCTTGTTAGTAGTATACTTATAGCAATCTTTGTAGCTAGTTACACATGACATAGATCAATGAATTTAAATATAAAAAAAATTAATACATATATAAAGATAAAACAAAAATGATATTACATTAAAATGGAATAAAACAGAAATACTTTATCCTCTTATAGTCAGAAGATTTCATACCACTTTAAACTGCTTTTAAATTTCACCTTACTGTTACTGAACATTTACAACGAATCGTCCAGTGTACAAATCTCTGTACATACATATAAAACGCATTCTTTCGGCGACAAGGCAGTAACTTAACCTTCAGCCGTACAATGCCCAAGAACAAACAAGACACGGACGCTATCAATTTGCTTCGTTTCACCTAAAACAATACCTCGTTTGCGTAACCGAATCTACGACTTGAAAACGAGACTAGGAAATACAATGAGCGACCGCTAATCTGAGCGTAGGATACTCCAGCTATACAGGGTGTTCGAAAAAGTAACAACAAGTAAATTAACTTTGTTTAGGCTTCATTATCTTTGGTAAACTTAATTTCGCATCGCTTGTAGACTTAACGCTCCCAAAAGAACGAGAGCACTCCTTACAACGTTTAAACCGATACCCTTTTCCTGGCAGAAAACAATTTTAAATAAAAGAACTCGGCCATCCACTACTCGCCCCTACTCAAATGTAGCGCGAGAAAGAGTTATTTTGAAAAGGAACGAAATAAAATCGGACCTTTTACGAGCTGCGGCAAAGTTAGTGGCTAGCCGGGTATCTGGAAGCATGCACTCCGCTATTCCGGTCACGTATGGGCAACACCAAACCCAAGGAGCAATTATTTTCGCTTGAAGACAGCAAACAGGAAAAGTTTTTTCTTCGCGCCCCATTCTAACACGGGAAACACATCAAGATCACCCTTAAAGAGCTTAGAAGGAACGATATTAAGAGGTGAAAGCGACCTTTTTGTGACTGAAACTATTATTCCGAACAAGATTGATACTCTCCTTGCTGCGTGCTTCATTAAATTGATTTACCATGTTACGTCTTCGATATGAAATATCAGGGGAAATACCAATTTTTTTACAATATACTGTCAGTATGACTGAAGACATCTGGAATCTACCAAAATATATTCCTTACCTTGCCTTTGATGAGGAAAGATTACTCTGAATCAGCGGTTTTTAATGTGAGTTCCCTGGAATTCTGCAGTTCCGTAGGAACGGTGAAGCTTAAAATGGAACTCTCATCTTTGTGACTTTCATTTGACGTCCAAAAAACAAATGAAATCAAGAAGGAGAAACGAGGAATTTCTTTAAACATTCACCACCCCAACACGCATTTGCCTATTTTGGCAATAACCATAAAATTTTTTGATTGCAAATCCTATCAATTCTTTCGAAAGCATGTGGCCAACAGCTGTACTGGTTCTTCCACAAAAATACCAAAATGGTTGGCTTAAGGATGATGATGTTTGTTTGGTTACAATGACAACAGTAAACGAAAGATAATGACGTTGACAATCTTAAATTATTGAGTCAAAATTTCGACCCTAAATAAAGAAGAGTTAGTATAATTGATTAACAAGAGAAGTTCTCACAGAAACAAAATCACTTATAATTTAAAAAAGAAACAGCATGATATAATTCAAAAGGCCTACAGCAGGAACATTTACACAAATCGCCGCCTAGCAAATCATTTAATTCCACGCTAAATCGCAAAATTAAAATATTTGACGCATGGCATACTCCTAAATCTCCCAACATTAATCTTCACCGGCGATTTCGGACAAAAAAACCCGAGGGATTATTATATTTGCTCGCGTACACAGCCAAATACATAGTACATCCGATGTATTCCGCAAGAGAGTTGAAATCGAAGGATTTGGGACGTGGTGGTGGTTCCCGATGCGAGATGTTGTTTATTTCGATCACGTCGCTATTCATAACCGGATTCGGTTAAATTTTATTAGAACGAAAGGGCGATAATTTGAAAAGGCCCTCTAACGGCGAAGTCGACAACTAGGAGGGTGGTGGGACTGGTAGCCTCATTTCCACATTTCGATAATTTCGAATGTCGACCAATAAGCCTGCTTCCATACAGAAAACGAATTTCCGTTAATATACATGGGACGTAATGGAATTTCGTGTTTTTGAGGTGCTAATAGATACGCGCGAAATTTGAAATTCAAATATTCGAAAGGATGCGAAAGGTTGGTCTACTAATTGGAGATACGAATTCTTCGATGAGGTATTTTCGCAAGACTTGCTTTCGTATAATCTAATTCAAATTGAATCCAATTTATGAGCTTAATGACGAAGGATGAGCCCCTTCCCATTTCAGTTGTCTCACCTAATAACATCTTGGCTAAAACCACTAAAACTATTACGGAAAATGAGCATTGTTTCGGGTATCCACTCTGGCGCAGTAGGTAGTGATAGTGTAGGATCTTTTAAAAATGAGCTTTCCTTCCTTGGCCAAGTTTGTAATACATATTATACGAGGTAGGCGGCATAAATTCTCGGCCTAGCAGGTTTGTACAGGTTCGAACGTGTTTAAACTCCGCTGCGTCATAGTTGCACACGAGCGAGGCCCACACTACATATATTACGACTCGAAGAGTAATAGTTTTTAGTAGCCAGCCAAACAGCGTGACTATTGAAAATGATGAGCGCCCCAGTCAGCCAACTGAACTGATAACGCCTGAAAACATTTCAATTATTGAAGAAATGGTATTAGCAGATCGTGGTTTGAAAGTGGCGAAATTAGCAGTGGTATCTAACATTTCCGAAACATGAACATCGGGTCGTATATGCGTGCGTCGTATGTGCGCGCTCGTTTTTAAACATGTGTGGAGACGACCCGAAACCGATTTTGGAGTTCATTGTCACAGGAGATGAGATAATGGTTCTATATTATGATCCAAAAAAGAACCGATGGATTGGCGGCAACCCGATGAACCTCGTCCCAAGAAGGCGAAAGTCGTTCAATCAACGAAAAACGTGATGACCACAATGGGATTGTGAGGATATTTTACTCATTGACTTTAAAGAAAGAGCGCAATATAACTTTCAACAGCACATATTAATCGTCTTTGTTGCATAAATTGAAGAACAATATTCGTGCAAAATGTCGAGGAAAATTGGCGGAAGGTGTGCGATTATTCCACGACAATGCACCCGTCCATACTGAAGCCATTTCACCAGCTACCATCTCCCAAAAAACAGTCGCCATCACCTTTCCGGCCGATCGGGTGGTCTTGGCCTTCTTCGGTGGACCTTCACCGCTTTTTCTCCACTGCTTTGACTGTTGCTTCGGCTTCGGTGGGCCACCACCACTTTTTCTCCACTGCTTTGACTGTTCGTTCGTCTCCGGCGTGTAGTCATGGACCCACGTCTCATCAACAGTGACGTATCGGCGAAAAAAATGCTTCGGGTGGCGTTTTGTCACTGCCAAAAGCTTATTCGAATCCGTCACGCGTGTGCGTTTTTGGTCGACAGTGAGCAAACGCGGCACCCATCGCGCGGATAGCTTTTTCATATTCAAATGTTCGTGTATGACATTATATACATGCTCGATTGACATGTTTAGAGCCTCTGCTATCTCACGCACTTTGGTTCGACGATCTGCCATGATCATATCATGGACTTTGTTGATTGTGATGGTTTTTGGGGCACTTGGACGTTCATCATCAAACACATTCTTACGACCACGAACAAATTCAACTTTCCAAAATTTCACTGTTGCTAAGAACGGTGCAGACTCGCCATAAACAGCATCCAGTTCGACTTTGATTTCTGCATTGTTTTTCCCTTTCAAATGAAGGTACTTAATCACTGAACGATATTCGATTTTTTCCATTTTCAAAAAACACAAAAGTTACTTGCTTTTGATGACTATTAAAACCAAATTCATTGTTTTTTGCTTGAAATTTTGACAGACGTCATGTGATGGATGGCAGATGTCAAAATCGAGAGCATTTCATTCTCACGTAACGCCATCTATCGAAGGCTAAATTAATGTCAAACCAACCTCGTATAGTCCGGAGAGAACTACAAATGATTATTATTTATTTTCTCATTTAAAGAAAGACCATAGGATTCTTTGTAATAATTGGATTGAAGTTAAGGGAGATTATATTCAAAAATAGAAATTGTTATATTTTACATTATTATATTTTTTCTACACATACACATATATCAGGCCGAGAATTTACCTACCTCGTGAATTATTGTCTTCTAGAGAATGTTTTTCCCGATTGTTGGAAACTTTAACTACATCTATGCCTAAAATTGCTAATCCTGCTGAATATAAAAATTTGTGACCAATAAGTTTTAGAGAAGGTAACTGATGCTCAAATTCCTAGGCATCTGGATGCGTACAACATTTTACCTACTATTCAATCGTCATTCAGGCCCGACCGCGGCTACAATACTGCACTATTAGATATCACAGACGATATTACCAGAGGAATTGATGGCAGCGAAATAACGTCGCTAGTCGTCTTTATTATTTTATTATTCTAGAGCATTTGATTTGATCAATCATGATATCTTGTTAGCTGTTTTAGATTGCATTGGCGTGAGTGAAGGAGTAATTCAATTTTTTAAGCAATATTTATGTACAGAAAAGGAAACAACAAGTTAAGGTTTCAAATAATACTTCATCTCTAAAGCCCTTAACTTCGGGTGTACCATAGGGCAGTGTATGTGGCCCCTTATTATATATAATTTATACATTTGGATTTTTGAACTATACTAAACGTTGTAAATTTCATACGCGGATGATAGCCAATTGTGGTGGTCTAACAATTCGAACTCCAATTCATCAATATTTGCCACGAAATGTTAGACTTGTCTTGGTGGAACAAAACTTTTTCTCCTCAAACGCAGCCGTTTTTCCGCAATTTCTGCCTTCAGCTTGTAAATGGTGCGTAGTATTAACAGCTCCAAGACTATCCCAAAACCAGTCGCCATCGCTTTTCTGGCCAATGGAACAGTGTACTGGTTTATCCAAGTTTCAGCTACAGTTATTAATGGATGCAAAAAAAAAACCCAAATTATTTCACTTCAACAAGGCTATGGAAATATTCATTCGAACGCGCTTTTGGTTCTAAATGAGCAAGCACGAGAAAGCAGACGATGGTGTTTTCCCCAGTCAAAAAAAAATTCTGTATTATAATCAATCTTGTAGAGGGCATTTTAAAGCTAATAGGTTTATAAGGATATTTGCAATTTTAGAATGCTTGGGCTTTTCATTTAAGAACAAAGATTTGTTTCAATATAATACCATTTTTCATACATAACCATACCATTTATAAAACAAATTACTGCTACCCCAAACTTGTTGTTAACTGAAAGGAGTCGTCGGTATGTAAGTTTAAAAATTTTCAACAGTTTGCCCCATGTAATAAAACAAATAAACGTTATTTATGTGTTTAAAAAATCAATTCACGAATTCTTATTAAATGTCGAACTTTACAGCATTCAAGCATTCCTAAATTCGCGGCTATTAGATAGATAAATGTTATTTTTTGCTTTTGTTAATATTTAAAAGTTGTATGTATTTTTCTCTGCCATTTGCCTTTGTAAGATTACAAAGGAGTAATATTATTATTATAAAGATTAGTTTAGCACAAATCCAGAACAACAGGAAAGAATCTAAGAAAACCCTGAACAAAATTGCTAACGCTGTAAAAATTGCACTAACAAACGCCAGAAACAGAACAAAAACCTTTATTATAACAGTACCAACGAGACAAAATACATGAACACCTTTTTTTCTTTCGACTATATATTCTTTTTTTTCTTTTCCCTAACTAACCGTACCTCAAAATTATCGATATTAAATTTCGCAAGTTCCCCTTAAGCGCTGCCTAGCCGAACGCATCTTCGTGAAAATAAACGCTTCATTCTACCGTAAAAAGAGGGCGTAATACTAAAACATAAAGCGCTCGCTCCGGTCGTAAGAAACTCGAAGACATCGCCTACTGCCTTCCTTTTTTTGCGTGACATCAAAAGAAACAAAAGAGAATTATTCGGAGGAATAGAGGAACGGCGTAGGAGATGTGAGGGGACCAGAGAGGACAACATTATAGCGGCGGAAAGCTTACACGCACGGCCAAGTACCAGAGAAGAAAAAAACCTCTTCTGGGAGGGGGTGGACGACGGCGGTAAAACATTTCGTGATTTTGCTTTAACCTTAGTACAAGTGGCGTATGTTTTGTCTCTGTTTTGTACGGAGAGAATTTTGTCGCTTGATGCTTTTTATGTGGTAATGTTCGAAAGAAATGCTTAGAGCAGAAGTAAATCTTTTTTTTGAGTTGTAATTTTTTAGCATGCACGGAGAGGAGGGGGGCGGGGGGAGGTGATGGATGGATGGCGAGAAAAATACAGGAACAAAAAGGAAAACTTCGAGTTCTTGTTAATTAAATAATTGCGGCAAATGGTCTTATGAAGAAATTAAATTATGTTTTAAATGCAATGACATGTCGCAAGCGAGTTTCAAAATTGTTTTATGATTTTTCGCAACCTACTAACACTAATTGACTAATTGACATTGTTGTCTACTCCCTGGTGATAAGACATGCTTACACGCATAAGTTTATTGAGGTATCTGCTGTTATATCTCCTACCCTTTTTGTCATAATACCTAGCACCCTTCAAGCACATAACCATACAGTTATCCCTGTCACTCGTTCGAGATTCTCAGGATCCCTACGAGATTACCGAGACAGTAAGTTTTGTAATATTCTTTGCAAACAAAAGCAGTACAAGTATCGTTTTAATCTTTATGTCTCTGTACACACAATACACGGATAACTATTGTTTTTACAGATACCTATATAAAAGTGCGTACCTTTCAACAATTTTCTTATGGACGTATTTTTGTAGCTATATATTCTTACAATTTGGACATACTACAGTCTATTTAAAGTTATCGGCGCATTATACCTAACTTTGACGTTATATATAATTATAAAAACCTTCGACATCGAGACCTAACCTAACCTAACCAGATTCACTTTACAGGTTCCTGGGAAATGTGAATAATCTTGAAGAAATTTGAACCGAATCTGTAAAATTTAAGGTACAACGCTTTTGTTTGCGATCACGTAAATCTTTAAGAAAGCCTTGATGTCACCTTAGCGTAATGAAGGAAGTTGATGGTATTTTAGGAAGCTAGGGTTTATTTACAAGAATAAAAGCACCACGTCACTACAAAATGGAGATTAATTTTCTGCATTATACTTATTCATTATGTACTTTTGTTAGTTTATCTACAATGTTAATCAAGTTTTTCAAAAGATTATGTATTTTTAATACATTGTTACCCTATGTGTTCATAAATGGATACTTTCTTATCTGAAAAGGAGAAAGCATCTATCGTAGTAACCATTTCAGTGGACTAATAATACCAACAGAATAATATATTTATCAAAGCAACAGCATACTTTAAACCACAGAAATATTTTGTTAGGCAAATACATATTTATGCATAGTTAAAAATCAGAAAAGTTTACATCTGCTAGGCTGGTTGAAATGTTCGCAGAGCGACAACTATGCTCCACTAGTAGAAACAAATTTATAACTATATTAAACGTATTCATCCTTCGTATAAACCCGCAGAAAATTTCAAGTCGATGTGTCATATCAGTCTTTGTTTACAAGCTATCGAAAGTAGACGTGTCATAGTGTTTTTTTTTAAATGGAAAGAATTGAACATCGTGCTGTAATAAAATTCTTTGTGAAAAAAGGTTTAAAGGCAATGGAAATTCATAACGAAATGGTAAATCTGTTGAGTGATAATGCTCCTTCAAAAACAACGGTATGCAAGTAGGCTAAAGAGTTTCAACGTAGTCGAAGATGATCCTCGCTCTGGACTTCCAAAAAGTGCTACTACTGAAGAAATGATTAATTCTGTACATGATATGGTTATGGATAATAGACGATTGACTAAGCGTGATATTGCTGAGGCTACGTGCATCTCAACTGAACGGGTGTTACATATTTTGAAAAATGAATTAGGTCTGAGAAAGCTATTGACAAGATGGGTGCCGCATTCGTTATCTTTAGATCAACAACGCATTCGAGTAAGACTTCCTCAACAACATTTGGCCCGTTTTCAAAAGAATAAAACAGATTTTGTGCGTCGATTCGTAACTACGGATGACACTTAGGTTTACCATTATGATCCTGAACTGCGACAACAAACCGCAGAGTGGACTGAACCCGGTTGTCCAGCTCCGAAGCAAGTGAAGAGATCGAAATCGTCCAAGAAGGTTATGGCATCAGTATTTTGGGATGCAAAAGGAATTTTATTAATTGATTACCTACAAACCGGTAAAACAATAACAGGAGAATATTATAAAAACCTCTTGGACCAGCTGAATGAAAAAATGCGTAAGAAAATACCTGGTTTGCAGAAGAAAAAATCATGTATCACCAAGACAATGCATCTGCTCATACCAGCGGTATTGTGAAGGCGAAATTGAAAAACATCCACCCTATTCGTCAGATCTGGCTCCCTCCGACTTCCGTCTGTACCCGAACCTCAAAAAATGTCTACGTGGAAAGCGTCTTCCATCAAATGAAGAAGTTATTGCAACCATAGATGGGTATTTTGAAGGACTTCCGGAAAATCACTTTGGGGATGGGATACGTAAATTAGAAAATCGCTGGAAAAAGTGTATTGAACTTGCGGGAGAATATACTGAAGAATAAAGTAATTTTTTGAACCATAAACTTGTTTTTTCATTTCTGCTTAGCGAACTTTTCAACCAGCCTAGTATGTATATTTTAAAACATATATAAATAAGATTTAATTCATAAACATTAGATTTTTTAGTATGTTCCCATTTTGGGAACGTTCACCATTAAAAGATGAAGTCAAATAAATGGTAAAGAAAAATATATTTGTTTCAAACTGACAAAGTTCTAACTGTATTGTTAAATCAAACATATTACACATATTAAGTCAAACGGATTTATTTTCAAATCAAGCTTGAGGTTATTTGTTTGAAGAGATCATATGTTTGAATTAAAAAACAATCTAAAACAAATATTTCTTTAAATTAAAATATATATATCTTTGCCGCCATTTATAATTACGATTTTGTTGACTGAATGCACATTTGCTTGATGTTCGAGTCAAGAACTTTTTTCTCTGTGTAATGTTGCACTGTTTGTCGATTACTGATTAGAATTGAATATAATCTGATTTTGTGTTATTTATTGTTTGACAATTTAATTAAACTTTTAAATTTAAAGCTTGGTTGGTAGTCACCACCGTCTACCTACCGGACATCGACAGTCTTGTAAATTTTTGAAACGAGCACCCATTAAAACTAATTGCTGGGCCCTATTCTATAGTTTAAAAACACAGAGTTCAGCGCAATTTTGAAAACAAATTGATTGATGTCATTCGATTTAAAAATTAAAACCCCAGAATGCAAATCCTTTAGAATTAATTAAAACCAATCAATTTTTAAGCCATTAGCTTGAAGATAACCTCATTTGGAACACAATATTGTGAAAAGTGATGAAATTTTGTACAATCTTTAAGAATCCAAAAATTAACTTGACACCAATTGCAAACACTTTCTTTGGGCAATTATATCTTGCAAGTTAATTCAGCTGAATGGCATCTGATTTACACGTAGTAGAATGATTCCGTAGATATTAAGACATTTATAAGCTGCATTTCCACCATATCTTTGAACAATATTATATCGTTTTACTATTGATCTGGCGCGCCAAGCATGTTTTTCAATGTTTTGCTTCAAGTTTAAGAATTTCGGCCCAATAATTTGAGGTTATTTATATTTCATCAAAACAAAAACCTGCCTTAAATACACCGAACAGGTAGATGCACGATAGATGTAGATAAAAACGAAAAATCTTATCTCACCCGCATCATCATATCAATAAAGCATGTTTTGGTGTTATCTCTACGATATACCTTAACCTATTATTATCATGGCATTTATCAAACATATTAATGCACCTAATCTGTTTTACTAAATCAAAATCAAACGCAAATAAGTTAAACTTGTACCTGTTGAAGATCTTTCCAATTCTCTCCAAATATCTGGAGGAATATTTCAAGGGATTACAAGAGAGAGGACAGCAGGTAGACGCAGAGATACACTATCGCTCATAAGAATTTGGACACCCTTGGATTTTAGATTTGTGTATACAAAGAATGTATTTAAGAGTGCTAATAATTAGTAGGATTCATTTAAATTCATTAAATAATATCGGTTTATTTACGTCTTTTATCTGTACCGTCATAAAAGCGCAAGTAGTAGCGACAACAAAGAGCGTATTTCTTGAAATTCCAGGAAAAATATAACAGTTGGTAATTTTACCATGAATCATGAAGCTTTAATAAAGCCATTTGAACTAATATTTTTAAATTACACAACATTTCTTAACGAATAGTGTTTATAATTTCGTTTAAAATTTTAAAACATGCCAAAAAAGAATTAGTGTTGAAACGCGTGCTCCGATAGTAGCAGAACATAGCTTAAAAGCAATCATCAAATTGCTAGAAAATTAGATTTAAATCAATTTGCTATTGATTATAACATAAACAAATACAGTGAAAATGGCAGTTTTCTAGATAAAGTAATTAATGTTAGACCAAGCGCGAGAACATCAGCTCAAGATATTGCAATCGCGGTGTCCAGCAAGCGAGACAGCAAGTAGTAGCGACAACAAAGAGCGTATTTCTTGAAATTCCAGGAAAAATGTAACAGTTGGTAATTTTACCATGAATCATGAAGCTATAATAAAGCCATTTGAACTAATATTTTTAAATTACACAACATTTCTTAACGAATAGTGTTTATAATTTCGTTTAAAATTTTAAAACATGTCAAAAAAGAATTAGTGTTGAAACGCGTGCTCCGATAGTAGCAGAACATAGCTTAAAAGCAATCATCAAATTGCTAGAAAATTAGATTTAAATCAATTTGCTATTGATTATAACATAAACAAATACAGTGAAATACAGTGAAAATGGCAGTTTTCTAGATAAAGTAATTAATGTTAGACCAAGCGCGAGAACATCAGCTCAAGATATTGCAATCGCGGTGTCCAGCAAGCGAGACACATCTTAGAGGAAAATACAATACTCTCTGTTGTGTCAGAATTTTCTATTTCAATGACCTAAAACACGCTCCATGCAAACAATATTTAGAACAGTTGGATGAGGAAGGGACACTAACAATCATGAAATGGCCACTTGGACTTGAATTCCATGGAGTTATTGGGAATAACTCGATCGGGAAGTAAGAAAAATTACTCCAACTTCAGCAAGATGAGATAACATGTAGAACAAACTACAGGCAGCATGGGCTCGAATAACTCCGGAAACATTATTAAAATTAATTGTAAGAATGCCCCGATTATGCAACGCAATCGTTAAAAATAAAGGTCACATAGACTTATCTAAAATTTAGGTGAATGAAATAATTCTAAATGTTAAAGTTTAATTAAAATATTTGATGATTTACCCTGAAATTTGAGGTGCTCAAATACTTATGAGCGGTAGTGTATATCTTGTAATACCTCTATTCATAGGTAAAGACCCGTTCCAAGAACCTACCTGTTACTAAGAAGACTAGAACCACCACCAGGGCCGCGTTGGGCATACTTAACGTTGCGGAAAAGTTAAGTCGAGACATCTTCTTCATGGAGCTCTTGTGGCGTAAGGTGGTAACAAACCGCTGAAGATAGAAGAAGAGCTTACGATGTTAGGAAAGAGAGAACAAACACGAAGAACTGGTTTCTAGTATAGTATATAAACACCAGACACTGATGTATAAGAAGTATAAAATTCACTGTTAAAAACGTTGATGATAAAATTCAAACAAACAGACACTTTGATAATTATAAATAAGCACGAATTTCCACTATTTTCAAGGAAAAAAAAAACGCACTGTTTCTGTTCCTAATACCCTATTTATTGAAACGTATAAAACGCGCACTTTTCCTGGGAAATTTTTCCGAAAAACTTTCGAATTCTTCACAAAAAATTGATCCCTAACGCATCCTATCCGCAAATGGAAGTAAAAAATCTCGGGATTCCGTCAAAAAAAAAATTATCTACACCGGATTGTCTTAGTTCGGACAATGCAATGCGTTTGTTTCGTTTCTGCGGCGCGGTCTCGGCCTACTGAGCGCAAACAGGTTGTTTTCAACTATCGTTGGAGGCGAACGCCGGAGACTAACGGATCCAATGGGCGCCCACCCGTTCGGCTACAATCGGTTTGGGGACCGAAGCGACGTTCGGCCAGCAAAGTTGATTAGGCGGGTTTTACAATACGTAGATATACGCATGTAACGATGTCTACCTAAAAGGTAAAAATTGTTTTACGTTTGCATTGTGTGTATCTATGTATGTAGATGAAGAAATAAACTGGAAGTGATTAGTTTTTTGTTTGTTTTTTTTTAGAATGCGATGGATTAATAAAAGGAGTTACGGTATTTTGTGTTGCTGAATTTTATTGCTTTTAAATTGTTTTACTTTTTTTTTTCATTAATAAACATTTAGATTTATTAAATTACAATCCTAAAAAAGCTATTACAAAATTAATGCCAGTAATAATAATAACAATACATGTTGAGATGTTTATTAAACAGGAAAGCAAAAACAAAACATTTAACCGTTCAAATAAAACTCGAACAAATAAATGCTGACCATAAAATTTTATATTGTAACGGATTAGTTTTTAGAGAAATAGGAAGTACGAAATAGAAACCTGCTTTGCACAGAGGTAAATGCATTGTTAAAATAAAGATAAATATTGTACTTTTTTGAATATTTTCTAATGCTATATGTGACAGCAACACTAGAGCACTGCACGGGCCTATTTTTCACGGCCCGGCCCGCGAGTGGTCCGTTACAGCATGGAGTAAACCCGTCCGGCCCGTCCGTTGCGTTCATTACCTCGGCACAATGCCCGTTAGGAAATTTAGGCCCGTTTGGCCCGTCTAAATTATTTTAGCCTGTTTAAGTAATTATATCTGCACCATTTTATTGTGAGCCACCCGATCGGCGCCGGGTGTGAAGCGTGTCTGTGTTTTTGATACCTGTGTTCATTCGGGTTGTTAGGTGCCTGGGGTAACTGGCCAGTGGCGTCCGCCAAGGCCATATAATAATATCTCCACCGTCTATTTCTAAACATTTTAATTACTACATTATAATAAGTAAAATGAAACATTTATTTTGTTTGTTTTTGTATACTATATTGTATGCAATTGTATGAAAGCCTAACATAACATTGCATACACTAAAATAATTAATACAAATGATAGCGTAAAAACTAAACAGCATTTACTGCATACGTTATACCCATTCGATGTATGTACTAAGACATTCTCGGTCCGTCAGGCCCATATAATGTAGGCCCGGCCCGCAATGAAAAGAGACCAGGCCCGCCCGAGCTCGCCCACCGGCCCGCGCGGGCCGGGCTTTTCCTAGCCCATGCAGTGCTCTAAGCAACACTACCTAATCAGTACAAGGTTAAGACCCGGTCTTTTAACTTACTTCTAAAATTTCTTGCGGGTTTATTTACTTTGTTATTGAAAAATTCGTCTTTGAACTACCTTTTAAGTGATAATTTGACTAAAAGGAACTTTAACTGGCTTGTAACATACGGGCACCACAAACTTTCATCTTAACTTCTTACAATGAAGATTCTAACCTCAAGCAGCTCCATCATCAAAACAGGTAACTCATTGCAGTTGTGATTTGTGACAGTAGTGTAAAAGTTTGTTAAGCAGTAAAAATAAAATGTGTTTAATTAATTGATGAAGAATAAATTTTGATTGAAGCAGATTTAGTAGAGCTTGCAGAATTGGTAAAGCCTGCGAGGAAACATATACTTTACCTCGAAGTAATCGCATGAATGTTTAGGGTGACAAAGAATTTATTAGACGTTTTCGACTATCAAAGATTTCGGTTCGGAATATTTTACAAGAAATTGAATAACACGTGCCCCGCGAAAATAACGTTATTTTACTTATAGATAGTGTATCTATTTGAATGTGCAAACGACTTTTTAGATCCGTGAATAACTAAATAAGTAACTCTGTAAAATTCCTTAAACGTTTTCTTTTCCGTCTTTCAGTAATTGTGTTCGACATTTTCCAAATAAAATAAAAATCGTTTTCCGTAATGTGGCAATATAAAGTAACGAGACGAAGTGAGGTTATAACACAAATTATAAGAACAAAACACACTCCGCAGCTATCGCTCTCAGATTTAACACATATACCGTCCATCTCTTTTCTATGGGCACATGCGTTTGACAATTTACAGTTGCCAACCTACTTTAGGTCCGGTCTTTTAACTTACTTTTAAAGTTTCTCGTAGATTTATCTGCTTTATTACTGAAAACTTCGTCTTTTAACTATCTTTTAAGTGATAATTTTACTAAAAGGAACTTTAACTGGCTTGTAACTTACGGGTACCAGAAACTGCATTTTAACTTCTTACAATGAAAATTCTAACCTCAACTCCATCATCAAAACAGGTAGCCCACCAGAGCTGCGACAGTAGGGTAAAAGTTTGTTGTGCAGTAAAAATAAAATGTATTTGATGGTAATTGATGAAGGACATCAAATTTTAGTTGAAGCGGATTTAGTAGAGCATGCAGAATTGGTAAATGCTGCTAGGAAACATATACTTTTCGACCTCGAACCATTCACATGAATGTTTAGGATGACAAAGAATTCAGCGTTTTCGACTATGAAAGATTTCGGTTCGGAATATTTTACAAGAAATTGAACAACACTTGCCCCGCGTGAGAAAGTACTAACTAGCTATTCTACTCATAGGTAGTGTGTCTATTTGAATATGCCAACGACTTTTTAGATCCGTAAATAAGTAACTCTGTAAAATTCTTTGAACATTTTCTTTTCCGTCTTTCAGTAATTATGCTCTCCATTTTTCAAATAAAACAGAAATCGTTTTCGCTTATGAAGTGAGGTTATAACACAAATTAGAAAAAACATCACAATCCGCAGCTATCGCTCTCAGATTTAACACGTATACCGTCCATCTCTCTTCTATGAGCGCATGCGTTTGACAATCTACAGTTGCCAACCTACCTTAAATTGATATTATATGACTTTTAACTAAAAATAAGTTTTATACCATATAAAAGACCCATTTCTTAAAAAGTCAAATAATCTGACTTTTAATTTAATATTACTTTTTGTTGAAAAGGACTTTAAAAACAAGTTAAAAGACCGGGCCTAACTTACTAACTGTATATTTTAATATATCTTCTCTTTAATTCTTTTACAACATAATATATTAAAACATATACTGTATGGTTCGTTATTATTAGTCTGGGCAAACAGCGGTAACAGTCAGTGTAGTAGATATGTGGTGCGGAGTCGGCGATTATTTATTTCACGCGTTCACAGCGTCTGTACTAAATCGATGCTGTATGCTGTGTATATGTAGGCTGTCGTAACTTATTTCGTAATTGTACGCTTATGTTTGCTTTAAAAATGTCGCAGTTAGGTACGTCGCGGAAAACGACCAATGGCGGACACAGTTAAAAACTTTATAGTGTTAGTGTGTTGGTCCAGAAGCCATTGTCAACGTCACATCGAAAGCAAACAGCATTCTTCTGCAAAAAGTGGCATACGACACCAAGAAAAATTTACATTTGATTTATGTGTTACTCTTATTTTATGTAATCTATCGTTTCGTTTACTAGACAAAGAAGCATTTGTCTCCTTTTGGAATAAATATGCGGACTGTAAATTGCCTAGTCGGACATCGATGCGAAATGTAGTGCCATTTGCTCGTGAACATATAGGAAATAGAATGAAAACGGAATTGAAAGATAAAAAACTGTGGTTGTGTGTGGGCAAAACAACAGATCGTCAAAAACATTCTGTGGTTAATATAATGGTACGTACAATGGAACCACATCGACCGTCATCCTCCTTCTTACTTGCTTCCAAAAGAGTTATAAATTGTACTGCCGATGAGATTTTAAAGGTGGTGTTGAACTCATTGAACAAATTTGAAGTTACAACTAACCAACTTTTAATGTTTATGAGTGATGGTGCCGCAAACATGCGTTCTTTGGGCCAATCTCTTAAAGAACATAGTGGTAACTTCTTACATGTAACGTGTAAAATCCATACTCTAAATCTTGCGGCACAAACGATTCCTACATGTTTTCCACTAGTAAATGCATTGATTGCTAGTGTAAAGGCAATGTTTCTAAAGTCCCCGAAACGTACCCGACTATTTCACAAACTGTGTCCTGATTTACCTGAACCGCCACAGCCGATTGTTACACGTTGTGGAACATGGTTGCAGGCTGCGTTTTACTACAACAAATATTTTGATCAAGTAAAGAAGGTAGTTTTAAAATGCAATCCGACAGGAGCTGCAGCAATCAAGAAAAGCCAGGGAATATTTCAAGATAGGTTAAAAGAGATTTACAAACTATTCACAACAATTACTTCGGACTAGCGGAGGGAATAGAAGAATTACAAAATGTTTCGATGTCGCTAGTGGATTCTGTTCAAATCGTGAATGATGTTCACGCACAGTTATGCGCTGTAGAAGGCGAAACAAATTGATGTGTAATACGAAAATTTGAAAGTGTTTTAGAGAAAGACTCCGATTTTCTTATATTAAGACAAATTTGTGAAGGTGCGTGTGAAGATGCATTAAATTGTTTCAAAGATTTTAAATATGCAAATATAACATCGCTAGATGTTGAACGGTCGTTTTCGGCATTAAAAAACATTTATTCCGCACGTCGTACTCACTTGACTGAAACAGCTGTGGAAACATATCTAATGATTCAAATATTTAACAGATGTTAACCAGTTTGTGATTTCACGGAAGACTTTTAAAACGGTAAGTGTTTCAGCACATTTTGTAATTTATTTCTTACCTTCTATTTTTTGTGTAAACTTTTATGCGCTCGCCACGCCTCTGGTTGTTACCGCATATTTGCCCAGGTTAGTTATGATGCATTGAAGCTGTTGTGTCTGCGGCAATGGACAACTAATAATTGAAACAAAAGATGTCTCTGATAGAAAGCTTTTATAGATCCTATAAAAGCTCCTATTTAGTAACGTGCTTATATTGGCAAGTGTCGTTATTTCTTTTTCTTTTATTCATGACGTGAACATTTTTTTAAAACAACTACACAAACTTAATAACATGCTGTAAGAGGAAATTGTGTTTTTCGTCAGTTCACAATATTACCCCTAACTTTTGACGTGAGGTAACGTGCTATTAAATCTATCATAGTAGCTTTCAATTCGGTTTTGTACGAAAACAACTTGCGACGTTCCTAAATCAATTTACAATTTACACAATTATTATATTTAATAATTAAAGCTTAGAATCTTGCTCGAAAATTTCTCTGCAATATTCGATAGAATATAACCATCAAAATGGAATAAGAATATAAAAGTTATTCTCGAAAAAAAGTTCAAAAGGATCAGCGGAAATAGTCGCCGAACTTCTCCTTACAAGGAATCAAGCATTTCTCGACTGATTTGTTCGAATTTGATTAGGCGAAATCGAGCGAAAAGACCGAGAGTGTTGTTGATCTCGCTCGACTGCCGATATTCGAAGGTGCTTGCGGTTAAAGGCGGAGCTCCGAACCGACTAAGCTTTAACGAAATTTTCGATCTCCCGACGGGAAGCCGATGCATTTTTGCCGCGAACGCATGGAAACGAAGCGAGATGGCGCCGGAAGTGGGGGCGCTATTGTAGGCGACGCGCGAGCGACACGGAAAATTGGAAATTCGTGTCAGAGGAAATGCATTTTCTTTACTATATGAACGAGCGAGGGAATGACTGCTGTACTCTGCAACGGTTTTGTAGAAATCGCAATAAACCAAAAGTTAAAGAGTATTTTACGATGGATGAGACTTAATGAGAAAAAAAAGATTAAAAATTTAGGGCAACACTCAGGTTAACCTAATCAGATTCACTTACAGGTTCCTGCGAAATGTGAGTGATCTCGAAGAATCTCACCGTTTTTGCTTGTGACCACGTAGATCTTTAGGGAAGGCCTTGATATCACCTTAGCTGGGGTTTATTTACAAGAATAAAGGCACCACGTCACTACAAATTGGAGATTAATTTTCGGCATTACACTTATTCTTTATGTACTTTTGTTAGTTTATCCACAATGTTAATAAAGTTTTTCAAAGAATTCTGCATTTTTAACACATTGTTACACTATGGATGCTTTCTTCTCTAAAAAGAAGAAAGCATCTTTCGTGCTAATCATTTCACTGGAGTAATAGTACCAACAGAATAATATATTTGTCAAAGGAACGGCATACTTTAAACCATAGAAATATGTCGAAACAGTTGAATGGATTCAATTCAGATTTACTGCTGATGATGATAGCTTGGCTATCGAAACGTTCGTCCAGTACGAGTTAAATATTGTGGTAAAGGTTTTAGTGAACTGTTCCAGTGCCACAGATTTCGAGTACCCGATTATAGAAATATGTTATTAGGCAAATACGTATTTATCTAACCTTTTAATGGCGAACTGCCTATAAGTGTCCTTCAACAAACTACACAGTTTCAAACACAGTACTTTTTTAACGTCTTCGCACCTTGCCCGTCGTTTTTTTTTCTGTTAAATTAAATCAGTATGCATAACGACAACGGCTGCTTGAATAGCATATTTCTCTGTATATTGCGCAATGCAATCTAATAAAAATAACACGTCATAAACGATGTAAATGCCATACGAAAAATTTTAGAGGCTCATTCATATCGGTCCGAGAAACGGTTGTTTAAATTCTTGTGGCATACGAAATCTACGTAGCGGGCGATGTTATTGAACTTTTGCTTTAGGAATTCTTGATGTATACGTAATTTAAAGGTGGCTGACCTAGTTATACTACCACTCATTAATTGGCAGCTCTGATGAATAATTTTGGATGATTAAGAAATTAGAATTCGAATTTTAACTTTCATTTAAGGCAAATTGGTATGTCTTATAACTAGAGCCCGGTAACTGGAAAGCAATCGCAGCGGCGGTGTGACTGTGTTTAGGTGGGCTGGTCGATTATGATACGACACGACAAATCATCACTCAGTTCAGTTTAGCATTGGATAGCGGATAGGGCGTGTTGATTTTATTGATATAGACGTAGTTATTAATTGTAGTTTTTAATGAACATGTCGAAGGCTAAAAAATGACCCTTTCAAGACAGTAAATAAGTTTATTTCTGACTTTCCCGATTTGTTTTACAACAGGAGCAAGATAGTTTGTAAAGTGTGAAAAATACATTTGATGTCAAATAAGAAGTGGAACTGTACAAGATACGTAATTTCCGCACAGCATAGAAAACGAAAATGGGGCATGCCACCGAGAAGTGCATTCTTTTTTATGTAATCCTTATGTTGATACACTGTAATTTGCCACTAGGCTTACTCGATAAACAACCGTTTAAGGACTTTTGGGACAAATACAATCCCGAGTTGCGGTTGCCAACGGAGAAAACGGCACGTAAGCATGCGCGATGACGTGGAAAAGAAAATGAAACGTATATTGAAGAAACAGTTTCTTCGGTTATGTGTTGACGAGACAGTAAAGCCCGGTAACAGAGAGCCGTGCCATAGCCGTACCTGCCTAGTATACAAAAACAATAGTAAGAAAATAGAAAAAAATAACAGAACTAATACATAATTATAATATGTGAAAAGTAGTGAAACACTCACCCTTTGAAGCAGCCTTGGCTACGGAACAGTAAAACTAGAAGCACCATTATCAGTATTAACATCATATGGATAAGAGTGGCAAAAAATTGACACCATTAGATGTGTTTCCACAGTTGTCTGGGTGAGCGATGTTCGCCGTGGTGAGAAAATGAGTTTATATTTTGAAAAAGAGCGTTCAACATCTACCGATGTTATACATGCGTGATTAAAATACTCTTTGTACTTAGTCAGTGGATTATTCGATACACCATCACAAATTTGTTTTAGTGTGCTAAAATCGGGATCTTTCTGCAGCACACTCTCGAACTTTTCTAAAACGCGATTATATTTTGCGTCATGTATAGTCAGTAGCTGTGTATGCACTCCGTCCATAATTTGCAGAGACTCCAATAATGATAACGATCTATTTTGTAATTGGTCTATTGCGTCAGCTAATCCTTTATAGTAGCTACGAATATTTCTTAAATCTGTTTCAACGGAAATATCTTGAAATTTTGACTGGCTCTTCTTAATAGCTGCAGTTTCGGCAGGATTGAATTGTGCAACAACAGCTTTTACTATTTTGAAATGTTCAGCATGATAAAAAAGCTGCCTGCAACCATGCTCCCCAACGTGTAAGAATTGGCTCCGGTGGTTGACGAAGACCAGGACACTCTGTGTGAAATGATAGTAGGCGTTTGGGAGATTTAAAAAATACTTTTTTTGTGCTTGCTATTAATGCATCTACCTCGGGAGAGCATTGTCGAATGGTTTCTGCCACAAAATGTAAAGCATGCACTTTATACGTAACATGTAAACACTTGCATGTTCAAGAAGAGGCATACCGAACGCATTATCGCTGCGCCGTCGCTCATAAACGTCAACACTTTATCTTTTGAAATTTGAAATTTTTCCAACGTATTAAGTACAACCTTCGTAATTGCAGTACACACTTGTAATCTTCGGCTAGCTAGTAACAGTGATAATGTAGGTTTACTAGGGTCTAGTATGCGTACCATAATGTTTACAATTAATTTTTTGTTTACAGTCTGTAGTCTCGTCAACACATAACCAAAGAAACTGTTTTTTCAATATGCGTTTCATTTTCTTTTCCACGTCATCGCGTACAAATGCAACATGCTTACGTGCCGTTTTCGCCGTTGACAACCGCAACTCGGGATTGTATTTGTCCCAAAAGTCCTTAAACGGTTGTTTATCGAGTAAGTCTAGTGGCAAATTACAGTTTATCAACATAAGAATTACATAAAAAAAGCACTTCTCGATGGCATGCCCAATTTTCGTTTTCTATGCTTAGCGGAATGTACGTGTCTTGTACAGTTCCACTTCTTATTTGACATCAAATGTATTTTGCACACTTTACAAACTATCTTACTCCCGTTGTAAAACAAATCGGGAAAGTTAGAAATAAACTTATTTACTATGTCTTGAAAGGGTCGTTTTTTAGCCTTCGACATGTTCACTAAAAACTACAATTAATAACTACGTCTGTATCAATAAAATCGACACATCCTATCCGCTATCCAATGCTAAACTGAACTGAGTGATGATGATTTGTCGTGTCGTATCATAATCGACCAGCCCTCCCCGCCCACCTAAACACAGTCACACCGCCGCTGCGATTGCTCTCCAGTTACCGGGCTCTAGTTATGATTCCATGCGTAATTAAAGTTTAATTGTTCTATAAAACATGTACCAGGATTTTGTGATTTTTCAACATTTGTATTTTTAAATTTCCTATACTAAATAGTCTGCATACGCGTGTACTCTTTTAGAGAAATGTTGATTTATTTTGCGGGGAAATTAAGTGTAATATATTGACAACACTGATCTAATGTCAAATTTATTAGTAACTGTCAGCTGTGATTCATTATATTTACTTAGGTTTTTGTTTGTGTATTTACGAAGTACAAAATACGTACCAGTGTACATTCGTTTTACAATGAACGATTTTTAAATTCAGCTCGTCTCAAATGGCTCGCGAAATAAACGTTGTTTTTCTTCATTTCAACCGAGCCGCGCGCGCTACAAAAAAAGGCTTTCGCCGGGCGTCTGTCCGCTATTTGTGAAACGTTCGAAAGGCGGAGAGCAAAAGCAATTTCGTAGGTTATTATAGTTGTACTTCGAACGGCTACGCCGAACAAGCTAGCAGCGACTGTAGAGTGGAAGATCATTTGTTGTTCTACTAGCTAGCGTCGTTCGGTTATTTTCTTGTACTTGCTATTTTCAATCGGCAATGTAGTTTTTTAACGGTTCGTTTTATAAATCGGAACCGTTGCTTTTTTTAAGTTGTCTTGCGTCTCTTGCGAAATGCAGCAAGTAATAAAGAAAAATCTCTGTTGTTTTTAAGATTAAACCAAATTAAAACGTGATACAGATAAAATTCTTTTGAAAAATTGTTTTGATTGAAAATAAAACTGCGGTTTTTTGACTAACACACTATTTGTACAGTAAATATCGTTTATGATTACGTCGAAGGGACTAATAAAATTCGGTCGTTATAACCGTACGCGTAAAGCCTCAGAACACGCGTAGCGGGTCTCAGGGCACGCGTAACGGTCCTCAGATCACGTGTAGCGGGCCTCAGAGAACGCGTAACGGGCTTCAGAGCACCTGAAAACCCTCAGAGCACGCGTAGCGGGCCTCAGAGCACGTGTAAAGACTCAGAGCACGCGTAGCGGACCTTAGAACACGCATAACGGGCCTCAGAGTACGCGCAAAGCCTCAGAGCACGCGTAGCGGGCCTCAGAGCACGCGTAACAGTCCCCAGAGCACGCGTAAAGCCTTAGAACACGCATAGCGGGCCTCAGAGAATGCGTAACGAGCCTCGAAGCACGCGTAAAGCCTCAGTGCACGCGTAACGAGCCTCAGAGCACGCGGAAAGCTACAGAGCACGCGTAGCGGGCCTCAGAGAACGCGTAACGGGCCTCAGAGCACGCGTAAAGCCTCAGAGCACGCGTAGCGGGCCTCAGAGCATGCGTAGCGGGCCTCAAGAGAACGCGTAACGAGCCTCAAAGCACGCGTAACGGGCCTCAGAGCACACGTAAAGCCTCAGAGCACGTGTAAAGCTTCAGAGCACGCGTAAAGCCTGAGAGCACGCGTAGCGGGCCTAAGGGCATGCGTAGCGGCCCTCAGAGCACATGTAACGAGCCTCAGAGTATGCGTGACGAGCCTCAGAGCACGCATAAAGCCTCAGAGTACACGTAGCCGCCCTCAGAGCACGCGTACCCGCCCTCAGGGCACGCATACCCCCTTTCAGAGCACGTGGATGAAGTATATACACTGCTACGCTCTATACATGACGCAAAATATAATCGCGATTTAGAAAAGTTCGAAAGTGTGTTAAAGAAAGATTCCAATTTGATGATGGTGCATCGACTACAGTTGCAGTAAACTATTTTTTAAACAATAACCAGTTTTATTTCGACTGCTCGAATACGAACGATCAATCTAATTATATGGTCCTTCGAGCTGGATAGTGACAAAATATTCAACAATTCAATCTTAAATCAAGAAGTGATTTTATCTAAATACACGAGATGGCAACGAGCTCGTAACTACAAGCCACAGAAAAAGCGAAACATAACTAAAATTTTCGTTTTGGATTATCCATCTTTTACCATAAAATCTGGTTGGTATGACCGTCCTTTAGATGTCTTTGGGGTTTCAAAGGAAAAGAAAATTAATTGTATATTTGACAGTTATACTGGAAAAACTTTTATATTTTATTATAACAACTTATTGTATTTTATTATTTATTATAACTTATTATATTTTTTATAACAGGGTTTAACCAAAAGATTAATGCTAATATAGCCCATAGGTATTTGGTGGAATCATTTCCAGGCAAAAAACAAAGCCAGGGAAAAGAGACAGCGTAAACCGCGAACATGTTTCTGCCTACCCGGCGTCATCGGCGCGGTTCCGTACGTATCATCCCTCCCTATTGTTTTTCACTTCTCGAGTATATGTTGCCATTCTCCACGAACAGAATCACGACATATCTCCCCACGCCACCTAGCGTCGAGAAACATAGACATGCCGCTTAGAGAATAGCGACAACAACTCGGAATGCGGACTCCTATCCACCTATCGATGAGCTATATTAGCATTAATTTTTTGGTTATTCTTACTAGGCAATCTTTTCATGCGTATACAACTGGTTTGTTACATTTCCTTCAAATAATATATTTTTTGAGTATAATGAGTTTTCTAATAGAATTGTTTGATGTTCATTGCCGTACTAAAGGAATATTAGGACAAATTAAAGACTTGTTAAATAGATTAAGTAAACTTTTGGATTTCAGCTATACCTTATAAATATTTTTTTCCTCTGATTTTTATATTATATGTATATTTTTTCAAATAGATTTACAAATTAAAATATTTAAATTTTGTTTATTAAAATGTCAAATGAAAGTTTGCTCATTTTGAAATTACTATTTTCGGTGCGCCATCTTGCGTTTGTAGTCATTATCATGTCGAACGCGCACTCTGTTATATCGATTTGTGTTCTGCTGGTTGCACCATGGGCATACCCCCGGCACTCTTTAACTACCAAAAAAGAACTGAACTAGTGCTGCAATCTAACCCTCCTTTAAGGAACTGCATCAGTATTGAGTCAACATTTCACTACTGCGATGGCGCTGCGCAAAATCGGATCGTGTATTCTCGACACAATTCGAGAAAACACGAGAAAGAAATTCAAAATTTGTACTTGTGTTTATGTTTATCACACAGACCACATATATAGTAGATTAGGTTTACCCAGTACAGTATATACATTTCAATAAAACCTGATACATTTTTCAGTTAACTTATAATAAAGTTAAAATTTACAGGTGAGATATTATAGTAAAATTAATAGTAAGTCCCAAAACAAACCAACAGTTCTGTGTATGCGTGTTTCAAAATAAATTGCATCTTTTTTAAAATCCTATTTTATTTAAGGGGGAGCTAAAACATAAAAAATTTCATTACATCCAATATGGCGGAAATTTAGAAATCTTTTTGAATATAGATGTCGCTAACAGTACTAAATTAAGAAAAGAAGAAAAAATGTTGGGTTGGGTATGTTAAGTTCGATGAGTTGCCTCTATTCAGTTATGATGTGTTTTGCCAATTTAAAATTTTCAAATGAAAATGCTGGTGAAGTTGCATATATGTATATAGAGACTTGCAGCTGTTTATCCACTTTTAAATAAATTTTGCAGGTGGCGCCATCTTACGGACAGTTGCTGAAGGTACTTGCTGGCTAAATTATGAATCATTTTCAATATGGCCGTTGTAATTAATTATTTAGTTTTTCGTAGGTTTTGCAAAAACGAGTGCATTGTTAATTGCCATTTTTTGCCTCAGTAATGTTCATATCAAGGCCGAATGCAGGACCCTATTTATAATATTTATTGCAATTTTTGTTGTTATTAACAATAATTAATTAATTATATTAGGGTCTTGTACTAGAGGAAAGAATTCTGAACAGTTTGAGTTTTCAAACATCTAATTTTAAAGATAATTAATGACAAAACCTATGCAAAACTAATTTGTTACCGACTGAGCGCTCCCTGTAATATTTTAGCCGCCCGTAATATGTAATTTGAAGTATTTATTGTTGGAACGTAAGTGGTGTGATCTCTTAACGGAAGGATTCACTATTCAAATTTAACTACGAAAAATTGAAAATTCATCCACTAGATGACTCCGTCTAACCAATAAAAACATTTAATATTGTAAAATAAAACTAATTTATAATTGTTATGATTAGAATACCAGGTCGTGCCTTTTAATCTAACCTGCAATTAAACCAAGAATAATTAGATAGCGAGATTTCAAAATTGATACCTCCATGTATTTACTCTTTTCATGCCGAAACAAATTTAATTTCATAATACAAAGATTACGTTGAAATAAATTGCGTGCATTTACCGGATTAGAATAATTAGACCAATTTCTAAAAAAAAATTCGAAAATTGCACTATTTAGTGCCTATTAAATTTATTTTGAGTTGGCTATATGCGCATCCGAAAAGAATCGCAAATTAAAATGGCGGTATTGTTTGTGATTTTATGGCATATTTTTAATTTGCATGCGAAAAATTGACCGAAACTGCGAAGGATATCGCATCGCAAATCGAGTCGTAAAAGAAACCATGACCGCACGTAAAATGATCGAAATCACGCGCGTCGTATAAGTTTTTATTTCAGAAAAATAAGTTTACGATTCGGAATTGTGGTGCATCGAATAAATAACAATATGTACAGGTGTCTATAGCGGGCCGTATCTTTTATGTTTCGGCGAGAATCATGTGAAAGACCGAAGCGAAAAATGCCCGAAAATGGAAACGAAACTCTGCAGAATATGTGGAAAATTTACCGATAACCACTTGAACATATTCAAAACAGAAGGGTTGAAAATAAAATTGGAAACCTGTCTTCCGATAATCGTAAGTTTTTGTGAATACCCAATTTATCCATTTAAATTATACACCTTTTATAATTTCAGGTTTCTCAGCATTGTCTTCTACCCGACACTATATGTAAAGAATGTACGGAGAATGTTGAAAACTTCTATGCGTTCATCAAAAATTGTCTTGAAAATTTAATCATATTAGAGTCGCAGTATGACATACACGAATCCTGTTTGAAAAGCAAGCGAAAATTCGAAAAAGGTACTACCGTCGATAGAATTACAAAGACTGAAAAAGGTATTCAAACCGATGAGATTAATTTCATAGATTCATACAAAGAGTCAATATTAAATTTTCCAAAGACATTAGAAGAGGCAGAAAAGACTTTGAACGAAAACCATGTCGATTACGCAAAGTATTTCCCGAAAACGTTCGATAAAGATCATCGAGTAAATTTGGTTAGTTACGATGTGTCGGACGAATCAAATTCCGAAAATGAAGACTCAAATGCATTTACGGTTCCAATTAAGGTAGCGTTTGCAAGCGGCAGCGAGAATAGGACCTCCGTACAAGGTGTAGATGTCGATAATTTCCTTATCAACAAACAATATTTTGACAATCAAGAAAATCGACTGATAAACGAAATTACGCAGAGGTTAAACAAAAAAAGAAAATGTGATGAAATATTGCCTTATCGAACGAAAATATGCAAATACGACTTTAATAACCGACGAAAGAATAGACAGCCTAAGAAAATCAGCAATAAAAGTATAGAGGAGGTACCTTTTTTTAATAAGTGGAATCAAGACATCGTGAACAGTGTAGAAGTTATCGGTGCGACAAGTGATACGGTGTCAGGTGGAACGAGGCAGGAAGAACGGCTTGAAAATGTAAGTTATTATTATTATTTTACTTATAACTTTGAAAATCTCTTGATATGGTGAAAATTTCAAAAAGGAACTTGGTTTTTAGAAGATTTTAAACCATCAAAGCTATCTGTTGAAAGAACAAAAAAAGTTGAGATTATTGAATGAGATGTACAACGCAGGACATCTTAAATAAGATAAATTTAGTAATAAAATATGTTGTGCTAAAGTTAAACAAATTTTCTCTGTTTTTTATATTTTATATTTATTTAAAATATGTTTATATCAATTTATTTCTGTATAGCACGACACCCATAAAGTTTGTACCATATGGGAACATCTTTTTTATCATCTATCTTTTTGAAAATATTTCCTTAGGGGCAGGTTGAGCGCCAAACAAAAAATGGAATAGCTAGTGTTAACGTTTGTGAAATTTTACGGATGATTTAAGTTGGTAATTGCAGCAATAAAGGACATATTCGCCAATTTCTCAACGTAATACAGACGAATAAGACCTTTATTGCTGGAACTACCAACTTAAATCATCCGCAAAATTTAAAAAATTCCAACTTTAGTAATAACATTATAGTGTTTTACATCTGGTAAAAAAAATTAAAATCTAAAAATTACAAAAAGGTAAAAAAAGCTCTGTAACTAGAGATTAGGTTAAGGTTTAAAAAATGTGTAGTAGATTTAAATTAAATTAAAGAAAGATAATGTTGCACTAATGAAACAGCATCAAATGCACGACTAATAAATCCAAAAATAACGATTGGACAACAAAAGATTGTAATGTCTTAGTATCGCTAGTTTGTCGCTACGTAATCGTCTCATAATTGTATTGTGAGAAGCCGGCTTTAACCGATTCGACTATAAGCGTTACTACCGAAACAACAAGGCCTGAGCGCTCTTCGATAACGTCACGCTGTTTAGGTGATGTATTCGAAGGGCTTCTGGTTTAAAGAGGACGCCAGTCGTCAACTGGGCCCTTCTTCGCATCACATTCGATTTTATTTTGGAAAAACGAAGTTTCAAAGCAAAAACCAAACACGTAACCGAGCACCGTTTCGTGAAAGATGTATTTATGGTTGATATTTAATCGACTAATTATTAAAATTTGTAATTGTACATGCATTTGGACGAAATTAAGGTTGAAATGATACAGTGATTGCAATTGCATTCGAAATTTTGTTCAATTTCACGAGAACATTTACAGACATGCTATTTATCCGGGGTCTTTAATTTCCTTTTATGAGGTGTTTTACCTAATCTATCATTACTTTTCCCACAATAATTTTTAAGTAAAGTATTTGTAGAACAGGTTATTATAATTGTTGCATTATGTTCACTGCTTCGTGTTCAAAAATAATTTTGTTAAATATAACGTAAGAATATTAATATGAATATTTCGCACTGAATTTCTTTCAGTGTAATATAGCAATAATAACCTGCTAAATAAGTGATTACAGGCGTGTCACTGTATACTCGAGGATTCACGTCTTTTGTCAAATACAACGGACAGTTAGGGAATTGAGTTGAAATAGCACCTTTTTTAAGCCTAGGATTTTTTACACTTGCAGTTATAGTTTCACCGGTCTTTGAATCTACAGCTGTTGAAAAATAAATATCTTTTTTTTTACATAATGTAACTCACAAATTCTAGTATACGACGCCACAGTACTATAGGTTAAAAAAAGGTTTTATCGCTTATACAGCACTAGAAAAACATTACAGGTATCACCAACAAAGTACAGAAATATCACTACACAGTATTTTTTAAAATAAAACCAACATAATTTGGATAAACCAATTCAAAACGCAAGAAACGGTCTGAACGTGTACATGTAAAATCTATAAATATGGCTGATCGTTTACCTAATGCAATATACGTCACAGCCTGACGTCAGAGCTGTTTGGCCTTCTTGTCTCGGTAGCAACGCTATAAGTCGCTGTATTAAATTGTTATATGATTCGCAATTAATCGACGCTATTTTCTAACACTTCAGATTGCTTTCGACTTTTTTCAGGCGAATACCATCCAAAATCTACCGCAGGTATGCCTATTGTGCGAATCCCAGTTCCCGACGCCCGCGGAACTGGCAGGTCACGTGTTCGAGACGCACGGTATCGACATGGCACAGATCCTCGCCTCGGAACCTATCTTGGAAAAGAAGAAGAAAATACCAAACTTGGTAAAGATCGCCGATTTGAAGAACAAAAGTGAGATCTCAGGTAAGGCATGTTTGGTACTATTTCTGAAAATCCTTTACCTGTTAATCTGCAGTTATAATGTTCGCCGATGTCCAACTCCGATGTCGGGATAAAAAACTTATCACATCATTGTAGCCTCTGTGGCCTGTGGTTATTTCACTCTTACATTTTTTTTGTAAAATCGCTTTATTGTAGAGGTGATGCAATTGTATCTTCAACTCCTAATTGTCAACATGGCAATAGTGATCAAAAGTATCTTTTAACGTATGTCCAATTATATTACTAGAACCTTTTTGACGACTTTTTTCGGTAGTTTCAACGTTCCTCCTCAACAATAAGCTTTTCAAATTTTGTTCATACTAACTTAACAGAAATACATATTTGGTGTAATTAATATATTTCTTCTTATTTGCTCTGCTTTTGAAACATGCACATTTCCAGCATATTTTCTTGTTTAGGACTTTCCTATTGATGAAATTTTCTTAAATGCCCTATTTTAGCAGAGTTTACTAACAGTTAAGCGATGGTTGTACAGGAAAGTGGTAATCTCATTTGGGTGTTGATACGCAAGATCATAATTCAATAATAGATCAATCAAATTAAACTACCTACCAAATTCTGCTATAAGCAAAAATGACTTCTTAACTAACTTATTACAGAACCACCGCTTCCAATCAACATGGACATCACGGAAGAACCCCCAACGTTGCAACCAAGTTACGCGTGTCCAATATGCCCAGCCTTACTAACGAACAAAACTGATCTCTATACCCATCTCCGTGTCAAACACGCCAAGCAAGCATCCTTAACCTGCGGACTATGTACTCAACTCTGCAACTCATGCATTTCCCTATCGTCCCACCTAGAAACCTGCACGAAACAACACCCGTTAACCTCTTCATCCAAATACATTTGCAAGGTTTGTCAATACAGCGATGACAACTCGAAAGCCCTTGAAAATCACATCGTAGTCCACGATTTCATCCTCCAATATTGTCGGAAGCAATCTAAGATCTTCGATCCAAGTGATTACATCGACCTAAACCCTAATTCCGAGAGCACACCGAAGATTTACACATGTAACGAATGTACTGAAGGAGTCTTTGATGATTTCAAAGAGTTTAGCGCCCACCGCAGATCTCAACATCAGATCTTCCATTGCGATCTCTGTAATAAGTTCTATGGTAGGAATTCTCACTTATGGAAGCATGTGAATCGATTGCACAAGGGTCATCCAAGCATCACCTGCCAGTTATGTCACAAAACGAGTGCTTCAAAGTATCATCTGGCGCAGCATTTTAGCAAGATTCATAGTGCGAAGCTGTTCAATTCCAAACCGGATCCAACGAATGAATACGAAGACTTTATGAAGCAGAAATTCCAGGGTTTCGATTTCCAGTCGGTGAAGCAGAGTTTTATGCGGCAGGAAATGTTGAAACAGGAGCAGAAGGATTCGTTTAGTGAGGAGATTTCGGATCAGGAAGAGGAGAATGAGAAAGGGGATGACGATGAAAAGAATTCAGAAGTAAGTTAATATCTGAAAAAAATAAGATTAATTAAAATTTAATCTAGAATAAGTTAAAGCAACAGGTGGAATGTAACAATTGCGGTCAATTAATTAGAAAGACTGTCACATTCTACCTGACATTTTGACTTAATCCAAGATTAAATTTTAACTTATATTGGTGCAAGTGACCATTAGTGAAATTGTTAAAGAGATTTTAGAAAAAACAATCACTGTGTAATTATCTGAAAAAATCATTGCCTACGTTGAGATTTGAAAGTTACAAATTCTGTAAAAAAAAAAAAATAAATCAAAACGCAAAAAAATGGCTTGAAAAACAGTTGAACCAACCTAACGAAAATTACCGATGCGGTAGTGGAAAAAACACGGCGGACTCGTAATAATAAGTACTAAACCCTGATCGACAGCCCTACGTCAGCTCTTTTTTATCCTCGGTTATAGTGCGGTCGTGCGTAGGCACGAGTGGGATGGGAAAGCGACCGAAAACAAACAATTATATATACTAAACGCTGATACACTTCTTTCACTCAGAAGCGTTACGGGCCCGTAAAGATAGAATAATAAATGAGCGGTCTATATGAAAAAAAGTATTACAATAATAATAATAGTAATAATAAAACTTTAACATATGCGCGAAGGACAAAATTAGAATCTCAGATTTGATACAAAAAAAAAAATAAGACATAATTATTCAAAAAAGCAGTCATGGATTCCCAAAATTATTTTTCTAAATTCTATTATTTATTTGCAATTTTCTTATTTTCAATTTTTTTTTTAGAAGGGAAAAGAACAGAACCCACCAAAAGAAATCGATTCATCATCCAATCTCTACACCAACATCATAACCAACTACACCCCGCCACAAAACAACGGCGAATTCAAGTGCCCGAAATGTCTCAAAGGATTCCACAAGAAGAACCTCCTTAAAAAGCACAAAAAGAACTGCAGGCCTCGCTTACAAAAAGATCTCCTCACCCGCTGTAAAACCTGTTCGCGAATCTTCAAAGACAGACAAAGCTTGACCAAACATCTCATCAATTACCATTCGGAATACGTTTGTGAGATATGCAGCCAGAAATTCCAAAGCAAATGTGAAATCGTCTCACACATCCGGTTCACGCATCCGAACTGCCATCTGTTCTGTTCTTGCGGGAACATCTTGAGAAATAAGGAAGATCTAAGGTTGCATAAGCAGGATCATTGGAACTCCTTCATCTGCCAGTTCTGCGCTGATAGTTTGCCTACCAAGATTAAGCTGAAGATGCATATTTTAAGCTTACATCGGAAGATCTTGAGCTTGAGTTGTGGGATCTGTTTGAAATTGTTTGAAACTCAACATATATTGAGGGATCACGTTCGATTAGTGCATAAGGTAAGTGAATAGCAAAGTAAAATAAACGACGAAATTGATCTATTATATCCAGCAACAATATTGATTTAATTATACATATGAAACATTGAAAAAGCTCAAATCTCCAAAAAGATACGCCGGCAATTCTAGAATAACAATTTTCAAGCAATAATTTATGTTGAATTGACCCTACGTCGTCCGAAAATTTATCGAAATTCGTAGATCGAAATCATGACCTCTCAATATTGTGGCCAAAGATCATTTTACCTAACGCCATCTAGCGATGCAACTCAAAACTTCATTTTAATTAAGAGACAATTCAATACCTATATTTTTTAATCCACTTTACAAAATAACAAAATATATTCAATATATTCAAGCGTATAATCGTTCCTTCGTTTCAGGAACACCTCTTACCACTTACTTCTTGCACAGTCTGCGGTAAAAACTACGGTTCCAAATGGAAAACATTCGACCACCTCAATAAATCCCACGGTAGAATCTTCAAACCTTGCAAGGTCTGCTTGGAAGTGTTCGATTCCGAAGAACAGCTCCAGAAACACTACGATACCATGCACATAACATTCTCCCAATCGAAAAGCTCCATCCAGAATACCCCTTCGAACGAATTCGGTAGCATCAAGAAGGAACTCTGCGAAAGCGACTTCGAGCACAACTACGAAAACGAAGATAAGAACAGTAACAGTGATGTGGAGGATGCTGAAAATTATCCCGGTTACCAAAACATGACCCAAAGCGATTACGATGAGAGAACCACAGGATCTAAGATGGATTACCCCAACGCGATAGACGACAGCAAGATTTCACTGCTAGAAAAAAGGTTGCTGGGGAAAAAGTTATCACCCGAAGACCAAAAGAAATCCTCTAAGAAGATTAAGAATGATAAAAAGATGGAGACCAAATCTGAGTATTCCATGATCTTCCCGACGAATAATACCAAACAAAGGGAGTTTGATGATGCTGAAAGCAATCAGAGTCCTCTGCAGAACAGTTCGAAAAGAACAGTGTATGTCAACAGTAATGATCCTTCCCTTTGCGAAATCTGTTTGAAGACTTGGCCTGCTAAGAAGCATTTGTGGCAGCACTATATCCGATGCCATAAAACGGTTGCTGCTACTGTTTGTGGGATCTGTTTGAAGGCCAATGAAAGTTACGAAAGCTTGCAGAAACATCTGAGGGAGAATCATCCGACTTTGTTGCACGGGCAAGGATTTGGATCGAATTTCATCTGTAGGATATGTGGGAGGTAAATTTTGAAATTATTTTTTCACATAAAGATGTAACTTTAATCATAGAATTTCTCAGTTCTTGTGCCACGCTACGTTTTCACGATTCACTTGTGCGAATAGATGTCTTATATCCCGATTTTGCTAAAGTCATGTAATGCTTTCCGCACAACAAGGATAATCATCCCTATTTATTTTTTGTACTCCTTTTATAATTGGAATATGCAATTATTATTATAAAAAAAATCAAAGGCAAGAAGTACTTTGAAAATATAGCTTGCATACGCATTTTTATGAAAGAGAAACTTCTCGTCGAACGGAATCGGTCGCTCACTTACAAAACTAAGGCCGTATTTGCCTGAAAATTGAACTTACTAAATTAGATCTTTTGCGGAAGACCGAGTGGTGATTGCAGAAGGAACATCCGTGGCCGCTACGCGGTCGTTCAAGTCATACGAAAATACGGCACACGCGGCGAGTGCCTACCAGAGTGACTGGAGGGCGCCACCCATTGAATCTTTCAGATGTTCTTACCGATTACCTTGGTCGTAGGACTCGAGATCTGTTCTTCAATTGCTAAACGTAGGCAGAGTTGGAGGAGGGTGACGATTCAATAAGTGAAAAAAAGTAAAAATAAAGAAGGGGGCAACAAGGGCAATGTGAAGATATAAAAATTTACTACATAAAGATAGAAATAAAGAAAATTTGCTTAGGTTCAAGAACGAGAACTTTTATTAGGGTTTCAGTTTCCATTATCAAGATTCTTAACAAATTAACAAACGTGGCTTAGCTCAGTTCTTAAATATTGAACTGGGAGCATGAGACATTCAATAAATAAAGTACTGAAAACTGTAATTACAATAAAACATATTTATTGGTAGAGCACGAAGGAAAATTTACAAACGTAAATAATACAGACAAGTTAGAAAATTGTATAGATTGCAAGGTTAATATTTTGAAAGCATTGAGAACTGAATTTGGTCATTGACGGTACGATGTATGGGAATGGCAAAATAAGGAAGTAATACAACGACGCAGTTGTAATTTTATTTGACTGTTGCTGAAGTCGTAAATGCCATTCGCAAGCATTCTTCGCGACGACGACGACGGCCCGGTATTCGAACTCCTGGGTAATAATACGATGTTGGATTGGATACCACTGAATGCGATTTCGATCGTCTCGCTGGATGGTAAAATCTTCGCCGGAACCATTCAGAGTTTTCAGGGAGAAGCAAGAAGGAATCGTACGAATACATAGGTTTCAGCAAACGTTTAAAATATTTAACGAGTTTAATATATTGACCAAATGGAACATATGAAAGATTCAAAGCAAATGTAAATATCGAATGAGCAAAGTGAAACTTGAATATTACTAGCAAATAACTGCATCAATACGTTAAGTTCACAAAGTAAAATATGATTATAAATATTGACAAATATGAGACATCGAGAGATAGGAATTTGCATTCTATTAACTTATTACAAAATTCACTACTTGATCGAGCACGCATTGAAAAGGGTACGAACTATAGTTAACAATCATACAACTAGAAATGACAACAAATAGCCGTACAAAGTAAACTAATCACAAAATATATTAATTATAGCTCGTGGTGTTACACAAAGAAATAGCTTAAAACTAACTCACATGGGTGATCGGGCAGGGACACGCTGTTAGTGTAGGGATGATCTGATGCGTTCTGACGGGTGGAAATTCTCTCGATGGCGGAGAGTTCGGGCTAATGTAGAGCCCTAACCGAGATCCGGAGGGGAAACCAACATGAAATCCGTACCTCAGTACGATTCTAGACGATCGGCTCAAACGTGGACGAATCTCAAACCAAACGATCGACAGAAAAGCCTTGCGTATCGTATATCACACAGAAGTGTTATTCCATACGCCAAGGTTACAAGGTCTCTAGGTCACTCGACCTATATACGGATATTTCTCAATTGACCAGCGGTTCGGTTCCTATCAGATGAATAATCAATCTTAACCAGAATGTTGCCTCTTTTATGTGTTTTACGAAACGCGTAGGCTCCTCCTACTCGTCATATTCCGTTCACCGGTAGTAATGCAGGAATAGATGCATTAGCTATGACGTAAGCGAGATGTGCTTAGATAAACGGATTAATTGCTAAGGTTACGCTTTTAATTAATTTCATGACATTGAATTTGATGACATGTCCCGTATCATTCATGTGCCCAGCTACACGCTAATATCTCGTGATTGCAACAGGTGGAAGTAGGAATATGAAAATGACTGTTTCGATACGTTACTTGGGGATGTTTAAAACTAAGAATGCTTAATAAATGTAAATAAATCTAAATTTAGCTTATAACAACAACAAAATGTACTCCTATAATAGATTTTGAAATAATAAACGTAAACATTATTTCCAACAAGTGGCGTCATCTATCGGGATAAACATTAAATACAACAATACTGAAAGGGTTAACGTGTACAGCTAGGCGCAGGAATTTTACACCGTAACAATAATCAAAAACAATTGGCAATTCTTTTATTTATCTTTACAGATATCACAACGCAAGCTCAAAGCTCAAATTACACATGGCAATACACGAGAATTTCGACTGGAAAATATTGGAATTCTTCGAGAACACCAAAACAGACCATTCCGAAATCAAAATTGAAAACACTATGGTGAACGGTTACGATGTAAAGGAAGAGGAAGAAGAGGAGGACGAAGCAGAGGAAGGTAAACAGATACAACCTGAGATCAACTTCGAAAGCCTCATCGAGGAGGTAGAATGCAGCTCCGAGTCTGGGAACGAGAACGTTAATGATTCTGAAGATGACGATCAACACGGTCAAAACGAAGACACCTCAACCAGCGACCCTAGTGATTCTGATGACGTCTCTGAGGAAAACTCGTTGGAATCTCAGATGCTCCAGAACATGCTCATCGAGAAGAATATGCTGCAAAAGCAAGTTGACGCGATCAAAAACAATAACGGCGGAACAACTTATAAGACTGAAACCCAGAACAAAATCATTCCGTACGATTCCGCCGAGAACGGACTCAAGCAGGAGACCTCTTCAGAAACCGAAGACTCCAATTCTTCCAGTACTGATCATGAGCATGAGAACGACGAGTGTAAGTCTGAGATTAAAAGCGAGAATGGTTCCTCGGAAGATGAAGATGAATCGCAAATCTCGATCGTGAGCGAGGACGATGAGGAAGAGGAAGAGAATCGGGACAATTCAAACGATTCCTCTAGAAATGTTTTTGAGAGAAAACCTGAGGAATTAGACTCTGCAATCAAATCCATTAGTTACGAAGAGGTGGATGTTAAAGATGAGCAGATCGGGGATCAATATTGTGAGTTGCAAGCACAAAATCTAAATCCGCATGAGATACAAAGTGCCGTTGATAGTATTCTGTAAAAACAAAATAAAAACTAAGAACAAAATAAGGGAGGCGGAAACAAATTTGGACTTCGGAGGAGGATGTGAAGTGGGGGAGATGTTTTATTTAAAAAGAAAGATGTTCGATGGATGTTTTGAGGTAATGTAATGTAAAAATGTTAACACTAAATTGACTAAAATTGATAGAATTTTCAAAATTTCACAAAAAACGCAGTGAAGTAAAAAAAATCTTATAATTTGATTTTGATGCAGTAACCGGCATATGGGAAATTTTTTAATTATTACAATATGGTAAAATTTGTTGGGGAGGAACGGGTTCAGCTTGTCTAGAAACACCATAATTTATTTTAACACACATCGCGTAATCGCTATTATGGCGGCAAATTTAAAAAATATGCAATAATATATAAATATGAATCGACAAAAAGTGAGGTAAGATCTTGATATAATTTTGGAGCTATATGCAAATTATATTTATGTTATATATATATATATATATATATAAATTATAAACAAAATCCTGATTTTTATTTTTTTAAAATATGTTTATAAAAATTGCATATATTTTTGTAAACGTGTTTAAAAAATGTGCATATATTTTTATAAACATATTTTAAAAAAATAAAAAACACGATTTTTTATAATTATATGTATATTATATATAACAATTATAATTATATTTATATTATATATATAAAAAAATTATAAAAAATCGTGATTTTTATTTTTTTTAAATATGTTTATAAAAATATATACACATTTTTATAAACATATTTTTATTTAAAAAAAATATGTTTATAAAAAATTGTATATATTTTTGTAAACATATTTTTTTTAAATAAAAATCACGATTTTTTATAATTATAAGTATATTATATATTATAATTATATTTATATTATATATAATAATTATATTTATATTATATATAATAATTATAATTATATTTATATTATATATTTAAAAAAATTATAAAAAATCGTGATTTTTATTTTTTTTTAATGTTTATAAAAATATATACAATTTTTTATAAACATATTTTTTAAAAATAAAAATATGCAAATTTTTATAAAAAATTAAGAAAAAATAAAAATCACGATTTTTTTTATTTTTTTATATAAAAAATCATGATTTTTATTTTTAAAAAATATCTTTATAAAAATTTGCATATCTTTATTTTTAAAAAATATGTTTATCAAAAATTGTATATATTTTTGTAAACATATTTTTTTAAATAAAAATCACGATTTTTTATAATTATAAGTATATTATATGTAATAATTATAATTATATTTATATTATATATTTAAAAAAATTATAAAAAATCGTGATTTTTATTTTTTTTTAATATGTTTATAAAAATATATACACATTTTTATAAACATATTTTTTAAAAATAAAAATATGCAAATTTTTATAAAGATATTAAAAAAAAATAAAAATCACGATTTTTTATAATTTTTTTAAATATATAATATAAATATAATTATAATTATTATATATAATATACTTATAATTATAAAAGATCGTGATTTTTATTTTAAAAAAATATGTTTACAAAAATATATACAATTTTTTATAAACATATTTTTTAAAAATAAAAGTATGCAAATTTTTATAAAGATATTTTTTAAAAATAAAAATCATGATTTTTTATATAAAAAAATAAAAAAAATCGTGATTTTTATTTTTTCTTAATTTTTTATAAAAATCATGATTGCCCAAGCATTTCTTCGAAAAACAAATTCTTCAAATTTGAACGTACATTTATGTGCAAGCGCAGTAAAACATCATTTATTCAAAGTAAGAAATAATATAATTCGGATAAACGACACTTTAAACAACCATCCCCTCAATATTAAATATCTTCACCAAAATCAATCGAACTTTACCCTTTTTTTTTTTGTAGTCAATTGACAATTTATACCGCCATCTTGTAAGCGTCACCTAGTTAAAATGGTTGACGTTTCCATTGATTGACATTCGAATAATCGACGCTAAACTCTATTCAAATCTTCTAAGTAAACATTTTGATTGGGTATGATGAATTATCTACAGCGAAATCTGGAAAATCTAGCATCATATGTTGATTGTTGTGAAAGCCTATCTAATTTGTAATACTTTTGCACAATTTCTTTGGAAAAACATATTTTTTTTTTAATATATTAGCTCGAAACATCCAACAGCATTTCTATAATTGTGATTTTTTTATAGACGCATTTTGTTTACCATTGATAGAACCCATTCTCGTAAGTAAGTACTATAATTATATATATATTTTTTTAATAAGTAACTATAATTTCTTTTTTTTTTTAGTCTCTTACCATACTATAAAATATTGTTACATTTAGATTTATTATTTATAAACAATATCTAATATAATAAAGCACAAACATGACAACAAGCTACAAATAAATTCGTTACAAGGGATATACAGGGTGTTTATTATGAATATTAATTTTTTATTCATTGAATGATTTGTAGTCAAGGTCATATGCATAAGACAACCTTCTAGAAAATCTAATATTTATACTATTATTAAATTTAAAAATGATTTCCCTTTTACACATACGAGGGGGGGCGGGGGGGGGGGGGGGGGGCTACCCAATTAATTTTTTAACAAAAATCTGTCAATCCCCTTCGAAGTACTTTCCTATGGAGCTAATACACTTGTCCAATCCTTTATTCTATCGTTCAAAACATTTTTTTTAATTCGTCTTCTGTGATGCCCGATAGCGCCTCCGTCGTTTTTTTTTTTTTTTCTTCACCTCGGCAACGTCGGTAAGACGCTTTCCTTTCATGTTTCTTTTCATTCAGGAAAATAAAAAAAAATAAATCGCAGGGGGCAAGGTCGGGTGAATAAGGGGGATGAGATACAAGGGTCATGGCATTTTTTATCAAAAATCGTTGCACGGAGAGGGCTGTGAGAGCAGGAGCGTTATCATGGTGGAAAAACCAATCGCCCGACTGCCACGAATCAGGCTCCTTCCGCCGCAAACTGTTGCGTAATCTTTTCAAAACTTCCAGGTAGAAAGCCTGGTTAACTGTCGAAAACGAAAAAATAAATCAGCATTGTTTTGACATTTGATTTCACTTGACGCGCTTTTTTGGGGCGAGGCGAATTTGAAGTCTTTCACTGGCTTGATTGTTGCTTCGTTTCGGGGTCGTAACCACAGCACCATGATTCGCCACCTGTGATGACCTTGGAAAAAAGTTGCTTTCATTCGAGCTTGTTATTGTTCAGCAGTCAGCCCCAAATCTCGTTAAAATTCGCCGCACTGAACTCCAAGTCGCTCCAAACAGCTCCACCACTTCTTCAATGGTCCGTCGTCGATCTTCCAGGATGATTTCGCGAATTTTTTCAACACTTACATAGATTCGGGCCGTGAAAGGACGACCAGAGCGAGGATTGTCATGAATTGACATTTCACCTCTTCTGAAACGAGAAAACCACTCAAACGCTTGAGTTTTCCCAATAGCATCATCCTTGCGGGTCGTTTTTAACATTGCAAGAGTTTCTGTGCCAGTTTTTCCGAGCAAGAACCAAAACAAAAGGCCGCGCGCTGTTCACGAGAATCAGCCATTGCAAAAACGACGAACACACAAAACAAGTGTCACTAAAAAATTCACACAAGCCGAACGAAAGATTTTTTAGCGACGACGCTTGGTTTACTGTCTCGGGAATGGTAGCTCTATACGCTCCTAGCGGCAGAACGCGGTACTATAAAAACTCCGTCCACCACATCAGTTTGGTTTCCTTTGGGTACCCCCTCGTATAGCCGTATTATGCATAAACAAAGAAAATTAATTGTAATCTGAATATTGGGTTTTTCCCCCAGAAAAGGGTATAATACATATGAACGTGATTATATTTTGTCACTCGTTGCTTAAAATCAATTAAAGTGGGAGTGGCTTAGCTTGCACAAATGTTCTTTAAATCTCTTCAAAACGCATTTGTTATATATTTTCTGTACTTTATTCACCCTGTATATCGATTTACACTTTATTTTTAATATAAAAAGAAATAATGTGATCGCATGCTATTTATCTTATATACGTTTGAAGTATTTCGATTACTCCTTTTTTTTTAATAACCTTATCGAACTGTCGAACAAGATCAGAAATTAGTGTATATAATTTATCGCATAACTATTTTTCAAATATTTACCAAAATCTCTCAAACGATACTTATATTCCTCGATCGATGTATGTGATTATTAGAAATTTTGTTGGTATTTCGAAAACGGTTATGTTATAAGTTTGTGTTAAACGAAAGTGTTGAAACGAACGAGAAGTGGTCAAACTCAAAAGCATTATAATGACATATCTATTATTTTAAGTTTATTATGTAACGATCAAAGGGAAACAATGCTCATTTTCAATATTTATACAACTTTTTATACGATATGCTACTATTTTTTATTAATTTTAATTTCTTTTTCTATAATAAGTACTACGTCTTGTTAAGTGGAGCTGATGTTTTTTAATCGATGATAATTATGATGTCGCTTTCCCCTTTTATTCTTTAATATTAAGTATTTATTACGTAAGAACCCTTTTTTTTTAAAAAGAGACTGTTATGTTCGTACTTTTTTGATACGTATATTATTATTATAGTTTTAAGGATGATCTGGTATGAAATTATTGCTCTTATATAAATATTTTTATCGATCAATTTAAGCTTTTTGTAGTATTCGATTTGTTTTATTTTTCTGTTCGTTTTCCATTAAATTAATCTTTACGTTACATCTTTTTACAATACCCTTTTTGTTTCGATGCATAATTATTTATTTTTATATTTTTCCTATTCTTTTTTTTTATTATATATAGTTCTAAATAGTATCTATTAATGAGTAGAATGTTAGCATGTAAGCATTCCTACATATATATAAATAGTATATACCAACTACTATTATATGTATATATTTCAAAATATGAACAAAATAAACTTATTTTGTAAAAAAATATTGTTTTTATTTGAAATTTGATTAAATTTTCAATTTTTTAGTGATTTTTACTATATATTTGTGGATATAAGTTAAAGACATTAATTGCTTTTATCTAAAGAAAACCCCCTCGAAGCACTTACTACCAAATGAATAGAGTTTGTTAACAAGGTGGTACCGGCAGTGGCGCACCGCATAAAAGTAGGTACGTAATATACAATATTAGTGAAAAATAATATTGTTACCTTTTCCTGTCGTCTTGATGTCCACTGTGGCAATTGGCAACCGTCCTGGTAAGCTGCGTAGAATTGCAACATCAGCAACGTTTACATTGTCGATTCATTCAGCCGTCGACGGTGTTGCGAATACGTTGTCGTATACTTCGAAAAACATCGTTCGACATCCAGTGAAGTGAGATTTGCAAATGTCAGATATTCCTTTTCCTCATCTGGGCACTCTTGATTTTCAGTTATAGACCGAACCTTTTGTCAATCGGGATTTTTCGTTAAAATTGCACCAATATTTTTGAGCAACATCGACTCCTATAGTGTTCGTCAAGTTTTCTAGAGCGGCTCATAAATTGTTTATGCAATTTAATGCGTCTCGTGCAGATAAGTGACTGTTTTCTAATTGCTCGATAGCTTGTGCAACTTCAGAATAGTTCATGGAAATTTTATCTGTTTGTTGTTCCCTACCGCGTTATTACAGGCAGAGGTGGTGGTGGTAATTTCGGACACAATTGTTTGAATACACGGATGTGTTTGGGAGATTTGATGAACACATTTTTGGTAGATGCTATTAACTTATCCACCATCGGATACTTCCCTCGAATAGTTTCTGCTACGAGGTGACATGCGTGTATGAGGGCATGTTATGTGAAGAAGAGTCGGAAAGCATATTTTCAACATCCTACCAACTCTCAGCATTGTTGCGGCTCCGTCAGTAACGAACATTGTGACTTGAGTTTCTGTGATACAAAATTCTCTCAACGAATCTCTTATTATCTTGACAACGGTTTCTGCATTAGTTTTCTGAATCCTTTTACTGGATAACAACAATGAAGCTGATGGACCATCACGTTTTAAAGGACGCGGTACAACATGAATTACGCTGTGTTTCTGAGCATCAGTTGTTTCACTACCACATGTTGCACATACTTATCAAGTTACATGCAAATCGCCCGTCTAGTGTTTTGTCACAATTTGTGATTAAAGTAGTCGGGAAGGGATAAATCTGGACCAAATGGTAGAATTTCTATTCAAAATCAAGCCTTTTCTTCTCGGCAAATTTGGCAACGCCCCTTTTTCCACACAATCGCGTTTTCCGGCCAGCCCTACTGTAGGCTCGCTACTACTAGTAGTAGCGAGTCACGCTTTTAGGTTACAGAAAAGGTTTTATCGCTTATACAACACTAGAAAAACGTTACAGGTACCATTAACAAAGTACGGAAATATCACTACGCAGTATTTTTTAAAATAAAACCAATATATACAATGTCAATGTATATATACATTGACGTCAGTATTTTAAAGTGTGTGTGATAATCCTTGTTTTACAAATATCTAACTTCTTACTATTTTTAATTTGTTACTTCATATGTATCCAGTCTGCAGTATCTGCATTCTTGAATTTTGACACAATTCTTGCTGTTTTTAAATTTAAAGTTTGTTGCCTGAGGATGAACTTGTCTCGAAACTGGTAGCGCTGATAGATATTATTAAACGAACTTTGTGAGTAATATACCACTTTTATTGACCTCAATTACGATTAACTCACGAGTCGCAATTGATCAAAAACCAAGATAATTTGGATAAACTAATTCAAAACGCAAGAAACGGTCCGAACGTGTAAACGTCACGGCGATAAATATGGCTGATCGTTTACCTAAACCAATGTATCGGAAGGAATGGACGGAGCCGTTTCTACTCGAAGACCGATTTGGGTTGGAGTGCTTTAGGGATTTTTATTAGCCCCTGATTTTTTCATAATTTACACCGTGAATTTCTGCATCATCCCCACGTCGAAATCTTTTGTTAGGCGTTAACAAAGAGCTTTGGACGAGTTGGTGGAACGGATGGCGATTGGTTTCCCCACTTTCTTTTTCCACCTTGAGTGAAGTATTAATTTATTACAAACTCCATGCAGAAAGAGAGAGAAAAACTGCATACTAGAGATAATAAAAAATGAAACAACCATCCTTTTTAAAAAACATATTTTATTCGTTACTTCAATAAGGATCTAATTTGAGTTACAATTTTTCCTTTTACCAGCATTTCAGCAAACAATAAATGTATCATGTTAGAAATACATATATATTGCCTTATACATTTTTTTTTCAACATTTTTCCTCCTTTTCGGACTTTAAAATAAATACATATTTTAATTAATCGATAGCAAATAATATGCGATAGTAAAAATCTTAGTTGACTTAAAAATAGCAATTTTAAGTCACAAGAATCGATAAGTTAGAATACTACAAGTTACAAATGGATGAAAAGTAAAAATATAATTAACATAGGACAAAAAAAAAAGATCTATAATATGTACAAATCATCATCAAATATTAACCTTAATCGTATAAATATTATTATATCGACAGTGCATCACAAAAAGTATTATTACACCTTCGTTTAAGATTGTTTTTCAATTCATCAGAACGAAGGCAAGATTTTCTTTCGATATTGAATCATAATTTGGATACAGTGGAACCCAGATCTTGTGAGTTTCGTGAATTGTGTTGGTACTATTTTGAAATTGGTAGTATTGGAAGTATTAACTTCACCTGTTACTCTACGAAATTTATCAGCATTGTAATGATCCTATTTGCCAATAATTAAAAAAATATATAGAAATTTAAGTGAATTATTAGTGATAACCTGAGTTCTACTGTATTATAGTCAACTTTGTCAAACATGAGATTTTGGAGTTATTCAAGGCCTTATATTGGGACCCCTATTGTTTGTAATTCAATATTTTCACTGTTTTTACCATTTTTTTTTTATAAATTAGTATATATTAACAAGTTTTAACTTTATAAAATCGTTTTGCCAGCTGTATTTATTTAAAAAACAAAAAAATCTTAAACTAAAAATCATATTTATAATAGTGTAGTGTCTTAGATTCCTAATAGAATATTTGATTTCTCTTTTTACTTTAACGGAGTTAGTTTAATGAATGCTTCTTTATTATATCGCTTTTCGATTACAGCATTGTGCGATTACCTCTTCTGCGAGGTTCAAGTGTAACAAGTACGAATCAAACGTATCGAGCAGTATAATAATAATAATTAATATAGTGGATTAAATAAATATCGACAAAAAGAAATTAATTAAAATAATTGTTACGAAATTGAAGGATAGGTTAATATAATTGAGAGAGGTTCCGAATCATGTTGTAAATAAAGAACATCTCATTACGATTAAATTATTTCCTATAATAATGGATATTCACAATTATCGATGATATTTTGGTCACGTATAGAGATTTTCCATATTGTTTTTTTATATTAAATGGAAAAAATTTACTCTAATTCCATTAAAATATCATCGGTTACAATTAGAAGTAAAAAATCATAGATCATAATCTTCTTCAGATAAATAATAGCTATTAAAATTCAACAACCAACAATTTATAGGTTTCATAATTAATTAGTGCAATATGTTATCATCGTATTATTAGTCTACAATTATTTTAAATATAATTATCCATTTTCGTTTACCTAAAACTTAATCATAATAATTATGGGTTCGACTAAGAAATTAAATCAGTAATGGACGTTATGAAATCGTAGCTTCAGAAATATTAGACAAATTAGTAAATAAGCATATAATTCTTTTAAGTAGTTAAAATTTAGCACCAACATAAGAATTGTATATATAAATAGATAAAAGAAAGGATGTGGTACATATATACCTATCGTTAAAAAAATATCGATATAATTTGAGCATTTTCAAGTATATAGATTGGTTATTAATTATACTGGGTGTCTCCAAAATGTTGGGACATAGCTTAACTACAGACTCCTGGGATTAAAATAAGAAGATTTAACCCAACTCACCTATATCCAAAGTCGCCTCGTTAAATTGGTACAAGACGTGAAAGTTGTTTGAAAAAAAATTAATTTTGCGTATAAAAATAGGAGGCTTTGATCGATTGTTATAATTTTTGGTATGGAGTGTCTTGTGATTATAAGTCACGTTTCGAGATGGTTTTGGTCTTCATCGGTAGGCTGTAAGTGTATTAAATTAAAATGTCGCAATATAAATTCGGCGATAACTTTCTAGTACTTAGGCTGAGAACTTTCAATTGTTTGTTACAAAAAGATATTTTCTTTAGGAACATTTTTTGTATCTTTGTAATTTTTGATAACTATTACGGTTTATCCGGAAAAAAATAAAATCTAATCTAATGATATTGCGTACGATAAATCTATGCATTCAAGAAAATGGGGGCCATGTTGAACAATTTCTATAACTTAAGACTATGTAGTTGCCATTAATAAAAGAATGTATTACATGCCATGCCATACGTTTAGTATTTTTTTGTTTATAATGTATTTAAGATTTTTTTCCGGAGAAACAACTTTCACGTCTTGTACCAACTTAACGAGCCGACTTTGGATATAGGTAAGTTGGGTTAAATCTTCTTATTTTAATCCCAGGAGTCTATAGTTAAGCTATGTCCCGACATTTTGGAGACACCCTGTATATCTCCACATTTTAGAGATATATAATTATACGAAGCATAAAACGAAGAAAAAATAAAGTTAATCGAATTATATAAACCATTAACTTCTAAAATTTAATCTTAAAAAAAATCACTGCCTTGAATTAAACAGATATAACAAAGGTTATAAGCGGAATTCCTCTAGGAAGCAATCAATTTCTTTACAAGAGACATAAAGAACATTTAAGTTTCTACAAAACTCAGACAGTCACATACAACGTGTTTATGTAAGAAAAAAAAAACAAAAAACAAATGCGACTATTCAAAAAATATATATATCACTAGTTTTTATAAATAATTACGAAGATTTATAGGAAACATACTAAATTTGTCCAAAGTATAGGCTTTCACGCATGGAATTTGATGTAGATTTATCTTCCAGGTGTTACCAATCACCTCATTACCTTTCTTCTAGGTCTTAAGTTTTTATCGATTATTTTAATTGTAGTTACCGAAATTTTCCATTATATCCAGTGATAACATTAATTAATACCGGAAAAGTTTGAAAGCAGCTAAAAGCAGGGTCAGAGAAATTTGGAAATTAAAAAAAAAAAGTCATTCTGGTAACAAAAGGAATAAATTTCTGCATAAATCGTTTCAAGCTATGAATATCAAAGTAAAATTCATGGATGAATTAATTAAGTAACAATATGTAACATTTTAATCACTTAAAAATAAATAATGACTTGAAATTGCCCGAACAACAAATCCTTAAGCTGTTACGATCATGTCATGGGACAACCTGTATGTTTATATTGTAAAGGTTAGTTTAATAGCGGGTGATATTCTTTATTTTTTTTTTTTTACTATCACTTACTATTAAAAAAATCTGCAGAAATAGTAGCAGATGCAAGTGTAAGTTCGAAAAAATCAATGTCTTCGATGGGATTCGAACCCGTTAAATTTTCTTTTCGTTGTTTAAATATTAAATAAATTATTTCATAAAATCAAAATTCATTTAATAAAATTGAAACATTATCGCAGGTTTTAGCGCCATTTTAGGACAAATTTAGTATGTTTTGTCTTTTCACAATTTCTTGCCGGGCTTTTTCGCTTAACACAACAAAAAAAATCAACAAACAAAGCACATATAATAATAATACGAAAAGAAATTACGCTTCAAAAAAATTACAGCGTAAAACAAAAAAAATCTAAATAAAAATAAAAAAAAGCGATTCAGTCTGCAGTTTCGTTAAAATAAATCTTAGTGACGACGATATCCCCTGTGCTTAAAGTTTGCGTTTCTACGTTGTTGTGACCTTCCTTCGCCACCATTCCCACGATTCTATTGTTATTATTATTATTATTGTGCGTTATTTGATAATCGGAATTAGCCACTACGATTTTACCTTCGTTTAAGCCGCGATTCAAGGTAGCCTTGGTCGAATGACAGCCGCAAGTGCACTTGTTATTGTTAACGATTTCAAGGCCATTGTTGTCGTTCTGCAACAACGTAGCTACGCTCAGGATCTCCTCTAACTTATTCAATTTATCGAACTTGTCGATTTTGTTATCGCTGAGTATGGAATCCACCAGCTGCATGCTCTCGGTTAGACTGGTCGGTTCGGAGTTCTTTGGAGAGGCGACGTCACTATCCATGCTGGGGTAATCGTTCTCGTCCTCATCTGAACTAAGGTCCCTATCTTGGCCGAGATTTTCGAGTTTTTCAAGCTTCTTAGCTACTTTCGCTGAAGATTTTAGCTTTTCTTTTTCTTCCTCGGTCAATTCGATATACCTGTACATAGAAAATTCGCTTCAGGTATTTTTTTAAGAGGCTGTTTATGTTTTAAGCAAAATTTGCTTCCAGAAGAGACGGCACAGGGTTAATGGTTAAAAGGTGGCTTATATCCCAGTTAAAGAAGTTAAAATATATACTCTGTATGTAAAAAGTAATAAGAATAAGCCTGCTGTAACATGGAAATGCATCGATTTGGATCCACATTGACAGATTTTCTAATTAAAGACACCCAAACCAGTCAAATTGTCGAAATTATGTATAGGTGGTAGCTTATACCACTATTTACTTACAAACAATACAAACAGTACAAAATAATAAACAGAACCAGAAGAACACAGCAATATCCAAAAGAATTCATTACGAAATACATCTTAAATAATACATACCTCAACAACCTAACCTCCCTATTACTCAAAACGATACTCTTCGCAGGCTGCGCCAATTTAACTCTCAATTCCCCCACCTCCGTTTCGGTCTTCCTCTGCCGCTTCTTCATCTTAACCATATCAGGGTTAATATGCATGAAAATCTGTTCCTCGCATAACTCAATCATCAAATTCCGATTTTCGGGGAGGATAGCCTTCGACAACGGATAATACAGCTTCTCATGAATCAAACTAAGAACATCCGCTGAGGCATAGAGTATCATTTCGCGTGTAAGCGGCCGCCTAGACCAATACTTCTGATCGCGCCTGTAGATGTTCTTCAGCTGTTCCTTCATCGGATTGCCAGGTGTGCCGTAGCATTCGCAGAGGGCGTTGAGAGCGACACTCTTGGCCTTGTACACCGGTTTATTGGTGTCCTGGTAGGTTAGGACGGCGTGAGCGGCTTGGGTATCGAAAACGTTACGCAAGGTGATATTGAATTGACGGTAGAGGTTAGCTGAATCATTCCTGCAGTCGTGAATGATCTGGAGAAGGAAAGAAAGTAAATTGAGACTAAACGGATACTCTAAAACTGTGGCACTGGAACACTGAAACAGTTCACTAAAACCCTTACCACAACACTTAATTCGTACTGGACCCACGTTTTGATAGCCAAGCTATCATCATTAGCTGTAAGACTCAACAGTTCAGTCTTGCTGGTGATGATGATAGCTTGGCTATCGAAACGTGCGTCCAGTACGAATTAAGTGTTGTGATAAGGGTTTCAATGAACTGTTTCAGTAAATTGAGACGACCAAAATATTAAAATAACCCCTTGTACATGTTGATAGCATACCTTAACCACTTCAGTACTCTCCAAAATAGCCTTCAACCCATTATCGATCATAGCAGGACAAGAAATCAAATCGAAAACGTAAGAAATTCCATTCATAGTGGCTATTTGCATCAGAGTAAGCTGCCCTTTAACGCCCAAATTGATTCCTTCGCAATCGAACCCAACCACCACTTTATCTTCGGTGAAAGGCCATCCATTCTCCCCACCATCGCAGATACCATTTTGTCTACTGTGCTGTTGATTTTTTCGATTCATCATCTGATCGATAACCGATTGACATTCCCTAACGTTACAAATGACCCTGGTGTTTTGGAACAGCGTCACCTTCCAGGATTCCGTGTAATTTTGATTCTGGTTCATCATACTTTGTCGGTCTCTGCCTGTATTCTCTTGCAGGGTCTTTAAGACGAGGTTATTGATTCGCTGCTTGAGAGTTTGATTGTTGTTTAATATCTTCGGCTGTTTCTCGGCGACGGAGTTGTTCGTAGTTGCGGAATTGTTATTAACGATAGGAGGTGTTGTTGGTTCTTCGATAGAGTCGATAATTTGACGATTAATTTTGCCTTGAATTAAAAATAGAAACACGAAAAGGAAGTGAAATTAGGTTATTTGTAATATGTAATTAAAATAAAAAAAAAGAGTAAAAATATGAGATTATTGTACACTGAGAAGTTTAAATTCTTCGATGTTTTCAACATTTAATCCAATGATATGTACAGTGGGTTTACAGCTATTTTTAGCTTAGTTGTAGACAAGCTTGAACTATAAAGCGTATGAAATATGTTAAATTTGTAAAAGTTAAATATAACGTAAGAATAATTCAATTTAATTTGTTTAAATCTTTTTGATCTTATCAATGCAAATAGGTGAAATTCAAAAAAATGTTATTGCACACATTATTCCTAATATTTAAGATTCCAACCTTTCCAAAAGGTTAAAATCCGAAGCTGTAAATTTATTCAGTTGAAAAACGTGATTATTTTTGGAGAATTATGATTTTCTTTGGGGCAGGGCATAGATACGCCACTAGTACCTGCTGTAATCCCAACAATTATAAGGGGTGCGCCATCGATCAAATTCAATTAGCGCGACGGGAACTATACTAACCAAACTAAAAACGTCTGCTCTAGCATAAAATGTTGAAATAGGCGCGAATTTGAATTCTGAACATTGTTAGTGTGTAGCATTTCTACTTTAATAGTAATCACTAGAGCGGGCCAAGAGCGCCACGCGCCAGGTTCGCAATCAGGCTGCCGGGCCTGTAAACATAGGTAATTTAAATATGTAATTATTAGGACGAGGACCAAAACCACTGTCTATTACGTCGTGAAGACGCGCAAATATACACCTGCAGTTTGGGTGTTCGTTGATAAATAGGGCGTTGTTCACAGTGGGCCACTACAAAAAAAAGTTCATTCATCGACGGCTACGAACTAACAGCGCGCTTATTCATTTACGGATGACGCGCTCTATTCATCAACAAATGACGAGTCTGCAGATGTTACGTTTGCACCACTTCGTGGCATACTAGAAACAAGCGTCGGTGTGCTCGCTTTAGTGATTATGTCTAACGTAACTATTAAAAATAAACGGCCATTACCTACGAAAGTTAATAAATTTCTTAGTGAATTTGTGGATTTACACTACAATGGGAGTACAATTTTCTGTAAAGTTTGTAAAAAGAAACTACTGTGCTGGAGCAAACGTGATTGTGAAAGACATATAAATAGCGCACACCACAGAAATAAAAGAAATGGTGTGTCACAACAACGTCAATTTCAATTAGAATTGCTTTTAACGTTTATGGTATGTGGTCTACCACTTCGTATACTTGATAAAAAAGCATTTCGAAAATTCTGGGGTACATACAATACCGAGTGGATACTACCATCTCGGACAGCGTTACGGAGAGATATTCCACGAATACGTGAGGACATTGAAAATCGAATTAAAGCCGAATTAAAAGATAAACAGCTGTGGCTATGTCTTGATGAGACGACAGATTGCAAAAAAAATTCTATTTTGAATATAATAGTGCGCGTATTAGATCCTATTAAACCAAATTTTGCAATTCTATTAGCCAGCAGAAGATTAAAACAGTGTACTAGTAAAGCAATTACAGCCGTAGTTCTCGAAACGTTACAAAAATTTCAAGTGTCAACCAGTCAACTGTTGTTGTTCATGAGCGATGGTGCAGCAACAATGTGTAGTGTAGGCCGTTCCCTTAAAGAAAAGTGTGAAGGACTTTTACATGTTACGTGTAAAGTCCATGCTTTACATCTTGTGGCACAAACTATTCGAGAGTGTTACCCGGAGGTGGATGCATTAATAGCAAACACAAGAAAAGTGTTTCTCAAAAGTCCTAAGAGGACTAGGGCATTCCACAGGTTATGCCCTGGTATTCGAGAACCACCACAGCCCATTCTTACGCGTTGGGGAACGTGGTTAAAAGCCGCTTTTTATTATAATGAACATTTTCAAGAAGTCAAATCCGTTATTTTGCAATTCGTCCCTGCCGAAGCTAGAGCTATTAGGATGAGCCAGAAGGGATTTCTCGATATTTCTGTTGAAACACATCTAAAGAATATTAGCAACAATTACAAAGGGTTAGTAGACGCGATAGAAAATTTGCAAAATTCTGGATTGTCGTTGGTAGAATCAGTGCAAGTCGTGGACGAAGTTAGTACATTGTTACACAGTATAAACGATGCAACAAGTGGACGAGTTTTAGCTAAGTTCGATAGTGTTTTAAAAAAGAATCCGGACTACACGAGATTAAGACAAATGCGCGATGGGGCATCTGCAGATTCCTTGATTAAGTCTAAAGATTATTTTAATTACGCCTGTCTTACTTCGGTAGACGTGGAACGGTCGTTTTCGAAAAATAAGAACATTTTTTCGTCTCGGCGAACATCCTTCACCGAGGCAAATGTGGAAACTTATATATATATATATCCGCTCTAATTACTAAACATTATTATTGCGTCAGCTTTTATTTTTTTACTCTTGTGTATTAATTTCGAAATATCACATATCTGCTGTGACTCACATATACGCTATTTACAATAAGCGGCCGTTGCGCCTGATTCCGATTCTGTTGGATGGCGCAATTTGGCCCGCTCTAGTAATTACAGATGTTGACACAATGTGGGATTTAATAATCATTTAAGATATAAATTATTCAACAGCGGTTTACTTCGTAATAACAAAAATTCTTTTGAAAAAGCCAACAGCTCAAATAAGATACATTTTATACTACTTCTAGCTTCAAGTTATTGTTTTAAGGATAATATCAATTACAGTCTTCCAGAAATCAAGATTATATTTCAAAAAAAATGATAAACGTCGTAAGCACTGCATGATTATGTCTAATGTAAAATATTCATTAGAGAATGGACAGATTACAAGAGTTCATACTTAATTTAAATAGGTATCTTACAAAAAAAAAAAAAACAATAATGTAATCAATAAATGAATATTAATATTAATAATATAACAAAATGAATGCCGAGTATTATCTTATAAAGGTTGACATTCCAAGTCATCATCATCTCTATCCGTCCACGTGCTGTCAGTACCTCAACAGTACGGGCCAACGCTGGATTCCTAGAGCTAATGGCTTTGTTCCAGGTGGAAGCGTCCAGGTCGAGTGTCAGCTGCCGGTTGCGCACAAACCACGGTGCCCACGTGATCAGTCTGAGCATCCTACTCTGCAGTCTCTTCAGTGCTTGTAAATGGCTTCTGGTGGAAGTCGACTACGCCAGGGCACCGTAAATCAATATTGGCCTAAGACAGGTGGTGAACAGTCGAAACTTCGTTTTAACGTTCAGCGGGCACCGTTGAAACAATCTACGCTTAGCAGCAATAAACTTGTTCTTGACCATAGTAACGCGGGACTTCTAAGTCGGACGATTGTACAGCTGCAGCCCAAAATATCTGACTTTCCTGTCCCAGGGCAATCTGCGATCATTAATAAAAATGTTATCAGCTGGAATGCTTCGCTCGTCTGGTCCTTTCCTTTCTATTAATTTTATTTGTTTTCTTTAAGGTTATTCTTTATTTTGGTTTTATTTTATTTGTTTTTTCTTTGATTCTTGATCTTTCTTGTTACGAATCTTCTTCTTCTATTCAAATTAAATTCAACAAGTGATACATGGAAAAATCTGGAAAGAGATTCATCACTGAATAAGAGCTGTGTAACGTATGTCTCTTCGCAAGTTTTTGTTATCTTCCACATTCTTTTGGTTTTGACTTTCATGCTAAACTTATTAGACAGGTTACCTTTATTTATGCAACTTGAATAAATATTCATTTTTCAGATACTCATCCCTCTATTGCAATTACATGATTGCAAATCCTCTTCCATACATCAGCCCCGACGTTGTTAAATTTTTCCTCTGCCAACTGCTTTACAACTGTAGTGTACAATGGTTTTTCTTCTAGGCGTTATCTAACAACATCTGGAGTGCCGCAGGGTTCCAACTTGGGACCCCTGCTGTTTTTAATATTTATAGATGACCTCTTACAATCACTAACGTGCCGCTTTTTAGCGTTTGCTGACGACTTAAAGATATTTCACCGAATTGATTCACTTTATGATGCCAGACTTCTACAAGAGAATCTGATAACTATAAGTAATTGGTGTGTTGATAACAAACTGCATCTTAATGTGGAGAAATGTTGCGTAGTTAGATACACTCGAAAGGTGTCCAAAATCGTTTTCGATTATAATATACACGGTCTGAAGCTACCTTCATCGGACACTGTGAAAGACCTTGGAGTGTTATTTGATGATCGACTTTGCTTTGACCAGCAGGTGATGTCGGTGTGCAACAGTGCTTGCAGAGTTCTTGGTTTCGTTCTTCGTAACACACGCACATTTACTGATTACGCTGCTCTAAAGACTCTTTACTACGGGTTGATTCGAAGTAAGTTGGAATACGCAGCGATTATATGGTACCCTTATTACACATGTCACCAACTTCGACTTGAGCGAGTGCAACGCCGGTTTTTAAAGTATTTAACATTCAAGGAGACTGGTAACTATCCGCAAAGGAACTACGATCATGGCCAGCTTCTTTTGTCGCACAGTGTTTCATCACTCCATGAACGTTATGAACGCACTAGTGCGGTGTTTCTCTACAGGCTCATTAATAATAAAATTGATTGTCCAGAGTTACTGTGTGGGGTACCTTTTCATGTTCCCGCTAGGGAATCGCGAAATGTGTCTTCATTTTACTTGAAACCTGTGAGAACTAATGTAATGCACCTAGCGCCAATAAACCGCATCTGTCGTTGCGCTGATATGTTATATAAAGACATTTTTCTGGGTCAACTTGTTTAGTGTTACGTGTATATTATGCAACGTATGTATGTATGTATTCATCGTTATAGTCTTATGTGTATCTCTAAGAAGTTTAATTTTTTTCATTTTGTACTTTTGCTACACTTAAGATAATTTGTATGTATATGTGTCTATTTTGGTGTTTTACTGTTGGGCACAAATAAATATTATTATTATTATTATTATTATTATTATTATTATTATTATTTACATGACATTCGAAAGGACGTTTTTAGATGCTACATAATTCTTCACTATCGCCCAGATTTTCTCAATAGCATTCAACTCGGGATGATATGGAGGTAATCGTAGAACAATGTGTCCATGTTCAGCCGTTATTGTGTCAATAGCATATTTTTTTATATTTTTGGTTTATGTATTTTATTTTTTTCAAAAAGTTCTGGTTTAGTTTTCTTCATTTTTTCTTCAAAGAAAATGCCTCGTTCAGTAAGCCATGCATGTCCTTTTTCTCCCACAAACTTGTTGGACTGGATTTGTACTAGCAGTACATATTTCCGGGCTGATGGGCCGTGGTCTTCAGGACGATGATTAGTCTTCACCGGTCGTCTGATGAGTCATCAAAGGACCAGTGAAGACTAATCATCGTCCTGAAGATGCCGACCGCAGTGTTTGGCGAAACGTCGCCTTCGACACATCAAAGACAACGGCCCATCAACCCGGAAATATGTACTGCTAGTACCAATTCAGACACCGGCCGTGAAAACCCACAGTTATTTGTAGGATTGGTTTCACAAGTTACATTTTGGTAAGACGCATTATCTAGTACCAACACAGTTTTTTATGTAGATTAGGAATTAATTCTTCTTCAATCCGCTTTTTAATGATTGAATGGTTCATATCATTGTGATAGTCCCTCGTTTGCTGTCCAAATTTGTACATTAAAAGACAATTTGGAACAAATCCCTTTTCACTTTCTGCATGCACAATTATTAGTCGTTGGCCTTTGGCAAATGGAGCCTTCAGGCAATTGTTTAAACCATCATTCCATGCTTTTGGTGTGGTGTGACTACTATGGAGATATGTTACGTCAGTATATATAACATCATATCCTTCAGCTCTATATTTCCTAAATAATCTGTCCTTTTTGCACGAGTATCTGTTTTCTCCATTAATATTTTTCTGTTATCAGCGGTCTTCTGCCATGTAAACCCCAATTTTTTCACTGTCTTTCTAAATTAAGTTAGTCCCCCTTCGAAATTAATTTCCTTTTAACATCATTGTAAACTGCTTGCATTGTAGGTCGACTGCGATGAATTATTACAGCAGTGTATGTCGTCTTTCTTATAATTTCTTCCTGACAACCATCAAGGTTTGTTTTTGGTTTAACTTGATTGATAAATTTTCTTTGCAATTTAATAACTTTGAGTTTTCCGAAAAGGCCTCAGATGTACTTTCTCCTTCTTTAATGATTCTTTGAACGCTACTCTTGGATACACCAGTTGCTTCAGCAACCCTATTCAAAACCGAATGTTTTGGCTTGGTTCGTTCTTGCTCCTTTTTCATAAATTTATATACATTGTATATACGAGGGTAAATCAAATATTATCTACACTTTCGCCATAACAAGCTCTGAAGATTATCGTAGTGGCGGCGGCTTGCGCATGCGTTGAGTTGGCGCCTCTCAAGAAGATGCAACCTCACCTATGGTAACTCGCCTATTTGCTGTAACCATCTCTCGAGCTTGCTGAATGTTGTCGTCGGTGGTCGAGGTTGACGGCCGTTCGGCTCCCTCTTTTTGTGTTACGCTCGTGCGACCACTTTGAAACATTTCGATGCACAAAAAAACGCTTATACGAGATAAAGCACTGTCCCCGTATTGTGACAAAAGTCTTCGGTAAATTTCAGCACCTTTCACACCCTCTGACCACAAAAATCGAATCACTGCTCGTTGTTTCTCTCTAGTGCAAACTAATAGCGGAGCTGACATGCTTATGCTGTTGTAGCTAGCAGACAAATGACGCGATTATAAATCTTACTTTTTAAATGGCTTACATTAAATGAATGTGGTATTGAAAAAGACAATTTTTTAGAAATCCAAGCAAACGCTAACAATAACGGGAGATATAACACGAACGTAACCGACAATGCGAATGACAAGCGAACTGGTCGATGTTTTTTGAACTGGCAAATGCATCCTACTTGATGCGCCGTGGTCATGAATCTTCGTAGAATCTCTAGAACTTTGTATTTATTATAAAGTGTCACCTTATTTCGGGAACACCCAGTATACATTTCACGTTGGAGACAGCAAGTAATATAATATGTAATGAATCAGCTCCACATGTAACTTTTTTCTCGGAACTGTTTTCGAGTGAGTTAGTGTTTTGGGTTTGAGATTAGAATCATATCAAAATTTTGCAAACAAGATCCAGCAACTTAGTGTAATTTATAAGGAGGAAGCTCGGGTTTTTTTTTGCTTGGTGTATTGATTTGAAAAGATACCATATTTTTCGATACAAACTATGCTCTTCCTTCATAACATTTTCTGGGAGCGATGATAATATTTTCAGAGTTTAATAATGATGCAGAACTTACCCAATTTAAAATTAACACCCTTATTATTCCTATCGAAATCGTTGAGGTTCATATTCGTGGGCGACGACCTTTGTATGAATTCTTGAGGTTCCGGCGACTTAGATTTCATCTGCATTTCATTCAATTTCTGCTGCATCTTCGGCTGTTTCAATCTATCGCTTATGCTGCTGCTTTTCGGACTCAAGGGGGATCCTACGCGTTCCACCGGGGTCCTATCCCCACCCGACGATTCATTACGACTTCTCGGAGACGAATCAACCTCATCCTGCTTAGCAACCTTCTCGATTCTACTCTGAGCGGCCTTAGTCTTGTTCAAATTCTGCTGGTTCAAGATCTGCGCGTTGATGTGCTTCTGGCTCACTAGAGGTCGCTGTAATAGCGTCACCAAATTGGATTGTATATGAAAGCTGTCAGAAAATAAGCGTAAAAAGCTGGTTAAATGGGCTGGTGTATTGAAAAGGTTCGACCACATGCTTTCGGGTAGATTGCAACTGACGATCTGGAATAACTGTTCGACCAAGATGGGGCCCTTTACTTCGATGCATTGCGCCAGGAAATCGAGCAAGGATTGAGTTACTTCCGGATCGATTTGGACGTTCACGTTGAAATGGAGTTCTTGGGTGTGCGATTTGACGCTGTTGTAATTTTTCAAGGTTACGGTTTCTTTTTCGTCATCAACTAAGAAGGCATCTGGGTGTTTAAGTAGAAATTCCCTGAATTCGTGGAAATGCTGCCCGGAAACGTGTCTAACTTCAGGGCTAGCTTGCGATCGGTGGCCTAAAAGGCTACGTATAGGCACCTCCGTACCTTCTCCGTATTGCGCTAGCTTCTCCGCGAAATAGTCCACAGCTTGGGTTGTGTAGTCTTTGTGACCTGGAAATATTGAGATGATTAAGGAAAAATAATAAGTAATCTGGATGGTAGCAAGGGGTCAAAAGCACTATGCCAAGAGATCGTCTTTCAAAACCATAGGAGAGACAAAAGGCATTTCTGTAAATTTGGGGGCGAAGATTACATTTAATTTTTTATTCGTAGAAAATATAGAACAAGATTCATAGAACAAAATATATTTGAGACTACATAAAATCTATTTTTTTTAAGAAAATAGTATCAAATGCATTAAAAAAAAACTTGCATTTGCATGGGTTCCGTTTTTTCAAATGACAATTCAATTAATCATTGAATAAGGACTTTGTAGTGTGCATAAATGGTATTAAATATTCTAGTTTAGCAAAATAGCCTTAATACAGAAATTTTGTTCTCCTTGTGCATTATATTTCTTTTTTTTTTAATACAATGTTTTTTGTTAATTAAACTTATAATAGGCATATACGAAGCAGAAGCTATAAATTCTCGACCTAATATAGAAGAAATAAACTTGGTAAAATATAACAATTTTTATTTTTCAATATAATCTCTACCTTCAATACATTTATTACAATGATCAATTAATAATTGGATAACATGTAGTACGTGGGTATATTGGAAATCATTAGAGATACAAGCAGCCAATAGCAGCAGAAGCATAGAATCCATCTGTTGAGGAAATCAAGGAAGTGATAATGAGAATGAAGGATAACAGGAGTGCTGGGGAAAATGGAATTACGGCGGAAATCTTAAAATATTGAGGTGAGGCAGTTCAAGGGATCGTGAGCGCTTTGATCCAAGAAATTTGGGAAAAAAAGTAATGCCGACATCTTGGTCTAACGCTGTTCTAGTTCAAACACACAAAAGTGGGGATAAAACTGAGTGTACAGCACCTGGCCAAATTACTTGAAACGCTCAATATTTTGTAGTTTCTTCATAATAAAATATAAACTATACATGTATTATATTTTTTATTTATAAAATATATTGTAAAAATATGTAACATATGTAGATATTAAATAAGTAATTAATATTGAACTCGCTAAATGTAAGTTGATAACTGAAATATTTATATAAACGTACTTTACTCTTCTAAATATCATTTCTCTGGTATTTTTATTTATTGATACAATAATCTAGTCCCCCTATAAACGGTCGGGGTCAAAGCAAAAGAATATCACTATAATAGGATGGGAATTTCAAGGTAAAAGGGTTGATTTATGACATGTTTCAAGTAATATGGCCAGGGACTATAGTAACTATAGGGGGATAGCGATATTGGATGTGGTATATAAGGTCTTAGCTGCTTTGATTAAGAAACGATTAGTTAGCATAAGTGAAGTAATTTTAGGTGATTATCAATGTGGCTTTAGACCTGGTAGATCTGTCATGGATCAGATTTTTCTGGTAAAACAGATAATTGGCAACGCCGGGGAGTGCAACTTACCCTTGCATTTTCTCTTTATAGATTATAAACAAGCGTAGATAAGAAAAACAAAAATTGGGTACAAGCGCAAAAAAACCAGCGAGCCTAGAATTTTTCTAATGCCATTTTTTAAGTCCTCATTACTAACTACCCCTATGCTGAAAATTTGATGACTGTATTTTTTATAATAAAGAAAATATTAAGGTTTACAGAAAACGCACACTTTTGGTTTTCATCCTGTATCTCAGTAACGGAACGGATTTGTAAAAATGTAATCCCAGATCGTACTTAGCCCCCCATTTAATCAACCTTGTATCTCTAACGGTTTGCAATATACCCATGTACTTCATGTTATCCTGGACACCCGGTATAGTGTAGGCCTCGCACATGTGCAACTATGACGCAACGGAGTTTAAATACGCTCGAACCTGTATAAGCCTGTCACGCCGAGAATTTATCGCGCTTACCTCGTATAGACAGGGTAAATCTCGATTATCAACTCTTATTAAATATCAAAGATCTTCGGGACACTCTGTACAACAAATAGCGATATTTATTTATTTTATTACTTCTCTTAGATTAATCAAGAGTGTTACGAAATTAAAAACCCTTTTAGAAAAGATTGGTTGTCCCTAACATCGTTTGCTAAACTTTCAACATTTATTTGATCATAAATTTAAGAAAACATGCTACAATTTATTGCAAAAAAGAAAAAAACAATCACGTGCCTTTTAGACGTAATCTAGAGAGTTAACAATGATTTATGATATCTTGATAATGCTATTTTTTTCGCGCGGTAATATTAATCTTGCTGTAGGTTATATAATTTTAATTATATTTTGCATAATCTCAACGCTAATGCATATAAATCTAAAAAGACACTAATTTAATGTACCATATTTTTCCACTATCAAAAACTTAATAAAAATTTAGGGTTTCCATATTTTAAATGATACATACACTACCGTTCATGGAAGTTCGGGCAAGCAAAAAAATGTACGGAAGTCAAAAATAATCTCTTCAGAACTACTGCGTTTACAAATGTTATAATACTTTATAAAGGGTATACGAATATTTCCAGGTAACACGAGTGAATCAGCTAACCCTCCTAGGGATTATTATAAAGCTTTATTGTCACTGTAATTATTGGGGATTTCCAACATAATTATATATTTTATGATAACGATCTTATATTAGACAAATACTACCTGGAAATTGGTAAAAGGCTTCCAGAAAAGGTTAGTTTTAATAATTCCTCACAGAAATGTATATTATATAATTTTAAAATTTTTTCCTAAACAGTTAATATAATTTGTCAGCTTGCCCGAACTTCCATGAACGGTACTGTATATATTTGTTGTAGTTTCCGAGATATTTACAAAAAATTTTAAAATCGTGCAAATTTTTGGACGTACATCGTACTACGTACATCCCGAAATCGGACGATTTTTCAGGTCCTAGAGTTTCATTGACATTTTCGAGTTGCCCCCCTTGTAAGTTATTCTTTTTTTTGTAATTTCATTTCATCCAATAAATAGAAAAAAAAAAAACCGATCCTATAATTAAATTATTAACACATATCAAGCATTTTACACTTTTAGCCGGGCAAGCAAACAAAAGTTAAATTTAAAGAACTAAAAACTGATCATCATAGAGAGAAACTAGACCTCTTTATCCTCGAACTTTCTTTAAATAGACAACCACATCCTCTACTTATTTTGGAAACAAAGGAAGACCCAACTTCATTACCAAAACTACGACAAAAAAGAAACAATAAAATGCCAGCGTAAAGGTGACATATTCGATTGTATTTGGACGTCTAGAATTGTAAAAAAATTACAGAAAAACATGTGACACCTGTTAGACGCCCGGCTAATTAAAAAATTCATCATTGGCATATTTTAATATCCGATTATCACGGTGTGGGTTTATTCCTGCCCTGGGCGACCTTGGACAAATCGCAAATATAACATTGAAATTCAATACAACGAATGCGAAACTTGAAAATTGATTATTACGTTTGTTTTACGCGTAGATGAAGATCAAATTGTCGAAGAATTGATGCAATTGTAATGGCAAACGCATATGCAATAGGATATCTGGGAAATGTATTAGATTGCGCGCAGTATATTATGTAAATTAGAGGAAAGTTAAACTGGGGGGAACGCGATTTGCATAAATATTTTCGCGATGGAAATAGTCGGATATTTATTGATGATGATGTGACAGGTTTTTTTTTATTTTGATACAAGTTTTATTGGAATTAGTATGAAAAAAGTAAATTGTTTTGTGAAGAATGTGGGGAATATTTTCTCACATTCCTTAGAAGGTTCCTAGAAAAAAAAAATACGTTGTAGGCGCCATGAATTCCAGAAGAAATAAACTTTTATATAACAATTTCCATGTTCCATTTAAAGTGTTGGAACATAGTTTCAATTCTCGGCCTGACAGGCTTATGCAGGTTCGAGCGTGTACAAAGTCCGTAGTTTTTAGTAGCCAGCCAGACAACGTGACTAGTGCATGAAAATGTTTTGGGTAACGAAAATTGAGTACCGCACGGTCGTTAAATTTTATTTAAAATGTTAATTTTATGCTGAACATATTAAATCAAAATTTGGGTATTTTCTCAAACGAAAAAACTGTTTTATTTAAAGTTTTAATTTTATGGTGAGCGTATTGAATCAATATTTCGGTATTTTCTCAAAAAAAAAAGAAAAAACTACGTTTTATTTAAAATTTTAATTTTATGCTGGACATATTAATTCAAAATTTCGGTATTTTCTCAAAAAAAAAAACTTTTATTTTAAATTTTAATTTTATGCTGAACATATTGAATCAAAATTTCGGTATTTTCTCAACAAAAAAAAAACTATGTTCCATTTAAAATGTTAATTTTATGCTGAACATATTAAATCAAAATTTAGGTATTTTCTCAAAAAAAATGTTTTATTTAAAATTTTAATTTTATGCTGAACATATTAAATCTAAATTTCGGTATTTTCTAAAAAAAAGAAAACTGTTTTATTAAAAATTTTAATTTTATGGTGAACATATTAAATCAATATTTCGGTATTTTCACAAAAAAAAAAAAAAACATGTTTTATTTAAAATATTAATTTTATGCTGAACATATTAAATCAAAATGTCGGTATTTTCTAAAAAAAAAATAAAACTGTTTTATTTGAAATTTAAATTTTATGGTGAACATATTAAATCAATATTTCGGTATTTTCTCAAAAAAAAAAAAAAAACATGTTTTATTTAAAATATTAATTTTATGCTGAACATATTAAATCAAAATTTCGGTATTTTCAAAAAAAAAAAAAGTATATTTTACTTAAAATCTTAACCTTATGCTGAATATATTACATCAAAATTCCGATATTTTTTAAAAAAGAAACTATCTTTTATTTAAAATTTTAATTTTTATGCTAAATATTTTAAATCAAAATTTCGGTATTTTCGCCAAAAAAAAAACTATGTTTTATTTAAAATTTTAATTTTATCTTTGTTTTAAAAATAAATGGACTTCCCAAACCATTGGTTCGACCTACACAGGGTGCAGCAATAATAATAATAATAATAATAACAACTTTTAAATTTTTATTATTTTGGATTATTGTAGAAACCGCTAATTATAGCGAAACCTAATATGGATTCTTCTAGTCATAATATACAAGGCATTCATTCCGTTTAACAAAATCGAGAAAAATCATTTTGAAATTGGTAAAGTCAATAACGATGTCCATCCTGTATATCCGGTGATAAAAACAATTTACTAACATCGTCACCCAATCTCAAGCAATCCACACAACAAATTTTATTGCTAAATTTGAAAGCGTTTGGACGTAGGAATGCTTTCTTTGGAATAAATGATTTTTCATTTTTTTTTTAAGAAAACAGTTGTAACTCGAAAACAAAACAAGTTATTTTCAAAATCTGGGGATTACAGATTTTTAATAATGTAAAAATATACAGGCTGTTCCATCTAAAAAAGTGAATTTTACTGTGCCATCTTTTTTATAAAACACGGAATATATCGAAATATATTCTTTAAAGATGCACAATTAACATTACATATATTAAATCCCCCAAAATAAATTGTTATCTAGCATACAGCTGGAGTAATAAAAAACGGAAGCACTATTGCTGCACTCTGTATAAAAAGTTTGAATTATTTAACTTCAATTGATATCTCTGCTTCAAACTTTCATTTACATTAATTGCTTTTCAATTTAAAAAATCCCACATATTTCATAACAATTTGTTTACCAATGAGATACATTATTCATTAAAAAAATGCAATTTAATCAAACACTTAATTAAGATTAACATCCTCATAATTTCAATGCTTCGCAATGTTGCAATGTAATATATTTCACAAGCAATTAATTACAATTTCGAAAGTTAATCTTTAACTACTGACGATCATTAAATTATGCACTTTCAAATCGTTATTAATATATATTTTTAATAAATCTAATTGAAATAAAAAGAATTGATTTAATATAGAAAAATATACCCACTACAAACCTTAGAAAGTTCCAACATGCCTTTCAAATTTATAAAACCGGATAAATGCTTATATTTACATTTTAATAACTCTAATTAACAAAATCAGAAAAAAAAATGATATGGTCCAACGAAAATCGAGGTTGTTCTCAATTTAAAAAAATTGTATCTTTAGAATTCGCACTCACCATTGTTATTTTTGCTATCCTTGCTGCCTGGGAACATGTTAACGTTCACGTAATCACCTTCGATAGAGAACAGCGATGGGTATTGCGATAAGAACTTTTTAAGGCCACTTTGCGAACCACCCGCTATCTGCCTCATTTCTTTCGTGAATCCTTTCGATCCAAACTGACAACTCAAATCGTGCAACGTTCTCGGCTCCCCTTTATCAAGGAGACGTTCGAAGAAGAAAAGTAACGTCATATTTCTAGCTAATTCGTATTGCATAGCTTCCATGATTGCTTGATATGTTAGTTACTAATCCTTCTTCCTTTTCGCTAATTCCTCCTTAATCGGTATACTTCTAATTGACTTATATATCGTTATATATATTTACAATTAAAACTTAATTAAAATTGATCACAGATAAGTATACGGTGGGGGGCACTTCATCTATTGTACATTATGATCGCACCTTCAAAAATTACTTCCTTCCAAATTGGTACGCAGCAGCGGTTATTACACTTATATATTACATCATTTTTTCCAGTTATTTATTGTTAAGCGATCCAGCGTGACGTCTTTGTTAATAGGATAGGTCGTCGATGAGATGTAACGTTGAGAATTCCTTGTATAAGATGCACATTTTTTATTGTAATTGATGTGTACTACAAATCAACTCTTCCTTCTTGTCTTGAACCGTGTATAATTACGCGTATTCCTTTTACTAGTTTCTTCCTTCTGATCCTTACCGATTGCATTTAACGTTTCGTGCGGTTTTCTTACGTTACTATTTGGAAATTTCGTTGCGTACGGATTGAAGAAAATAAATATAGTTGAAAATAATTTGAAAAAAAGGTTGTGTGAACCTCAGAACGTCAAGTTGGCGACAGCCATCTTGAATTCTTTTTTGACAATTGGGACGATGAAGCGCTACGAAATCGCCGTTCAGCGACTTTCGTTCGTGCCAAATGCGAAAAGGTACTGTTATATAATGCAATTTGCGAATTATATTCCTTTTATCTAATCTAAAAATAAATCCTATATGCGGTAGCGTATCGATAAAATATTCAAGAAACCCTAGTTAGACATGCAAACATTTACTATTTATAGAAGAAATCACTTTTATGGTTTTTAAATAGAGCCGTTGGAGACAAATATTTGGCTGGGCGAAAGTCAACGAAAACGTACGAAATTTTGTTCGGTAAAAACGAATACCTTTGCCGACAGGTGAAATTCAAATAAATTTTATTCAAAATTCCAGGATTTTTAGAATACCTTGTATGTATACTTGGAATAATTATTTTTAAAGTATTACACATGGAATTTTTTAATAATCTCTAACATATACAGCGTATTCCGCAAATGCGTGGGTGGAAAGTAATTCCTTCCCAGAAAAAAAAGTATACAGAATGTTCAGTTTGCGAAGAATACAAGATTTTTTTAACGGAACATTATCCAGAGTTTTTTATTTCAAAAACCAAACTTGTATCACTCTAAACACCCTGCATATTTGAATATAATTTTATGTTGTACGGTACTTGTCTGCCAATATTTTTTATTTTAAAACTTTTTCTCTAAATTGTACAAGAAATGAATTACCTTCCGACCACGTACTAGGTGGACACGCTGTATGTGCAAAATATACATTTTTTTAATTATTATCATGCATTTAGTTATACTTTTTTTCGGTAGAATTGAATAAATTACCGGTTTAAAATAATTCAATTAATTATCATCTTGAAAATTATTTTCGATTCAAAAATCAAAATAAAATTCACCTTTTCATAATTTTAAAATAAATTCCAATAGGACTTCTTTTTTTGTTATACAGGATGGGGCAGGGCAACTTGCTTATTTTAAAAATGATATCAGGCAGATAGCGTCCTTTATTCTCAGTTAATCGAACTCGGAAGTTTCGTTCAACTCTTTCCAGCATATCGACGGGTATGTTGACGACAGCTTTACGAATGTTGTTCTTCAGGTGAACCAGAGTCCTAGAACGATCGTTGTAAACAAGTGATTTTAGACAGACCCATAAAAAATAGTCGCAGGGGGCTAAATCAGGCGATGCTGGCCAGTGCAGATCGCCCCTCAATGAGATGAGGCGTCTTTGGAAGTGTTGCCGCAAAACATTCATTGATACGTGCGTGCCGTGGCACCGTCCTGCTGGAACCATACATCTCCCACATCCATCTCGTTGAGTGTTGGCAGGAAAAACTCCTGAATAATGTTGACATAACGGTCAGAAATCACCGAAACTGCCCGTTCGTTTTCTTCAAAAAACCATGATGCTAACTAAACCAAGCGGAGCAACAACTTTACGCCCTGCCCTTTGGAATATGCCTACCAGGATCCTCCGCGGAGCAACCATCGCTTCAGGGCGGCAAATTCCAATATGCAAGTTGCTCTGTCCCACCCTGTACTTTGATCTTTATTCGAAAGTACAGCTACTTTTAGCTTTGACTATATATATTAATATATATAGTCGAAGCTTTTAGTCTTAAAAATGTTATTTAAATTTGATGTAATTACTTTGTAGTAGGCAACTCAAATTACACCCAGGTTATAAAATATAGTCAAGTTCAAAATTATTAGACTGTGAGATGTGGATAACGCTGCCCAGAATTATGTGTGGTGTAAAACAGTCTATAGAAATTGGCCAATAGGAAATGTTCACAGCAAATCTTCTTTAATTAACTATAGTCGGTAGATTTGAATGTCAATTATTATACTTTAATTACCAACGTGTTTATATTATAAAACCTGTTTATTCTTTGCAACTGTTCTTATTAAATGCTGTGCTATTATTTTTCTCGAGAGGAGACAAAACATTCAAAAAAATCCGGGTACAATACACGCCTGCAATTGGTTCCTTTTTAAGCACTTTTACATTACACAAAAATTTTTAATCTAAGGCGGCCATTTTAAAAGACTAGCCAACTTGAATGTAATTACACCAGATACATTCCGTTTTTTCTCTTCCTTGTGAAAATGCATTCAACACAAATAAACTTTGATCGAAATTTGATGCAGGCGATTGTCATCGAACTCATTTAAGTGAAATGCAATTTTAAACAATTTCTTAGTTAACAAAAACGAACAAAAAACAAAACCAGTACAAAATCCCTGATATACCAGCACATCGACACTATAATTAATACAATTTTCTCCTATAGTTAAATGATTAAAATGAAATTATTCTTTTATAATTACTGCAGTAAAAGAATATTTCTGAAATTAATAAAAACTCTTTTTAAATTCATAAGTGCACTTGGAATGTTTTAAATTTCGCGGATGGTTTAAGTTGGTAGTTCCGTTAATAAAGGACATATTCGCCAATTTCCTAACGTAATACAGACGAATATGTCCTTTATTGCCGGAACTACCAACTTAAACCATCTGGGAAATTTAAAAAGTGTATTTATAAGCTATTTTAACATCTCTGTACTTTTGTTTTGTTACTCTTAGTACTCGAAGAAAAATCGCAAAACATACCATCAAGATTTCGAAACCAAATGTTTAATCTCTTTTTAAAATGGTGTATTAAAGCAATACCATAATTGATCTTATATCCGATAAAAAGAAAAAACACTAATTTAACATCCGAATATAAGAAAATAGAAATAAAACAATTTCAGAGCAATCATTTATTCAAATATCATTCAATACAATAACAACAAATAAAATACAACAAAATCGTATGACTTAGATTCCTATAGTAGGCGTGATTCGAGAGGTGATTACTACTTTTTTAAAAATTTCACTAATTAATTTGTATCTTTCTTCCTTGTGTACAATGACTATGCCATTGTTATAGTTGGCGATATGTGTAAAGTCCTGCGTTGACAGTATTTGGTTTCGCTATGGCTAGTGTCGTTTATGATGAGCTAACAAGTGATTGATTTCAACATAAACTATGGTTAAATTATTGATGAATTAGAAACTTTCTTTAAATAACCTCCTCAATGTTTCACGAAATAAAATAGTGACACTTTGGTAAAGGCGCAGTCTTCGAAAGCTTACGTAGTATATTCTAATCTAACACATATAATTTAGGCATCGTAATATAAAGTAATAAATATTTTTGAAGTTTCCGATCCATCAATTATACGAATAATCTATTTATTTACTGACGATATTAACCCGGCCATCATTTTCTCTTTTTTTTTTGTCTTTTTTGTTAAGAAATAAGCTAAACTAATAAATTCAAATCGCTAAGAACTAAAACATTTTAATAAATGCGAGATATTAATATAAGATTCATTTCTAATAATTAAAATTGATAAAATAATCATTCGATATTTGTCATGATTTTCCTTTTCATATAAAACAATGTAAGAATAAAACCATTTTCTTCTCTTCTCTTCGATTGAAACAGAAAGCCAACTAATATCAATTTTTTTATAAACCTACTAATACTAGAAAAAAATAAGCTTGTTAAGTATCTTTACATATCTTCGAGGCCATCTCGGCCAACGGCTCCAATTCCTTGTGGCTGATTAGATCGAACTCCGTCACGAAATAATAAAAATGTTTGTAGCAAGTATTAACATGAGCCTCCTTTTGAAAAGAAAAGTTTTTAAAGAAATTTCTAAAAATAAACTTAGAAAATATTACTCACCGCTGCAATAGAAACGATATTTTGAAAATGATGGATGTAAACGTGAACGAACACTCTATGTAGCCTCGCCAAAATCTTACTGCACAGCGATTGGAAGCTTTTAGGAAACGGTAAGTCCGAAGTGCAAGGAAATAGAGCCTGGTTGTTTATCTGAGCCTCGATCCAATCCATTAAGTTGGTAACGTAATCCTTCGCGGGTAAATGCGTCGGTTTCTTAAATCTGCGTATCGAAAATAAAATTAAATTAAAATATTCGAGTAAACATACAAATCTAACTACTAGAAATTTTATACCAACATACTTATCACCGTCAGCCCAAAGATATTCGAAACGAGCCCCACCGGACATGGTCGGACATGTTTCCTCGGTGCAATACTCGGAAATTGTTCCGTAAATTAGATTTATACGATTGAAGAAGTCCACGACTAAAAAATTTAAAAAAAAAACCCTTTCACAATAAGCATTTCATTGTTCATCGGTAAACAAAGATAGAATAAGGAAACCAAAGTGTGATAAGATAAACACCATTTCTTTGAACTACAATGAACTCTCAGAGAAACTTACTGTATGATTTATGAATAATTGCAATCTATATAGACACATAGAACTCTTACTACTAACTAAAATAAAATAATTACCATGTACTGCAATCCAATCGTTTGAATCTTCGCCTTCGGGTAATTTTACAGCAGCCCTCAAATTGATGCCTGAATTTAAGCTGGCACATGCTTGTTTATGCAAGCTGTACCTTATAGTGCCATGTGCAAACCTCTTTCTTGGTCTAAAAGTCTTTAAAAACAACGATTCCTTGGTAATTATTTAAACAAACATAACCTAGGGTTTATACAACGCTCGCAATTTCAAAAACTCACCTTTCCTTTCTGAAAGAATTCCAGAAAACCGTTTAAGGCCATGACTAGATCGACTTGAACTTGAGATCGTATTTGTGGAACTAAAAGGAGGAAAATAACACAACTACGCACTTGCGAAGTGTCAAACACCGGTTATCGGGTAGACGGAAGATTAAATAAGCAAATAAAACGTCAGACGGACGCTCATACGTATTCTAGGCGAATGGTTTTCGTTTTCATCGACTTGAATGGGGTGAAATTTACATTTTAATGTCGTATTGTTTCCACGTACCGAAAACGCATTTAAAATTACTTTTAAAGGATAGACGAAGAGGTTATAAAACCATCAATCACCAACAAATGACATATGAGATATGAGAAATTTTGCAAGACGGACTTACAATAATTGATTTTTGTGATTGTCGCTTTCGATGAAATGCAATTTGTCCAATGAATATTTAATTAGCAAACGTTACTGCTTCCTAGAATTTATCGACCAACTCTTATAAAATCAATGAAATTTCTAGTTAGAAGCGTTTATGGAAGAAAAGTAATTTAATAATCCGGTTTAAACCAAACCAAAAATCAAATTGAGTTTACAAGGGAAAATATCTAAACAGTGAGGGAGAAATTATTTATACCCGATTTTCGTTAATTAAATTACTTAAAATCATTAAAATAAAGTATTTAATTACAATTTATAATTAATTTAATGAGACTTTATTGCTAATGGTGATATCTATTAAGAAAATTGATAACTACATCTGAAATGTCGTACCACAGAATACAGAAATGAAGGATCTAATAGCGAAATTAATGTGGGCAGGCGTGTAGCCGCCATGTCTAAACTACGATTTTCTTAGGCTTCTAACTTAATTTGTGTATGATTCGTGTTTTGCAGGGGTGTATTTTTAATAATGTCTCATATAATAATAATAATAATAATAATAATAATAATAATAATAATAATATTTATTCGCCATAGATCACAATGGGTATCAGCAATTGTCATCACAAATACAAATATATCCAATTAACACAGAAAAAAACAAATTTTACTTATATACTAGAATTCATGAATTCGCCAAAGGAGTTTATGAGAAAAATGTATAGCTGTTCAACACGTCCGCAAAGTGTAGGGAATTCACTGGAGGTCGGACGGAAATTTACGATGAAGGGCAGAGCGGAAGACCATCAGTTTCAGAGGAAATCGTTGAAAAGGTGGAGAGCATACTGCTTGAAGATCGGGGGGTCACCATTCGTCAACTCGCTCTTCGGATTCTTGAGATTTCCAACACCACAATTGAAAAGATTTTGACTGGCGGCAGAATTTTACGACTTGGGGATACAGAAGTTGCAAATGCTTGGATAGAAATGGCGATTATGTCGAAAAATAGCTTAAGTTTTTACCTTTAAAACGATGTGTAATGTTAAGGAAATAAAGAATGCTGTCTATTTTAAAAAAATATGGGAACCTTATTTTACGATCATTCCTCGTATGTCTGTATACTAATAAACCATTATACTTTGTATTTGCGATAAAGTAGTACTTTTATTGTTTTTATTAGGTTTGTTTCTGCAGCGGTTAAAAATCGTTTGAAATCGTTAGAGCATGCGTATTACAAAAATAGTGTTCCTGCAATTAAAACGCCAAACTCTGACTCAGCTCTGACTTATTTACACCTTTCTTAATTAAAATATTAAACCACATGGTTATCAAAAGTTTCTATGCGATGTATTATAATTCCAAATCGATGATTTACCAAAAATATAGTATTCTTTTCATTGCAATCACTTTTTAGTTGGTTATCACTTTAAGTAAAAAGGGTGTAAATAATTAAATACACAAAAAACAGTTCAAACAGGAATATATTTGTTTATTCCATATATTTTAATTTAAATTTTCCGCTCTTTCGTATTTTCAATATGGCGTTAACTAATTTCACTACTATTTGAAGGTCATTCAAATTAACAAACGAATGCGCCCTTCAGTCTGCTCTGTGGTGATACGTCAAAAAAAGGTTAGGAATTAATAACCCTACTTTTTAGTTCTTGCTATTAGCAAATTTTCCATTTCTTATTCAAAACATGGAGAAAAACCCTGAGAAGAAGCCAATGACTGATGAACAACGATTAAAATTAGCTAAAAAATTAGATAAAGAATTAGACGACTTCATTAATAATTTACCAAAAAAACAATATACTGATGGATGGCCCGAAGATAGATGGGAAGAGGTATGTTTATTTAAAATTAAAATTCGGCACAAAAAATTATATATACATATAGTCATAATATCAGATATGTTAGGAAATGGAGAAACATCCATTTTTCATGAAAAAAGCTCCAGAACCTGGCGACGATCTCCATCCACTTTACGAAGGTTTACAACAATTGAAATACGATCCTTTAGAAAACACTCCTGTTGAATTAGCAACGTCATATAAAGATGATGGCAATTTCAATTTTAAACATAAAAACTATCGTCTAGCCGTAATAGCGTACACAGAAGGAATTAAAGTGAAATGCGGGGATCCTGAAGTCGAAGCATCGTTACTAAATAACAGATCAGCAGCTCATTACTTCTTAAAAAATTACCGGTTAGTAGAAAATAAATTCTTAAAATTGTAACTTATCGTTACATTTCAGATCTAGTTTGAGGGATTGCGAAGTAGCTTTGAAAATCAATCCTTTGTACGCTAAAGTAAAAATTAGAGCTGCGAATTGTTGTTTTGCAACAGAACAGTTTGATAAATGCATTGAATTCTGCGACAATATCTTAGATTCGGAACCGAACAATAAAGATATTTTAAAACTTCGTCAGGATGCTATTAATCAAAAGAAAAATAAAGAACGTGATTCTCGTAAGAAAGAAATTCTATATAAGAAAAAACTAAAAGAAGAGGAGACATTGCTGAATACGATTAAAAGTAGAAATATTGATATCGATTCTAAAAATGATCATTTAAGTATGCAAGATTTAGAAGTACATTTCCCATCGTTAATCGAAAACAAAGTGCATCTAGATGATAAAAACAACTTAATATGGCCTGTTGTATTTTTATATCCTGAATATCAAACGATGGATTTTGTACAAAGTTTTCCAGAGGGTGACTTGTAAGTATGGAATCTATAAATACAACGAATAAGATCTACAATATTCCTGCGGTTTTTTAGATTTGTCGATCATGTAAATGAAGTTTTTGCTAACCCACCAGATTGGGACATCGAAAAGAAATATACTCCTAGTAACGTAAATGTGTATTTCGAGAATTCTAAATTACAAAAAATCTATGCTGTTGATGTCAAATTGTCGTTAAAAGAAATTTTGCAACATGAAACGTAAGTAGTGCCTTTTGTCGTAAGTTTTGTTTAAAAAATTGTTGTAAATTAATTAATGTAATGGTCTAGTTACGTAATACTTCAAGTACATAAGAATTTAATTTTAGAAATAGAAGGCTTTTGTTTAATGCCATAAATAAATTTTTACAAAAATAGGCAACGTATAACATTAATTGAAGTAGGGAGTTTTAAAATTAGGAATTTGTAGCAAATTTAGTAATATTTTCAGGATTGTGTTGGTCACTTTTAGTGTTTTTGTATCTTAGTACCAACATTAACATCCAAAATTCTTGATAAATTCATCAAATATGTCTGGTTTCTGGGATTAAGCATATGGTGGTGTCTTGTTGCTAATAATAATTCTTCTTTTAGGTTTTTATTGAAAGCTGGAACACCTTCTTTTATAGTATTTTCAAAAAATAGTGCTTCGGAGAAGAATTTTTTAGATAAATACTAATTTTGTACAAATAAAGTGAAATACAATAAATGAATTCTATAAATATACTTTGTTTTACCAGAATTACTCCTTTAAACCAGTTCTAATAGGAATCTTTTGTATAATTTGCTTTTTGTAACCATGTGAAAGTAAAATGCAGGACTCTAAAGCTTTATTTTCCGGAAAATTTTATACTGAGATATATTGTAATAAATGAACTTTTTCATAATTTATAAAATAGAATTCAACAATTACAAATACGGGGATTTAAAGGAATTTGAAGTTGCAGACACGATATAATACAACAAAGAACGTTCCCGTGCAATATCTTTTGGGAAAAAGGAAGGATTGTGTACTAATTTTGAATTTGCCGCAGATTTTAAATTAGTATTAAACTAATTTAATTTTAATCCCACATTAATCCACATCACCCTTCATTAAAGTTCGTAATATTTCGGTTTTTAATCGAGCCATTTAACTCTCCATTTTCTAATTTTCCCGCTTTTTTTGCATAAATTATGTAAATTTGTAAATTGGATTTTGTAATATGCAGTATTCACAATTTGAAATTTAAATTTGCCGCGTACTTTCAAGTTGGTGACACTGACCCGGTTGGTAAGAAGATTGACACAGATTGAAGTTAATCGTTAAGGAGTCGTTATGTTTATGTTAGGTGAAGAGGACGAAATAATAAAAGTGTTTTATTTATGAAAAATAACCGAAATTAAAAGGGTTTTCTACAAATGCACATATAATTATATCTTAGGGAATTTTTTGCAGTTACAAACTTTTTTCTTAAAAAAATTAAAGTTCAAACGGTGTTCAATGTCTATTTTGGTTGAATTGGTTCAAATGGCGTTTGTTATTTTGTACGCCATTACAGAAACGCGAACTCTATCCATATATAACAACAATTTATAAATTATAGCTTTCCATATGAAATCAATACAATCTTTGAAAGCTGTGGTATACCCCGAAGTTGCAGATGATTAACTGGAACAAAGCGAATATGACCAACTTCGCAGTATAAAGCAGTTCTTGTCGAATCCATTCTTTAATGAATAAAGATATTCTATATTATGTATTTAATGTTATGATTGTTATATTCAGATGCAATACACCTTAGTATTATTGTTTTATTTAACACTCTCTACTACATAGTACACAACATTTTTCATTACTGTATTTATTAACGTGACTACTAACTTGAACTTAGCTCTATATCTAACATTTTAACGTACTACCACATTCTTAAACTAAAAATCCTAACATTTAATTTGCTAAAATCCCATGTTATTGCAACTTGTGTTATGTGCAAGTTTTATATTTTAAATCACATTAATATACGTATATAATTTCTCTAGAAAAGTTACTTTTTGTGTTTCACTGTAATAATCATTAACTACAAATGAATATAAAAAGAACCGGCAAACATCTTTTTTCAAATAGCTCAGTTATGAGAATTGCGAGTAATCTTAACCTTGTTTCAGTCGATATAAAATTATTATAATTACATCTCCGAGTCCTCTCACAAGCAAACTGATAAAACTGTGACTCTCCGATTTCGATGAAACTTGGTATATTGGTAGACCATCAAAAAGTAAAAGACACGTATTTTTTTTAGCGGTCCATATTCACCTTAAGAGGCTGTAGGGTGGGTCTGAAGTTACCCTCAAAAACGCATTTTTCATCATAACTTCGGAGCCGTGCAAGCTATCGGGATGAATTAAAAACTAAAATGTTCTACTTCAAAAGGGCTTTCAAACGGACCATAGATGAATGCTCTCCCCTCCCCTCTTAGTGGGGTAGGGGAAGAAAAATTTCACCTCTTTTTCACCACCCTGGCTACAATTTTCGCCCTAGATAGGTCATAATTTTTTTCCACAAACTACGTTTAAAAATAAGTTACCTTTTTTTGCATTTTTTTCCTCGGTTATATATAATAGAGGAAATATTTTTTATAAAGCGCGTCCGCGCGCATACATATATTCCGTTATTATACCTATCTAATTGGTCTTCCGTTTATTATTTATGTGCATTTAGCATCTATTCTTCATTCTGCACTTCGATTTATTTGTAGTAACTATAAATCGCGAAAAAAAAAAATAGAGAACTTGGGATTATATAATACAGTACGGAAATATATTAAAGTGCGTCATAATGTTAGTAAGCTGCGTATATTTAGGCTTCGATTTCAGAATATTTTCAGATACACGTATTCATATCCCTAAAATAATTTTGAGATTTTTCTAGGAGTTGATATTAGTGCCAAAAAAATTACGTGTATGTCTGTATATAAAGGTGAAATGGTCGAAAAAGAAACAGTGATACATCAGCCATGACTGGGTTCGCTTTGAATCCACTTAATATCTTAACGATATTAACAATTTACCCACCGCACAGTATTGCGACAAGTCTAGTTAATGGTGCCGAACAGTCGTTAGCAGATAAACTTTTCGATATAATTGTGAGCAGCGTTAATGATCCTGCTTTTGAAGTACAACAAGAAGTATTATTCCAAAAAGATATAAAATTAAACCAAAATTATGTGAAAATTATTTATTTACATATCTCAAATTACGATTCTATCAAAAAGATTTCATTACATAAATTAATCCGATAATAATAGTAATAATAATAATAAATTCACATACGTATTTATAATATAATCATTCTATAAACAAAATAATTAAATTATTCAACATTACATAAAAAAAAAATGGAGATATCGACGATGATGGTAATAGACGACAGAGAAAAATATAATTAGCAATATCATCCCTTAATTAATGACGTATTATTTATTTTCCTTTCGTGATGTACTTACGAATACACTTCTTAAAAAATATAAGACAGCGATTAGAAGTATGAAATAGAAGAACAATCAATCAATCAAACAATCGTATTATTTTAGATCATAATTAGTATTTTATGTATTCATGTAAGGTAGTAGTAATTGGTATGTTAGTAAGATTTAATTCTATTCAATAATTAATATTCGTAGTATTCTTTATCATATAATAATAATAATAATAATTATTTGTAATAATTATAGTAATGATACATACAAAAAAATATATATAAATCAAATCACAGAAAAAGCTTTTTATTTTTGTTGTATTTTCTTCGAGAGCTAGTTGTTTCTACACATCATATGCCATATGAGATAAGTTGCGATAAGTTCTGTATAATTATTTTTGTTTTTGTATGAAGTTTGAGGTTAATTTTACACTTCTTTACTTATTATTTTTAATTTGTATTTGTTATCAAAGAAGCTTGCGTCTAATTTGATGAAAAGCTTAATTACCCAGCTTAAAGAAAAACTAAAGAAAATAATTCTTGAATAGAAATGAATTAAAATGCACACCCTTTGATAAACTAAAAATAATTTAATAATTATGGACATAATTAAATCTTGTACAGGCTGGCGGAGACCAAATGGCCACATTTGAAAAAGGATCAGTTTGCGGTCGGTAGGTGGGGGAAGATCGTTCAAGGTCTCATTCTGTAGCCTTCATTGGGAACTTTAGTTGCCATGCCCTGCTGGAGTGCTCAACATCGTTCGTTCGTCGTGGAGGCGTTCTTTCGTAATAATAAATGTTTTGCGGCTACGCGGCGCGCCTTCCGAACACATTTTAACCTCGCTCCGCGTGCAACCCTCCCGAACAACCGTTCGATTTCTAAGTGGGTCGAACATTTTCGTCAACAAGGTAATATTGTCCCAAAGACCCCCTCTACACGTGCTCCAACTGTGGTGACACCCGAGAATGTGGATCGTGTTCGAGTCTCCGTTGAGAGAAGCCCACGACGTTCAACGAGAAAACGCGCCCTAGCACTTTGAATTTCGCGTCGGAGCCTTCAAACCATTTAAAATTCCATCCCTACAAGAAAATGGTCGTCCAGAGGCTCCTTCCAACTGACAACGTTTAACGTGTGCAATTCAGTGAGCGCATGTTGGATATTCTTTAGGACGAATTTGCATCGATCATCACATCGGACGAAGCACATTTTCATTTGGATGGTTATGTAAATAAACAAAATTGCCGAGAATTGCACCGGCAGCCTCTTCACAGCGAAAAAGTTACAGTGTGGTGTGCTTTGTCAAAAGTTGGGATAATCGGATCTTATTTTTTTGAAAATGAAAGACGGCAGGCGGTGACGATGAATTCAGAGCGATACGTCGCTATGCTTCGCGAATTTTTTATTCCCTACTTAGAGGAAAATGAATGGAACGTTCACAACGTCTGGTTTCAACAGGACGGAGCCACTGCTCATACCGCGAGAGTTTCAATGGATCTCCTCCGTGAAACATTTCCGGGACATCTGATTTCCAGAAATGGTGACGTTCCGTGGCCACCTCGCTCGCCCGACCTCACCCCCTGCGATTTCTTCTTATGGTGGCACCTGAAGTCAAAAGTGTACGTTGACAAACCACGCACTATTCCACATTTAAAAGACGCTATACGACGTGAAATCGCAGCAATACCGGTTGAACTGTTGGAGGATGTGATGACGAACTTTAAAGATGCGTCACCGAGGAAGGACGGCATTTATCGGACATTCTTTTTCATAATTAATTTTTCTTCTGCATTACAATAAAACTTCCGTTCATTAGGTACAAATTGTGATTTTTTTTCATCCCGATAACTCGAAAATTAAAGGTAAGACGTCCATTTCAAATGTGGTCATTTGGTCTCCGCCATCCTGTATATCAACAATTTTTTTCAATTTCAAAATAAAAATCACCTACAAGTTTCATGTTGAAAAAAGAAGAAGAAAATAAAAAAATCATGTTAAATCACTTTTTAAGTGTAATTTTCGATTAAAAAAGATGATGTCACTTTGATAAGAGTTGATTTCACATTTCTACAATTTTTATAACGCCCTGTATGTTTCTTCGTAAATTTGACTGCTGTATGAATACTGTAAGAATGACATTCTTTTAAAAAATAAAAAATCAGAAAATTTGCAAGAGCGGGGTACCCCATCGGGGGGATACATTGTATATACTATACACTATATACAGGGTAATTATTGGTCTTACGAAATTAGTAAAATTGTCAAACGAGTGAATAAGGCATTTTATAATAAAATTAAAATTTACGTTTTTAAATGGAACCCTGTATATTTCCCAAAATTTTGAAAGGTAACTCAATTTCTGAAAAAAGCTATATGGATTATTGTTCTGAAATAAATAACGAGAATGTTACAGTGGGTTTTGGTTTCTGTAGTAGGTACATATTTGTAGGTAGGCTATTTAAGTCCATACGAAATCAAATACCTCAAGGCCCTGTCACGCTGTCAATGAATTTGACAAACTAGACTAATCAAATTATTTTAATAACGTCACGGGTCTAGTTTCAATATACATCAGTCACTTTCGTACAATCTCGTTTCTGATTGGTCAAAATTTGAAATGTAACAAACAGACGCTAATTATTGCAAATTTTAATTAAAATCAGATTTAAATCTTTTATAATTACATAGCTTAAGATTAAATGTATTGTGTACATTTATACATCTATAAAAATAATACAAATTATGATTAAACAAAACTGTTTAATAGAGCCAACATTAACCTAACCTCAATGTTTGCGTAACGTGACAAGTGTTTAAAGTTTGCAAAACCTACCTGCTTACCTACGATGTCAAACTCCTTGATAGTGTGACACAAGGTTGGTGGAATACATTTACTCTAAAGGTGGTCTCAGTTTAAAAATAGCGTGCGCAATGACATCAGTGGTAGTGGAATATGGAACATATGGGATCCATCAATCTAAGCGTTGTTACGAACAATTACTACCAATTACGTCAAAATATGCGTCCTTCACCTCTCTGCCCACAAACTTTCGGTCAAGTGTTGCAAGATAGGAACTGAGACAACCTTTAGAATACATACATACATATATCTAAGTGTTAAAAAGGTACATTCAACAATTAAACACTAGAGAAATTTATGCTATAGACCCTTTTTACACTTGAAAGACGTAAATTATTTGATTTATTTTATCTTTAATAGGAATTAAAGACCTCCGTAACTTTTTTACTTATTTCAGAATAATAGTGGTAAAAGGGATTTATATCAGAAATTGAATAATTTTCCAAAATTGTGAAAAATATACAGGATGTTATATAGAAAAAATTTATAAACTTTTATTGTTTATAAAAATGCCTTATTCAATTGTTCTTCTATTAGTCCCATGTTAATCAGCAGCATAAACACTACCAGTTTGCAGATTTAATCGATTTGATAGGACTGTACGAATAATAACGAGCATATCAATTATGACCTGTTAATTTGCATCACCCCCGTGTACATAAGGCGTTGAAAAAGAATTTTTGAATAGTTTACCCACTTATTGTTCTTATTAATACAAATATGTCTCAGTAAACATAAGTATGAAAATTAACTGTTTCGGAAATAAAAATGATTTTGTATTTCAATTAATAAACAACAATTTTTATCGTATTTTCCATGAAAAACTTGAATCAATTTTGTTCCTTTCCGTTTCCCCCAATTAACATTTGTACCGGGATTTTTTCGATCTTTATTATTTTAATAGATAAACCTCTACTTTCACTAACAAGGTTACATTATTAAATTTGTTTGTATCTACAGGCGTTCTATCGGCTTTGGGGTGCCTCAGGGATCGTTTTTGGGCCCGGACCTATTCTTATTATATGCGAGTGATGTGCCGAAAGGAGTTGTAATTCTTAGTATACCTGCGAATTTACCTTTCTTGGGAGGACGCTAATATTGCTTTTGTCGTAGTAACCTATTGCAGCCCAAATCATCGCCGAGCCACCCCCCCCCATTTGCCTGCGAGAATGTATTCGTTGCCTTTTACGCAAATCGTGGTAATAATCCGTATATCCATCCGGACCGTTCAAATTAAATTTCTTTTTGTTCGAAAAAAACACGTTTCTCCCCTCCCTGTCCCAATTCATATGCGCTCTAGCGAAATTGAGTCTGTTTGTTTTGTATATTTCACTTATGCCCGGTTCCTGGAAAGCATTTACCCACTTGATAACTTTATGTATTGCATAAGCTACAGTCTTGGCCAAAAGTACGAGGCACCTAAGGAAATTCCAGGTATTAAGGACTGTTTAAAATTCTCGGAAATATTTTCTGATAGCAACCCAACGTCTTTTCCGGCGTCATTTCAATATTGAGCGACACGATGCGATCCCCAACCGAAAAACGATTTTGAGATGAGTCGACAACTTAAGAAGAACAGGATCGTTGATGAAAAGAAAAGCACCTGGGTCTGCTCGGACAGTAAGGACGCCAGAAAATGTGGAAAGGATAAGAGCAGCGCTGTTACAGAGTCCAAGTCGATCTGCTCGTCGGCAATCGTTTGCTTTGCGCATGGGAATCGGCCAGGAAAATTTTAAAAACAGAGATACTTTCTAGAAACCCGTTCTAACATTTATCTGTGGATAGCGTTATGAGCGGGATAGTTATCTTTTGAATAAAAAGAGGTTTCAGAAACCGGGCATTAAAGGTGACATTCTTAACATTTTACGTCTTTTAGCTGTTGATGTTCGTTGAAGTAACCGCTGTACATTCCTGACATTGTTTGAACTTCAGCTGCGGGTGCGATATCACGGGCAGTACAGGAAAAATTTGAAGCAGAATGTGCAGAATTCGTCTCTCTTGTCTCACTGTTAAAGCCCGAGGTCAGATTTTCTAGTTTTTCCGTAATTTTCTTTATTTTTCAAAAATTTACGGATGACATGTTCATTTCGGTTTATTCTAGGCCCAATTTCACAGTTACTGAAGTATTCCTCCTTTAAAGAAGCAATACGTCCCTTTTCGTACTCACTTAGCACTTTACCACTAGGCATTTTCAAATTTTATAAATTGTAAATTCTTTATGATTACCTTAATACGCTCGTCCGCATTGCCAATGCCACGTTCACGCTCAAACTAAATACTACTGCTGTAATTTATATGAGTCCGACCTTTTGACGTAGGTAGAAATGCGGCCTTCTTTGAAATGTTAATTGCCGATCGCATTTAACTTACAATATACACCTGAGAACATTGAATTTAGTAAACGTCTCTTCCTCGTACACCGTTGTGCATGCTATTTTATATTAAACTGTTATAGTTGTCGGAAAATACAAAAATAATGCATTTTTAATACGAGGTGTGGCAATTAAATAACCGGAACGGTGCTACCATTGGCAAACAGCGAGCACGCCACGGCAGGTTTGAACATGTCTATGCTTGTAAATGTTTCCCCCACCCTGAGCTCGAGGGGCACGATTGTACGTCGCTCAGTCTCGCTGTAGCAATCGTCCGTTCAAGTTCTTATGCTAGCGTCGCGTCGGAAAAATGCGTGTGAAAGCTGGGAAAAACTGGCGTTCTAACTACCCTCCATGAACGAGCGAGAAGACGATGACCCGATTTGTGGATGCTCCACCAAGACAATACGCCAGCCCATTCCGCCTTGTTTGTGAAGGCGTTCTTTGCGAAATCCGGCATCACTGTGTTGGATCACCCACCGTACTCGCCCGACCTGGCCCCCTGTGACTTTTTTTTTATTTCCTAAGGTAAAATCGGAGCTTAAGGGGACAAGATTTGACAGTGTGGAAGCGGTGAAAGCGAAAGCGACGGAGGTTCTCAACAAGCTGACAGAAACGGACTTCCAGCACTGCTTTCGACAGTGGAAAATTCGTATGGAACGTTGTAGGGATCGGCAAGGAGAGTACATTGAAGGGAATAAACTTTGTAATGTAATTGGTGATCAATAAAATGTTTTGTAGCACCAGTCCGGTTATTTAATTGCCACACCTCGTACATTCCATCACACTTTTGTCGCGGATTGTAATTACGCAATTAGTATTTTGTTTTATGTGGCGCATTTAGATGTTTTTCTTTGGGTTTATTCATGATTTCCGATTTTATGGGACCTCCAGATTATTGGTACGAAATATGTTTTCCCTTTGTGTGCCAATTAAACGGAGATGACTGTATTTTATTTTAGTGTCATAGTACTATCACGTATCAACCAGTAAATTTTCTTATTTTGCAAAAATATATATAATATTAACAATTTTTTTTTCACAGCAACTGTTCTAATAACTTAAAAGGTACTCAAACATTTTTAATATTTACAAAAGAAGATAATTTAATAACCAAAATTCCATTGTATACAGACTTTTGACGTTTTCTGAAAACCAAGAAAACATACATTCATACATGTTACTGCCACTAAGCCATCAATATGTATATTGTAAAAATGAATTTGATACACCACTATAAAGTTTGAACCACCCCCGAAGAGTTTCGTATTTGTATAATCTGTACTCGAAACAATAAAAATTTCAAATGTCCAATGCTCTTTTAATTTGTTTCTACATCAAATCCAAATTTTCCTATAAGACAGTATCACTTCAAACACAATTTATGCAAAAGCCTGATCATTTAAAAAACTTATCGCAACAAACCTTCTTGTGCATTAATCTTGTCTTTTCACTGTTTGTAAATTGAGTAAAAAAAGAACGGAGAACTTTCAACACTTTCTGTTAAAAATAGTTTTAAAAAATATCTAAGGAGTCCGAGGTTTTCTTAGTAACTGTTAGTACTTAGATGCAATTAGTCGATACATGCTAGGTAACGAAACGAAATAATAGAAACGATGTAATGAAGCTAGGAAAAGGTAAACGAAATAAATGCAGTGCATTGTTCGATTTTAAATCATGTAGGTTGTGAGATATCGCAATACATATCTCAACTTTTAATCGTTAAGAATCGAATTACAAGAAAAATAGATGAGGAACCAATAAAAATGTTATCGAGAATTACACGTAGATCACTAATGTAGTCTTTTATCTTTCGTACTACGGAAGCTTTGAAATATTACATGAACGAGGAGAAAATTGAAACGAAACAAAAATACCGTGTTAGAAATATGCTAATCAAGAACATTAATTGACGTCATTTCTTTTAATGCATTAATTCTTTTCTTTCGCGAAATGCTACTGTAATTTGTATCATATGAATCATCCAGACTACCGGAATAAGGTTAATAACGAAACAATGTTACACCCCATTCTTCGCACCGAGGGGCAACATAAACAAGGAGAAAACGAAAGAATCAGAATTATATACATTTACGTTGAAATGATATGATACACATTAATTAAACTGTTTTTTCTTCTCTTTTAAAACAATATTCGTACGGCATGTCCCATTCGTGTTAACTTTAGATATTGCGAGATGTAATTAACTACATCGAAATACTATTTTGGAATTTCGAATGGGACAAGCCGCAATCCCATATTATTATTCGTTTAACCTTAAAAACTGCCTCCGTATATTTCTTGAAACAACTACGAGTCTCTGGTTGCGTTCTCCAATTAATTCACTCTAAATTAAAAATATCTCTTCTGTTATAATTTACTCTTCTCTTTATATGTTCCTTTGTTTTATTATTTATTTATTATTTCATCTTTTTTATTTTAAGTAAAACTATCACACTTCTAAATGTTTTGCTGTCGTTAGGGACTTGAACGGTTCGGACCACATCCTTCGTAGGTCACCCTGGGGAAAGAAGAAAAAGAAGAACATGATTAGATATTAGCAGCGGAAGATTTTGTTGCAATTTAAATTATTGTTAAGCGAATTTGATAATAAAAATAATAATAAAAGCACTTTCAGCAATATTCAAGGTACTTTAAGGTATCCAAAGTTCCTGTCTAAACGTAAACTAGCCTGAAACCCTCTAATGGCAGAATACTTCTTAAGATTTGAATATATTTGCTTAGCTCCACAATGATTTTCCCAATTTAACTTCCAATATACGAGGGATGATCGTAAAATAAGGTTCCAAAAGCCCTACAGCAGCAATAAGACGTGTTAGGCGAAATCTGTCAACATTGGCGTGTGCAGCAGCTCCCCCACTCTATATACGTACCACTCCCGTCTCGCTACGCCGCTCGGTGTTGGCTAAGCAGTCATCCGAGATGGAATTCCCGATCGCCGCTACCGCCAGGTGCGAAATTCTGTGATACATTTTTTAAACGCGAAAGGGGTTTCACCTATAGACATTCGTCAATTAACCGAAAATTATGGAGAAAAGTGTATAGCTGTTCAACACGTCCGCAAATGGAGCAGTTGGAGCAGTTTTTCTTACTTCCCGATCGAGTTCTTCCCATAATAACTCGATGGAATTCAAGTCCGGGTTTTGGGGTGGCCATTTAATGATTGTTAATGCCCCTTCCTCTTCCAACTGTTCTAAATGTTGCTTGCATAATTTTGAAGTGTGTTTTGGGTCATTATCTTGTTGGAATACAAAATTCTGACCCAAAATTCTTACATCTAAGGATATTGCATCCGATTCGTTTGTATTGCTCTTTTCTCATTATGCTTTGAATTTTTACGAGATCGCCTACCTAATAATGATTGATAAAACTATCTTTGTTGGGAGCGTTAAAGCCAGATGACGAGCGGGTCAATACGACGAAAGTTATACATCACTAAATGCTATCTAGGCATCTTAGGAGAGATACGGGACGCGTTCGGACGATAAGCCGTACCCTTGAAGGGTTTAATAGGCTGAACGGAATTTCGAGTTTGGCACCGAAAACGGATTTAGAGGCGTCTGGATGAGCGTCCGTCTATTTCGCTTCGTCGAGCAGCATGTCCTTTGTTGCCGTATAGCGCGTTGTATAACACGCATTATTTCTTACATTAATATTTCCCGTTTTTTTTTTTTTTTTTGGTAACATTGATATTTCCTGTTATTATTGTTATATAAGAAACAACAATGTAAAAAAAAAAACCTTTTTCGCCATTTACAAGCACATCTTTTACAAACAAAAAATTATTTTCATTATATCAGAACTTGCCGCAGAGCGCAGAAGCTAGAAATTTCAATATTCAATTTACCGCAGAGCGCAGAAGCCAGAAATATTGTGAATAATGACGGACACATCCTGTATTTGTAATGGGGACCAGCAATTGTTAATTAAATTAAATTACTAACCGACGATTAGAAAGAAATTTGTATCAAAAACACTGTCCACAAATTAATTTAAAACAAATTTCAATAAACTCTTAACTTACTTTCAAATAAGCCATCGTTAATAACGGCAACAACGTAAACGGTACCAGATACAACAGGGCAGGCTGCGCGGCCTTGAAAACCTCCGAACTAACGGTAGCTGTCAACAGGCCAAGGAAGTAACCAAGTAACGAACAATGGAAATACGTCAGTCGAGATCCAGCGAGGCCTTGAGATTTTTTATAGGCATCGTATCTCAGTACAAAACAAAGTAGGAGACCGGGCATTACGATGTCTCCTAAACCTAATTATAAAAGAAAGAAAATAAAAACAATCAATAATCGTTTAGTTTTCAAAATAAAGCAGGACCTACCCAGCATGCTGAAATGGCCTGAATTGTGTATACTGGGGAATACTAGCTTTCCAGGTAAGCTCAACTTCGGTGCCTCTTTGGCTACGCCTCCTAAGTGTAGTTTTCTTGCTACTAATCCGACAGGGTTATCCGCTGGTCGTGTTGCTACCTAAGAAAGAAGATTTGATGCAAAATTATACTCATTTATTGTTTATTATATAATAAAAATATCAATTTGATCTAACACAAAAGTATCAGAATTTGACATTGTCATAAACAGAATGTGGCACCGGCGTGTAAATTATCGGTGAATTATATCTTAGGGTGTGTTTATAGTGAAGCTGTGATATGTAAAGCGTGACAAATGGTTGCACCGTTGCACCGATCAACCGATAATAACCGAACGTCCACTTGATTCCTTGTATGTACAGCGGGTGCAACCGTTTGTCACGCTTTAGTGATAACTATCGAAGCTTCACTATAAACACACCCTTTCACATTATCAGAAAATGTTTTAAACGAAAGTTACTTCAGATCAAGTGGTATATCACCACAGACGAAAGTCAGTTAGGATCGAGGCGTAACTTAGCAATGCGTCAACATTGAAAGGGGCAGAGAGGCGGCATCGCGTATGCATTCTATCGTTATCTAAGGGTGTGTTTATAGTGAAGCTGTGATAGTCGATAAGAGCTGTGATAAGAGCGACGATACTAGCAGCGATAAAGGCGTCGAAAAATATCCATCACGGATGACGTTTATGAAGCTTCAACAAGCGTCTCAGGTTGGCAGTTGTCAAAATATTTTCTTTGGCGCCTTTCTTGTTTTATTTGGGTGTTTTTGGTACCGTATTGGGGGCCTAAGGTAAATTTCGCTTATTAAATTCTCGACAAACTTTTTTGAAGCAGTCTTTATAGCGCAAAATATTTTCAAAATGTAAATCCAGGCTACAAGGTTGATTTTCAGAAAAACAGCATTACTTGCCGACTAGAAACGGAGGGCATTACTCGTGAAATACATTGCATGTCAATTCTTCTTTATGAAACATCCTGTACATAATGTTTTAACTTAATATAAAAAAAAGCATAGGAGCAAAAAAAGCCAGCGAAGACGGCTAAATTGCTTTTATTAATGGCTTTTATTGCATTCCAAAATAAACCTACTAATCCATCATAATTTGCATTATCTTATGTTCTACAAATCCCACTATCTTAATCCGTATTTGACAGGTGTAAACATTATATTATTTATTATCTATGTTCAGTTTTCCGAAAAGATACAGCAAACGCTCAATGTTTTGAATTAATTTGAAGAAAAAATCATCCAAAATAATTTAACAAAAAATTTTACCACACTAAAAATGTAAACTTAATAGTAGCATTACATTTAAAAACATATATTCACAAAAAAAAAATGCATCTAAAACCTTCATCTAGATTCCCATTTTTCTATAGACCTTGTACAGACTCAAATATCTAGCGCACTAGTTGAAAAAAAAAAAAAACAAGGTTACACACTCATACTCATAAGCCTTTAAATCCGAATACATTTATCTTAACGCCACCTGGTTATCGCAGATAGAACGATAGCTATTTCGATAAAAACACAAGGTAAACGCATTAAAAAAAAGCAAGACAGTATTTTTTAAATGTTAGTGAAATTCTTGGAAGAATCAATTAGATTTTCTTGCCTATTTAAGCACATATAAAGCATGATTTCTACGACTTGTGTTATGCATAAAATTTACAGAATTTTTGGAGTTATCGAGTAGAAAATAATCACATTGAAATGTGTCGATAGATACGACAAACGTTCAGGAACTGGTATAAAATATTTGGCATTAATAAGAGGAAATATTCTTTGCATTTGTTCAACGGGAAATGTTTTCATAGCATGTTTGTTCTATATATGTAGATAATTATTGATTCCGTTTGAATATTGTAGCTATTTGAAGTGATAAAAGTTGAGAATAGATTTTGATAAGATTTTAAACCTTACAAAATGCGATAAAAAAACTGCAAAGAAATAAGAAGGCGTTTCGTCCTAGTAAATGTCAACGTCAAAAATTATCAAAATTTGTAGATTATGTATAGAAAAATTATTAAATCGGCCATTTTCTAACAGAAAAGTTCTTTCTGTGTAAACTAAAATACACCATATTTGAGAAAAATTCTAAATTCTAAACAGTTCAGAAATTTTGGGGAAAAACTGAATTGCAGACACAAGTGACGATAAACACGATAAATAAAAAAAAAACAATAGATAAACTCAATTTCCAAAAGATTTAACCTCAATTAATGAACAAGGTACTGCTTAACTTAAAAACTTGACTATAAAATTGTCAGAGAAATACAGTTTGTTTGTAGAATTGTCAAAAAACGTCCACTATTAATGTTCTCCGCGAACCTTCGTAAGGGTATTTAAGGGATGTAACCGAGAACTCTCTCTCTCTCATTTTTTATTATTACGATTGTGAGTTGTATTAAAACAGCAGCAGTACACCTCTTAGCGTTTCATTTCATTTTTTTGTTTTTTCGATAAGCAAGCGACAGTTTGGCACGTTTAAAGAATACAACGATTTAAACATGGTCCTTCGAGCCGGATTCACAAATTGAATCGACACATTTTTTGAAAACAAAAGAAAAATAGGGTTAACTGGTAACCTCAAATTCAACGCCACGAGGCATCATAGCATTTCATCGACGAGTACTATTATGCAAAATACCTTTTTTTGGTTGTGCGGGAAGTACCGACGAGATACTGCGATAAAATCATTTTAAAACACCTGGAATGATTGCAAATTTTAGATGAAAGTATCTCATTTTTGTCATACTTATACTCTAGGCTAATCTCTAAGAAGGCAATGATTTGGTGTCCGATCAAATGTCAATATTAAAAAAATGTAAACAATCAAAATTTTTAGATTATATCCTTGTGGTTTCTATGATTGCAATGGGAAACTCAACAAAGGATTTTTTATTAATGTACAAAGGCAATTGGCTGACGTTTTTCCTTGAGAATTTAGAAATTCTGTTCTATTTAGGATGATTTTATATTTTTCCATGTAACTAGGCTAATCTCATAGATATATCTTTATCACATAAACATACTCAACTAATATTTAATTCGTTTAAGGTTTAATTCTTTTAGATTTAGATAATTTTAATAACGATTACACCTTATCTAACACACTAGTTGCTAGATTCTTTATTGAATCATTTTCACAATAACACATCGCCCACATTGATCTATATAAGATTTATTTATGTACACATCACAATATTACACGACAAGTTTAAATTAAGCAAACGACGCTGTAGTATCTTTTGCTTTCTAACGTTTACCAAATTAAATACGGGCAAATACCATCAGCGAAGTCTGTTAATATTTAGAGATCGCAAATATTGACAACCAAACCTAACAGGGAATATATTGAGAAATCACTAACCAAATACAAATATAGTGAAGGTATAGCGGTGTTATTATATTTCCCATTATATTAATGTTTTTGAAAAGAATATTCCTAAAAATGCGATTGTTAAAAGACTATGCAATGTCAAAGTCAATGTCACATAGTTCTTTTTTAAAGGTTATGTAATGTTTTTGACATTTATATAACTGCCAAAATCTTTTAGATTATACAGAGAGTTCTCGAAGATCGGAGATATTATACAAAGTGAGTACAAAGAATCAAATACGGTTCCTGATCTTTTTCTGTTTACGTCATTCCATTATTATGAATTATAGAAATTGTTCAGTTATCACATGCTCTGAAAATATGCGATAAAGACGCAATGGTTTTAAATATCTCCATGATTTAGCAACTTTTATGCAAGTGATTTTTACGATTTCTACAACCTCTTAATATACGAAGTGTTGCAATTAAATAACCGGACTGGTGCTACTATCGGCAAACAGCGAGCACGCCACGGCAGGTTTGAACATGTCTGTGCTTGTAGATGCTTCCCCCACCTTAAGCACGGCTGGGCACGGTTGTACGTCGCTCAGTCTCGCTGTAGCAATCGTCCGTTCAAGTCCTTACGCTAGCGTCGCGTCGGAAAAATGCACAGTGTTCAGATCGAGCAACGAGTTAATCTCAAGTTTCTTATGAAATTGGGAAAAACTGCTACAGAAGCTCATGCTATATTAAAGGAAGTGTACGGAAGTGAGTGTTTATTGCACACACAAGTTTTTGAGTGGTGTAAAAGGTTTAAGGAGGGACGTGAAACGACCGAAGACGATCCGCGGCCTGGACGACTCTCAACATCAAAAACGGACAACAACATTCAGAAAATTGGTAAATTGATCCGCGAAAATCGTCGTTTGAGTGTCCGAGCTCTTGCTGAAATCTCAGGAATTAACAAAGAAACTGTCCGTCAGATTTTGCATGAACTATTCAACATGCAGAAAGAAGGAATCGAGAATGAACATTTGTGCTGACCTTTTAAACAACATTGATGATGATCTAGAATTGTTAAACCGATCTGTGGAAGAGCAAATCCTGGATGCCCCACCAAGACAATGCGCCAGCCCATTCCGCCTTGTCTGTGAAGGCGTTCTTGGCGAAATCCGGCATCACCGTGTTGGACCATACACCGTACTCGCCCGACCTGGCCCCCTGTGACTTTTTTTGTTATTTCCTAAGGTAAAATCGGAGCTTAAGGGGACAGTATGGAAGCGGTGAAAGCGAAAGTAACGGAGGTTCTCAACAAGCTGACAGAAACGGACTTCCAGCACTGCTTCCGACAGTGGAAAATTCGTATGGAGCGTTGTAGGGATCGGCAAGGAGAGTACATTGAAGGGGATAAACTTTGTAATGTAATTGGTGATCGATAAAACGTTTTGTAGCACCAGTCCGGTTATTTAATTGCCACACCTCGTAAATGCGTCAACTTTAATCCTGACTCCTACATAATTATTTGATAACTACATACTTGTCGGAATTTTTAATGAAATAAAAAGCTTACCTTAACCATCACATTGGTACTGAAGATGTAAGATGAGAAAAATACCCAAAACACATCGTATATCAGCAATCCCGTTAAAAGTAACGTTGAGACTTTCAAACTTGGCAATCTTACGAATGCGATGAAGGCAACACATAATCCCATGCCCATAGCATCCATCAGAAGCCAATGGCCTGGAAAATGGTAAAAAAAAAAATGTTAATGGAGGTGTTTAGTGGTAAATGAGACTTGAGTATATTACCTGTTAGGACCCATATACAAACTATGAATACTGAAAGTGAAAAGGATAAGAGTTCGGCCCCTGTGAACCTGCCACACATGCCAAATGAGATTTTGTTTCCGTCGGAACATGGGCGTATTATGTATTGACACATGGGAAGTAATAAAAAGGCTAAAGCTACCGTGGCTATAACTGTAAAAGAGATTATAATTAATTCTAGATTGTAGCTTGTAAAACGAAAAAGATATAAAATAACAAAATGAACCGCTGAATTCGAGAAATCTAAAAATTTGTAGCAAAATCCTGCATAGTTGCAGCCTGTATAGTTTGAATGAAGTTTTGAATTGTACAAAATAGATTACCATGAGCCATTAATTTTAATTTCTAAAGAATTATAACTTCAATGTTAAATTGGTGACATAATTACATTCAAACGATTCTACACAAGGTTTCACGCCCAACATTTTCCGATTTAGTGTACAGAGTGCTTCTCAAAATCACAAACGTTTTGGAAATGAAAAATTATAAAAGCAACACCTTTTATTAAAAATCTCTCTTCCAAAACGGTCAAAGTTCAGAGTAAAACGGTCGTAAAGTCTCATTAAAAAACCTTAAATTGTACAACTGAAAGTTCAGCTACCCGAGCTTTTACTAAGCTAATTGTAAAAGCACAAACTCAATTATATAGTAATCTCAAATAGAGAAATTCATATGACGTGCAGATGACTTATTTTAGTCCGGTAAGTTGATTATCACTCGTCAAGGGGTGAACGTATTTGGGTCAGAGAAACCTCCCATGTTACTCATGAGATTCACACGCAATGGCCAGAGAAAGCGAAAGTCTGGGTAGGCGGCATTATAGGCAATAATTTTGTAAGGCCTTTTTTCATAGATGGAAATCTCAATCAAGAGAAGCGCAAGATTCGTCTAATTATGCAAGTTGGTCCGGCATTTGAGTAAATTCGGATGAATGATGATATTTTTAATAACAATTTTTTTTAATCAGTCATAGCTGAATAGGACGTTATGGTCCTTACAAATGGCCCGCTAGAAATCCAGATCTTTCAATACTAAATTTCTTCTTATGGAGTTATCTAGCACAAAAAGCATTTCAATTCGAGACCGGCAGATGTTGACGATGTGAAAAAATAGAAAATGCAAAATGTAAAAAATGCATTTTACGATAGATTAGGTTGCTTCTTAGCTGCATACGGAGGTCATTTTAAATATTTTATTTAATGTTAAAATAATTTTTTGTAATAAGATGCTTTGTCAAGAGGATTATAATACGTAGGCTTCCGCGGTCGTCAATAATATTATATTCTTGGTTTCCGGGTTAGACCGGCGTCGTTGTCGTAGCTTTTGCCAAAAAGTTACATCAACGACGCGGTTGCAACACGGAGACCAAGAATATTATAATAAATATTGTTAATATAATAACATTTTGCATGAGAGATTGAGATTCGAATCTTACAGACAAATTTGTTTATTCTTTCTTTATTTTTTAGAAACTAATTTGTAAACCCAGAGCAGTTTTCTAGTAGAACTTTTGCCACTAGATTCTGATTAGCATGCGATTGAAATATGAACACGCCAAAACCTATAGCCGATCTAAGAAAAAAGGCACTGTATACATCAAAATTATTCAAAAACATGTTTTAAAGACGTATCAGAACATACTTAACCATTCGACAATAAAAAAATTATTTATAGCTGCGTAAAATCAACAAACATGATGACGTATTTTGAAAAGAATCAATTCAACAGCAATCAGATTAATAACATAGAGAGTTAAGAAAGTGCTTGTATTAAACTTTTATAGAACTATTATTTATACAGCGTGTCCCCGGATTAACGCATTGATAGGTAAAGCGGGCAGAAAATTAATGAATGGAATTTCAACTTTTGGGGTTCAGCCATGCTTGAATAGCAAGTAATTTATGCCATAATTTTATTGCGGAAAAATCAAGTATATCTTGGAAATTTACAAAAAAGAAATTTTTCCAATTAGTAAAATGTATTTTCTATAGGAGATATGATAATAAGGTTATTAAAAACAATGTTCAGAGTAATAAATTATGCTAGTACTTAGTGTGTAAACATGGCTGAACCCCAAAAAGATGAGAATTCAACTCAATAATCCCCGTCTACCTTACCTATACATGCGTTAGTGACTAAATTCATTATGAAACCAGCCGTAAGGTTCGCAAATACTTTACAATAGATATTTTGTTGGGCCAATAAATGAAGAGATATCTTCTGTGAACGAAGAATTCAGGAAAAGTGTTGGAACAAGTTGGATATTGTCATATTGAACAATTTTATTAGTGGAATACCTATTTATTTATTTCGGTAAACATGCAGGGTCGATACCTGACAAATGCGCATGCGCCGTTTGTAATGAAATTTAATATGCGCTGAACAGATACACTAGAAGTCAACCCTCGTTTACTAGAACAAAACACGACATTATACATATTTGTATATTGTTTTAACAATAAATCATTTCAGGAACAAGTCATATCTCGCGTAACGTTTAGAATATAAACCTTAGCATTTACCCATCCGATATATAAGGCCTAAGCGCTTTGACGTCAGCAGGCTGTGACGTATTTTGGAGTAGGTCATCGATCAGCCATATTTAGACTGGGTATTCACACGTTCAGATCGTTTCTTTCGTTTTGAATTGGTTTATCCAAATTATATTGGCTTTATTTAGAAAAATACTGTGTAGTGATATTTCCGTACTTTGTTGGTGATACCTGTAATGTTTTTCTAGTGTTGTTTAAGCGATAAAACCTTTTCTGAAACGATAAAAACGGGATAGCCTAAAAACTGTGGCGTCGGCTGTTTTATATGTTTTGTTTGTAAGGTACTCTTTGTAAATAAAAGAAGATATTATTTATTTTTCAACAGCTACAGATTCAAGGACCGATGAAACTATAACTGTAAGTTTAAAAAATCGTAGACTTAAAAAAAATGATATTCCAACTCAATTTTGTAACTGTCGTGTTGTATTTCACAAAAAACGTGAAGATGTTATTGTTCAAATAGTTTCAAAATTTCAAATAAAATTGCAATTACTGTTACACGTACAATTTCAAATAATAATAATTAGTCGATTAAATATCAACCACAAATACATCTTTCACGAAAACGATGCTCGGTTACGTGTTTGGTTTTTGTTTTGAAACTTCGTTTTTCCAAAATAAAATCGAATGGGATGCAAAGAAGAACCGGAAGCCCTTCAAAATTCAAAAGAGAAATGCAAAAAAATGATTCCTTTACCGCTTGGGTTAATATCGTGCATGGTGATACATCACCAACCCAGCGTGACGTCATCGAAGAGCGCTGAAGCCTTGTTATATCGGAGGTAACGATTTGATATTACTAATTCTCTTTTTTGTCGGTGTGTAGGTGACCGCCCAATGGGATGTTTCAACTTTTTAAAACTTGTCATCACCTCAGGAGTGTTTTTGACTAGTAAAAGGCTCTCGAAGATTGAAATTCAGAAAATATTGCAGTACCTATTATTACAATGGTATGCAAGTACAGTGTTGTCAAATGTGCTTTTTTCAAGTGGTTCCTGAAGACATACGAAGCGTGATACAACATTTTAGCGTTAAGATTTTCAATTCAGAACCGAACGAAGAATTATCTAACTTTTGCGTCAATTTATACACACCTTGTATACCAGGTGTCTCAGATTTAATGTTACAAGCGATGTCTTCCTTATTTTACCTCCAAGAAACTTCCCCAAAACAATTTTTTTTAAATTGCACCCCTCATCTTTTTTACTTTATAACTGAAGTATGAAGAGTTTGGAATACAACGGTACAAACGAAAATTGCATTGGAACAAAATGAATGTCTAACTCGTAAACGGAGTAGAATACACAACTTCTTTCAAATACCTCCACAAAAAGAAGTTCAGTGGGCTTAAGCAGCGAGCTGGCCATTCAGTAGGACCGTTGGTACCAATTCATCTAGTGAGATATACGTCATTTAAATTCTCTACAGCCAACCGCGAGCTATGAGGCGTAGCGCCATCCTATTGCTACCACAAATACTTGCACTCTCAAATGTAAATAACGTGGCCCTGTCAAAGTTCCTTCAAAGATGTAGGGACCAATGGTACGTAAATTGATTTATAGCGTTGTATTCCTAAGTTCTAGTACTTCGATCATAAAGTCGAAAATATGACGGGTGCAACTTTAAAAAATTAGTTTGGGGGGAATTTCTTAGAGGGTGATTTACTAGGAGCAGATTTAAAAAGTTTATTTTTTAGAATTCTGCAAACCATTTTCGACGGCACCTTGCTCGATCTTATGTATGCACAAATAAGGAATATATCGCTTGTAACATTGAATCTGGGACACCCGGTATAAACAAATAGAAAATAAAATAAAATCAATGCAAAAAAAAAAACAGATTTTCATGAAAAGAGATCTGTTAACAATCGTAGATAATAGTAACGGGAAATGACGAAAATAACAAAAAAATAAATACATGCAAATTCCATGAAATAGAGACTTGATAACACTTGCGTCTATCAAACGCATTTTCTATACTATCGATTCTATTCGGAGAAAAATAAAATTAAGGGCGATTTCACATTTTTTTGTTTTGATAACGCCCTGTATGTTTTTACCCAAATTTGACCATTGTATTCAATATTTCAAAATTAGCAAAATAAACAATTTACAAAAGCATGGTACCCCATCCAAGGACCCATTGTATATTTTTCCTACTTTTAAAATTTAATTTAAATCGAACAAAAACGTGATTATCTACCAAATTCATTTTAAGCCTTTAAATTCTTAAGCGAAAAAAAGGTTTTTTAACCTTTGCATGTGATAAAATAATATCAAAGGATTATGCAGAGAAAATAATAACAAAGTAAAATGTACTTACTTGCTGTACAAATGGCAAACAGCATTTGCATCGAGTCGAAGAAGAAAAACATAACAAGTAACGATATACTAGCACCTAACGGTAAACATAAAGCTTGAAGCGTATCTAACGTCTGTACGTTGTTATCAGTCTGTGACTGCGTGGAAGGATTCAGCAGGCAATTTGTACTACCATTAGCGCGATCACGCGCCTCCTGCTCCATATTAAGACTCCTAAACGAGCCGTAGACGATGAGGAGCATCGAGATAAGAAATGTCGAGACTCTGCTGGAATCGACAATATTATATGCCCATTGGTACTCAACTGTCTGAGCATTAGCCGCGTCTGCCATCTTTTTCCTGGACGCGGGGGCCCTCTGTCTTTACTCTCTCTCACGGCGTACTATCTATCTTCGACAGGGGGGGGATCAAAAACAAAACAAAATGTTAATGACCCCTTTTTTAATTTCTCATGGATAGTAGGTATATTTGGTGAATGGTTTCGAATTCGGGGACGAAAGCGTTGGAAAACGGCCTCACCTCGTTTCGAATTTCTTCGGTCTCGATCCGATAGGTCTCAATCGCTTCGAATGCATCACTGAAGGGGCTGTTATTGCGGTGGTTTTCGTTTGAAATGCATCGCTAACGTTAGGAATTGAGCAGCACGGTTATGTATATAAGGTCGCCATCTTACTTTTACATAACAAAAAGTCGTACTTTCTCTTCATTTGATCGGACAATTCTTTTAGGAGGTGCAACGTCGTATTGCCGGACTCCCTCGAATCGCACGCTTATCTCGTTTCATTGTATCTGTTAAGCGATTCGAAACTCGTGTATGGTATTTAACGATCAGCGGGAACTTATTATCAATTTTCGATTCTTCCCGGTCTTATCCCTATCTAATATTCTATGTTTTAGGCAACCCAAAATACACAAATTCAATTTACTTTCTGCAATAACTAATTTTTTTACAAAATTATCCTTATTATTACTAATATATTGCTTCGAATTTGAATGAATACTACCATTCTCTTCATGGTCAAAATTGTTGTTTAATTCCTAGTGATTTTTCATATACACAACATTTACCCGCCAAAATTCAAAAAAATAGCCAACATTAAATTTTCCCATTTAAAAATGTTTAAATATAAATATTGTACAAATAAATATATTCAATATAATAAACAAATCAGCTTGATGAATGAACAATTTATCTTGCACCATGATTTCTTGAACTATACATTAAAACTGATTTTTTTTAAGTGACCTACTATCCTAATTAAACTAAAATTCCTTTTGGTAAAGAAATGTAATTAATTATTCCTTTTACTAAGACAAAGATAATGCTATGTTTCAAAATTAGAAATATTAATTAAAAAACAAGAAAAAACAATATTGATTTTACAATTAAATATCACTCTATAAAAAAAAATTGGTTATTGAATGAGTTCACCATAAAGAATTAAAATAACTTGAAAATGTTTCAAGAGATAAGTACCAGTATTTATAAGAATCATTAAATTTTAGAAAATTTGAAAATAAAAATAATATCTTTGCTATTGATTTGCTATATTTTGAATGAATAATTCACCTATAATAAAAATTAGATCTTGGCGCGACATCTATATTCGCAAGATAACATTTTTAAACATCCTATTATTCTTATATTCTATTATGATAAAAATACCTATCTTTCAGATAGTTTTCTCTTCAAGAAATAACATACATGTCGATGGATTAGTGGCAATAACTCCTAATAACATTTTTCTATGTTTTCAGGAAACAACAAAAACATATAATTGAGCTTTGGTTATTAAATTGTTTCCTTCGCAGCAGTGGCGTAACTACCATAAACTACCATAACAGGAGTAAAACCATAGAAGATCGGATGGCCCTTTGGACCCTCTTGCGTCTAGGGTCCCTACGCACTGCGTGGGCTTGCGTGGGTGTAGCTACGCCACTGTTTCGCAGATATTAAAAGGTTTTGAGTCCCTATTAAGTGATTAGGACAGTTGTGAAAAAATATTTTGTTAAAATAATATTTAATATTATATTCGACATTGACAATCTGACACAAATAATGTCAAAATGATATTTGACGCAGTATTGCCAACTATCTAAATGAGAAAGTCTGCAGGAACAAGTAGGAGAAAAGTATTTCGAGCTTTTAGCCGAAGCAGGCTCAAAGTGCGTTTTCAAAAGGAAAATGAATCTATTTTTCAATAATTTCTTTATTTACGCAATCATAATTCAAGAACAGAAAATAAATACAGCTATGGTCATATGAATTAGACACTATTGACTTATTAAAATGCTGCTTTACCTGCTTTTCACGAGGGTTTGGTTTGTTTATGGTAGGTTTGTCGGGGAATATAAACGAGGAATAAAACATCTGTTAAACAACCTGATAATTTATTTTCTGCATCCTTTAGATTCTCTAGAATAACGTCAGTCATATTTGAGTGTCTGTCCAAAGCTGATCGTGAGTGTACTTTCCACCAACTCTCAGCATTGTTGCGGCTCCGTCAGTAACGAACATTGTGACTTGGGTTCCTGTGATACAAAATTCTCTCAACGAATCTTTTATTATCTTGACAACGGTTTCTGCATTAGTTTTCTGAATCCTTTTACTGGATAACAACAATGAAGCCGGTGGACCATCACGTTTTAATGGACGCGCTACAACATGAATGACGCTGTGTTTCTGAGCATCAGTTGTTTCATCCACACCTAGGCAGATATTCTTATTTGTCAACTCGTCTTTTATACATTCCTTTACTGTACCTTGCACACGTAGCAAATTGTATCGTAATTGCATAGATATTGTGGGATGTTGCACACACTTAACATAAAAATAAAATCATATAAAAATTGCCAGTACGGAATACTGTTTCTTAAATTCAATACATGACGTTTTCTTTTACAACGTTTTCTACATTCGAACCTATCGCGACTTAGCAATCCGCTATTGCATATTGTGCAATAAATATGCGGGCTTCTATATTCTAATCCAGGGAAATGCTTGAGATATTTATTCACATTCGAAGGGAACGTTACACCCTTTGGGCGTCCCATCTCCCCGTACTTATTTGGCGTGCAGCGTACAACGTGGCTTTGAACTCTCTCGCGGTACTGTCGAGATCGACTACGAGTTGAAAATTGCCCCTACCCACGCCGCTACCGCTACGCTACTGCCATCCGGTACCACCTTTTTAATAATAACTAAGGTTCAACAAACGAGTGCAACGTCAGAGGCGTATCGCGCAGAAGTAAGTACGTGAGATACAGTATTATTAAAAAATAATATATTCTTACCTTTTATTGACGTCCTGACGTCTTGGGGCAGTAGTATTTCGTCGCAGTGAACATCAAGACGTCAATAAAAGGTAAGAATATATTATTTTTTAATAAAACTGTATCTCACGTACCTACTTTTGCGCGATACGCCTCTGACGTTGCACTCGTTTGTCGAACCTTAACTTTGATTTCACATGTACAAGGGGCATCCCCTGCTTCAGCGATGTTGTCGACGTGCTCCATTTTAAAAGTGGATTTGAGTTGATTCTACGCATTATTAACCTGACTTTTAAAAGAACTTGCTTCTAAACTCATATTGAAACGTATTCTCATTGTATTCTCTGCTAATTCACATATTATGATAATGCCGAAATATAGAAATGCAATCAACTAAAACCGCAGAAATCTATAAATACAACGGTAGTACCTCTCTACTCATTGCCTTGTCTCCAAAGTAAAGCGTTTTCGCTTCCAAACAATGTATCGGAATAATGGTGTGGGATTGGTTATCTGTAAAGCTATTTTATCTGTGTTGTAATTTTAATCAAAAATTGGCTTTAAGAGACTCAATTAAAATTGAAACAATATCAACTAACTTAGAATACTTAGTAATAGATGTCGCCAATTAGATTAATTTGTTTCTCTTATAACTTGGTGCGACCTCTATATTCGTGAGATAAAATGTATAAAGATCCACTTATTACAAATTGAATTTTTTAAATAGCTTTCTCATTAAAAAATATCATACAAATATAAATTCTATATTTTTTCTTAAAAATAGAAGTTAAAGCTGTAGAAATAAATCAGTGGAGTATGCATTATTATTGATATATTTTTTTAATTGATAGTATTTCCTTTAAGGGGTATTATTTACGAAATCACTATCATACGTAACAATGCAATACCATTAGTATGTTTATTTTTAAAATGTATTCACTAGAAATTTTAAGTAGGTTAAAATATTTTACTTTTTTAAAATGATATTATTTTATTGTATGTAATTCATTTTCAATATGACGCTAAGGGATGTTATAGCTAATATTACTCACTCATAGGTGTCGCCAACATAGTTGATTAATTTATTTGTTAATGCTATTTCTGCATAATTTTCTTATATTAAATATAATCTTTTCGCTTATGCAGTTAAAATGTATTTGTAATGGAAACTAAAAATAAACTTTAGAACACTTAATCAAGATTCGAACTTCATCAAATAGTTTACACTTTTTACTAATAGATATCGCTAATACGATTCATTCTATTTCTGTATTATTTATTTATTAAATTTATTTCTGCATGATTTATATTAAAATAGCAAATCAATTATCATTTCGTTCTATCTACTTTTAAGTAAATCTGCAAGAATAATTTGGAAATGCATTTGGTGGAGGTGAATTTCATATAGTAACTAAAAGATGTCGCCAATACCATTAATTTTTCTATTAATCCTATTTCTTCGTTATTTATATTAAATTTTCAAATCAAATGTTGCCTTTTCTTTCTCGCTGGTTTAAATAAATGTAGAAAGATAATTTGAAAATAGGTTTGGAGGATGTAAATGTGACATTTCGATTTGAAAATCCTGTCAAAATCGCACTGTCATCAGGGTGCCGTGGAAATCGATTCGTTTGTTTATAAACAATCCAGTGTACATTTATGCATTGAAATTTTGACGCCATCGTTTCAAATTTGAGAGATTCGGAGGGCCGATCTACCGTCCATAAAAAGCCGCCGTTATATTGCCTATCCCGATCGTCATCCCGCACGTACGTTCCAGAAATTATCGAGAAAAGAAGCAAAAAAAGAAAGAGGGACAGGAGGCGAACTAGAGGAGGAAGAAAACGGAGAGAGAAGATCGGAAATCAGCTGCGCGCGCACGCTGACGTCATGTGCGAGGTATAACGGCCCCGGTAGCGAGGAAGAACTATTTTGTCGTGTGGTGGCGGGCGCGGCCATATTGGCAGATCGCGTTTAGTGAATCTCCGGTGGTGAAGTGAAGTGTTTTGTTGGCAGAAATCTGAGATCATCTCCAAAATGTCCGAACGAGAGGATAACGTTTATAAGGCAAAATTGGCCGAACAAGCGGAGCGATACGATGGTACGTTTATTTCGCACGTTTATCGCCGATTTATTTGAGAAATCAATGCCGGAACGTCTAGGCGCGGGGGTCCCTAACCGCTCTCTCGCCGTGACGATGTCGTACAAAACGGAACCTCCTCAAATGACGCCGATCAACGAAACCTAGCAAAAGAACACATTTAACGTCTAATTTCACCGTTTTCATTTCAATTTTTCCATTTCACACCCGTAAAATCGTAATTTGTGAACGAAATTTTGACAGCTCCCGATATTTCGGCACAACGAAGAGATGTACGATATTTCAACAACCCACACACATACACCCGTTGTTTTTCTTCCCTTTTACCAAAGATTCTTTTTAATTTTATCGTAAGTAATATAGAATAAAATTCGACCTCGCGTTTTAATTCGCGAATATCGCTCGATCAATACAAGCCAACGCGCAAATCATTTGTGTGTTTTAGAATTTCATAGAATTTATTGCCCTATATCGGTTAGATTCTTAGAATTTGTATGATTGTCATCCTGTAAGGGTGGTTCCATAAGGAATTTCGTGGAACAAGCTGCTTTTCGATCTTTAATACCGACAGCCGGGTATCAATCAATAACTTTCTTCTCATTACAAGCTTTTGACGTTATTGATATGTCGTCTCTCGATGTGTCATTTACCTCTGATGATGATCGCAACCGCCTTTAACTAACTGAGACGCCAGCCGGTCCCCCCTGATTGTATCCTACGCGAAACATTTTTTCTTTTCAAGGTTAAATATGCTTATCGTTCGAATCCTTTGCTAAGCATCCGCGTCCGTAACAATAGTAGAAAATGCGCCATAAACAGGTACTTCCTGTCGATATTATGCACATCATAGTATTGCTTCCTTTTACGTTCTGACGAATACGTGTTGCCCCGTTAGTGCTGTGAGTCATAATTGCGTTTTTTTAGCGGTTACTATGGGGCCCCTACGCGATTCACACAAATTGCACCCAGATATCGATCATGCTTGCATTTTTTTCTGCATATATCTGGCAACCCTCGAAATTTTCAAGAAAAATACATTTACATTCTTGGAAAATCTGTAAATCCCCTACCAATCATGAATAAGCTATCCAAGGTCTCTCGTATAACTTTTCGGGTTACATACTCTATAAAAAGGGGCGATCAATATTTTTTTTTTATTTCACGTTAATAAGGGCGTCCTATATAATATATAGATATAAAAAATATATATACCTATATGCTTGACGTTAATAATGGAGTATATATCGTGACTTATGGGATACATTAACAGCGAGGTTATTCATGCAATAAACTACGTGGTCATGGAATGTAATTTGGAGTAATTGGAACAATTTTTATCTTATTGGTATTTTTTTTAATATTTAGATTATTTAAAATTAAAAAAATAAGGTTCTAAAATGCTTTGAGGAAGAGATTTAATTTTATTTATTGAATGAGGGTATTTTTAACAGAAAATTGTGAATAATCGAATTTTTACAAATTTTGGGTGTGTCCATCGATTATATAAAAAAATTTAATAAAGAAAAGTATAAAAATATCATTTTTTTTTATTTTCTTAAAATATTTTATTAATTTTTTTTAACATAATCCATGATACTGGGAGTGTGCCAGCACCGAATAATATTTCCAATTTTTCTTTTAAAATATTTTTTTAGCCTCATAAACTTTGTATAATGCATCTTGAAGAATCTTAGTATGATTTTTTTTTTAATAAATAATTTGAAAAAAAAAATCATTTTTTTCCGCTCCCATTATGTCCTTCAACCCCATAAAAACCCTATCTGGATAGCAAACCTTCTATTATTCTATATTCATCCCCCGAACCCCGCAACCCTCTTCCTCCCTGTGTAGTCACGTTAAAGTCCGGCCAATGGGGGCGGTCCGTTTCCAAGGCGACCAGATATTGATCGAGGTTCGGTAAGAGTCTGACCGGCCAGCTTCTGCGCGCTACTATTGACGTCGCGACGCCATGCCGTCGAAAATCTGGCACTAGGCGCCGTGGCATTTCAGACATCCCAACGTAATATACGTTAAGGCTAATATGTCGTCTGCCCCCATTTTCCTAAAAGCTGCCCCGTTGGAAATGCCACGGGAACGAGGGACCCTGAAGGGGAATGCGGGCCAAGATAATCGTTTCTAGAGCTTCTAGAAAGTACGCGGGCAGAGGATAATATGGTTTTTTGGAATTAAGGGCGGAAAATATGTAGTAGTATGTCGTACGTACGGTATAAAGTTGGATTCTATGAATATATTATGAAATTTGCTGGGGTAAAATGTGGGGATTGCTCTTGGAAACTCGACGATAGCTTTTAGAGGATGAAGTTATGATTATGGCGTTGGAAAAGTTGGAAATTGTATTAAAACTTCGTCGTCTACATCTACACATCTTTGGATGCAAAATAAGAAGCAATTTAGAGTGGTTATTTTTGCTTTTTATGTACACACAAAGATAAAAAGAAATATCCTTATTATGGCGATACATTCCCAGTAAATTTAAAAAATCTAGGAATTCCAGCTGTCCTTTCTGGTGCTATGTCTTTGATTGAAGACTTGGCTATTGACTAAAACCGAAATTTTTATGGACATGGTGAACAGCTCCAAGAATTGTTGTATTTTAGTTTCACAAAATAGCAAATTTCAATGATGAAGATTTGATAGAACCGTTGGATAAATTTATCCACTTATTGGAGGTTAATTGTTGAATATATCCATAGAATTTTTTGCAAAGCTAGTTTCTTTGAAGCTTCTGCATTTTATGATCTGAAATTTTCTTCTAATTTTGATGCCAATGATCATTTATTTCTAATTATTGATTGGGTTCTATGCCTTTCTCCAAAATTCCACTATTTTCGTGCTACCACATTAGTCGTGATAAAATTCCTTTTTATTTTAGACCATATTTTTGATCATAATTAAGCAATTTTGAAGATTAGTATTTTTGTAATGTTTTTTTCTCTATATCATATTTATTTTCTATAATTTTTTGAATGCGGATGTTATTGGATAATTTTGACGATTTTTAAAATTTTTTACGATATGCTATATTATTTCCAAACCTTTTGAAGACATCAAACAGATTAATTTATACTTTAAATTATTTCTAAAGAAATTAATCCATCGGAATTCAAAATTTCACTATTCTTATGATGAGAGCATTCTAAAAACTTTGAACATGTTCCAATTACATTGGTTGTGGTACAATTTTGAAGACCTGAAGATTAGAACCATATTTTTGATTGCAATTAAGTATTTTTTTAAAGATTGGGGGCAAGTTCCAGTACCGTAACAGCTCATTTCTTAAGATTGATCTAGTAATATTGTAATTTTTCTATAATTTTTTTTTTGACTATTGAAGTTTCATCATTTGATTTTCCGTATGCTATATTGTTTGAGGACTATTTCAAGACGTCAAATTAATTTATCTTTTTCTCAAAAATTTCACTATTTTTAGCCTGAAAGCATTGTGAGTCACATTGGTTGTGATCAAATTTAGACGACCTCGAACCTTTTTAAGTTTAAAACCATATTATTGATTGAAATAAAGCATTTTTTAAAGATTGGGACTGAAATCAATTAGGAAATGACTGTTGACAAGTGCACTCCCCTAAAAAGAAAGACATGTCATCATTATTTTACGTCACGCTAAAAAAATAAAATATTAAGCACTTTTTGAAACAAAAAAAAACCTAATGGTACTACACTCAGCTTTAAAAACATCCACCCCGAATAAAATGTGACACCAGTAGCGCGCACATTTTCACCATATGAAAGGGGCACATTTTTTCACCCCTCTTACTCTTCCTCTCTGGTACCCCAGTAAACGAAGCGTTATCCCAACACCGCAGGCGTTCGGGGAAGGTTTTAAAAGCAGTTTTAAAATGTAGAAGCGCTAAAATTGGCCTGCTAGGATGGTACAGTTTTAGGGAAAGATCCCTGGCGAGAAAATGGGGGATGCTGGTGTTGTACAAGCTGCGCCAGTCTGGTAATTATTGGAGCATACTGTAATCGAGTTATGTTTAACCAAGTAGATTTTATTTTAGAAAAAAGTATATCGTCGATGTTTTATTTTTGATAACAGGAAGTGTTGTATTGGTGTGCAAATCTTGAATAAGGTGAATTATGTCAGGTATAAGGGATTTACCCGACCGTATGAAGCCTTCCAGGTGTTGCACGTTGTATGAGGTATTGATTATCGTATTTTTTCAACTAGAATGGATATACGTTACATTGGATAATGTAAAAATGGATTTTTTTGCGTAGAGATTACTGTTTGCCATCTATAATTAAATTTAGAGATTTTCTGTGTGATATATTTGTATTTGGGTTAAAAATTTTCCACAATCTGTTCACATAACATTTATATTCTCCTTTTTTTATCAAATTGTACAAGCCAACATTTTTTCATTTTCAAAAAACTTATTTTATTTTGAAATTGTTCCAACATTTGTGTCTAGCCAATATTTTGATATCCTCTTACTCAATCTCGTTTAATTTCAGACGATTATATTATCTCTAAAAAGGTTAAATATCATTTGAATAATGAATTCCCACTAATCTTTTAGTTTAAAAACTGATAAAAACCCATTCAATCAATTGTTTTTGGGTCACATATATTTTTAGACGATATTTCGCATCATTCACCAAAACAGTGCATGTGATTTTTGTTTCTTTGAAAAATGCAACAGGCTATTTTTAAACGATGACAATCGTTTCCTGCAAGTATTTTGCAAAAAAGAGATCTGGAATCTTCGAATCGATAAATAATATTCAAACTATGTTTCTCCGCAATGCTTTAGTAATATTTCGATCCACTAATCATTGTTACGTAAAAGACAACAGGGTGTTAATTGGGAATTTTAATTTGGTAAGTGCGAGTCCTTAACATATTAAGTGTATGTTAATTTTGGATTTGCTAGAAGCAAGTGTGGCCAATGTCAAAATCGCTGAAAATAATTTAGTTTAACGAGTATTGGATTTTATCACTATTTTTCTTATGTTTAGCTGTTCAGGAAATAAATAGGTATAAGAAAATAGCGATAATGATTATCTTATTTCTTTGTGCGCTTTGAAAAGTATTTCTATTCATTTTTCTTTCCTGAATGATATTTTGGTAATTGTCCCTGATAGTGGCAGACGAGTAAGACAAACCAATGCATCAATTATAGTTTATACAAGAACGCCAATGAACAAATGCCATTAACTTAACCCTTAATACTCAATTTTCTTATAAGTTGCGTTAATAGAACGATGACGGGAGACCGTCGACGAATGAAGGTTTAAATTTCATAATCGCTAGATGTACAGGATGGCGCAAAATTACTTCCGGTTTTTCTTTTGTTTCAAGCAAGGTTTCGTAAAAACAATTAATAGGGTAGTTAATAGGTTTGGAGAAACTTCCACAAAGATGTGCATGTGGAGAATGTTGAAAATTAACCAGAAACATTGACTTGAGCAAATTTGGAGAAAAGATTTGCAATTCTTTCCCAACAAAATTAAGTTAGTTCGAGCTCTTGGTGCCAAAAACAAGGAATTTTGTTGACAACTCCGTTTCAAATTTGGAAATTTTCGATTAGTTGCGTATGACATCTCCAGGTTTAAAGGAGAACATCAGAAGTAATGCCTAAAACTCTTTTAAAAAATGCTTAATTTTACCGTTTAAATTATTGTTTTATTTTATTCCTTGTGGGCAAACCTGAATAAAAAATTAAAAATACAAGTCAATTTTTTCTTGCAATGTCAATCCATTTTTCTCATAAAACATATCTTCTAATTTTGGCCTTAGTTGATTTTGCGAAAATTTGATTTTAGTTATATCTATTTTATTTCTGTTTGGCCTTGCACCAAAACGAAAAAAAAAAAAAAAAATTGTAGGTGCAATGCTTCTAAATTGGTGCAACTCTTAAACGCTCTGGAAATCTAGAATCTCATGTACACCAGACTGTTGAAAATTAACCTGAAATATTGACCAGAACAGAGAAAAGATCTACAGCTGTCCTTAAATAATTTAAACTCTTAATCCCAAAAACAAAGAATTTTGTTTGAAATATTCTCGTGCCTTTTTCAATCTTGTCAGAAATTACAACTCCAGTTCAAATTTGAAAATCCTCCATCAGCTGAATTTAACTTATCCCAACTCCTTAAACTACTCTCTTAAAGAATACAGTTTACATTTGCTGTTTAAATACTTTAAATGGTTCTTTCAAGAAATTAACAATTGGGCAACTTTGTACCATTCTGTAGAAAAAACGAAAAATGTTTGGTGTCAGTTTATTCTGAAAAAAAAAAAGAAAAATGGTTTTTCTCGCTGTAAGTTAGATCATCAATCGCTTGTCGACTTTAATTTCTGTTTGGCCTTTCACCTTAAAGAACTCCACTTCTAAGTGCATGTTTCCCAAATGAATACAACCCTTGAGTACTGAAAATTCAGCATGGCGTCGATAGATCTTTGTGTTTTATTCAGATTCACTGCAAAAGGTATGAATTTAACCTAGTACCAAGTTACATTTTTTTGGCAAAATATTTGCCATATGGGATATATATTTCGTAAAAGATATTTTCTTATTTTGGTATTAGTTTTTGTTACTCTACACTGGATAATTAATCAGTTAACCCCACAATTTTTGTTTGGCCTTTCATCTAAAAGAACTCAACTCCTGGGAACAACTTTCCTAATTCCACACAACTCTTGGACTTACCCTTACTTAATCCTGATATCCATCTACCACCTGAGAGTGTTAAACCTGATGTGGAGTTGAGTGTGCAATAAGTCTTTTCTTCCAGAAGTCTCTCCATTTTTTCAGTCATTTGTCATCTGTAGTACTTTTTTCTGTGACTGTCTTTATCTCATTCTGCCAAGTTTTTCTTAGTCTTACTCTGGTTCTTTTGTTCATTGGCGTTGATTCATATATTTGACGAGTTATTTTGTTCTTCCCCTATTCTTCTAACATGTGAGGTAGTTCTCTTAATTAATTAATTGTTCTACTGTTTTTGTTTTGAGATTTTATCTGTCTGTGTTATTGCTTTCGTTTCTATTTTTGTCAAGAATTTCATCCCTGTTGCCTGTAATCTTTTTCTTTGTCTATCTGTTGTGATCCATGATTCAGAGTTGTACGTCATTATTGGAATAACTTTTTTGAATATCTAAACTCTGGTTGCTTTTGGAACGTCTTTGTTACACAAGAATGTTGGCGTTTTGATGCTGTTGAAAAAACCCTTCCTGTGGGAGATGTTCTTTCTCATTTTTCACCATCCTTTTTTCCGTCCCGTGATACCAGGTCCAAGTATTTGATTTCGTAAATTTTTTGTATGTTTCTGTTTTCCCGCTGTATTGAATGTCGTTTGTCTTTGCCTATCGTTGTTTTCATAATCATGTTATGTTTTGCAAAGGTTTTATTATATTTCCAAATTTCGGATTAAGCTTCTTTCAACACAAGTCTGTTATTTCAATTTTCTTCATTTTCCAGTATCCAACATTTTAGGCTTTGGTGTTGTTTTTTGTTTCTTTCATTGCTTCATCCGCTACTTGGAAAATCAGCAGAGGGCTCAATATATATCCTTGTCTTAGTCCTTTGTGTGTGTCAAACATGTTTATAGGTCTTCAATGTATTTTATTTGGAGTCAATGCAAGAGGGATTAATATTCCTTCGTACTAAGCAACTCCTTATTGCAAAATATGTACCATATCAATCCAGTTTTTCGTGAAAGATTTCTTATTTTGATGCCAGTTTATTCTGGGGAAAACTGGTTTTCTTGACTCTAGACTGGGTCAGCAATCACGCTGCATTATTCATTTCTGTTTGGCCTTTCACCCAGAAGTACTCTATTTCTAGGTACAGCTTTACCAAATCAAGGTCTTTAATGTGTTTTATTTTGAGGGTTGAATTTGCCGTAGTACCAATTGATGTGTTTCTTGCAAAACGTGCCAATCAAATTTTTTTTCGTAAAAAATACCTTGTGATTTTGATATTAAATCTTCATTCTGCGAAAAATTGGTGGACGGTGTGATCGGTTCTACTTATTGCTTGGTATTTCACCCAAGAGAATTCAACTTCTAGATGCAGCTTTCCTGAATTTAGACAACTCCTGAACGCTTTGAAAACCTACCATGGTGATTTATTTTAGTTTCCCAGAACTTGGTTGTCGGAAATCTAAGAAAATCAACAAACGATTCTCTACCATCATTTCCTTTCTACCAGGAATTATTTTACTAATGACTAAAACAAAATATAAACAAACATTTGCCCTCATTGCCCAAACATAAAACGCTGGATTTCGCTTAAAACCGTTACTAAACCAATTACAATTACCTCATTCATCTGTTTATTATTTCGTTTACGCAGCAAAACTATGGAAACTATTGTTTATCTAAGCGGAAAAGTTGTAAAAAGAGATACATACGTTTGTGAGCTCAGAGATGATTCATCGAAACTTTTCCTTTTTTTCCTTGGAATCGGTTATATTCTTTATCGCAGCCTTAACATTACACTTGAAGTGAAAGAACGTTCTAAAAATACGCAAAATGCGAGGTATTTTAATGCGTCTGCAAATATTTTCGGATCCCATTCTAATTTTCATCAAGTGATTCATACCACCACTCTTGGAGAAAGCGTTCATTAATAGAACGCAAAATATGCCTGTGTCTGCGTAAAGCGTTGGATAAGCGCGGAAGATTGGTATTACTTGCCTTATCTTATCAGCGCTTATCATGTTTGCGGTAATATGGGTGGTATTGCGACTGGCAATGGAGGTAATATTTCGCGGAGAAATATGTTGAAAAATTATTATTTGTGGAAATGGAATTGTTTTTGTAGCTTTTGATTTTTGTTTTGGCATCGATCTTAATGTATACAGGATGGCCCATTCGAAGTAGAATTCTTTAGTATCTTCCAAACAATTGGATTTACGAAAGAAAGTTTAAGCATATCATGGGGTTTATTACAGTCGTCAACAGTAAATTCCTGGTGGTGTTTAGCTCAAAGGTAGCCAGCTTTCTTTGTGAGTTCTGTTAAATTTGTTCTTTTTAGTGAACGCCTAGATTTTAATCCGACTTCGCACAGGCGTCTCCAAACTGTTTTTTGACCGCTTTTCCTGGTCGTAAAATGGCCGTTTCAGGAATTTTTCTTCATTGAATTTCTAAAACCAATTGTTTCCACGATATTAAGGTCTTCGGCTTTAAATGGACCAGCCTGTACAGAGACATTCATTTGTGTAAGTCTCTCATGGTAATGTTCCTAATTGAATATATTATGCTCTATGGTCATTTGTTAAAATTACAATGCAATTTCGAGCGGTGTCCATAAAAGAAAACGGATGAGAATGAATTCCATATAAATCATTACCAGTATTTTCTGAAAATTTAATTTTAAAGCTGTTTTAAGACAACAAAAACAAGGTTTTTTTTTGAATTTTTTTACTTTTTCAGTATCATAGGATCTTGGGCTTTAAATTTTAAACCAAGAAACAAGACCAAACAAATAATGGATGAGCTTTTAAAAATTTTACATCTTAAACATGATCAAAATAGTAAGCACTTTAGGTTTTAAATCCCAAAACTAAGATTATTTTATTACCACAATGACAATTTTAGAAAGAAATATAAAACACATTTGCCATTGCAAGAAATTACCAATTAAATATTAAATCTGAATTTTCATTTTGAACAAATTGTAGAAATTTTAAAAACAAATCAAGCGATCAAACAAAATTTATACCTTAAAAAGGTATAAGGAAAATGGTTTCTGGATTTAGGTAAGAGGACCATGATCTTTGAGTTCTTTTTTTCTATTGAATGCAAATTTCAAATTATATTTTATTTTGTTTTTCTGTTGTTTTGGAACTTTGGAAGTTTGAGAACAATTGCTCAATGGAGTAAGGTTTTTTATGGAAATCTTTTTTTTAACATTTGAATAATTTGACTTCACAGTAATTTCTTTTTTTTTTGGCAAGTTCTTGTAGATAAAAATCACTTTACAATTTTTATGATTTTGCATAACTTCCATCACTTTACCTCTTTTTTACATAATAAAAAAATTAAAGGGGAATTTTATTATTATCAAAATTAATATCCAATAAAAATCATTTTCGTATTATTTACAATTTAATTTCATTCAGTAGTTTGTACAAATCTCCTGTAAAACAAGAGCGAATTATCTTAGAAAAGAAACAGCCAACCCCAGTAAATTTCCACTTCACACAATATTTTCCAGACAGACACACAACCTAGCCGGTATTATCATTCGTATTTTTCTAGAGCGACGCCCTTGTGAGCTTTTGAATGCAACGTAATTAAAAATGTAGCTTATTAGTCATGCTTTTGTACATATGTAGCGTAATAACATACCTCGACAATGATTCACCGCGAGAAATGAGGCAATATATGTATGATCTTACGCTGTATTTTTCTAGGTCATTGTACTACGTTAACGATGACCTTTTTTGATTGAAAAACGCCTTTTTAAACATGTTTAATTCGTGGAATAAACCTGATTCAAGTGTGTTTATCGTCTTCCAATATAGCAGGATATTTATAGTAAAGTAAAAAACAATTTTCAAATAGTGATATGTGTGAGTTATAAATATAATATAATCATTCTTGGTATTGAATTTCTTTAAGCGTATAAACATTTTGATAATTTCTTTGATATTTAGATTTATTTGTACCTCAAAACTGAATATCAATCAAAATATTTTCCTTGTTAATTTATAGATTACGGAAATCAGCTCTTTAATTGAAACAGGGCTCCTTCCTAGTCGAACAGGGGGTTTCAACATTTTCAGGCGCTTTGTCAAAGTATAAATTAACATTAGATTTATTAATCGGGTACTCTAAATCTGTGGCACTGGTACACTGAAACAGTAAAACTGAAATCAGTTTTAATGCTGATGATGATAGCTTGGCTATCGAAACGTGCGTCCACAGTTAAGTATTGTGGTAAGGGTTTTAGTGAACTGTATCAGATTTATTATTTCTAAACGTGATCCTCCATAGAAAATATTTGTCGAAAATATTTGCCTAAAACAATTAACATGTTCGTAGATAAACCCATGGACTTGGCCAAATATTATCGTTTTGATAAAAAGTTGAGATAATATTAATCTTGTACAAACTCAAATAGTGAATATCAATTGTAATGTACGTGACCTCTATAACGATTCATTAATTATCTACTGTTGTACTCTGTAGTGCTTGTATTTATTGCATTGTTTGAAATGTAAATACTATCTTGCGTTAGTATTAACATCTCAATGAATCTTTGCTTTGTAAAAGTAACCTAGGCCATTATTGTAATACTTTTAGCATTCTTTTAGACTGATATTCCATTGTCTGGGGGATCCTTTTAGACTGTACCCATTAGTTCCTTAACTAAATCTTGCAGTATTGTTTAAAACTCTCTAAGATTGCTCAAAAAGATCATTTAGATTTTGAAACAAGTTTGTACGATGCAGAATTTCTACCAACCTTGCCTTTTTCAGGCCTGAGATGACAGTTTTCATATTACAGTATTTGAATTCTGTAGATTTCACTATTTATGCTGCAAAATATTAAAAATACATTTCAAACAAAATTCTTGTCCATATGAAACAATTTAGATCATGTATAAAGAATAATCTTTAATCATTTAGACTCTTCATGTTTGTTATTTGAAGGAAGAATCATGCTACTTACAGAAAAACTCATATACATATCATGAAACATTTTTTATTGAACAATGAACCCATGAGTAGACCTAAAATTATATAAAAAAGGAAGTTACATTGTGTTTAAATTATAAAACATTCTTCTAAAATACTAGAGAGCAAAAGGCAAAGTATAATAAAAAATAAATACGTTTAGATTACACTTCACGCTTAAACAACTTAAGTAAACCCAAAAGAAGAAAGGAGGAACCTTCAAGAAGATGGAATTTTCTATCTTCACAACTTGGCAACAATGTTGTACTTGCAAGGGTGCATTCTTACGTCGTCGCAAGCCAAAACCATAAAAATTCTTACAACGAAAGTTACACCGCCATCTAATAGCCATTTTATCCCTACGAAAGAATGTTGTAATGATCTGTAGATTGCCAGAACGAAGGCAGCCTTAAATTAAGCTTATTTTCAAAATTTATTCAAATAAAAGTTGTTTATTATTCAATTATTTTCGGGAACAGAATCTTATCAAATTATAAACTATAAACCTTGCCCAATACGGTAGCAGCTTATCAACATTTAAATATAACGTTGACGATGTAATTTTCAATTTAACGTAGCTAATTTGTTTATTTATAAATGATCTGATATAATTTTCGATGTAATTTGTTATTCAACAAATGCTTTATCAATTGATAATCTTAATAAAGTGGGAAAATAATATAAAACATCAAAGTCATTCAGGGAATCGTGATTATGGTATAATGATTGTGAAATTGATAGATCATCAATTAAAGAGGACATTGATTAGTGTACGTAAACATGTTTTTTAAACATTTACATACAAAGAGAATTATATGGTGGAATGGTGCTTAAAACTTCCTGAAATTTGAATCATGCGCGTGAACTTTATTTAAGATATATAAAATCTCTTGCAATATTGTCCATAAGTCTCTCCATAATGCTCTGCGATGCTCAAATCTGGATTCTGAGCCGACAAAACTAGAAGACAGAGTGTCTTCTTGCTTTTGGGTCAAATATTTTTTACTAATCTAGAAGAATGCTCGAGATCGTTATCTTATTGTAGAATAGAATGATCGCCTGTTAATCACAGAATCTAGAAGGTAGGGAGTGTTGTTTTCCGTATTTGTTGATACTTTTCTGCCGTAAATTTGCCATAGATTTCAATCAAATTGTTAAGACCTTCTGATGATATGCACTTCTATATTTGAATACTGCCACCTCCTTGTCTCACAATATTCTATAGATGTGGCTCCCAAAGGAAATTCTCTGGACACTCGTCGGTCCACAAAACTTGTTTGCAATCATTTTTCCCCCAGTCTTTGTGATTTTTGTCATATTTCGATCTTTTTGCTTTATTACCCTGTCTTGGGAGTGATTTTCGCACAGCTACACATCTTCGTAACACAGATTTCCGTAAGGAAATACTTTTTTCGATTTCGTAAAGCAATGTCCAGCGTGTCCACGGTTAAACGCTGTCTGGAAAAAGCCATTTTTCGTTAAAATTGCACCAAATTTGGGCGTCCCATCTGCGCGTACTTATTTGGCGTGCAGCGTGCAACGCGGTACTGTCGAGATCGACTACGAGTTGAAAATCACCCCTACCCACGCCGCTACCGCTACGCTACTGCCATCCGGTTTTTATCAAACTTTAGTGATAACATATGACCAAGACTGCATTGTAGACAGCAGAAAGAATATGATTGCTGTGAAATGGTCCTTACGTAAACGCATTTTCGAAAATTCGATGATGGTTCGAATCTTACATTTAAACATTTTTTTTAATTGATTTTTAAGGCGTCCAAATACATGGAAAACCCTTTCTCAGTTTCTTGTATTGCTTTCACGTCAAAAGAAAACCGTTAACAGTACCATTTTACTCATTCAGACACTACAAATTAAATTAAAAACGAAAAAAAGAACAAAGAGGAAGTTAATGTCCCCTGCAATTACAATCGCTGCAAAAAAAAAAAACGTTAACAAGTGTGTGAATAACGTAAATAAACGTACTTTGGACGCCATGCAGCAAGTGGCGTACCATAATTACGTCTACAGTTATATAATCTCAATTTAATTACAACACGTTCGCAAAACAAGGTAAATTGCAATAGTTCTAGGTGCATGAATTACCCTTTACACACGTTAAGCATTTCCGAAACACATTTAAAGTCGGTAGATGCGGTTAGGCTTTATCCATTTTACTACAAACATATTTAATTAATGATAAACGTCAAGCCTTTGTACGCTTGCGGTTTTTTGATTGGCTTGTACGCGATGTGAGTGATAGATAAGAATAGATAGCAACAGAACGGGGAGTTTTCACCTCGAAGGTACTGAATAACGACCTTCTAATATATTTTTATTGGTTCAAAGCTCAAGAGTTTATATTTTTTTAAACTATGAAACTTGTATATTGTGCAAGAAATTAGAGCATATAATTTCAAAATTATTTTATCGTAGATCTAAATTCTAACGGCTAATTTCGTAGGATTAGCACCTCAAAAATAATCTAGAAGGAATTTATTGGTATTTAGATATAATTCTCGAGCAATACGTAATAGTATGATTCATTGGGTTTCTACACCATACTCTTTATAGTTTGAGAATGTTAAAAAAAGTTTATTGTCCATTAGATTGTATGTCTTTGTATGCGTCACAATATTTTTTTTTCTGTATTTATTTTTTTTTTTTTTCAAACGTATTAATATCTGACTAGATACTAATAATGTATTTGGCTGATTTCCAATGTAAATAAAATTCCAATTTTAAAAAATAGCAGGTATTTTTAATTTTGTATAAATAGTTTGTTAATGAGAGGTAAAAGCGATGCGCTTTGGGAATTACATGTGCATACGTACACTACCGTTCATAGAAGTTCGGGCAAGCAAAAAAATGTACGGAAGTCAAATTAAATAAGAGAAATATTAAATGGCCATGTATTTAATACTTACTTACATGATTTTACATATTTTCAAACAAATTTATTAAAAAGAAAAAGTTAATGTCATACAAATAATTTAAATCCGATTTTCATCGAAAAATCCACCTTTTGCCTCTAGGACTGCTGCCACTATTCTCGGCATCCGATTCACTAATTTTGCTAATATTTCATTGGGCAAGCTTGTCCATACCTCCTGGAGAATGGTCCACAAATGTTCCTTCGATTTTGGACACTTTTTCCTGACACATCGGTCTAATTTTTCCCATAACAACTTTATCGAGTTCAGATCGGGCGACTGTGGCAGCCATTCCATAATTCTTAGGGTTCTTTCATGTTCTTCTTGCTGCAGGTAATCTGTGCACAATTTAGATATATGTTTGGGGTCATTGTCCTGCATAAATTCAAATCCACGACCAATTAATCGGACTCCTGACGGTATGACATTTTCCTTCAGGATTTTCCGATATTCTTCTTTTTTTCATTATGCCCTCAATTTTGAGCAAGTCCCCTGTTCCGATTAAGGAAAAACAACCCCAAACCATTACAGATCCGCCTCCATGCTTCACCGTAGGAACTATACACTCCCGTAACATTTTTTCCCCTCTTGATCTGCGTACGAAAACTCTTCGTCTATTTCCAAAAAGCTCAAACTTGGATTCGTCAGTCCACAAAACGTTTTTAAAATCGTCCACTGTCCAACCTCTATGAGCTTGTACTCATTTCAGACGTTTCAGCCTATTTCCTCTTCGCAGTAACGGTTCTCGACAAGCCCCTCGCCCATGCAACCCGGCCTCTTTCAGCCGACGTTTCACAGTACTCACAGAAACTTTGGAATCTCGCTCATTATTGAATTCTGCAGCAATTTCTGATGCTGTTAGTCTTCTATTGCGCTTACTAATTATTTTTATTCGTAAATCTTCCGCAGGAGTCGTTTTTCTTGACGGTCCTGGCCGATTACGACCTTGCACGTCACCGGTTGTCTTAAATCGAACTATAGTATCATGTACTGTAGATTTTTTTATTTTTAATTTATCCGCAATCCGTCTTTCTGCGTACCCTTCCTGATGCAAGGTAATAATAGCAGATCGTTTTGAAACGGCTAGAGGCTTTCCACGGGGCATTTTAAGCAGTCAAACCGAAATTATTTTATTTTTCACTTGCACAACCACAGATACTTTCACAATAACAATCTCTTTAGAACTACTGCGTTTTGAAATGTTATAATACTTTATAAAGGGTATACGAATATTTCCAGGTAACACGAGTGAATGAGCTAACCCTCCTATGGATTATTATAAAGCTTTATTGTCACTGTAATTATTGGGGATTTCCAACATAATTATATATTATATGATAACGGTCTTATAATAGACAAATACTACCTGGAAATTGGTAAAAGGCTTCCAGAAAAGGTTAGTTTTAATAATTCCTCACAGAAATGTATATTATATAATTTTAAAATTTCTCCCAACAGTTAATATAATTTGTCAGCTTGCCCGAACTTCCATGAACGGTACTGTGTATCGTTGAAGGATTGTCTTGTAGAAACAAATATCTTTTCAGTACTTTATCAATATGAGATTATTGCAATATTTTATAACTTTTTTTTTATTGATTGTTATCAACCTTGTTTAGAATCAATTCTTCATATTCCGCACTTGTTATATGCCAATTTCCTTTCATTGTTTTGTAATTTGCAGAAATGGTGGAGGCCATGAAGAAGGTAGCAAAACTAGACGTAGAATTGACAGTCGAAGAGAGGAACCTCCTATCCGTAGCGTACAAGAACGTGATCGGCGCGCGACGAGCATCCTGGAGGATAATCTCGTCGATTGAGCAAAAGGAAGAGAGTAAGGGTGCCGACGATAAGCTCGAAATGATTAGGCAGTATCGCGGCCAGGTGGAGAAGGAACTGAGGGATATCTGCTCGGACATCCTGAGCGTATTGGACAAGCATTTGATTCCGGCCGCGTCAACGGGCGAATCGAAGGTGTTCTACTACAAGATGAAGGGCGATTACCATCGGTATCTGGCCGAATTCGCCACCGGTAACGATCGCAAGGACGCCGCCGAGCATTCGCTGGTCGCGTACAAGGCCGCGAGCGACATCGCGATGACCGAACTGCCGCCGACGCACCCAATCCGCCTCGGTTTAGCGCTCAACTTCAGCGTATTCTACTATGAGATCCTAAACAGTCCGGATAGGGCGTGTCGTCTGGCCAAGGCGGCTTTCGACGATGCCATCGCCGAACTCGACACCTTATCGGAAGAGAGCTACAAAGACAGCACGCTGATAATGCAGCTTCTGCGAGATAACCTCACGCTGTGGACCAGTGATATGCAGGGTGATGGTGAGTAGACCAGTAACTATTACATCCAATACCATTTTCATGGTTTATTTTCCCGAATTCTGTTCTGAATGAGCAAATTTCTGGTAAATTTGAAAAATCGTTAAATTCTGCTCAAGACGGAGTGTAAATTGCTCTTGAACACAAACATATAGATTTTCCAATTGACAACATTTCTTTTCGAATTTTTTCCATACTCCTTTGTATCTCAGGATGGTCGGTTAGCGAAGAAATGGATCTCTTGGTCACGATGATTTCTAAAATAATTTTCTCTCTGGGGCTGTCTATCAAATTGGTTTATTTTGCTCATTTAAGCCGTTTCAGTTCTCTGCATTATTTATTAATTTCAACGGTTCAATGGTCCAGTGGTAAGAGGACCTGCGCCTGATAGTGGCAGAGTTAGGTTCATTCGAGTCCTGCCAAGGTCAAGTGGCAGATTTTTCTGGTGGGCCCGGCACAATCTCGAGTCACCACTTGCATACTGAAGGTATATAAGCTTCAAAGCTTATATACTCCGTAACATTGCCTTTTGACGTTTCAGGTTAATCCTTGCAAAGTTTTCTGTAAATCTTGCGAACAAATCGGCACCAATGTTATACATACTGCAATACGTCTTACTTAATAGGAACTGTTGGTTTCTCAGAGGTTATTGGAGCATTGGTGAGGAAGAGAATATAATATGTCCAAAAACGTTAGATTTTGGAAAATTTTCAGGATGGTCTTTTGGATATTACTTGCAAGAAATAAATATGTGGCACTTATATATTTGGATTTTATGTTTTTGTTCGCAGAGGTAACTACAAAATAACTGAATACTAGAAATAATATGCTAAATATTGCTGTTAGACATGAAAATCTAGGTTTTTGAGAAGACATTGCATTTCAAATGTCTTTTACCGGTTCTCTTTGGAAGACATGCAGGTCACATAATGTCATTAATATATTTCAAAGAATTCTCACAGAAAAATTACTAATTAGTAAATACCGGATATGGATAATTTTGAAAATCTATCTAATAACATTTTCATGTAATTAAACTGCAATTTCTTCCAAAATGGGTTGATTACATTTCGTGAACAATCTGGCACCAATTTAATATAATACTACGTCTTTATTAAAACAACTTACCGCTTGTTCCAAAATTTAACATTTGTTCTAAAGTCTTCATCTATCAAACATCTTTCTTTCACCAATTTACAATTTCCAGTTTACAGTTTCCTAATCAACCTTTTTCATTACAAAACACCATCAAATTTACTTCATCACGAATACCAAGCTTCACCTTGAAAGAATTTCAGCCTCTTGAAGATAAATTTTAAAAGATTTTGCGAATTTTGGCCTTCGTTTATAGGGAATTTGCTACAGAAAGGTACATTTTCGTTTTGTTTGTTATTCTATTTTGCTGCAAAGGAATCCATTCAGATGAATTCGTATATTGTTTGAGATTCTAAAAATTCTGTCCAAAATTTTTACTTCTTTCGTAGAGTTATTAGTATTAATACTATAAAAAAGTCTAATTCGCCAATTTGTCCTGAAGCTTTTTAATTTAATACCACCAAATTGATGGGAGAAATTCTTCCTAACTTCCAAGGTAATGCATAGTGGTCAACATAGTTTTGTTCTTTGGGGGTTTACAATTTCTGCTTTTAGAAGATGAGGTCTGAATATAAACAATATAAATATTTATCTTTCTGGAATTATAACACCAGTTTCATCACTGTATTGTCTTTCAAGCCATTTAAATGGTCAGCAAATATTCTGTGCTCGCAATTGCTTCTAACTCTTCCAAGTAATATGCAAAGCAGAAGTTAAGTGATATTGTCTGATGTAAGATACAAAATTAATTTTGCTTGTCAAATCTCAAATACGTTTGACATTGTTGAGAAAAATAGGTTGAATTGCTGTGGTAGTGTCCAAAACAGATAATACTTAAAATATGGCCTATTCTGCAGCTGAACGTTTTTAAAGAAGCTTTTTGATTATGGTCGCCAAATTCTTAAAGTTGATCAAAAAAGTTGGAACAATTTACTGAAGAGTTTTGAAGCAAAACGGACAATTAACTGAATGTGATACTATCAGTCAATATTCTTGAATTCTTTGGTTACGTTACGTTAGGGCAATTAACAATTGCATTTCAAGAAAAAGCAATAATTTTCAGACTCGTTAGTTTTAAGATCTTCCCTGCATTTCTTAATTGTTCCAAAAGGCACCCATTTGTAATCGGTAAGTGAAGAGGTGGGTACATCTGTTCGTGCTTCTTTAGCTTGTACCTCGTTAGCGTCGTTAACATCGAAATAGTCGTCTTCGTCTTCTTTACCATAGTTGTTGTAGATATCATCTTCATTATGGAAAGAGCAAAAGATGTAATTTTAAAATGATTAAATATCAAAATCAGGCAATTTCCTAAAATTTAACAAAACAAATTAGTAACAAGTGTTTTAAAATGAAAGGAAGTCAAGAAGTCATAATTGAAGCTTGATATCAATGCACTATCACGCAAAACATGTCTGCCATTATGAAAAAAGCAATTTGGGAATTAAACCAGAAAATATAACAGTTGTACAACGTTGAAGATCATATCACAAATTATAAAATTGTTTTTTGCTACTTATATAAACAGCATATTGTTTCCAGATAAAATACATACTTTCACAATATGAAATATCTTTAAGAGGAAGAATTATTACCGAGGTTCCATCAATTTGAACAATTTTTCTTTCAATGAAGACAAGCAATAAACGGTCTTTGTAAATATAGATCTGAAAACGGGTCGTTTTAATGATATATATGTATTGTTAGTAAATGATCAAATTACGCCTATGTTATAGGAAAAGTAGCTCCCTTTCGATGTAGGTCGATCGCAAGCCTTCATCTGGCTCGCCCTTTTTGGCAAATCCCCTACAATTTGCTCCTTTTTGACCCTCTTTCCCGTCTCTTTCGCGCCTACGGACGACCGATCTATAACCGAGGGCGTAAGAAAAGTCGCATGTTTTTCATAATCAAATATTTTCTGAAATAAACTTTAAGCAACCCCAAAGGAAAAAGGTTTATAAGAGGGTTTAAAGCGACACTTATTTACAAAAAAAAGTTTTTTTGCGTTTGTGGAAATACCTGAAAATTGACAGTGATATTAGTGATATCTTGCTTAAATTACGGGAAACGAAAAATATGGTTTAACTTTTTCATACATTCCAGTTATGCCATTTATTAGTTAAAATACAAAATCGGTTCTATTTTACAAATGCTCGACTTTCAGATTTTTTAATTATATTGATGAGAACTTATGTGTACTAGGTTAAAGTGTATGTAAGAACACTTTCTAACACGTCGTAAATGGTGGGCAAAAAGTCCCTTTATGATTTGTAACTGTAATAACTGTTGTGGAAGTGATAAAAACAAAAAAAAACAAATTAAAGTTAATCAATTAATTTTTTTTAGATTAGGTGTGGAAAATGATATGGTAAGTGTTTACCATTAAAATTCATACATGCGTCAGCTCTTTTCACTGCATTTTGCATCACTTTGTAGTGTGACTGGTGTAATTTGCTTAATTTCCGCCCGAATATTGTCCTTTAGCTGCTGTAAAATCTCCGGTTTGTTGATCTAGACCTTCTCTTTCGGTAGCTCCACAGAAAAAAGTCTGCAGTCGTCAGGTCAAGCGATCGCGTCCGCCATCTCGAGTTTTTTTTGTTATGGCCCAATTCGAAAATTGTTCCCGCAACAAGTACATTGTCTCACGAATCTTACTGAAACCATATACCATTGTTTGCTCTCAAGAGTGGAAAGAGCAAGTCCTGAAGTGATCTCCACTGTATGTAGCGCTTGCGGCATTTTCGAAGAAATACGGTCCATAAATCTTGTGCGAGGTTATGTCGCACCAAATGGTCACCCGAAGTGGATGTAATGAACGTTGGTGGAGATTTTAGGTATTGTGTGTACCCCAAAATTTGCAGTTTTGCTTGTTCACGATTCCGCTGAGGTGAAAGTGCGATTTTCCAAAAATTGATGGTCAAATTCTCGAAATTTAGGACAACTCTGCAGTAGTGAATTTTGTAGACGTTTTTACTCTGAGGAATCGTGCCGCGCGGTATAGCCAACTGCGTTGAACGTCGTTGTGTCGATGTTTCAGGGCTATTTGCAACACTTTGCCTAACGCTGGCAATGTTTTCAGCCGATCGTCTAAGACGCAGTCTGCCATCTTTAACGTTCCCATATTGTTTAAATTTAGCCGCCATAGCACGAACAGTGGGAGCTGTTGGAACCTTGTAAACTCCATAAAATTTCCCGTATGTACGTTAAAACGCCAAGGAGTATGGCGGTCGTTAAGAACTAGCACGTGGTTAAACTGTTGAGATGATGACCAAAGTTTTGTTTATATTTCGCTTTCGCCATATGGCAACGTAAACTGCAGGTCACGGAAAAGTGCAGAAAATTCATCGCGCGTTAGTAGTGGGAGAGAGGGCGTTACGTCAACCATTGTGCTTCTCAGAAACCGCATGCTTTCCGTATGATTCCATCTTGTAGCAAAGTCAAGTGTTATTTCTTGAAAGGACGTGATATTTTTGCTTCGTCTCATGGGTTAAAGCTTCACCAGAGTCATACTACAAATTCAAATTTACAGATGTTCATTAAAAGAAATAGTAATGATTACATTGTAACTTAACAAAGAGTTACTTTGGTTGTCATCCCAACAGTTCTAACTACGGGGTATCTACGTTGACCGGCCGTTTTCCAAAAATAATGGGACCATTTTCGTTTGCTATGAAATGGTGTATCATTCCATATTGTAATCTCCCAAGTTTAACGTCTGAAATAAAAAATAAATAAATAAATTCACAAATTCACATTGTCGATTTTCTCAATCGGAAAGGAACTTCTTGCCCAACCTGTCTATGCGATCCGATTAAAGTCGTTATCTACGCGGCCTGAGCATAAAATCTTCACGTTTTTTTTGTCAAATACAACGGACAGTTAGGGAATTGAGTTGGTGTAGCATCTTTTTTAAGCCTAGGATATTTTAAACTTACAGTTATAGTTTGCCCGGTCCTTGAATCTGTAGCTGTTGAAAAATAAATAATATCTTCTTTTATTTATAAAGTATAACTCACGAGAAACACAAAACAACCGACGCCATGTTAGGTTAGGTTGCCTTGTTTTTATCGTTTCAGAAAAGGTTTTTTCGCTTATACAATACTAGGAAAACATTGCAGGTACCACCAACAAAGTACGGAGATATTACTACACAGTTTTTTTTTTTAATAAAACAAATGTAATTTGTATAAACCAATTCAAAACGCAGAGATGGTCTTACTGTGTAAACGCGTTTATATGGCCTATGTCAAAATACGTCGCAGCCTGCTGTTTAGGCTTGTGTTTTCGATAGTAACGTTAAAGCCCCATACGGTTTGAATCGGATCGAATTTCCGAATTAATAATTTCTTCCTCGTACTGTTGCAATATTCCCGTTTATTTACATTTACTTCTTCTTTTCGTAGGTGAAGCAGAACCTCTATTTACGTTTACTTCTTCTTTTCGTAGGTGAAGCAGAACCTAAGGAGCAGCTCCAAGATGTCGAGGATCAGGACGTCTCATAACTGCATTAGAGAGGGGGTCGCGTCCTTTATTTGGCCTCGCGGACACTGAGTGCGAGTGTTGTGCTTTTTATTTTACAAAAAATGGAAAAAAATTAAATAATGAAATAAAAGAGCGCGTATTCATGGACACTCGAGGGAGGGGGTGGGCTACACAACAAAAAAAAAAAAGATGAAAAACCACCACCAACCAGTACATACTGTATTATTATTATAATTATTATTAATATTATCTAGCCGTAACTTTATTGTATCTCGTCTGTCTGCTGGAGCGTGGATGCGGCTGCGCGTGTGTGTGAGCGAGCGACTGAGACATATACAGAGCGCGAATGGGTGGGAGCGAATGAGGAAGAAGAGAGGGTGTTGTCGTGTTTTTTGCATCTTGGCGAATATATAAAATAATAATGAAGAAAATAATTTAGACGAGGACGGGAAATATATTTGGAAGTTTGTGAATGTGTCAGCGCGCATGCGTAAAATTATATAAATATATATAAATACATTTGAAGAGGCGACTGTTGTGGTTTGCATGAAAGTGCGAGAGGGAAAGGTTTAAAAAAAAAATGGTGTTTTTGTAGTAAGAGAGCCTTTTACTGAATAATAATAATAACGAGATTTAAAAAAAAAGAACAAAAAGGATATCGATATGAAAATAATAGTAAAACACTAAAAAACATTGTAATTATTATTCTTACTATTATTGCAATTATATTATATTGTATACAGAGTTAAACGAAAACAAAAAAGTATATACCAAGGATTACAGATTAATAAAAAAATTATTATCATTACTTCTACTACTACATTACGGTTATTGGAAATAAAGGGAAGCTTTTGACAAAACATAAATCACCTTAAAGAAATCCATTCTTCGTATATTGTTACTATTTAACTAACTTCCTCCAAAACTTGCTTAATCTGATCTCGGCTGCAAAACGAACTACGAATGCTACTACATCGTCTCTCTACTTTCTAACGACTAGATCAATAGCTCGACACAACACTTTCCGAGAAGGTTATAAACAAAACAAAATACGAAACGTAAAAATTGATATAATGAAGAGCGGTTTATGAAAATTAATTGTAAAGAATTATATAATCACCACACGTAGATTAATTACTTCTGTCTCACCTTGATTCCGATGTATTATTTTCTCGTTTTGTATTATCGGAAGGGTATATTTATGTGTATTCCTCTGAAATTACAGCATCGCAAACATTGATAGGAATAAATCACCAATTTCGCATTTTTTTTTTTAATTGTAACGGACTTCACTGCTACGTGACATTTCTATACCTTTGAGAGACATTTTTTTCTCTTCGTAGATGATCGAATTCAACCAAATTCTTTTCGATGAAACTTGCTTGTTTCGGAAAGAAATATGTTCTATCTTGCAATAAAATTATGCTACAATTATTGTTGAAAAAGTTGATTTTAGTGTAAACCAATGTTTGTTTAGTAATAATAGTATTGTGACATATTTAAAAAAGTAATTAATAATTGTATTTTATCATTCAGGTACTTTGTTTTTTTTTTTTTCTAATTTTCTTTTAGTGTCGATTAAAAAATTTTTTGTTCGTCTTTTTATTTTTTTTTTACTTTCGTATTGTTGCACGGAATCTATTTTTGCTATTCGATGCATTGCAATTTCAGGTTTTTTTTTTTTTTTTTGCTTTTTATGTTTACGTCGTAGCAAATATAGGTTTCTAGCAGATAGTTTAAATATGATTTTGATGTATTCTCTAATTTGTTTCTTTCCTTGGGTAATTCCATTTGAATTTGTCTATAACAATATAATCATTCCGTTTATAGAAATAATAATTAATAACATTGTTGTACTTAACTTTTCTTTTTTTTCACTTTGTGTACTTTTCAATATTCGTTTTTTTTTCAATTTAAGATGATTTTTTTAACGTGTAATAAATGAAAATTTTGAAGCATAATAATAATAAGTAAAAAAATAATGTTCAATGTTTTTATTTTTTTATATTCCGTAATATACAATCATTCAATACAAAAGAAACAACAAAAATATAACTGACCATATACATACCGCATTTATTAATATAAATAAAAATAAATTTTTGGTCCTATGTATTAAGAAAGGTATTAAAACTGAAGATTTTGCTGCAATAAAGGCTTTGGAGGATTGAAATTTGAAGTAAAGCATAAAATTGATCGGGTACTTTAAATCTGTGGCACTGGAACACTGAAACAGTCCACTAAAACCCTTAGCACAATATTTATTGCGGTATCGTGGTGAGGGTTTCAATGAACTGTTTTAGTAAAGCATAAAAAATATTAGTTTTACACAATGAATTTATGAGTTACCAAAGCATTTCGAATTTCTAAATAAGTTGTGTTCTTTTATGTTTTGAAAACACGCCCTATAAATATTTTTTTAACTAAATATAGAATCATTAATTCCAAGTATTAATAAACCTTAAGGTTTGTTAATACTAAGGCTCAGTAGAAAATTATAATATGAATCTCTTGATAATGTTTCTTTCAAAAATGTCCCACATCAGAGTTAAATGATGGCTTAAAGTCAAGGTTGGTAGAATGTATACATTGCGAAGATGGCCTCAGTGGCTATCTTGCAATACTTGACCGAAAGTTTGCCGGCGGAGGTGTGAAAAACGAATATTTTGACGTCATTAGTTACAATATATATATAGAACAATTCTGGCGAAGAATGTTTTGACTTGTGTTTGCTCGTCTTATAAGATATATTTTTATCTTATGATAGGCGAAAATTGAAATCGCAAGCGAATATTTTGTTTGTAGAAGTTTTATTTCCTCTGTGGCATTTGCCTGGATAAAGGCAGTAATATTTTGTAATATTAATTTCTTTTTTTCTTAAAGATGCGTATACGTTGTGCAGTTGCAAATTGTAAATTTATCACGGCAAAAATTTTAGGGGCAAAAAATAACACTAGATTCCCGAAAGATGAGAATTTGCGAAAAAATATGGATAGCAAGATGCGAGAGGCCACTGCATTTCGCTGAAGATTGCATTGCAAGGGATTTTAAAGCTGAGTTATTAAATGAAACTCCCAGATTACTTTTAAAATCTACAGCAATTCCCACCCTTAAGTTGAAAACTTACATTTCACAACCAACTTCAGAAAGAGCAGTACATGAAGAAGCTCCTGAGAAAAAGAGCGAAACTGTGGAGCATATTGATGATACATTGAAATTATTTGTACCTGCGGATGCTATTGCTTGTGGAATAGATAATTAAAATGTACCAACATCAGGATTTATTGAAAATTTAGAAGAGCAAATTCTTATTTTTAAAACAGAAAATATTAACTTGAGAAAGCAGCTAAGGGATGTACAAAGAAAGCTATAGCATAGTAAAAGTAAAATTAAATCCTTATCAGCTAAAGTTTGTAAATTAATGAAAAGTAAGAGGAAGAAGTTATCTGGTATATAAAGAAAGCATTGCCTTAAAAGAAGTATTTACCCGTTCGCAGAATATATACGTTGACAGAATATACCAGGGTAGGCAAGGATTCATTTATAGGAGCGAGTCCCATACATACAGCGAATAATGTTGGCGCTTGTGCTAGGAACGTCCCCGATTCGCTTCGCACGGCTCCCCACCTTACACTTTCATAGCGGGCAAACGTTGTAACACTGTCTATATAATTTAGCGGTTCACTTTACTACGGAATTTTCTAGCGCGGTATACATTTTACCAACTTTGGATTAAAGTCAAATGTAGGATTCCATATCTTGATTATGCAACTTTGTTAACATGTGGTATGTATTTTTGGAAGTACAATTGAAGAGCAGACGTTCAAAATACATTAACCCCGGATTATAGAACACTTTAATTCTGAATTAAGTTAATCTGTAATTAAAATATAATTTGTGATGAAATTCCTTACAGTTTACAGATACATTTTGAGCTGGTTTCCTGATTCACATATTCTTGTAAAATTTATGCAAATAACTGCCAATTTCTTTGGTAAAGTACTATTTTCTCGTTATTAGTGGCAGGTGTTCAAGCGACATTTGGATTTAATCACGAATTAATTTAATTGATGATTGAAATTGTTTAATTGTGATTGGCGACGTCACAGAATTAAATTAATCAGAGATTGTGCTAATCCGTCATTAAATATTTAATTCATCTTTTATAAAAGGAAAGTAACTGGGGTAAAGTCATTTTGTATAAAGAAATAAAAGTTTTCATTACATTTTCTTTTGTAAAAGTCTATTACAATTCATTTTGAAAATCTGTCTCTCAATTCGAAGAATTTAAATCCTTTATATACCTCTGAAGTAGAACATATTACGAAAAACACTACCAACCAAAAACATATTTCCAAATTGTACCCGGAAACATTTTCCAGCGATTCTTAAGCTATCTTTACATGATTAGATTTCTTTTTCATTTGATTACCGTTTTGATAAAATCGTATAATTCGTTGTTCTAATGATGTAACATCAATTTAGATTAATATTTGAATTTTAATAGGATACATACAGTATGTTTTAAATGTGAAATTCCACTAGACATTTTTTTGAATTTCGCGGGCGATTTAGGTTGATGATTCCGATAATGAAGATCGAATTCGTATGCACTGCGCCGAGAAATTAGGAAATTTGTTCGCTATTGCCCGAATCGCCAACTTAAATCCTCCGCGAAATTAAAAAAAAATGTTTACAGAAATCCGAGATGTTGGCTGCAAGTTATTTTGAGGTTATGTTCTCGTATTTTGGTAAAAAGAATGTATTTTATGATTTTTATTAGAATAAAACACCTTATTGGTGATATAAAGGCTGGGGTAGGTTTCAAAAAATTATTTAGATGAAGATTTTTACTCTTATGTATAGTTTTGAAGCGAGAGAATTATTTTGTTTTGCTAATTTTAAATATAACTTGAATTGTCCCTCAGTCATTACATGACATTGTCTCACATTGAGAAAAAAAATCAAATTTTAGAATGTTTTAGTGTTTAGAATTTTAGAATTGTTCTAACAGAAGTCAGGAAAACTAGTCAGAGCCAATTATATACTGTGAAATCAGTCGGAAAAGTTTCGGATTCCTTTTAGCCAAAGAATCGCGTCTGGCTAGTTTGTTATTTCTGTTGGAACAAGCCTATAATATATCAAAAATGATTATTCAAATTGGAGATTTAAGCATGCAAAAAATAAAATATATGCAAAATAACATTTTAAGTCAAATGTAAATGCACCAAACCTATCTTTTTAGATTGTGATATCAGTAGAAATTTTTAAATCCTATGGTTAATTTAGTTGGTAGCTCCCGTAATAAAGAGAATATTTGCTAATTTCTTAGCATATTACATGCAGATTTGATATTGCCGCAATTACCTATCTAAATTATCCTCAAATTTTAAAAATTTCCACAATGCTTATTTAATAGAGTTTGTTATGGAGTCAAACAGAAGGAGTCATATATCTTGAAGTTTATCAAACGTGATAGCACAAATTGAAAATCTAATGCATGTAAAAAGTACCAGAATATCATCATTTGTGCAAATCAATTTGTAAAATCTAATATAAATGCATCAGACTTAAATTTAGATGATGATTAAAGATATTTATATTACTTTTAACTATTCAATTGCTTATTTTGCAATGCTTGTCATGGAGTAGAACAGAGCCAGTTGTATATATTTTGAAGTCATAAGTAGAGTTGGCATTTTTGAAATTTCGCGGATGATGTAAGTTGGTAGTTCCGACAATAAAGGACATATTCATGTGTATTACGTTAAGAAATTAGCGAATATGGCCTTTGTTGTCGGATCTACCAGTTTACATCATCCGCGAAATTTAAAAAATGCCAATTCTAGTCGTAAGTCATCAAAGACGAAAGTCGGTTAGGATCGAGGCGTGAATGAGAGCTTAAACAGGAATACGTCAGTGTTAGGGGGGTGGAGAGATTGAATGTTGTACGTGACCTAACAATGTACGTGCGATGCCGCCTCTTTACCCCTCACTAATGCAGACGTATTCCTCTTTCGTGCTCAGACACGCCTCGAACCTAACTGGGCTTTTGTCTCTGGTTACAATATAAATATTCATATTTCAAATTAAAAAAAAATATATTCTAACTGGCTAAAGTATAAGGCAACATATTGTAAAATTGAAGCAACTAATAAAATGTTACTTTAAGCGAAGGTAAGCAATATTTCACAGCCCTACTTTAATGTAGAACTGTTTTATTTGAAAGTTAATTTCTAGAATTTCAAATTTAATTTAAGAAAACGATCATTATAAGGCCCCCAAAAACTATTCAAGTGTCTCTATATTCTCTCATATAAAAAAAAAAAAAATACTACCAACTTAATATAAATGAAATGGCAATGAAAGCATTGATTGCTAATCAAAAGAGAAAAACTAAAAGAATTATCTTAAACCAAGGTGAAATTAAATTTTTTTAGATGACAAAACTAATTCTTTACAACACAAATTTACTCCTGTATAGCCTTTATTCAGCGAACGTATTAAAAATTAAAACCAAAAAGACATAAAATGACATTGCTTATTGTATGACCAGCGTAACTATCCTTAGTAAGTATTTCTCTCAAATAGAGATATTTCCTTTTTAACGTGGTGATTTTGGGCGCTTTCAGTGGAAGGAAACACTTCTTAAAAATTATAAAGTAATCTTTTTCCATTTACCCGCAATGTATGCATTTCTTATTGGGTATTTCACCGACTAATTCGGCTGAACGCGGCCATTACCTACCTTTGTAATAAATCACCATACGATTGTACATTTTTGTTGTTGAGATAATTAAATACGGTTTCCTATATCGTAGATTATCTGTAGCAGTAACGTGTATCATCTCTATTCATTAAGGTGTACAATGTCGACCACTATAGGAAATTTGCACGTGCGCCACGTTTTTAGGACGGTCTATATTATTGTTGCATATTGAAACGGAACTATTAGCTTGAATCTTGAATTGTCGCTTTGTAATGGGATATCCTCGGCGTTCGAAAAAGGTGTTTGCACGTGCAAATTTCCACCTCGTCTCTGATTTCTTTCCTTTTTTACCTTTTAGATGTTTAGAGAACAACGCCTTCTATTTTTTTTACGAAACGTTGAAGATAATTGCATCTGTTTTTTCTTTTCTAATTTTTAAAGTGTGTGTGCGTGTGCTGTTTTAGATGAGTATGAACAAGAGAATTGCTGTAATTATTATAAAAACTATTGAAAAACGAACAAAAATGGTGTTTTCTTTCTGTTGCCTTACATTTTTGTTAATAATTGACAATAAATAACGAAATGTGACATTGATCTTAACGAGGTAATCCTACTCTTTACGGCTCTCATTGCATATGATCACTCTATATACAAAAACCAATGCAACGTTGCCAAATTTTCGTCGGTTTAGTTATTCGAGAATCATTTAGTGAAATATAAATATTTTAGTTACAAGTGTTTAATGTAATAGTTTAATTTTCACTCTTAAAAACAGCAGGAAAAAGTGAACTAATCGTATAGAACGAAAAAGGGCAATTAAATGATCAATATTGCAATAACGCCGTAGATCACACAATAAATAACAGCAAAGACGTTTTGCAAAAAGTCTTTGGACACTTGATCAAATTTTAACAACCATACATGAGTCGTGTCGCAATTTTTCGTTTTTAATAAATAAATTAATTTAACAAATATGACTATTTAGTATGTTTATCTGGCAATACTGTCTAGTTATGCCGGTTATGCACATGCGCGGAGGAGACACGTGAAAATGGAAGCCATAAACTGCAGGATTACCCTTAACGACTAAAGAATAATTCATAGGAGTAGGTAAGTAAATTGTGTAACATAAAAGCATTTATTGATGACAACTGATGAGGTCGGGTAAGTAAAAACACTTGTTTGTAGTCTTGAATTGATTCCTGAAGGCTATTTTATACGACACACTATGGACAGCAATGTTTATCTCGGATGTCCGGGCTCTCACTCGCATTTATCAAGAGATTATATTAATTTGTATCGTGCAGAAATTGTGTATAAATGGCTTCTACGTATGTGACTTTGCCCAGCGTTGGTTTGCTTATTTACACGAGGCATAATTTGTATGTGTACAATTCTGCGTAGAATTATGTGTCCTGTAAAACAGCTTTCAGTGTAGTTGAAGTTTGAAGGCACATCTGGCACATACACTTGTTTGTTAAATTACTTAAATTATAAATCCAAGAAGTTAAAGCTGAAGCATTCGATTTATTTGATAGAAGGCAGAACTTAATTTCAAATAAAAATTATGCAAAATTTATGAAACAAAACGATATAGTCTAGAGTAAACAAGGCAACATTTTAGTTAATTGGAAAATAGGAATTTCTATATCTAGCCTATTAATTTTGAAAGTCTAGAAATATTTAAAACAGTTTCTAAATTATTCAACTTAAAAATGGTTATAACCAGATTACCAATTAGTCATCTGCAGTACCTACTTTTATAGTTTGCTACAGTCGGAAAACAAAATTAAGAGCTTATTGTGTGTATGAGACTAAAAATAAAAAAGGTGCATTAAATATTTACACTTCTATTTAAACAAATAAAAATGCGACAAAGATATTTACACCGAGAAATTATACGTTTAAAAATACAGGAATTTGTCGGCTATGTGTACCAGTAAGATTATGGTATGAAATATTCAATAAATATGTGGTATTATAGTGATTATGTCAAAGCTAAGTTCATCGAACGCGAGGGGCTGGTATGGTAGGGGTCAATAAAATACGTAAATGATATCTTCACGTATCTGGGACAATGAGGCGCCCAAGAGCCCGGGAATCGGGTTTTCCTACAACAGATGTTCGGCGAGCGCCATTGGGTTGGTAAAAGATTTACTTTACCCTTCGGTGTCGGTCTCTTCCTAGTTGCAGTGGCGTAGCTACACCCACGCAATGCGTAGGGGCCCTAGACGCAAGGGGGTCCAAAGAGCCTTCCCATCTTCTATGTTCTTACTCCTGTTATGATACATAATGATCTTGCGTGGGGGCCCAAATTTGGCAGTTACGCCACTGCCTAGTTGTAACCCAGAATAACAAGAGTATAAAAAAGCACCATAGCTTTCATTTGTTTGCGTGTATTTTCATTAAATTATTATTTTGTGAATGTTGTTTTTAATCCTAGTCAATACGTTGGGATGCGTTAGCGTAGGGTAGTGCGAAATTAACGTAAGAATTTGACAATTGACACCAATGATTTGCTTTGTCATAACCTAACCTAAATTTATCTGTTGATATCAACAAATTGTTTTGTAGTGCATGGAATTACACAGAAATATGGTGTTTATTAGCAATTTCCGTAGTAGTCATGACTAGTCTGGGCAAACAGCGGTTACAGTCAATGTAGTAGATATGTGGTGCGGAGTCGGCGATTATTTATTTCACGCGTTCACAGCGTCACTACTAAATCGATGCTGTATGCGAGTAGTTCTGTGTATATGTAGGCTGTCGTAACTTATTTCGTAATTGTACGTTTATGTTCGCTTTAAAAATGTCGCAGTTAGGTATGTCGCGAAAACGACCAATGGCAGACATAGTTAAGAACTTTATAGTGGACATGCCGGACTTAATTTTTGATGGCGCTAAAATTCAATGTCTAGTTTGTAAAATCCCTTTAATGCGTTGGTCCAGAAGCCATTGTCAACGTCACATCGAAAGCAAACAGCATTCTTCTGCAAAAAGTCGCATACGAGACCAAGAAAAATTTACATTTGATTTATGTGTTACTCTTATTTTATGTAATCTATCGTTTCGTTTACTAGACAAAGAAGCATTTGTCTCCTTCTGGAATAAATATGCGGATTGTAAATTACCTAGTCGGACATCGATACGAAATGTTGTGCCATTTGCTCGTGAACATATAGAAAAAAGAATGAAAACGGAATTGAAAGATAAAAAACTGTGGTTGTGTGTGGATGAAACAACAGATCGACAAAAACATTCTGTGGTTAATGTAATGCTACGTACAATGGAACCACATCGACCGTCATTCTCCTCCTTACTTGCTTCCAAAAGAATTATAAATTGTACTGCCGATGAGATTTTAAAGGTGGTGTTGAACTCATTGAACAAATTTGCAGTTTCAACTAAGCTGCTTTTAATGTTTATGAGTGATGGTGCCGCAAACATGCGTTCTTTGGGCCGATCTCTTAAAGAACAGAGTGGTAACGTCTTACATGTAACGTGTAAAATCCATACTCTAAATCTTGCGGCACAAACGATTCCTACATGTTTTCCACTAGTAAAGCTATTTTTATTTTTTTTTCTAAGAGATTCACACATTCAATGAAATGTAACAGGTTGATACAGGTAATACAGTTGATAATCTTAAAGAATACTCAAACCATAATACGAGCGTAAATAAGTTAGAGTCCAGAATCATTATAACGAAATATAGCAATGTAACATTGATATTTGTTAGGTAATTCAGCGGATAAGATCACTTGGGAAATTATACGTACAGTATTACAATTCCCGATTGTCGCACACAGTATATTTCACCTTTTTCATTCTATATCTTGAACCCAACTTCTAATAGGCTCTTGAGACATTAAAAACTTTTTTATTCTAGTAATATAATATTCCGACAATAAGAATAATTATTCCGACAATAAGAATAATTTTTCCGACAATAAAAATAATTATTCCGACAATAAGAATAATATTCATATTATTGACGGAATTACTAACTAAAACCATCCGTGAAAATTAAAAAGAGTAACATATTTAGTGGGAAGGGAAGCTTTTAATAAAATCCTTGATTAGAAAAAAAGTATTTTTAATAATTCATAAATTCAAAAAAGGAAAATACATTAGAAACGCTTCAATATTACACATTGTCGTTCACACAAACATATATTCCGTAATATTCTCACAATCAAAAAAAAAAAATCATATTTTTGCAATCAATAAGATCGGTTTCGGTTGCCCTCTCCATTGCATTTCGCTCATTTCACGCGTTTCTGCTGTCGTTGCCGGTAGATGTCATTGCTGGGTGGTAGCGGCATCTCCTCATCGTCAGAGCCATCTAGCGACAATCCTATTCGTTTCCTACGTTTGATACCAATTCCACCACCCTCTTCAACTATCCAATGAACCGATTTGGCTAAATCAAATAGTCGAACATCCCCACCGTTTTCTGAAGGTGCTGGAACTGAAATAAAAAAAAAAATTAACAATTAATACTTTGTGAAGCAAGAAACGCGGCTCCCAGGGTACAGGGGACTTGAGAAAGAAGAAGAAAGAAACATACCTGTATCTGGTAACTGTATCCTATTGAAAATGTCTATTAGTTGGTCTATAACCACGAAGGGTCCGCAGAAACAATTTGGTGGGGGTAGTAACGTGCAAAGATGAGCAACAGCGGGAGGATGCGGGAATGTGCCTCCTGTAACATTTTGTAAAGTAATAAGTTGAATTTAAAATAATTTTTTTTTGGTAATTTCCTAAGACTAATGCGATATTAATATTACAACGTTGCCAGATCTACTACACAAAAATATGTCAGGCAATGTTGGATTGTTAAGCAACATTTATGGCCCACTCCTAACCATTATTCACCAGTTCCTATTCTTTTCAGAGAATATTAAAGACACTAACCTGATACAGGGTGTTCTCCAGGCAATGGATTCGTTTTGGGCTTATACGGAATCATCTGGGAAGTATCTGGCCTGGGTAAGGCTTGGTCGTCATCGGAGTTGATTATTGCTTGAAGGGCATTGCTGTGTTTAGCAGCACCTGTTATCGAAATCACCTCTGTATACCTACAAATTTCAACAAAAATTCTCAAATTAACGGAAGAAACCATTATTCTCTTATGTGAAATTTACCCGATACTCTTAAGTTCCGCCGCTGAACAAGGAAACAGGTCCAAGAATCTGTACCGATCAACTAGTTGCGCTGTTTCTTTACCTTCGAATTCTTTGATTTTGGATAGAACTTCCGATCGTCTCTTTTCGACCTTGACTATGCTCTGAAGGTCCCCGATGTTGCTCTCGAATTCTAAGAATCTGTTCCAAATATCTCTGGAAGGATTGTATTGTAGATGGTTAGTGCATAGAGGAAATCGTTTTAGAACTTTACTGATTAAAATGAAGAAAAAAAAACGAGGATATATGTCGTATATTAGAGTAGTCTGAAAAGTTTCCAGTCTAACATTAACACTATCGACTATCCTCGTATAACATTTATACTTACACATATAAGTAACATGTGTGTGAAAACATACTTATTAAAAACTTACACTGATTTTTCGGGTTCCAAACTCCCCGAAGACAACACCCTTTCAAACAGCACCCTCGTATTGTTGTCTTCATTCAGATGCGACAGATAGTCTATGTAACATGTGATATAATCCGGATTGTCACCGAATTTCTTCAACCCCAACTCAAATATTCGAAAGGCGATATTCTTATCCTTACTGCAGTAATATTCCATGAGAGCGGCACATACGAAGATGTGATATTTTGAACGTGGATCCTCTCTAGCTCTTTTGAAGACGTTTCTGGCGGATTTGATACCCTCAGCTCGTCTGGCGAATTTCATGTATTGGACATAAGCCTGAAAATGAGTTTGAGAGTGTTAAATGTAGAAGACGGAACAAATTAGCAATGAAATTTGAATCTTTGCGTCAATTTGTGAAGAAAGTGAGAGAATTTGAGATCCGAGTATATGCATGATACTGTAATAAATGGTCGACCATATAATGTTCAAATTTTGCTCATTCCTATTTGTTTTTTGAATATGTGAAATCTTAAAAGATAAAAAGTATGGAACCAATGGCAGATCCTTGAGGAACTCCAGCTTTAAAATCTAAAATCTCATTAGCAATATTGCTACTGCTTTCATCATTAGAAAAATGCATGAATGTATTGAAAATTTGAATCCAATCCATTTCAAAAGAACGCTTTTACTTTTAGGTTTTATTAAGGATAAATTTTGCCTTAATACGTGAATATGTTCCCAAACTAACAAAAAACTTACCAAAGTAGGATCTATGTCTTTAATATCCAAATACTTCTGGTAAATTTGATGCACTTTATCGTACTTTAGTCGACCTTCTTCGTAATCGGCATAAGCAAAATAAAGAAGCATATTTTTGCTCAATAACGAACTAGTAGCGCGTTCAAACATGTTCGCGGCTTCCTCACTGAACAACTTCGATGCATTAACATCCTAAAATAGTCAAAAAGAATTGTGACTCACAATCTCAACGGTTTCAGGTTAAAACGATTACCCCTTTCTCCTGCAGCACCTTACAACTATATTCTAGAAATTGGGCGGCTTGGTACCAGATATCCGGGTGATGTCCAAGACACAAGAGACATTGTTCTAGCGCAAAAACAACTCGCCTTGTGAGTAGGGCAGTGTCTTCCGTTCTTAAGGGGTTGCTCCGCTCCCAAGCTATGTATTTTTGCCATAATTCCACCTGTAAAATATTTTCTTTAGATCGGAACTAAACCAAAATTATTTAAGCTGGAAAAGATTCTTGTATTACCTGTTTTTGTTCTTCGTTACTTCCGCAAGGTGGCACACTGGGCGCATTTCTGTTTATACCTCGAATTTGGACCTCTAGTTCTTTGGCAACTCTTCTAGCGTTCATGTAATCTCGACTTCTTTCGATTGACATCTTTTCTGCTATTATCGTATTGATTGCCTGTATTTAAACATTATTTTATTAAATTAAAGATTAATAAAATCCTATTATTAAAGGGTTAGATCATGCGTTATAAGATTAATCAATAAGAGAAGTTATAATTGACAGTTAATGGGAGGGGAATTAATTCCACATGGAATTAACGGCCAGCAAAGCATTCGCCGAATTCTCCGCCCACAAGACAGCGTAGTAATTTGGAGGTCTTCATTCTGCTGGTTGTTCCTAGCAAACCATGGTGCTTAACATTTTGTGTGATCCCCAACTTATGCAAGTGTGACGGCGCGGCTGTTGGCCATGTCAGCGCTTCGTATGTAAGAATTGGGCGTAGACATGTTTTGTAAAGGGGCAACCTAGTTCTAAGATCAAGAACACTGTCCCTAACGATAAAAGGCATCAACAAATTCTTTGTTTTATAATATTTTTTCTTCATCGATGTGCGGTTCCCAGGTCAAGCGTCAATTAAAGATCAAATGCAAGTATTTCGCAGTCGCATTCCGTGGAATCCTTATATCATTTATTTTCAGCTCATCAGGTAGTCCACTTTTTCTGATGAATCTGACGGGTAAACATTTCTCTTCGTTGGCCTGGAGACACCATCTAGTCAACTACTTGACCAGAACATCCAGCCCCCGCTGCAATCGCCTCACCAATGGATTTTCATTTCTACTTGCAGTATCGTCGGCAAACATAGAGAATTCAACTTGTGGAGAACGAGGAACATCATGCGTGTAGAAGATGAATGACACCGGCGCCAAAAGGGAATCTTGAGGGACACCAGTTAACATCGGTCTTCTAGAGGAGAAAGATGAACCACACCTAATCGTAAGAGACCAATCTCTCACCAATCCCTGCTCTTCTCCTCTTATACGCCAAGCTGCGTTAGTGGATCGTACCAAAAAAACCCGGACAATGTCCAAGAACATCGCCCCAACTGTCTCTTTGATTTCAAATGCATTTTTGACCGTCTCCGACAGACGAAGCAATTGGAAGTCGACAGGCCCGCACGAGATCCAAATTGCTCGTTCGGGAGCAGTCCCAAGACGTTTTTGGCTTTTCTTAGTCGGTTGAGGATAACTGCCTCCAACAGCTTAGATAAGGAAGACCAAAGGCTTATGGGACGGTAGTTCTTAGGAATCTTTCCCGGGCTTAGGAATTGCCACCACGATTGCGTATTTGGAAGTGGTCGGAAATTGAGTTAATTTTAAGACGGCGTTGATGAGCAGCAGTAGAAAATTAATTGCCACAGAAGGAAGACATTTCAGAGCTTTGCTGGGAATCTCATCGTATCTCGAGATCTTATTGCTCCTTAGTATTTCAATATAGCCTTTGAGCTCGCCTTCCTCCATCGGTTGGTCTGCATTTTGACGCGCAGATTCGTCGTTATCTTCATTCTCCTCAGGACCGTCCTCGTCGCATTTATGGAAGCCTTTAACCGGAACATGTGTTCTCCAACATATCAGCATGGATATTTGCTTCTTCTTCATTGGTAATCGTTAATCTACGTTTACTTTAAGGGCGTTGGTTTTTCGGAGTATTTCTTTTTTTCAGGGCTTTACTCATCCTCCACAACGATCCATCGTCGACCTTCTCGCGCTATTGTTGTGTGGGAAGGTTTGCTAGCTCCTTTCTAACTCGCATAATCAGTGAATTCGTAAACATTGTGGGGTGAGCTGGGCATAAGGTATTTTGTACCTTTTTTTATAGCTTTTCGCTTGGCCCCTACGAGTAGTTTGACATCTAAAGCAACCCAAAGATCGGTCGATTGTTTTAAAGTTACGGTAGCGTCGCTAATCGAGGATTAAACTATGAAAACATAATATGGTGTCATGCCCCAGAATATTTAACGAATAGAGTTGAATATATATTTAAAATAGAATTGTTAAACATAGTTTGCAAATGGATAATGGGTTGGAACGGGTTCTAACCCGGAAACAAAGAGTATAGTGTTAATGACGACCGCGGAAGCCTACGTACCAGACTTAGTAACATCAATTTGCTTTTAATATCTAAATTCTCCCTTGTTTCATTCTTGCACGGCAAGTTCCACTTATAAATAGTAAGAATAATGATAAATGCTGAATCCAAGACAATGGGAAGTCTTATAAGAAGAAAATATAAAGTAAATAGGTTAAACCATAACGTAGTTTATAGACAGCGCACATAATTATGTTATTAAGTGGTCATGTGGCTCGAAATACATTGCGGTAGGCGTTGAGCAATCCTTGTGTAAAATTATAATCCCTGAATATAATTCAAAACACTAGATTTCATTCTTTTTAAGTTTTAAAGCCGTAGGGTGTCCTGAAAAAGGTTTAAATTTCGTGAAAGGGAACGAAATATACAAAATACAACAGATATTTTCTTATATCGGAATTAATGGTATCTATCATTTTTATTATACTTCAAAGTAGATAAAAAAATCTCTTAATCAAGCCATTTAAGTAAACAATTTCACCTGCTCAAACAGAATATAATCCTTCCAAAACGTCTCCATCCCAACCATGGGATTGATGACCCCTCTTTGGTAGACTTTCCTTACAGCTGAAATCTTTTGATTTTCCGCGTATGACCCAACAGCTTCTACGCTCTTCAAGAAGTTCACATAATCGTTCCATATAGGATACGAATGGATATCCATGCCGATCTTGTCCAAGGCAAAATCGTACGCTTGTGCCATTTTTTCTCTGAAATTTTGTTTGGATTAAATACCAAAAGACGAAAGAATATTTGGATTTAGTTCTGCCTTTCGTTGGGGGGTCATTTTACTTACTTATACGTTGGTAACGAGGCTTTAGTTTCCTTGACGTAAGTTAAGTATAGTTTCCACAATTCTATATTCAAGATCTTCATTAGACATCTTTGGAAAAGCTGTTGGAATGAAAATACGTTGGAATTATAATTAAGAAATTGCGAGTAATATGAGATGAATGGTGCTTACATTTATTCCGCCTATATTTTCAGAAATAATCGAATTTTAAGAACTATAAATAAATTAAAATTAAAACACAACAGGATCTTAAAAATATTTTTATTAGTGACATGGAAGTTTTATTTGTAGGTGTAGGAATAATTATTATTCTACTATGAAATTATCTTAAATACGTTTCAAAATGTATAGTAACATTTTCTAAAAATAAAATTGTTTATTCGTTTACACGGTTTGCTTTTTATATTAATATATTTGAGCTCGGAGGACAAGTAGAATGAATTCTTTGCTAATTTTATTACGAACATCTGTTAAATTATTACCTATATATTAATCTGGATTTAATAAATTACAAAAAAATACAAATAACAATACGAGGTTTAAAATGGTTCAACCGAAGAATTATAACCCTGAGAATATCTTTGTTAAATCCTTTAATAAACAATTAGTGCATTTAAAGGAAAAAATCATTCAAGAAAATATTTTTCTAGGACTTATTGTCTATTCTAATATGCAACGTTAAAAGAACTATATGCATAATACTTTAAAATCTTTATTACAGTTAGGTATTACTTTTATTTTAACTATTTTTATATCAACTTATTTAACTACAACTTTTCTAGTAATTGTAGTAGAATAATAAACGGCAGAACGATCTCGACATGTAAAATACTGTTCATAAATTAGGATTTCAAAGTTTCTTCTTATTGCAACGGACGTATTCAGAAGGCGCAATCGTTGCGGAGCAGTTGAGTGAACAACCAATAAAAATTTAAGGTCACGGATTCCTATTGGTTATTCACTTAACTCCTGAGTAAATATCCAATGAAAATTCGAGGTTACGCATTCCGATTGGTCGTTCAATCAACTGTTGTGTAACAATTGCGTATGTTGAGCAGTCAATTTCGGATAGACCGCTAAATTTGAAATATCCTAATTAAAAGAAAGTAGAAAAATAACAGTTTTCCTGTAGGATACGCATATTTATTATTAAATAAAGAGATACATAAGATATTTTCGGCTATTATTTCCATGATAAGCACAATATAATTTGAAAACTTAACTTTATTTTTCGTTATTTGTTACTGGAGTCTCAATAAACATTACTTGTGATGATCTATAATTTTTTTTTGAATTTTCGGCGCAATTAATTGCTGAAAAAGTGTCCTAGTTGTTATTATAACAGCTAGGTATTAAAGAATAAACGTTCTTCGCGTAGGTCCTCGTGGTGTTGTGGTTAGCACGCCCATCCGACAAACGGGAGATGTGAGATTCGATTCCTTACCGTGGACGAGATTTTTTTCAGTAATTAATTACGTCGGAAATTCCAAAGGAAATTACAGATTTTCATAATTCACCGACGGAAGCAGTACAAATATATTAATTGTTTGTTTGAAAATGACAATTACTTGTTGAAAGTGCAGTCACAAGAAACGAACAATAAAGTGAAGTTTTCAATGTTGATTGTGTTTTATTTTTAAAGAGAAATATATTTATTACGTGCAATAAAGCTTGGAAGTTACATAAAATTATTTGCTTCAAAAACGTATAGCAATAAGATACTAAATATAAGACCGTTACGTCACCTAGTTATATAGGAATAATTAATAAAAATGTACATATGCCATGTATTTATAAAATAACTCAACTTAAAATATTATACTTTACTTATCAAAATATCCAATAAAAATGGTGAAATGTTAATATAATATTGTAATAACGTGAAAAGTATAATTTATATTAAGAAAATCATTTCACAACAAATAACACATTTAAAATACTTTTAAAGCATCCAAAGTAAATAAAAACGTTAAAACTGAGAAATATTGATTAATAAGTGTACTAAAATGTTATCAGCCCTTCAGAATTAAAGAATTTGTAGCAGATAAAAAAATAAATAAAGAGGTACATTTCAAAATGCAATTTTTTACATAACTCAAAGCGCAGTATTTATTTCTTTGTTAACTTCTGGTAAATTAAAAAAACGTGCAATATTTTTGAAAACTTCTACACCAATATCTCCCATCTTACACAATATATGTAGTAGTATTTGCAAAAATATACTTTATGTAGGACCCGCGCAGTAAATCTATATTTGTAGGAAAACTCAAATAATTTATAAATACAATTTTATTTTATCTTTATACTTGAATTTTACTTCTAGTGTGTGTTGTATATCGTGGGACTGATATATTAGTAGATAATGTTTTTGGAGTATTGAGAAGCAAAATAAGAAAGATTAAATTATAAAGATGGTAACATTTCTCCCGAATCTTTCAAATTTGGTATTAAAACAATTATAGGCGCATTAAAAGTGGATCTTAAAAATTGATACGAGTTGTTTTACGCTGTTTAATGGAATATTCTGCGTATGATGTTTTAATTTCCAAATGTATTTATAACTATTATTTTTTTTGATTAAATTTTCGGAACATACGGTCCTGAATATCCAATATCAAAAGCAAGCTTCACCAATACAAGGCTTTGTATAACCAGTTACAGGTCTCGCGTTGTAGGATGGCGAGTTCCGGTGCTATCCGAAGGTACTGTCGGGCATCGTTCGGGAAAATTCAAGTTTGAATGCAACATGCAGTGGCGTAGCTCGACTTATTTTTTAAATTATTTTAGCATAATAAAAAACGACTATAAAATAAAGTGTATTAACAAAAAATTATAAGAAATGCGTTCGCCATCCTATAACGCACAAATTGTATATCTGTATTGGACACTCAGAGACATATATCTTGAAAAATATTTGAGATAATGATCATGTATATATATATATATATTTGAAATTAGAAAAAATCAAAATATACCGAATGTCCCTATTAAAAAAAAACTTGCTTTTAGAATATTACTGAAAATAAGCTATTAGCTAAAATATAAGCAATTATTCTGTATGTATCGTCAAAAAGTTGAAACAACTTACCACTGTGAAGGAAATTTATGATTAACACAAAATGAACGATGAAATAGATGCATTGAATGAATAAAAGAAGATACGAGTAGAAAAGGTAAAAGTTCAGAAAGAAGCCTTCAAATATCTTCACATAGTACGATGCACAAATTGATCAACGATTTCGATTGGACAACAATAAAATATTAGAAAACTTCCTCCCGAACTTCAAAACACAACTCGAGGCAGTATAGAAATAAAAAATTCTCCCAATACATTTAAAACTTGTATATTTATTGTACATATCAAGTAGTGGCGATAGTGAAATTCTTAAGCGTTCACAGAGAATCGTTAAAATGAAACAAGTATTTCTATACGTAATCATTTTATTAATTACAATAGTATAGTTTCCTACCTTTTCAACTTTTTCGAAATTACGTGACTTCATCTGTAAGAAAACAAAGAGAAAAACACACGATTACAATTTACTTCTCGTTTCGCTTTCTGTTTTATCTTTTTCTCGATATAGAATATCCACAAAATCTATGTGCTTTGTACCTCGTGTTCGATATAGATCCTCCAGTATCGAGACGCGCTTGGAAAGATTGAGATTAGATGTTCGTACAGCGGACGCACCTCCGATATATGTTTGCTTTGAGCTTCTCGCAGGAGAATTGACCATGATTCTAAATCGTAAGGGTTCTTCTCCACTTGCCTCTGGGTTCTGTATAGTTTATCTATACCCCAATCCTAAAAAGTTAAACACGACGTGTTATAGCGATTAGGTTAATATTAAACTTTAATTTGAAGTACATGATTTTCTCGCTAATAGAAACGTCTAATTGTTTACTTACGATATGTAGACGATCTTCGGTCATTTTGAATCCTCTTTGAAAGAATAATACGATACGAACTAGCGAACTTATGTAAGAAACACAAAGCAAGCGTTATTTGGACAATTCAACGCCATACATGTTTGGCTTTTTAGTTTGTCTGAAAAATGGTCGTAAGATGGCGTAACGGAAAATTGATTGTGCGGCATCTAGAGGCAAACAATTAAATTACGAAAGACGGGAAAGTATTTTGAAATATTTAAAGTTAAAAAGGGTACGATGTTATTATATTGCTACACAAAAATATTTCTATTTGTTCTTTAATTATATTTTAATTAAATTATACATAATTCGAATAATCAAACGTCATACATGTTCGGCTTATTAGCTTGTTTGGAAAATTACCGCAAGATGGCGCAGGGGAAAATGGACGATGCGGCATCTAGAGTTAAATTGCGAAGGACAGTAAAGAAATCTGAAATATTTAAAGTTAACAAGGGTACGTTATTATATTATAGTGTTATATAAAAATATTTCTTTTTGTTCTTTAATTACATTTTGATTTAATTTTATATATAAACTCAAAAGAAAATCACATAATCGTAAACGCTTTACTGTTAAAAGAAGTAAATGAGTTGCGTGTTCTTGACCCTTCTAATTTTGCAAATCAAGCAAGTAATTGGCAAAAGACCCAGCTTTCTTGTAATGCCTCTATCGAGCCCTTTTTAAGTTTTATTGAGCTATTTTTAATAAGAAAATGATTTTTTACGCTAGTGGTGAAATGTGGCATTATCGGTCGTTCTGAGGGAATTGGCAAATTGGCAACGTTGTCAAGGCAAATATACATAACTCAAAAGAATTTTGTTTGTTACCCGTGTTTTGTGACTTCCACGTATTTACGGCGTATTTAATGCTTTCCTTCTAGAACTAATGCTTGAAGATATTTAGTCTTATACTTATATACAGATTATTAGATACTTTTATATATTGTAATGATGCAATTTATAAAAATAATAATTCATATGTGAAAAGAATGCGCTATTTGTCTGTGTAAAAGATGTTTTTCTTTTTTTCTAGATATTGTTTTTATGAACTTATTTTCAAGTATTTCCCATTTTCTTTGAATATGCATTTTATTATTTTTTAATGTTATTATTAAATTAGGAAAACTGATGGATTTCAAGATTCATGTTTTCCCGCGCATTTAATTGATTTGAATTTCAATACCTGTTCTTTCAAACCTTCCCATTTACTTATTAGTATTATTTAAGATCGCATTTTTGTCTAAAACCAATTTTAGTAAATTTAAAATATAAAGAAATCAGTTTATTTTTCCATCATTTTAAATTTATTTACACATTGTTAATACATTTTATAATGCACAAATTGGTTTAAGTTAAGTAAAAAGAGAACAGCTGTGATGTAGACATAAAGAGAAATAAACATTTGTTTACTAGATTTGATATTCAGTCACACTTTAAAAATGGGGTAAAATAATTTGCAGGTATTACATAATAGGGACAAAAAGAGAAATAGGTTGAAGTTGTTAATACTTTTTATTATTTACAAAAATGGAAAGGACAGTATGGTCTTAAAAATGAAGAACAAATATACATACAGTACTTCTTCTAACAAATACTATTTTGCAGCTTCCCTCAACGCTTTCCTTTCAAAATATCTCTGCAGAGCTTCATCAAAAACAGCTCCAACCGTCCTCTTTTTCCAGATATCAATCTTAGGCTTCCTAGGTTTAACCTCTTCCTTTTCTTTAGGTTTTTCCTTTATATCCTTACCATTCTCTTCCTTTTTAACACTTTTCTTATCAATTGCACCATCATTCACAGACTCTTCTCCAGCTTCCGTTTTCTCTTTAACAGTTTCTTCAAGCTTCGCTTTTTTTGGTTTTGTCTCATCGTCGGATTCATCAGTATCGGAATCGATACTAAAATCTGAGTCGGCATCTATATTTGAAGGTAAGTGTTCCAATTTCTTATCGTCATCTTTCTCTTTCTTCTCGTCTTCGGATTCTGAGCTTTCTCGTTTGCGATAAGTTCGTTTCTGTGAGACGTGCTTTTTACTAGAGATCTTAGGATCTTTTAAATTTGTCTTCGATGTATCTTCACTACCAGCTTCATCATCTGTAACTTTGGGAGGTGTTTTAGGTTCTTCTTTAATCGATTTCTCCTCAGCGTCTAATTTTTCTGCGTAGTTAACTTTCTGATCGTATAAATGTCGATAAAATCCATCCAAATTTCCTTGTTTAGTAACGTCTCCTATTGATTCGAGGTATTCTTCGCGTTTTTCTTCTTCTTCTAACTTTTTAAGTTCTTCTAATTTCTTTTTATAAGCTGATGTAACGAATGATTCTTTACCTTTGAATTCGTCACCTAAAAATTAATATTTTAAAGTTGTATTTTGTAAAACCGGCATAAACGTTGTAGATTTTACCTTCAGCTTCTCTTTCCTTTTGCACTTGCCTTTCAATTCGTCTTTCATTCTCACGTTTTCTCTTTTCCGCAGCGGCCAACAATCGGTTTATATATTTCGGTTTCTTGTCTGATTCCTTCTTCGTTAATTTTGTTTCCACTTTCTCCTGTTCCATTTGATCGTATATCTCGTCATATTGATAAACTGTAGGATCTTCCTCCACAGCTTTTTCTTGTAAGACTCTATCCTGAAACATATATTAATTAAATTAGTTCGCACTAGATTTTTTTTGTTTTATTTAAATTTTACCTGTCTTTTGATAGTTGTCGATATTCCTGTTGGTTTCTTAACTTCTTCATCGCTATCAGACTCTTCCTCAAATATAGAGGGCTTTTTTATAACGTTGGCTGGTGTTAATTTACTTTTATTGGGTAATATGAGCCCATATCTAAAATAATATGGTAATATGTTACATTGCACGGTCTTTCATGCATAAAATAACTTTTTACTTACTGTTTGGACATGTTTATATATATTTTTTATTATTAATTTAGATGAAAGTTGAGATATCGTAGAGGTTATATTTTTAATTTAGAGGTTATAGTTTCTTATTCGTTTGTGAGAATTAATTTTTGATGCTTCGTATAGATGGCGCCAAAAGTAATCTTATAGTACTCTGTAATATTGGAAGATGTCCATAAAATTTAATAATTTGAATATTTTAAAGAAAATATTAACATAGCAATGTGAAATCATTAATAAATATATCTATTTCTAATTTAAATTTTTGATTAAAAGCCTGAACAATTCAAAATGTTTAATTTCCTGTGGTTTGGATATTTAACAATAGATGCCACTACGTATATAAAATTTTCTGAATTTAAAGCTACTTTGTGGGAATTCTTTTTGTTAAAAAAAATAAACGTATTGCTTAGGTGAATTCTTTTGCGGTATTCAATAATTTTTAATCAAATTTTATAAAATTGGATATGTTACTTTTACAGGAAAACACATTTGAAACTTTTTAATGTTTTTGCGATTGGCAGCATTACTTTAAGACATTTTTTGCGCCAACCTACTAAAAACTAATCCACCAACATTTAATTTCTGTAAATTAGAATAACTCATATTAATTGCTTTCGAAATCGCTTCATTTCCTCCATCTACTCTGAGCGTACCGAGAAAAATTGCCTTATAAATAAGCAAAAAAAGAATGTAATGATTACATACTACGAACGCAAGCATGTGTATAAAGCAAACACTCCATATACGCGGTCTAAAAGGCCCCGAAATAAGCGTGTACCCTCGAATTCTTTTCTACAACATTTACTTCGGTATTTTATACCCTAAGGTCGTGGAATTTATGAATTTCCTTTTGTGTATAGGGAGAAGGGCGAAAATCTGGACGCGATAGTCTGATTTATGTAGTTTCTTCCGCTTGTGCGGTTTATTTGGCAACGCTTTATAAAATTAAGATCGATAGGTGTATTACGTTATATAAAATACGTAGAAGTAAAAGAATTTGTTTAAATTTACTTGAAAAGAATTTGAAAAATAGACAAGTAATTAAGAATGATTTTGATAAGTAATTATATTAATGAGTAAAGATTTGATTTAGTGTTAAAATTCCGATAAAGAATGGATACTAAATCATATAATAATATTTGTATTATTATTTTTATAAGTTTATGGTTAATAATTATTCAAAATCGATGTAAATTAATTGAAATATAACCATGCTTGGATTGAAATATTTTCGAGGCTAAAAAGCTGACATTTTTGCAAAAGTAGCACAATACATTTACGTCCTATAAAAAAAATCCATTTTATTAAATGGAAAGCTTTCTTATTTATTTAAATCATCATTATTCATATCTTGAAAGTATTCAGTAACTGATAGATTTTTTTATGTGACTACAGATCTTTCTTGTTTTTAGAAATAAGCATTTTAGCTCAAATTTATTAGCTACATCTTCAAAAAATCATTTGACACTATTAGCAGTTGCCACAATTACCCTCGGTTTACGCAACACTTTTTAATTCGGAATTAAGTTAATTTCGAATTAAAATTTAATTCGAGATTAAATTAATTACTGTTTACGTACACATTTTGAGCTTGTTTCATTCGTGATAAACTAATTAGAATTAAAATGACATTTGGGGCAATCGGCAGCGCAAAAATATTTTAATGTTTGTTAACGATTATATTTAGATGATCATCTGTTCTATTTTTGAAAAAATTCTTATTAGATTTATGCAAATAACAGCTATTTCTTTGGTAATTTACTTTTTTCTACGTTAATGCTGACAGATGTCAAAGTGATATTTGGTTTAATCCAAGAATTAATTTAATTGATGATTAAGGAGTCTAATCGTGATGAGTAACGCCACGAAATTAAATTAATTAGAGATTAATGTGCTAATTCCTGATTAAATATTTAATTCACTTTCTGTAAACCGGGGATTAGTGTTCTTTTAAATTTGTTTCTAATTTTCAAAAACCATGCTATCTAAGAAGTCGTTGAAGATTTTCGGGGGGTGGTATGGGTTTTTAATAAAATAAAACGCTGACAAAACTACCTTAAGCTTTCAAAAAAAGTCGGTATGTCTGTTTTGCCTAATAAGGCGACAAAAAAATTTGAAAAATAATTTTTTCTTGGTTTCTCCAACGTGATTAAATTTAATTAATAAAATAACTTATTTTTCATTTTGATTCCAGTAGGATTTGAACCTACAACTCCCGTTTGCCGTATAGTCGTGCTACCAACTGCACCACATAATCTATAGGAAGAAATCTCTTCAAATACCTAGATCTTTGATGCCTGCAGATATATTGAAATATCTCTACAGGCAAATTCTTAAGTGTCACGTATAGTAGTATAGTGAAAAATCGTTTTTTTTTTTGGTTTCTCTTACAATCTTTCCATTGAAGGATTATGACATAAGAAAATACTAAAAAAATAAGAGTAACAGATGTTTAATTCATATGCTAATAATATTTTTGGTTAAATATAGGAGAATAAAATAAACACCCTGGATTAAGCAACTGTTAAATACTTTACGTCAAGACATTTTTCGACTTAAACTCCAATATTCACGAGATATGTATGTCCAAAATTTCACCCCAAAACAATTTTTTCTGTAAACGTGACGTATCCTACCCTTGACTTTAACTCTCAAACGAAATCTACCCTCTACAATAATGCACCTATGTACTACATAAAGATGTATAGAACAAAGGCACTTATATACTGGGATATATGGAAAGTGTGGATCGAAATTGACTGGTAATAGCGATTTCGACCGTTAATTTTGTTATTTGACGGAACTTGCCTTCTATTCCGTGGCGGATTAATCAAGTTTGCTCACACCAGAAAAAATATGCACAGGGGTTCTGGCGAAGGGGTCAAGATTCGACCCTAAGTGACATCATCATAAGATAGTAAAGTTTTTCTCACTGATGTAGGGTTACTTGAGGGTGTGATAATGCAGGATGACTGCCTCACTTTCTCTTAGAAGTAATAGGCAATTCATTTTATTGCGCGTCAAATATTTGTAATCAAATATTGGACAAATGATATGGAGTTGCGTTGGTGTGTAAGGGGACTATATACGGGCACTTTGGGGTAGGTTTCTTAGTCAGCGGGAAAGTTAAAAGAATAGTGGTAGATTACAAACCAATATCGGACAGGATATGCTATTTGCGGATATGAGGAAAATATAGGAAAATAAGTATTCTGAATGAGCATGCTCCTACAGAAGAAAAAGATCTTGGGACAAAAAATGAGTTCTACGAAAAGATAAACGAAATAGTAGAGGGCATACCAAATTGTGCGATTTCAATGAAAAAATAGGCAGAGAAGAACTTTATAAACATATTACAGGAGGGAAAAGTTTGTATCGCAAAAGCAATTAAAACGGATAAGCGTTGATAAGGTTTGCTGCAGAAACACAAATGAAAATAGACAGGAAGGGATTTAATGTAAAAAAAGCTACAAGAAGGGGAAGTCGCAACAAAAGTTAGAGAAGAAATGAGGATAAAATTAGAAGGAAGTAATGTAGCAAACCAAACAACAGAAGAAGAATGGGAAATAATGCAGTTGGCAATAACAAACGTACCAAGTCAATATCTAGGAACAAAAGAATAAGAAAGGAAAGAAGAGTGATTTGACTCAGATTGCAAACAAACTCTAATAGAGAGAAATAAAGCAAAAAATGGAAATGGACAAAATCAGAATACAAGAGAACGTGAGAATCTACGAAGAAAAAAGAAAATAGAAGAAAATTACAAAAATAATGAAATACGAAACTCATCAAGGAATCAAGAAAGCAAAACCAACGACCAAAGAGGAATCTACTGCAGAAATGAAGAGGATCTATTTTTGGGAGAGACAAGCCAAAAATTAGAGAGATGGGCATAACATTTTGAAAAGCTTAATGAAGCGGGACATGTAGAAGAGATAATAACACAAAGAGAAGTAGGTGTATCATAATTATATGTACAGGAAGAAGTGGAAGAACCAACAAAAAAACAAAAGAGATAATAAAAGACAAAAAAAAATAAGAGTGCCAGCGAAAATGGAATCCCAGCAGAAATTATTAAAGAAGGAGGAGAAGAATCGCAGGAAAAATTATATCTTTGCTAGATGTGGTATAGAAGGTACTAGCAAAACTCACGCAAGAGATTAGGGAAATATGAGAACAAAGTAGTGGCTGAGTATCAAGGAGGCTTTAGAGAAGGAAAATCGACTATAGATCAAATATTTACCTTTAAAACAATACAGCACATGAGTTATTAACAAAACCTAGGACTGCATATGCTCTTTATAGATTTTAAGCAAGCCTATTTCGAGCAAATGCCTGAAGCAAAAAGTTCAGTCTTGCTGCTGCTTGCTGCTTCAGTCTTGCTGCTGATGATGATAGCTTGGCTATCGAAACGTGCGTCCAGTACGAATTAAGTGTTGTGGTAAGGGTTTTAGTGAACTGTTTCAAAAAGATTATTAACAAATTTTGAAGACATTAATGGTTGAATGAAACTAGAGGGAAATTCCTGAAGATACATATGTATCCTTTCTTGAAGACTATTTATTTGTCATTATAAAGAACAAAACATACCAAAAGTATTTCTTATCTTATCCAATTTCTGATGTGGAAGATATTATTGCATCCGAATAATCTGTAAATTAATTCTAAATGGAGCTTCATATTTATGTATTTGCGTCTTGATAAATTGCACATATTAAGTATTACATAGCTCGTAGCTAACCAGTCCACTTTCCTAACATGTAACACATGTGACGCAGCAGCTTCTGTACATGTCAGAGTCGTCTATCTGCAAGGGACAGGACTTGAACGTTCAACGGTCTGTATTTGATGTAATACAACGTATAATACACGCACTCACACAAAAACACCTATACCATACCACTGGCTGCAGGGCTTACATACACATACGCCTATCCCAAGCAATACGAGGAGTCCTGTTGGGGTGATAGCGAAGAACGACGGGGCTGTTCGGTGCTTTACCCGGCTGCGTCCGTAAGATAAGGACTAAGCTCCTGCAGCAGCAGTAGCAGCAGTTCCCTTTTACAAAAGCTCCGCTGTTCAAAGGATTTTAATTTTTATCGTCGAATGCCCTCCTTCCGGGCTTGTCGGGGAGGAGGGAAAGGCGATAGGTGGTTGTGGAAGGCACACGCGACGGTGGGCAGATTCTTTCAAACGCACGCAAGATCCCGACGGATAGGTTTTTGTGTGTGTGTGCGAGTTGGTGGCTTCGGGCCTCCGAAAGGCGGTGGAGGTGCTTCCGGCTCTATCATCCCAGTTACTGCCTTTATCTGTCCGTCTATTGCGTTTGTTCGCTTATCTAGTTTGACGAGGACGATGAGGCTTGAGTGGCGTTTGTGGAAGATGGCGATCGATATCCTTTCTGTTTTTTCCCATTGTTTACAGTTCTTTTTAGTGCAAAATAGATAAATATATGTGCACTATTTGATGTTAAATTTGACTACGTCAAGTAGATTATCTTATAACTAAAATTAAAATTTCCACAATGGATTTTATATATAGAGAAAAAAGAAAGAACATTTTTTAAGTTTGAATGTACAAACGTTCTTACTTATAATTTTGTTGAGTCAAACAAATATATGTTATAATCGTGAGTCGCCGGCAATTTCCGTTGTAGGCAAGCAATCGCAATCGTAGTTCTAGTTTAGGTTATGTGAGATGCTGGTTCGAAAGCTTCTTTAAAAAGAAGAAAGAATCTATCGTACTAACCATTTCAGTAGAGTAATAATACAAATAGAATAATATACTTGTCAAAGTAACAGCATATTTTAAACCACAGAAATATTTTGTTAAACAAATACATATTTTCACGTGGAAAGAATGCCTAGTAACGTATATTTTTATACATCATGGTAAGCCTGAGGAATCATTTGCACGTATAGATGTCGCTGTGCCTAGGCACAACGCCCCTTTGCGTTTGGCAGCCTAGGAGCTGCCCGATAGGTGGTGGACATCTACACTCCGGTTTGTCTTGCTACCCTCTGTGTCTCTTGGCGATAGGTGTCGCCGAAAGACATATTCAGTGCTGTTTTGGAGATTAGCAGCATAAACTGAGAGGCAAACGCAATTGTAACAGCAGAAAATTGTGTTCAGAAACATGCCGATGACGCCGGGTAGGCAGAAACATGTTCATGTGTTAGCGCTATTTTCTCTGCTACATTGTTTTTGCCGGGAATGATTCCACCAATACCATGGGCTATATTATCATCAATTTTTGGTTAAATACATATTTACCTAACCTTTTAATGTTCCCAAAATGGGAACATACTAAAAATCGATTTCTTATTGAATTAATCATATTATTTGCATAACATTTTCCCTTTGTCACTTTAGCCATGAAAAAAATTTTCCCATTACTGTAGCTATTGTAGTTTGCAAGATATCGCCGGTCCCCATTCTTAGTGGGACACGCTGTATATGTGTATATCCTCTGATTAGAACGTATCAAAATCCTTGAAACAAGAACAGTTGGAATATAGATTCATTCCATCATCAGGAATACGAATTGGAACTACATTGCAGTGAATTGGATCGGAGAGAACTTTTCTGATAGGTTAAGGTTTGGCCAAAACAATGCAGTAGATTGTTTTGATAGAAGAAAAGAGCACTTTTCTCTGTGACAATTGCAGCAGGTTTTCATTAATTGCATTGTTTAAATGATTTAAAAACGATACAAGACCATGGTCTTCGGTTTTTTGTAATCGAAGTGTTTCGGCGATTGCCATTATCAAGTGACTAAAGTCACATCCGAAACCGGTCGTGACACTACGTCAAAGAAAAATGTTTGTCAGAACAGGAACCAACACTTCGATTACTTTACGACGAAGCAAGGTAACAACACCAACGAAAAATTCGGTTTTTTGTTTTTATTCTTCTAAATACGGTTTGCGATTTATTATCGCATTGATGGCACAAAAACTCTCCATTTTCAATCGTGGTTTTCCTCTTCATCAAATGACCATTAATATTGAGTACATCTATGTTTGGATTTCGTTGCTTCAGATGACACTGATTAACACTCTTCAACGCCAACAAGTACGACAAATCTTCTTGTGTAGACTGAGCTGCTGTATATTTGATCCAAGTGAGATTTGGGTTGTTCAAGAAGATCACTTAATGTGGTACATAATTTCCATCATCCCAACTACCAACTACTTTACAGTTTTGTCAATTCCGCCTTTTCCTTTACATATCATATGTCCCACAATTGATTTCATCCATACCTAGAAAAGCTCGAACCCAAAAGAAAACGAAGGAGCATCTAAGAATTAAACAGAGAAACGAAGACGAAGCACTAGTGTTTGGATTAGTCATCTACAACGTACTTAACCTATACGTACCGAGAGCGCACCAAGGCAAAGAAGAAGAAGAAGAAGAAGGAAAGAAGAAGGCAGAAGAAGATCGTGCATCAAAAATATAATTGCAAAAGGGGCGTCGTAGACCACGAAGCGATTACGATGCCTCACGGTCAAGAAGGTTGTTATTATGTAGTGGCAACCCTGCGAGCGTGGATACAAGCCGTTACCAGGCTACCGGCATGTGGAATCGCCGGTCGCCGCGATTATTAAAACCACCGCATCGCCGTCGGCAGGCAGAGGACGAGTCGGCTTTCTCGCTTACGACTAGCGCAACTCTGAAGAAGACGAAGAAGGAAGATGCACCGTGCAACACGTACAGATATGTATGTACCTGATTAAGATAGATTATGCAAGAAGAAGCGTCTATGCGCGAAATACGAGGTGCGAAGATGTAATTTGTGCGGAATGGAAGGTTTCAAAAGTACACGCTAGGGTGCGTTTGTGTCTTAGAAAACAGTATAGGTTTTCATAGAAATTCTTTATATTGTTGTCATACAACGTTAAACGTATTTCAATATAATGAATTGTTAATTCAACAGTTGGTCGACTACTACTCCTAAGATGTTTTTTGGAAGCTATCAAATTGCAAAGCACTGTCAAAGTTCAAAATTATAATGAAATTGAAAAGATTTCTTGGATCCAAACATTCTTCCCTAAATTATATACCAGTAGGTTTTCTCATTTCTATTACTTTACTGATTTTATTTTTTTTACAAATAATGTATGTTCAGGCCAAAATTTCTTGGTTTTTGAATCTTCCTTATCCTGCCAAATTATTTATGCCCGCTATATGCGTTGGTTAAACTTTAACCACCAACTTTTAAACAATATTGAAATATGTGTAATGTGTAATGTACATTTTCCATTATAAAACTAACAATTACCAATCAATCTGCGTCATATTGACATCTCCAGATGAGAGTACTAACACTTCCCAAGAAATTTTAAAAAATCATTAAAGATATTGCAACGGACCTCTAATAATTCAACGTCCAAAGATTGTAATATCATTTCACTTATTTTATAACAGCACAGGACAAGAGATAAGAAAAGAAAGCGATGGAGTCACCACCCCAAGGTAGACATTAACTCGACCTTCCGACATCTCTCACTTTATGATCGTTTCACCCCCCGGAAAAAAGAAAAAAATTCCACAGAGGCAAAGGAAAAAGAAAACCTTAAGAGCGCTGCGTAGAAGCGAAACTTTACGACCTTCGAACCAGTAAAACGAAATATTTGCGCGTATACTTGATTTACAATCCCTTTCATACTTTTGGGCGAGCTCCTAAGAGACCAGTTGACCGCGAACTCGAGGGGTGAATTTCCAAACAATACATGTGCGTATTCGCCGCGATTATAGCATGTGTATGCGTATTAATAGGTGAGTTCGCGAGAGTAGGGGAAATCGGCCACCAGGGGGCGCTTGATTCTTAAATGTACATGTTGTATGATGTTCTCAAAGCAATCGGGTTGTTTTTCGAACATGTGTTTTGGACATGCTGGTTGTTTAAGTACATACATAGCTCTTGGGGAATGTAAATGAATGTTCTTGTTGTTGGTTTTAACCCTTCGATTAAATAGGGAAATGAGATCGCAATTTTGGCAAATTTCTTTAAAGACAGAAGCAATAGATTGATATGTACGAGACTATTGCTCCAAACAAACTTTATGATTAATTATGTAGCTATTTGCTGCAAGGAATTTGAAGCCAATTTTAGAACTTTGTACATTTGTAATCAAACATGCCTAAAATATATTAATTAATTTGTGTCAAAATGAACTAATTGTCGCGAACATAAACTTCAAACACAAGGAAATACACAGATTTATAAGGGAAGTTGCAAGTCGAAATGAGAAGTCAATTTTAGACTATTTTCTGGTGAATAAAGAACTAAGAGCCCACATCAAAGATGTAAAAATAAAAAGAGGTCCAGAGATTGGTAGCGACCATTTTTTGATCAGTACGAAAGGAGATTTTGGGACAAAGTCAATGACGGAAAAATCCATTAACATGGAAAAAATAAGATGTTACGAACTCAAAGAACCACAGATTAAGGAGAGATACCAGGAATGTCTAGAGCAAGAAGTGAAAGATATTGAGCAACTGGACTCGGTAGAAACGATGTGGATCCAGCTTAAAAGAGCAATCCTTTCGGTAACTAAGAAGACATGCGGAGTGACAAAAATCTTGAATAGGAAGCAAAACAGGACACACTGGTGGAACGAAGAAATTAGAAACGCAGTCTGTAAAAAGCAAAAGTTTAGAAAATATATTTGCACAAAAGGACAACAAGAAAGAAAAAGGGTCAAAATGCTGGTGAAGGAAGCAAAAAAGATAAGCTGGATAGAATTTGGAGAAAAAATGAATACAGCCTGTAACGATAATCAAAAGCTCTTCTTCGCTACGGTAAGAAATGCAAGAAAAGAAGGGAAAATCATAACAAAGGAAGGGAAGATCATGGAGAGATGGAGACAGCATTTCATGAATTTATTGGAAGGAAAGGAAGGAGGGATAAGACAAGGCACCAAAGAACATAAAGAAGATAAGTCAAAAAATGATCAACAGAGGCAGAAAAACAGCATATCAGAGGAAGAAGTCATAGAAGCTATAAGAAAGACGAAAGACGGCAAAGCACCGGGGATAAATGGCATCACCACATAAATGATAAAAGCAGGAAAAGAAGAAGTAGTAAAGCCCCTGTCAATACTGATGAACAGGGTACAAACCACAGGATCAATCCCAATTGATTGGCGAACAGGCATTATAGTACAAATTCTCAAGAAGGGAGACTCAAGAGAATGCAAGAATTACAGGGGAATTACCCTGCTTAATATGACAACAAAAATACAGGCCAGAATAATGGAAAGAAGATTGAGAGAAAGTATAGAACAAACTCTCGATTTCTTAGAAAAATTGAAAGAAAAACGAGATTGGACAAAATTGAAAATACAGTGTTTAGGGAAAAACTGCAGACGACACCATTACAAAATGTAATAGAAGAGGGAGAATGAAGATGGTTGGGACATATGACGAGAATGGGCGAAAACAGATCGGTAAGAAGAGTGTACGAAGCGAGAACAATCAAGAAAAAATGAAGGGGAAGGCCAAGGAAGACATTGACAGAGGAAGTCAAGGAAGCGGCAGAAAGCGCCGACAAGCATAAGAAACCAAAAAAAATAACTCAACTCAATCCCCCCTCCCGGGCCTGACACTCGTGAGAATAAATAGGCCTTAGGATTAAGTAAGAAAGTAATTTGTGTGCTTGGCATGTAAGAATTAAAAATTGTCTGTCGAAATATTATGGTATATTTGCAGATAAAATAACAACCAAGTATTAAAAAGTGAGCGTTCCTGGCATCAAGGTCCCTGTGGTGTAGTGGTTAGGACGTCCGTTCGGTAAGCGGGAGATGTCAGGTTCGATTCCTTACCGGTACGAGATTTTTTCAAGTATTTCATTACGTCGGAAATTCCAAGGAAATTACAGGTTTACTTTTGAACCATTCTATTTGCATCTAGCAAGTGTTTGCTTATTATTCTATATAAATAGTGCTGCTTTCAAATATGATCTATTTTTTCCATCACCTAAGGTTTTTTTACAGAAAATGTAGGTATAAGATTTTGAAAAATGATGCAAAATGAGATTTTTGTTTGTTTTGCGTGCTTTGATGGTCCTACGGGATATAGAAGATTTGGAGATTGTGATAACCACTTTGGCGAATGTAAATGGTACGTCTTTCGTCCGATTTGGGAAAACTGATTTTTTTGCTCTTACAATCATGGTGAACATTTAGCATCAGGATCTTTTTAGTAATCAGATTCAGATTTTTTTTTGCTGCTCTCATTATCAAATATGTAATATGGCGCTTTAATGACAAATATAGGTTTTTATATTTTTCAGGTAATAAATTCCTTAAACAGGACTCTCACCAATCCTAATGCTAATTTTGGTAGGAAATCTTTGGCATTTTTTCGATTATTCTGGCTTAACAGTAAATTGCACTTAAATTCGAGAAAATGTTTAAGAATATTCGATTAAAACTAAGGCTTTCTACAGAACATAAAAGAAAAAGAGTCCTTATTGAAAGTAGCGTATGTAAGTGAAGTTATTTCTTTTCAATTTCAATCATAAGAGTTTTTATTGAAAATATTTGTTGCTTCATTTCGTGTATCGTAACGTTGGTCAGTATCTTGAGATAATTTTTTTAAGGTTATTAAAATGTCATGATAATTTTGTTTTAATGACTTTAAGGCATCATATCTCGCTGACCATCTTGCGTCAGACAGAGATTTCATTACAAAAATTCTTTCATTTGCATTAGAATTTAATGAAATTCTTGTATTAATTTCTTCTTTTAACAAATTCCACCTGTATGTGGAACCTGACAAAAAATTGAACAATGTTTGTACAATCTCAAAAAAATATATAGCTTCTACACATACACTAGCTGCTGTTTGTCGAACAAGATTTAGAGAATGAGCACTACACGGTACAAATTCTGCAAATTTGTTTATTTCTTTTATCTTACTTTGGGCACCTTTCCAGACATATTAGCCGCATTGTCGTAACTTTGCGAATGGCAATTTTGAATATCAAGATTGCACTCAATTAAATATTGCACAATTTCTCGAGCCAGATCAATCCCTTTGTGGCTTTTTAGAGGCAACAATTTTAAAAAACTTTCTGACATTTTAAATGTTTGCGGATTCACGTATCTAATTACAAAAGTGAGTTGATCAATATGTTGCAAATCAGGTGTAGAATCAACTATTATTCCAAAATATTTTGATCCTTTTACTTCTTGTAAAATTAAATTAGTAACATGATCGCCTAATAATTGAATAAATTAAATCACAAATTGATAATTTTCTTCAATTTGTTGATTATTTTTTTAATCAACATAATGGTCAATTAATAATTGATATTATTAAAAAAAAACTGAACATACATCACTCGATAATGATGCATTATTCTTTTCCAACAGTAATTTTTCGTATGAAATTAGGTCCATAGTACATCACAATATACAACACCCAATCGGCCTCAAATAATGCACTAAAATGCAAGGCCACGTACCCAGCGGAGCGCAACTAAAACCACCCAGCGACGCAACGTCCAGATCGAAATCTAAATCTGAGGAATAAATCAAATTGGCATTAAAATAGTATCAGTAGCGGCAATCGGGCGTTAACACAGATGGTATCACCAGCGACACTACTCTAGCGACCCTGAGTCCTCTAGGGGGAGACTGGGGTGTTCGGTTATCTACTAAACGTAGAATCCCCTTTAGTTTTTCTCCCGTTCCTTCCGCCAACTGTTCTTCGGCGCACCGTCAAGATAGCGAAAGCGCAGAAGAGCCACTGGATGTGACTTTGTTGCAGATGGGTACGTTTCGCCAACAAACGGGGTCTCGAGGCTGCATTTTTCAAAACGTCCGACGGGACCTTGCGTGGAGAGAATCGAATGAGATGATGGGGGTGTTTTCCCCGTTACGTATACGGTTGCGCTGGTTGTAGCTGCCGCTTTAGGTTATATAATTGATGATCGGTAATTTATCAATGATTCAAAAAGTTGATGGGGTAGTAGCTATATGTGGAGAGGAAATTATGGTGGGGTTTTCGGGGTGTCTACGGGGTGGTTCTAGTTCGAGTGTTATTTTGTTAAAAAGGAATTTCTTTTTAAGACATGTTTAACATGGTTGGAAAAAATCCTTTATAGAGCTTTGCTTCTTCTTTTCCCCGACTTCTTTCCTTAATTGATTATAATGCTCTAATAAATTTTGGATGCTTCTTTCAAACCTCATTCCCCTTTCCTTTTTAGGATCCAAATCAAGCACTCAATTACATAATTGATCTGCTAGCGAAAATAATTTATTTAGCGTCAGTTTGGCTGTCGTCTTCAAAAATTGCTTCATAGTTAGTAGTAGCAACATTCTCTTCGAGTTCTTTTAACGTTAATTCTTGATCATCGCTAAATAATACAATCTCTTCCATGTCAATTTCGTTGATCGAATCAAAACCATCTCCTTCTACATTTTTGGCGACATCCACAATTTTGTTAATGTGTGGAGCTTGAATGGTATCCATAACTTCTGGCTACAGCGTACGCCAACAGGTATTAATTGTTCATGGATTAATTCCGTCGATAAATTCTTTAAACTTAACAAATGCTTTTGCGATATCATTTTTCCAGCTCTGAGCGGTCGTCATTTACTCGTTCTCTATTGCATTCAAAAGACGCTTAAAGGTCCTTTGCACATAGTATGCTTTAAAAGTAGCGATTACACCTTGATCCAATGGCTCTAAAGTCGAGGTAGTCTTCAGCAACAAAAGCATTACCTTGACATTAGAATGTCGATGATGGAAGTCTTAGTGATTGAGGGTGGCCATGAGCATTATCGATTAATAGGAGAACTTTAAATTCTAGATTTATTGCTTCAAATAACCCTCGACTTCTTTAACAAAACAGTTGTTATACTAACCTGTTCTCTTTGGTTCTGCGTGAAGCAATAAAAGAAGGAAAAAAAGAGGTCAAAGCATATGAACAGCAAAGAACTCTCTATAAGAACATACGGATCTAGAAGAGTTTTGGAAAAAATCAACATGAAAATCAGCAAAGAAAAGACAAAAACCATGAGAATAGGAAAAACACAACATCAAAATGTAGTACAAATAGATGAAGGGGAACTAGAACAAGTACGGAAATTTAAATACTTAGGATCAGTGAGGTGGAAAGTTGAATGAGGAAATAACAAAGAGTGACTGCAGGAGGAAAAATTTACAACAACATAAAAAAGATACGTTTCTGGGAAGAAAGAAATTCCAAAAGACATTAAGGTTCAAATATTCAACAAAGTAATAACACCTGTATTAATACTCGGAGCAGAAACGTGGACAATGACGGAAAGAAACCGACCAAGAATAACAGCAACAGAGATGAGATTCTTAAGATGAATTGAGAACAAAACGAAAAGGGATAGAATTAGGAATACAACTATCAGGAGTAATCTGGAAGTGAAACCCATGGTGAAACCGTATGGTTACGTAAAGAGAATGCAAGATAGTGGAATAGTAAGACAAGTTCTAGAAGCCAGGGAAAATAGAGGAAGACCTAGAAGAGGAAGGGAATGGTTTTTTTTACGTTCTACTAAAACGAAAATAAGTTTTACCTAATCAAATTTACTATACTTTTCATTAATATGTTGATGAATACTTTACTTGCTATCCAGCAACATTCCAGTAAATATTTTTCCATATATTTTCCGCAAATTTCCCGGTATTTATCGTTTTCTCCATCTTCGGCGATTAATTTCCATAATAGCGCCTAAGAGATTTTCATCTTACGAACATCGTAAAGGTCACACTCTCTCACCCCAATTCCTTGGTATTTCAAAGATAACGCAGCCACCTTCTTCTTTCCTCGAAAAATTTCCTTTTCCATTTTTTCCCTTCTTTTTGCGCCCACTTGCGGAGGTTTCCAGTATCCAACGTACTCCGTCTAACCTACCTCCCACCCTCAATCGTCCGACAATCCCTCGTCTCTCTCAACCAGCCCATGGGCGCGAATGCAAGAGCTGCCAAAAAAAATCGCAGGTGGCTGGTGATATTCATTAATGAAGCTATTTAAATGCATGACACGAGGGTAGTTGTCGATCGTGCACGACGTGTCCCGAGGGAGGACGATCATCGTTACGACCCTTGCGGATCTCGAGCGCAAGGACAGGTTGATGCTACCGTTGTACGGAGAGGAAAGAAAAATAGAAGTAGACAAAGGTATAGGGATACTTACAAAGGAAAAAGAAATTGGTAGATGGTCATGACTTTACCGGGAAAGGAATGTCGAAATTTCGAGTAGAAGGGTGTTTGTAAAGTTTTGACTTGAATTTTTTGTTTTACAAATATGTAACTGACCAAAAGTCTATTGGATTTAAAATGTATTTGGTAAATGCAGTTCTTTTTGTTCAATTAATCTTAAAAAGAAGATATATCAAATGTATTTAAAATTATAGTTAATTAAGGCGTTGCATAACGTGGATATTGCACAAAATAATACTCTCGAGATGTTAGTAAATGTTCAATAAAATGCAAAGAATCGCATTACAGTTTGTATGAAGGAAAATGGATTGCCTCAGATTTGTAGTCTTACTTTTTGACTGACTTTAAGTATTCTGTGGGAATAACAAAAAATATACAGCGTGTCCATCTAGTGCGTGAATGGAAGTATTGCCAACGAAAAAAAAAAAAAACAACGTGACAGCTGACAGTTCAGGATTAATAAAAATGGAGCGCTACACGAAAGAACAACGCGTCTTCATTGTTGAGCAATATTTTAAAAATAACGAATGTTCGGCAGCTACAGTTCGCAATTTTCGTACAAAATATGGTCGGAAAGTGATTTAACTTCATCGACTGTGAAGAGATTAATTAAAAAATTCAAGGAGACTGGATCAATTAGTGATCTCAGACACTCTGGCCGTCCTTCAACAAGTCGTTCAACACAAAACATCGAAGCAGTTCGTGATAGTGTTGCTGAAAGTCAAGATGGTCAAGAATTGTACGTTTCGAGAAGCTCCCTACAGCGTATTCTCACGAAAGATTTGCATCTTCATGCTTACAAAGTTCAATTGACTCAAGAACTGAAGCCTACTGACCACGCACAGCGAAGAGAGTTCGTTAAATGGATTATGGAACAACAACAAGTAGATGCTGGTTTTTCGAACAAAATCATCTTCAGCGATGAGGCTCATTTTCATCTTGATGGCTTCGTTAATCGTCAAAATTGTCGCATTTAGGGTTCCGAAAATCCATGAGTGATTGTTGAGAAATAAATGCATCCACAATGTGTCACTGTGTGGTGCGGATTTTGCGCTAGAGGCATCATCTTCTTCGAAAATGCGGTTGGTCAGGCAATAACATCCCTATTTTCAGTGCCCAGTTTTACCCCCTTTAAGGCTTTTTTTAACAGAAACGGACAACGGGGTTTTTGATAGTTTTATAGGGTCTTCACTTTAGCCAAGTGTTATTCAAATTTATGTCTTCGGGTTGGAACAGTTTCCTTGTCAGTCATTTCCATTACTACATCACGTGATGAATTGCTTTCCTTACATGGACCTTCAGGTTGCTATCCTACATAAGTCTCTAAATTAATGGTGTAGGCAGTCTTTTGATCAACTAGTGTAAACATCTTTGTGCCATATTTGAGCGGTTTATTGGGAATGTACAGTCGAAAAGGATATTAACCACTGAAAGGAACTAATTGTTCATCTACCGTCAAGTACTTTCGAGGACTGAAGTATGTTTTAAAATTATTATTCATTCGTTTGAGTAAGAAATATAAATAAAGTGCAATAAGCATGTCCATGAAATAAATAAACTTTAAATTTGAAATAATAAAAGCATATTACAAAGTGAAAAAATCCAATAAACAAATTCATCAACTTTTAACTTTATCCTCCTTCTTTCAAGAATAGAAAATAAATCTCGCAATTTGAATAATCTTGGTACGATGGATCTCGCGACTTTCAACGCTAAAGAGGATCTTATCTCTCCTAACATGAATAAAACATTTATTTGACACCTGTCAGACTGGAGATATTATTCGGGACACGTCCAAAACGCAGCTTGCTGCGATGATTCTCAAGTAGGGGGGGTAATTTGCCTGGAAAATAGATTTAAATGACACGGTTGGGATAGCTCAAACAGGCCTTAAGGTGTCGACTGTTTAGATATTTAATAAAAGGTTGTTATGTAGTGGATGTTAAGGGAATTTTATTGAAATTAATGGAGGAAAAAAGGAAATTACAGAAAAGTTACATCTGTTGTGTTGCAATAATTAATTTGATTGTAGTTTTTCATATTAATTTCATACAATTTAGTTGGATTTTGATGCGTGGTGTAATAGTTCAGAAAATATTTCTGATGTCTTGTGAATAAAGTTTCTCAGGTAAGTTAAATCGTATAAATTGTCTAAATGGTTAATAAACAAATGTACAAATTTACCCATCAATGATAGTTTAGAAGTAGAAAATTTACTAAACTTTGTAAATAAGGTAAATAATATCGAATTAGAAGGTGGAGAAATGGTTTCTTGCATTAGGAAATTAGATTTTTTTGCAAAAATCAAGAAAATACATATTTTAATTTCAAGATTATAAAAAATGTGTAATATAAGAAAATAATTTTCTCGCAATGTTATTTGTATTAAATAAATATTTTCTTGGGGTTAGAAAGTCAAAGAAATCCAAGACAGAAAGATCTTTCTTTCAAGCAAATCATTTAATTTTAAGTTAAGAAAATATACATATTACATTAACCGGTATATTTTGAAAATGTTTACGATGTACGTAGATTATATCATTGTATGGGTAAGTATCGCATTTGTATTCCGGTTGCTGTCGCTACTTTCTAGGACGGTATTATTATATCTCTTGGCACTAGGTAGCGCCAGGAAATATTTCAGCGCTATTTTTGAAGATTAGTGGCATAGACTGAGAGACGAACAGCAATGTGGACAGAAGCAAAAAGCGTCAGCGCTTTTCTCTTTTCACATTGATTTTTGCCGGGAATTCCATCAATACCATGAGCTATATATCAGCATAATTTTGGTTATTGTTTCTAGGCACTTTTTTCATATGTACTACATTAAATTCACTTTTGTTTGAACATTATTTTGTAGATAACCTCTACTTTAACCTTTTTAAAATCACAAGCAATGAGAATAATTTACTGTATTATGTACGGATATGTTGTACCTTTTTAAACAAGGCAAGTGGATAATGCGGATTTAGATAATATGCATTTCAAGAATTCTAAGTAAATAGATGCTTTATTTTAAGAAAATGAAATTATTGATTTATGAACATTACCTAAACGCTTTCTGGAATTAAGAAAACTATTTACCATCCTTACGAAAATATTGTTTTATGTTATAACGGCCGTTTACTAAGAATCCCTCTCTTCAAGTTTTGTGCAAGATTTTCTTGAATCAAGTTAACAAATGTCTTAAAGAAAGAACTACAATTATTTCATTACAAGTATATACTTCTCTTAAGCAGAGAAACAAACGCTAAGAAAATATTTCTTTTTATTTAAAACAGTAATTGTATTGTGGATAATGAAAACGGTAATTGTTTTGAATTGAGGCGGACAAGTAAACGTTTCTCTGCGTGTACCGATCCCAGAAAAAAATAAAATACTTGGTCGAGTTTTTAAAACTTAATAACATTGATGATGTCAAAATTGTGGAATATAATCGATTTCAAATAGTATTATGAGCTAGAACTAGAAGGTACGGCGATGGGAAATCCACTGTCAACTAGAAGTGCAAAAAGAACTGTGTTTGCGACAAGCAGATGTATTCTACATCAAAAGAAATACTGAAAATTGCAATGGATTTTCAGAAAAACTTTCATCTTCCATACCTCTGAACTAATGACGTATATTACATGCACACAGGCAGCTCTCTATGTATTCTTTTAACATAAATACGTTTGCATCAGGTTCTTCACTATTTTATACGCACCCAGAATATTTTGCGATGAAGTCTGTTAATTTTTATTTGATTTTATAATGACTCAGCTTGATGGGAAAATTAAACATCTGCACCTATGTTGCCATGTACCAGGAGGGCAAAACAAAAATTATACAATGTTTAAATTTATTCACTACATTGTTCGTAGAAATCACATTTCCCATAAGGGGGACATAAGGGATACATGGAATGTGACAAAAATATGGGTTTGGATTAATGTAAAAGCAAGACAAAACTACGTAATGATTGGTACGAACTGGTAAGAATTTCTTGTGAAGAACCATCACTGTTTGCGGTAATCGAAGTTCAACAATCTATGGTTAAACAATGGCCAAACTTCCTCCACGGAAAATTTATGCCAAAATGTCTGTTTGCAATTCAAAGCTTCAAAGAATTTAAATGCCAGAAGAAGAATTCTCGTTTAGTGAGTTATCGGACAATATACAAGAGCTTAGCAAAGCAATCTTCCAGAATTTCTCGTGACGCTTAATTCAAAATTCGAAACTGTTAAACTTACAGTAGAGCAGTTTTTTTGCAAAATGGTAAAATTTAGGTCATTGTATATAGTTTTAGAATTTCGATGCGAATCCAAATTTGCGGTAAGATAATAGACATTCCATTTAAAATAAGAAAGTTGACACCTGCTTCCGGCATAACCAGAAGTAATACGTCTTCAAAGATCAACCTTATAAGGTGATCATTGAAAGCAGTACTGAGTGGGCATCCGGTGAGACTCAAAGCAAAAGAGGTAACCTGGAATGGAACACGGACTGCTCGAGAATAGAAGGTGTTGGAACAGGTATAGGCATTAATGGTCCTAACTACCACCTAAAAATGCCTAGAGGACCCCACACCAACATATTTCAAGCAGAAATCTCTGCTTTAAACCTGTGCGCTATAAAGAACCTCGAGAAAAGGATACGAGGCGCAACTATAAATATATGCAGCGACGATTAAAGCAACCGGGACGCAATAACCACGTTACTTCGCGATGGGTACCAAGCCACCAAGGGGCCGAAGGAAATGAAAAGGCAGATAAGTTGGCCAAAGAAGTGGCGAACATGCCCTTCATTGGTCCTAACCCCTTCTGCGGTCTCCAAAAAAAACACATAAAACAAGCAATTAAAGCATAGAAGGCATCGTACTGGGAAAATGTTCCAGGACGAAATCAGGCGAAAGCACTCATATCAGGCTCGCCAAAGATAGCAAAAATAGCGCTATGGTTCAGCAAAATGGACCTTAGATTACTGGCAGGATTTCTGACAGGGCATATAGCCCTAAAATATCACTTATTTAAACTACGAAAAGCTGAAGATCAAATCTGTCGTCTGTGTCAAGAAGATCTGGAGACGGCAGAACACATCTTATGTAAATGTGTTGCCACTGGTCGCACACTACGCCAACATTTCAGTAGGTCATTTCTTGTACCTACTGAACTGAAGGAAGGGGATCCTAGAATAGTACTAAGGTTTATTAAAAGCCTCCAACTATTCTAACACACACCAAGAGCATTTTGTTACAATAGATCTATTAAGGACGCAGTGATTAAAGGCATCTGTGCCATGGCCCGACTATAATAATAATAAAATATGTCTTCAAAAATGTTTGAAATATTCTTCGTATAATCGAATATCTACATTCGCAAAATATCGATTTTTTTCTTACTTATCGAAATACCTTTGCCCTAACCTCAAAACTCCATACCTTGTATATTGAGACTCTTAGTACCTAAGACCCCTTTTATATTCGGATATAAGTAGGTAGATACTTCTTCTCTCGTTCTAGAACTTCATCTATTTTTTCGCAATTGTAATCATCAAAAAAATCACATACAGTAACCAAAAAGATGGAAAAAAACGAAAGACCCTAGTAAGTAATATAAGGGTATAAGTATAATGGCAATAACGCCAGTCGGTAGCACGAACTTCACACGCTTCTTGAGCATTTTCTGCAGCGACAGCGGCGGTTTCTCGGTCTCCTACTCGCGAGCGTCAACGGTATGAATGAAATAGAAGAAACCCAGGGTGGCTGGTGGTGGTATTGTTGATAGCTATCCCTGGTTGTCCTGGTAACGCAGATTAACGTACCGCGTACCCGATGTCTATTTTGTACAGTCGCCGGCAGAAATCGGATCCAATCATAGTACACTCCGCGTTAGCAACGCCGAGGTAAAGGCTCGTTCACAACGGATCGCTCGCGAGGTGTAGAAAGATTGATTTTTTAATTTTTTATTGTTTTTTTCGAATTGATTGAATTGGATTGGGTTTTTAAGGAATGTTTTTAGTGAATGTTGCTGTTTTAATAAGTAGATTTTGGGGATATTTTGATATATTTTGTTATATTTTAGTTTAATAATTTCCCAATAGATGTAGTAGCGATCGATCAGATAGAATAATTCTCTCACATTTCTTTAAATTGTGTAATCGTTTTGTATTTTGGTTAGTGTAATATCTTAAAATGGACAAAGCGAAGCTATAACATTAATATTCATGTCTTTCTTTCTTTCTCCCAACCTATTTGCACTTTCAGGCGTTTGACTTGGGTTAGTTTTATGGGTTTTCATTCATCAATCTCTTCCATTCTTTTCTATTTTCTGTCATTATTTTCATCCCCTCTAGTGTCTTCTTTTTTATTTTTCTCTCGTTTGCTACTTGCTGTATCCATCATTTCCTTGGTCTGCCCTATTTTCATTTTGCATTATTCTATGTTTCATGTACTTTTCTTGTTATTCTCTCTGGTTGCATCCTCATCAAATGTCTCATCCCCATTGCGTTTATTCTACTGCTATGTTTTTTCTGTATTGTTCAATTTTCACTTGTATACTATTTCCAAATCTGAATTTTTGCATTTCTGGTATAAACGTTGCTAGTTCTTCCCCCAATTCCTTTTCTAGAAATTGTCTTAGTCTTTTCTCTACTGTTCTCGTGTAAGTTTTAAAGCAAACGACAAATATATTGCTCTATAATCTTCGAAGCCTGCGTGTTGTCCTTTTTTGTATATTGGCATTATTAAATTATTTTGCCAGTCTTTAGAGATTTCCTGTCATTGCCAAGCCTCACTATGTATTTTCCATAGCCAGTTTATGCCTTCTTTTCCTGTGTATTTTACCATTTTCGGTTCTATATTATCTTATCCTCCTGCTTTCGGTTGGAATGACTACATAATACATGTTAATGTTGTCTTATAGATGTTATATTTATATCTTAAAGAGATGTAAAATATAACAGAATTTACGGCAATGAAACTGATTCATTTGCTAACTTCACAACGTACAACTAACGTGCGAAAATTTAAAAATATCTACCTCTAAATCAATGATATATTTTTTTTATCTCAATTTTATTGTAAATGTTAAAATCTATGTAGAGTACAGAAATATTACAAATTTAATGTTATAATAGCATAGAATAAGATCAAAGCTGAAAAGGATAAGTTTCGTTTCAAGTTAAAACAGAACGAGCCACAAAACTGGTAGTACGAGCTTGTGCCGCTAGGTGGCCGCGGAGATAGAGCCGTCACTGGGGTGTTAGGGGAAGGGGCGGTCATGCATATAGATTAGCTGTTTTACCGGGTTGATGCTGGCTTTACCATCGTTGCACACGCTCATATATACGTATACACACCATAGATATACATACGTATAGATTATATATTTGTGGATATATATTTATTGTTAGATACATATATGTATATTATATATTCGTCTCTTTCTCTTATATCTATCGTTGTAGAGGTATCCAATACAATATTCCTTATATATATTTGGACACAATACGTCCTTAAACGTACACAAATACCTATACATATTGTATGTAAGAACATACCTTCCTAGTGTAAGGTCTATATGTAGTAGTCGGGTTATAAGTGGTTCTTCTTTGTCTAGTTCTCTTCACGTGAAAGGCGAAATAGGTGTCAGCTACCAGAAGAAGGCTCTTCGTCTTTTACGGTCCTATACCGTTGATTGTGTAAAAGACAAGGAGTGTATATGGTGATGATGGCTTTTAATGCTGGTACGTTTGAGATGCATAGAAATTGGAAAATATGTTGAGTGTATTCTGGTTTCTACTCAGGAATAGTTGGTGTCATAGTGAATTAGTTCTTGGGATGTTTTGCCGATGGTTTAAGGAATTGGGCGTGGAAAAGATGTAAAATGTATAAAGTAAGGAAGGTATACAAAAAAGCAACAAATATGCAAATTGGTTGGCGCTTATATGTCATTAGCTAGACTTTCCTTGTGGGAAATCGATTGAATTTGAGAGAACGGATTTCTATGACAGGAACGCCAGGCTAATACAACATATATTGCATCTTCTTTCTAATGCAGGCAATAAAAGAAAGTTGTGGTGTTTTCAAGAATAGGTAATGATGTAAAGAAAAGAACAATGTGGTGGACCGTGGAAGTAGAAAAGGCGGTATAAGAAAAGAAATAACTATGGAAATAGTACTTAACTCACAGAAAACAAGAAAACTACGACAAAAACAAGGAGAAATGTATAGATGTAAAAAAGGCAGTAAAAGAAAGTAAAAGAAGTATTGGTCCTTGCATTCTACCGTAAAATGAAGGTTTTCTGTAGCCCACCATTTACACTTCTGTGAACTTACTGTTTCATTTGCTGAAAATGTTGCTTCATCGGTCCATAAATTAATAATTTATAGGAAACCGTAAATTTTCGTCATACTCTCCTTGAAACCACGCAGAAATCTCTCTTTTGTTTGAACATATAATCTACGTGGATCTAATTCTATCTATTATTTTTCGACGAAGAAAATTGGTACTCTGGAATATTTTTATTTCAAAAAAGAACTGATACAGTATAGAAAACTTAAATATGTATGGCATGGTCATCTTCCAAACAGTCACAGATAAGTTCAGTTTCTTCAATGTACTGTGTTTCTTTGTAAACTTCCTTGTAAGACACGTAAAACTGATTTTCATCGAACTTAAAGACAGGTTTCCAATATATAATTGCCAGTCCGTATTTAACGTACGGACCTTCCCAACTTTTTAATAAAATCTCTTATATTCTTCAGCGTTAACGATGACATTTTGTTTCTTCAATATCTTTTCTGCACGGCCAAAAATGCCATCGGCTGGTAAGTTGGAATGGCCTCTTACAGGGAAATGCAAAATCAAATTATTGACAGAAGCTTGGCCTTCGGTTCTAAGCCAAAATGTCAAAATCTTGACAACGTGGGCATTTTCATTTTGTCCTCCACAGCCATCACAAGATAAACGTACTGACTACATTCTCTAGATTGTGAGCCAACAAACCTGATCCAATTTCCGCAGAGCCACGACCTGATTTTCGGTCTAGGTGTAAAGAAACGTTTTTTTTTTTTATTAAATAGGACACCATGCATACATATATCGAATTTATCACATGGATATGTCTTCTTTTGTGATATTGTGTATATTACAGATATTTTTAATATGAGTGGATATGTCCTGTTTTGACCGATATATTAAATTTAATTTTCAAATGTGGACATGTCTGATTTTGACTGAACTGTCGATATTCAAGCCCAGATTGCCATGGGATAGAACTGACTTTGAACATTTCTGAGCACTGTAGGTGACAGAAACAATCAAGAACACTACGAAACCGTATCAAACTAAATTTTGCATGAACTCTTCTCAATTGTCAAGAATTGTATTCAGTAATTTTTTCCACAAGTTATCAAACGTTAGATCCTTATTTCATCCACAAACATCTTCAACTCCCCTACATTTCTACAAACAATAAAAAATACTACGAACCCAAAACAAAATCAACCCTTAATATTCGCGTATTTCACCACCCTCAACCACCTTCAACAACCTCTCCCTTCTTTATAACTAATTCTCGTTATCAGGTGATGTAGTTTATCGTTCACAGTCAGTACCATCACATACAATTACATCACGACCGCCCGGTTTTGAACAATACGAAAGCCACCCCCGATTTGCGAGTAGATAGGAAGCCCCCCTACTGGGTACCCACCCTCTCTTGTAGGATCCCGGTTTGTATGTAAGGACAAGGGAATATGCCGGGAAAACGTTGCCGGGGGGGCTGCAAAACGACAACAGAAAACATCTAATAGCTGTTGTTGTAATCGTAAAAAGACAGAGGTAATGTAATGGCATGTATACAATGATTGCTGAAATATTCTTTATTAATTTAAGGGGCACTTGTTCAGAGAGATGTAAATTGTCGAGTATGATTGCTAGAACTGTTTCTTTCTGGCCAAAAGAAATGCATTTGTTAGAAAATATTTGCTTGAGGATGATGAATATACTAAATGAAAGATTACTGGCAGATTTTCTTGCCAAAGGGAAACCAAATTTCTACTTCATTTCTACATACATGTGTCAAAGGGAGAATTGCATGAAAGTAATCTAAGAACACTCTGAGAAACTAACAAACACTCAAAGCAAGTTGATAGCAGAACTTCACGATGGAAAGATTGAAAAAACAAGAAAAGAGAGCGATAACGCGCTCATTATATATACAGTGAGTTCATTTGAAAACTTCCCAGGCAGCCTACATCTGAAACCAATAAAATTATTAAAAAATGCAAAGACAGGTCAATTTTTAATTAATATATCATAATACTAAACTTACACCCTTAAGCCTCCACCACACCCAACATAAAAATCTTAAATGGGATGATATCATATGTCACACATCGTTAGAAAGGTATTTTCATTACGAAATTGCTCAATGCTACAAAAGATAGATCCCTTTCACTAATATTTCACATAGATTTTCACACCTATTGACATCTTAAACCAAAACATCACCCATATCAAAACAGCAAAGATCCACAGTCAACACAACAATACTGAACAAATATGGTTGCTGTTTTGCTTCACCCAATCCATTCCAAATACAAATGGTATCACCTTACATGCAGCTCACATACGTATCTTGGTGAATTTCCATCGTATCATGGTAAAACCTTTAACACGCCCCATAGCTAATCCATTGCCAAAATAACGAACGCATATCACCCTACACATACCACGAACAAAAGAAGATCGCCCGGCATTTAATGCGTGTGGTCTACCTTCTTCGTGTAACCACACCATTGTCGCTAGTGTCAAACAAATTTTCAAGCTCGGGTGATCTCTTGTTCATACTGTGGAGAATCGTAGTAAACCTTAGACTGGATTATCCCTGTTATACAGCCCTTTGCGATCTGTGATCGACTTTATACCTACCTGAGAAGTTGGTGGTGAACGTTTCGAGTTTGTTCCGCATTTGGTTCTCTTTATACTCGCATTTAATAGCTGCTATACTTTTAAAACTACCCCCGAAGCTGCATGTAGGTATAAACATTATCACCTGTTTCTATTTTGGCTTTAAAGTCGGGACACGGTGCGTTAAAATAGTATCATAGTAGGCCGGTAACGTATACGAGAACATTATATCACCACAAACGTAGTAGGCCGTGAAATAGATCCGTCGCGTTTTTGAGGGTCGCAGAAGGCAACTGTCGAGGGAAAAGGATGGAGAGAGGTGGTCGTAGGGAATGAGTAGCGAAGATAGAGAACATTGCGGCGGCTGCAAGATGTCGTGAAAGGAATTAAGTTGGAAATTTCACACGGGTTGGTTTCCCAAAAATGTAAGAAGAGAAAGGAGTTTGATGCGGGATTTACATTTTCTCTAATTACATTGCAATTATTAGCATTTTTTTTCGTGAAAAATATATTCATAATTTACTGTATCCGCCCAATCACAAATACCAATCCAAAAATCACTATTTTGCTGATCCAATGATATTTTTAATGATAATTGACAGCCAAATCTATCTGGCCATATTGCTTCTTTACTTTTTTCAACGTATGCACTTCGTACAAGTAGGAACCGATTAATTTGTGTTAGAACTGATGAATTAACGTTAAAATGGATACTAGCAGCGATGAAGAAGATTGTACTTACTTCAGCGGAAATACTCCAAATGACTCAAACAACAATCGAGAATCTTCTCCCTGCAAAATCCAGGAAGGCCGACGAGTCTATATGCAAATCATTTATGGAATTGCGTGATCGTAAGGAAATCAGTTCTTTCTCCGAGAATGTGATATTAGCTTACTTTGGGGAATCATCGCCAATATGTAAAGCGTCTTTACTATGGACGAATCATTCAATACTAAGAAATACACAAGAAATTCGTCACAATATTAAGCTAGACACATATGGAAAGTTAAGAGCATTTCTCAAGCGAAATGATGAGTTATCAAGCAAAAACCTTCACTTCAGAACAAATAAATAGGTTTATTAAAAATTACGATGACCAGAAATATTTTATCTACCCAAAATTTATGGGTATTATGGGAACCTGTAGGTGTAATGAATTAAAAGAAATGCATATTGGGAATCTTCAAGATTTTACATCAACAATATTAGAAAATGTGCCAAATACAAAGAACAAAGTAGTCCGCAGCTTTACAATAACAGAGAATGTCTATGTAATTGTGAAAAAATACGTCTTTCTGCGTCCTTCCTCCTTCTTCTTAAAGTATCAAAAGGGAAAGTGCACCAGTCAGAGAATTGGCATCAATAAGTTCTTAGCGATGGGGAAACAAATTGCCACCTTCTTAAATCTTACTAACCCAGGACTGTACACAAGACACTATTTTCGTAGATCTTCAGCTACCTTGCTAGTGGATGCAGGAGATGATATCGTAGATCTGAAAAGACACGGGGATGACAGTCAACTGCAGAAGGTTACATAGATGATTCTATGAAGAATAAGATGGACACATGTCAAAAAATTTTACGATCCTTGTAAACTAATTCAACCATTAAAACTACCAATAAGAATTTAACAATAGACATTACCACTCTATCTTTTAATACTACTAACTGCACAAATTTTAAGACACATTATATATTACGAAAAGTCTTCCTTTTTCTTCTTCATCTTTGTTCTTCTGTCTTTTCAGGCGTCGAATTGGGACTTCATGTACCCTTCAACCCATTTCTTCGATTCTTCTCTTTCACTTGCCAATCTTCTCATTTCCTCCAGTATCTTACCTTCCTTTTTTGTTGGTATTGTTCTTTATCTCTTTGTGTTTTGGTTTGTAGGTATTTTCTCCATGCTGCCTTCTTTTCTTTCACGACAGCTTTTACTTCTTTGTTCCACCGTCTTCCTTTTATTGCTTTTATTTATTTTTTTTCCCGTCCCCAGATTTCTGTAGCCTTACTGTATACCGTTTCCCTGAAATGTGTACATCTCCTCTCACCAATCATCATTCTGTCCTTTTAATCTTTGGAACTCTTTATCTATTCCTTCTCGATATTTTTTTTCTGATTTGTTCGTTTTTGAATTCACTTATGTAGTATTTTATTTTTTCTTCTCTGCCCAGTTGTTCTATTTTCCATAGTGCTGCTGCCAATCTATGATTTGTAGTCATTTCTGCTTCTCTATTTGTTATTGTATTCTGGAGTTCATGTGTTAGATTAGCTGTGTATACAGTATAGTCTATCACACTTTTTGCCTGTCTTTCTTGTACTATACGAGGTGTGGCAATTAAATAACCGGACTGGTGCTACTATCGGTAAACAGCGAGCACGCTACGGCAGGTTTGAACATGTCTGTGCTTGTAGATACTTCCGCCACCTTGAGCTCGATGGGCACGGTTGTACGTCGCTCAGTCTCGTTGTAGCAATCGTCCTTACGCTAGCGTCGCGTCGGAAAAATGCAGAGTGTTCAGATCGAGCAACTAGTTAAACTCAAATTTCTTATGAAACTGGGAAAAACTGGGGTTCTAACTACTCTTCGTGAACGAGTGAGAAGACGAAGACCCGATTTGTGGAAGAGCAAATCCCGGTTGCTCCACGAAGACAATGCGCCAGCCCATTCCGTCTTATCTGTGAAGGCGTTCTTTGCGAAATCCGGCATCACCGTGTTAGACCACCCACCGTACTCGCCCGACCTGGCCCCCTCTGACTTTTTTTTTATTTCCTAGCGTAAAATCGGAGCTTAAAGGGACAAGATTTGACAGCGTGGAAGCGGTGAAAGCGAAAGCGACGGAAGTTTTCAACAAACTGACAGAAACGGACTTCCAGCACTGCTTTCGACAGTGGAAAAATCGTATGGAGCGTTGTAGGGATCGGCAAGGAGAGTACATTGAAGGGGAAGAATTTTGTAACGTAATTGGTGATCAATAAAATGCTTTGTAGTACCAGTCCGGTTATTTAATTGCCACACCTCGTATATGTTTATTTAGCTTCTATTTCTTGGTAGTAGAACGTGTTTCCTATTCTTAGGTTGTTTGAGATACAAAAATCCATCATTCTTTCACCATTTTTGTTGGATATATCTTCCCCATGTATTCCTATTATGAAAAGTAAAAATTATTTAAATGTATTATGTAGGGACGGTTTCGTGGCTGGAAGATCAACAGTCACAAATTTAATAAATATTACTCAATTCATTTCATTTGTAATTGATCATCGTCAGCAAGTTGATGTTATTCATATAGATTTCTTAAGAGTATTTGACTTTATCTACCACAATTTTCTTCATGTTAAACCTCCTTTCAATTTCCTTCCTGTTGTTACCTTTCAAAAATGTAATAATTTTCCGTTGGATTTTTCAAATTTCGAAGCCGACGTAACGATTGAAATTCACTTATTTTAACTCTTCATCTTTGATCATTTCCTATTAATCGCTTTTTTTAATTGCACTTCCTAAACTACATAATTCAGCTTCTAAATTTATTGCGAACATAAACAATCAAAAAAAGAAAAGCTATTTTAATAGATTCCTAATCTATTCCCCAAGAAATATTTTTTCCCATAAACGACGATAATAATTATACAATAACTCTCTATGAATATCTGGATAGACATAGAACCTTATATGTGGGATTGATAGTCCTTATAGAGAAAGATTAACGAACTATGCAGATCGCTGAAATGAAGGGAAAGGGAACCTAATAGCCATGCCGTATAAAATTTGTAAACGGGTCCCTCATTATCCGCCAATTAAACGCAGTTATGTCGCACAACAGCGTTCAGCGTTGCTTTCATAAATTTGACCGCGTTGACACCCATTCTGGCGACAGTCCACGCGACTTTTTGGCCAAATTGCTCTAATAAATCTGCGTCTATTTTATTCGCGGAACGAAAAAGTGCCGGGCGTAATTTCGGCGTAACGGATGCTGGTAAATATTTGGTTTCCTGTGGGCACAATTAGGTTGATCTATTTAGCGATTTTGATCATGATTAGTTAGGTTAGTTATAGTAGTGGAGCATCTTCTTAATAAATTATCCGTTATGCAAAGGGTAGTAGCTTAAATATATTGCAAGAGCGCTTGTATCTGCCATTCGTAACATAAAACATGATAAAAAGTAAAACTATATGAATGAAATTACAAAAATTGTTTTTAGCGATGTCATTGATTGATTGATTGATTGATTTTCTACCAGAGCAGGGCTGGTCTTTACATCCCTAACACTGAAGCTTAATAGCTTATTGTATTATTCCTGCTTCGGTTTTGTTTTACTTAAACAGGTTAGTTCCCGCAATCAGGTTTAACAGCCTATGTAGTAAATCTTTCTCCATTGGTAGTTCAATTGTGCTTCGCATAGCGAATCTGCGTTGAGCTAACGCTGCACATTCGAAAATAATGTGAAAGGCTGTTTCCTCCTCCTCATTGCAAAGTCTACATAAGGGCTCATCTTTGTAGATCCCTATCTTATGCAAGTGGCCTCTCAAACAGCTATGTCCTGTTAATAGACATGTTGCTGCTCTAAGCTGTATCTTGTTTAATTCAAGCAGGTCAGCAGTCAGATGTTGCGACGGTCTTCCCATCATCCGTTTGCTGTGCTTTTGTCCAGCTGCATGTTTCCAATTTAATTGGTGTTGTGTTATAATCCACTCATTAATTGCACCACGCACTGCACTCTTGGTAATACCTAGACCCGGTTCAGGGCCCATATAATTCATTTTTGAACCTTCCCTCGCTAGCTGGTCTGCAATTTCATTGCCCGCTATGCCCCTGTGCCCTGGCACCCACACCAGTGTGACCTTGTTGTGTTTAGACAGAGCCATTAGGGTTTGCAGGCACTCCCATACTAGTTTGGAGGTTATGCGATAAGATGCTTAACCTCCAAGGATGCGGATGTCATAGAATTGCAAGTACTTCCTTTATTGTCAATAGCATATACTAAGAGACCAACTTAGTTGAGATAATGAAATTATTATTGATATTAACTCCATTTAAAATCTACAAATATCATATGTTGTTTGTAACAAATAATTTTTTGATTTAGTTTAACAATCAAAAAGCAATATTTTCACATCTGGTAGCCAGGAAAGTTACATTAAAGGTCTTGAAAACCATGTACCATGAATCAAAAACTCGGCATGGTGAAACATAAAATTTATGAAACCGAAGAAATTTAAAATCTTGAACTGCTTCAATCTGCGTGACATATGTAGCGTAACAAGTGTTTCATCTTAATGTACCATACTGTAGTCGAGACCACACAAGGCTATTGAAAAAAGTGACAAATTAGTAAAATTCTTGAGGAGGGCCTCATTGTTTATATGGTACTGAAGCCTCTGCTCGTGTTTCCTGGCAAAACTCTGGATCTCCTCTTTAATGGTGGACATTTTCAGGTCCCTACGAAGGTCAGAGTTTTTAATATACCAGGGCACGTCCACTAGTGCCCGTGGCATTTTATTCTGGAATTTTTGATTTATTTTTTAATTGTTTTGCCAGCATACCTCTACAATTGAATATCATATGTCCATATCGGGTTTAATATCTGTTTGTTGAGCATAATCTTATTTTTCGTGGATGGTTTACATTTTCTATTCATAAGCCAGCATATCTGTTTGCATTTTAGTGTTAATTCTTCAGATTTTTTCTTTACATGCTCTTTCCATTTCAGTTTTGCATCTAGGTTCATTCCCAGATACTTAGCTGTATCGGCGTACGGTACTACTACGTTATTTAGTACTGTGAGCTGATTTACAATACTTTTGTTCATAAAATTCACGTGTATAGATTTACTTTTATTCAGGGTTATTCTCCATTTTTTTAGTCCATTCATATATTTTCGTTGTCGCCTGTTGAAGTTCCTTTTTCCGTCGGCAAAGGTTGCCAATTTTACATTTGTCTCTTGGAATTCCTGCCCCCACATCCCTAAACTCTGAGTATTGGCCTGCTTGTCTAATTTTGAACATTCTATGGCTTAGGTATGACGTGCGGAATAAAGGTTTTTTAATGCCGAAAACGACCGTTCGACATCTAGCGATGTTATATTTGCATATTTAAAACAATCTTTGAAACAACTTAATGCATCTTCACACGCACCTTCACAAATTTGTCTTAATATAAGAAAATCGGAGTCTTTCTCTAAAACACTTTCAAATTTTCGTATTACACACCAATTTGTTCCGCCTTCTACAGCGCATAACTGTGCGTGAACATCATTCACAATTTGAACAGAATCCACTACCGACATCCAAACATTTTGGAATTTTTCTATTCCCTCCGCTAGTCCGAAGTAATTATTGTGAATAGTTTGTAAATCTATTTTAACCTATCTTTAAATATTCCCTGGCTTTTCTTGATTGCTGTAGCTCCTGTCGGATTGCATTTTAAAACTACCTTCTTTACTTGATCAAAGTATTTGTTGTAATAAAACGCAGCTTGCAACCATGTTCCTCAACGTGTAACAATCGGCTGCTGTGGTTCACGTAAATCAGGACACAGTTTGTGAAATAGTCGGGTACGTTTCGGGGACTTTAGAAACACTGCCTTTGTACTGGCAATCAATGCATTTACTAGTGGAAAACATGTAGGAATCGTTTGTGCCGCAAGATTTAGAGTATGGATTTTACACGTTACATGTAAGAAGTTACCACTGTGTTCTTTAAGAGATCGGCCCAAAGAACGCATGCTTGCGGCACCATCACTCATAAACATTAAAAGTTTCTTAATTGAAACTTCAAATTTGTTCAACGAGTTCGACACCACCTTTATAATCTCATCGGCAGTACAATTTATAACTCTTTTGGAAGCAAGTAAGAAGGAGGATGACGATCGATGTGGTTCCATTGTATGTACCATTACATTAACCACAGAATGTTTTTGACGATCTGTTGTTTCGCCCACACACAACCACCAATTCCATTTTCATTCTTTTTTCTATATGTTCACGAGTAAATGGCATTACATTTCGTATCAATGTCCGACTAGGTAATTTACAGTCCGCATATTTATTCCAGAAGGAGACAAATGCTTCTTTGTCTAGTAAACGAAACGATAGATTACATAAAGTAAGAGTAACACATAAATCAAATGTAAATTTTTCTTGGTCTCGTATGCAACTTTTTGCAGAAGAATGCTGTTTGCTTTCGATGTGACGTTGACAATGGCTTCTGGACCAACACATTAAAGGGATTTTACAAACTAGACATTGAATTTTAGCGCCATCAAAAATGAAGTCCGGCATGTCCACTATAAAGTTTTTAACTGTGTCTGCCATTGGTCGTTTTCGCGACGTACCTAACTGCGACATTTTTAAAGCAAACATAAGCGTACAATTACGAAATAAGTTACGACAGCCTACATATACACAGAACTACTCGCGTACAGCATCGATTTAGTACTGACGCTGTGAACGCGTGAAATAAATAATCGCCGACTCCGCACCACATATCTACTACACTGACTGTTACCGCTGTTTGCCCAGACTAGTCATCAAAATATATGATAGACGCTGTTCCCTACTTAGGAAAAGGCACTAAAACAGGAGGTCAGCCTCTTGCTAACCATTACGTAAAAGATTTGACGAAGTCCATTCGTGGTAGCAACAGACGATGGTTACTGGTTTACTTCGATAGATGTAGCTGGCGAACTCTTACAATTTGACAATTTTCGGAACAATAAGGGGAAAGAAATCAGCAAACGTTCTGCTTTTGTTGTCCTACATGCCCAAACCAAAAATAAAATTGTATTACTTTTGTCAACAGGAACGAGCAGAAGTTTCATCCGAAAGAGGAAAACCTGCAATGGTACAAAATCATAATGAAACGAAGTCAGTGGTAGATAGATGCATTTGACAAATTATGCTCTTCAATGTCATGCAGCAGAAAAAACACAAAGATGGACATTATGCATATTTTATAGCATGATAAATACTGCTTTTATCAACTCGTACGTCATTTATTGCCATAATACATTGACAAAAGGGGAAAAACCCCTCCAAAGACACGAATTCATGATAGAATTAAGCCACAAATTAGGAAAGATGGAACACTGTTTAAAAACTCCAAATTTACGTCACTATCCTCGTGAAAATATTAACGAAATATTGAAAAATACCGTGCACAAACAAAGAAGCGTTCCTCCTGAAAATACAGAACAATATGCTTTTACTATACTAGTAAATTAAGGAGAATGACGATAATTTACTGTCAACAGCGCAAAAGACCATACTGCGGACGACATCGAGGTCATGTATGTGCTCAATAGACCACGAAGTTTTAAATCTTGGATTTTGTTTTGTACTTCATTCTAATAATAGGAGATTGACGGGCTGTAGATATCTTGAACATGTTTGTTACATTACTGCGATACAATAAGTTTTTGCTTGAGTAATATTCAATAAAAACGTTGGTAAAATGACACAAATCAATCCAATAGCATGCTAGTGTTTTTTTAAATTTGTATGTTTTGGTTATCAAAGTGTTCTGTTCTTGGATTTTAAAGTACTTGGTTTTGAGCTGGACCAAAAAGAGTTTCTACGTCTGAATTTTTGATGGCTTCATTGTTTATTAATCTTCCTACATGAATTCTTTTTTTTTCAAATTTACACACATACTCTTCGCCATTTAGATGCATATATTCAAATAGAGAATTATCCAAATCCAAAGGATAAATTCGAATATACCAGGATATATTATCGTGGTGTTAAGGGGTAGATTACGCCAAGGTCCCTGGACACCTCTACGCCTTATGCCACGCAGATTGTGCGTCCCAATCCCGATCGCAAAGACCCAGCCCATGTGTACATTGATGCTTTTGGTTATCCCTGTTTCTATTGTTGTCCTACTACACTACAGCGTGTTCATCGCGATAGATACTGAAGGAGGATCGAACACATCGTCGCTTCTGGAGTTGGTTCATATACAAACACGTTTCATTCTCGCTGAGGGTGAGCTTTTGGATGGAGGAATCGTCCCGCGGGACTCCTCTGAACTGGTCGGAACAGTCTGTGTTGCCTAGCATGGATCTCCCTCGATATTCGGTGTACAGTAAGGGATAATGAAAATGTCCGATCTAAGTTGCAGTCTCAACAATATGGTGGTGAAATACAACACGTATTTTTTTTTAATTTGAAATACTTTGTGTTTAATTTTACGTAATATTTTTTGGTACAATTAAGAAACAAGTTCAAAAAGGTTTTATTTTCCGCCTTGCATTATCATTACAAAATATATGCTTTTTACGGGTTAAAAGTGCAATTCTACCAACTGTTTTGATGTCACAATTAGGCGATTTTGATTAATTTGAGACTGATGATCTATTAAATTGCTGTATTTGACTTTAGAACTTTTATGATAGTTTTACGATGACGTGTCAACATGAAAAATGCATCACTTTTCTCTGAACTAAATTAAATAATTCAGAAACGATTTGGTCGAAATAAAGTGACACATCTCTGATACATTACATCTTTATTAAAAAGAGCAAATAATGATTGATAAAATACGAGGCACGTTCAGAAACTAAGTTCTGTTTGGTAATAAAGAAGGAAACGAGTACAGATACAGAAAAACTATTTATTGCAAAACAAAATTCCACACTTTAAACTATCTTTCTAAATAGCTCCCACAATTTTCTAGGCACTTGTCTTAGTGTAGTACAAGTTTTTGTATGCCTTCCTCATAAAACGTTGCCGCCTGTGTTGTCAACCATGTGGTAACACGTTCTTTGAGCACTTCGTTGTTGAATTTTTGACCACTAAGGAACGTTTTTAGGTGCAAAAAGAGATGGAAGTCGATAGGGGCGAGCTCAGGGCTGTACGGAGGGTGGTCAAAGTCCTGTAAGAGTTGTTGCGTCATATTCGCAGTGTGAGGTCGGGCATTGGACCCAGTTGACTAGTGGTCGTTTGTAAAATCTTAAGACGATACCCATATACTTGATGGACTTACCATTAATCTATCAATCAAAACCAATTATCAAGTAAAACGTATTGGTGGATAACCGACGCCACCACTGCTCCCACCTGGTGGATAAAAAAATTCACTAATTCGATAATCTTACTTGACAGTGATAGTGAATGTCACTAATTGCCAACTCAAACAGAATACTACTTTGCATATGTATTAACGTATTATGATTTCGTTGTTGAAAAAATTCTTTATATATACCAATTTAGATCGTTTCAAACCAATTTGACGAAGCATATTTTAGAGTTTGAAAAAAGATCTTTTGGTGTTACTCCTAACTTGGCCCACTAGATGGAACCACTACATCGGTTGGAAATATTACAAGCACTTTTGAAAAAATTTTCATAGGTATATTTTTTCAAACGTCATTTCTTTCCTGATCACGTCTTCTTACCAAGCGAAATGGTCGGTAATGACGAGATTTATGTCTACGAAACACCTGTATATAACAAATTTAATTTGAATGAACTAGCTCTCATAGAATACGATAAAATATATCTTAAATTCCTTGTTCCTAACGATGCTAGAGATACTGACCAATTTATATAGGGATATTGTTAATGATCCTTTCGGTCTTTCCATTAATATTACTACATATCTTTGACATTTGAAATTGAGGTTATTCCTATTCGATAAATAATAAGCTTCTATAATTTTGTCGCTCTAAAATAATTTCCGTAAATTATTCGTTTTGTGCTATAGCATTGCATATCTTTATTTCAATTAAAATGTACTAATAACCAAGTAATTTCTTCCTCTAATTCTTATTCCCTGTTTTCTTTCATTGTTCCACTATATTTTTCAGGAAGATCTAGGATAGTAGCCCCAATCTAAACCGGGCATTTTGATTCTCCGCGATAGCCCACAGACACATAGATGCATATACTGTTTCCAATTCGACAAACGCGTCATGTACTCGACCATGTGTACACACGCAAGGGTGAGACGTATGTATACGAGTATGCACGCCTGAGGATGGTCTCCCGAGGGATCGAAACGTTGGCATTGTTGTAATTACGGTCGTGATTGGAATTGCGAGTTGACGAGGTGTACGGATCCAAAGTATGTACATATGTGTTATATATATTCGGCTGTCGTTGGTTGTCAAAGCTATGTAGTTGGGAAGTTCGTGAATATTTTCTAGATCTACGTAGATAGTCGCAGAGAAGGGTATGGATGACGGGTTCTACGAGGTGGTGTGGGACTTACTGTTGTTGTTCTGCGGTGCAGTTATTTTATTATGCTAATCGAATTTGGGATTTGAGGTTAGCATGTGCGTAGGTAATCTAATTTTATATCATTAGATGTGTAGAATTGTGTCTTTAATTTTATTTCTATTGGGGAAATTGAATATTTGACTTAGGGGTAATTGAATTGACGTATGTAATAGATCTGTAACCAATTTGAAAGTGTATTATGTATTATTTTGGTTATGGTTTTGGAGTCCTTTCTTCACTTATTCAAATATAGTATCTACCATATTGACAATTATTTATAGAATGTGTCTACGAATGGACCTACGTAATTATACTTGTAAAGGTTTAATTTGTGATTTTGCAATTTGCATTTTGCAAGAATAGCATCATACATAAAAGTTGTTTCAAAAGTTATTAGAAATTAGAAATTGTGATATTAGTAGGTAAACAACAGGCGTTCTGAGCCACTTCAAGGTCATTCGCGGCCGCGGATTTATTCGCGCTTTTAATCCGCGGGTAATTTCGCGATGACGCGGTTCTCGGAATTTTTCTAGTGTCATGGACGATGACGCAATCTGTTACAACGGCCCTTTGCAACAAATACTTGTTGCAAGGGACCGTTGTGAACGGCTACTGAACAGCTTCTGAACGGCTTTTGAACGTCTACTGAACAGCTTCTGAACGGTTTTTGAACGGGTCTTGAACGACTGGCCGTCCATAAGGAATGGCTGGCCGTTCATTAAGGAACGGCTTTTCAACGGCTCCTGAACAGCTTTTGTACGGCTACTGAACTGCTTCCGCTAATCAAAAAGTGCCTTTGGCTTCGATTCCGCGAAATTACCCGCGGATTAAAAGCGCGAGCCGCTAATCAAAAGTGCCTTTGGCTTCGATTCCATTCGGATTAAAAAGCGCGACCTTGAAGTTAGCTGCGAAATAAAGCGCGGAATTACCCGCGGATTAAAGAACGCGAATCAAAATCGTGGATGCCATCTTCGGCGGATCTTCGCTAATTAATCTCGCGAGATTAAAACCGCGATCAAAAAATGCCTTTGGCTTTGATTCCGCGAAATTACCCGCGGATTAAAAGCGCGAACCGCTAAACAAAAGTGCCTTTGGCTTCGATTCCATTCGGATTAAAAAGCGCGACCTTGAAATAGCCGCGAAATTACCCGCGGATTGAAAACGCGAGCCGCTAATCAAACTTCGATTCCGCGAAATTATCCGCGGATTAAAAGCGCGAACCGCTAATCAAACTTCGATTCCGCGAAATTATCCGCGGATTAAAAGCGCGAGCCGCTAATCAAACATCGATCCCGCGAAATTATCCGCGGATTAAAAGCGCGAGACGTTAATCAAACTTCGATTCCGCGAAATTACCCGCGGATTAAAAGCGCGCGCCGCTAATCAAACTTCGATTAAAAGCTCGATTAAAAGCGCGACCTTGAAGTGGCCCAGAACGCCTGTTATATACCTACTATGGTGGGTTGACGAAAACCCTCATTTTGCAATTGAAGCCAGAAATCAATATTATTTTAAAACCATTTTGTTGTGATGTCTTTAATTATCAAATTAGTGGGCGGTATTTCTTCAGGGAAAATTTGAATTCTGACAGATACCTGTAATTTCTACAGAATGTGTTGTTAGAAGAACTTGAGAATTTATTTGCAGCGATAAGATAAAGGATGGTTTGCCAGGTCATCAAATGGTTATTCACAGGATGACTATCTTCCAAAAAGATGGATGTTTGTGTGACATCCGTTAGCGCAATTATTACCAAATGATTATCAAAAAATGTCCATACGACGAAAAAGGAAAGGCTTTTGGCTGCAGCACAATACGTAAACTTGCGTCTGTTTTACACCAATAAATCTATTAAGAGCTGAATGACTATGTGGGCCTTTTTCCCTGTTTAACAGATTTGTACTCCTTTTCATATAAATGGTTTCGTAAGCGTCTAATTTTCGCAACGAAGTTACGTTTTTAATTAATTTGAGGTTTTGTAATTTAATATTCTGCTTGGTATCGCTTATGTGTTGTGCTACACTTGACGATTCAATCGTTCCATAGCGGTAATGAGCTGTATGTTCGTTGATTCTGGTGCCTATCGCTCGTTCCGTTTGTCTAATATAGGCTTTATCACAGTCACCGAATCCGGTTTATCTTTCGGATTGCCTAGAAGGTTTCTGAGTGTATCCTGCGAACTGAAACACACGTTTATATCTTGTCTTCTAAAAACTTTACTAATACCTTTCGATATTCTTGGAAAGGGAAGTTTCACAAATTTCTTATCGCCGGCTTTTGCTGGAATTAAAATCATTTCTTAAGGATGCGATCGACATTTATAGAAGAGTAACCATATTTTTTATAGATTTAAGTTCTTTAAGGGGATTTGTGCCTTGTGTACTCTACCATACTATCCTACAGTCTTCGCTATCATTATTAAAATAAAAACAGCAAATTTTCTTCTGGAAACTCAAACAAAAATTGGGGAAAAATGAATAAGGATACATGGCTAAATCAAAAAATATATGTTGGAAAAGATAAGCGAAACAAAAGTTAGTAACTACTAATGCAACATCAAAGGAAGAGGAGAGTTTACGTTGAGAAAAAGAGTTAGGGAAACGAGATTAAAAAAAGATGTATACACAGTTTTTTTTTGTTAGAAGGTGATTCTAAGTAATTGTAATTGTTTATTTTTTAGCAAGGAAATTGAAGGACATGTATTTATATTCAGAAATTTCTATAAAGAATTGAATTATTCAGTTCTTCTACTGTTAATTTTATCCAGCAATGTAGTGGATTATAAATGAAGTTCGCCTAGAAAATGTTCACTACAACAGCTTCATTATCTCAAGAAACAATCTAAAAAAGTAATTTTAGAATTAAACGAAGCATTAATCATTTGAAATATAACCATATACATTTCATTTGAAAATTTAATATTTCAAAACAATAATTTTAGAAACGGAAATAACCATCTTTCATCCTACTACTCGTATATTCCTTCTCGAAACCTTTCAGACCGTGCGAGATAACAGTGTTTTTAATCTAGCCGCGCTAGATGGCGCTTCCTATCTGATTTTTTGACATATCTATATGGTAATGCGATTGTCCTGCCCACGCGCTTTATACATACTCTCCTATCTGGTAGGAAACCGTGTATTTATTTATGCATGTATTTGTTATACGCTTGGCAAGCTATGGGCAAAGGGGAGTTGGACGTAGCATACCCTAGGCCGTTAGATGCGTTTGGGCGTCGCGAAGTGTGTCCGAGATTAAGTTGAACAATGGTCGACGGTATCTTGATCGTTTTCTGGCCTTCGACGTGCGATATTTATGTATATATGTTGTTGGGTGCTCGACTAGAGCTCGTATGACGAGCGATTAATACAGGGCAGGACTTGCAAATTATTGAATGTAAAATGAGCATGTTTTATTCGTAAGATACTTGTTGTTGGAATAATTACCTGCTCTATTTGAAAAATACGCTTTAATTTTACTTTTACATGTAATATTTAGCTGTAAATACTGCATTTTAACAATTTTTTTGTCGACGTATTTTTGTGGCTATATAAAGGGTTTTCCGATAGTAACGCTCGATGTTTGGCAACAGTGCACGACGAAGTCGATAATCACACAGGTGATATCTTTGGCAGCCGTATTCAGTTAGTCTCTGCATTTCATTACGGAGCGTGACACGACCGAGCAACGCGTCGAAATGGTAAAAAATTATTATCAAAACCAATGTTCTATTCGTCAAACGTTCCGTGCACTCCGTGCAATTTATGGTGCCAACGATCGTCCTTCAGAATCCACAATTCGCCGTTTAATAAACAAATTCGAAACAACTGGGTCTGTGGCAGATCGGAAAGTGCCTGTACGTCAGCGAAACGCAAGATCCCATTGAAAATATTGCTGCAGTCCGGGAAAGTGTGCATGAGAATCCGCAACTGTCCATTCCGCGTCGAGCTCAAGAACTTGGTCTGTCTTCGACGACAACTTGGCGAATCCTGCATAAGGACTTAGGGCTTCACCCTTATAAAGTGCAATTAACCCAAGAACTAAAGCCCAACGATCATAAGCAGCGGCGTGCATTCGCTAATTGGGTGCTAGAGCAGTTGGAGGTCGATCCTGATTTTGGCCGAAAAATAATGTTTAGTGACGAGGCTCATTTCTGGTTAAGTGGCTTTGTTAACAAGCAAAATTGCCGAATTTGGAGCGACGAAAACCCACGGGAGATTCATGAGGTCCCACTACATTCCGAAAAAGTTACGGTACGGTGTGCACTGTGGTCCGGCGGAATAATCGGTCCGTATTTTTTCGAAAACGAAGAAGTGGCACTTACTGTGAACGGTGAGCGATACAGGGCTATGATAAGAGATTTTTTTTGGCCTTCAGAGGATACAATCGATCTAACAAACATTTGGTTTCGGCAAGACGGTGCTTCGTGCCATACGGCACGTGGTACAGTGACACTATTGCATGAGAAATTTGAAGGTTTCGTTATATCGCGAAATGGCCGCCCAGATCCTGCGTCCTAACGCCACTGGATCTTTTTCTCTGGGGCTTTCTAAAATCCAAAGTCTATGCTAACAAACCGCGAACGGTTGCTGCCTTAAAGGACAACATTAGGCGCGTTATTGCTGAAATTGAGCCACTTTTATGCGATAACGTCATCACAAATTGGGTATCCAGGATTCAACAAACCGGGCAAAGCCGCAGCGGACATTTACCTGATATAATTTTTAAAACATAATGTTAAAACATGTACTTTATAATAAAAACAAAAATAGATCACTATCATTCTCACAATTTGTTTTATTGCGTTACAAAAATCGAGCGCTTCTAATGGAAAACCCTTTATTATAACAGTTTGGACATACTATGTCTTGGTATAAATAACGACTTCTAAATTTGTCAAATTGTTTTATTACATAGGTTTCATGGAGAATCATATAGTAATTTTTTACAAAATCATCTGCACACTTTAGTGGCAGATTTTTGGCTGCACTTGAGAACACAAATGTGTTTCAAGAACACTTAACCTAGTCGATGTATTGGTCGTGTTAGTCTGCAGTTAGCTAAAAGAGAAATTTTACGTATCTCAGATACAGCCGACATAAAATATAAAACTCCTAATTATATTACAATAATACCAACAAATATTTCCCTTCTTTCTTTCGATTCCATTCAAAACGTTTCCTTTTTCCCATTACAATTATTACTATATAAACCATTCTAAACCATTTGGAAACAACAATCTCGAATCGTCAGGACTAAAATTCAATTTGGATCCTGCTGCGTTCAGGGGAAAATCTGCCCTGCTTTTCGTTTAGGACGTTTAACCAACAACAGATCTAAACGCAGCACCTTTGTGGGTTCTTACGTTGTACACATCTGGAATATACCCCACCAAAACACGGTCCTGGCAATCCAACGTTCTAACGCCTAAAAGGACGAAACGGAACGCTACAGCGGTGTCACATACAGGACTGAATTCAGCGTGCAAGTGACGTACGAGGCACGCGGCCTACTAGATTAGTTCGCTTAGTTCCGCGTACGGTTCCAACGGCGTTTGGCGGGGAATCCCATGCTAGCACGTGCCGCGTTTACTGAGTAAAACGAAATAGAGGGCTTGGGCGGTGAACGTACGTCCGTTTTAGGTCCGAGACTAATTTTTGCAATGATTAGATATGGTTATTCTGGAATAATATTGACGATGAATTAATCAGGTGTGGACTTTTCTGGAGAATAAAATATAAGAAATATACAATATAATATAAAGATATTGTTTAATTAAAAAACAGAATAAAAGAAAAAAGAATATGACTACAATATTCTTAACGTTTTGGCTTCCGTGATCCAAAAAGTTTTAAAAGTAAAGATACTTAAATTTACACAACAAATTTATTGAATGAAATTTTTAGCTTTTTTTGTTGATGCTGAAGTGATGTATTTTTAAATTAATTCTTTTTGATATCTTCATGTTAGATCTGTTTTTAATTTCTGTGTAGGTATTAGATTAAGCTCATACGTTCATAGTCCACTCTATCACAACTGTTTTGCTACTTTTAGCTGCTTTGGTTACTATAATATGTTGATTTTTTTACATTTTTTTGTTTTTTATTTATTTTTGATGTTTACTTTGTGATGAGTTTACTAAATTGTTTACAGGGTTACTAATTTTAAGAAATTAATTATGGTAATAACAGCTTTGAAAATATTGTATTGTTTCTGGGGTTGGTATACTGGGGAAGAGTGAACAAACATCAAAAGATATTAAATTTTTTATCTTCTAATTCAATACAAAACCACCTTGTGTTACGCATAACCAGGGAAACGCCAAATATATTTCTTCACATGCGATGCAAGAGGTACACCAGGTTTACGTCTCAGGTTTTCGAAAACACACAATGAAAATCCGATAAATAACCGAACGAGCGAACTCCTCAATGTCTACCGCATTACTGAACTCTGCATCCACATACGTACATACACCGCCCCGTACAGGCGTCTCTGCGGGTGCAACCGTTTGTCGCGCTTTAGTTATTATTACTGTTAGAGTTTGTTACCTAATAAGTAAAGCTGGCCACGAGCGGTACCGCGCAGTAGCGTAGAGTCGATCAGGCCTCGCGTTCCACTAGAGTTATTCTGCTAATAGAGATGTTTGCTACCGCAAATAATTTCGCTCATCTTTTAAATAAAAATTAAATAACACGTGCTCAAACACTTACCATTTTAAGAGTCCTCCGTGAAATCACAAAGTGAATAATGTCTGTTAAATATCTGCAACATTAGATATGTTTCAACTGTTGTTTCGGCAAAACTAGTACGGCACGAGGAAAAAATGCGTTTATATGCAGAGAACGAACGTTCTACATCTAGTGACGTAATATTTGCGTAAGTAAAATAATCTTTCAAATAACTTAACGATTCTGTTGATGCACCTTCACAAATGTGTCTTAATGTGCCAAAATCAGAATTTTTCTCAAAAACACTTTCAAATTTTTCTAGAACAGAAACATTTTTTGCGTCTTCAATCGCGCATAGCTGTGCGTGAACATGTTGCACTATTTGTAGAGATTCTTCTAACGGCACCGTAGGATTTTGTAATTTTTCTATTGCATCTGCTAGCCCGAAGTAATTGTCGTGAATGATTTTTAAATCCATTTTAATCTGACTATCTTGAAATTTCGACTGGCTTTTCTGGATAGCGGCAGCTTCCTTTGTATCGAATTGTAAAACCACGTTCTTAATATTGTCAAAATATTTATGATAATAAAACGTTGTTCCCCAACGAGTTAGAATAGGTTCTGGTGGCTCTGGTATACGGGGGCACAGTCTGTGAAATTCGCGAATACGTTTCGGTGATTTGACAAATACTGCTTTGGTATGCTCTATTAAAGCGTCTATCTCAGGATAACATTTTCTGATACTAATGCTTTTTAAGAGACCGGCCTACAGAAAGCATGTTTGCAGCACCATCACTCACTAACATCAAGAGTTGGTTTGTTGAAAGTTCAAACTTGTCCAATGTATTTAACACTAACTTTGAAATTACTTCGGCAGTACACTGTTGTATTCGTTTGGAGACTAATAGAATTGAAGGTGCCGATTGATGAGGTTCCAATTTGTGTGCCATTACATTAAGAACAGAATGTTTCTTCCGATCTGTTGTTTCGTCGACACATAACCACAATTTTTGATCTTTCAACTCCGATTTTATTTTTTGTTCAATATGTTCGCGCGCAGATGGCACAATTCTTCGTAACGATGTTCGACATGGTAATTTGCACTCCGAATAGTTATTCCAAAAGCAGATAAATGGTTCCTTGTCTACTAAATTAAACGGTATATTACATGCGATAAACGTAACGCATAAATTAAATATACATTTTTCATTGTCTCGTGCGCAATTTCTTTTTGAGACATGCTTTTCACTATTTACGTGTCGTAGACAATGTTGTCTGGACCAACACATTAACGGGATTTTACAGATTACATATTTAATTTTAGCACCTTCATATAGTAAGTCTGGAATTTCTGCAATAAATTTTCGAAGTTTGTCCGACCGCGGTCGTTTTGCTGACGAAATCATAATTTTTCTAGGACAGATAAACAATTGCGCAAATGACCGGCAGCGAAAATGTCCGTACTGCTCCGCAGACGAAGTAATACTACCGTTCCTCTCGGTCCGAACTGATTCTACGCCGATGCGCGGTACCGCTCGTGGCCAGCGTTACTAATAAGAGGAAAAGTGGTTTTCTTAGTATCTACTGCTTTTTATTTTTTTATTTATTCGTTATTTCTTACACTTCACTTTGTTGCAGATATTATGTGGCGTTCATATAGGGAGCACATCGGTGCAACACGAAACTATACACATGTTGCACTTTCATCCTATCACGACGGGATACTGCATCAATATCTTCTATATTTCTTTTAGGTTTTGTATGTCATGATTACTGTAGAAACTGCTAATAAACATACTATATAACGTTTTTGTGTAATTCCGGGAATTACAAAAGAGATTGTTAAGGTAAATCGATAAATTTCGGTTATGACAAAGCAAATCTTGGTGTCAGTTGTCAAATTTTTACTCTAATTACGCTTTACCCTATGTGAACGCAGTTTTATTCATTACAAACGGTCTAACATCACTTCTAACGTGTCTAACATCAATCTAAAGCACACTACGTACCCGCAATCACATCTCCTAACGCTTACAAGATAATATTTATGTATATGCAACATACAAAAACGTAATACTACCTAGCTATACGTGTACATAAGGGTGTCGGTTAATTTCTACCCTAATTTCGCTTGATTAAAACGGAATCCCTTTAAATCACGACCGCCGTTGTCCTCCTCAGAGCAGAGCGTGTGATATCGGATACGCTCGCACGTGGCGCTAGTGTCAACAGTTCTCTCGGTGCTTCCCAAAGCGACAATGCCCCCGTAACAAGAGAAACCCTGTAAATTTTTAAATAGTAGATTCGCGACCGATAGAACGTAGAATATGCAAAGAAGAATAGCACCAACGGGAATGTTTGTTATGTATTTTTGTATTGTATCGTGCCCATATAGATGGTATAGGAGATCCCATCCTTATCAGCCGAAACGAGATAACGCTCAGAGTAGGAAGGAAAAGGAAAAACAGTATCGAAGACTTGCTGAAGAGCCACCGACGGGGTTTGGAACGAGAAATCGAAGAAAGGAAAGAAATACAATACGTTGAGGGTATTGAATATTCCTGAAATGGTGTAAGAGGTGATGGGAGACGTTAGAGGCGGGGGTTTGCGTAAACTTCGAAGGATTCGGGTTGGAGGAGGTACTCAACAAGAGAAAGAGGGTGTTTGTTAAGACTGAAATAGGAGAGGGTTGTGAATTTTTAAATTTGTTTGGATAATCTTTTATTTACTGCTGCTTTCGCAATTCGGTTCTTCAATGGATTGATTTTTTTTTTGTGTTTGAATGATTTGGATTCGTATTGATTTATTTGAAAAGAGAAATGAAAGGAAATGTTTTTACTTGTTCTATTTTCGCTGGGTCCTTTTGAAATTCAAGGAACATTTTGATCTATCTAGGTATAATTCCTCTATAATTGTTGCAATCCTTGTTGTGACCTTTTTTGTATATGGGTACTATGAGTCCTACTTTCCAATCTGATGGTATTTGTTCTTCTTTCCAAATCTTGTTAAGGATATTCAGCGATACTTGTAGTCCAAAATCTCCTATATTTTTTATCATCTCACTTGTTATTCTATGTTGTCCTGGGACTTGACCATTTTTCAAATTCTTTATTTCTTCTATTAGCACGTCATGTGTTATTGAATCTTCATTGTCTTGTATAAGACCAATGGTAGCGTGGTCTTGTTCCTCTATCCCTGTTTTATTCTCATTATGTAGCAATTTCAGAAAATATTGTTTCCATCTTTCCATAATTAGGCTCGCATCCGTTGTTAGTTCTTCTCTCTCTCCTTTTATTGCTTAAGAATTTAATAAATATCCTTTAGTTATAAATAGAATTTGTTAAAAAGGCGGTACCGGCAGTGGCGTACCGCATAAAAGTAGGTACGTAATATACAATATTAGTGAAAAATAATATTGTTACCTTTTCCTGTCGTCTTGATGTCCACTGTGGCAATTGGCAACCGCCCTGGTAAGCTACGTAGAATTGCAACATCAGCAACGCTTTCATTGTCGATTTATTCAGCCGTCGACGGTGTTGTGAATACGTTGTCGTATACTTCGAAAATGATCGTAGGGAAGTAAGATTTGCAAATGTCAGATATTCCTTTTCCTCATCTGGGCACTCTTGATTTTCAATCATAGACCGAACCTTTTGTAAATCGGGATTTTTCGTTAAAATTGCACCAAATTTTTGAGCAACATCGACTCCTATAGTGTCAAGTTTTCTAGAGCGGCTTGTAAATTGTTTATGCAATTTAATGCGTCTCGTGCAGATAAGTGACTGTTTTCTAATTGCTCAATAACTTGTGCAACTTCAGGATAGTTCATGGTAATTTCATCTATTTGTTGTTGAATGTCCGAATTGGAAAAAAGTTGCTGGCCATCTCGAACTGCCGCAGAATTATTTGAATCAAGTTTCAAGATGACATTTTTCACTTGTGAAAAATATTTCTGATAGTAAGATACTGCCTGGAGCCATGTTCCCCATCAAATTATTACAGGCTGAGGTGGTGGTGGTAACTTCGGACACAATTGTTTGAATACACGGATGTGCTTGGGAGATTTGATGCTAATAACTTATTCACCATCGGATACTTCTTTCGAATGGTTTCTGCTACGAGGTGACATGCGTGTATGAGGCATCTTATGTGAAGAAGAGTCGGAAAACATATTTTCAACATCCTACCAACTCTCAGCATTGTTGCGGCTCCGTCAGTAACGAACATTGTGACTTGGGTTTCTGTGATACAAAGTTCTCTCAACGAATCATTTATTATCTTGACAACGGTTTCTGCATTAGTTTTCTGAATCCTTTTACTGGATAACAACAATGAAGCTGGTGGACCATCACGTTTTAAAGGACGCGCTACCACATGAATGACGCTGTGTTTCTGAGCATCAGTTGTTTTATCCACACATAGGCAGATTTTCTTATTTCTCAACTCGTCTTTTATACATTCCTTTACTGTACCTTGCACACGTGGCAAATTGTATCGTAATTGCATAGATGTTGGCAGCTTCCATGAGGAAACGTACTTAGCCCAAAAAAGACGAAAGTGTTCATTAGATACTAGATGTTGTGGGATGTTGCACACACTTAACATAAAAATAAAATCATATAAAAATTGCCAGTATGGAACACTGTTTCTTAAATTCAATACATGACGTTTACTTTTACAATGTTTTCTACATTCAAACCTATCGCGTCTTAGCAATCCGCTATTGCATATTGTGCAATAAATATGCGGACTTCTATATTCTAATCCAGGGAAATGTCTGAGATATTTATTCACATTCGAAGGGAACGTTAGACCCTTTGGGCGTCCCATCTCCGCGACTTATTTGGCGTGCAGCGTGCAACGCACTGTCGCTTTGATCTCGCGGTACCGTCGAGATCGACTACGAGTTGAAAATTACCCCTACCCACGCCGCTACCGTTACGCTACTGCCATCCGGTACCACTTTTTTAACAAACTCTAGTTATAAATGTTCTAATGTGTTTTGCAGCTTTGCGGCCAGAGTAACCCCACAGCCGTCCCTGTTTTTAATGTGAATAAATTCTCTGGGTCTAGAAACATTTCACATTTAAATCATATTTTCAAGGTGTAAAACTAAATTACCAAACATAAAACAAAGTAAATTGATATCAATCATATTGTTCCTTGTAGCTTCTCTTCTTGACAAGTGAGAATATTATTTACGAGCAAAATATATGAATATTCATACTTTTTTTTTTGAACTAATTGCTTTAACAACATTAATATTTCCATGATGTACTCATGCAAATTGGATTCGTTTCGTATGTTGGTACTTCTGAGTAGGCTAATTTAATTTAGTTAATAACGTAATTTTAATTACTAATTTTCAGCGGGCTTCTCATTGCGGCGCTAATGGCGATTATAACTTAACTCTTGCTTACAAGTTAATTGTTCAATAAAATTATATATCCCGTACTGCAAATAATAATCTAGTGGTTATACCATGTAATCTACGGCTGACATGAAGAAGAGCTATCAGTACAGGCGAAATGGACGGGTCCGGTAATTGAAACTGATGGACTGACTTCCTTCGAAACAGGAAATGTTTTACAAGTAGGTATCTACATTGGGTGCTTAGTGCACTGACCAAAAAAAAAGTACATCTTCATGTATATCTGCATATAATTTCTTTCATTATATCGCGGACTTGTTTTATTATAGACTAGTTGGTTATATGCAGAACGAGCGGTGGTATTTACATATGTTTTGCTAATTTATTTATTGAAGTAACGATATAAAGCAACACTTTTATTAATGACATTGTTAATAGGTTTTGTAGCTCATAAGTAATGAATACTAAACAAACATATTGGAATATCCTTTGTATTAATTTTTGTAGGTTTATCTGTAGTTTCCAGTGGCGGAGGTTCGAAACAACCCTCAGTATAACTCCGAGTCTCAACCAGATCTGTTGTGTATACATGTACGCTGCCGTAAATACTATTTCGTAGTTCTACGTTTGTTTTAAAAATGTTGCCTACGTCGCGAAAACGACCATTGTTGGACAAAGTTACAGAATTTATAGCAGAAATGCCTGACCTAAATTATGATGGCGTTAAAATTCAACGTGTAGTTTGTAATATCCCTTTAATGTGTTGGTCCAAAAGGGATTGTCTACGTCACGTAAATAGTAAACAGCACTCTTAAAAAAAAATTGCATACGACACTATGACAAATTTAAATTTAATTTATGTGTTACCTTTATTGCATGTAATCTACCGTTTAATTTACTAGACATGGAAATATATGTCTTCTTTTGGAATAAATATTCGGACTGCAAATTACCAAGTCGGGCATCGTTACAAAGAATTGTGCCATCTGCTCGTGAACATGTTGAAAAAAGAATTAAATCGGAGTTGAAAGATAAAAAACTGTGGTTATGTGTGGACGAAACAACAGATCGTAAAACACATTCTGTGTGATACCATTAGGCACCAGTACCAATTTGGTACTGATTTGGAATCAAATTGTTGTGCAACACACAATTCTTTGCACTGAGAAATTACATTTCTTTCAAGTTCAATAAATTTCCATTGTCTTCGTTCCACGCCACTTGATGAACGAACGTACTTAAACACCTTTGTTATACACAAACACTAAATTGTAACTCTTATTTATAGCTATTAATTTTGAAATCGTGAATGTAGCTTTAATCTGAAACAGTTTCTTTTTGTTTGTCTTTTTAATCCTATTTTCTGTTGATCGACGTTCTAATGCTTCTTCTCTCATAGATTTTAACTTGTTTTCTAAGATATTAATTTTTTAATTTTTTTCGTTTTCACTTGGGTTGACCGTCACTGTAACACCTTCTGAACGACCATTAATTGAAACGCATGCTGAAGAATTCTGCTCCATGTCGCCCATATCTTATAGGAGTATATACTTTTAAATACAAATAAAACATAATAATAATAATATAATTGCTATGACAAATTTTTGAATGCAGACAACGTCAATGTGATACACCTTTGTTCACTGTCAATGTTGGTCAATGCGACCAATCTTCATATAATATATAGTAATTCATGTCATTACTCCCCCAACAGCTTCCGCCAATTATAATAGGGAGGCATCAGCCCGCCATGAATTATTATTATTACGCCTGTGCCCGTAGAGCGTCTTAAGATGTTCACCCTCAGCATTCGCCAAATTTGAAGTCAGGAAAATTACGGAAAACCATACTCCTGAGAGGAGCGAACCCGGGGTTCGAGCCGAACGCGCTAGGCACTACGTCACCAGTCCCCTCATATCACACAAGCTTAAATTTCTCAAATAACTGTCAAAAAATACATAACAAAAACACATTTTTAAGTCATAAAATTGCATAATAGAAAAAGTAGCATAGAAAACTCATTTCATACGGCGTTCTGTCGCTCTTGCCCGTTTGAAAAACTCGTCTTCGTGCAGCAAATGCCATCTTATGAAACTTGTTTTCTAATATATCATTATTTTTGGAAATAATTTAGTATAAAGAAGTTAACAACAAGATAAAATTTGATATCACATAGATCTTAAATTTACTAAAAAAGCGTCAAATTGCTTTGGTGACTCTTATAGGGTTCAGGTCAATAATCTCCTCTATAATACTATTTATTTTTCAAAAAATACAATGTATATTCAAGAGAATCATTCCAAACATTCCATTATTTGTATTTCCTTCGAATAGAAAAGGAAAAAAAAACACCCTATATATGCATACACACATAGTTTCAGCAGCGAGAAGAGAAAACTTTGTACTGCTTTTATTTGCTTTCCCTTCTTCTCATTTCTCTGAAAATGTGTATATATTCGCCGTTCCTTCTATAGTTCGTAGAGTCCCACGGTCTCCGACTTCTTATTTTCTTATTTTTCCTTTCGGGATCCGAGAGATGTAGAGTATAGAGTTCTCTCGGAGTGAGTATTTGTGCAAGGCTCTCTCAGGGGTGATATATTTCCGGCTCGTTTTAATAAGGCGACGAGGAGAATTCTCTCGGCGCCTTACAGCGAATGGAGAAAACTAGTGGAAAAGTAGGTTGGGGAATTCTTTTGCCTTATATATACATAGATACATAGATGAACGTGTATATAAGGTTTAGGTAATGTAATATGTGTTTTGGAAGGCTGTAATGTGTATAATAACTTGAGGAATTTGAAGTATTAGATGAATTTGATTCCAGGTTAGTAAAATGATTTTTAAAACGCATTTTCAAGAAACAATAAATTAATTTATTGAATTATATTAGATTATATAGAAAGTAAAAATGGCTTCACTAATAAAAAAAATAATAATAATAACATTTTAGAATACTTATTGCATCTAATACTGAGTGTTTCTACTTCGGCTCGTTTGACAGATTGCATACGTATCGGTAATGGAATTGATTAAATTTTGGGCATTATTTTGGTCCAGGTGCTCCCATTCTGCCTGAAGTGCTGCAGCAAGATCAGCCAAGTTGTTTGGACAGGGTACACGTGCTCGAATCTGTCTTCCTAGTCTGTGCCAGAGATGTTCTATTGGATTGAGGTCGGAACTGCAAGCTTACCAATTCATACCCACAATCTCGACCTCACCTAAATATTCGTCTACGATCCGAGCATGGTGCGGAAGCGCGTTATCGTTCATAAAAATGGAATTAGGCCCTATAAATGGAACAAACGGAACCACGTGCTCTTCTAAAATGGTGTTTATGTACCTTGCAGCTGTCATAGAACCTCCATCAACTACCACCAATTCAGTACGGGCTTCGCTTCTTATGCCAGCCCAAACCATAACCGAGCCTATCACAATATTGCAGTGAGAAAATCGCTGTCCTTGTCTTCTTCAATTTCTTTCCTGGTGATCTCAGGCAAAATCTGGATTCATCCGAGAATATGTTGCTCCAATCGGCATGATTTCAGTTTTCGTGATCTCGTGCAAAAGCTAATTGAGTTCTACGATGTTCCACAGATAGCTGTGGATGTTGCGCTGGTCTTCTAGATATTAAATTAGCTTCGGACAATCGTCGATGAACTGTCCACCTGCGTACATGCACATTTCTTACTTCGTTCAGTCGATTTGCTACCTCAACCGATCAGATGTTTATCTCTCAAAACTGAAGAAACCACAAATCGATCGTTTCGTTCGGATGTTGCTCTTCTACGCCCTGAAACTTCAGGGCCAATTCATCTTGAGCTAATGTCAGTGCTCTGGCTGCATCCATTGAAGTTAAAGATATATTTTGGAAAGAAAACTGGAGAAGTTTCCCACTTTAAACACTTTTTAGTTGTCAAAGTGTCTAACGTCAAAAATAAACACGAGGCGCACTAAATATCTTTTTGATTATCGATCACAAATTTGTTAACAAAAACATTATTCCTCGTTTGATGGCTGGTACCTTTTAATAATACCAGTGTTAATCTAAATTTATATACACCATAACGTAAGTTCAGGGTTTTAGAAGTACAAATAAAGATGAAACAAATAATGGATCGACTTTTTTGCACCTGAGTGTATTAAAATATTATAGATTTTGAAGTGTTGATTCAATTTTTTTTCCATGCACAACGAAAAAACAGAAAAGTTAACTAACTGGTAAATTTGAATATGTGACCTGTCAAGATCACATATGCATCCACCAATGCAAGCAAGCTCACATCCTTTCAAGATACTTCCCGTGCTTGCATTACATACTCTTCTCTTGCTCGGAAGAAAGATTCCTTCCAGCCGTATAGAGGCGTGCGTTATCAAGGTAAAACATCTCCTTTAATTTCCACCATGAGATGTAAGAATCCGCGTCGACCAGCTGCCATTGGTCGGATGCCGAGGTGTGCACCTTGTCAGGTCCGTCCCTAACAAAGCAACCGGCTGACTGGTCTTGAACCGCCGTGTAAGGCGAGGTCGAACGCCGTAGAGTGTACACAGCAAATCCGTGTATGTATCCTACTGCATCGTAATGCCAGTCGTGTATGTAGGTCTTCTGAGGATTACGGGTAGCAGCTTTGGCCGTGTTCAGGAACATGCAGATGTTACGCTAGGGATTCGCCTTTGAAAATACGGTTGTTGTTTTATTTAGAGATAGAGATGATTTGAGGTTGGTGGAAATTCTAGGAAATAGGTTATTAATTTAAGGTTGTTTAATGTAATTTTGAAATATCAACTAACAATAAGAAATCAAGCTATTACTTTCAATAGGAGATTTTTTTGTCTATAAATTCTTTTGAAAAAAGCAGTTTTTGAAACGGAAATAATGTTTAAAATTAAATTTCTTAAATTAATAAAGATCTATCAATAAAATTTACCACAGAAGCAGAGAACAGCAGACTGGAGTTCAGTCTTGCTGCTGATGATGGTAGCTTGGCTATCGAAACGTGCGTCCAGTACGAATTAAGTGTTGTGGTAAGGGTTTTAGTGAACTGTTTCAGTGTTCCAGTGCCACAGTTTTAGAGTATCCGTTTTACTCCAGATACAGTAAGCACCAACATAAATTTCACTAAGATATGACTAATAAACCTCCAAGCATAACATGGAAATATAAATAAATGGATTTTTAGGTATCTTAAACTATTTTCTTGCAAAAGAGAAGGCCCATTTTCAACTCGGCAAAACCTACACTTTCCATTTAGATCGCTAATTTACTACCCGTTAATCGGAACTCTTGTCCATTGAAAAGCGTTGCATGAACGTTCTATTTCGGCCTAGAGGTCTTATGGACGTATCGCCCCTGAATTGTAGTAAGAGGCTTTTTTTATGTCCACCCCTTTGAAAACACTCGCAGGTGGCCACTGGTGTTATGGTATTTTGATATTGTATTACATTTCCTCCTTCTCTCACCAGATTCGAATGAAATTTGCAAAATTCTTTTTGATGCAAGTGAAATTCCGATAATAATTAATGAAAAATGAAAACACATGCTTTAGGATGTCCATTAATATATATACTTTTGCAGAAATTACTCAAATTGCCAAATCAATTTTTTTTAAGACAAATTATTAATATTTTTTGCTTGTGAAGCAGAAATAGCTTTTCACGCAAAATTTTCAAATCAAAATTGGTATGTCTATTACATAATTGAGTATTTCCTTAACTGGTTAACATTTCATGCAAACAACCGCATTTGAAAATTACAAATCAAACCCTTAGTATATTTCCATCCTTTGCAGCTCAAAATACTACGCTCAAATGTCCACCGGAGAAGAAGAGGACACTAGCATCGCCGGAAAATTCCGAATTCGCGTGGCGGCGCTGCGATCGCCTGAAAAATGAGTCGGGTTTCAGAGGGCACGTTCGGAAGGTCGCCATGGCGACGACCCAAGCGCACCCATCAGGTTGCCGGGCTACTGAAATGAAATATAATAGTGTCGCTACTGGGAATGCGACCCCCCGCGCACATTTTCTACCCTATACACCCTCCCCACCCCCGCCCCGCGCCTGGGAGTCAGCGGATTCGTGGGGATCGCAATTTTGGGCATCGTTCGACGGGGTAGAGGGCGCATTTGTTGATGGGAAGACGGAAACGTCATGAGGGTGTGGGGAGAGATGCGGGGTTGGAAAACGCGACGCTTCTCGAACAAATAAGTGAAAATCTATGAGAGCTCGGCGAGGGTGAGATTGAAATTTAAAAGTTTTTGTGTGGGAAAATTATAAGGGGAATGAGATAGAAATAAAGAAAAGGAAAAGAATTTCGGGGTATTGTGTGTTGGAATCTTTTGTCTTTTATTTTTTTTTTATTTTTTTTTGCAATACAGATCCAAGTAATTGATATTAAATGCAGTAAAATTTGTAATTTTCACTTGAAAGCGATAAAATTTAAACGTGCTATTATTGAAAGGAAAATAAAGAGAAGGTAAATGGGATATATTAACATTCAAATATTAGCAATAAACAGCAAGTTTCTCAAAAGGTATAAGCTTGGTTTTAAAATTGGTTGGGTTAAATCAATTCTTAGGAGGTAAAATGGAACTAAACAATAATAATAAGCTTTTTTTAAAAGCCAGAAGAGTTTGAGATAAGTCAGAGGAAAGCGATAAAGCAAGAAATGGAAACAATACAATTTCTAAATAGAAGAAAGAAAAAAATAGTCAAAGTGTCTGTATATATATTAAACAGAGCAATTGAAAAATTCATTAAATGAATAAAAGCATTTGGAAAGTAACCAAGATTTTATTGTCTTTTTTTTATTTACTTTTAAGTCACTGCCAGAACGTCAATACAATCGGCTGCAAGTTTTAAACTGTGCTTCATAAGATGTATCTTAAGATTCCTTATGCTACAATTATCCTGCGGAATTCTAATATATTTATTCTTATGTTTGTGAATATAGCAAGCAGCGTCTAAAATATATAATTCAAATATGGTTAGAATCTTTAAAGATATGAAATAATTTTTACAAGATGTTAGTTGACCAATACCAGCAATCATATCATTGCAGTTTTCTGCTTGAGGAAAAGTTCATTGGTAAAAGTGCTAGGTCCTCAAGAGTCCCATACAGTAGTCAAGATTGAAATTCCGAGAAATAAACAATTCTTAAAGAGTCAATGCCCAAGGATTGTTTTAAGTGCCTTAATTTTAAAATTATTAGGTTTAATTTTGAAGTTAAAGACTGACAATGAAGATCCCATCTCAGCAACGAAGTTAGAGTTACTCCTAACAACTTAGCTGAACTAGAATGATTAATAATGTTGTTTGAAATTTGTAAATTTGGATAGGAATTAATTTTCTTTTGGATAATGTGCAATAGATTATACTTAGTTTTATCAAAATTTAGAGGGAGTCCATCTGCACAATAGCAGCTGTACATTCGACCTAACATGTTATCTAAAATACTCTGAATATCCTGCTCATTGTTAGTATCCAGTACAGTTGTATCGTCCGTGTAACACACCATACTGTAGTCACCCAGAAAATCATCGATATCGTTAATAAATAATGAAAATAATACTGGTCCAACGACAGATCCCTGTACTACACCAATATTGCTTGGTAAAAGAGAAGATATTCCTATGAAAAAAATTCAATAAAATTTATTTCAGAGTGTATTTCAAAAATTAAGAACTATATTTGAATTGATGAAGCCTTTACTATGTGATAGTCAACTAGAACAGTCAGAAGAAGTCACAAACTGTTGTGGGAAAGCTGAAAATAGCAGAGCTTAATGATAATCAAGTGACAGTTGACGTACGCGTACGCAAGCAGTGTTAAAATGGCGACCGTGCTCGAAGAGTGTACTGTGGAAGAGCAGCGTGCTGTTGTGCATTTTTTCTGGGCAAAAGGACTCCCTGCAAAAGATATCCATAAGGAGATGTCTCCTGTTTACGGTGAAAAGTGTTTGTCGTGTGAAGCCGTGTATAATTGGGTCGAGAAATTCTCAGAAGGGCGCTCAAAAGTTGTTGACGGTCGACGAAATGGCCGCCCGTTCAGATTGCGACAGATGCAACACTTCGAAGGGTGGAAGAGATGATTCGAACTGACAGGCGAGTAACAGTAGACAGCCTAGCAACTGCAATTGGGTGTTCTCATGGTTTAGCCTATGAACCGATGCACGATCGTTTGAATTTCCGAAAACTTGCTCGCGGTGGGTTCCTAGACAACTGACCGAGGAACACAGAAGGGTTCGAATGGGCTTGTCCTTGCAACACCTCTCTAGGTACGCAGAGGAAGAGGAGGACATGCTTAACAGGATTGTTACTGGTGATGAATCATGGGTGCACCACTACTAACTCGAAACAAAGCGTGCTTCAATGCAATGGAAACGTCCTTCTTCACCGCCAACAAAGAAATTCAAGGTTGTGCTCTCAGTTGGTAAGGTTATGCTTACCGTGTTCTGGGATTCTCATGGAGTGCTCCTAGCCCATTTCCAGAATAGAAATGAGAACGTGACTGCTGAATCATACTGTAGAGTTTTGTTGTTGCTTGAAAAATCCTAACAAACCAGCTACAGCGCCCATAATAATGAGGGGACAAATAAGTAGATAATAATATTGTGTAAAGACCGTGAAGAACATGAAACCTGCCATCGTCGTGTGCATATTTCTTCTTCCTGGTTTGCCGATTATCGTTTACAGTTAAATCCATCTGCTTTCCTTGTTATGGTGAGCTTCCATTGAAAGTCTGAAGACGCCGTCTGGTCTTGTCGCGGTTTCATACGATTCGATTGATAATAGACTTTGGTCGCCGCTAGAGGAAGAAGCCCAAAGAGAAGAAGCCGAGAAGATTTGCCGTTGTATTATGATTCCATAATCACGTATTTTTTTCATGATGACCGATTATAAGGACTCTTTGGTGTAGGTAAATGTGGTTAGTATTTGAAAATTGAAGTATTTTCGCTTTGGATCGAAACAGTAAACAAAATTTTAGCAAATAAAATTGTTGACAGTCACAATTTGATGTAATTGCTAAATGTCTGTGAAAATACAAAATTTAGACACTATACGATACTGATATTTCTTCTCTTTCAGTTGAAATGTGCAAATTAGCTTTAACAATAACCGAAATGGTTGATTGTAGCAAAAGAACATGGGTGGCATACTTTTTATTAGCCTTTGTATATTTTCTTGAAGTTGGTTAATTCTTCAAGAGCTACGGCAAGCTGCTTCAATGATTCTGGAGGCTTCCGTCGATTTCTGATCGCTTTCTCTAATTGATTCTATAGGTGTTCTATTGAACTGAGGCTGGGGCTAATTGCGGGACAATTTATCACATAAATTTCATGAAATACCAAGGAGTGTGGCGGTCGTTAGGAGCTAATAGGTGGTTGAAACTGTCGGAATGACGACTAAGGTTTTAGAAAAAAATGTAACTCTTTTAAATTTTACCAATATTTCGCTTTTATTTTTAAAGCTTCATCAGGGTCATAAATGAGTTAAAAAAATAGATAACCACACTTGTGAACACAAAGATTCAAAGATGTCCATGCTAGGAGCTTTGACTGATGAATCTGTCATATGTCTTTGGCGAACCCATTATGAGTGCTTTCGCATGTTTTTGTCCTGGAACACTTTCTCAGTACGAGGCGTTTTGATTATCCTCCCATGTCTTAATTGCTTGTTTTATGTCGCTCTTTTAGAGACCACAAGAGGGGTTAGGACCATGATAGGGATGTTCGCTGCCTCTTTGGCTAGCTTATCTGCTCTTTTATTTCCTTCGATCCCTTTGTGGCTTGGAACCCACCGCAAAGTAACGTGGTTATTGCGTCCCAATTGTCTTAGATCCTGTATCACACCTGATACGTATATGTAGGCGCTAATAGCGTTTAGAACTGTCTGACTGCTGCTCAATATATTTATAGTTGCGCCTTGTACCCCTTTCTCGAGGTTCTTTATGGCGCACAGGTTTAAAGTAGAAATTTTTGCTTAAAATTTGTAGGTGGTTATTGGGACCACTAATGCCTATATCCGTTCCGACTCTTTCTATACTCGAGCCGTCCATATACCATACCAGGGTACTTCTTTTTGCATTGTGGCTCACAGGATGCCCATTCAATGATCACCTTATAAGGCTGATCAAAATTGTATCGTATAGGGATCGTGTCTTTTGCAATGTGCATCAGATAGTTCTACTGGGATCTTCAAGGATTCTGAGATGCTCTGTAAGATTCTCAGACTTTAATCCATTCATTCTACTAAGAGTGAGAGCACTCGGTATAGCCTGCTTTTGAATGTGGATGTGAAGCGGCGTCAGGCACACATTATACCTGTGATGTTGAGACATGCAAGTCTCTGAATTTCTTGAAACTGCTGTCGCACAGTCTTCCGAATTGTTTTTGGCCACCAAACCAAAGAGACGTGGATGACCTGATAAGAGAAATTACAACGCTATAAATAATTCTAAAGATATGAACATGTTTCTGTCTGTTCCTCTAATTTGTTGCCGCAATTTTAGTGTAGTGTCTTACCTTATTCAACCCCACGCACTTCTATGTTACATGTAAACATGCCAATTAACGTTTAATTTAAGTTACTAAATCTCATCAATCTACCTTGAAAACGCCCATTTCCATTTTTCCGATTATTTTAATAGTTTCTAATCAAAATCCATCAGCTTTATTACATATTAATGACAGATCGGTTGCAATTTGAATCGTATGCAGCGTAGGACTTTAGTCGTCCTTCGATTCCTTTCTATTAAATTGAATTCCGACGAGTTGTAGTATAGTGAAGTAATCACCAATAGAACTTACGCAACAGGCAAGAAACCAGAACAGGAGAAAAACGAAAATAACCAATATCTCATCCTATATCTAACCGATAGGTTTCGACGTATAAGCGTACAGAGATTCTTCACGATATGGCATCCAGATGGAACACAGAAGGCCATAAAACCCGATTCCAATAACTTTAAATATAATCTAATAATCAGTTGGAAAATATTCATAGGCCGGTAATTATAGGTGTAGCGCATAGAACCGTCTATTATAAAGAAGCAGAGGCGGCCACGAAAAACAGAAGAACATCGGACAGCAGCCTGCCATTATTATTATACCACGCACTGGAATGGGCATTGAGGAGTAGGCCGTGGACCACGGTGACCGCGTCGACCATTGAGTTTAGAAAAAATACATTGCATTCTATTTGAGATTTTTTTATATTTTTCTAGGAGGGTGTATCAAATATAAACGGGATCCGTTTTTTTTTTAATCTTTATTTAACTAAGCTTACAAATATATATTATTTTTCTACATACTCTCCCGCCCTAGGAATACATTTTCCCCAACGGATTGGAAGGTTTTTTATTCCATCATCGTAAAAACTCTTCGGACGTTTGTGTAACCATTGGAGCACAAACGCTTACACCGCTTCGTTGTCGTCGAAATGCTGGCCTCCAAGCGCTTCTTTGAGGGGTCCAAAAAGATGGAAGTCACAAGGTGACAAGTCTGGACTATAGGGTGGATGTTCCAGCGTTTCCCATCCTAATGCATCTACTTTTTGCATCGTGGCATTAGCCACATGTGGCCTGGTGTTGTCATGCAGAAGAATGACACTTCTGGCCGATTGCTTCTTCCTTTTTCTTCGAAATGACAATTTCGCAGCATCCAGTACTTACCAATAATATTGCGCATTAATTGTTCGTCGATCGTGGAGAAAATCAACGTGACAAGTACATTGCCGATCAAAAAAAGCTGTTGCCATTACTTTTCCGGCTAACAACTGTGTTTTTGCCTTCACCGCCGTTCTTTCTCCACTCCATACTCGCCTGTTTTGACTCGGGCGTGTAGTGGTGCACCCAAGTTTTGTCACAGGTGACGATGCGATTCAAAAAGGCCTCACCCTCTCGCTGGTATCGATTGAAGAGTCGCTGAGAAACTTCCAATGGATGTCGCTTGTGATCCTGCGATAACAGATGTGGAACCCACCTAGCGGCCACTTTGCGAAATCCCAAGTTATCTGTCACAATCCGTTGGATACTTCTGCCTCTGCGCCGATTTACCTCCATGAGATTTCGGAACGCCTCGATGTTGGCCTCGGTCACACTTGTCCTTGCACGGCGATTATGGCTCTCGTTCTCAACCTTTTCACACCTCCAGAAATTTTTTTATGCCATGCAAACATACGGGTTCTTGACAGGGTGTTGTCCCCGAACTGTGTCTGTAGTGGCTGCAAAATTTCGGTTGGGTTCACCTTCTTTTTGGCCAAAAACTTGATGGTAGTCCGCTGCTCCACGGAGACAACCACTTCTTTCTCGCTCATCAGGACTCAACAGTCGACACACGACCGGAGACCCGAAAACCGCCAACTACATATATATATTCTTAGTATAAGTAAATATATATATATTTACTATCCTCAAGAAAATGTTTTGCGTTATAACAGCCATTTACTTATATTAAGAATCGCTTTCTTAACATTTTCTGCAAGATTTTCTTGAATCAAGTTAATTTATGTCTTAAACAAAGAAATATAATTATTTCATTACAAGTATATACTTCCCTTAAGCGAAGAAAAAATCGCTAGGAAAATATTGCTTTTGATTTGAAAGAGTTATTGTAAATGGTAAATATGCCTCACTCAGAAGTCAAATTTCTAGAAACACCATTTCTGAGTTCTTGGAATATGCAAAATAATAATATTTACATAATTTGGCAACATCCTGGTAATGGTGGTGGACATCTACACTCCGGTTTGTCTCGCTGGCCCCTGGGACGGCGTGACTGTGTCTCTTGGCAATAGGTGTCGCCGAAAGATATATTCAGTGCCGTTTTGGAGATTAGCAGCATAAACCGAGAGGCAAACGCAATTATAGCAGCAGAAGATTGTGCTCTGAACCATGCTGATGACGCCGGGTAGGCAGAAACATGTTCATGTGTTAGCGCTATTTTCTCTGCTACATTGTTTTTGCCGGGAATGATTCCACCAATACCATGAGCTATATTAGCATTAATTATTTGGTTATCCTGGTAATACTTTAGAATTTTTAATTTATAGTTCAGTATATTCACTTTTCTTTATTATTTCGTTTATGTATGATGAAATTTAACTTTAACAACTTAATCAAGAAGAACAATATTGGCCATTCTAATGTCAAAAAAAGGCTGTCTATAACTTTTCCTAACTCAATGGTAATCGAAGGCGAAATCAAGCAAACCGTTGCCTGAAACTGAAATAGATGAACGCTGAACGGAGCGCTGTGGGCGTGTCCACGTTCCTTATGAATGATGTACGCCGTTCGTTTTAATATCTTTCGAAAATTTTTGGTCGTTTTTTCCGCCATGGTTATTTCAAGAGAACCAACAAACAACTACAACGCCAACAAAAACAGCAACAAATCAAACGCCACACCGACCGTTGGCGTTGTTGGGTTCTTGTCGCTCCATCGTCTGTACGGTATGCTAGGGAGTTAGCTGGGTCGAGTATTTACCAACGCTTTATTTTAGGAAATACTAAATGAAGTTAAACATCAAAACTTATCCAAGAAGTTCCAGGACTTAGGAATTATATACTATCGTGGTAGAATTTACAATTGAAAGTGTAGTGGTTCAATATGGCGGTTTCTCTTAAATCGATGTAATCATTTCTTTGTAAATGTTACACTTTTACGCAGACGTTTTTCAAATCTGTTGCATAATAGCTGTAGAATTTTCTACCGGTATTAGTAATATGTTGTTTGCGGTGATCGACATCATCAGTTGTCCGTCTTTTTGTGAACAAATTCTAAAGAAATAGAAGTGTAAAATGTTATCAATGTTCGGGTAAGCCACCAACGCCAGTAGACACCGTCCCAACTATTCAGCAAGCTATCGGGCGTTGCTCGACTACATTTCATGCCCATGGTCACGTTAATGAGCATAATTGTCGAATATGGGCAGATGAAAAAGCAAGTACAACATTTGAATGGCAAAATACGCCAAAAATAAACGTTTGTTGGGATTTGATGCAGACAAGAGTGTATGGCCCATTTTATTTCGCAGACAAAGCCAGTTCTGGCACTGGAGCCGTGGACGTTTTTTTCGATCCATTATCTTTCACCAGGATACCACACTTCCTCATTTTGCAAATATTGTTCGAAACCACCTTAATGAAACCTTTCCTGGCAGGTGGGTAGGCAGGAGATCGCAAAGAATGTACAGTGGCGATAATTTTATGACATCGTTGTCCATATGGAGAAGAACCTTATGTTGGAAATAATGTTAAAAAGCTTCGTCGAAATAATTAATCTTTTGTGTGTGTCGTTACATTAAATCTACAATACGAAACATTGAGGGTGTTTTTCGAGTTTAAGTGGAGAAGCTCAAATCAATAAAACATACAGAATTAGTTGGAACAATGGTTCAAAGTGATAGAAAACGGAATTTCTAGTCTTTACCAAATGTTCGGCAGCTTTTCTCTTCATTTATTAAACAATACTTAATATTTAGCAGTGTTTCGTCAGGGAGACTTCTTTTAAAATAAAGTTTAAGTTGTATCCAATAGCCAATTCTATCATGCTGAAAGGAGATCCTTCACATTTTTACTTCAATCACGATTTTAAACCGCAGCATACCAACGAAAAGAAACAGAAATACATTTAGCAATCGAAAGACGAAAAGGAATCGCCTCGCGTGCATACACACGACCGAGATCCTCAATTCTTTTCCTTCCATTTGAAATCCAAACAAGCTCGGAGCTGTTAGCCAACGGCAAACAAGAGAGAGACGCTTTTCGATTTTTCCGGGACGCGTCGGTTTTCCTTTTGTGTGCATCGCGGACGACGATCCTCATCGCGTACGCCGCTCCTTTTCTCCTTTTTACCATTCTTTACGGACATGTTATTTCGCCGATGGCACTCCAACCATGCTCGGACGACTGCACCACTCTACAGCGATGCGAATGTGCTTGTGTTTGTATGTGTATTTAGGTCTGCCTGTGTGTGAGGAGCTATTCGTTTGCGAGGACGAGGAAAATATTTTCCTCTACTTCGTTTTCCACGAACTCTATTCGAAGATGCACGACTAGGGCGCCCTCTAGGTACATTTGAAGACACTACTAATTTAACTATATTTAACCAGATGAAAGAGACGAAGAGTCGAAAAAATAACCAATGTCAATATGCATACCCCGGGAGGTCAACAGACTTAGTGCTGGAAGATTTGAACGGGCTCATCAATAAACCAATTAAAGGTAAAGAGATATTAAGGAAGCATTTACCACAACTTCTTTGGTAGAAGAAATGCCCTCAAGGCACAGAGCATTGTCAAAAATTACTACGAACGCAAATTTAATAAACACCTTGTAGACCCAGAAACAGAGTTGGGCAAAACACTTGGATAAAATGCTTCGTTATAGTGTTTGAAGCATTCTTAGAGCTATTTTTTTGTTGAGGTATATATAATATTCCAAAAACGTTGTTTGAGTACTTGAGGTGTTAAAGCACCTAAAATCATTGAAGCACTTTTAAAGTAATTATCGAAGACCTGACCCAATAGACTAGAGCTAGGCGTAACGGCCTTTTAGTTGTCTTGTCACTGAAGCGGCTTTACATAACTATCGCGAGGGGGGTTGAAAGACAATTGGAGCTAATGCTAATTGGCAAATATAGGAAAAGGTAAACGCAAATCCTCTGGATCTTTCGCGATTCGAGCTAGGAAAGGATTGCTAGACTCATTAGCCCCCAGCCAGGTCTTCTCCGCAAGATCTTGTGGATAGTCAACCAAGGATAGGATACTGAGGTTTGTTATTAGTTAATGGTTGCTCATATGCCATGGTGCATTAGTAATGATCCTTAGCATCTTCGTTTGCAGGGTTTCCAGGTTCTCGAGTTGAGAATTATAAATTACTGACCAGGCTAGTGCTCCATATGTTGTTTGTGGACAGACATACTGAACTCATTGTATGCGGTTCGATATTGAAAATTATAACATTACAATATTTATGTTTTTTTTTACTGTGTATATCATTATACTAAATAAAATTTTAAGAAATAAACTTGATTGTATACGATCATTTACCATTTCCTTCTCATTTCTTAAATATTACTTTAAAAAGTAACTTTTTAAGATATAGAATCACACTTTCTTAACAGTTTAGACTTTAAACCCATCAAGAGGTAAATTTAATTTAAATCTTTTTAGTGATGTAAACTAAATAATGGCCCACAGTGTACTCTGCACCATCCCATACGGTCTCTCCGATTTTCTTCGATTCTCTCCTACTTCTACCACAAACTCCATCCTTCTATTTTCTATTTTTTCTTCTTTTCCTTCTTCCTCTTCTTCCAGAGCTTAGCGTTCTTTCGAGGGGCGAACGCATCGATGGAGTTCTTCTTCTTCCTACTAGTCCCGATGTTGACGTCACGAGAAAATCAATTTTCCTCGGAGTTTTCTGCGCCAATCAGAACGGTCGGATAAAGAAATAGCTCGAGGTGATGGCCGAACATATATTTTCTATTTGCGCGGTGGCGGTGTGTTGTATAGCTGTTGCGAACGCAGAAATTTTTATACATATGTATATGGAGACTGCCGCGATATAGGTAGATCTACTTAGATACTTTTTATTGTACTTCTTTTTACGCAAATTAGAAGAATTGTGGAAGAAACTATATATATTTATTTTGCCAAACCAAAGATCTGCATATAAAAAGGTGTTATCTTAAAAAGAATCTAAATCTCGCACCAGAAAAGCTACACTTCGAACAATTCACGAAACAGACAAAGAATAATAACCTTATTTCAATGGAGAACCCCTTCTCTTTAAATCCATCAACACAAATGGTAATAATTTATTTAAATGCGGTAGCTCCTAAAAAAAATAAAAAAATCCTGTATAAGTAAAACGGTAACAATCGCGCATTACAGCGAGTGTCCCGCAGGGCGTTATCTTAACGCCATCGCTATCGCTCCAGAGTAATCCTTCGACTGCCACGACCAGGGCATTTCGCGCAGGTGTGTAGCAAAGCACCCATTGTTAACAGAAGGACTACCGATGATGACGAGATCCAGCGTAATGCATTTACGCTGTTCTTGTCCATCGTTTTCTTCTCCGCGCTTTTTATTCATCGATAAGAAGACGAAATCCAAGAAGAGAATGAAGTAGACGAAGAAGAGAATATAACGGCATTCAATATGCGTGTATATATGTAAATATAAGCGATATAAGTGACTACCGCGCCCTCTACGCTATCCGAAAAGAGGTATTACCAACGATCTACTAATAAAGATAACACCAAAGTCGAACAATTGCGAGGAGAAACGTCTACGATTGGTGGAGTTAGTGTTATTCGATGTGGTCCGCTGTCATTTATCTAAAACATGCTAAGCTACAGTAGCCGTGGTGATTTAAGGTTCTTCAACGACGATATCTTTTTTCTATGTTTTTGTGGTTGTCCTTTTGGGTTAGTCGATTTAGTTTGACAACAAACACGTGTGTTGGTGGGTATTTGGTATCATCCTTTCGGAATATGGGGACATAAAAAAGGATTTTTGACGCAGCGGTTTTTAAAATTCTTCTTTTCGAAGGTATTTTAGAAAATATGAATTGCAGCAGCCTTCATTTATTGCGTAATGGAAATATTTATAGATATATTTAATTGGGAATTGCTTTATAATTATTTATTAGATAAAGGAAATGCTGTCCCTGACACTTTCTAACGTGTCAAATTCTACTTTATAAACATAATTGAATTTCTGACTGTCAAGGATTGTTTTACTATTACTAGCACTACTCCCACTCCTCGTTATTATATACAATTAAGAGAATCTCCTCTGCGTCCCAGAAAACTGTAGCTATCACTTTCCCCACGAAAAACTGCGTCTTCGCCTTCTTGGGTGGTGGAGAGCTCTTATGAATCTATTGCATGGATTCTCGTTTTGTAGGAGATTCCAGTGGTGTATCCAGGTTCTATCCTTGGATATAATTCTTTAGAAGAAGTCTTCATCTTGGGATAAATCAGTCATATTCTCCTCGTAAATTTGTCGTCTATGCGGTTTTTGATCGGTACTGAGTAGCTTGGGAATCCACCGTGCCGACGCTTTGCTCATCCCAAAGCTTCGTTTCTGATATTCCTATTTCTCTAGCAATAACTAAAACGTTTACTCGGCGGCCAGCCAGCACCAAATCCTCAACTTTCTTGATGATTTCTTCAGTTCATGCTTCCAGAGGTCTTTCACACTTTGGGTCATCATGTTATGTAAAAACATTAAAAATAGATTGGTTCGTGTGTGTGTTCATGAAATAAAACCATCGAAGTTACTATCACTAATTTTATTCTAACTTTCTAATGATAACGTATATACATATATTAATGGTTTACAGTACGTCCTACTTATAGGAGAGTTGAGAATAGAGTCTTGTGTGTATATTAAAAATGCAGCTTCATCCCTTAGTATATAGTTAGATACATAACAGTATATAGTTACATACATACTTAACACCAGATGTCCATATAGTAAAAATAGAGGAAGTATAACAATACGGGTTATATATGATTTCTGAAGTCCTAAGAATATGTTCAGATAACTTTCTAAGAAAAAGGACGAACTCAAACGGAAACAAAGCATACAAATCTTATCCTCTTGACCACCCATGAAAACAATACAATATGCACACATGTTAAAAGGAAAATAGAAAATACTAAACACTTAAAATCCAAGAAAAAGTAAAATAAAATCTAGACTAAAGAAAGGGAGGGGATTTAACAATCATGAATAGATTCCTTGCCACATTTGAGCTGCTTGCACCAATAATTTACCTGGAAATAGGACGGACTATTTTCTCCATACATTGCGATCATTCTTTCATGGATATTCTTCGGGCTACTGCCTTCTTTCCATAGAAATTTCATGACGCTTCTGCGTTCAAGATTCAAATCACTGATTTTCTGATCTTCTTTAAACTGATATATAAATGATAAAAGTTAAGCGATTGGAACTAAACTTGGAGATGACATCATAAAATGTCACAGAAACTTGACATAAGAAAATTGTGGCGATGGCATATTGTTTTTATAACTAGGTATTATGAATATGCAAAAAGACAGATAGTGTTGATGGGCTCGAGATTTTTTGGTATCACCAAGGGGTCGACAAATGTGGATTTTGTTGATCTTGGGAAATCCTTCCATCATTCGGCCATGTAGATTTCCTTCCAAACGAGTTCCTTTATATCACAGAACGTGTATCTTTTTTACTGCTATAGATTTTTTTTTCTTTATGGTGCCATTAGTGAACTTTACCATCATAGGAGAAGAAATGTTCAAATTCAATAAATAAGACCAAAAATAGGTACTGTAACGCCTTCAGAAGCATTATTCAATACTAATTCAATACGTTGTATATTACTGCAATTGTTAGTAGCATTTATTACAAGTTTTTGAGCGTAGAAAATTAACAATTACAATGAAATTGACATGCAGAATCTAGAAAAAAATATGGACAAAAATAAAATTAACCAAATTATAATCGTCTCGCTTCCAAATGACCTCCCCCCATTCCCTTCTCCTTTCTCCAAAGAAACATCTTCTTCACCCTCTTCCACGGTCGGTTTTGGCATTCCCAGTTATGAATTTCTAATCGCTTAATGTTGGGCCAGGAATTTAAGATGCAAAGCCGGGACGGTCCCACCGAGATTATTACGCGAAATGAATAATGGAGTCAGGCCAAATATGACGGGAATTAGCGAAAAAATACTGTCGGGAGTGCTCTCGGTGCTCGAGAGCCCATAGTACGTCTTCTGGGTGTTATTATGCGAAACCGCAATCTGACGAGGGCGTTCTTCTTCTGCCTTCCAAAGGTGATTAAACGTAATGCATTTAAATTAAGAGAAAGAAGTCATTTGATTTGAATTTTTATTTTATTGCGGAATTATTATAATTACGCGTGAGGACGATGAGGATAAAGCATCTTAGGTACGTTTTTTTCTCTGTTTTTCTGGAGGATGGAAGAAATTTATGGGAATGCGGCACGGAATGAAAGATGGAGTAAAATTCAACACTCCTCAATTACTAGAATTGCGGAAGAGCATTAATTGTTGTTAATATCTTTGATATATTGACAAAATGTCAAAATTGCAAATCAAACGAAATTAAGAAAGTTAAATAATAAGGGGAACGAGAGCGCCTTTGGGAATTACAGACCTGTTGGCCTAGTATCTAACATATCAAAAATCTTGGAAAAAATCGTACAAAATCGAATTCAAAACTTTATAAAGACACAGGTAGGGCAATATTTCAGAAGAAGTGATGGTTTAAATAATAAAGAAAAACTAGCATGTCTATTCACAGACTTGTCAAAGGGGTTTGATTGTGTACGTCATGAGATATTACCTTCTGAAATTGAAAAATTTGATTGAATTAAGTTGTATTTCTCATATAGAAGACAATATATTTTAGCATATGATGATACCGGAAACGAAATTAGATAAGAACGGAAACAAATATAATTTGGTGTTCCACAAGGTACAATTCTGAAGCAAATACGCATGAGAACTTGGTTGTGTTGTTTACGGACGACTCCTCGTCTGTGGCGCGTGCAGAATCGATAGAGGAGTTAATGGATAAAGTACAAAACCCAAATTAAACGTCAATAAAACTAAACTTCTTGAAGCCGATGAAAAAGAGGAAAACATTGAAATACCTGACAATGGTGATCAAGTCAAGAACTGTGAAAATACCTGCTTCCTCGGATTGAGAATGGGCGCGCAATTTTCATGGTAAGCACACATGGACGATCTGGCCAGTAATACGTGCAAATATTGCTATAGTTTGAGGACAATTTTGCGAATTGTGGGTATTGGGGCTGTGATGAATGTGTATCATGCATGTGTTCATTCCAGATCCAGATACGGTATAAGTTTTTGGGCCGAATCTGTAGAAGTGGGAGGCATCCTCCGCATTCAGAAATCTAGTTTTCGCGCTATTTTTAACTTGCAATCAAGAGAATCATGCAAAGAACCATCTAAAATGCAAAAAAGATACTTACCTTACATAGTAATTCGTTAAAACTAATTACGAAGACTTAAAGAAAAATGGAGTAAAATGTAATTCTGACACCAAGGGCTTAGCCCAGAATCATCTGCTTCCGCCCAAAATGACCAAGCCAAAGGAGGCTCTCGAATTTTATTATTTATTATTCGAAAACAGAGTTCTAATGATATCTATAAGGCCACACATTATTTTCCGTTTCGAAATTGTTACTGTAGTTATTAGGCTATTCAATCTTTTCATTTAAATAATCAAGCATTGCTCATATAACAACAAGTAATCCAGATAATTTTTTTTTTGCAAAACATATATTCCCCTTTTTGTATTTGTCAGTTAAAGTACTAAGACCAGCATGTTAGAAGAATAAATCATTAGAAAAATGAAAAATGAATAACAACACCATACTGACATACCAAACACATACGCAGTTTCTTTCATCAAGAGGATCATCATCCTCGTCCACAAAGACGATATTAGACGTTTGCTTGACTTTAGCGTGAGAGATTCACTTTGCGTCCAGCTGTATTCGTTTTTAAATCAAAAGAAGAACAAGATGACGATGAAGAAGAAGAAGAACCATATTACTTGGAGCGCTGTTATTGCGTCGAGCGACCGCTATTGTTGCAAAAGTTGCCACGTCACGTTGTCGATTAAATCTCGTGTATAACGTACCGTTAAAGTTACCTTCCGAGATGACCTTGTTCGTGGCGGAGATAAAGGCACCACTCGGGCTCTGGGAAAAACTGACGATCGCGACCGTGTTTGATGGAAAATAGACGATTTTTAATTCGCCTCGTCTTTTATTGAAGAAGAAACAATGGATGGGAGAAATATGAAGATGGAATCCTTAAGGAATGCTTTAGAAAAATAAATATAACTAACTTTATCTCTAAGCGAATTTCAAAAGAAATAGATTAGGAAGTAAATAAATTTTTTAATTTAGGATTATCGTTTGTTTGATTTGGATCGTGATACGAAGTTTTCAGCCTAAAACAGAAAGTTTGAGAATAGGAAATAGAAAAAAAGTGCCTGGGAGCAAGATCTGGTGAATAGGATGGATGGTCTGAATGAATTCCAACCCCAATTTATGAATTTTTGCCATGGCGACCACTGAAGTGTGAGGCGATGCGTTGTGGCCGTTTTTCCGGAATTCCTACCATCATGCGGAATAAAATCATTCGTAAGGGAGCCCTTCAATTAAATTTTAATACGATGAATTACTCCATTTTTGTTTTCTTCTTATAAATTCTTTAATTTTTTTACATTTCTTCTCTCTTCTTGATTACTATATCCATTTTCCCAATTCCTAATTTCTTTACATCCTCTCTTACTTGGTTTTCCCATCTTGCTTTCGGTCTACCTCTTAGTCTATCTTCCATTGATTTCCAGTCGTTTATTCTTTGGATTATCGATTCTTCTCATTTCCTTTCTAAATGCCCTAACTATTTTAATGTTCTGCACTATATCCTTTTATGTCAGGTCCTTTGATTCGTGGTTCCATGGCGTACGATATTCCTCGTCATTAACTCTGTTTGAGCCGAAAACTCTTCTCAGAAGTTTCCTTTCGGAGATTCTGAGGACCTCTTTTTCTTTTAAAGCGGGACACATAGTTTCAGCGGCGTACGTTACGATCGGTCTAATTGCTGTTTTATGTATCCTTTGTGTGTATGTATTTTAGTTCTGCTAATCTATTTGTCTTTCAGTAATCTGTGATAGTTCCAGTATGGTAAATTTCCAGTTTGGATTCGTTGGTTTATTTCAGGACTTCGGGAATTTTTCCCATTTATTAGTATTCCCAAGTATTTGAACCTTTCCATTTTTCCAGACGTATATCTCACCAGTTTTATTTTGGTTTACTTCTAGTCATCTGCTTCTTGCTTCCTCTAGTGGTGGTATGAACGCTTCTTCCAAACAGTTTCGACTTTTTGCGACTAGAGTTATATCGTCTACTTACACTATCAGCTGGATACTGATGGCTCCTTCCAATGCAATGTTAAAAAGCACAGTTGATTGTGCACCTCCTTCTTTTACTCCTGCCTCCATCGCAATATCGTCCGTTCTTCCATTTTCCGTAATTATTTTAGCGATTAGAAGAAATACTTCCAAAAACATTTTCAGAAAATGGAAATACAGGAAGAAGAATATATAACCGAACAAGAAGAACATAATTATGAAGAATTTTCAGAATGCGTCAAATTACTTAAGAGCAACAAGGCACGTGGTCCTGACGAAACAAGCAAGGAACTGGAGGTAATAAGCGGAGGCAGAAAATATACAAATTGATTGTAGAAATTTGGAATGAAGAAATTATGCCAAAAGAATGGAAAACTGGATATACAATGCCAACATTTAAGAAATGAGATCCTAATGAGTAATAAAACATAACCTATAAAATTCCAACAAACATCATAATTTAAAGCAGTGATTGGTATCCTAGAAAATCCTCCATTGTAATCTTCAAATAAATTAAACATCATTATCTCTGTTGCCGAGGTAGTTGATTTGTTGTATCAGTTAGTAATTTCTTGGTGTTGGTGGCTAATGGGTATGTGCCCGAACAGTCTCATGTAAAGAAAAAGATACTAACGACAATCATTAAACAGAGGTTAACAAAACACACGGAAAGGAGAATGGAAGAATACCAACAAGGATCCAGCAAACGGCGATCAACAATAGATGCAATACATGTGGTGACACAGATAATAGAAAAACACAACGAACACAACATAGAACTCCATACGCTCTGCATAGACTTCAAACATGCCTTTCAATAGAGAATAAAGAGACATCAGCCGATAAATGAAATGAGAAAGATGAAGATCCATGCCAAACATATATGCCTAACAAAAATAGCAATGATAATATATAATTAATAAATTTCAGATGGAATTTGCCACGCCTTCTACATTGTCCTTGTTCGTTTCTTCTTTCCTGAAGTACCTTTTAACATTTAAATCCAAATTTGTCCAACAATGAGTTCATAATAGTTTCAACGTTTAAACGTGAGTAATATTTTGATTTTATTGGATATTTGCAAATGCATAATGTGCATATATCAAGCAGTAGATGTCGATACTCCGCTTCAGAGTGTATATACAACAACAACAGGTGTAGGCAAATCTCCGTATTGAATTTACAGCGCGCATGGGTCGGGTTCTAAATCGACGACAAGTTTAAGCCGGAGCTTAAACGGGATTCAGCCGGTGAATCGTTGAGTTTGACCCTTACGACTATCGCGTCATCGGCCGGACTGATTTAGGACTTTTTAACATTCCGAAAGCGATTATTCAGTTGGTAGTGTAATGTTTTAAATGAGGAAGGAAATAAAGAAAATATTTTTTTAAAATTAGTTAATTAATTGTACGGTCTGTAGGTCCAGGAGTGTTCCTAGACACTCTTTCGGCAATTTAAATAAAGCTAAATATCAATGAATGAAATTTTACGAGTATTAAAACTTGGAAAGAGAAAACTAACCTGGAATTGTGACGTTCCAAAATAAACTCTATGTTTACGTGTTACGTACTGGAACCCTGCATATTCTTAAACCACAAAACTTGACTTTTACTTCGTATTTACGGTAGAATTTAAACGCTAAACACTTAGAAAATGGAATCACAGCTAAACACGTATTATCTGGATGAATATTTTGACTAAAAGTGAGAAATTGATTAGCGTCCCTTCGCCGCTTTATTTCATTCGCGATAGCTATTGTTTAATCACGGTTAATTTGGATAACTATATTGTTAGAAATATAATTTCAAAATAAACCTCTATCGAATATTCTAATTTATAAAAAATAGCATAACGTGTGCCATGCAGGGACGCAACTGGAAAACTGACCACCAACAACAATATTAAAATTTACTGATGAAGAAGACGCTTACTTGACGAGTTATAGTCAGTGGTGGATGATAGTGACATAAATGAAAGGTTAATGACAACACTTTGGTTAGCTCGTATATTTTTTCGTGAAATACATTGTACACAATATGCAACGGAAATAAACGAGGGAATCGAAGCCTTGTCCTTGATCACCCATTTACGTCATCACCAGCCCCGACTATTTTTAGTGATCCATGGTATAGCTTTCCAATTGCTAGCATTTATACTGTGCAATTATGTCAGAATAAATACCTATAGCCATAAGCTACTTACTAAATGAAAGTAAAACGTTTACTATGTTCAGCTGATGTGAAAATATTCTGTTTCTAAATTTAGTATTAAATGGGGATTATATTACCAACGGAAACAAATTAAAAATAAAATAATAGGAGATCTATGTTTTAATTAAGAAAATTAAGAAAATGCAGGGAATCTTTTTTATGTATTGATGGCGAAACTTAATATATTAAGTAAAGTTAAAAGTAATACTTCCTAATTTTATAGTGATTAAAATATAATAGTCAATATTTTAAAATAAAAAAAAAAATCAGGCGAAGACGTTGTAGGCATAAGAAATATGAGCGTAGTAGAAATATAGACATAAGAATTAAAGAAAATATTAAGGATCAAGTAGCTTCAGATTATAGAGGACAGTCACATCAATTCCTCCATCATACAGCTAAAAATAACATGAAAGAATTACATGAACAATCTGAACCCTTTCAATTGACCTTACTGGAAATTTAGGAATTTGTATCATGTAAAATCGGTTTTATTTTCGGGTACCGATTTGGTTTACTGTACAACACGGTGGTGTGGTCCCCGTGTACCCTATCCGCATCTCCCGGGCCATTAAATTTGAAGTATTACCGTAGCACCGGGCTATATGTGAGTCCACATTTGTCCGTCAAGATCTAGACAATGATAGCTGACTTTGAATAATGCGCTCGTGGCATAAACGAGCAGCATTCTCCTATTAAAAATAACATCGTTGATTGTTCGAAATGTTCTAAAAAGTACGCCAAACCCGGTATTGTGTAATAATTAGATGGAAAAGTGCTTGTGTAAAGTTAAGTTCAAGTAATGTTAATGTAATAGCCGACAGAAAAATTTTGTAGATACACAATTAGGTCTTGTTAGACAGTGAAGAACGTAGAGGTGAAAAAAACGTTGTGTTTGCTAACAACTTCAAACGGACATACACCTCAGACTAACGCAAGTTATGATTAGAGTAACCTAAACTTGCGGACTCGTATAGGCGTCGGTATTACGGGTTAATATAAAAATACGAAAAATTCATAAATAAACTAAACCGGTAGAGAAGCAGGCATGTAGTGTCGACCTTGAATATAAATTATGTTAAACCGCGCTGAGAGAGATTTCGTTTTAGTACCGGTTGAGCTGTTGCAGAGATTAGTCGAACGGTCAAGGTTATGTACTTATGTGTCGCTTTTGAAAATATAGCTGCTGTCTTTTGTGTGTTGTAGTATTATACCAAGTACATAATTAGTGTATCGTTTCATATAGAACTAATATTTACATACCTAAGAAGACAATGCCTCGTAATAGATTTGCTACTAATGTACATAAGTATGTGTCACTTTTTCCCCATTTAAAATATGACGGTAGTGCAGATTTTTGCTTAATATGCAATGTTCGTTTGGCTGCATTGAACAGAACCGATTGCCAGAGGCATGTCAATGGTATTAAGCATATGAGAAATGCAAGAACTGAAATACCTTATACACTATTCCTCATACATTTATTAATTATGTTTACCTCTTGTAATCTTCCGTTGTCGTTGGTGAGAAAAGCAGCTTTTAAAACGTTTTGGCGACAATACGTTCCAAAGTACCCATTACCCTCACAAACACAATTACAGAATCATTTGCCGCGAATGAAAGAGATGCTAGAAAATGTGTGTAAACGTGATTTGTGTTCCAAAAAAATATGGATTACCGTGGATGAGACGACCGATATAAAGAAAAACAGTATTGTGAATGTAATAGCTCGCGTTTTATCTAGCGAGAACACAGCATCTCGATATTTGTTAGCTTGCAAACGTGTTCAACAATGTACCGCGGAAAATATTCAAAAAGTGATAATGAACGCTTTGAAAAAATTTAAAATTGTCCAAGATCAAGTTGTAATGATTGTGACAGATAGTGCAGCAACGATGTTAAGTGTTGGGCGATCCTTAAAGCATATATTTCCTAACTTAATACATATAACCTGCGTGCTGCATGCTTTGCATTTAGTTGGTGAAGTTGTTCGACAACATTACGGAAACGTTGATCGGATGATTGGAAGTACTAAAGCAGTGTTTCGTAAATCTCCTAAACGTTTAAAAGAATTTCGTAAATTTTGTCCAGGTATTCCAGAACCTCCTGAACCAATTTTAACGCGATGGGGTACTTGGCTAACAGCAGCTTCTTACTATTTGATCCATTTTCAACAAATTCAATCAGTTATAATGCGATTTAATCGGAATGAATCCAAAGCAATTAGAGAAAGTCAAAGAGAATTTCAAATTCCTCGACTTTTAGAAGATTTAACAACAATATGTACCAATTATACAGTATTACTAGATGCCATCAGAAAACTACAATGTACTGAATTGTCATTGCAGGAATCATTAGACATAGTGGAGAGTGTAAAAAATAAATTACACACATTAAATGATACGCCAGGATTATGCGCTAGTCAAAAGTTGGCAGATGTTTTAAGGAAAAATCCCGATTTTAATACTTTAGAGGCCGTTTATAATAAGTGTAAGAATAGTGAACTTTTAAGTGATTTTGAAAAACAGTTTCTACATGCAAATGTAACTTCCTTAGATGTGGAGAGATCGTTTTCTATGTATAAGAATATTTTTTCTTGTCGACGCACAAGGTTTAAAGAAGTAACTGTGGAAACATATGCAATGATGCAAGTTTACAGTAGTTCACATCCTGATGCCTCTAATTTGTTGAATAATTAGCAAGTAAGTATATTTATGAATTTTTCGTATTCTTATATTAACCCGTAATACCGACGCCTATGCGAGTCCGCAAGTTTTAGTTACTCTAGTTATGATGTAGTCACTAAAGACCACCATTTTGGGTTCCTTATCATAGGCGTGTACGAGCGAGAGGTTCAAGAAATTAAGACCTTTAGCCGCTGCTCCTCGCACTGTAAGTACCTAGTACATGAACAGCTGTTGTTGTGTGAAGTTGTTTATTGACTTACGTACGAATACGTGTGCCTGTAATTCGGACCGAATGCATTGAAAATGTCGAAAGTTCCTAAAAACGAATCAATTTGCTAACGCACTGTAAAACAAATTTGATGGCAATAAAATATAGTGGTAAAGAAGTGGTATGTTTACAACTGCAAAGACGCAGGTGTTTACATACGCCCATCGGGATTTTTTATAGATATTAATTCTATTATAATTTTTAAAAATAACTTCTATTTCTATTTGAGTAAAATCACCGCACTGACGCCACTGCTAGGGAAACTAAGTGGTGGTCTCTAGTAATCGCATTCAATATGGTAGATACATGAACAAATAAAGTATCCGCACATTCCTCACCACACAAGTTAAGGAATGTGCCAATACTTTAATGTTTGCCGTACTGCCCCACAGTCCTTGCTATCATAATTGGTAGATATATCATATAACGAACTTTTTAAAATCAGATTCAAGATTTTGATTTCGCTATTGTGGAAGATTACACTGGACAACCAAAATGTATCTAAAATAAAATCGACTAAATCTTACTATTTTTGGCGTGCTAAAACCGAAAATAAACTTATCTTTTTAATATTAGTTCAAGTTTTAGAGATACGTGATGTCATGTGTCCCTATATATTAACACTGTAACCGCAAGACCGCCTTGTACTGAACAGCCCCTGTGACAAACGCCACTATTGCGAATATTATGGAATTGAATAGAAAATTCTCGAATCTTCTCGAATATCCCCTAAAAATCTAGAAGCCGTATTTGGGTATATAAGCAGCTACAAAGCGAAGAGGTTAGTCAGTCGAAATTAGTGAGTCTAATCGAATAGTTGACATTGTAAGATGTCCCGAAAGTGTGTAAACAATCCAGATCACTTCTGTTATGTTTGTGGTTAGGTGACTTTTGCGTCTCAGAAGCGGTTTATTACTTCATTGATAAAACAGGCATATCGGCTTAGTTTCGGTTGCAAAATAGGGGATCAGGACATTGGGCGCCACATATCTGCTGTAATACATGCGCTTCAAGTCTGAGAAGATGGTTAAATCATAAAAAACGATCTATGCGGTTTGCTGTCCCAATGGTCTGGAGAGAACCTACAAATCATGTTAATGATTGCTATTTCTGCACGATACCTCGTGTTGGGCAAGACACAGGTATATCCAAGAAGAAAAAATCGGTTTCCAACTATCCAAATATACCATCTGCCATGGGACCTGTGCCCCATAGTGACGAACTTCCTATTCCAGAACCCCCAGGAACATTCACTTACGAATCGGATAATAGCGATTTGTCATGAAGAAGATATGTCATCAACATCAAGAGATCCTGATTTCACACCAAGCACGTCAAACCGCCAACCGCACAAAATAATCCAGTCAGAATTAAACGATCTCGTGAGAGATCTAAAACTTCCAAAAAGTAAGGCAGGGTTACTAGGATCAAGACTGCGACAGTGGAACCTATTAGAAGACGATGTTTCGGTGTTTTTCGTAATCGTCATAAAGGTCTAGTACCTTTTTTTGACATGGAAAATAACTTGGTTTTCTGCAATAACATTAGCGGCTTGAAATATAAACTACAAGCCAGAGGAATGGAGATTGTTTATAGATAGTTCAACATTAATATAAAGTACCTATTGACAAGCATAAAATACGATGAGCACCAATGGCAGATCTGTGGCGACTGAAAGGTTGTTGTACTTTTACTTGGGTTGCAGCTAGGCTATACCAAGTTTTGCTGTTTTTTGTGTGAATGGGATAGTCGGGCAAAGGCACTTTATTACAAAAGACAAGACTGGCCTGTTCGACAATCATTAGAGCTAGCTCAAAAGAATGTACGACATATGCCATTGGTAGGCTCCAAAAAGGTTTTGTTGCCACCACTGCACATCAAATTGAGCCTAATGAAAAACTTTGTTAAGGCACTGAATAGAGATGGGCCAGCTTTTCAGTACCTGCGTCAGAAATTCGCAAGACTAAGTGAAGCAAAAATTAAAGAAGGTATTTTTGTTGGGCCTCAGATTCGAAATATTCTGAAAGACGAACATTTTGACAGCACTTTAACAGATATTGAAAAAAATGCTTGGAATGACTTTCGCCTCGTGGTCATTTATTCCTTGGGAAATAAAAAAGCTGACAATTACGTTACTCTTATTGAAAATATGCTGTCATCGTATCAAAAAATGGGTTGCGATATGTCTCTAAAGATCCATTTCCTACACTCACACCTGGACTTTTTTCCTGAAAACTGGGGAGCTGTAAGTGATGAGCACGGCGAACGCTTCCATCAGGATATATCAACAATGGAGAAAAGGTAACCAAGGAAATTGGAATGCTTCCATGCTTGCCGACTACTGTTAGACTGTTGTTAGAGATGCTTCAGACACAATTCACAAAAGAATAGCAAAAAGACGACGCATTTAGTGACTCCAAAAGTGTAAAAGTATCTATTTTTTATTATTTTGTTAAAAATAAAATAAAAAAACTTGTTCTTGAAAACTGCAACCAAGTTTTTAATTTCATTGTCATTTTTGTATTCAGCGCTCCAAAATTAACAAAAAAATGCACTTTTCAAACAAGATACAACAAATAAACTAAAATTTGTTGTCCAGTGTTATTATAATGTTCTCTGCAGAGGAAAATACAGCTTTTAAATTTGACAATGTTAGTGAATTCACAAATATAAAGATCCCCAACTGCACTCCATTCATTCTCAGATTATGAAAGTGTTTTGTGGTTTTCGAGTTACAATTGTTTCTGTTAAAAAAATTAAAAATCACACATCCCTAACACATATGACGCTAATCTAAATTGGATGAAATCTACACGAAATGTAGGAATTACTAAATCCATCCTTGTAACTCGAGAAGAAAACGGAATATACCTATTCGTTCCTAACGCCCTGCAGCAACGCATCTATATATACCTTAATTTCGTTCTTCTAAATAACACGTTCGCTCTCATAGGTCTATATTTGTAGTGCAAATTATACTTATTTGTTCAAATTAACGACACCATCATCCAACATATATGTATACGCGCTCATGCTAATAAAATAACCGCTCCTAAAAGCTAAATATACGGTTCCTCGTGCTCGAAAATAAGCGAACGGTAGACGAAAGGGTGTTACGAATTTCTCTCGCTCACCTATTGTTTTCCCATAAACACGCCACATTACATGTTGTTTGACGTTCAAATCGGCCTGCCAACCATCTCTCTACCTGAGCCTATTTCGTCTGACGTTGATTTGATAATTGGCCATGCAACGACGATTTCGAGCTGAGTACCTTTCGCATGTATGTATGTATGTAGTCAAATCGTGACGGATACGGTGACGGTGGGTCCCGTGATCATGATCGGGGGGAGATATTTACAGTTGCTTGCAAAAATATTCGTAGATTAGAATTTCTAGAAATGTAAAATATATTTTACGAGAGATTGGGATGTGTTCCTTATGTTTAGATCGTTAATTTTTAATTGGGGCGGTCAGTAGGATATCTTTATTGCAGGATGTTTCTATTGCATGCTATTTCAAGAAAATATCTGTTCATCGGGAATAATAAAGGTACGTTAGATTTAAAATCTAGTAACAGGCACATAGTGGGAGATATTTCTTACCAAAGATGGATCATTTTGAATTTTTTGTCATTTCCTCACAAAATTCTATCCTTCTGTCATAATCGTCTTCGCTCAATTGTTGATAATTTTGAATTTTGTAAGGAAACAATTTGTTCGATTTCGGTCCCTTGTGCAAGGATCCAATGGAAATAGTAGTTTGTTTGGAAGTTGTAGGAATTGAGGTTCTTGGATTTATAGCAAAATTCTCTCTTCTTATTATTTACCGAACCAGTTTCTACAAATTTCTGCACCAAGTCGATAACGTACCGACGAGAAATATATTTGTCTGAGAGAGTTCTCCAATTGCTCAGAATAGGTTATTAAATGTCTCCATCCAAAACAAAATGAGGGTGTCTTAGTGATTTTTGATAATTTTATTAATTAAAGAGTTATTCAAGGTGGGAAGCTTTCAAATGAAAGCCTTGTAGATAAATTGTTGATGTGTATAGAGGAAATAAAAACCATTATTATTATTATTATTATTATTATTATTATTATTATTATTATTATTATTATTATTATTATTATTATATCGCAAATGTTTATTATATGTGACTTGTAATAGGTACATAACAGCGCATTATTTACTAATATTCATATAGGTTTTATTGATAAAGTATTCTAAAACGTATTCGAACAACCTTACGGATAATACATAAACAGTTGAAAGTTTCAAAACTGTTGGCTGATAAACATTCTTCTTTTTCCCAGCATGTACATATATCTTACACAGTGCTATACAACTTACTACCTACTTAAGCGTACCTCACGTCAGTACTTGAGTTCGTCCGCTTTCTCATTACGATCGAACACTTATCAACACGTAGGCTACGTACGTCCCGTCTCGTCTATTGTTTTGACGCTAACACGAGCGCCCATCACAATATTCCTGTACTCATACGCGGAGCAACGACGAGCCGTCGACGATGAACAACTCTAGAGAGAGGTGGTCACCCGCCGCGAAGATCCCCTCAATAAGATAAACAGCAATCAATCAACCGTCATACAAATTATCGACTGGCTACGAGCTTTCCTGTACCTACCATGCACACAACGCGCTGTTGCATCCGATACATACGAATGTAACATGCATACATAGGTTTGCGTTTGTGTGGATGTGTATAGATGAATATACTTGTATTTTGAAAGATATACAGGGTGTTTATTAAACATACGACAAAAATTCAAGGGGTTATTCCACGAATTATTCTAAGAATATTTTGTCCTTTGATGATTTTTGAAAAGCCCCTTCGTTTCGAAGATACAGGGCGAGAAAAATTTTCGACGAAATCAAGATTTTATTACCAAAAATTACATTTAAAGTTTCTTAATCTACAAGAACTGTTGAAAATGACTACCTCCAGCTAGCATATGGATTTTCTTCAGCCCACACATGGTTATTGTGAAAATTCCTTATTGCATTTCTTAAGAAATTCGCTTCATCGGTAAAAAGAATCAATGTCAGTAGTCGAGGGATTTGAACCAATGTGTGTAAAAGCAACTGACAGAATACAATCCGTGGAGGAAAATCAGCAGGAAGAAGTGCCTGAATGCGTTGTATGTGGTATGGGTACAACAAATACTCCCTAAGAATTTTCCAAACAGTCCCATTATTTACAATAGTACCTTGATCTTCCTCTATCCTGTCCAGCACATTCTCTTCTAATTCTACCGTTCTTACTGTCATTGGACTTCCTGGTCCTCCACTTCGTTTCAATGTGCCTGTTTCATGAAGACGTTGATGAATACTTTGGAAGGTTTTTCTATCAGGAACATTACGGTCAAGAAATCGTCCAATGTACAACCGTCTAGCTTCTAATGAATTGCCGTCAGCAAGTCCATAAGTGAAATGCATGTCAGTCATCTCGGCGTTCGTATAGCGATTCATGATAGAGGACTTCACTAACAAAAGTTTAAGTATTAAAAGACAAAAAATACACGCCAATCAGTCTCAACAAATTTGACACATACAAAATGATCAATCACGAAACGTATTCAAATGAAATCCACGTTTTAATTGATTTACTTTTCTATGTCTGCACTTGCCTATTGTTAGTGGGTAAAATAGCCGTTCATTGTAATCGGAATGTTGTTAAAGGATAACAACGCGTTTTTAAAATTTTTTTATACTTGGTAAGTCCAGTGTTGTACGCCATATTTTTATTTCGGCTACATTAATAATTTCAAAAATATCAAAATTGGTTTTATCGAAAATTTTTCTCGCCCTGTATCTTCGAAACAAAGGGGTTTTTCAAAAATCATAAAAGTACAAAATATTCTTAGAATATTTCATGGAATAACCCCTTGCATTTTTGCCGTATATTTAATAAACACCCTGTATAAGGTGCTGCAATATACAGGTGAAAATTATTCTCAAAAAGTATATAAATATATAGATTGGTGAAAGAGTTTTAGCCGTTGTGGATTAATTTTTTGGATCAAAAACTTCTTGGTAGTAGCAGCTTCTGTGCCTCAGAATGTTTTAAAAATGAAAATATTCAGATTATGTTTCGGCAACAAATTTATTGGTTTCATCAAGGATTTAAAAACATTTCTTTTACCATATTTAGAGTTAGATTTTGTTTTTACGCTATTAAAGCATAAGTTACTTGTTAAACTGTGTTCGACACATTGTACTCTGTACTAAACTGAGACCAGCTCTTTTAAAAAAGAAGTGGGAGTATTTGTTTTCTAAAATTATGTCATTTCATTGTGTACAACTCATCGTCTTTACTTTATTTTATTCTAATTGAGAATTCAAGATTAAATACATTACAGATGACGTAGAAGAACGATAGCACTTCCCCTTCTGCCCAACGAAGCTTTTTAGATTGGCAGATTCTTTGTAGAATTGCCGACAGGGTAGCCATTGGTATTGATATGGCCAGTAGTATTATATGGATGGCGTGGTGCACCATCCTTTTTGCCATCGGAAGCCAAGTGTGGTGGCCTTTATCGTAAGATCAGATCAATGATTTGAAAAATACACCAAGTTCTTTAAGAAGGAATCTTAAAATAATTTTCGTTATTTTTGGCTAGTATTTTTGACTCTAGAGCAACGCAAAAACCTTCTTTGAAATTGAGTTGTCGTCAACCTTTTCCTTATTTCTCCTAGTCTTAGAAATTTAGCTAACCACAGTTGAAACTCAAATCCGATTTGGAAGTGGTCGAGAGAAAAATTAAACAGGGACTCAGCCCCATCGCAAGAACGTCGTTACATACTTCTTTAGCACTTAGTCGCAAAGTAATAGGTACCAATACAGATTTGCGTTTGTTGCCCGAATCCGTACGCACCCACTCGAACACATTGAAACGACTTCTGATCAGCGGGACGCGTACAATCTCAACACTCTGACAACTAACAAATAGCCGCACATCAGTCACGACCGATGAGTTATGATCGCCTTGCTGGAAGCTTCACGGCCGGCGATGCGAGTTTGGTTCGTTCGTCGAAGGTGGACGCGGTATATGACGAGTTTGAGGCAAGATGATGATGACGAGCCTTGATGATGACGGGTTAGACAAGAAAGAAGAATAAGAACAACAATTTCAAGACGAAGAAAACGTATGTAGGTGCAGAAAAAAATATAAAGAGAAGTCTAGATAGGTGCACGAAGTTCGAAAAGAAGGCATTTTCTTGTTGAGTGTTACTGTTAGTATTTGTGTGAGGTTGGTTGCAGAAGTAATGAAATGATTTATTTCTAATTTGTGAAATTACTAAGAAGAAGATTTCTTGATAAAAGCGTTGGTATAGCGTTCGTTGTTTTATGAACAATTCCAAGTCAAAAGGACACGCTGGCGCATGGATTAAAATTATATTGCAGCCTACAGAATATCCTATAAGTTCGTGGTTACCCAAAATTGTATTTTGGGAACATATGTTATTACAATTTTGGAATATTCGTTAAATTTTGAGGCAAAATGTAGAAAAGTAGTATTCTCCAAAAAAAACTTGTTTTAGAGCTGGTTTTTCTTTTGAAAAAAGCGAAAATTTACAGAAAACGCACACATGTAATTTTTGGTATCTAAATTAGGCATAAAAGAACTCAATACGTAGGTATTTATGTGGTTCTGAATTGTTAATGAAATGCGCGTAATATTGCATTAAGATCGTACGATATATTTGTTCTAAAAAGTCATTTTTTAAAATAAAACCCCCTGTAAATTATTTTAGTTTTAAATTCTTGGCAAAATCCTAGACAAAAGATTACTAACATGTTAGTGACTTAAAATCAACCATTTTCTCGTTATAGTGATGTTCAAGGTTAAGGTCATCTGGGTTATTTTTGAAAGCATCCTTAAACCATCTGGAAACTTATTCAGGAATTAGAATTTTATCCTTTTCTTAAGATTTTAAATCTTTATGAAGTAGTTTTCTTCAGAGAAGGGCAATAATTAGAAGAACCATATGACAATAAAAAGAGTAAAATGAACCATTTTCTTTGGCTCAATAGGCCGAATGCGTTATGGGCGTTGATGTAATCCTTTCTCCCAGTTGATGCTTGAATGAACTATAATCGGATTCCAAACATGCGTATTGTGAATGTTAAAACAACAATCTCTTGTAAATGATTGCAGTAATTTACTCTGGCAACGTCATCTTCGAGATATAATGGTTGTACTTTTGTTGAATAGTATTGCCGCAGAAGATTCTCAGTAAGTACAAAATGTACGGTGCTATTGGACATATTAAAAGTTCTATCAATTTCTCTCGTGCTAAGTTGAGGGTCTTTGTGCACAGCTTCTAAAATACATTCTTCAACATCCACTGTGCGTGGAATCCTTGGTGCTCCTGCATTATTACGCATAGGTACAAATGTACCTGTTTCTCCTAACCGAGTATCCAGTCTTCTAATTGTATTGTAAGAAGGCACACGACGATTATTACTATTATGACATTTAAAATACCTTCAATTGTTCCACAAAAGAATATGAGATGTTCAGTAACAAAAGTGTAGTGGCATAAAATCAGTCATTGCAAAGATTTGATTAATTCGCAATTTCAAAATAATTAGAGGCAAGTGCTTTGGAAGGTAAGGAGGCAATCTGTTAGGGTACCTATTACTCCAATTCAAATTAGTTTATCAAAGTAAAGCAGGGTTATTTTACATTGAAAAGAATAGTTTTCTTCTCAATTTACTCATGAAATTCAAAATAAGAAACAAATCAAAAATATAGTAAGTCGAAGAAAAAGAAAAACGGGCAAAAAATCGAAACGAAATAAACCAATTTATCTGGAACGTATGGTGTAACAACAGCTCTCAAGATAAACGATTTCTCCTTACAATAACCCGCTTGACTCCGTAGAAACGACAATATCCATACAATGCTTTAATTCCTACTCTCTTATATGTTGTATATAGAAACATATACATACAGGCACATAGTATACGTGTAAGTCTATATGAAACATCGTCGTGCTACGGGTACCACGTACATGGTAGATAATTGAAGAATTGATGTAAATCACGGCCTGTGAATTACAAGCTGGCGCCCGACGTTCAGATTCGACACGCTGTGGCCACTCAGGCTGACTGGAAGGACCCGGTCATCGGTCTTGGTCCGCTAGACAAATTCTCACAAAACTTGAAGACTCCATTTGAATTACACGGCTTGACTGTATTGAGTAAATAAGCGTTAAGATTTTTTTTTGATCGTGGTTTTTTATCGTCGTCATCATCTAGTTTCTGCGTTGTTTTCTTCGATGAAGTCTGAAGGAAGATATTGTGCGAGTTGGAAATTTTGTTTAAAGTTAATAAATCAAAGGTGGTTTGGTATACTGTTCTGGTACTGGATTTCGATATTTAACGTCGGAGAATGGTCAATTAAAATTAGAGATGCATTCAGTAGTAGCTGACCACTGTTAATTAAACACTAACAAGAGTTGCTGCAACACACATGTTGTTTCAGTGAGACTCGTACCTAATTGAGTACCAATTCTTCGTGAATTGGTCTTCTAAACCTTGTCGAGTAGCTCGTTCAGATGTGTTGGGAAGCATTCCGGTCTCGCATAGTTTGTTGAAAACTCTTATAATAAGTTTTTACCAGGATTTCTCTGATGTGAAAACCGTTGACGATATTCTTCAACAGTAGCTGTAGCATTGCCATTACAAAAGTCGTAAACAAACACCATACTTGCATTATTAGGTTTTTTTTGGAGCACAATGTGTGTGCGTACTTTTATTTCTGAGATCGTACAATTTGTCGTTATATTTTGGAAGTTTTCCATACGTGACAAGCTCTTAAAATTTTAGCCACACAGAATAGTTTCGTTTATCTTAATTTGTTAAGTCTTTTCGTTTATGTTTCCAATTAAAATTTATCGGTTTAAGCCTCTTTCGCAGCCCTCGTTGGGTTTTTGACATTATATAGACTTTTGACCCTGTTGTTGGAGATTTGTTTATTTATGGCATTTCCTTTTGGTTATTTATCTTAGTATTATTTTTTCTGCTACTTTGGTTATCGGATACTTCATCGGATTTGCTTTAGGCATTGTTGTTAATTTTCTTATAGCTAGAATAGAGTTAAAATTAGTCTTGATTTTTCTTGAGAGTCTATATTTCCCTTTTTCCGTGTCTTAGTAACCCCGTGTGACTTTTCTCTTCAATTGGAAACGTGGTTGCGTTTACACTTAGCTAACAGTTGATTGCTAGGGTCTAAGAGATTGATAGATCTTAGGTACGTTTCTGTAGGACCTTCGAGTAGTGCGTTTGTTCTCTTGCAGCCTTTTGTTGTTTTTAGTAATTTTATTGCTCGAAGCTCTTTTGTAAAGTTCCTTATTTGATCATTTCTATTCATTGAACTTTAACACTTTCCGTTTTCATATCTTAAGTGTTTGATTTACGTTATTCTATGACATGTTTCCGAGTGGGGAGAATTGCATTTTTGACTGTATTTCCGGCATTTTGTCGTTCAATTTTATCACTTGTGGCCCGATCGTTGAAGTTGTTGAGACGTTAGTGTCACGGTAGTGTTTCCTATTTTGTAATTTTTGGAATTTATCACGTTGAGTGGATATTTTGGAAACTTACCTGTAATTTCCATTGCCGTTAGTTGGTTTTGGTTTTTGGGAGGAAATATTGGAGAGGATCGCTTCAGTTTGCTGCTAGACAGGATTTGAATGCTGCATCTCGAACAACCATTTTGATTTGCCACGTGGGGCCAAGATTGTTATTCATCCCCATCTTGTTAATCGTTTTCTCCGTTAAAACGGTAAACTTGTAATTTGTTTATATTTCACATTTGTAATTTTGGGCTTTCGTTCTTTATTTTTAGGGGTTTTTGTCGGTACCGCATTTTTGGATCATAACCTTTTTGGATATACCTGTTTTTGGATTACATTGTTTTTGGGCTTAACCTTTTTGATTATATCGTCTTTGAATTTACGTGTGGCCTTACCTTTTCGGCTGTACCTTCCTGAAATTAATAATTCCTTCGTGTTGTAGAGAATTTTGGAGCAGACACCGCTACCTTTGTTCTGTCAGCACATTTCGTGGTCCAGCTAAGTGTTACTTGCTACTACCTTACCTTCTTTTATTTGCCTTTATGAACCATAATTTAGTATACTATTTAATTCAAGTTTATAACGTTCTCACATTTCATAAATTAGTAGCTTATTTATCTCAAGTTTCCAATTTTATTTATTGATTTTGCTTTGATATTTAAGGATTTTTCTCATATGTTAGTTTGTGGGTTATTTTTTTTTTATTTGAAGTAAATTATTCCGCAACACCTTCTTTTCCCTTAATAATTCATTTTTTTTCACCATCTTCGTGGGTTCCTGTATACCCTGATCACCAGACAGGGTTATTTCAAACAGGTGGTGCGTTGTAAATTATCGGTTATTTTGTCATTGGTGAGTAGTACTGACCCACTCCCTCGCCGACGAGCAGGCTGGCACCCTGGATCAAGGTGTCGCTTTTTGAGAAATTTCGGGGAATAGTTGCTTGTGCAGAACTTGGCTGTTTTAGTTTCCTTTCTCATTTTAAAGCGCTTGACGATAATAAAATAAGTTAAATCAGTGTCACAATAAATTAACACTGACCCATATCAAAACAACAACATTATTGAAATGATTTTTAGCGTCGAAATGATTGATTCAGATCGCTGGTATATCATATGTGATAAGAAACGAAAAAAACTTTTAATGTCGAACGTACCTGATTTTTATTTTATATGGGGTAGTCAATGTAAAGATACTTTTATTTAATTTAAGACGTATTAACTGAAAAACAAGCGAAAATTTGGACCATTTACAAGAACGCCAGTTACAATTTCTTAATTACGCTATAACTTAAAAACAAATGAAAATCGGATAAGGACATATGAATTTCTTCACACTATTTTTACGTATACACTTCTGTATTTTGACCCCGACTCACTGTATATCTGGGACTTGGTAACCCTGTATATTATTCATCTCATATATTTACAATTTTAAGAAAATCCTCATTAATATTTATGATGAACATCAATTAACTCTGTTCTACACCATCCCCTTTGATAATTCCGACGGAAAGAACCTAAGAGTTAAAAGATTCGCCGAAATTCTTCCCCAGTCATCCTTGTAAAAATGACCGTTAATAGTTCGCATTCTAACGGCATCTAAAAGCCCGAAAAAACAAAAAAGAGAACACCGCCCGCGCCGTGCCACTACCCGACAATAAAATCATCCCGACGGAACCCTCTCAAAAAATCAAATAAATCATCGAAAACGTTGAAATTTAACAGTTGGCTGTCGTCGTCCTCCTTCTATACAGTATATCGTCGTTCCTCGATTGTTTACGCTCATTTGAGGGTACATTAGCGCTGTCCTCCGCGCTCGTAACAATTTGTACTCATCGCCCCATCGTATAGATACATAGAATAGAGATTCTGAGTTGCCTCCGGGGTCCCCTTCGCCTGTTCATCATATTCGAAAAAGAAACACTAGACTAGGCGGGGCAGAGATCGTACCGTGAAGGACTCCCCGCGGAGTTAATGGCGCCCTCTAGGTCTCGTACCTTGCCGAAACAGAGGTTAGCGACGGGGGGTCCTCGTACGGTCAACTTTACGTTGTTCGCTGCCCCCTTTTGCGCCGATAACACGGAAAGGGTACTGGGATCGGGTGTAAGTTCGTGAACGTGAGATTCGTACAGATGATGTTTAGATTCTTAGGAAATAGACATTTTCGCGTACAATAACACCTGTAATACACCTGTAGTTCAAGTAAATCCATCGATTAATAAGTGTGGAAACACCAGTATACTCGTGAAGCCAAAGCATAATGGAAACAGTGGACTGCGAAGGGAGAAACAGGTGAAGACTGTTCCATCGGGTGGGAGAGTCATGGGTTCTTTTTTAGGATAGCCATGTAGTTGTGTTAATCAACCATCTTGAGAAGGAAAAACAATAACCACCATTAATTAACAAATTGAAAGCAGAAATTACGGAAAAACGGCCATATTTGGAAAAAGAGGAAGTAACTGTAATAAATAATCATCTGTCGAAAAGTAATATGGCAAACTAAATTATCTGTTCATAGGAAACCGTATGCTTTTTCAAGTTGGCCAAGTTGACGTTCAGGTTCATTAGACCCTTACATGTACGCATTGCAAGGTTTTCGTAGGAGTTGTTGAATATCAAGTTGGCCAATTTGAATAACTGGAAGCAATTTCTTTTTTAATACCAAAAAAAAAAGGTTACGTTGTTTGCTGAGCGGTTGAAATGAAATACCTAAGAAATATTAGAGGACTAACAAGAAGAGATGGGCTAAGAAATGACACAATTAGAGAAAATCTACAAACACAGTCACTGCAAGATTGCATTGCCAACGACAATTGAGTTGGTGGAATCATCTGCAAAGAATGATAATTCAGTAAGGGAAGAGAAGCAGAGGAAGATCAAAAGAAACATGGGTTAATGTAGCAGGAAAGATTATTTAAAAAATGGCAAGAACATGGATTTGCACATAATCCGGTCTTTACATATTCCTTACCAGCATCAAGATGTATATTTATTTTTGCCAATTTCCTACGTAATTTAACATCATGTATTTCCGTCAGAATCACACGTCTTACGTACGAAATTATTATCATTACGTCGATATCTCCCATGCAATTTTTTAACGATCAACAAACTTAATTAATAAATCCATTAATTAATTCATTTACCTTACCGTTCTTCAATTAATTACTGCAGTATCTATCTTTAGACGAAACCGAAAGAGTTGCCCCTTCCGAAAAACGAAACAGCGGCGAAAACGATCGAAATAAAAGAAAAAGGAAAAAGAAGGTTCGCGCCGATCGCATAAATTTAATTAGGAACGATAATCCAGGCGTGCCGCTGGGATATGTGTTATGACCAACGCTATTTGCATTTCCCACATAAATTAAATGGAATTAAAACAGAGCCGGGCTACGTTTCGCAAGATCATTTTTCTTCGAGAAATTCCCTCCTCTCCCTCCTTTCTTGTTTCCTTCTCCTCGTCCTGCTAATGTTAGGCAGAACCTCTGGACGATGAGGCATAAAAGAAAAAGGATACGAACTAGGAAAAGGTACAGAGAGAAGGTGAATAAGAGTGAGAGAGAGAGTAAAGCAATACATAATAATGCAGCAACAATAACGACGGTTGCGGTGTGTCGAGTGGTGGCGCTGAAGCGCCTCGCAGCGGGCATCCGATGAACTACAAGTCTCACGCTGCGATAATCTAAGGCGGCTTTGATTTCTATGTAAACCTAGATGTAAATGGCCATGAATTTCACGGACGGTTCGGATATTCCTTTTCCTGTTCTTTTTTAATATTTAGTTTTTGTTTCTTGTTTTCCTCTTTTTTTGTTTCGAGTATTAAAACCTATTGTTGGTTTTGGATTTTGTTGGTGTGAGTTTAGATGTGCGAAGATTGAGAAAATGTTGTTTGTTTGACACCTTACCAATATTGAAAATGTTGCAAATTTAAGAAATATTTAACTCCTTAACCCATTAAGCGCCCACCACAAAAATTAATTAAGAGAGTTATTATAAATAAAATTATAAATTATTATAAAAATTACTGTTACGAAAATACAACGTTGGCTGTAAATATTATTGGTTTTGGTCGTATTTTGAACACTAATTTTGTTAATTAACTCCAAAGCCAAAAATCCGTCAGGTTCAGATCAGGCGATTTTGATGGCCATGAATTTTGAAAATGTCTGCATATAACGCGATCTTGAAAAGCAGCAGTTAACAAGTCTTCAACTGGTCAGTACATGTGCGAGGGTTCTCCATCCTGCACAGAAATTATTTTCAATTTGGACGTTGGGATCGTTGGGACTTAGTTGTTCTGCTACTTTGGTTATCGAATACTTCTTCAGATTTGCTTTTGGCATTGCTGTTAATATTCTTATAGCTAGAATGGAGTTAAAATTCTCTTATTTTTCTTGGGAGCCTATACTTCCCCTTTTCCGTGTCTGTCATTTTTACCTCAATTGGAAGTGTTTGTATATAGTAGGGATGTGTCAAACTGCTGATTTGGTTACAGTTGACAGATTTAAGGTGTGTGGATATTTATGGAAACCTACCTATAATTTCCGTTGCCGTTAGTTGGTTTTGGTTTTTGATTTGGAAGAATTGGAGTGGATGGCTTCGGTTTGCTGCTAAGCAGGATTTGAATGCGGCGTCTCCATCAATCATTTTGATTTGCCATGTGGGGCCAAGATCTTTATTCATCCCTATCTCATAAATCGATTTCCCCGTTTTAACGGGGTTTTGTTGGTACCATATTTTTGGATCATAACCTTTTTGGATATACCTGATTTTGGCTTAACTTTTTTGGACCTGCCTTTCGGGGTACATCGTTTTTGGAGGTACCTCCTGTTGGGCATAACCTTTTCGGTTATCCCCTTTTTACCTTGACCTTTTGCACTACAGTTTTTGGAAATTATCCTTTTGGATCTACCTATTTTGGATTTACGTGTGGCCTTACCTTTTTGGCTTTACCTTTCTGGAATTAATAATTCCTTCGAGCTGCAGAGATTCTTGGAGCAAGCCCCGCTTCCCAGTTCAGTCAGCAGTGACATTTTTATTGGCGAATTGAGTCGACCCACTCCCTCGTCGACGAGCAGGCTGGCACCTTGGATGAAGGTGTTTTAATTTTTCTTTATTTTAAGGCGCTAAAACGTAGCAATCTTGATGAAACTTTGGATTTAAATTCAATAAATATGGAAATTAATTTTGACAAGCGACGTTTCATTGCAAAAATTATTTCTAAAGTTAAATGAAAGCGTTCTCTTCTATTTTAGAAATTTCTTATATCAACAATATTGTTTGCTTTATTAATTTCGATTTACAGATTCTACTTGATACGATAAACTTGACTCGAAGGCTGTTTATTTGTTGTCTCCGAAGCAATCAAAGCTTACTTTTATTTTATTTGGTAAATAGTAGTATTGAAGCAAATAAATTCTGCTGTTAACTTATTTAGTTTGTGTATTGTAACATTTTTTCTAGAACTTACTCAATTCTAGATATTTCCGTAGCTGCTATTGAAAAACATCACTTCGACAAAACATTTTCAACACCATCTCGAAGAATGTTTCATTTCGGGAATAATTCCACACCTTTTATGGAAAAATATCAACAATTCAAGATGGCAAAACTTAATTTACTCTTGCCGATTAAATCGAGGTGTAACGATGCATGCGAAAAAAGCTGTAGAATCACCCTTACGGAAGGGTGGGCGAGCTAGTCTTGCTGTGGATGCTGCGAGGGTTTGGCTCAAGGTAATGTCGTTAAAATCCAATTTCGTCCCAAATAAAATTTGCAGCCGTAGCAGTGGTGACAACTGTCGCAAGTTTAATCAAGTAGAGGTTCTGGATGCGAATTACAAATGGATGAACGGCTATGGAACTGTTTGTTATTTGTATGCATGTTTTGTTTTTTAATTAGGAAGGGCGCGTTTAAAATCGGGCGCTAAAAATTTGTTTAGGAATTAGTATTTATGTCATCTTGAACTAAAGGACTTCCTACAGTTGCAATTAAGTGGTACTGGGCCTATTATCATGCATAACAAAAATATCCACAATAATATCTAACAACAATCCATACAACAACATATTGTTAGTAGAAAATAATATAATTAATACATAAAAGAGAATGATAAAATGTAGACTCTTTAATAAAGTGTATTCAGAGATTAAAAGGAGTAATGAAGACAATAGTAGAGGAAAAATATTAAAATTACAACAAAATTTGATAATCTTAACCTACAACGGAAGTACCTCAGTTTATTCCAATATAATCACAGTCATATTTCAATTATACCCTGTAAATCGCCATTAAAAGCAATTTCGTAGAGAAAATTCAACTATACTTTTTCGTTGCATAGAAACGAGGCAGTTACATTCAAAATGCGTAGCTAAACACCTCGATAGCACCATAAACAAAACGAAAAACAAATCAATCTATCAACATCTCGGCGGGAGTGCGAAATATATCTGATTTCAGCCGTCGAAAACCATGTTATTCGGATCTTTTTAATGCTTTTCGAGCCTACTCCCATCAATCTCGGTCGATCTATGCATGCGCAAAGCGTTTAATTTATTTTTTCCCTCTGTGTGGTAGTGCGAGTGGTTGACGCTAGAGGGCCGAGTGGTAATACTGTTGGAAGCTATTAGCATAAATGTTTATTGTTAACTACTCAATAAGTACTTATGAAGCAAAATGTTAAAGCGGAAGATGTGTCCTTTTTAGGTTATGTATTGCAATGTTCGAGGTTAGGCTTCTAGTTATTATAGCGAAAATCGAAGTCTTTGTCAGTAATCACTAGTCGGGGCAAACAGCGGTAACAGTCAGTGTAGTAGATATGTGGCGCGGAGTCGGCGATTATTTATTTCACGCGTTCACAGCGTCAGTACTAAATCGATGCTGTATGCGAGTAGTTCTGTGTATATGTAGGCTGTCGTAACTTATTTCGTAATTGTACGCTTATGTTTGCTTTAAAAATGTCGCAGTTAGGTACGTCGCGAATACGACCAATGGCAGACACAGTTAAAAACTTTATAGTGGACATGCCGGACTTAATTTTTGATGACGCTAAAATTCAATGTCTAGTTTGTAAAATCCCTTTAATGTGTTGGTCCAGAAGCCATTGTCAACGTCACATCGAAAGCAAACAGCATTCTTCTGCAAAAAGTAGCATAGGAGACCAAGAAAAATTTACATTTGATTGATGTGTTACTCTTATTTTATGTAATCTATCGTTTCGTTTACTAGATAAAGAAGCATTTGTCTCCTTCTGGAATAAATATGCGGACTGTAAATTACCTAGTCGGACATCGATACGAAATGTAGTGCCATTTGCTCGTGAGCATATAAAAAAACCTTACAGCTTATCAAACAATACAGATAACACTTGAATTTCTACAAAATGAAGTAAAACGATATATACGAGGGCAAGGTGAAAGTTCTCGCTCAAGCAGCTACATTAATTCATTCACTTGCTCTTAATTTTAATTATTAACTTTAGGTTTATTTTCAATTAATGTATTTTTTTTTCATTGGATATCCTTGTAGCTGGCCTGATGTTGTGTTTTTTTGAATACGAAACCGGTCACCTAATTTCTGAATAGAACTTTGTGAAATCTGGACCGTTTTTCATTCCTACTTTTAATATGAATATTTCCTTAACATAAAACTAAATGATTTACTTGGAAGAAACACTTTTCTATCTTGGATTATCTTGATTTTCTAACCCCCAGAAAATATTTATTTAATACAAATAAAAATTCAAGAAAATGTATAATAATTTTAATAGTCTTGAAATAGAAATATTTTCTTGAATAGAAACTGATTTTTGCAAGAATATCTATTTTCTTGATGCAAGAAAACATTTCTCTGCGTGTCAGTAACTCAAAAACAATTGTAAAACTAAGGGAAAATTGAGCACAAAGAACCAATGAATTATTTTGATGAATTAGTGAGAAAAATTATTCTAGCGATAAATGAGCTTTCGAGATCCTACTGTTACTCATTCGTGCCTAGCTGCAAAATAAATAAAATAAATTTCATCAAACCTAGAAAGTTTCTTCAGGACATTTGCGATCGCCTTAATGAACACATTTCGAACATGTAAGGCCACTGTTGATCCTGATAAACAGGGAAGAAAATAAAACTGACAAAGATATTATTTGCATACATCTCTCCAGTAAATTTTGTCAGAAACTCATGTGGCAAGGATGGATTCAATGCAATTTGTGGTTACATGAAACCTTGTTGGTGCAGTTTCCCTTTTAGGTTTTAGGAAGTGGAAGAAGATGTAATTAATGTGTCTTCTTGGCCCTCATATTTTACATTGATTTACACCAGAATATTTCACTATAAAACATACGAATTTCATCAATTCCATCCGAGTTTTATATTCCACATGTATGACCACAATTGGCTAACGAAAACGGATCACGCCTGTGCCACCTTTGCTACCCAGATGACTCGGCTATTTCCCCAACGCTATTGTTAGGTTTGTTTCGATGGGGCAGCTTGCCGGGTCGCTGAAATGACTTTGCATCTGTGCGCGATAATTAATTGTTTTGTTTACGGCGGCCGTAAGCGTTGCGTTGGGTTCTTCGCGACGCTGCGGGGTCTTTCTTCTTCCGATAATAACGTTTCGACCGTGAAAATAATGAAAGCTGGAAGCCGACGGTGTTGTTCTTTCTTTTCAACGGCGATGTGGTCGCCATCACCGATGTAATAAGAGGTGGAAAATGTTCGGGAATCTTTGTTGGAATATAAACCATGCAATTAAAGGAAAATAGTTTGAAATGAGGGTGTAGAATCTTTAGCTACCGTTCATTGAAATTCATTCGTTATTCAATCATTAAAGTAATACTTCATTAAGATTCGAATTTTCAAACAGACCGGTCATTTTCAATAACTTTTTACTTTAATGATACTGGGATGTAACACATGTATTTCGTAAATTTACAAAAGATATTCTGCTGTACCAGATGGATTGAGACCCATTCTCATAAAGCAGGAATAAAAAATTGGCAAAACATTTAATTTTATATATTTTTTTAAACTTTTAAACAATTAAATTCTCTACAACAATATTTTCAACACACTTCGCACTATACAAATTATTATTAATTAACCCGGAAAGGTCGTTTCGAAGACACAAGGGTCTTCATCTTCAGCCGCGTACTGATTAATGTGAGAGAACATATATTAAATCTAACGAACCTGCTCTATCCCTACTCTTAAAGAAAAATATATGCAAGTACCTACTTTTGCCGTTTAGCCTAGAAAGCTAAAATAAGGAGAAAAGGCGAATAAACGTCTTGTCACCACGAAACGCAATGATTATGTCCTTTCTGTTCGTTAAATTTGTGTTCTTTCCGCCTCTAGTCTTAAAACTACAGACTGCAGAATATGTGGAATGTATGAAAGTATCGTCTGATTCACTGTGTATAACACGGTTTCAAAAACTTTGATAAGGTTAGATAGAATGGAGTTCCGGTCCTGCATTTCCAAAAAGTTATACCTGCAAAAAATATTTATTGATTATCGCTTACTTTTAAAAAAAGCTGGAAAAGATCGATTTTTTAATCGGCCCCTTGCAAAAAGTGCTAACCATTCCTCTCCTCCAACCTCCTAGTGTTATTATTCACACTAAGAACGCCAAGCTTCAAAGAAAACGTCTATTTATTGCAATAGAATATCAACGATAACTTGCTATGTTAAGTAATTAAATTTAGCTAGATATTTTGGTTACTTATTAAGTGTATTTCAACATTTTTGTTGTCGAATTCAGCATAGAAAATGCTTCAAAATTAGATCATTGATTAGGAAATGTTGGAAAATAGGTTCAATAGAGAATTCACGTCGTCTTTAAATAATTAGTAATTTCTTATAACTTACATTTTGTCAGTTTTTGACAGACATCTGTTTTCCATGCAAAATTCATTTAGTGCAAGGATCATGGCCAACAGACTAGAAAGAAAGAATATAAGCTTTATTGTGCAAGCGCAAGTTAGGCTGAATTGTAATCCGGAATGCCTAAATCAAATTTGTTGAACTGACAAAGCCTAATCCTCATTGAATCCAAAATAATCAATCTCAAATAGTGTATGGTATAAATGCTAAAACATGTCAAAGATATTTGAATATTTTCCAGAACAAGTTACCAGATGATTTTCGCATAGCAAGATTAAATATGCTGCTTTCCAGTACAATCTATACTTTACCATTTTTTGATTCATGGATTGGTAAGAAGGATCTCATTCACCAACCCCCAAATGAAAGGTGAAGAAAGATTGGTGAGATATAATGTCCACTAGCTCTTATACGAGTGAAATATTATATCGGCTTGAAGCTTGTATGGAATTTAAGAGAAACAATTTGAATAAGTGGCGTACAGTTATTAGTTTAACTTTATAGCTTTGAAAGAGGAATTCAAAATTTTCATTTTCCATTTGATTTCTTTAATTTCTAACTACTAAAGTATTCCAAAGATTTTAAATAGCAAATGAAAATTGTCACAATGGAGTGAGGACTGCATGGTAAAGACCTTGGGTGAATGCAATTTGAAAATTCAAAGGTAAAGATTAGTTGCTTAAATGTTGTAGAATATCAAGCTGTTTTTTTAATATTAAAATTTAAAAAGAAAGTTTGTATAAAGCATGGTTTTAAAAAGCCAGCTCTGATTTTAAGGACTACCACGAACTGCAAGAACTATATAATTGATAGAAGAAGTACTATCTCATAGCATATACAATAGTTAAAGCAACTACTAAACAATGGAAAGTTAAGAAAGATGGTGGAAGAGTATTCCTGGTTACAGACAGGCCAAGCAATTTCTAATTGGGTACAGGCCTAAATTTTCGGCAGACTTACTAAGCAGGAACAGAAAGTCCGTTAGAACAATAGTAGGCTTACTTACAGGACGTTGTATGCTCAAGAAGCACATGAGCAACCTAGGCCTGACAGAGGAAACAGCATGCAGATTCTGCCAGGAGAAAGAAGAGACTAACATTCCATGTGCTATACAGCACTAGCAGAAATACGGCTCTCAGAAATGGACTCGGAATAACTCACAAGGCTGCTAGGTCTGATGGAAAAGGTAATTGATCTAATGATAGAGGAACCACAATAGATCTGAAAAGGTCGCAGTGGAAGAATTACCTCGAGATCTAATCTAATCTGATGGTTTCAAAGAGCTAGCTCTGAATCTAAGGACTAGCACGAACTGCAAGAAATATATCATTAACAGAAGAACAAAAATGAGCGTGAATATAGAAGGAAAATTCTAGAATATGCACATTCAGAAAGAATTCTTTGGAAGTCTAATTATTTATTACTTATTTCTACGAAAGACAATTCAGGAGAGGATAACGTGTGCAAAACCAAGCTCACATTCCTTCGAACACAAGAGACATCTTCGGAACGTTTCTCCATCATGGCTGTAGATTATAAAGCACACTCTCCAAAGATATAATTTTAGAAAATAAACAACAAATTCCTTCCTTCCATTCCTTAACTCCAAATTCGTCTATCTCCATTTTCCACCATCAACTTCTTCTCTTTTCGCTCAATATTTTAATTTCTTTTCCAACAAATTTAAATTACCCGTTTCAACTCAAAAGAGGAAACGTGTATGGGAATGCGAGTTGCTTTTTGAGCGAAGGAAGCTATTTCTGTAAATTGGAGCAAAATATCGTAGTAGGTTTTTCAACGTACCTCGGGAAGAAACTGGGCGAATTGTAAATTATACGAAATACGAAGTTTCGCGTCTTTCTGGTTTGCCCGTGGCGGCAGATGCCTACGGGTCTTCTGCTCGCCGCGTAATTATTCTTCAAAGAAGTCATTCCGTAACGAGTTTGTACATCGCACGCAGCGTAGGAGTTGGTGGCTGTGTTACGGGAATTGTTCGAAAGGGAAAAGTTTTAATGCGACGATGGGTATAGTGGGAGTTGAATTACTTCTAAATTAGTGTAAAATTCGATTTTGAAATAGGAATTTCTTAGAATAGAAATTCCCGGGGTTACAAATATAAGTCGACAAGTCAACGTTTTCTCCAAGAAAACTTCACAATCAGAAAAAGGTCCAGAATCGTTTTACTAGTGCGAGGGTAGAGTTTTAAGTTTTTACAAACGACCACTAGATGGCGTCATTGAGATTTGACATTATTATTTTCGTAAAATTTGAGATTTGTTATTGTTCAAGCAGTACCTGGCCAACGAATTACCACCACTTACAATATTATGATTTTGGGGTAAAATTTAAGAAAACAGTTGGTGATGTTGGCAATATTATTATTTAATTACATATAACATGTAAAGTAAGTGTAATCTGAACATATATTTATTAATATTTGCTTGTTCCTCCTCTGTGTTTTAGTATTTCCTTAATCCTTTTTGGCATACTGCCAACGTAGCTCTTTATTGTTTTTTTTTAAATTTCGTCGCTATTATTGCATGCATCTTCAATATGTTGTTGTAATTCTTCCTTTGTAGTTGAGTTTCGTTTACTTACTACTACTAAGATGTTTTTCAAGCCATTTCACACGTTTTCAATTGGGTTTGTTTGGTGAATTGCCTGGGCAAGGTAGTACACGCAGATTTTTAAATTCAAGGTATCGCATAACACTTTTTGCCTTATGACACGGTGCATTGTCTTGCGTAAAAGTATATAGTAAGTATATAATGGGAAAGAAGGAGGATATAACCACAAAGAAAAAAGCATGAATTTTTGTTCTTCTAGAGACGTTTCCTCAACGTGAAGTTGCACAAAAAGAGAGTGTATCCCATCAAATTGTTCTGAGAAATTCGCGAAATTAATTAAAGAGATTTTTTTAAAACTAAAAATGCTCAATAAATGTAAGTGAATTGAAATTTAGCGTATTTGTTACCTTAAATGTGTCTTCAGTATCGCAACGCTTATTTGTATATTAGTTCGCAACGTTTATATATTATTATTGTATGCATTATGCATTATTGGGGCTACCACCAAACCCTTGACGGAGCTCGAACTTGTGGTCGCGGAGGTAGTAGCAGAATATAACCGAAAACGACTACCCAGACGTTCTAGTTAGAATATATACGCTATGTGCCCTGTATGTATGCTCTGTTTCGCTACTACCTCCCTATGATAGCGGACTTTCCAAAGACCATACATCGTGCGGGTCCGAGCAATGCATTGCGCACAGGCGAAGGAGCGACGGATGGCAATCGTAACACTTCGTACACTTGGTTTTCCGACGAAGATAAGGACATGTATATTAAATGCATTTAAATATATTTTTGTGTTAAATAAGTACACATACAATATTTTAAATGTATACAAATACAATATACACAAATTTACAAGAAATAAAGCAAACGAAATGGTAAATTTATAACTAACACAAATGAAATATTAAATTTACAGAAACAATAAATGATGGATTTCCAAAATAGAATAAATACAGTAATTAATTTGTTAGCGTAAAAATAACAATAAAATGTTAAGAAGCCTTAACACCATTTTCAGAGTAAAAGGAATGTTCGTAGAATTGGTTTGAACGCATGCAGAAGTGTATAAATCTTAATGGCGAATGTTTAGAAAAACAATAACACCATTTTTACCAAAAACATCTTCTTCTTTCATTGCTTTTGTAAAAAATTAAAGGGTATTTCTCGTATTTCGTGTTTAACAACTAATAACAGAGCTCCTATAAATCTCGAAATATCTCAACGCGACTATCGTTAAACTCGCGGAAAAACACTCTTATAATCCATCATCATTTCATGCGAGCTGCCAGACTAGCCGCTGTTTATTATTTTTCTATCGATGGCGAATCGTAAAAACGTCCGTTTAAACGTATAAACCGTACTTTTATATAAACCCTGGCGACTAGAAAAGAGGAAAGTTCATAACATGATTTCCGGTATTGCTTCGCCTACGATGCCACGGTCAAACATCTGTCTAGAACCGATGATTTTGCCGAGGATTTTGCCATTAGCAAACCGCAAGAGGCGTGAGAATTTTAGACCTTCCGTTTTACGAAATGATTAAAAACAGAGAAATTGTTGAGGATCTTTACATGTGTAACTTGAATATGTATTGAATTTAAAGAAGTTGAGGAAGTGGTAGCTTGATTTTCCAGAAAAAGGTTTATCTCCGTGAATTAAATTAATCGTGGATTAACACGTTAATCTTTGATTAACTTCATTCTGTGATTAAACAACTTTAATCATTGATTAAATTAACTCGTCAGATTTTATTTCAACATCTATCAATATTAATGTCAGAAAAAGTAAAATACCAAGGAAATCGCTGTTATTTGCATATATTTAATAAGAATCTATTTAAAGTACAACAGATAATCAATAACTGTAGGCTTTCACGGCCGGAGTCTGAATTTGTACTAACAGTAGATCTTTCCGGGCTTGTAGGCCGTGGTCTTGAAATAGTGTAAGTCGACGTTTTGCCAGACACTGCAGCTGGTATCTTCAGGACGATGTTGAAGATTCACTAGTCGTCTGAGGAACCATTCCTCAGACGACTTTTTGACATATGTTTATCTATTCGCGTGCCATCTAGTGGCTGATAAAAAGGTATTTAACCCACCTACAGGGCCATAAAAAATCCTCCGGGAAAGCATGTTAGCAGTAAACAAAGGTTTATGGCTTATAATTTGTATCTGGACCTTAAGCAGGACAATTCTAAGTTGGCAACTGTTAAAATTACTGCAAGCAGTTTGGGCTAGGTGAAAGAACAATGTGGGATATTGTAAAAGAAATGGATATCACGGGACTTGTTAGTCTATCCCCTAAAAAACGTCTTTGTCATACAATATATGATTCTTTGGACGAAACGCAAAAGTCAATAATTAGAAGACAGTGCATTCCTTTTTCTTGAAAAACGAATTACCAACATGCACAAAAATATTGAGTGTAAATATAATATATACATTTGTCTTACACTTATATCACCTTACTGAATCTTATAGGTTGTTAATACAGACGATACTTTGCCCACATTGAAAAGAACGACATTATGGAAGATCTTAAAGAAGTTGGGGTTGAAGTGGATGAAGCGAAGTCGAAACAGTGTTTTAATGGAACGGTAAGATATTGAATTATGGAGACGTCGATATTTAACCAACATCAGGAAATTTTGTGCAGATGGTAGAAAGATGTATTATTTATACGAAACTTGGATCAACACAGGTCATACAAAACGATAAATATGGGAAGATACCACAGTACTTAGGGCAAGACGAGCATTTGTGGAAGGGGTTACCACGGGGCTGAGGAATCCTGTAGGAAAAGGAAAACGTTTTTTGATGGTTTATTTGAAAATGGTCTCCTCTTTTTCGAACCGAAGAAAACAGGAGATTACCATGATGACATGAACAGCGAAGTGTTCACTGATTGGATGAGAAATATACTACCTTTTCTTGAACCAAACTCTGTTATTGTCATAGACAATGCTCCTTACCACTCAGTCAAAACAGAAAAATTGCCTACCTCTGCCTGGAAGAAGCAAGAATTGATTGAATGGCTTCTTGCGAAAGAAATTGGTGCTGACAATACCTTATTAAAGGTTGAGTTACTTGAACTTGCAAAAGAATATATTGTTCATAATCCCATTACATATGTTATCGATCAAATGGTATTAGACAGTGGTCGTACAATTTTAAGATTGCCTCCATATCACTGCAATCAAAAACACCATTGAGTTTTTATGGGCACAAGTGAAACATCATGTCGGTGCTAACAACAAAACTTTTAAATTATCCCAGGTCAAAACGTTACTAATTGAGGAGCTAAACATTGTGGGTAGTGATCCATGGAGAAATTGTATCAAACATGTCATCGAAGAAGAGAATAAGATGTATCAATTGGATAATATCGTTGAAGAATTTATCATAACAGCAAATACATCATCAGCATCGTCAGACCTGTCTTCAGAATCTGAATAATCATTCATATATGTATTAAGTTAATCACATTTGTCATATTTATATATTTAGTTTATGTATACATTGGTTATTTTATAAATAAAATGCTGAAACTAAACAAATCTTGTTTTATTAATTTCATGCGATGTTACACCTTGCTATTCACTACAAAATGTTGATAACCAAACTTTTAGCGCTTACGACGTTGTCAATTTAAAATTTCCTGTTTTCCTATCCGGTATATTTCCTCGGTGTAATATGGACGCCGATCGTAGCGCTATCTACTGCACTCTTAACGTGAATGAACTATAGTTTTTTACTTCTTCTTTTTAATCATGAAAATTTTTCACTATATTTTCGGATATAGGGAGTAATAAATTTAATCGGGAATTAAATTTTAATTGGAGATCAACTCAATTTAGGATTAAAAACTGTACGTAAACCGGAAGTTAATGCTTTTTCGTAATTCATTTTTAATTTTGAGGTTATTTTAAATTCTCCACTTAGTTTCTATCCCGTTTAATATTTATTAAAGGCCATTTTAGCCTTATCTAACAAAATTAGTAAAATTAATAAAAAAAAATAGTTATTGATATCTTCTGTAATCTATTATTGCTATTTTCAGGTCGAGCTCAAGATTTCGAAATAAACCGAACGCACTGTACTAGGACTTACCCACAAGGCTGCGGGATCTTCTCGATTCCAGCCTGGCGATCCTAATCGGCTTGACATTGATACCTCGTCGCTTTTACTGCTTAGAGGGCGTACCTATACAACGTCTATGTATGTATGTACAACGTATAGAATGGTAACTCCGAGAAACCAACTTAATCCTTCCATTCGCTTTCCAGGGATAAAGCCACCCGAATATTATTGAAACCGTCGGCGACCAACACCAAAGCCGATTTTCCTTCGGGTCTTTTGAGGCTCTAAAACTAACAAATCCCTTTTCGAATGCGAAAGAGCGAAAAAATATCTTTGTGGATGCTGGTACATTCGTTGGCATGTGTAAGTTTCCAGCTATAACCAGCGAAATATGAACGAGAAGTATATTTTACGAGGGTGAATCAAATATAAATCGGAATGCTTTTCGTACCGATAGTGAGGTGAACAAAGAGGCATGTGGCTTCTGAGGTTTATCGATGGGGATGTATCGAGGACATTCCATCGCTAGGGAACGCCACATTACCACCTGGTTAGTAACTATCGCGATGTTGGATCGAGAAGTACCGTCGTCCGTTGCGCAACGGATGATAATTAAATTTCTTACGAAAGAGGGCCTAAAACCATCAAAAATTTTGTGGAGACTTGAGACACAGTTCGGGGATAAGACACTTAAAAAGACACAAGTGTATTCATGGCACAAACAATTTGTAGAAGGGCGAGAAGCCGTAGAAAATGAAGTCGACCAAGAACCAGCGTGACAACGGAGAACATTCATGCTGTTGGCCGACTTCTTGAGGGCGACCGACGATTAACAGTAGCTGAAATTGCTTCTGGGGTGGGCAGTGCTTACGCGATCATTACTGACGACCTTGGGTTTCGGAAAGTGTCCAGAAGGTGGGGTCCTCGTCTTCTCACCGAACATCAAAAACGGAATCGTATGGAAGTGTGCCAACGGCATTTGAAGCGCTATGCGGCTGAAGGGGAAGTGACTAGTGACGAAATTTGGGTGCACCATTACACCTTGGAATCGAAACAAGCAAGTATGGAATGGCGAAAGAAGAACGAATCTGCACCTGTCAAAGCCAAAACTCGGCTCTCGGCTGGAAAGGTTTTAGCGACCGTATTTTCCTAGTCTAAAGTAGTCTTACATGTTCATTTTCTCCACGAACGTCGAACTGTAAATGCCACGTACTATTGCTAACTTTTAAACGAGACAAAAAATGCATATCGTCGGAAAAGACGCGGCTTTCCCATAAGAGACGTTATCCTGCTGCAAGACAATGCCCGGTCCCATACAGCTGTTCTAACGCGGCAAAAATTTGAAGAATTGTCATGGACTACACTAGAACACCCTCCCTACAGTCCGGACTTACCGCCCTGCGATTATTACCTGTTTGGACCGCTGAAAGAAGCTCTTGGAGGGTAACGTTTTGATGACGGTGTTGCAGTTGAAGTTTTCGTGCGCAATTGGCTTATGGCACAACCATCTTCGTTTTGCGATAGCGGGATAAAAAAATTACCTATCCGTTGGGAAAAATGTGTCATGAAATCAGGAGGTGATGTAGAAAAATAATTTTAAGTCTTTGTATTTTTACGCTTATACCGAATTGTCCCGGCCGTGTTTATTTTATGTAAACTTTTATGCGTCAGCCACTGGCTTTCAGCGCAGTTTGCGTTGCTCTAATAATGTGTTAACTCACATTAATGTAGAGTAAACTATGTTATTCCTGCAATCTTTTAAGCCGAGTCTAACATTTTTCAGTCGGTTTTATTTTTTTACTGTGTATAATCAATACAAAAACAACCAAGTTTTTAGGTTAGAATAAAAATCTAAAAGAAATAATTAGCCACTTCTATGATTCCATCACGTAAATCATATCAATAAATTTACACGAATAAACCACCCCAGTATAAACAGATATCGTTTTACTTCCGTCTAAAGTACTATCCAGTTTGAATGTTTTGAGGTTCCTCTCGTAAGGGACGAGGGCCTACCTTTAAACGGTAGCCGCGGTTAGAACAACATCGGATTGTGTTTACGTTATAATCCGCAAAAGATGCCGACCACGAAAGTCGAAGTTAAAGTAAGCGAAAGGAGGACTAGAATAATATTAGTGTTGACTTCTAGATGGTGGTAGTGGTAGCACGAAGACTGACGTTGATGGCATAGCAGCGGTAATTGAATTTGGAAACTTCTTAACGTTCCGATGACATAGGCTACCTATATGTGTTATTGCAGGATGGTTTTCTGCTTTTCAGAGTTCTCCTTCTGTTGATTCTGTTAAAGAAATAGTGGAAATGTCTCTAAAAATAATGGCGATAGTATTTTGAAATGTTTGATGAGCGATATTATTGAAAAAGTTCTATTTCATATGATATTGCATATTAAATAGTAAATAGTGAAGCTTTTTCGAAACGTATAAAGGATTGCAATCAGATCTCATTCTTATATACTACATGGGCTGAAAAGTCTTTGGCTTACCAATGAAAAAACGACATTTTGAATGAAAAAACTGTTTTATTCTTCGACATAATCTCCATCTAGAGCAATGCACTTATTGTAGCGGTCCTCTAACATTTCGATGCCGGTTTTGTAGTGCTACGCGTCAAGTCCTTCAAAATAGGCGTCTGTTTCCAACCCTACTTCCTCATTTGAGTGAAATCTTTTGCAAGAGAGCCACATTTTCAATCGGGGAAATAGTCGCTGGGGGCTAGGTCGGGCGAATACGGTGGGTGGTGAACCATTTCGTAGCGTAATCCTTTTAATTTATCGGTCGTATCGCGAGCAGAATGAGCTGGGGCGTTGTCCTGGTGAAAGAGCATTTTCTTCTTCGCCATGTGCGGTCGTTTTGTCTTGTATTCGACATCCAATCGATCCAATAATGCACAGTAATATTGTTTGTTGATTGTTTTACCATGTTTAAGGAAGTCTGAGGCAAAGAAAACAAAGCGAGGGAAAAGGGACAGCGTGAACCCGCGAACATGTTTCTGCCTACCCGGCGTCATCAGCGCGGTTCTGTACGTGTCCTTCTCCCTCGCTATTGTTTTTCACCTCTCGAGTATATGTTGCCATTCTCCACGAACAGAATCACAATATATTTAACCACGCCAGCTAGCGTCGAGAAACATGGACATGTCGTCTAGAGAATAGCGACAACAGCTCGGGATGCAGACTCCTACCATCTATCGAGCAGCTCCTGCGCTGCTTAACGCAAGATGGCATGGTGCCTAAGACGCCGCGTGTCCACACCTTTAAACGATTCCTACAGGCTTACCATAATGTATTAAAATACACATTAAAAGATAGCCTAGTAACAATAACCAACAAATTAATGCTAATATAGCTCAGGGCATTGGTGGAATCATTTCCGGCAAAAAACGCTAGGTGACGTGGGGAGATATATCGTGATTCTGTTCGTGGAGAATAGCAACATATACTCGAGAGGTGAAAAACAATAGCGAGGGAGAAGGACACGTACGGAATCGCGCTGATGACGCCGGGTAGGTAGAAACATGTTCGCGGGTTTACGCTGTCCCTTTTCCCTCGCTTTGTTTTTTGCCAGAAATGATTCCACCAATAATATATTAGCATTAATTTTGTGGTTATTGTTACTAGGCAATCTTTTCATGTGTAATTTAGTCGTGTTTATTAATTAAATAATAGTGCTAGATTTACTACAAGAAAGGTTTCAGTAATTTCGTATTGTAATAAAAAAAAGTAAGCTAAAATGGTAGTACATCTTTTATATATAACTGTAGAGATTCCGTGTATGAAATGAATGATATTTTCATTCAAAAACAATGCAATACTTCTAGGTTTCCTTTTCTACAAAACCATAAACCATATAAAATATATTTCATATATAAAAAATAGGACCAAATCATTAAAAATTTAAACAAATGGCAGCAAGCAAACGCTAGGAAATTCTACAGAAAAGTACAAAATATGTAATACCCTATACAAACGTTGCCTGTGACGTCATCTTTGTTTTCGCACGGTGTAGTCGACCCAGAACATCCGACAGAGAGAGGAAGCGGACAGGGTCGCATCGCTTCCTCTTTAATCTCCTGTCTAGCGCGGCGCTTATTTCCGGAAAATCGTACGGAGGACAATTCCCAAACAAAAAGTGTCGTTTTCGAACTGGTGAAAGGTGATGTGACAAAAAGTACAGTTTTATTTTGTAATTTTTTCTAGGACAAGGAGAATTGGAAATAAAACAAGGAAAACAATAAACGATAAGAGTAAAATAAGATAATTAAATTATAAATAATAAAGTATTTAATGCAGTTAGTAAAAAGAATTTTTTTTTAAATTTATTACATCCGAAGTTCGCTAGCGTTTCATTAAAATTCAAGTAGATTCAACCTGAAACTATTTTCTTTGATATTTTCTTTACTGTAATCACAACATGTTGTAAGAAATCTATCTGCTGGATAGAGAAATAAATAATGGTACCTCCAATGTTAGCTCCAAACTGGAACAAATTCTAGATTTACTAAAACTTGTTCCAGTATAATTTAGAATAATCTACAGTGCGACAACTTAGAAGAATTTATTAAAATATATTTGTAAAATATTCATTGAAGTTGGTACATCTCGGTATTATGAGATCGTATTTATTTCTAAACGAGTTAGTTTTTTTTTTAAGTTTCAAGTACTTTAGGCACTCTCCGAAACTGCAAACAACAATAATTTAAAATTCCTTAGTAAAAACAACCACTTCTCTAATACCCTAAGCAAATTCCACTATTAGATAATCAGGTTTTATGTTTCTTAAGTCCAGAGAATCATAAATTAACCACCGTAATACCCAGTACTCCTAACCTCTTAATTCCGTTGAGCAGCAAAAGATCTCCAAGAACACCCGGTTCTTGCACGATACCTTCTTACATTCCTTTATCACTTTACGCATTAGATACCTTTCCAGGAGTCGATAATAGCAACCAAAGACATCTGTAATCGTTTTAAAATTATCGCTAAACCCGACAGTTTAACAAAACAATGGATATGGGTTTGTGTCTGGAGGGGCTAAAGGTTTATAGGCGGCTTTCATTGCTTTCAATGAGGGTCTGTTGTTTAAAAGGTTTTATGCAGTAAAATTTAGAAGGATTACTACGTTGTTAAAAGTGTAGGATCTTCGTCAGCTTGAGGTAAATGGTAGCTAGAATTTAATAGCAATATACGAGGGTAATCTGAAAAATTTCAAGCAGTAAGATGAAGATGACATCATCCGTCAAAAATATTCTGATAATATAATTGCGAATATATTGAAAGATTTCTTGCCATACTGGCCAGAATAGAAGCAGTAGTAACAAACCCTATCTATGATATGGGTAGTGATACAACAATCTCCAGGATCTCCTATGACAAACCTTTCAAGGTTCTCTTGAATTGGGAGGAATGGAGGGTCGGAGAGGGGAAAAAACCGAAGACCCTAGTCTGGTACACAGATGGGTCCATAACGGGCACTACTTCTGGCGTTGGTGTATATGAGGAAAACCAGGGATACAAAGTATGTGTATCACTTGGGCGATACACCACGGTATTTCAAACAGAAATTTATGCTATACAAACCTGCGCGTGGAAGAGTCTGCGTCGGCGACTGCAGGGTGAGACGATTTGCATTCTCTCTGACAGTCAGGCAGCCTTAAAGGCACTAGCATCCTATCGTATAACCTCCAAACTAGTATGGGAGTGCCTGCAAACCCTAATGGCTCTGTCTAAACACAACAAGGTCACACTGGTGCGGGTGCCAGGGCACAGGGGCATAGCGGGCAATGAAATTGCAGACCAGCTAGCGAGGGAAGGTTCAAAAATGAATTATACAGGCCCTTAACCGGGTCTAGGTATTACCAAGAGTGCAGTGCGTGGTGCAATTAATGAGTGGATCATAACACAACACCAATTAAATTGGAAACATGCAGCTGGACAAAAGCACAGCAAACGGATGATAGGAAGACCGTCGCAACATCCGACTGCTGACCTGCTTGAATTAAGCAAGATACAGCTTAGGGCAGCAACATGTCTACTAATAGGACATGGTTGTTTGAGAGGCCACTTGCATAAGATGGGGATCTACAAAGATGAGCCCTTATGTAGACTTTGCAATGAGGAGGAGGAAACAGCTCCTCATATTATTTTCGAATGTGCAGCGTTATCTCAACGCAGATTCGCTATGCGAAGCACAATTGAACTACCAATGGAGAAAGATTTACTACATAAGATTTTTATATCATCTGCATAAGCAAGGGTAAGAAGGTCGATTTTCAGAAGGAAGTCATTGATGTAAAACACAAACAGTAACAGTCCCAGGTTTGATCCCTGAAGGACGCCAGAGGCAAGAACAAAGTCTTTCTCTGTTTCAGGTACGACTCAAGGAACGCCGAAGGAACAAAACCGAAAGAACTCAGCTTCAATAACAACATTTCATGAATGATCATGTCAAAAGCCTTGGACAGGTCTGTATAAATCACATCTACTTGACCACGTCCATGCAAGACTTCGCTGATGAATTGGCACATGCCCGCCAAATTCGTAACTGTAGATCTCGCAGAGATAAACCCACGTGGATTTAAGGCAAGAAAAGAGCGAGTGCTAGTATAAATGCTAGTATATAATACCTTCTCATAAAGTTTAGTAAAATTGGATATTATAGAAATGGGCCTGTAATTAGATAGAAATTCACGATTATCCTTTTTATGCACTGGCATAATTTTAGCCATTTTCCAACGTCCAGGAAAAGTACAAGATGAAATTGAACAATTGGTAATGATTTTTAGAGGAAATGCAATTTATCACACATTGCCTGGACATACGTCACTTTGAAGAAGAGATGTGGACATGATGCACTTTGAAGCTAAAATATTTCGGAGAAGACTTTGCTAATCAAAAAATAAACTACTTTATTACCGAAAAAATATGAAAAACAATATTAACCAAAAAATATATTATAAACAGTAAATTTTACATTTAAATTTGAACATTGGTTCCTTTCTCTACACAAATACATACCTCCTTATCAACAGGAGTGACGTTTTTAGATATAAAATCGATGAAAATTTTAAAATAATAGGAGTTTTTCGTCCTTGATCAAATCGCCACTAAATGTTGATTTCAATATTGTATTCACTTTTTTCCTTTTTTATAGCCTAGGGTTTTGAACCTTCTTCTAGCTTAAGTTTTTAATGTTTTTCCCTCTTTAAAAAATCTAAAAGTTTTATTTAAATCATGATTTCTGTAGAATACGTTGGATCTTACCCGTAGGCGCACTCACGGGGCGGTTTTGGGGGCTAAAACCCACTCCAAAATAATGGAAGATTATTTTCAAGCGATTATGTGGCAACACGGTGAAAGAATACGATGCAACCAAAAGGGATATAATATCCCGAGGTAATTATATTGAACCTAAATTATAATCTTTGTCTGTTGCAAGATTATTTTGTCGTCTTTAATAGATTACCAATATTGGATCCAATTAGTAAAGAATATTTTATCTATCTTCGAAAATCTTTCAAAATGTTTTCAAGGACTACATGTAATATTCAGAAGCCGTAAAGGATTAATATATAATGAGTAAAGTATTACGTTGAAGATCAATTGAAATTATCTTGTTTTTGCATTAGATTGGACATTTTTCAGATTACCCTCGTAAATACCTTTGAAAATACCCTGTACACCTTTTTTTATGATGTTTCTTTCCTCTACATATTCACATCACCTCGTCTAAAGCAAAATTAAAAATTACCCATCCCAAAACCAAATTACCTTTCGTAATCTAACCGTAACAATTTATGAATTCATACGATCAAACGTACAAAAACTAATCTTCAAGAGCAACCTGTCCTGTCGATTTGGTAATTGCCTAAATGTGTTCTTCTAGATATGTATACACGTGTACATCCGTATGGTGGCGCCACATGCGCTTGCCTTTAGAAAAGGCAGGTGTAAACCAGTGCGTAACATCATTCGCTTGTCCGCTATTACATGTTCAAACGATGAAGATTTATTATAACTCTCAACCACTAGCGACTACTCAAACAGCCATATTTCCTATATATATACAATAAATATGTATGTATATAAGTGGATATATAGATCTGGCACGTTCTAGCTCTTCGGAAATAAATTGAAGAGTTTTCAGGCTCAATTAAAATCGTATTTGATCGATATTGGGGGAAATTTGGTAGATGTTGATTATTTAGATTAGAAGTTATAGATCTGATCGATTTGAAAGATATGACGTTAGATTATTCGCTGAAATTCTTCTATGCTTGATTCTTAGTATAAATAAATGATCATTATAACACAAAACAATATTTTCTTAAGAATAGTAAATAATTTCCTTAATTCAAAAAAGTGTCTAGGTATTGCTCATAAATCAATAGTTTCATTTTCTTAAAATAAAGCATTTTTTACTTAGAATTCTTGAAATGCATATTATTTGCAGGCATATTATTAATTGGGCTTACACGAAAAAAGTGCCTAGAAACAATAACCAAGATAATGTTAATATAAATAGCTTCTGGTATTGATGGAATCACTACTGGCAAAAGCAATATGAGATGAGAAAAGCATTAAAGCTTCTTGCTTCTGGCCGCATTGCTTTTACATCTCTCAGTTTATGCCACAAATCTTCAAAAACAGCAACCGGAAATATTTCCTGGCGCCACCTAGTTCCAGGAGTTATATAATATATAATAAATATAATAATAGAGAAAGGGATAAATAAACTTAAATATTAACTCATTATTTATTAAACTACATAATAATAATCCCTATTTAATTACATTATTAAAGAAATAATTTTAATTTTAATTATTAACTTTAGGTTTTTTTTCCGTTATTTTAATTTTTCTTTTATTGGATATCCTTGTACCTGGCCTGATGATGTGTTTTTTGAACATGAAACCGGTCGCCCAGTTTCTCAATAAAACTTTGTAAAATCCGGACCATTTTTCCATTCCAACAGGACATTTGTTTGCCCGTATTCAAACGTAGATTTTAGACGTTCAACTAAAGGGTCTTTCAGTGTACAACGAACAAATTAGCAGTTGCTCCTATCGGTCATATCGCTTGCCGGGCTAAAAGCTGAGCGTAGCATATCAACGTGGTTACACCGTGCGACCAACCGACCGGTGCTGGCGATGCGAGCAAAAAGTGCCGAGACGAAAAGCCGGCAGCGGTCGTTTTTAATTTCCGCATTTAGGAACGTGTTTGGGAGAATTTCACGGTGCCGCGTCGCGTAACGAATCCTTACAACCGCGATGCAAGCACACAAACGACGCGCCTCATTCGCGATGAAGAGAAACGACGGTTTTCTGATGGCTCAGCTATAGCGCACTAGGAAGAAAAGGAAGAAAACATGGCGGAGATGAAGGGTGTCGGAGGAAAAGGGTATTCGTGTAATATCTGTACATAGGGACACATAGCCGCATAAAACTTTAATGGCTAGCGCATCGCGGCGTGAAGACGTGATTCCAAGGGAAACGTTTTTTTTTTTCTGTTGTACGCTTTATGTTTGGGAAATAAAAAAGGAAATGAATTGGAATTCGCAAGTGTTGAAGGGTGATATAGGAGAGGAAGTTTAAGAAGAACTTGAAGATATTCGTTTGGGTTTTGTAAGTTGTTTAAGAATAGACTTACGATAATAATTTTTTTCCACAAATGGATTATTTGACGACAAATATGTATATATACACTCAAAAACCTTTTTGGCAACCCGAAAGATAAACCGAACATGGAAGAAATGTCTGGAATTTATAAAATTGCATGTAATGACTGTGACAAAGAATATATACTGGTCAAAAAAAATCGACCTATAGGTACTAGATTCAATGAACATACTAGGTGTGGCAATTAAATAACCGGACTGGTGCTACAAAACTTTTTATTGATCACCAATTACATTATAAAGTTTATCTCCTTCAATGTACTCTCCTTGCCGATCTCTACAACGCTCCATACGAATTTTCCACTGTCGGAAGCAGTGCTGGAAGTCCGTTTCTGTCAGCTGGTTGAGAACCTCCGTCGCTTTCGCTTTCACCGCCTCCACACTGTCAAATCTTGTCCCCTTAAGCTCCGATTTTACCTTACGAAATAAAAAAAAGTCATAGGGGGCCAGGTCGGGCGAGTACGGTGGGTGGTCCAACACGGTGATGCCGGATTTCGCAAAGAACGCCTTCACAGACAAGGTGGAATGGGCTGGCGCATTGTTTTAGTGGAGCATCCAGGATTTGCTCTTCCACAAATCGGGTCTTCGGCTTCTCTCCCGAGGTAGATGCATTAACAGCAAGCACAAAAAAAGTATTTTTGAAATCTCCCAAACGCCTATGATCATTTCACACAGAGTGTCCTGGTATTCGTCAACCACCGGAGCCAATTCTTACACGATGGTTGCAGACAGCTTTTTATTATGCTGAACATTTCAAAATAGTAAAAGCTGTTGTTGCACAATTCAGTCCTGCTGAAGATGCAGCTATTAAGGAGAGCCAGTCGAAATTTCAAGATATTTCCGTTGAAACAGATTTAAAAAATATTCGTAGCTACTATAAAGGATTAGCTGACGCAATAGACCAATTACAAAATAGATCGTTATCATTATTGAAGTCTCTGCAAATTATGGACGGAGTGCATACACAGCTACTGACTATACATGACGCAAAATATAATCGCGTTTTAGAAAAGTTCGAGAGTGTGCTACAGAAAGATCCCAATTTTAGCACACTAAAATAAATTTGTGATGGTGTATCGAATAATCCACTGACTAAGTACAAAGAGTATTTTAATCATGCGTGTATAACATCGGTAGATGTTGAACGCTCTTTTCCAAAATATAAAATCATTTTCTCACTACGGCGAACATCGCTCACCGAGACAACTGTGGAAACACATCTAATGGTGTCAATTTTTTGCCACTCTTATCCATATGATGTTAATACTGATAATGGTGCTTCTAGTTTTAGTGTTCCGTAGCCAAGGTTGCTTAAAAGGGTGAGTGTTTCACTACTTTTCACGTATTATAATTATGTATTAGTTCTGTTATTTTTTTTATATTTTCTTACTTTTGTTTTTGTATACTAGGCAGGTACGGCTATGGCATGGCTCCCTGTTACGGGGCTCTACTCATAATAATAAAAAAAAACCAACCAACAAATTCTATAATCCATATTATAACTTCTCTGGTTTGTTACATCTGCAATAAATTAATTACGAAAGCTTGGAATCTGAACAGTTGAGTAGATTGTTTCATTTTAAGCTGCGTTACCCAATACCCATCCCTGTGGACTGTGTTTCTGGTAATCTAATTTGACCCCACAAAAGGTGTTTACATTGTAGACAAGGTAATAAATTTTTAATACTTGCCACAATTATTAAGAAAATAAATAAATATTAATTATATACTTTCCACATCATACACAACCTGTTGGCGAAGATAGCCATCATGCTATAATTCTACAACTTCTTCAACGGCTCCACCTAACAATCGCAGTTTTAACGATGTACCGCGTTGGAGACCAGCTATTTGGTTTATTAGCTACGCTTCATTAATACAATTTTCATATTCTCCGTCACCGTATAATCTCAAACACCCTGTAGAAACAGGGATAGAATGATTCAGACAAAAAGAAATCGGAGAGAGACAGAACAAAAGCACAACGTAATATCGAAAAAGGAAAAATAAAAGAAGGTGCTGCTGGGAAAAACAAAATAGGCTCCCGCATCGCGTCGTTGGTCATTTGTTTGATCGGTTAATAAAGTTAATTACGCAACATAACGACGTCGACGCATAAAATAACGGCGGGTAATTTAAAACAGATTAGCGTCATGGACTTGTCAAATTAATAAGACTCACTTTGTCGGGGTTCTCTACATCGCGCTCTGTAATTCACGTGATTAGTACCTACCGATGAGAATCAGAATGAGAATGAGAATGAGTGTATTGTTTCTTTGGTGTGTACACCGTGTTGAGAATTCGTTTGATTTTATCATGAGTCGAATCGATGTTGCCACAAATTTAAAAATGGAAAGAAGGTATTTTATAGGCTGTAAAAGGTTCGATTTTGGTTTAAAAAAGATTTTAGATATGCGGCAATTGAGAAAAAAACGATTGTTGTGAATGTTCAGCCAACAGTATCATAGAGTCTTTTGGTTATGAGTAGAGCAACGCAATTACGCTGAAAGCCAGCGGCGAACGCATAAAAGCTTACACAAAATAAATTAAATGTGATACGTGCTCAAACACTTACCGTTTTAAGAGTCCTCCGTGAAATCACAAAGTGGATAATGTCTATTTAATATTTGTAACATTAGATATGTTTCCAAAGTTGTTTCGGCAAAGCGAGTGCAGCGTGAAGAAAAAGTGTTTTTGTATACCGAAAACGAACGTTCTACATCTAGTGACGTTACATTTGCGTAAGTAAAATAATCTTTCAAATAACTTAACGGTTCTGTTGACGCACCTTCACAAATTTGTCTTAATGTGCCAAAATCAGAGTCTTTATCTAAAACACTTTCAAACCTTTCTAAAACACAAACATTTCTTGCGTCTTGAACATGTTGCACTATTTGCAAAGATTCCACTAACGACACCGAAGAATTTTGTAGTTTTTCTATCGCATCCGCTAGTCCCACGTAATTGTTCTGAATAATTTCCAAATCTGTTTTAACTTGACTATCCTGAAATTTCAAGCGGCTTACCTAGACAGCCGCAGCTTCCTTTGGGTCGAATTCTAAAATCACGTTCTTTATATTCTCAAAATATTTAAGATAATAAAATGCAGCCTCTAACCATGTTCCCCAACGAGTAAGAATAGGTTGTGGTGGTTCAAGAATACCGGGGCATAGTCTATGAAATTCCCGAATACGGTTTGGGGATTTTACAAACACAGCTTTTGTATGTGCTATTAGAGCGTCTACCTCGGGATAACATTTTCTGATACTATCTGCTACGAGGCTGAGAGTATGAATTTTACATGTAATATGCAACAAGTTAGCACAATGTTTTTTAAGAGATCGACCTACAGCAAGCATGTTTGCGGCACCATCACTCATAAACATCAACAGTTGATTTGTTGAAAGTTCAAACTTTTCCAATGTATTTAACACCAACATTGAAATTACTTCGGCAGTGCATTGTTGTATTCGTCTGGAAGCTAGTAAAATTGTGGGTGACGGTCGATGTGGTTCCATTGTGCGTACCATTACATTAACCACAGAATGTTTTTTACGATCTGTTGTTTCGTCCACACGTAACCACAGCTTTTTATCTTGCAACTCCGATTTAATTCTTTTCTCGACATGCTCACGAGCAGACGGCACAACTCTCTGTAATGTTCTCTCACTTGGTAACTTCAAGTCCGAATATTCATTCCAAAACGGGACGTATGCGTTCTTCCTTAGTAAATGAAATGGTAAATTACATGCAATAAAGGTAACACATAAATTAAATTTAAATTTGTCATAATCTCGTGTGGAATTTTTTTTTCAAACATGCCCTGCACTATTTACGTGCCGTAGACAATCACTTTTCGACCAACACATTAAATCTATTTTACACACTACACATTGAATTTTAGCGCCATCACACTTTAAATCAGGCATTTCTGCAATAAATTCTCTTATTGTGTCCAATTTTGGTCGTTTTCGCGACGTAGGAAACATTTTCAAAACGAACGTAGAACTACGATATAGTATATGACAGCGTAGATGCATACACAACAGATCGGCTTTATACTGACGCTTATACCGAATTGTCCCGGCCGTGTTTATTTTGTGTAAACTTTTATGCGTCAGCCACTGGCTTTCAGCGCAGTTTGTGTTGCACTAGTTATGAGATTGAAACAAGACGTTTTTATCATCGGCGTAATATTTAAACATTGAAACTATTACCGAAAATATTTGAATAACTTGTATAGACTATTCCACCTTCAGTAAGGAGTATTCTTCTTATAGATTGTAGCAATCCTTTTGTATTTGATACATTCGAGGTAGGCGCCATCAATTCTCGGCCTGATATAAAAAAAAATAAACTTGGTAAAATATAACAATTTTATTTATACAACGATCAATTAATAATTCTATATCCTTGTAAAAATAATCTAAAGTTTTTCCCTCAAAATGTTGTATTACTTGCAACTCACTACCGTCCTTAAAACGGCGTCCCCTAACTTCTTTCTTTAAATGAGAAAATAAATATTAATTACTTGGGAGCTATGTCCGGACTATACGATGGATGTTCCAATTATTGAAAGCCGCATTCGTGGATGGCTGCTTGTGAAATGGCGGCAGTATGGACGGGTGCATTGTCGTCTTTTGCAAATTTTCGTCGACGAATATTGTCCCTTAATTTGTGCGTAATATGTGCCGTTGACAGTTGCATTGCGCCCTCCAAAGTCAATGAATAAAATACCCTCACAATCCCAGAATATTATGGCCATCACCTTTTTCGTTGATTGAACGACTTTCGCCTTTCTGGCGAAGTTCATTGGGTCGCCTCCATTCCATCAATTTCTTTGGTTAGAGGATCATAATACAGAACCATTGTTTCATTTCCTGTGACAATGGTCTCCAAAATCTGTTTCGGGCCGTCTCCACACACATTTAACAATGCTTTAATTTTTCCGTTTTTATATTTTGTAACTAATTGTTGGTATATTTTCTCCTTCTTTGATATAACAGGTATTTCAGCAAAAGCAAGTGATAAGACATGCCTTGCATGCATGGTATCTTCTACACTTTTGTCATAATACCTATAAGCACCCTTCTAACACCTAACCATACAGTTATCACTTGTTCGCGATTCTCAGGATTCCTACGAGATTACCGAGGTAATAAGTTTTGTAATATTCTTTGATTATTGATATTTTAATGTTTGTTTAAGTAAAATTTGTTATCTGCTGGCTACGATTTTGCCTTCTTAAAGTGTTTACAGTATTTTTTAGCGATGGCAACAAATTGTGATCAGCTATTCGATTATACGTGTAAAGAAACAGATGTAACATAATTTGTTTTTATTGGAACGATAAGTTTGCGCTACAAAACATATATGTTAATATAATAACGTAATATTAACATAAGACGGTTAATTCTACAATTTATTTATTAGCACAGTCTTTACAAAGAATTGTTCGTACAGCGATCTGATGCTGTTTGCAGACGAATCTATGGCATGTGTTGCAAGTTTGTCGAGATTTCCTGTCGGCCTTTCTAGTACAGATCACACGTGTTGCGCAATGGACGCTTCCGTGATAGGCTTATTTAATGCCAGTAAATGATGCTCCTGGACTTGTCTCAAGGACTTGTTCGTGTCGAATCATCGAAAAGGAATCAGCCTGGGTATTATTTATTATTACTTACATTGATTTAAATATATTTATACACTTTTTGTAACTTCTTCAATCTATCAACCATATCTATTTTATTCTCACAACACCCTTCTTCAAGAAAATGACGAGTACCTACTATAAGCAGCAGTATTCGTTCGCATCAGCATTCACGTTCAATTGGAGCACGTCACTGCTCGTACAGGTCTACCAAGCTATGTAGATTACACGTATTATATGTGCGGATGCCGGATAATAATAGAACTTGAATAAAAGTAGTCTAAAAGTTGGATAGGCCGGATGATTAATGATACGAAAATGAGACAGCAGATTCGAGGCTGCTTGTAATATTGGATTTTTTGTGTTTCGTTCTTTCCACTCTAAGGAGTCCTCGTTTTTTTTTTATTATTGTTCTTTTCGAGCTTGCGTTTGTTATTTCTTTTTCGTATTCTCGTTTTCTTTCACTCTCTATAGTCCGTTACTTACGAGATACACGAAACAACGCCTCCTCTAGAATAACCGGCGGAGTTTTCAGTGAACGCCATCGGAACAGCTTTTAATTGCAAATGGCGTATCGCTCTTCAGGATTCTCAGTTATTCTTTTGGATAATTCTTAATATTCTTCATTTCCTTCGTTTGTCTTCTACTAACCTATTTTTGGTCTTTCTTTTTTACTTTTGGCAATCTATTTGCAAAAGGGAAGAATTTAGTTCCATTAGCAAATTTAAATTTTAATAGAATCTTACAGTTTCCTTTCATTTCCAACGAGTATCTAGATAAGATTTATTGCAGAAGTCTCAAGAATGTCTTGTTTTCAAATTGTCTGTTTACTTAATTGATTTAACTACAATTTATTGGTTTCTTTGGCGTATTCTCCTTGTGAATAAATTTTAGTGTTTTGTTGTGGTTGTGTATTGTTGGGGTTCATTAAAGGCAGGGGTACGTTTTATATGTAAAACTTTCTTTTTTTCTTGAAAGCTAAGCAATGTCATCTATTAAGATGTGTTAACCTATTTTCCTTTTCTATCCCATTTATGCAGACAAAGCTCTAAGCAGAAGTATTTATTGTTGTTGTATTGCTGTTATCTATGATGTCGAAGGCAGGCAATAACCTGTTTCGTCTAATCACCGTAGGATCGTGTTTATTCCAAGTGATTAATCTCCTGAATCCTGCTGCTACTAAACTGTACGCACAAAATCGTTGTAGTGATACCAACGATTCAAAAAATAGAAAATATTCACGAAATCATTATCAAAAACGATTTTCTGTGCTCCTACTGGTAACTGCCTTTTCCTATTTCTCAACAGTTCCGTTATCCAAAAAGACACAACAAAAAACGACTACCACTCATTCAAAAAGACCTGCATGATTTTCGTCCTTATCCGTATCATTGTTGGAAACGCGTAAACAGGTCGCTGAAGAGAATGCGCCGAAAAAATAATAGAAAAAAAGGAGGACAAGAAATCATTTAGGAACCGTGACATCGTTTAGAAATTTCTAAGAGAGAACCCTTTGGTTTACTGCGCGTAAATTATATACAGATTGCTGATGTTAAGCCCAGCCATTAAGAGGAATATTATATGCAAATTACAAAAACCATAAGATAGAGGAGAATAGTTTTATGAGCCTGATATACTTTGTTCAGGTTTGTAAAATCGAAAAAGTCCGAATTAGAAACAAAAATTATTTACATAAATATAAAAAAAGATAATAATCTGTAATGATAGCAAGGACTGTGGGGTAGTATGACAAACAACACAGATTTATTCGGTAACTCGGATTTATTCGGCAACTCGGTTGAAAATGGGGATCCAGTGAGCCTTTGAAACAGCTGTTCCGAATTAATTAATAATATTTTGTGTCGTGAGGAGTGTGCCGATACTCTGTATTCTTTTCAGAATAAAATTTTATTATTATATCCTTCTGATCATTTACAATTTGATGGATTCCTTTCAACACCTTCTTTTTATAGTACTTCTACTAAAAGGAAAAATCCGGAAATCAACGTATTTTTTAATTTTCATTGTCGGTGTTGCATCCGGTGTACCTTCTCATATTAGGACCGTCATCGTTTGTAATTTTTATTAACGATCTATCATTTAACATATCAGGTTTTACGACCATATAAACTCACGAATGTTATTTAAAAAAACGGTTTAAAGAATATCTAAAAAAAACTCCAGAAGATACCCAATTTGGTTTTCGACCAAATAGAGGGGTAAATGATGCACTACTTATCATATTACATAATATTTTTCATACATAAATTAAATGAAATTCTCTTTTAAACAGTTTACATTCAAGCCTTATGTTACGTCCTTAATGGCTAAGCTTAACGCCAACACCCTACATACCTATCTATGCCTATAACTCTGCGGCAAACCTCCCGAGCCAAATGAGCTTTGCGACCACGTTTGAAGAGAGGTATTCCTCATCATCATCATCATCATCAACATCATCGTCCTTCCAGCGTAATTAAAATGAAAAATAGAAGCCGAAGAATGTTTTTCGTTAATTTCTCCCAGCCCCGGTAAGGGTACGGGGTGTTACCGGATCAGGTAGGCTATATGCCGGGCGTGTAACCCTTTTACCTGATACGGATCTGAACGAATTAGTGAAAAAATGCCATAACACCGACATAAATCAAAACTCGAGTCTAGGGACGATGGTGCGGCTGAGATTTGATAACTTTTCCGCATAACCTGAAGTCCTTGTGGCAATTAATCTGCTGGTTTCTTTATGTAGACGGAAGAAATGATCTATATAATGCCTAGGCATTTATCGTATGCGTTTTGTACTCACTTTGATATGATTTTTTGATCTATAAGAAAATGCAATTTGTAAGTTGTTCTTCTCTTCCTTTTAGAGGAAAGATGGATCAATGGTATGGAGGCAAGGTTAACTTAAGTTATGGTTGGCTCAAACGTTTCAATAAATGCAAAGTAACTGTAAGATCACGAGGATGCTGGATATGAAACCAATTTCAGTCTATGGTAGAAGTAATTGCTTTAGGTAATATAAGATTAAATGGTAACTTACTAGGCGTAGACGTCAAAGAAGAACTTGCCAATTACAATTCTTTACCTAATTGAAGATACGAACGAACCTGTGGGGCCAGACATTAAGCAGCAACTAGGAATGAGGTCCAACTGAGCTTTAGACTATTGGAAATAGAATACCAGCAAAACCAACCTCGATAGAAGATGACTGGATTTAGAGCTCATGGTGTAAAAGATGGTTGCATATCGGGGTAACTTACAAATTACTCTGTCAAACTCTGTTGGTGGCTGGTTTCTCCTACCTATGGTAATCAGAACCTCCTCTACTGAAGGGGATCTTTGGATTAGGGCAATAATCAATTTCAATTGTTATATTAAACGCATTTCCATGCATTTTTATTAATTGTTTAGATATTGATCAGTTGCCTTTCTTCAATTTCTTTCAGCATCAAAAAATTGTTGTTGGGGTTCATTGAAGGTAGGGGTACGTTTTATATGTCAAGCTTTCTTTTTTTCTTGAAGGCTAGGCAATGTCATCTATTAAAATGTGTTAACCTATTACCTTTTCTATCCCGTTAATGCACACAAAGCTCGAAGCAGAAGTATTTATTGTTGTTGTATTACTGTTGTCTATGACGTCGAAGGCAGGCAATAACCTGTTTCGTCTAATTTGATCATTGTATGATCGTGTTAATTCCAAATGATTAATCTCCAAGGGTTCTAGCTGTTACCCGTACCACCCGGTGTCTAAGGCGGGGTCGATCTTAAGAGTTTTTAGCAATCCTCACCAGTGGCGAATTTGCAGATTTGTTTGCCCTGTCCTAGGTCCTTTTGGAAAGGTCTCGCAAGCGTTGCTGAGCATTACCTACAAACCAAACAGTAAAAGTGATGAGGCCCAAAATGTTACGCTCAAGAACTTCCAGCTTTTTTAGGTGAATAGGCGCAGGTGTGAGAACCATATGGCAGGACCGGTCTGAGGCGGAATTTATAAAGTAAAATATCCATCGTGATTTTTCTGCAAAATAGAGCTATAAGTATGTTCTTAGCCCGAGAATATCTGTCAATTATGTGAGATCCACAAGGAAGAAGATGATCCATAATTAGTCCTAGGTACTTAATCGTAGAACTCCAAGAAATCAAGCCAATCCGTAGGCGGTTTCCGTCTAAGTCGCCACTTCCCAAGCCATTCCATCAAATCGAGCGAAGAACGAAGCTTTCTGATCGCGATATATTCGTCCTTCGAAGAAGTGCAGCTGGCCGTGTCATCGGCAAAAATTGAGAGCTCGATTGCAGGATTATGAAGAATGTCCGATGTACAGATAAGAAACAGCCCCAGACCTAATAATCAATCCTAAGGAACGCCCGATAACAGAGGTTTCCTCGTTGACAAAACCCTACCAGATTTGATGGAATCAATTAAATTAACAATTAAAGCCTTGCTGAACCCAATTCAACCTATCTTATACAAGAGGCCCTTATGCCACATTAAAGTGTTAAAAACGAGAGTTATTTCTGAGAATACAGCTCCCCGCAGGAGTATTTAATATGTTGACAAGCCAACCCGGAATCTAAATTATTCGTCTGCTAAGGAATTTAAGACGTTGATCTTGTTTCTTAACCGCGTAAGAATTATTATCTCCATAAGCTTTAAGAGGATGGAGAGAAGGCTAATGTCGCGGTAATTCCATGGAAGCACCCGATCTTTACACCTTGAATGTCGGGTGAAAATGATTTAGATTGATTTTAAATCATTTAGCCACAATTATTTTTTATTTTAGGGGAGAAGTTCATTACCATTTAGATAATGCGTTTCCCACTAGATGTACCAGTTTTATTGCTTGCATATTCCCCGCACCTAACACCTTGCCATTAATTCAATTTGAATCTTCTAAAACGCTTAATTTTTTGTAATGAAGAAGAGAATAACGTACAAGAGCTGCAACAGCGCATTGATTTTTGCAATTACGCTCAATTGTTTTTGAGCTACATTTATCCAGATTTTACATAAAAGCTTTTGGTGTTGAAGCACCTACTAAAGTAGGATGTGAAACGTATTAAAAGTTGTGTGTGCAAGGAGCAGAAGTTGTCTCATCAGTCAAAGAAACAATAGATACCATCAACATAATTTAAATAACAAAAAGAGTCAGCAGCATTACGTCCTGGCAATCATTGCCCGGTACCATCATTATTATCAAAAGCCAACGAAGAGAAGGGAGCCACGACGACCATAAGCAGCAGAACCCAGTATTGGGTCGTGTAGCAATACCTACCAGTACGGTGTATTTACGTCTGTGGTCATTATATTATTACGATCATTTGGAGGCGGGCGACCACTGGTACCCTCTGCCGCGGCATATCGGAGAGACCAAGGAGCAGAACAAATGCATCTTAATTACAAGGAATAGAATGCGCTGCTGCCATCTTAATTATATTTCGAATGCATCTCGCTATTTTGTGCGCGCTGTAGGAATCGCTTTGGTGAACGTGCCCAACGTCTGTACAGCATTAACCTTTTGTATTCAGAGGCAGCGCGATGCCAACAAACAGAAGAACGGCTCCTACCTCAGCTTTACAGCTGGCTATAACTACCGGTACCGGTAGAATTTCGATTTTTTTTCGTTTGTTTTTTGGTTTTTGTTTCTTACTTATATTATTTTAATGCTTGAGAAGGCCGTAAAGGTAGACGTGGGAATGCCCATCGTGGATTATGGTTGTTGGGATTGTGGGAGTTACAGAATATGAAGACGCTTTGTAAGGAAATGTGTGATTCCTTTCTGTTAATTTGTCATTTATTGCTTAGAAGGTGTGTAAATCTCGTACATCTTTTATTATATATCCGTCTAAATTGGGAGGATAGACAAGAAGAAGGGCCAATGGGATATAATTTTCCAGCATAAGGATTCGTAATGGCCATATCATATTTCCCGTTTTTAAAATCTGAACATTCGTTTACTTGTCCACGTGGTAAAAGTTTCTGTATATCGGTCGCGTGATTTTTCAATAATATTTTATGGATCCCAAGGTAAAGACGGTTGTCGACCACTGTCTTAAACAACAGATACGGGCAAACGAAATTGTTATTCAAATCTCACGTTTTGGAATTCTCTTTTAGTTGTAAGTAACTGGATATCCAATTGGTTCATCCATTGGTCCAAGTTAGAACCGTGTACGGGATAACTATGTAAAATAAAAACATTTATACAATGAAACAAATTCAACCTGTTGTTCTTAAAAATTGCGTTTTCACTCAAATAAACTTTTGTTGAAGTAAACAAATAGTTTCAGTGATATATAGAGCGGGCCAAGAGCGCCACGCGCCAGGTTCGCAATCAGGCTGCCGGGCGCATATATGTATGTAAACATAGGTAATTTAAATATGTAATTATTAGGACGAGGACCAAAACCACTGTCTATTACGTCGTGAAGACGCGCAAATATACACCTGCAGTTTGGGTGTTCGTTGATAAATAGGGCGTTGTTCACAGTGGGCCACTACAAAAAAAAAGTTCATTCATCGACGGCTACGAACTAACAGCGCGCTTATTCATTTACGGATGACGCGCTCTATTCATCAACAAATGACGAGTCTGCAGATGTTACGTTTGCACCACTTCGTGGCATACTAGAAAACAGCGTCGGTGTGCTCGCTTTAGTGATTATGTCTAACGTAACTATTAAAAATAAACGGCCATTACCTACGAAAGTTAATAAATTTCTTAGTGAATTTGTGGATTTACACTACAATGGGAGTACAATTTTCTGTAAAGTTTGTAAAAAGAAACTACTGTGCTGGAGCAAACGTGATTGTGAAAGACATATAAATAGCGCACACCACAGAAATAAAAGAAATGGTGTGTCACAACAACGTCAATTTCAATTAGAATTGCTTTTAACGTTTATGGTATGTGGTCTACCACTTCGTATACTTGATAAAAAAGCATTTCGAAAATTCTGGGGTACATACAATACCGAGTGGATACTACCATCTCGGACAGCGTTACGGAGAGATATTCCACGAATACGTGAGGACATTGAAAATCGAATTAAAGCCGAATTAAAAGATAAACAGCTGTGGCTATGTCTTGATGAGACGACAGATTGCAAAAAAAATTCTATTTTGAATATAATAGTGCGCGTATTAGATCCTATTAAACCAAATTTTGCAATTCTATTAGCCAGCAGAAGATTAAAACAGTGTACTAGTAAAGCAATTACGGCCGTAGTTCTCGAAACGTTACAAAAATTTCAAGTGTCAACCAGTCAACTGTTGTTGTTCATGAGCGATGGTGCAGCAACAATGTGTAGTGTAGGCCGTTCCCTTAAAGAAAAGTGTGAAGGGCTTTTACATGTTACGTGTAAAGTCCATGCTTTACATCTTGTGGCACAAACTATTCGAGAGTGTTACCCGGAGGTGGATGCATTAATAGCAAACACAAAAAAAGTGTTTCTCAAAAGTCCTAAGAGGACTAGGGCATTCCATAGGTTATGCCCTGGTATTCGAGAACCACCACAGCCCATTCTTACGCGTTGGGGAACGTGGTTAAAAGCCGCTTTTTATTATAATGAACATTTTCAAGAAGTCAAATCCGTTATTTTGCAATTCGTCCCTGCCGAAGCTAGAGCTATTAGGATGAGCCAGAAGTGATTTCTCGATATTTCTGTTGAAACACATCTAAAGAATATTAGCAACAATTACAAAGGGTTAGTAGACGCGATAGAAAATTTGCAAAATTTTGGATTGTCGTTGGTAGAATCAGTGCAAGTTGTGGACGAAGTTAGTACATTGTTACACAGTATAAACGATGCAACAAGTGGACGAGTTTTAGCTAAGTTCGATAGTGTTTTAAAAAAGAATCCGGACTACACGAGATTAAGACAAATGTGCGATGTTTTAATTACGCCTGTCTTACTTCGGTAGACGTGGAACGGTCGTTTTCGAAATATAAGAACATTTTTTCGTCTCGGCGAACATCCTTCACCGAGGCAAATGTGGAAACTTATCTGATGGTGCAACTTTTTAAACAAGCCTATCCGCATTATTAAGAAGGATAGAATTTATTTCTTATATATCTTTATTTACAGTGACATTATTAAGTACAACAGAATAAAAAAAGCGTTCAGTTTCTCAGTTATTTCCTTATTACATCCCATTTACAACGCATACCGTTTTCAATCAAATAAAAAATCATAATGAAAATAAAAACACCTCAGCGTGTACATATATATATATATATATATATATATATATATATATATATATATATCCGCTCTAATTACTAAACATTATTATTGCGTCAGCTTTTATTTTTTACTCTTGTGTATTAATTTCGAAATATCACATATCTGCTGTGACTCACATATACGCTATTTACAATAAGCGGCCGTTGCGCCTGATTCCGATTCTGTTGGATGGCGCAATTTGGCCCGCTCTAGTGATATATATTTGTTTGATTCAATGTTTTTCTCTGTGTGCGTTTCGAAAATTAATTAAAGGGTACAATTAATTTATTTTTCCTTATCCTAACGATTTTTAAGCTTCTCTTTTGCCAGTCAACCACCAAACCGAAGAGAATTTCAAATTTCAGCACGTTTTCACGCAAGTCATCAACGTTTTCTCCTCTTATTGCACTTGTGCATTATATAGCTATCGTAATAGTCTAGCGCAATATAAAAGAAGTAAACACAAACCTAATCATGATATTTAACGCCCGTGACAAGCCGGTAGAAATCACAATTTTTCTTTAGTTTACAGAAAATGCAGCAAGAAGGTATATTACTTGTACGTACATCAGCTGTCATTGCAAAAAAAAAGAAAGAAACAAACGATAGAAGTTACGTGTGAGTTGCCAATCGTTCCTGGAATAAATCAAATGAAAGTACACAGGATTGTGTGCTTTAGAGATTGCTTACTTTATTTTCTTGATGCGTCTGTACCTAATAACAAGTGAGATTCCTCCTTTTTTTCTTGTTTAAGTGCTGCTGGATTTTTGGGAAGAAATTATGGAATATTTGAAGATTATTAAGGAAAATTATCTTATTGGGCAAAATTGGTTTAATGTGAAAATGGCCCTTTTAATGCTACATACAGAATAAGAAAATAAATTGTTGCAAGCAAACTATTTTTGTCATTAACACCAAAAACGTAAACTGGAAACCACGTGGAACACAAAAATATTCATTCATAAATCTATCACGGTTACATATCTTGTTAAAAATTCATTCAAATGTTATTGAATGATCAACACATTTGCGAAATCTCAATCGTTCAGAAGAGAATATTGGGTTTTTTCCATGTCAAGTGATCAAGTCCCCACGATCAACCATTTCAGATTTTTCTCAAATTTTGTGAGTAGGTTCCATAACTGACTAAAGGTAATTCCCCAAATTCTTAGCTCCTGGTGTGCAATACATGACCTGCAAGAACCTCTTAAATGATGGCTGGTAAATTGTCGCGAATGCTCCCCGACACTTTTTGCCATTTTTGTCAAGCTGCCATTCTGTAAGTAAGAAAGATATTTGCCTGGAAATTACTGTGCTTACTTAGTAGTTATCAGTGTCCCAAACTTCCAAATTTTAACAAAAACGGTCAACTAGTCCTCTTGCTTTTGGTACTCAAACTTGGCTGAAAATTTGTCGCGACAAAAAGACCCTAATTTCTGGGAAGTCTATATTCCAGGGAATCAATGTAGAAAGCTCATCTTCTGTGTGACTGGTGAAAAAATAGTTGTCTTTAACTGTTTCAAATTTTAAGCTTCTTTGACAAATAGTTTCTGAGATACTTGAAAATTAACACGACCCCAACAAATTTAGTATATCTTTGAGCGTCTATATCTCAACTGGAAAACTTAATAGCTTCTTGGCTCAACAACCATTTAAAAGAGCTTGTTTTTTCAAACAGCTTCACCAATTTTCAGTAGAATATCTTATTGGCTTACTGGATTTAATGATGACAAAGTCGGAGAAAAAGTTTTAGGTAATGCCCGCAGTCCTTTCAAGCAGGAACTTTGTCTTCCTTTTTTTAGTCTTATAAGAAAATATCCCAACACAGAAGCCAAGTATGTTGTAGAGAAAAACAAGCTCTATTAAATGTTTCTTGAGTCAAAAAGCTCTTAGGTTCTCCAGTTGAGATATAGACGTTCAAAGATATGCTAAATTTGCATCAAAATTTTTTGGGGACATGTTCATTTTCAAGTATCTCAGAAACTATTGGTCAAAGAAGCTTAAAATTTGAAACAATTAAAAACAACTATTTCTTTATTAGTTACACAGAAGATGAGCTTTCTGCATTGATTTCTCTGGAATACAGACTTCCCAGGAATTATGATTTTTTTGTCGCGACAAAGTTTGAGAACCAAAAGCTATAGAGGGCTCACTTGACATGGAATAACCCATTACACATCATTTTTGGTCGACGAAGTGTGGTATTTTAAAATTGAGGAAACGTTTCCTTTTCTCTATTTTTATGCCAAACGCTGAAATCCGTTCTTTCGCTAATTTGCCTAAATGGCACATGCGGATCTTTCGCAACTGACACCAAAACCACAAATTCTCTAGACTAATGCTTTTTTCTGTTTCTGGCCTTCTTGTATTTTGCATTTCTACTCTCCTCAAACCTACGCAAATTATCTCAAAAACAAAAAGGTCTAATTATGAAAAGATGGTTCAATCAGAGAGTCAAGAAGATGAGGGGCGCATGGTTTACTAGCGGTAGTTTTAAAACGTGTATCTTAGAATTCTGCAAACTATTTTCGACAACACCTTGCTCGATCTTATGTCTCTACAAACAAGGAAGATATCGCTTGTAACGTTGAATCTGTGGCACTGGGTATGTTAAAGTTATTTTAGCTTTTGCTACTAATGTATATCTATGATTTTTGTGTGGGAGGTGTTTTCCTATTATCAATAGTAAAGGTGCTATCCAAGAATCTCGCACTATTGCCCCATCCGGTATAATAAAGCCATTGTTGTTGTAGGGATACAGTATTAATTACATTAACCTTCTTCCTAAAACAAAATGGAATCAGGACATCGTAAGAGAAAACATCTTTTATAGACTGTTTGCGAAGATCATTGAATATCAATACAACGAAACATGATAGATTTCTAGCATAAGATAGTAAAATTACACCAACATTTTTACTAATTTTTATATTCCATACTCTTACTGCAAGAACATTCTCAAGAACCTTATTTTTTTCACAATCCTTTTTTGTAAGATACAAATTATGTATTTATAAATACATTTACCTAATTGGCAATTGGAGAGCAACTATCCAACTTCTTGCTCCATTCCACTTACTACACCAATAAAACATATCCAGTCATTAACCGTAAAACAAACCGACTTTTTCAGCGCACAATCACCCTATTAAAATTCCTAACGGACCAACAATCAAATGACGATACTAATCGGAATAATTCGTTACGAAAATCAACCGCCTCCCATCGTACATCCCCTTACTTAGTACCGTTGAATCAAAAACAGTTCAGCGCCGATCATGCGACCCCGGCTAGCGTGTGTGTGGGTTGTCGGCGAACAAGCTTTGTGCCGCTAATCTGTCCGGAATGAAAACACGAGGACGGAGAAAAAATCGCCCGGCTCGTTGTCATCGTCGTCGACCCCCTGGGGCCGGGAAGGGGCACGTTCGGTGCGCATTCGAACGCGAAATAGAGTTTGGGGTCGAATTAGTGGTAGTCGGGACGCGAAATCGAGGGTCGTGTCATCCGTAGATGGCGTTGACTGCAATGTATGAGTACTTACATGCGTTGGGTTCAAGCCCGAAGGGATTTTGGGGTTGCCGGCGACCGGAAGGTTGTCTTGTGCATATATTTATTTGCAAATAGTGTAAAACTGTGTATAGATGTTGGCTGACGTACAGGGTTTTCTTTGCCTAAAGTTAACGATTTGGGTGTTATGACATCGTTAATACTTTGTAAATGTAGGCAAAGTACTGGCAAAAAATAAATAGAGAATTCTAATAAACCACATTACAAAATAAAGACAGAATTCAAATTTAGAGGAGGAATATTTTCTTCGATCTTGAACTCAAATAAAGCATAGCGATTCACCTGGTACTATTAACTAGTCGCGACTGACTTATATCAATGTCGATCGTAGTTGAACTTGTGACAGAAGGCAATAATACATTGCGTTAGGCACCGAAAAAAATTAGTTTCCTGGGCTGTATATAATAAACATGTACAGTCACACAAACAAATGAAACCTAAATAAACTGCAAAAGACAACATTCAAAATACTGACAGAATTATACAACATGGGCTAAATAACACCAACAATGGATTAATTAAAAAAAGTAAAAATTTTATGCAAACTTTATAAACACACTACCGCTCATAAGTATTTGGACACCAAACTTCAGGGTAAATCTAAATATTTTAATGGAAATATGTATTTGACAAGTATATACAAATATACAACTTTAACACTTAAAATTATTTATTTGACCTAAATTTTAGATTCGTCTATGTGATCTCCTTTACTTTTAATGATTGTGTCGTATAATCGGGGCATTCTTGCAATTAATTTTAACCATGTTTCCGCAGTTATTCTAGCTCATACTGCCTGTAGCTTGTTCCACATGTCACCTGCTGAAGTTGGAGCAACGAGTTCTTCCCATAATAACTCGATGAGATTCAAGTCAGGGCTTTAGGGTGGTCATTTTAAGTATTCCTTGCATAATTTTGAAGTGTGTTTTGGGTCATTGTCCTGTTGGAATACAAAATTCTGACCCAAAATTCTTACACCGGAGGGTATTGCATTTTCCTCTAAGATGCGTTTGTATTGTTTTTTTCTCGTTATGCCTTGAATTTTTACGAGATCACCTGCGGATGTACCGGCAAAACAACCCTAAATCATTACCGAACCACCGCCGTATTTGACGGTAGAGACTGTGCATTGCTCTAGTGGACGTTCACCTGCAAATCCTCTTACCAACACTCGTCTTGGCGAACCGAAAATCGGTCCATAATATCTTGCCCGAATTTTCTACCTCTTTTTCTTATTAATTTGGCTTTCGCATCGCAATTCGCGCGTGAAGGCCGGGTTTTTGCAGACGGCATTTAACCGTGGACACGGCTAATTGACATCGGAAGTACATCGCGCGATTTCTGGAGCAGGTTTTCTTCTATTTTGCTTGCAGGGCACCAGGACTGCGATATCTTGAGCTGAGCGACCTTGGTCTTCCACTTCGTTCTTTAGTTAGAAAACTGCCACTTTCACTGTATTTTTTGATGTAGATGGATTTAAATGTAATTTTATAGCAATTTGACGATTGCTTATGCCTAAGTTATGTTGTGTTACTATCAGGGCATGCGTTTCAACACTAATTTCTTTCCTTTTCGGCGAACGATAACTGATCGAGCTCCATGACTTATAGTAAAATTACTAACTGTTATATTTTTCCTGGAATTTCAAAAAATACGCTTTTTATTGTCGCTATTCCCTGCGCTTTTATGACAGTATAACCGTTTTTATGACCGATATTATTTAATGAACTGAAGCGAATCTTACTGTTTACTAGCATTCTATTTACTGATGCTGGAATGTATTTCCTAAATACATTTTTTGTATACAAAAATCTAAAGTCCAAAGGTGCCCAGATACTTATGAGCGGTAGTGTATAAGAGCAGAGGAAATCATCAACAGTAAGTATACAAAATTGACAAAACGATATAAGAAACTGTTAGATTTTTTTGTTTTGCAAAACAGACAACATTATCCTGTACCATTTCGTATAATCATTTCATGACAAAACACCGATCTGAACTGATGTTTCTCGCTATTTTTTATTTTCCCTTTCCTTTTTGTAATATTTTCAGAAAACGATTATGATTAATGATTAATAATCTAAAATTCTAGATAAACTGCAACCTCTTCTTTTTGAAAAAAATTCACTACGATAGTTGGTAGCCGTAACCACATTTCCAGTTCCGTACAGCGCGTGTCACCCCGTACCGCGTGCGCCCGTCACTTCGACCAACTGATTCGTTTCAAACGTAGGTAAAACACCCATTGATTGTCAGGAGCGGAATCTTTTCACTTCTGACAACCGATTATTACTGTTTCGATGTCGAAATGAAGGGATCTCTCGTGACAAGATCTTAGCAACTCCGATCGACATAATGATAATGTTGGGTCACGAACACGAAGAAGGTATTCGAAAAACGATCTCATACGGTGGGGTTTCGGATTTGTCATCGTCGCAATTTGTGGATTTGTGGCGAAATGTAGGATTTTACAAAATGAGACATATAAAATATTGAACTTACAAAATGAGGCAAAAAAACCAAACGTTGAATTTGTAAAATGGTAATGGTGGCCCACAATCTTTTGAAAAACTTTATTAACGTTGTGGGTAAATTAACAAAAGTATATAAAGAATAAGTATAATGCCGAAAATTAATCTCCATTTTGTAGTGACGTGGTGCTTTTATTCACATACATCTAGTGACGTTATATTTGCGTAATTAAAATAATCTTTGGAACAACTTAACGGTTCTGTTGACGCACCTTCACAAATTTGTCTTCACGTGCCAAAATCAGAATCTTTCTCTAACATACTTTCAAACCTTTCTAGAACACAAACATTTTTTGCGTCCTCTACCGCACATAGCTGTGCGTGAACATGTTGCACTATTTGCAGAGATTCCACTAACGACACCGAAGGATTTTGTAATTTTTCTATTGCCTCCACTAGTCCGAAGTAATTGTCCTGAATAGTTTTTAAAACCGTTTTAACCTATCTTGAAATTTCGACCGGCTTTCCCTGATAGCCGCAGCTTCCTTTGGATCGAATTGTAAAACCACGTTCTTAATCTCGGCCTGTAACCATGTTCCCCAACGTGTAAGAATAGGTTCTGGTGGCTCAGACATACTGGGGCAACACCTCCGAAGTTTCCATCAATGCAATGAAAACGATAAACTTTGGATATCTGTAACTCTCCAAAAGTTACACGCAGATTATCCAATCTTATTTCTAAAATACCAGCTATCATGCAAATCGTCATCTTTTTCCACGCCCACCCTCTTCGTCTTCAAATTCTAATTTTTTTCATCGCATCGTCTGGAAAATCACCAAACGACTAGACTACTTTTTCCACTCCGCCCGTTTGCATAACGCCCTCTAGCGTGTCCTTGTTCCACGAGAACGTCGCTTTTTTGTACGTACATCTTTAATCCGCAAATAAATGAGAAAATTCACCCCGACGCGTAATAACCCGCTAGTGTCCCCGAGGAGGATGTCAGCTAGAGGGCGCAACGTTCGCAACATGCATGTATATACATACATATCGCATGTATAACTTTGAACAACGAATTCGGGCAACAAAGGGGATTCCCTAGAGGTGACTGCGGTTCCCAAGGGATGTGATAGACTAGAACAAACGCATGACACAGGTCTAAACCCTTCGTCATCGTGCGCTCTTCACATACTGGACTGTGTTTAATTACTTGCGCTAGGTTGGTGTTAGCAGTGGTCTAAATGTTTTTGTCCTGGCACTATTAAAGCTTTAGTACTGCTTGGTTAGTATTGAAAAAGCAAAGCCCAAGAGGAATGAAGTTGCAAGAAGTGGGTGTATTTGAGGTAGGTACATGAGATCTCTTACGTCACTTGGTTGAAAGAAAATCTAGGGAAAAGTCTAGCGTGAAAACTACCAAATATGGAGAAATGAGATTTTCTCTACGTATATAGTATACCACAGTGTATTTTGTAAAATTATTTACAAATATACAGGGTGTTCCAAATTTTGGTAATCACCTTCGATTTTATTATTCTAAATTGATTGCAATACTTTTTATTCAGCATTTTGATAGTCACTTAAATCACCTTTGCAATGATATATGTTTAGGTTGACTTCCGTTATTTACTCTTGTCTATAATGCAAATTTTGTTAACATTTTGATAGTTGGAGAGCCAGACGTTAAGACCTAGCCTAAAAACAGTTGTAGTGTCGGAAGTTAATCCTTTCTTATCAACTTAGGGGCTAACACTTTATATGTTTCAAGGTGGTATATTGTAAAATAAATACAGGGTGTTAAATATGTCGTGCAGCATTTATCGAAATTCAAACGCTTTTTTTCATTTCTGTTTTAAACAGAACTGTAAAATTATCTTTTCGTAATACTTATTTCCAGGATTTTCGAAGATATTACACATTTATTGGAAATACGTTTATAATATTCAATATGCGAGACATCTGATACAGCTAGATGGCCATGATTTTTAAACAAAGACTATCTAACGAATTGTCAGGTCTCTGCTTAAAATTTCCTCATTTGCTGTAATTTTAATAATTTATATGTTCATTATTATTATTTATTACGTGCTGCTTTAATCTTGTCAATTATAACGTTTTATTGCTGTTATGTTTTTTATCAACTTTGATTAACTAAAAATGAATCTCTCGAAAGAGAAGTTCATAGGCTTCATGGCTTTTGCAACAGAAATCGACTTTTATCATTATAAATGTCAGCCCCTTATACCGTCCAACTATGTCGGTGGTTTCATCCGCACTAATCCAAAGATAATTATTTTGAATATTGCTTCTAATTGTATTAAGAATATTGTCAAACAATTGAACAATGTGTTCGTATTGTAGGTGTTCTGGGAATTGTTCTATTCTTCTACTTTTGCAAAAATTGTATCAAAATCGCGTTTTGCAATTTATCCAGAGAAATATTGGCTGCTAAAAACGTAAAAGAGAGATCTTGAATGAAGGTAACGGGATGGCCTGCAGTTAATTTTGTTGTATGTGCCTTTCCTGTAATACGCTGCTTTATATGAGACTTTTTTTAACTGTTAGAAACGTGGAACAGTTACTAAAATATATCTGGGAATTATTAATAATTGATAAATTTTCATCACTACATTAATCCAGTCAAGTTGAAAGTAATAGGCTATGCTTATCGAGACCTTCTGTCTGTAAATCCATATTAAAATCATGGTTATATTTAACAACAATACAAAATATAGCAAACTTAAGAAATCAATCTAGAAATAACTCCAAAGGACATTATCCAGATGTTAACACTGGCTAGATAACAATAGAACGATGTACGTAACCTAGCATTGCATACGCGATGCCACATCTCTGCTCCTACTAATGCTGACGTATTGCCGTGACGCTTTAAGCCACGCTTCTATCCTAACTGACTTTCTCTCTCTCTGGTGATAATACATATTGGAATTGTTATACTTAGAAGCGTACTGGGAATAAATATAACAATGTAATTTTTTTTTTGATTGATAAATATGCGCGTAACATTTGATATTTGATTGTTGTTTGAAAATCATGGCCATCTAGCTGTTAGATGCGCTGCATATCGAATATTACAAACTTATTTTCCCATAAAAGTGTAGTACCTTCTAAGATACTGCAAATAAATATTACGTTATTGGTACTATTTTGAAGGTAATTTTACAAGAAAATTGCTAGCAATATGAAAAGATATAGGTTCTGTTTAAAAAAAATCGAAAAAAAGCGATTAAGTTTCCGCAAAAGGTACACGACATATTTAACACCCTGTACATATTTTTACATCATACTATCTTGAAACATATAAAATGTTTGCTTCTAAATTAATAGCAAAAAAAATATCTCACGTTACTGAAACAGTTTTCAGGTTAGGTCTTAAAACATCAGAATTTGCAAGTGTCAAAATTTAAACAAAATTTGCAATATAACCAAAAATAATGATCTAAAGTACACATAATCGTATATCATTGCAAAGGTAATTGAAATGGTTATCAAAATGATTCATAAACAATATAGCAATCTATTTAAAATAAAAAAGTTGAATGCGGTTGCGGAAATCTGGAGCACCCTGTATATTTGTAAATAATTTTACAAAATACGCTATGGCATACTATACTCGTACAGAAAATCTCATTTCTCCATCTTTGTTTTCACGCTAAATTCCGCCGACACACAAATGACGCACCCGGTATAACATATATTTATCAAAATAGATAGATGTATTCATGAATCATAAGAGTTTCACATGAGAAAAGTGTACCGCATAAAGAAGCCCTGTTTAGTATTAAGTCAATACTTAATTACACTACAGTACAATTCAGATAGATCCTGTTATGAATACAACTGGTAAACAAACAAATAAAACTCGTTGAACATGTGGGAAATGATGAAACGTTTTCTAAATCATACACATCCATGTATTACTATGTGGGTTCGCTGTCGTTGGGTGCTAATTCTGCAAATCGTTTGTTTTTTCGACAGAGCGTGATCCCGTTGATAGATCCCTTGCTTTTCCCGTCATAAATCTACGGAACGAACTCAGGAAGTTGTAAATATAATTACGAAATCGTCCAAAACCGTTGAAGCTGTTGAATTTCGCTGATATTAAATAAATATGCGCTAATTTTTGTGTTTATTAATGAACTAGCAACACTTGTACATCCACACATATGCCAATCAATTCAAGCAAACAGCAAAAAAGGAAGTTTCCCCCTAATCTGTTAAAATTTCGACAACCGAAACCTAGATATATGTGGATGTTTTTGGCTCAAGTTATGTACCTATTTAAAATTCGTCAAATTCTTTCTCACATCGTAGTCGACACATTCCATCCATTTGTCGCCTATATCCGTCTTTCTCTCGCGTCGGTGCTATTTCGAAAGATCAAAAGCGTCATCTAGAATGTGGTAACATCTGACTAATTATGTTGTTGGTGTAACATGTTTTAGGGAAGAGTAGCGAGTTACCTTAAAGATCGATGTTATCTTACTTTAAAGGAAAGAAAAAACGACATTTCATGGCTGTTTTTAGAGTTTAAATGGGGTAATATAAATCTCGAAAATGATGGATGCTCTTGCTTCTTTCTAAAAGAAACAGCAACGATTCTTAAGATAATATTTAGTGTCCATTTAAAGCTCAAAATTATCTAAAAGCAGTTAATCATTTTCATAATTTAGGAAGGTGATCGTTAGAATATTTTGGAATTTGAATTGAGGATTAGGAAAGAGGAATTAAAGAAAGAGATGGCATGAGCTCATTACTGGCAAGCGAAAACCATGCAACAATTACATATGAACATAGTCCCAATAAAATTGGACTCCCTACTGTATCCTGATGATATTGTGTTGATCGCGGAATCGTAGAAGAAAATGCGGAAATTAGCAAATGTTTAGCATGAGGAAATAAACAAGCTGAAAATGAGCATCAATATAAACAAAACCAAATATATGGTTGTGATCCAGAAGGAAGAAAACGGCAGGATAAGAATAAATGGAAAGGGGATAGAATGAGCGTCATGTTTTGAATACTTGGGAAATATTCTAAGGGAAGATGGAAAAATTGAAGTAGATATAAACAGTAAAATAAAAAAAGCCACAGGAATATATAAAGAGATAGACTAGAAAGTGAAGCTGCAAGTATATAATAGATTAGCTACACCAACAATCATATATGAATACGAAACAAGGGTACCACACCAAGAAGCATGAGTCACCAATAAGCACTATAGAGATGAAATACATGAGAAGCAGGAGTCGCAAAATATGATAAGTTAACAAACGAAGAAATTAGAGAGATATCAAAACAAACACCAATAATTGAAAAAATAGAAAGCAGACAGTTGGACTGGTTTAGTAGTGAGGATGGAACAAAATAGTTAAAAGAATAACAAAAGCAGGAATAGAGAGAAAGAAAAGAAGAGGAAGACCAAGGAAGACATGAATGGGAAGAATAAAAGAGATGGGTTTGAAGAGGGAAAAAACAGAAAAGTGCAGGACATGAGAGGACTAACCAGAGATGGGAAAAAAAGGAAGAAATGGGTGCAAATCCAACATTTTTAGGATACCAGGGTCTTGAGAAAAAAGAAGCAGAAGAAGAAGAATAGAAGATTATAAGTGGGGTGTGACAAGTTTGAATTTCTAATCAAAAATGATATTTGGAATAGTTCACAAGAAAGGTCTATTTATTATGATGCTTGGACAGGAAAAAACACAATCATCGTCTTCACCATACACAATTGTGTTCAATTTCCATCTGTATTCTAAGCTCAAGCTTCTTTCAGATAGGAAGAAATTTGTATTGGATAAGGAAGTTACTAAGAAAGCAACATTTTTAACTCCTTCAAAGCTAATTATATACCTAATTTATATGAAGGGAGCACATATATCAGATTTATAGGCCTTAGAGTCCATTGGTGTCAATCTTCTTTACTATTTGCTTCCATTTTTGCTTTTTCTTCCCAATTCTTTACATCTATCCCCTTACCATGAACTTCCTTGAGCTGGTTTTTCTTTGATGTTCGGCTTATTTTTTCTAAAAACGCTAGCTTGTGCCGTTCAAAAATTAGGGTGATGCTTCAGGACCTCACTGTATATTTGGAATTAGAAGCTGAGGGGTTATCCAAAAATAGAAAAATATTCAAAGTCTCTCTACATGCAATTCTGATAATTATCATTTTTAATCAGTAGAGATAAAACGCTACAACTTTTATTTGAAATTTTTGTTTGTATTTGCATTAGTAACGGAAATAAATAGCGGTCAAAATAAAATGAAAGACCTTGTACATTGGAGTCATGCAAAATTTACATTAATCTATCTCTTTTGAGCCTTCTTCGAGGTTACAAAAAGGTGTAACCCAGGGATATTACATATATATATCACCATACTCCTTTAAAGTCGCTTTTATTGTAAATATCTGATCAGCTGTTCTTTTACCTTTTAGAGACCTATTTAGTATTTTCATAATTGCAGCAATATCGTTTCTTCTAGTTGCTTTTTAGAATAACGTCGTTACCGCTTCTGTAACGGTTATATCGGAGAATTTTCCCAACTTTTCAGGATTTTTTTCCTACCAAAAGGTACATTTCAAATTCTCTGCTGCTATTCCATTATTTCCCAGAGGTTCCTAATAATTACAACAAGCCTTTCCTATTTAGTTGTTGCCGTTTATTTTTACCCTTCTTTCGTTTAACATATTGGTGAAATATTTGTCCATCTTTCTTTACTAGACCACAATTCTACAGAAGAACAAAATAGTATCCATAGACAGCGATATTTTTCCTACGTACATCTCCCACACGACCTAACTCCAACCCGCTGAAATCCTACTTTCGAATATACAACGCCTAGCGAAGCAACAGAGTAAAATGCCGGATAGAAAGAGACAACCGTCACGCTCTCTGTCGATCCGGTGTACGACGTCACGCCTCGTCAACTTCCAACCTAATTAGGAGCACTGAAAAATTGCGCGCCTATTTATCCCGCTGCCAAAACAGACATAATCACATGCTCATGTACTGGTGTTGGTGTTGGTGCCGGGATACGAATGCAGATGCGTCCTGAAAACGACCGATTCTACCATCTACGCATGCATACATTACACACATACGTAGATAATTTTATGTTTTAAATAGTCTAGAGGGCGCTGCCATCTGCGTACTATCCTATAATTGAGAACCTACTTGAAAGTTCATTTAGCAGAAGTTTTTTATACCAACATTGATATACATAGGATGTATTTAAAATAAGCTACTGTATTAGCGGCGATAATGATGTAATAAAAAAAAATGAAAAAGTCTTGCTAATACGTAAATGGTTTATTATTTTATTACCTACCTGGAAGTTAATGTGCTAAAATATGGATATTGTAGGAATAGTAACAACAGCACTCGCAATAAAAGTGAGTTTGCGTGACCAAATCGTTTTCTACCTTGAGAGCTATCGTTATACATTGTGATTGTCCTCGTCACCAAATATATCATAGCCCGAAAGGCAAATTTTCAAGAAATTTATAAAAAATTGTAAAAGCACAAACTTTAGCAGAGGCTACTATGGTTCCCTGTAGCTTATACCTCAACGGCTAGCATATCCCAAACGTACTATAACATGTGTCACTCAGTAATCGAAGTATTAAGTGAAACATTTTAATCCAGGGAAATTGTTAAAAAAATTGAATTTTTGTAAGTTAATTACATTTTTAAATGAACTGTGGGATTTGGGAGTATTCTTATACACTCTTTCGGCAATTTTAAACGAATGTGATAACAGTAAATGGGAATTAACGAAAGTTAAAATTGATATGATATAAACTCTATGTTACTATGACATTCACATGAAATCTGCCTATTCTAACCTCTAACCTTCTCTTCTTCTTTGAATTCATTTCATGATTTCAATATTAGATACTTTAAACTGTGAGCGCAGCTAAAATACGAATTAACTTAACGCCTTGAATATCTTCAATCTTAGATAAGGGTTCTTGTATTTGCAAATTACTAATATGAATCTTTTCTAAGTACAGCTTTTCTTGTTCCATAATCTTTAGAGCGTGCGAAGAACTTAATTCTTCCACCTTGAGTTCCATATTAAATAAAGCTTGATTTAAATCCGAATTTTTACATTGCAAACTCAGAATTGTTTCATTCTTGTGGTTAAGTTGTTCTGTTAAAGATTCCTGGGATTCTGCAAGCTTTCCTTCAAATTGTCCCCCCCCCCCCCCGACCATTCGACGAGGGATATTTCATAAATAATGCACACAAACTTATTGTTTACTTCCATGTTTATTTTTTTTACACGATCTCTTTACAATCCTTCAATATAGTCTCCCTGCTTCGCACCGGTTCCTGCGTTCCATCGGTTGGGAAGCTTGACTATTCCATCTAATACACCATCTCTGTTCATTTAGCGAATGGCTCGGGTAACGGCGGCAGAAAGCTCTTTCAGCGAAGGAAAACGACGTCCACGGATAGGTTGTTCCAGCTTTGGGAATAAGTCAAAGCCTGGTGGACTTATGTCCGGACTGTAGGGTGCATGCGGTAACACATCCTGACCGTATGCGCGCAGCTTTTCAGTTACAAAATTGATGATGTGGGGGCGAGCGTTGTCATGGGAAATGAGTGACCCAGCCTCAAGCAACTGAGGTGGGGTTTTGTGCAGTTTTCTGTTGAGTTTTTGCATGAATTTAGGATAATACACTGCTATGACATTTCGTCCACATAGAACTCTGTCTGTCATGATGATTCCATGGTGATCGTAAGCAAAGATTGTCATTTGTTTGCTCTACGATTGAGCTCGTCGAAATTTGATTGGTCTTGGAGAAGATCGACCTCTCTACTCATTGGACTATGATTTCAATTCCGCCTCAAAGTCTCTAATCCATGTTTTACCAATAGCGACAATTCGATACAAAAATGCTTGACCTGCAACGTCAAATCGTCGTTTCAGTAAGGTCGCAATGTCCAAGCGTGTCAGCTTCTGTTCAGCACTCAAGCAGTGAGGGACCCATCGCGCAGCAATTTTTCTCTTGCGCAAATCATTTGTCAGAATCCGGAATACTGACGTTGGTGAAATGCTTATGGCTTCAGAAATATCCTCACATATCGTACGCCGATCTTCTTGAAGACAATCTCTCACAAGTTTCACACTTCGTTCATCTGTTGATGTTTTCGGCCTTTCAGGTCTTGGGTCGTCGTTTATGCTCACACGAGCTTTACGAAAACGATTAGTCCAACGAGAAACTGTACTACGGTCCACTGTTACCTCACCGCAACCTTCACTTAATGCACTGTGGATTTCCGTCGGGTTTTTGCCATGTAAAGTTTCGATCTTAATGTAAGATCTTTGATCCTCAACAGTAACAGTACCTGAGGCCGGTGCTGCAGGCTCCATTTCTAGCTTGCGTTATTAACAAACAAAATAAGCTATCGATAAAACTAAAATACGCGCTTCTTCCGCAAGCTTTGAACTACAAGTAACGTAATTTTCACTGTCGTCGCGTCATTCACTCCGCAGTGTTGCCAATCTGTGCATTATTTATTAAATATCCCTCGTAATTTTTGAACGACAGGAGCTACAAGAAGGCTTTAGAAAAAATAGGCCGATTTCTATTTTTTCTAAAGTAACTACTTCCTGTTGAACACCTTGTATATCCACGTTTTTGGAAAGGTAATTGAAAGGCAAATCCAACGATATCACATATGTTACACTTTAACTTAAGAAATATAACGATATGCAGCAATAAAGGTTTTGGTAATCTGTTTTTGTTGTTATGCAAAGTTGGCTAGGTAAGAGCGCCAAATTGTTTCTCGTGTCGCCAGACTGATCTAAAGAGCTCGTTGCTAACCAAAGGAATCATAACAATTCCCAAACTGCCAAATCTCAATTCCAAAAGCGTGAATTATTCTTGTTGTTTATTGTTATTATATCCTGCATTTGACATACGTTTCTTCTTTGTTCTCGTTGCTACTTTCTCTCATTTTAACTTGTTTTGTTAATTGTTGTTATTTCTTTTGCATGACGACATCTGGATTACGTGATCCTTCAAAAATCTTTCTATATTAAATAAATATGATTCATTACTTGCATTCATTTGTTTCTTTTCTCGCTTACACATCCGGTATGCGCTGCATCCGTGCACTGCAGGTCATTACCTTGTGATTCAATGAGCCTGGTTTAATTAAAATAATGAAAAGTGTTAAGAAGAAATAACGTAAGACCAGTGTGAAATGAACTAAAGTTATAATTAATAATTGATTTTTAGTAAAACAAAAAACGCTAGTAAAAAAAATTGCTATAAGGCTATAACAACCTTCTTCTTCATTAAAGCAATAAAGGCTCCACTTCCGATTTTCCTTACTGTTATTGTTGATGAATGATCGATATAGATTTTCTATCATATCTTAAGGACAAAAACTTATTACATATATATAAATCATTTCAAACAGACCCAAAACTTGCGTCCTGCAGTGTACAACTATTCAGGATACATCACCAGAAGACACAGTACGCGTTCTTCAATACCACTCGCTTACCAACGTTTGCTGCATGGTTATAGGCTATTTGCAAAAAGGAAAGAAGCACAAGCATTGCGGACGGCCTCTTACTCGTCGAAGACAAGCGCAAATTGTGCCCGTTCAACTTCTGGAATTCACGGCACATTGCAACTTCCTGTCCACAATAATTAACACATAATTAGTTAAAATCGAGGAGCGGTTGTTCGGCTATACGAACGCTGTCTGTCGTCTCTACCACCGGCACCTCGTTTCCTTCGGGGTCCTTTTTTCCAGACGTTCCCTTGTTGTTCCTATTAGAGTAGAAGTCGAGCTTCGCACTCCACGACGTTCGTCTATCTAGAGGAGTCATTATGCAGCTACGGGATCATCAACTTAGATTACAAGCGAGTCACGACTATGTCCTATATATTCTTACAACGTCGTGTTGTCGTCTCCTTCTTTGAATTCGTATTTTCTTGCCGTTTTGTTCTTGTTTGTTTTTAAATTGTTTCGGTTCTTAGCTCCTCTTGTTGTATTTTCGTTGTCTTTTTGAAGGAATGATTTATTATTTAGATTATGTAAGTATAGCGATTATAACTTTATAAAATATAGGGTAAAATTGCAACCAACAGACTCACAATTTTAAACCAGTTTTTCTAAAGAACAAGAACAACGACTATACAACCACTTATTGGACTTGAAAACCAAGTTTTATGACTTGTCCAGCATAATGTTTTAGAGAGCTAGAAAGGTATTTCGATAGTTGAAGAAGCCACATAATGCAGAAGTTACGAAAACGCGCGGTTCTAACCTGGAAGCCAATAGTATAGTGTTCATGACGACCACGAAAGCCTATGTACCAAATTTTTCAATAGGATTTTGTGAAAGAATCCTACTGACTGCGCCAAATTTTAGATGTTGCTCGGGGTGTAAATAAAGAAAACATTTATTTTCACACAGAAGCAGCAAGCACATTATTCTCAGTCCCGAATATAAGTAATTAGGCACATACGTACCGTACATCTCATATTAGTGTCGATCAAACTTTCTTATGAATCGTTGTCTTCTCTGTGAAATACATTGGGAAGAACATTTGCGTACGCCTTTGCACTAAAACGAAATTGCTGTTTTAACAGTACATTTCATATTATTGCTTTGTTTAGTTTCACACATTATTAGAGTAACCAAAACTTGCGGACTCGCATAGGCGTCGGTATTACGGGTTAATATAAGAATACGAAAAATTCATAAATAAACTTACTTGCTAATTATTCAACAAATTAGAGGCATCAGGATGTGAACTACTGTAATCTTGCATCATTGCATATGTTTCCACAGTTACTTCTTTAAACCTTGTGCGTCGACAGAAGAAAAATATTCTTATACATAGAAAACGATCTCTCCACATCTAAGGAAGTTACATTTGCATGTAGAAACTGTTTTTCAAAATCACTTAAAAGTTCACTATTCTTACACTTATTATAAACGGCCTCTAAAGTATTAAAATCGGGAATTTTTCCTTAAAACATCTGCCAACTTTTGACTAGCGCATAATCCTGGCGTATCATTTAATGTGTGTAATTTATTTTGTACACTTTCCACTATGTCTAATGATTCCTGCAATGACAATTCAGTACATTGTAGTTTTCTGATGGCATCTAGTAATACTGTATAATTGGTACATATTGTTGTTAAATCTTCTAAAAGTTGAGGAATTTGAAATTCTCTTTGACATTCTCTAATTGCTTTGGATTCATTCCGATTAAATCGCATTATAACTGATTGAATTTGTTGAAAATGGATCAAATAGTAAGAAGCTGCTGTTAGCCAAGTACTCCATCGCGTTAAAATTGGTTCAGGAAGTTCTGGAATACCTGGACAAAATTTACGAAATTCTTTTTAACGTTTAGGAGATTTACGAAACACTGCTTTAGTACTTCCAATCATCCGATCAACGTTTCCGTAATGTTGTCGAACAACTTCACCAACTAAATGCAAAGCATGCAGTACGCAGGTTATATGTATTAAGTTAGGAAATATATGTTTTACGGATCGCCCAACACTTAACATCGTTGCTGCACTATCTGTCACAATCATCACAACTTGATCTTGGGTAATTTTAAATTTTTTCAAAGCGTTCATTATCACTTTTTGAATATTTTCCGCGGTACATTGTTGAACACGTTTGCAAGCTAACAAATATCGAGATGCTGTGTTCTCGCTAGATAAAACGCGAGCTATTATATTCACAATACTGTTTTTCTTTATATCGGTCGTCTCATCCACGGTAATCCATATTTTTTTGGAACACAAATCACGTTTACACACATTTTCTAGCATCTCTTTCATTCGCGGCAACTGATTCTGTAATTGTGTTTGTGAGGGTAATGGGTACTTTGGAACGTATTGTCGCCAAAACGTTTTAAAAGCTGCTTTTCTCACCAACGACAACGGAAGATTACAAGAGGTAAACATAATTAATAAATGTATGAGGAATAGTGTATAAGGTATTTCAGTTCTTGCATTTCTCATATGCTTAATACCATTGACATGCCTCTGGCAATCAGTTCTGTCCAATGCAGCCAAACGAACATTGCATATTAAGCAAAAAACTGCACTACCGTCATATTTTAAATGGGGAAAAAGTGACACATACTTATGTACATTAGTAGCAAATCTATTACGAGGCATTGTTTTCTTGGGTATGTAAATATTAGTTCTATATGAAACGATACACTAATTATGTACTTGGTATAATACTACAACACACAAAAAACACCAGCTATATTTTCAAAAGCGACACGTAAGTACATAACTTTGACCGTTCGAATAATCTCTGCAACAGCTCAACCGGTACTAAAACGAAATCTCTCTCAGCGCGGTTTAACATGATTTATATTTAAGGTCGACACTACATGCCTGCTTCTCTATCAGTTTAGTTTATTTATGAATTTTTCGTATTCTTATATTAACCCGTAATACCGACGCCTATGCGAGTCCGCAAGTTTAGGTTACTCTAATAATGATTATAACTTCATAAAATATAGGGTAAAATTGCAACCAATAGACTTACAATTTTAAACCAGTATTTCTAAAGAACAAGAACAACAACTATACAACCACTTATTGGACTTGAAAACCAAGTTTTATGGCTTATCCAGCATAAAGTTTTAGAGAGCTAGAAAGGTATTTCGATAGTTGAAGAAGCCACATAATGCAGAAGTTACGATAACGCGCGGTTCCAACCTGGAAGCCAATAGTATAGTGTTCATGACGACCGCGAAAGCCTATGTACCAAATTTTTCAATAGAATTTTGTGAAAGAATCCTACTGACTGCGCCAAATTTTAGATGTTGCTCGGGGTGTAAATAAAGAAAACATTTATTTCCACACAGAAGCAGCAGGCACATTATACTCAGTCCCGAATATAAGTAATTAGGCACATACGTACCGTACATCTCATATTGGTCTCGACCAAACTTTCTTATGAATCGTTGTTTTCTCTGTGAAATACATTGGGAAAAGCATTTGCGTACACCTTTGCACTAAGGCGAAATTGCTGTTTTAACAGTACGTTTCATATTATTGCTTTGTTTAGTTTCATACATCATATTGTGAGCGCCCTCTTTCAGTTTAGAATTTGACAGTTTTTGATGTAGTTAATTGTTGTGTCGTTACCATTCCATTTAGTTAAGTCGTTGTTATTCTTTTCTTCATACATTAAAATAATATTCAAAATGAGAAATTATTATTCTTTATCAAAGTAAATAAGTGAAAGAATCGGCCATAGAAGTTCAGAAATGAGATTTTGAAGTGATCCACGAATACAAGTAAAATAGGTTGGTTAATGTTTGTGTAATTTGGCGGGAATGCTTGTTGCTTGTTGTTGGACCTTCAATTAGCATTGAACTCAACAATTCAAAAGTCGACAAAATATACTCTAGCCGAAATCATGTCTGGGTTTAAATTAAATATTACCTCGTTTTCTGATTTAGAAGAGATAATCGAAGAACAAATATATATAAATAAGCTTTTATAGGCATTTTAAGCCTATTGCTGGGTGGTTTTCTTCCGCTCGTTTCGATCTTCTTCGTTAGCTTCCTCCAGTTTTTAATCTTCTTCGTTTTCCGAATTTTACTCTATCGCCTTTTTGTGTTTTTTGCTTAGCCACTTGTCTGATATGTTTCTGAATTTCTCTGTCTTCCTCATTTAAATCATCATTTATGAAAAACAAATAGAAGTCGAGAATTATCGGAAGGATCGAGAGAATCTTCGGGATAGAGTGACCGAAAACATATGAAGAAATCTAGATGGTTGGCAAGATCAGATACGACAAGATGAGAAGACCTCATTACAAATATTCCCAAGGCGATTGTATATCCATACGTAAGATCGGACTTGGTGATTTTAATCCGAAAATAGATAAAAAATTATTGGTCCATATCAAATTACTAAGGCGTTGGACAATGATCGATTTTTGGTTACCGACATACCACGCTCCCAGATGAGACACAAGCCATTTAGTAGTATTATCTTACCAACCGACAAAATCTAGCTGTGGATCTAGCACGCTAATTTGGAGGAAGACGAATCTAAAGAAGATGTCTAAAATGGTGACGACCTCAGCGAGGTTGGTGAGATCGAAGAAGGAGATCATCATCTAATCGAATCCAATAAACAAATAAATGAACTAGTTTTCTAGTTTAGAGTCTGGTAGTTTTTGAAATAGTCAGTTGGTTGCTATTATTACATGTGATTAAGTCGTTGTTATTCTTTTCTTCATACATCAAAATATTATTAAAAATGAGCAATTATTATTCTTTATCAAAGTGAGTGAAAGAATCTGCTACAATATTATATTAGTTTATATTGCTGTAATGTTGTTTATTAATAAATTTCTTCTATTATTACTGTATCATTTTTTAATTTAAGATTCTTTTACCAACCAAAAATTTACAGTGTAATTTTGATTTACATCTCTTTGACATACCTCCGGGCTGCATAAATCTCATCATTGATTTTTAATTACAATTTTCGTTCGACCCCCATTTTCGACGAGACCCAAAACTATTAATAAATAGATTCAGAGAGAGGTACATCCTCAACTCCATAATCTGTTCCTATCCACCACGAGGAAAAAGAACGAAAAAAAAAAGAACAACAACCTAATCATCCGAAACACCTTAACGTTACATAGCTTCGAGAAGAGTCCGCCGAAAAAGAGGACCTACTCCTAATTCATCTAAGAAGGCCAAGACGAAGGGACTCCCATCATCAAGTAAAAACCGCCCCTATACACATATATATGTATAGAACCTCACATATAACCACGCTTAACAAAAGAAAAACGAGTCATTTTCAAATTATCATACTAATTAAGCTTTACCCGAAGAACACCATAAAGTTGGCCATGAAAACAAAACAAAAGCGGAACATTTTGACTACCGCGTAAAAAAATACGAACGCTAGAATGTGATTTGTGGCGTTTTTTAATGTAGGAAAGGGCACAGTCTAGTCGGTGGCGGTTGTTTTGGTTGGAAATCTCATTTTTCAAACTGTCTTTGGTCATAAATGATGTATTGCTCTCGAGGTTTTTTTGTTGTTCGAACCGCTCGCGTTGTATTCGAGTTTCGGGTCCGGCTTGAAATCGCGGTGTTGGGCATAGTTGGATTGTTGCGGACTTGAAACGGTCGATTTTTTGCCTCGTAAAGGTATGGCGAAACGCGTAAAGATAATTTCAGCGCCTGTAAGGCTTTTGGTGGGTCGTGACGAGGCGTCTTTTATGATTAAAATAAAAAAATTAAATTTTTTGGCTATTTTTTTTTTACTATAGTGGTCTTCAATTCACGCAAATCATTTTAGAAAAGTGCATTTTGATGATAACAAAGACTTTTTTTCACCACGAATCAATATTTAAAGTTGAAATACTATCAGAAAATATTCTTCTCGATTTTCTACTTAAGTAAAAAAAAAAAAAATACGAGAATTATCTTATTTTTTAAAAATATGGACATGTTGGGTTTTGTAAAAAAGCTCCCTATTTCTTCTGTTGATTTCAAAATATTGCTATGATTCTTTAATAAAATTTCAAATTCGTTTTGCATTAGTTAGTTACTTTAATATTTGATTAATATGCTTCTGATTTTTCTTCTATCCCACTTCTAACCAAAAAAGAACCCTTCATTACAACACGATTCTAAAACAGAGAAAAAAAACGTAAAATCAACGACTAGCGACTATGTTCGAGGCGGTCTTCGTCGTTTGTCAAGGCACATCCGTAGCGCCATCCTTCAACGAGATTGATGAGGCATTAGCTTGCGCTAAAAGAGTCATGCACGTAAGCCATACCAGAGAGGGGCTCTTTACGCTCCAGTCAGCCAAGCGATTCGTAGCGCAATCCGTAATTATTCACGGTGAAAGAGATTGCCGCGTTTATCGGGGCTTTTCAAGGTGGATGGATTTGTCATAGACTGTTTCGTTTAATTCTAAATATAAGCTTGATTGACGATTATGGTATTTTAATGTAATAATTTAAAAAATAAAAGGTTTTCAACAGAGTGTATGTTACAAGTAACGATATGTAACAACATACCTTTCCTATAATGACATAATTTCCCATCGCATCCTACCACAAAGCTCTTATCTGATACCAAACTCGTATAATATTCGATTTAAGCGAGAAAAAGGACCGGTACTAGTAAGGGTCATAGGTCGCGGCTGCTGACCGTCTGTTGCGGTGCGTGATTCGACCACAGGAATGTGCCTCGGCGGCGCATCGAGCTAGTTGTGTGCAGAAAACGTTCAGGCTGATTGATGGCATTTTTTCGCTTTTACCGACTTTGCGCCGACACTACTACGCCATGGTCGTCATCTGCTGCTTATTGCCCTTCGTTCAGAACAGTATAAAACAATGCTGAATGTTGGAGAGGAATTCGTGCAATCGAAGCTTAGTCCTGTATTTAAAGTGTAAATTTGTGGCTTATAAAGGAAGTGAAGAGAATAGTATTAATCTGGTATATATTTACCTCAAAAATAACAAATGAGTTTAAAATGAAGCAAGTACGTTTTCGTCGGCAGGGTTAAAAGCAAATTCAGTTAAAATTTTACTTACACTACCGTTCGGGCAAGCAAAAAAATGTACGGAAGTCAAAGAAAATAAGAGAAATATTAAATGGATATGTATTTAATACTTATTTACATGATTTTACATATTTTCAAGCACAAATTTATTAAAAAGAAAAAGTTAATGTAATGCAAATAATTTAAATCCGATTTTCATCGAAAAATCCACCTTTTGCCTTTAGGACTGCTGCCACTATTCTCGGCATCCGATTCACTCATTTTGCTAATGTTTCATTGGGCAAGCTTGTCCATACCTCCTGGAGAATGGTCCACAAATGTTCCTTCGATTTTGGACACTTTTTCCAAACACATCGGTCTAATTCTTCCAATAACAACTCTATCGAGTTCAGATCGGGGGACTTTCGCGGCCATTCCATAATTTTTAGGGTTCTTTCATTTTCTTCTTGCGGCAGGTAATCTGTGCACAATTTAGATTCATGTTTGGGGTCATTGTCCTGCATAAATTCAAATCCACGACCAATTAATCGGACTCCTGATGGTATGGCATTTTCCTCCAGGATTTTCCGATTATGCCCTCAATTTTGAGCAAGTCCCCTGTTCCGATTAAGGAAAAACAACCCCAAACCATTACAGATCCGCCTCTATGCTTCACCGTAGGAACTATACACTCCCGTAACATTCTTTCCCCTCTTGATCTGCGTACGAAAACTCTCCGTCTATTTCCAAAAACCTCAAACTTGGATTCGTCAGTCTACAAAACGTTTTTAAAATCGTCCACTGTCCAATCTCTATGAGCTTGTGCCCATTTCAGTCGTTTCAGCCTATTTCCTCTTCGGAGTAACGGTTTTCGACAAGCCACTCGCCCATGCAACCCAGCCTCTTTTAGCCGACGTTTCACAGTACTCACAGAAACTTTGGAATCTCGCTCATTATTGAATTCTGCAGCAATTTCTGATGCTGTTAGTCTTCTATTGCGCTTACTAATTATTTTTATTCGTAAATCTTCCGCAGGAGTCCTTTTTCTTGACGGCCCTGGCCGATTACGATCTTGCACGTCACCGGTTGCCTTAAATCGAACTGTAGTATCATGTACTGTAGATTTTTTTATTTTTAATTTCTCCGCAATCCGTCTTTTTGCGTACCCTTCCTAATGCAAGGTAATAATAGCAGATCGTTTTGAAACAGCTAAAGGCTTTCCACGGGGCATTTTAAGCAGTCAAACCGAAATTATTTTGTTTTTCACTTGCACAACCACAGATACTTTCACAATAACAATCTCTTCAGAACTACTGCGTTTACAAATGTTATAATCCTTCATAAAGGGTATACGAATATTTCCAGGTAACACAAGTGAATCAGCTAACCTTCCTAGGTATTATTATAAAGCTTTATTGTCACTGTAATTATTGGGGGTTTCCAACATAATTACATATTTTATGATAATGGCCTTATAATAGACAAATACTACCTGGAAATTGGTAAAAGGCTTCCAGAAAAGGTTAGTTTTAATAATTCCTCACAGAAATGTATATTATAATTTTAAAATTTTTTCCTAAACAATTAATATAATTTGTCAGCTTGCCCGAACTTCCATGAACGGTACTGTATGTCAAGTAATTTTTTTTGAACAACGTACATTGAACGAAAAAGGTACGCAAATGCAATGAAAAAGTACATTAATATAACAATTGTTTTATCAAAATTGGTTCAACGAACGACTTTATCATTTTAATAAATGGCTGCTTATTGTATCGATAAACACTAACTTTCGTATATACACTGGGCAGGGTATGTTACGATGAGTGTCGGTTAAAAGTATATGGGGAAGAGAGTAAAATAGAAATTTGAACACAAATTAGTCTTTAAAACTAACTAAAATATTTTCAACTGCCGGTGGCTCCCTCTTATACTGGAGGTAGCATTCAACAAGCCTATTTTAAATGGAACACTACCATTTTTATGTAAAATTTGGATTCTGTGTTAAATTTTAAAATTATTTCATGCAACATACCTTATCTCTAGAATTCACTCTTAAAGAGATATTGCAATTTTTCGAAAAAGTTTGATAGATGTGGTGCATCTCAGGTTTTCAAATAACAATGACGATGGCAATACGCCAAAAAAAATATTCTGCTTGTTGGTGATGTTCATGAAACGATGTTTCCATAGTAACAGATAAATTTACTAAATCACACTGGGTGGGGACAATATCAGAGATATTTAAACAATTGTGTATAAAATGAAATAAAGTTATTATTATACGTAGCAAAAAGTCAGGAATTTTTTCCGTAATATTCAGGACAGCAACATATCTTCCGATGCACGTAATTAAATCCCACAATCTCCACGTTTTCTACAAACCTGTAGCTTTAATCCTTTCAAAGTACCCACTCATATAAACACGAGAAAAAAAAACACAATCGACGATAACCTAATTACGATAAAAAAGGAACCCATTCATCCAATTAAATGTCCTCGCAGTGTATCTGGAACGTCGGACGCCGCACACCAGATCATTATCGACTCGAAGCAGTCCTCTGCGTGGAGAAAACACATGTCGTCATATAGCGTTCATACATAGCGACGATTCCCGAGCGAAACTCGTCGCAAAGGGATCCGGTAAATCGGTAAATCACATTACCTTGTTAAATGCTAGAGTCCTACACTCGACTAGCGTTGTTAATGGGGTTCCCCGCGGTTGGAACGGAGAGGTGTTCCTACGCGAAAACGGGGACAAATCGCGACCACATGGTGCCTCTTCGTGAGGTACCCTAGTTGGTGCTCTTCGCGTATGTAATTTTGGCCTGGTATAATCGGAATGGGAGAGGAATATAATCGGAAATTGAATACAAATACACTTGTCGAGATGTGTTTGTTCGTAAGGGTGTATGGATGGAGACGCTCAACATGTTGATGTCTAATTTATAGGATTTGTCATACAGTTAAATTTGCAGGAAGACACTCTTTCATGGAATGATTTCTTTTCGGAAGTGTTCTTATACACTCATTCGGCAATTTTAATTAACCTGGATTTCTAAGACGATGACATATAAACTTTATGTCTATATGGGATTCACGGGGAACTGCCAATTCTCAAACTCCGACCTTCACTTCTACTCTCAATTTCTACTATGATTTGAATATTACACACTTTGAAACTTGGAACACAGTCAAAGTACGTGTTACCTCGATGAAAGCTTGACCAAACGTAATCAAATTAATTGGCGTCCCTTCACTCCATTATTTTAATCGCGATGGCGATTGTTTTGTCCGTAGCAAATTTTGATAATACGAGGGCAAGTCAAAAATTACTTACACTTTTAGTTCTACAACTGTATTAAATAAAAGATAGGTGTACAACAGATACATTATTTCTCGATATAGCCTCCACTTTTAGCAATGCACTTGGTCCAGCGAGCCACAAGCTTCTGTATGCTTTCCTGGTAGAAGGTTTTCAGGGCTGTAAGGAGGGTGTCCCAGGGTAAAAAAGCCCAACCCGTTGACAGTTTCTATGGTGTTATGGGCTGTGTGCGGACGGGCGTTGTCTTACAATAACAAAACTTTCTTTGAGAGAAGACCACGGCGTTTGTTGCGAATTGCTGGTTTCAGGTTATTCGCCAACAAATCACTTTACCTCGCACTATTTATGGTAATCCCCCTGCCCAAGAAGTCGTCCAGCACCTTTCACACCCTCTGACCACAAAAATCGGATAACTGCTCGTTGTTCCTCTTTGGTGCAAACTAATAGCGGAGCTGACATGCTTATGCTGTTGTACCTAGTAGACAAATGACGCGATCGTGATTAAATTCCGCACACATGACCACAGAAGCGCCAACTCAACGCATGCGCAAGCGGCCGCTACTACGATAACCTTCAAAGCTTGTTATGGCGAAAGTGTAGATAATATTTGACTTACCCTCGTATTTTCCAAATATAATATGGTGAAAGTTCGTACCTAAACCTATATTTGATGTAGTGACGCGACTGGATGATTCAAAATATATATTATTCTACGACCTAAAATACCACTGACAACCTAATAATGACAGAACTTATTGATGTTTAATTTACGAAATTCTGCTCGAAAAACCTGTAATTTTACACTGTCGTTTGTTGTAGGAACATTTTCCATTGATTTTCAAAATTTACTAATTGGAGACGTTGTACAGAGGAGTAGTTTCGTCCCCATTACCCCACATTTGTCGTTTTCTGGACTTAATTCAATTATTTAATACCCTCACTCTGTAAATCGTAGGCTCGGGGAGGAGTAAAAGCTTTCGAAAAAGAGCTAGTCTCCACCAAGGGGAATTTCATATTGCTTGTTTGACAGCTGCGTTCAACGATGTAAATAAACACCATTACACTATCGAGCGCCATTGACAACCAGCAATTCGTATGAACTAAAGTTTTGTGGTAGTGTCTCACAGAAGCAAATGTTATATAAAATTTAACAATCTCGTCTATTAAATTTGTACTGACCACATATTGGCAGAAGAATAGCCTTGTCACCATAACCACAAACGCGTTCAGATATACACAACACATCGTAAACAAAGCTTTCTATTTTTAATAGTTATAACCACAATCTGCTATATCAACGTCATAATTTCTAGATTATAAATAAAACGCTACAGAAATGTAAATAGAATTAACACGTATTCTGCTGGTGATAAGTGGAAAAGAGACTCAATGAACTGTTATTTCTTTCAATACAAGAAAGAGGGTTGGTAAGCGGATTCCATTTGCTGAAAATGTTGGCGAAATGAGAAATAGAGATCAAATGAAGACTTTTAATGTTTTTGTCCCATTACGGTTAAAGTCTGCCTGGAACGTACTTCTAAATTTAAGTCATTCTCATTCGCATTGTATACCTTATAATGCGTATGTTGCTCTGAAGTGCCATACCCACCAGTCTCTTAAATAAAGAATATTCAATTCCCTCTTTAGCCAGCAGAACCCGTCTCCAAAGAACTATAACAACGTAATCTTTAATATATCAACAAAACTTCTCTTTGATGGTACCACATCGTCCAACACGTGCTGAGAATTTTGTATCACAGGGACCCAAGTCACAATGTTCGTTACTGACTGAGCCGCAGCAATGCTGAGAGTTGGTAGGATGTTGAAAATATGCTTCCCGACTCTTCTTCACGTAACGTGCCTCATACACGCATGTCACCTCGTAGTAGAAACCATTCGAAAGAAATATCCGATGGTGAATAAGTTAATAGCATCTATCAAAAAAGTGTTCATTATATCTCCCAAATACATCCGTGTATTCAAACAATTGTGTCCAAAATTACCACCACTACCTCAGCCTGTAATAACGCGATGGGGAACATGGCACCAGGTAGTATCTTGCTATCAGAAATATTTGTCACAAGTGAAAAATGTCATCTTGAAACTTGATCCAAATGATTCTGCAGCAGTTCGAGATAGTCAGCAATTTTTTTCCAATTCGGAAGTTCAACAACAAATAGATGAAATTTCCATGAACTATTCTGAAGTTGCACAAGGTATTGAGCAATTAGAAAACAGTCACTTATCTGCACGAGACGCATTAAATTGCATAAACAATTTACAAGCCGCTCTAGAAAACTTGACGAACACTATAGAAGTCGATGTTGCTCAAAAGTTTGGTGCAATTTTAACGAAAAATTCCGATTTACAAAAGGTTCGGTCTATAACTGAAAATCAAGAATGGCCAGATGAGGAAAAGGAATATCTGACATTTGCAAATCTTACTTCACTGGATGTCGAACGATCATTTTCAAAGTATACGACAACGTATTCACAACACCGTCGACGGCAGATTTTAATAGTTTTCAAATTAGAATCAATCATATATCCCTTTGACTTTGCAAAGAAATAAACATATATATTTCATTGCAGAAGTTTGACCGTTGGATTGATCCTAGTTATTAAAGTAACTCCATAACACATCTCTACTTATAGACATTAACAAAAAGGCAGAAAAATACTTATAAGGTGTAGCACAGGGTCTTTTGATCCGGCAAGACGTGGAGAATCAAGCGAGTACGCGACAAATTATCGCATTTTCAAGTTCACAGGGATTAAACGCGCCTTCAAAACGACGAAACGTTCCGACGATCACGCTCCTAAGGCAAGACCCTCGACGTGCTAGCATACCGGCGGACGTTTATGACCGGCGCTCTGGCCAGTGAACTTGCGTACTATTTCCAAACGGATCCCGTAAAGCGCGTAATGGCTCCGAAACGGGATACAGCTTTAGATTTCAATTAAGTTTCATTCGTGCCTTTACAGTTTTTGAATTCAATAATTGCTTTAAGGCTAAACGATACCCTTACTGTTACGCACATGACACGTAAGCATATACCACGTAATATGTGCCTGCGAAACGTCTGAAACTGAATCGCGTCTGGAATGGTGAATGAGGAAGGTGTAGAATAGGATAGAGGGTGCGCTTACAAAGGGGTATTTGCCTCCGCCTACGCGAAGTCGTGTTTGTGACTATTTTGAGTTGTTACGATTGCGGAGTATTGTGTATTTCATTTGTAAATTGTAGTAGTAATGCAAGCAATGCTATTTGTATACTTACTTTTGTAGTTATACGTAGATCTAGCGTTTGTAGTTCTCTTTTTAAACGACTAAGATACGTGTAATTTTAACGACATCTATGGTATTTCTCGTATTTATTTTATTATGTAAAGAAAATTGCATTACAGAGGTAGTTGAGGACGTCTTTAAGTATTCTGAGTTCAAATTGCAAACAACGCAAACATTAACTCGGTAATTGATTTGAATTAGTTACTTATAATTCGTTCATCTTCTCTAAAAATACTAATTTATGACACATTGGAGAATATACAACACCTAGCGCATCCGTAGAACGTACACTGTAAAATTATGTAAAAAATAGTACGAATTCAACAAAACTTTCGTGCACGGTGTTACTGTAGTGTGCAAGTTGAACCACCAGCGATATATCATATGAATAGAGCGGGCCAAGAGCGCCACGCGCCAGGTTCGCAATCAGGCTCCCGGGCGCATATATGTATGTAAACATAGGTAATTTAAATATGTAATTATTAGGACGAGGACCAAAACCACTGTCTATTACGTCGTGAAGACGCGCAAATATACACCTGCAGTTTGAGTGTTCGTTGATAAATAGGCGTTGTTCACAGTGGGCCACTACAAAAAAAAAGTTCATTCATCGACGGCTACGAACTAACAGCGCGCTTATTCATTTACGGATGACGCGCTCTATTCATCAACAAATGACGAGTCTGCAGATGTTACGTTTGCACCACTTCGTGGCATACTAGAAACAAGCGTCGGTGTGCTCGCTTTAGTGATTATGTCTAACGTAACTATTAAAAATAAACGAAAGTTAATAAATTTCTTAGTGAATTTGTGGATTTACACTACAATGGGAGTACAATTTTCTGTAAAGTTTGTAAAAAGAAACTACTGTGCTGGAGCAAACGTGATTGTGAAAGACATATAAATAGCGCACACCACAGAAATAAAAGAAATGGTGTGTCACAACAACGTCAATTTCAATTAGAATTGCTTTTAACGTTTATGGTATGTGGTCTACCACTTCGTATACTTGATAAAAAAGCATTTCGAAAATTCTGGGGTACATACAATACCGAGTGGATACTACCATCTCGGACAGCGTTACGGAGAGATATTCCACGAATACGTGAGGACATTGAAAATCGAATTAAAGCCGAATTAAAAGATAAACAGTTGTGGCTATGTCTTGATGAGACGACAGATTGCAAAAAAAATTCTATTTTGAATATAATAGTGCGCGTATTAGATCCTATTAAACCAAATTTTGCAATTCTATTAGCCAGCAGAAGATTAAAACAGTGTACTAGTAAAGCAATTACGGCCGTAGTTCTCGAAACGTTACAAAAATTTCAAGTGTCAACCAGTCAACTGTTGTGGTTCATGAGCGATGGTGCAGCAATAATGTGTAGTGTAGGCCGTTCCCTTAAAGAAAAGTGTGAAGGACTTTTACATGTTACGTGTAAAGTCCATGCTTTACATCTTCTGGCACAAACTATTCGAGAGTGTTACCCGGAGGTGGATGCATTAATAGCAAACACAAAAAAAGTGTTTCTCAAAAGTCCTAAGAGGACTAGGGCATTCCACAGGTTATGCCCTGGTATTCGAGAACCACCACAGCCCATTCTTACGCGTTGGGAAACGTGGTTAAAAGCCGCTTTTTATTATAATGAACATTTTCAAGAAGTCAAATCCGTTATTTTGCAATTCGTCCCTGCCGAAGCTAGAGCTATTAGGATGAGCCAGAAGGGATTTCTCGATATTTCTGTTGAAACACATCTAAAGAATATTAGCAACAATTACAAAGGGTTAGTAGACGCGATAGAAAATTTGCAAAATTCTGGATTGTCGTTGGTAGAATCAGTGCAAGTCGTGGACGAAGTTAGTACATTGTTACACAGTATAAACGATGCAACAAGTGGACGAGTTTTAGCTAAGTTCGATAGTGTTTTAAAAAAGAATCCGGACTACACGAGATTAAGACAAATGTGCGATGGGGCATCTGCAGATTCCTTGACTAAGTCTAAAGATTATTTTAATTACGCCTGTCTTACTTCGGTAGACGTGGAACGGTCGTTTTCGAAAAATTCGAAAGAAGTATCCGATGGTGGATAAGTTAATCACATCTACCAAAAAAGTGTTCATCAAATCTCCCAAACACATCCGTGTATTCAAACAATTGTGTTCGAAATTACCACCACCACCTCAGCCTGTAATAACGCGATGGGGAACATGGCTCCAGGCAGTATCTTACTATTAGAAATATTTTTCACAAGTGAAAAATGTCATTTTGAAAGTTAACTCAAATGATTCTGCAGTAATTCGAGATAGTCAGCCACTTTTTTCCAATTCGGACGTTCAACAACAAATAAATGAAATTTTCATGAATTATTCTGAAGTTGCACAAGCTATTGAGTAATTAGAAAACAGTCACTTATCTGCACGAGACGCATTAAATTGCATAAACAATTTATAAGCTGCCTTAGAAAACTTGACGAAAACTATAGGAGTCGATGTTGCTCAAAGATTTGGTGCAATTTTAACGAAAAATCCCGATTTACAAAAGGTTCGGTCTATAATTGAAAATCAAGAGTGCCCAGATGAGGAAAAGGAATATCTAACATCTGTAAATCTTACTTCACTGGATGTCGAATGATCATTTTCAAGTTTTATATTGAGACAACATTTTACATGGTTTCTCATGGGGTCCTCGTTTTGTCCGACCAGTTCTCCAAAATGGGGTATCACGACATAAAAAAAAAAATAAAAATGCCAATGCCAAAATGAATTTGTGTACATAGCGGCACCATTTTATCACAGCAAAAGACTTAAACTAAATGAATAATGGTTTACAATATTTTTGTCTTTGCTAGATTTCGTTCAATTGAACTTAAAGAAGATGGTACCCCATTTTGGACAACTTTCTCCTAGTGGTTAGGTGCAATATAATTTCGTTTCGCTTACACACGCAATATAAATAGATATTTTAAACCATATAAAGTAAACAAAAGAAAGACCATCCCAAACAAAAATACTTTACATACTACATATAATAACATGGTCATCATCCCAATTATCTTTTGCCAACCATTCTCAAATAAATCAGTTAAGATTCGCGTGCGTTGTCTCAATATATATTGTTTCAGCTTCATCCTTACCACACATATTTTACTTATTGTTGTTTCAAGTGTACCTATAGCCTCATGTGTAAATATAGTAACATCTGCATGAATATGGATATGCGATTTTGGATTGAATGGATGAGGGTATACCTATATACTTCGGCTGTCAACCCGTGCGCAAAACAAATTAATGTGTATTTTAACACAACGCCAATGCGATCGGGAAAGGTTAATGTGTGAATTTTCTCGAGTGAAATGAGCTCAGATTGAATTGGAGGTAAATGGTTTCACAGGATAATGAATGTATTCATATTGAAGGTATATTTCGAAAATAAAAACAAAAACAAAAATGTTTGCCATGCCTTGTTACAATAGGAGTCACATACATGAAGAAAATGCATGCCCATTTGGTTATAGATTACAATGATGAAACCATCATTAAAACTGTGAGTACGTAGCCGATTCTACTAGAGATATTTTCGTGTTATAATTGACTATAGTTTATTCCAATAAAGTTGGCTGTTGCCTCAATTCAGGACAATTACTGTTTCAATTATTCACAATATAACAACTTTTTTAAATCAAAAGAAATGTTTTCTTAGCGTTCCTTTCTCCGATTAAGCTCCTTGCTTTTGATCTAATTGCTCTTACATCTCCAAATTTATGCCACTAGTTTTCAAAAACAGCAACTGAAATATTGTCACGTAAAATCGCTAACTTAGATAGATTGTATACATAACTTAGCACTTACCTTTACGAGAGGTTTGGTTGGTTCTGACAAAAGGTACTCCTATACTTCAGTATATTTGTCTAGCCCCTACACACTTGTTTTTCTATATCTAATCTCGCTTAAATCTAACTTACAACTCTCTAACTCATCGATCTATACGCCAGAAGACACATCGCATGCTGTCTCAGCGTCTATCTGACTTCCGGAGCATCGGCTGATGATCTAGATGATGATATTACATTTTTTACCAGTGGAACTTTCCATGGCAATACCCTTCCCTTTGCAAAATATGCCCCAGAATATTGGTATATTTAAGGTTAGAGTAAAGGTGTGACGACCAAAGTTCCACTGCTACTAACCTATTCCTTATCCTATTAGTTATTTGAAAATTAACATTACAAATACAAATACAAATAGAAAAAATAATATTGAATGGATAACAATAAGAAACATTATTGGACGCTATTTCTGTTACATGGATTTTCCGGTGGAAAACGCTTCCAAACCATTCAATTGAAGTTTAGAGGTATCTTCGTGGCAATCTTCGGAACGCTTTCTTTGTCACTTGCACGATTAGTCCTAAAATGTGCAGCTCATCTTTATCATACTTAATTCAGACGGAGTTCCTGAGGTAGCAACATTCTAAGTAAGCTTGGTAGGTACAGATGGGGTTTCTTAATGAGGTATCTACTATTCATGGATCGCACACCTATGCCTTGATGAAAGATTTAATTCTTCCTATGGTTGGTCTAAGTTCCATGAAGTACTCGACCCATCTCCACCCTACTCAGTTCAGATCAAGTTCCTGAGCCAATCATACTTTTTCCTTGGTACATGAAGACCTTTTGGCTGCTCGAAGCTTAATGAAGTGTGCGGCCCATCTCCACCCTACTTAATTCAGACGGAGTTCCTGAACCACCAACACTTCTTCCTTCCGTTCCCTTTAAGCCGGACCGTCCATTGATGTTGATGATGAAGTGGAGACCTTCTAACGTGCCAACGATTCATTGCTTGAAGTTCAAGACAACCTCTTCTCCAGCGATTCCTGGATTAAACTCGTTTTTTTCGACGTGACAATATTTCCTAGTGCCAGCTAGTTACAGTGGCCCCAAAAACCCTATCAAATATCCATTTAATGCAAATAAAATTTCAAGAAAATTGTTTTCTTATATTATACGTCTTTATAGCCTTGAAATAAAAATATTTTCTTGAATAGAAACTGATTTTTGCAAGAAACCATTTCTCTGCATATAGTTTATTAAATTTATACAAGAAAAATTTAATTTTAGAAAATGGAAAGGGTATGTATATGTCCGGAAGACTACAAGGGCTTCATTTAGTAAAGCTACGTTGGGAGAGATTATGCGAAAGGTGGTCTCAAATGAATTATGTTTAAGTGAAGCAAGTAGAACCTATAGAATTGCATCTCGAACCTTGGGGTATCACTTGCAACCCAGAAACTTAAAAGAAGGTCGTAACCATCACTTGCTAGGCCAAGAGGAATGAACAGATGAGACGTTTGTTCATTCTTTTTGCCTTGGCGTATTAGAGAAAACATTGTCGATTAATGTATTTGAAGTTTTTTCAAGTTAAAGTTTTAACTCAGATTCCATTTTTTCATATCGCTGATTTGAATAAGCAAATATCTCTAACGTGCATTTGTGTATTTGCTTAAAGATCTTCTAAGCTCTGTCTAGTTCCTTTCCAGACTCTATACATCAACAAGAAACCAACTTACACGAGCATATATCAGAAAAAAAAACTAAACAAAAAGAGAAAACATCGCATTTTCGCACCCATCCTTATCTCACGTGCAGTCAGCGCTACGAAGAAAGCAAAAAGTTCCCGACTCGAAGCGGCCATAGGGCTCTCCACCAAGCCAAAGAGTCGGAACGACCAGTCTGCCCGTCTACCGAACGGCCAGTCAGCCATTCGAGGGCAGCCTTAATCTAGATACATGGAATTAGCCATAAATCAATGGTCACTTTATTTATTTTAATTTGGAGAGACGTTTAGTGCGGCAAAATGGCTCGATTCGTTTTTGTTTTACGGCCGAGGAGGCATTAAAATTCTAAGAGAGTGTTGGAACATGTTAATAACTCGAGGTCGAAACGTAGAACGGGTATACGTTGGCTCATGGCTGGTTAGGTATATGTACGCGTGTATGTGGGGTTTAATGTAGAAGTACTGGTAAGGAGGGGATCGTTTTGGAGATAGATGTAAAAATTATGAAAATTCTGGTTACTTGAATGGGCTTTATGGCAATTATGTTGCACAACAAACAAAATTAAAGCGGGTATTTTTACATTAGCCGGTATTTAGAACTTACGAAAAAGTTAACTGTCAAGCGAGCTGTCGTACTTCGACTGTCACTCTTCGACATTCATGATTAGGGTTTAGCTGAATATTATTGATTCATAATCACAATACAATCACTTTGATGCTGATAGCTTTCCACTTACAAATATTCAGTCTCGGTGCACTTGCTAAGGTACTGAACAAGTTCAGATTGTAATTATTTATTTTGTTGGTTAATTACATCGTGGTTACGTATATAAGTTAAAATATGTGTTCCTTTCCCTAATATCTAATCTGGTTCACTTTTTAATCACTTGAAAATCATTCCAGCTCATAATCACTTAGTTATTTTGTAGAAGGAGGACGCATCAGCATACTCTGGCAAGTCGTTGTGAATAGATTCACGTTTGAATAACGCTACCAAATTATTCAAATTTATGTTGAAAATTGTTTCGCGCGACTTAGATACGACTTTGTGACTTTTGTGGCTCATATAATCGTCTTTCTGAGGAAGACAGAAGGGGATTGATCCGAAGCAGATGTGGTTTCAACAGGATGGTGCTACGTGCCATACGGCGACGGCAACCATCGACTTATTGAAATCAAAATTTGACGATAAGTTAATTCTGTGGAATGGACTTGTCAATTGGTCTCTAAGATCTTGCGATTTGATATCTCTCGATTATTTCCTGTGGGGCTGCATGAAGTCACTGATTTATGTCTAACCTGTGCAAATATGCGGTAACAACCAGAGACGTGGCGAGCGCATACAAGTTTACACATAAAATAGAAGGTAAGAAATCAATTATAAAACGTGCTAAAAAACGTACCGTTTTAAAAGTCTTCCGTGACATCATGGGAAACATCTGTTAAATATTTGAATCATTAGATATGTTTCCACAGCCGTTTCAGTCAAGTGAGTACGACGTGCGGAATAAATGTTTTTTAATGTCGAAAACGACCGTTCGACATCTAGCGATGTTATATTTGCATATTTAAAATAATCTTTGAAACAACTCAATGCATCTTCACACGCACCTTCACAAATTTGTCTTAATATAAGAAAATCGGAGTCTTTCTCTAAAGCACTTTTAAATTTTCGTATTACACACCAATTTGTTTCGCCTTCTACAGCGCATAACTGTGCGTGAACATCATTCACAATTTGTACAGAATCCACTGGCGACATCGAAACATTTTGTAATTTTTCTATTCCCTCCGCTAGTCCGAAGTAATTGTTGTGAATAGTTTGTAAATCTCTTTTAACCTGACTATCTTGAAATATTTCCTGGCTTTTCTTGTTTGCTGCAGCTTCTGTCGGATTGAATTATAAAACTACCTTCTTTACTTGATCAAAATATTTGTTGTAGTAAAACGCAGCCTGCAACCATGTTCCCCAACGTGTAACAATCGGCTGTGGTGGTTCAGGTAAATCAGGACGCAGTTTGTGAAATAGTAGGGTACGTTTCGGGGACTTTGAAGACACTGCCTTTGTACTAGCAATCAATGCATTTACTAGTGGAAAACATGTAGGAATCGTTTGTGCCGCAAGATTTTACACGTTACATGTAAGCAGTTACCACCGTGTTCTTTAAGAGATCGGCCCAAAGAACGCATGTTTGCGGCACCATCACTCATAAACAGTAAAAGTTGCTTAGTTGAAACTTTAAATTTGTTCAATGAGTTCAACACCTTTATAATCTCATCGGCAGTACAATTTATAACTCTTTTGGGAGCAAGTAAGAAGGAGGATGACGGTCGATGTGGTTCCATTGTACGTACCATTACATTAACCACAGATTGTTTTTAACTATCTGTTGTTTCGTCCACACACAACCACAGTTTTTTATCTTTCAATTCCGTTTTCATTCTTTTTTCTGTTCACGAGCAAATGGCACAACATTTCGTATCGATGTCCGACTAGGTAATTTACAATCCGCATATTTATTCCAGAAGGAGACAAATGCTTCTTTGTCTAGTAAACGAAACGATAGATTACATAAAATAAGAGTAACACATAAATCAAAATGTAAATTTTTCTTAGTCTCGTATGCCACTTTTTGCAGAAGAATGCTGTTTGCTTTCGATGTGACGTTGACATGGCTTCTGGACCAACACATTAAAGGGATTTTACAAACTAGACATTGAATTTTAGCGCCATCAAAAATTAAGACCGGCATGTCCACTATAAAGTTTTTAACTATGTCTGCCATTGGTCGTTTTCGCGACGTACCTAACTGCGTCATTTTTAAAGCAAGCATAAGCGTACAATTACGAAATAAGTTACGACAGCCTACATATACACAGAACTACTCGAATACAGCATCGATTTAGTACTAACGCTGTGAACGCGTGAAATAAATAATCGCAGACTCCGCACCACATGTCTACTACACTGACTGTTACCGCTGTTTGCCCAGCCTACTTATATCAGTAAACCAGCAGCATCCAGATACTTGTGACATTCCGCTAGCGGTGCTAAAAAATGTGACATAAAATTGGACGTTCAGAATACGCTTCGTCAAGAACAGCCGTGGTGGCCAACAGATCAACTCGGGGAAGTACATACCCTCAATCGCAAAGTTGATTTTAAAATTAAGATATAAAGTTGAGACTATTGCCTAAAGTATATGTATGTATGCACAATATTTTTACAATATTAAGTGATTATAGTCTAAGAGTTTTTCTTTGGTATGTAATTGAAAAAAATATATTAGTTTCTAGCGTCACAGAAATGCATTTACCTCAGGCTATGGGGCAAGTGCGTTTCAGACCTCTATCTTTTTGTTTAAGTGTTCATAATGATTAGCCGAGACAAGTGAATACTAGGTATAATATTTTAAATCAACCATATTTTACTAAACTAAAATATCTGTAATATTAAGAGATAAATACTCAAATTAACATTTTGGGTTAAAAAAAAAAAAAGATTTTACGAGAAACATAAAAAAACATAAATATCTCAAAAAACATTTAGAATAGAAAATAACCTAGAAACTTTGATTGGCTTTTTGTCCGTAAATTATTACAGACATAGAGTCTACCAAAATTTTTTTAAAGATCCAGTGCCAGTTGTATAAGTATTAACTTATTCTACAACTGGCACTGGATCCTTAAACACATAGCGACCTTTGGAATCTATTTTAAAGTCCCGAACAGCTGTATCCATAATTTCGTGAATTGGGACGGTGTCTTGATCAGTCTTTTGAAACCTAAAAGACTTTTTCTTTATCTACAGAGCGTAAATATTTAACAAAATCTTCGTCTGTATCATATATTTCTTTAGTTGCACCCAAGAAAATTTTTAATTTTGCTGGCAGATTCATACTTGACCAAAGCAGGTTTCCTTGACAAAACTGCAGCTTTGATAGGCTCTTTTTTACTATTGGAGTTGAAAGTTTGATCAAGCGTTTCAAATGGACCCTGCAACTTTAAAAGTTATTGATTCGTTTGATTGTAAGAAAGGAAGTAAATTGTTTTCGGGATCATAAATTTCCAATTCTGTCTCGAGATGGATTGGTATTTCATCTAATTCAAACTCTTCATTTGATTCATTCACTTGCTAAATTGTACTTCTTCTTCATCAGACGATGATGGCATTTCAAATTTTTTCTTTTTATTTAGTTTTGTCTTTCTTGGTTTTTTATCGTTTTCTTTAGTTTTTTGTTCTTGTTTTTGTTTATCTTCTTTTATATCTTTTCTTTTGCTTTTCGGCGTCTTCTTTCTTTTTCAAAATTTGCACGCATTCTTGGGATGTGATAACTTGTGACCCTAAACATGCTTTGGTTTTTTCAGCTGGTTGATCTCTTTGATTATGGGACGAAACGGTTGACAAAAGCAATTTTTCAAAAGCATTCAGAGAGTTCTGCGCCTGCTCTTGATTACTTACCGATGAAGTGACATCATCAGTTTGAATGGCTATAACCTAATCATTTTTATCTTTTTCAGAAACTGCAATCGGATTAGCGTCAGGTTCTAAGACCTGTTAAATTTCGGATGTTGCAAGTTGATCAATTTCGCGTTTCAATGATTTTTTCCATCGTTCTAAAGATAGTTGGTCAAAATGTTCTCAGAGAGAAGTATTTTTTATTGCATCGAGAAAAATATTCGTCAATATTACAATAAATATTGTAAAATATGTCACATCACAGTTTTTGTACGAGCAGCTACATATCTTACTGGATTAGCGTAAGGGTTTGTTGTCCTAAATTTTTTTCCATGTTGTATTCTAATGACAATGACTTATTTAGTTAAGCATAGTAAAATATGTAGAAATACATAAAACACATAGACACTTTCTACAAAATTGCCAACATTGAATTAATTGGCTTGTTGCAATACAAATAAAACTTTATTCATTAAATCTCGTATATATTTTCGAAAATATCAGCAAAGAAAGAAATATTCAAATTAATAGTAAAAGGGATCAGGAAAAAAATTAAATTTAAACAGGAAAAATCGCCTTCACAACTTGAACAATTAGCATATAACAGTTAAAAAACAGTCGAACGTAAACAGAAAACAAAAGAATAAAATTCCCATTCAAAAACAAAAGCCGATCGCCAGTTTACACATAAATACAAAGAATATGAACAACAGACGTCGCCAACTACGATTATTTAACCCCGATTGTCATACGCGCTCGTGATTAACAAAACAGCGCCTGCTTCGATCCACGCTACATTTAGACCAGTTTTCGAAAAGATAAAAGCGATAAGAGATACCCAGCATAGGTGCACCATTTATACCACGCAGATAGACGGTACCTTCCATCATCGTGGAGTAGGTATGGAGATGAGAGAACAAAACGAAAAAAAAAAGAAGTACGAAGCAAAAAAGCATCGAAAGAATCGAAAAACGACCAGAAAAAAGGAGGAAAAAACAGAAGAAGAAGAAGATACGCTGCCGTAGTAGGGGAATAGGAGAAAAAATTACGTTCAGTTGGAGAACGGCACTGTATGTAAGACTGGAAGACTGGGGAAAAACAAAATAATCGTGATAAGCATCAAAACTGATGGCTACCCGTGACGGGCGTGGTTTAAATGGGCGGTGACCGGGAATGCGATTGGTTGTGAGCATCGGCGAGACGATGGTGGGGATGAAATCAATGAAAATCAATGTGTGGCTGTTTGGAAACAGGGGATAGACACACAGTACAAGTTTTGTCAGCGAGTGCGAAGGAACCTTTGTAGATAACGACGCGTTTCTACGTGTAGAAAAAAAATTTTGACAGATCTATTTAGATCGCTTGAAAATTTCGTAAATCAAGGAATTAAAACGGGGAAAAAAAATTGCAACCAATAACGCAGCTGATCCTAAAACAGACGAGAATCAAAATGTTTTTTTTGTAATCGCGCGAGTGAACTGTCAAAATTCAAATTATTCCGGCAGAAGACAAATAGTGGAACTTATCCAGGAAAATAGATCGAACCAACAGATAAATAAACTGTGATTCTATTGAAGATTTGACGGAGACTTAAAACACAAAATAATAGTGACTGTTCTTCCGCGTAAAAAACTAAAAGTGCTCTATCAACTACTCCATCATCTTCTCAATAAAACAAAAGAATATTGGTGTTATTTTTTGCTTTAAATTCACACCAATCTTTTTGGCGTAATTTTTTTTTTGTATAAGTGAGCTGTGCTGTGCGGCGCTGGAAACCCCGTCAATCTGGCGGCCTTTCTGGAAGGTGTTCCAAACTGTACATCAGTGGGGGCCCTAACGTTAAGGGCCGGTCTGGCCCATGTTCCAATCGGGTCAACTTCATCGTATCTGCAGCATTCAGCCCACAACATAGGTAAAGAACCACACCACCTCCTCAAAGAAATCGCGTAGTGTCTCACTATCACAGATCAGAAATCTCGAACTTGAAAAAGAATGGGTGCGTTTATTTCAATTTTAAAAGCAATTTGTTTTTTGTTTTGTTTTAATTCGTGTTAATCAGAATTTTTTGTTGACAAAACAGAAATAGATGCCATATTTTGGAAGAGTGGAACCTTTTTGATTTTTCCTTGAAAATGCGTCTTTGAACGCGTTTGATTTAATCAAATTGGGTTTTTGTAATGTTTTTATATTGTATGGATACATTTTAAAAAGATTTCTATGAAAAACTTTGAAATCCCTTCCTTTCTAAATCATTAATTCTGGGAGATCTTCACAAATTTCTTTTACAATTCATTTAGGGCAACTTTGAAGCATTTGAAGTGATGTTCCAAGAACTCAGTTAAAAGTAATTCTTCCTACAATCAGTTTTCCAATTTGGGATCCTAAGGGCTTCTATAGTTCTTTAAAGTTAATATGATCAAGTTCGCTTGAACGTCCTTACAACTCAGATGGATGTCTTCCTCATCATAAGTCTCCATGTTTCTTTGCTTTGTCTTATATCTTACATTTTGATGATTTTCTTTACTGAAAAATCTTCACTTTTTGCAGCATTTAAAGTGACTTTCCAAGCACCATCTGATCAAAATTAGATGCGCATTTAAAATTTCCTGGACTTTACAGCTTCTTTGGTTCGTTGAAATTAGTTCACTTTACCATTCTTACAATTTAGTTGGATGTTTTCCTCATCACAGGTCTTCAATAGTTCTTCCTTCTATATTCCTTGTTTTATATTTTCCTTTCTGATGCTTCCCTTTGCTGGTGAATCTTCAATTTTTCCTTCAATTTTTAATGCAATCCGTTTGGGGCGAATTTGCAGGATTTGAATTGGTTTTACGGGGACAATCTGATCAAAGTTAAATGCATGTCTTAAATTTGTTGATCTTAACAGTTTCTGTAATTCTTTGAAATTAATCTGGTCAAGTTTATTTCACCATTCTCACAATGTTGTTGGATGTTTTCCTCATCATAGATCTTCAATATTTTTTCCTTTTATATTGCTTCGCATTGTTTTATATCTTCCTTTTTGATGCTTCTCTTTGCTGGTAAAACTTTTTCTTCAATTTTTTATTCGGTCCATTTGGGGCAATTTTGTAGGATTTGAAGTGGTTTTCCAAGGACCATCTGATTAAAATAAAAAGCGTATTTAAAATTTTTTGGTCTTAGCACCTTTTGTAATTCTTTAAAATTAATCTGGTCAAGTTTACTTCACCGTGCTCACAATTTGCTTAGATGTTTTTCCCATCATAGGTTTCCAGTACTTCTTCCCTTTGTATTCCTTTGTATGGTCTTTACATCTTTCGTTTTGATGTTTTTCTTTACTGCTAAATCTTCAGTTTTCTCTTTAACTTCTTATACAATCCATTTGGAGCAACGTCGCAACATTTGAAATGGTCTCCGAAGCATCGTCTGATTAAATTAAACGGATATTTAAAGTTTTGTGGTCTTAACACCTTTTGCAATTCTTTGAAATTAATTTGGTCAAGTTTATTTCACCATTTTTACAATTTGCTTGGATGTTTGTCCCATCACAGGTCTCCAGTACCTTATATTCCTTTACATGGTCTTTATGTCTTCCGTTTTGAAGCTTTTCTTTACTACAAAATCTTCAGTTTTCTTTTAAATTTTTTATACAATCCATTTGGGGCAACTTTGTAGCATTTGAAGTGGTTTTCTATGGACCATCTGGGTGTTTCAATTTTTTTTATCTTAACAGCTTCTGTAATTCTTTGAAATTAATTTGGTCAAGTTTACTTCTGCGTACTCACAATTTACTTGGATATTTTTCCCAACATAGGTCTCCAATACTTCTTCCCTTTATATTCCCTTTCATGGTCTTTACATCTTCCGTTTTGATGTTTTTCTTTACTGTTAAATCTTCAGTTTTCTTTTTAATTCTTTATACAATCCATTTGGGGCAGCTTTGCAGCACGTGAGGTGGTTTTCCAAAGACCATCTCATGAAAGTTAAATGCGTATTTCAAATTTTTTGATCTTAACAGCTTCTCCAATTCTTTGAAATGAATCTGGTCAAGTTTATTTCACCGTTCTCACAATTTACTTGGATGTTTTTCCCATCGTAGGTCTCCAATACTTCTTCCCTTTATATTCTTTTGGATGGTCTTTACATCTTCTGTTTTGATGCTTTTCTTTACTGCTAAATCTTAATTTTCTCTTTAATTTTTGTTTACAATCCATTTGGTCCAACTTTGCAGCATTTCAAATGGTTTTCAAAGCACCATCTGAATAAAATTAAGTGCATATTTAAAATGTTGTGGTCTTAACAGCTTCTGTAATTCTTTGAAATTAATTTGTTCAAGTTTACTTTGCCATTGCTACAATTTAGTTGAATGTTTTTCCCATCATTGGTCTCCAATACTTTTTCCCTTTATATACCTTTATGTAGCTTTTATTTACTGGTACATCTTCAGTTTTCCAAGTTCTTTGCTCTGTCCGCCTTGTTCTGTGCAGTATCCACCTTGTTCTTTGTTAGAAGGGCTTTTCTAAGTAACTTGGTTTAAACAATTGGATTTTCGTATTGGGAAAAGACTTCTTTGAATCTCCAAATGGTTTTCATTGAAGTCTAGTTAGCAAAGGTTAGGAATTCTTTAGTCAACCTCTTCCCAAAGTCTTCTATACCTTTATTCTAAAATTATTTCTATTAATTTTGTTTTTATCGTAGATCATTGGTTGTTCTATATTCAATTTGAATTTTAGAATTTTCGAAAACAAAATTCAACCCCAAGTTTTGTTTAATTTCTTGTTACAATTGTTGAGAAATCCCAGAAGTCAACAATTTGAAAATCGGTCTTATTTGTACTTAATAAATGCACCGCTTCTTTGTGCTTGTAAGGTGATATTAAGATAAGTTTGCGAATAATTGTTAATATTCCATTAAGTCCTTATATTTGTCGTCCACCAATTCAATTTCTGGAAAATTTTTGGTACTAGATTTTATGCAAATTGTGTAAATTGTATTCAGAATCATTTTACTGCAAATTCATTTCCTCTCGATTGTTGATTCCATTTTCAAAACTTCTGTGTGTGAACATTTTATGAATAAGCAACAATTTGTTGACAATTACTTCTAATGTTACAATTTTGTGGTTTTCTATACGAAGAACTTCTTAAATAAATCAATATATGGTGCTTATGTAGGATCTTAGATTTCCTGCAAAATTCCTATAGATATATCTCAATTTCAAAGGCGAATATGTGTAGTGGTGTATAGTATTCTTGCATTTTCCTTGGGATCCACTAGCCACTGAAAAGATGTGTCGATTTTTGCAAAACACCAACTCATAATTATCAAATAAATTTTGATTTTCACAATTATCTACAATCCTTAACGTTGTATATAGTAATCATATATATCTTTTTATTACACAAACATATTTGTATCCTTCAGTGTCATGTCTTATTTATTTCGTAACACACAAACACCGCAACAAAAGACAAAAGCTAAGCATCTGTAACAGGACAAACGACCGTGACTAACTTCTTTAGTTTTACCGAATTCTCTACGGTTTCACATAGCAAAACAGGAACACTCTAACACGGTCGTGTTCAGTGATAGTTTACCGGCGTTTTGTCACAGGTTTCCTAGTGGATTTAGATACAATTACGTGCGATCTTTTCCTGGAAAAAAACGAATCAGTGTAATTTTTATTTTATGGTTTCTGCAAATGTATAATAAAAAGTGAAATTATTTGCTTTTAATGCGGTATATACAGAATATTTCCTTGTCATATTTTAGGGCGTTGATCTTTGTTAATATTCTAGTTAGAAAAGAATTTGAATCATCAAAATGTTAGTACTTTTCCTAGAGTTTTCGAATTTCATGATTTCAGATGATCGAGGTGGGTTTGAAAGTTTGTTGTTTCGATGAGAAGGAATGTGTTATTGGAGCGAAAAACAATATTTAATCTTTATAGTGTATTTTATTTTTTAACGCAAGAAATGTCAAAAATGTGAGATAATTTGAATACCCTGTTAATGATTTCTTTTACTGAAAAGTTAATAAATGTAATATTTTTTTTTAATCGCAACATTTTATAAAATGTGGCAAAAAAAGTTGGTAAAGTCAAATATTTTTGAATCAATCAATTTATTGATTCTGTGATCCAGATATTTATTACTAAATAATTCACCTTATATACGTTGCATAGAGTCACATTTTAACCAGTTTTACCACCCTTTCGAAAGAATCTTTTGGCAATTTTCCTTCTTCAAAAAATCTAATTTGCTTGCACCATAATTTAGGAGTAAAGCATTCCCTACGCAAAGGAAGCAATTATTTTTGAATCTGGAAAAGTTGATGATTCCTCGATGGAATTTGTTGCTTATAGACAATAATAATTTGACATTTCATTGGAGAAATCCCATTTACAATGTACAAGCAAGGTGGAAATAGTAATATATCAGTAAGTGTCTCAAAAATCAAAATAACAGAGATTGCAAAATGTAGAAGTCCTAAAAGGAAAAGAAAATTGTAGTATTTTGTTGCAGTACTCCATTTTGACATACCAGGTGATACCCAAAAGCTCGCCAAATTCGAATTACACACGCAGTTACAATTAAACGCTGCTAGGTGGAGTTGGTTGGAGGTGGAGCGTTAGAAGCGTCGTCTTGTTGAAAATACATCACCTGCTGCAAATTTCAATTAACATTTTTATGCAAGAAAGGTAGCTGATGTATTACAAAATCCTGGGATTGCGGACCTGTCGGTTGTCGTTAAAAAATATGCACCAATCAAATGGTCTCTCAATATTCAGCACCAGACATTTATGCTCCATCTTCTTTGGAAATTAATTTCCCTCATCTAATGTGGATTTTCACACGACCAGTAATGTGAATTATGACGATTGACTATTCCGTTATTTGAAAAGACCACATAACACCAGCTAGGACATTTGAAATTTGTGAATAAAGTTCTATAAAATCCTTCGTGATAAAATAATCTTCACGAATTTCATCGCTATCGTAAAGCACCAAATGAATTTTAAATGGTCTGCATTTATTCGATTTTAATATCTTATGCATTGAACCAACTAATATATCACAATCTTCAGCAATAGATCTCACAGACCGTGGGGATTGTAAGCAACACTTGCTAATGCACCTATTCTTTTGGTTTAATTTGTTGCGATTCTTCTTCGATTTTCACATTTACCTTCAGGGAAATGATCAGTATTTCTTAACGTATTAGCCGGAAGAATAAATGTTCTTTTTCCTGCATGGAGTCGATGAAGAAATCTAGTAACATACAATGCTTGTGTAGCTTATGCACTTTGCTACATTCTCCACAAATTATTATTATATAATAATAATAATAATATTTACTAGCAATTTTAACAAATAATAATTAGAGTTTGTTCAGAAGGTGGTACCGGCTGTGGCGCACCGCATAAAAGTAGGTACGTAATATCCAATATTAGTGAAGAATAATATTGTTGTCTTGATGTCCACTGTGGCAATTGGTGACCGCCTTGGTAAGCTGCCTAGAATTGCAACATCAGTAACGCTTCCACTGTCGATTCATTCAACCGTCGACGGTGTTGTGAATACGTTGTCGAATGCTTCGAAAATGATCGTTCGACATCCAGTGAAGTGAGATTTGCAAATGTCAGATATTTCGTTTCCTCATCTGGGCACTCTTGATTTTCAGTTATAGACCGAACCTTTTGTAAATCGGGATTTTTCGTTAAAATTGCACCAAATTTTTGAGCAATATTGACTCCTATAGTGTTCGTCAAGTTTTCTAGAGCGGCTTGTAAATTGTTTATGCAATTTAGTGCGCCTCGTGCAGACAAGTAACTGTTTTCTAATTGTTCAATAGCTTGTGCAACTTCAGAATAGTTCATGGAAATTTAATCTATTTGTTGTTGAACGTCCGAATTGGAAAAAAGTGGCTGACTATCTCGAATTACTGCAGAATCATTTGAATCAAGTTTCAAGATGACATTTCTCACTTGTGAAAAATATTTCTGATAGTAAGATACTGCCTGGAACCATGTTCCCCATCGTGTTATTACAGGCTGAGGTGGCGGTGGTAATTTCGGACACAATTGCTTGAATACACGGGTGTGTTTGGGAGATTTGATGAACACTTTTTTGGTAGAAACTCTAATAATAATACATAACATTGCAATAAACTAATAGGTACAGATGCTAAAAAGACTAAATCGCCTTGCATTAATAGTAAAAGCAGACGGCGTTCTATATAAAGAAAAGAATAACCTAATATAACATAGTATCGTAACACCTTCATACGAAAACATAGACATGATATTAATAGTCAGTGCGAAACGATTTTTAAATTTTGATCTGTTTTGTTTTCATGGGTATTTGTTCAGATTTGATAAAATTTTTGATAAATTCATTTTGAACATGAAACCGATCGCCTAATTTCTAAATAGAAATCTGTGGGATCTGGACCATTTTTTTATTCCCACCTTTAATATTTCTTAACTTAAAATTAAATGATTTACTTGGAAGAAACATCTTTCTGTCGGATTTTCTTGATTTTCTAACCCTAAGAAGATATTTATTTAATACAAATAAACCTTCAAGAAAATTATTTTCTTATATTATTAAATATTTTCTAGAGAATAGAGACTGATTTCTGTAAGAAAATCTATCTTCTGGGTGCAAGAAAACATTTCTCTGCGTGTTGGAAAGATGGAATCGCCTTATCCCACTCTATTCGGGATTTCTAACTTTCTGAAAAGCTGCTATTTTTTTAATCATTCTGGCTGAACGTTCTGCGATCCGTACATAAATGCTGTCTAAATTTTATTTATCTCGATTTTCCTCCTGTGATAAATTTTAATTCTTTTGTAAAGAATTTCCTTCAAGACTTCGAGATTTCTAGACCAAACAAGCCTCTTTGTGTTCTTAAAAATACTTACGTTTTCTTCTCTTCATTAACAGTCACATTGCGACTCTAGTTTGGAATTTCTGTGTTACTTGCAATCCTGAATTCTAATAAAAATCATTAATTTTGCCATTTTTATAAGGGAATACATTTGTATATGTTTAATACAATAGAACTTATAAGATGTAAGATAATCAGAAACAATCAGTCCAGCTTATTTACCAAGGAAAATCATTTGAAACTACTCATTTAATTTTACGGAATTTGCTTTGCGGGTTTATTAACTTCAGCTTAAAAAAAATGCATCCACTTCATTTAAAATCTTAATGCATTGCAAACGATCAAAAGGAAGACATCTGTGGTAACTTTGCAGTATAGAAAAAGTTATAAATACGATATACTCTTACGTTATATTACATTTAAATTACATAACCAAGATTCTCCAAATAACTTTATCTATATTGCATCTCCAATACCTTTTGGTATTAAACAAAAACATAATTTTTATATAACACAAACGAATTCATAAATAAATATCATCTAGTATTATTAATAATAATTACCAATGCTGTAACGTTCCGTATCTAAGAAAAGACTTTTACCAAAAGACCAAATGATTTCACGTTTAAGCAAATAACCCATTGTATCTCCTTCACCATAGGTACATACCTCTTAGTGTAACACCGAATATTATGAACACCTCTTATAGATCGCATATGACTCTACCAATGGACTCTGCTTTGATTTCGTCTACAAAACTGTAAAAGTAGAATTTCGCAATATAATACCATTGGTAATTTTTCCCCTCTGAAACTTTACATCAAGCAAGAGAAGCAATTAAGAAATTGCTCAGTAAATCTATTGGATTGATTAAGCTGGTGTAGCGGCATTCGAAGAAATATTCTGCGTTTATCCGCTGAGGTGTATTGAACGAAAAGAGTTACTTCAATAGGTATTTACTGTAATATGAATAGATACCATTAAAATGGTTGGAATTGCTTTTCTTTGGTGTTAAAAAGCCATAAGGAATAGCATGCTGAAGTACAGTGATATTGAGAGGCTTAAGATTGGAGAAAGTTGACTTTTATAAGAGGTTCATCATCCTGATTGAAGATTATTTTATGAATATCATACATTCTAAAAAGCTTTTGAGAAATTCTTGCAAAGTTTTGCAAAATTTTTGTAAGTTTAAAATTATGACTGGAATTTCATTTATATAAGTAAAGAAGATAGATAAACTTCTAGGGAAAGAACATTATTCACTTTAGAACAGTGAGTACATCAATCAAACTTAAAATTAAAGATTTCACTTTCCTATTATATTCAAGCATTAAAGAAACGTATAGAGAATGTTCCAACACACATTTATTTATGTATTCAAATGCGTGATATTTTCTAAACAGTTTATTGTATTTTTTTTTTCTTTTAAAATGTTATTACATCAATCATTATCCTTGGTATTTATATATCTGCGGCTATGGATTGGCTATCCATTTCCAGTAGATAAAATCGTGAGTTCTGTTTAGTTATGGTGCTCCTGACCTTTCTTACGTCTAATAACTCTATTATTTAAATTTTATTATTTATTAGAAGCATATGACCTAATAAGAATTCCTACAATTTCTTGAGTGTGAAATTATTATGTATTTTTTTTTTGAATATAAAACTTTCATTGCTACATAGTAATAAAATTATTTACTTAAAATTTTTGTGAAAAGATATTCCTATTAGATTATAGTGCAACTTCATAAAATACCCCTATTTAATTTCTAAATAAACCCCTTATCAAATCACTCCAAATGCTTGTCTTCAAACCCGAACTTTAACGCTAAAATTATGGTCCTCTGCATCTAGCCGACGGGTATTTGCTTTCTAGGCGTTTCGTAACACCTTTGTTCCACCTTATTCTTGCCCACAACTTAACCTAATATTGATAATAGAAGTTGTTTCCTAACTTCGGGTTTAAAGAAAGAGATCTCAGAGATCTTTCAATGGTCTTTTGATAGAGGTATTATTATTTGGGTATTAGGGACAAATTATGTTTTGAGATTCTTTTAGAGAAGGATGTAGGAAGTGTATAATGTGTCATAATAATACAGCGCTAGAAGGCTTTAATTTTAGTATAAAATTAAACATTTTGACCCTGTTATTTCGTCCAAAATACATTTTGTGTGTTTTCTTAAATATAGCTAGGTTTTGTATTGTAATATTTAGGAACATTTTAACCTTACCAGTTAGCTTAATCCATTATTGCAACGTCCCTATATACGAGGATTGCGCGGAAACTGTAGAATCATTTCTTAATGTGTAGATTAAATATGACAGCACAGAGCGATGTTTTTGACAATACGCCAAAGTGAACGTCTCGTGTGATTTTGTAAACAAAGAATGGACACACAAAGGTTCTCCGCCACCAAAGAAGGTAAAAACAGTGTTGTCAGCAGGAAAGGTTATGGCAGCCGTGTTTTTTTTTTGGGGTTCTCATGAAACTATCTTGGTCGATTACTTAGAGAAGGTGAAAACAATAAATGGGGAGTATTATGCCACTTTGTTGCAACAACTTAGTGACAAAATCCAAGAGAAACGGTCTCATTTGGTAAAGAAGAAAGTGTTTTCCCATCAGGATAATGCACTTGCCCATAAGTCTGCAATTGCAACAGCCAAAATTCATGAATTGGGATTTGAATTAGTACCTCATTCGGCCTATTCCCCATATTTGGCTCCCAGCGATTATCATCTGTTCCCAAACCTGAAAAAATCGGCGGTAAGGGATTTTCGTCTAATTCCGAGGTAATCGCCGCTGTGAATTGCTATTTCGAGGACTTGGATTCATCGACCTACAAGGAAGGTATTGCTAATTTGGAATATCGTTGGAATAAGTGTGTTGGGCGAGCAGAAGACTATATTGAAAAATAAAATGTTTTTTGTCCAAAAAACTTTCTTTGTTAGGCCATGTAATTTCCGAACGATCCTCGTACATGTATCCTTCGCTATTTCTGAAGATATATTTAACTTATAATGGCTATAGACCACGTGAAATTTTCTAATGAATTTAAACCAACGTATTACTTAAAAAATCCCAAAATGCTGTGTTAGTTTAATGTAGTGGTGGCGAAATTATTGATGGTAATGATAATAATATATCTATTTTGAAGGAAATGTATTTCTACTGCATTTTGCAGAATTATTTTGAAAGATTAGGGTGGCCTAGCTTTTGATTGAATTCGTTTCACAAATGATTCATCTTAGAATTGTGATAATCATTTGCTAAAAGCGATTTTTAGAGTTTATTTTTCTTGGGAAAATGTAATACAGCTGCTGAACATGTGTTGGGCCAATTTTAACTTAGTCATTCCAGCTTCAATTTCTTTACTTTCAGTTTTTGGTCTTTATTATTTCCTAATATATTGCTGTCGCTGATGATAATAGTTACAAATATGCTTCGTAATAGCATAAGAATTTAAAATATGAAGGATTAAAAATTTATAATCACAAGCGAATTTATAAGTAATTTTTTTGTAAAGATGTTCATGTAGAAACTTCAAGTAATATTTCCCTTTGATTTTTGTTTTTTTGTTAAAGCATTCTTGCAAAAGTTATAATTGTTTCGACACTGGATCCTATTTCTTTATTGAATTTAGTTTAACTACCTAAAAAGGCACCGAGATGATAAAAAAAACAGCTATAGTTAATTTATTAGCGAGATGTTATAAATGATTTAAAATGTTTATTAAACCATGCTTAACAATAGTGTTGTGGTATTCGCTATAATTTTGATTGGGTTTGGATCCAATAACCTCTACTTAAACCTTATTCCTTCCCTTGAAAAAACGAAAGACAACAACAAATTTAAAACAATACCAAGAAAGATCTTAAAAAAAATGTGAGAACTGTATAGATACACCACGCATATCTACTTCAAAGCGACAAACACAGGAAAAAATTAATGATTAAGTACAAGTTTTTATAACTCGACAATTAAATTTTTAACATTTACGATAACGAACAAGAAAAACAGCCCGTTCTCTCATCCCGGGTGATGAATTGCCGTCATTCTTTCAAGTCCGTTGTATATCACGTTAAGATTAATGATCCGACTAATTTTGTACGCAACTTAATTGTAAGTACAAGTCGTGAGGCGTATTTTATTCGACTTTAAGGCACCTGTCAATGTCCGTCGCCTAGAAAAAGTTACATACGTTGCTAGAAAGTCTAAATATTAATTGCGAATTCTTTGTTTTTTTCTTTCGCAGAACATAGTTTAGTGGTTGTTTATCTCGAAACAAAGCGATAGTTTGATGATGTCAAAGCGATATCAAAACATATCTGAAGGTACTGACTTGATTTATTTGACTTTCAATCTGTTTTGTGAGTATGCATTGGTGGAATCAAATTGTCATGCAGTAAAAGTCTTTTAGTTTCAAATCGTACTGAAGATGTAATTGAAATTATCAAGAATCAAAGAGATATTTTGATACGCTATTCGAATTCTGGAATGATAAAATCATCAAATTATGATATAATGATAGACAAACATCTTCCCAATATTTGGCCAAAACATTTTTTTGATATCAACCCCATAGATTGTTTACGTTAGCATCATACAGGGTGAGTCTTTTCCGATGTTTAGTACAGCGATCTTGACAAGTAGTGAAGCTAGAGAGAACATCAAATTGGAAGGAATTTGCAGTTTTGTGGGACTAACTTAAAACGATATCTGTTTTAAAATAAAAAGTCATAGTTAACTAGATATTTTGAATATTTTTTTGATTCAGCTAAATGCAAAATTTTCGTTGTTTTTTGTTTCCAATTATCCAGAATGCAATTACTGCTTTAAATCAAAAGAAATATTTTTTCAGTGCTTTTTTCTCGACCTAAAAAAAGTATACACCTGTAATAAAATAATTATATTTCTTTGTTTAAGGCATTCGTTAACTTGATTCTAGAAAATCTTGCAGAAAATTTGAAGATTCTTAGCATACGTAAATAGCCGTTATAACACAAAACAATATTTTCTTAACTATAGTAAATAGTTTTCATTGTTCATAGATCAATAGCTTCATTTTCTTAAAATAAAGCATTTATTTACTTAAAATTCTTGAAAATTAATTGCACTTACCTTGTTTAAAACAGTACGACATATCCCTACATAATGCAGTAAATTATTCACATTGCTTGTGATTTTAAAAAGGCTAAGGTGGAGGTTATCTGCAGAATAATGTTCCAACAAAAGTGAACTTATTGTAGAAAGTACACATGACAAAGTGCCTAGAAACAATAACCAAGATAATGCTAATAAATTGTTCATGGTATTGATGGAGGCACTCTCGGCAAAGACAGCGTGTATTGTTGTTCATCTCTCAGTTTATGCCATTAATCTTCAAAAACAACGGAAATATTTCCTCGCGTCACCTAGTGCCGGTAGTTATAGTCATGCTATCCTAGGTAGTAGCGACAGAAACCGGAATATAGATGCCATACTTACCCATACAATTATATAAACTTTAACCTACAACTGTTTATTACTATTTATCATGTGTATTAATTTAATTATAGTTTTTTTATATACAGCGTGTCCCAGGATTGACGTTACAAGAGGTGTGCGGAACTAAAAATCTTCGAATCTTAATTTGACCTTTCGGAACTATGCCCTGCTTGATTTGAAACTTTCTTTTAGTTTATTTTCAATTTTTTTAAATCAATTAGGCCTTGACAGTTGGGAAAATAACATTTTTGTTTCAGGTAAAGTATCTTTTTCAGTTACAGTATGTCAAAATGTTTTTAAGAAAAGTTGTTCGGAATGAAAAGTTATGGCGTTGTGAATGATAGGCTTGCTTTGTTAAAATCCATTACTTGTTGATTTCGTTTCAGGTAAAGTGGCTTTTCTGTAAACAACACTAATAACGGACTTTATCAAAGTAGGTCATTCATTTAGAAAATTTGCACAACTTTTCACTCTGAGCTTTTCTTAGTAACATTCTACCATACTGTGAACAAAAAAGATACTTTATTTGAGACGAAAAAAAAGTTTTTGCGCAACTGTCAACACCTACTTGATTTAAAAAAATCAATAGTAAACTAAAAATAAGTTTCAAACCAAGTAGGTCTTAGTTCCAAAAAGATCAAATTATGATTCAAAGTCTTTTCGTTGCGCCCACCTCTTGTAACATCAATCCTGGGACACGCTGTATAATAAATAATAATAAAAAAAAGGATAAACAATCCCTATTTAATTACATTATTAAAGAAATAATTTAATTATATTGCAACATATAAAAAATAACTTTTGCATTACTCTATTCACATTATTGTAATTTTTCTTTTATTGGGTGTCCTTATAAATCGTTCCGAACGTTCATCGTCAACCAACCTAATAGTACCTTTCAGTTAAAAGAATGCTGCTGAAAAATGGCACTGTGGCAAACGATGGCGCAGATAAGTCTAGAACTTTTAATCATGACTCCAATTCTGATTTTTGCGTTAAGAGATCATTGTAACTCCTGGTTCCATTAACTTATTTAATAAACCTTTAAAATTAGGTAATGTTAAATCTTTGCATAAAAATATCAACATAATTTGGACAACTATCCACCTTATCAGTATCTCGCCTACATTCTTTAAAGTTTATGAATCCATCATGAATAGCAAATTTTTATAATTTTTCAGTAAATTATTTTCTCAAAATCAACATGGCTTTCTCCCAAATCGTTCCGCTAATACTATTAAGTTCAATCAACCTTGGCTCTAATGTATTTTGCTTTGCAATGTTTATTGATTCATCGAAAGCATTTGATAATATTAACGAAAATATTGTTCTTTATAAAATGGAACGATTTGGCGTCAATGGGGTATTCCTAGATTGGTTCAGAAGCCATTTACAAATTTCGTCAAACAAACATTGTCATCTATTAAATCTCTTGTTCAGTATGCATAATCAACAAAGTTGTTCCCCAAGGGTCTGTTTTGGGTCTCACACTTTTTTAGACTTTCATTAATGATTTAAGGAGTCCATGGTGGTTCTGTGTGAGTAATTCATAATTCTATTAATTGTGAGAATGCATCATTATTACTACCTTCCTTGATTAATGATTTATTTTGTTTTCTGAATGCTTGTGACCATCTAACCCTTTACGCTGATGGATATTAATATTATATTGACTTCCAGTAACCCGAATGATCACTTTTATATTCCTAATACAGTATATTCCCAATTTTATCATCAATTATCATTAGAGTAACCTAAACTTGCGGACTCGCATAGGCGTCGGTATTACGGGTTAATATAAGAATACGAAAAATTCATAAATAAACTAAACCGGTAGAGAAGCAGGCATGTAGTGTCGACCTTGAATATAAATCATGTTAAACCGCGCTGAGAGAGATTTCGTTTTAATACCGGTTGAGCTGTTGCAGAGATTAGTCGAACGGTCAAGGTTATGTACTTACGTGTCGCTTTTGAAAATATAGCTGGTGTTTTTTTGTGTGTTGTAGTATTATACCAAGTACATAATTAGTGTATCGTTTCATATAGAATATTTACATACCTAAGAAAACAATGCCTCGTAATAGATTTGCTACTAATGTACATAAGTATGTGTCACTTTTTCCCCATTTAAAATATGACGGTAGTGCAGTTTTTTGCTTAAAATGCAATGTTCGTTTGGCTGCATTGGACAGAACTGATTGCCAGAGGCATGTCAATGGTATTAAGCATATGAGAAATGCAAGAACTGAAATACCTTATACACTATTCCTCATACATTTATTAATTATGTTTACCTCTTGTAATCTTCCGTTGTCGTTGATGAGAAAAGCAGCTTTTAAAACGTTTTGGCGACAATACGTTCCAAAGTACCCATTACTCTCACAGACACAATTACAGAATCATTTGCCGCGAATGAAAGAAATGCTAGAAAATGTGTGTAAACATGATTTGTGTTCCAAAAAAATATGGATTACCGTGGATGAGACGACCGATATAAAGAAAAACAGTATTGTGAATGTAATAGCTCGCGTTTTATCTAGCGAGAACACAGCATCTCGATATTTGTTAGCTAGCAAACGTGTTCAACAATGTACCCCGGAAAATATTCAAAAAGTGATAATGAACGCTTTGAAAAAATTTAAAATTGCCCAAGATCAAGTTGTGATGATTGTGACAGATAGTGCAGCAACGATGTTAAGTGTTGGACGATCCTTAAAACATATATTTCCTAACTTAATACATATAACCTGCGTGCTGCATGCTTTGCATTTAGTTGGTGAAGTTGTTCGACAACATTACGGAAACGTTGATCGGATGATTGGAAGTACTAAAGCAGTGTTTCGTAAATCTCCTAAACGTTTAAAAGAATTTCGTAAATTTTGTCCAGGTATTCCAGAACCTCCGGAACCAATTTTAACGCGATGGGGTACTTGGCGAACAGCAGCTTCTTACTATTTGATCCATTTTCAATAAATTCAATCAGTTATAATGCGATTTAATCGGAATGAATCCAAAGCAATTAGAGAAAGTCAAAGAGAATTTCAAATTCCTCAACTTTTAGAAGATTTAACAACAATATGTACCAATTATACAGTATTACTAGATGCCATCAGAAAACTACAATGTACTGAATTGTCATTGCAGGAATCATTAGACATAGTGGAGAGTGTAAAAAATAAATTACACACATTAAATGATACGCCAGGATTATGCGCTTGTCAAAAGTTGGCAGATGTTTTAAGGAAAAATCCCGATTTTAATACTTTAGAGGCCGTTTATAATAAGTGTAAGAATAGTGAACTTTTAAGTGATTTTGAAAAACAGTTTCTACATGCAAATGTAACTTCCTTAGATGTGGAGAGATCGTTTTCTATGTATAAGAATATTTTTTCTTGTCGACGCACAAGGTTTAAAGAAGTAACTGTGGAAACATATGCAATGATGCAAGTTTACAGTAGTTCACATCCTGATGCCTCTAATTTGTTGAATAATTAGCAAGTAAGTTTATTTATGAATTTTTCGTATTCTTATATTAACCCGTAATACCGACGCCTATGCGAGTCCGCAAGTTTTGGTTACTCTAAATTTATCATTTAACAATTTGCTAATTAACAATAGGGTGTAATGTTTTAAAAACTTTACTTTTCTAATGTATATTTTTAGATGACCTAAGGTTAATGATACATTGGGGTCCCTGCTTTAACGTAAACCGTATTTGTCTATTACATGAACGGGATATAAGGCTTATTTTTGGATTTTCTTGGCCGGAGTTATATAGAAATACTTTCAAATCACATGGAATGTTGACTTTTTATGTGAGTTTACATTCTAGAAATTCTATGTTTTATTTTTATATACATATTTCAATTTTATGCTAATTTTTTTCATGCTCATTTGGGTAGAAACAGTAATTGTCTTTTAGCTGTATGTCATAAAACTGCTTTATTTCAAAAAAAGTATTTATTTCTTAAGACATCAACTGTTGTATACAGGGTTTTCATTTGAAAACTTCCCACCTTAGCTCTTTAATTAATAAAATTATCAAAAATCACTAAGATACTAGGCCTAAAGGAAATGCTATTATTAACGTTTTCTGGTCAGATGACAATTATGCAGAAATGTGATGATATCATTAATTAATTGGAAAGCAAATTGAAAATATTCAACAATATCAACCGAGAGATGTTGTTCACAAATGGAAAGAAAGTTATTTGAACTGTTGTGATAAAACTCTTTATTTTACGACCTAGAATTTTCAAAAATGGTTAGGAGCTAGAAAAATATTTTGACCATGATCTAAGCATAATCTTGTGAACGTAAAATCATGAAGTAACGTTATAGAAACGGAAATTCAAGTGACTGTTTTGAACCAATTATCCTCTTCAGCGAAAAAGAACTGGATATTCATTCTTTGGAATGATGAATCTTCCATTGAGGAAGCATAGTTAGGGATTGGATTTGGATTAATTCTTAATGAGATTTGTAAGATTTTCTTTGATATTTGCACCTGAACACAGACAAATTTAAACAATTCAACAAAGCTATTGCTTTACGAATGCATAGTTATAGCAATTTCAAAATGGAAATCTATACAACACCATACGTTTCCATGAACCACTTTATTACCATTATTATGATTACCTTACTTATCGCCAGTGAAAAAACCACGTTAAGTAATCCACATCTATTGCTCTCTCTCTCTCTCATATACATACCTAATATGGACAACAATACAGGCGCATTATTCCCTTGCCCATTAGCTTAATGTAATATCTCGCCCATTCCATACATAACCAAGCAAGAAATGCTGCACTATCACTACGAACCGAAACAATTTATGTAACCATTATACATTTTTATCATCAGTGCAATCAATTAGAGATAAAATTACAGCCTAGCTGACAGTTCTTGTGCTTTACGGCGGGCGTTGCTGGTTATACGTTGTACATGTTTGGTTCTTTTTTATGAAATAAATGTTTTCTTGCCATGGTCTGCTTAAAATGGAAGTGCTGATTAAAAAAGTATAATGAATGGAAGAAAACGAGTCGGGAAAAACTAGGAAGATCACGACGATAAGAGTAGTGTTCGTTGAGTGGTATAAATGTAAAAAAAAAAGAAAGGAAAATTACATATGTACGTCTATAGTAGAAACGAGATATTCTACTTGTTATATTTATGAATGGTTATATTTGATCGTTATCTTGTTAGGAAGGCGTATAAGTTGTGCAAAATGTATTTGTGTTTGTTGATTTTTTCTTCCTACTGCAAGTTTTTCAGATGTTCCTTTGTCTTCCTTTGTCTTTTCACCAGATCTAACAGGCTCATGAGTAGCCTCTGGATATTCCGGATCTATTTTTGAGAGCCATGATCCTGCGAGTCTGTGTAATTGCACAGCATGTGGACGACGGTCTCTTCTTCCACCTGGCAGACTCCGTATGTTGTTTACTTTGCTAGCTCTAGGTTGCTCATATGGTTTTTAAACATACCATATCATGTTAGCGCACCTACTATTGTTTTAACAAATTTTCTGCGTCTGTTTAGTAGCTCTGTTGTGAGTTTAGGCCTGCGTACAATTAGAAATTGTTTGGTATGCCTCTGAACTGGAATATTTTCCCACCAGTTTTGAGATTTCTATTTTATCCATTATTTTGGCTTACTTGGTCTAGGTCGTCCACTTTGACGTTTCCTCGATGGTCCTCGTATCCTGGTACCCAAACTAGGATCACCATCGTATGATTATCTTCCTTCTTTAGCAAAGTTCATGCAGTGCCACATCAGTTTTGACTTTGTTCAAGAAAACATTTAGAAATTTGAATTTAAAATTGAGCAAAAGTAACGGTGCATAAGGCAACTACCAAATTGCAAAGCCAGTCAACTGACTTGTCCAATTACATAGGCAAAAAGGTTAGAAAAACCTAATTAATATATTTCCTTTATTTCCATCTAATAATCATTCTTGCTGCTTGTTGTTTTACATTTTCGCATATTTCTACCGTTTAAAAAACATAAAACATCGAATACGAGGACAAGCTGGTAAGGAAGTCGTGGTCCAAATGTAACTGATGATGATTTGATTGGACAAAATTTATTCTCTTTGACAACATTCTTCTGATTGGCTAACCATGGTATTGTTGTATATAAATAATAGCTACATTGAAAATTAATTTTAAAAAACCCTTTTTTTTCTTGATTTTAGCGATTTCAATCTCAAAAATTACAATTAATAATGAGCACTATATAAAAAATTCGTTTGAATTTAAACAATTCATTGACAGTGTACAAATTAAAAGTTCAGATAAACTAATTTCATTAGATGTCTGTATGTATACAAATATTCCAACGGATTATGCAATGAATGTTGTGGAAAAAAATTGGGATAAATTACATCATACTGACCTTCCTCTGAATGAATTTCTGGATGCACTAAAACTAACCCTATCAACAACATATTTTTAGTTCCAAAATAAATTTTACCAACAAACCTTTGGGTGGGCAATGGGATCCCCGATATCAAGCATCTTCTGTTAGGACTCTGTTGTGTGTTTGATGCAGAGCCATATTTATCAGTTTTACCAGTTTGTTTAGCATTCCCAGTTTTCCAAGTGTTTTCTTTAGACATTTTCTCAAGATCGAGTCATAGGCTTGCTTAAAATCTATGGAGAGCGTATGCATTCCTAGGTTTTCTTCATAACTGTTGTGCTGTGTTGTTTTCAAGGTAAATGCTTGATCTATACTCGATCTAAGCTAATCTCTTGCATATGAGAAAAGCGGTAAAATATTTTGAAAATACTTTCATTAAGAGCTATGTAGTTTCATTGGGAGCAAGTTTTAAAATTCTTTTGAAATATATAGGGTGAACCAAAAAAAAGGTACACACCAATATTGTGAAAACTTAAACGGAATACCCTGTATATTATTATATATTTTGATAATGCGGGCTAAATAAAGGCAAGTTACTGTTATGTTTCTTATACCTAACGCAAGCCGTTTTTGAGACATTTAACTATTCTTGATTTAGACCAAAATTTAAGAAGATTGTCTAAGCTAGATACTTCTAATTGTATTTATTTTTAGTTAAAGTATTAGACTTGATGATAAAATAAAAAAGATCCCTACAAATTATACAGGGTGGACGAAAATATACTTTTCGGGAAGCATCTACAAGCACAGACATATTCAAACCTGCCGTGGCGTGCTTGCTGTTTGCCGATAGTAGCACCAGTCCGGTTATTTAATTGCCACACCTCGTATTTTAAATCACATCCAAACGTAGACTACAAAGAAGGAGTTTTATTTAAGAAATAGCTGATGTGTGATGAGATATAATGACAAATATTTTTTGTCTATGATCAATAATCAAAACAAAGAAAAACACCTCCTTCCTAAAAAAAATACAATACCAATGCAATAATTTCCCTGTCTAAAGATTTTTCCTGATAACAAGCTATTCATTAACCTGTCGCTGCATATGCTAAAACATCTATTTATCATTTACCATCGCAGCCAATTGAATTGACCACTTCGCTGGCTTCTGTATGTCACACCGAGTCGACCATGTGCAAATTTCCATTTCGCATGCATTCTATTAGATGCTTAACGCAACGACTCTGCGGTCTTTGCCTTATAAATTATTCCATGGTTGTCGTCTAATGTCATTATGGTATAAAGTATTGCGTCGTATATTTTTTGCCGGGCAAAAATTTGCATTAATTATACTTATCCGAGGTTTGAAATTTTCATCTTTTGCGGAGTACGGTGGATAAGTTGAATCTTAGGTAATTTATATCGTGGAAATTATACGAGGATGATATGATAAATACCTGTGTTAAAGAAAAACAAAGCAATTGTTTTGCGCTAATGGTAAAGAAGAATATAAGAACTGTACTGTTGAATAAAACATATTAGGAATATCAAATCAAAGAGATATATTTTCAAATCAAACTTGAGGTTATTTGTTTCAAGAGATCATATGTTAGAATCAAATAACGATGTAAAAAAAAATATTTCCCTTTCGCCACTGTCGGGACATATTTGTCCCAACAGATATTGATAATACCTGTCGACTTTTATTTATCCCAAAAAATCGTAAAACTTTATGCATTCAGTCTTTTTTGAGGCAGGCAATACAATATACGATATACATTTATTCTTAGTAATTGCGATTGAAATCAAACAGGTGTATTTTTGCGAAAAATAAAGCTGTTAAAGTAATGGAAAGTGAATTGTTAATATACGAGGGATGATCGTAAAATAAGGTTCCCAAAGCCCTACAGCAGTAATAAGACGTGTTAGGCGAAATCCGACAACATTGGCGTGTGCAGCAGTTCTCCCACTCTATATACGTACCACTCCCGTCTCGCTACGCCGCTCGGTGTTGGCTAAGCAGTCGTCAGAGGTGGAACTTCCGATCGCCGCTACCGCCAGGTGCGAAATTCACGCTGTGATACGTTTCCTAAACGCGAAAGGGGTTTCACCTATAGACATTTATCGTCAATTAACCGAAGTTTATGGAGAAAAGTGTAGAGCTGTTCAACACGTCCGCAAATGGTGTCGGGAATTCACTCAAGGTCGGACGGAAATTCACGATGATTTCAGAGGAGGTATTACTTATGTCAAACTGCCATTCTGGTACAATTGGGATCACTAAAAGGACATTGAAGGATGGGGATAAAGCAGAGATATCATGTCCAGATGCCATTATTTTCCCCCGATCAAAAGGTGACAACTTATAACCTGGATCGAAAATCAACTAAATAATAGCAAAAAGTTTTTTACAGATTCCTAATGAAAGCAGTTGTTAATTCTTGGATAATCTATCAATAAATAATACATAAGAAAATACTTCTTATTACATATGTTATACCACTGGCAGAACAGATGATCGAAAAAGGTAAAGAAAAAGCTAAGGTCAAAAGACGTCTTACTACAAAATATGGTCCCAGACAAAACGCCAAAAAAAAACAATGAATAATGTGGGAAATCATCTACCTACAGAAGTAAATACAAGAAGAAGATGCCACCGCTGTAGCAGCAACTATCTGGAAACTAGAATAAAAACAGTTTGTGTAGCATGTAATTTATCTTTGTGTAAAAAATTTTTCCTGCCATTTCATTCGTAATAAATGTTTTGATTAAAGATTTGCATTTATTTTATTTGTGTTTTATTACTAAAAAGTACTGTTGGGACAAGAGATCCCACAGAAAAATACTATTGGGACAAAAGATCTCACAGCCATATTTTTTCCCAAATTTTCCAAAAAACTTCTTAGTGATACTTTTGATATATCATTACCATTATTTATTAATTTATAGAACAGTTTTATTAATTTACAAAAGAAACATATTCAGTGGTGAAACGGTTAATTTGAAAAAAAATATAGCTATGTCGACATTTAAAATTACGGTTGGGTTGAGTGAATGATGCGGTCAAGAACATTTTTTCTCTGTGTGGCGCTATCATGGGCGCGACGTAATTTTTTTGGCATTAATATCAACTCTTATTTTAGGGATATGAATACGTATATCTGAAGATATCCTGAAATCGAAGCCAAAATATACGCAGCTTGCTAACATTATGACCCACTTTAATATATTTTCGTACTGTATTATATAATCCTAAATTCTCTATTTTTTTTTTTTGCGATTTATAGTCGCTAGAAATAAATCGAAATGGAGAATTTTTCACTGTCTAATAGATCGTTCATGGTAGATGCCAAATGCACATAAATAGTAAACGGAAGACCAATCAGATATGTTGGTATAATAACGGAATATATGTATGCGCGCGAAATTTTTTGAAATTTTTCTCTCCCTACCCCACTAATGGAGGGAGCGCATTCATCTATGGTCTGTTTGAAAGTCCCTTTGAAGTAGAACATTTTGATCTTTAATTCATCCCGATAGCTTGCGCGGCTCCGAAGTTATGATGAGAAAAGCTTGTTAGCTAAAATCATTCAAATTTAATTTTATTATTATTATATATTCTTTTTTTAAAGCCTATTATATTCATTTTTTATTTAACAAAGTAATCTCTTGCTAATTTATTACATTATCACCCTGTATCTATTTATATAATGCAACATGGTTACCAGTTTACAATATTCAAGAGCTAATATTTATGAAAACGTTTCCACGGCGACACAAAAGAAATTATGGTGGCCTATACATTCACACAATGGACCTACATCATAACTAACTGACGTACAAAATGTCATCTGTCAGCAGCCTCAACCCTGTCAGGTAAATAAGTTCGTACCGCCAGCAGACATGGCATATATAAAGTATGTATATGCAACAAAACAAACCACTTTACCAGACATTTTGTACGCCTAAGGCTAGGATAACCCGAACATCGTCCTTCGTAATATATTTATGATTGAATAAATTATATTATAAATAATATTTTGATGTTTTATAAGGAATAAATTTGATACTAGACGTTTAGACAAAGAACTTTTTTCGAATGAGGGTTTACTTCTCTATTTTCTAGTTCTCTTTTTAATTTTGATAAACAAATATCCGAAACTTACGTATTTTCATTGTGATGATTAAAGCTGGCCACGAGCGGTACCGCGCAGTAGCGTAGAGTCGACCAGGCCTCGCGTTCCACTAGAGTTATTCTGCTAATGGAGATGTTTGCTGCCGCAAATAATTTCGCTCATCTTTTAAATAACAATTAAATAACACGTGCTCAAACACTCACCATTTTAAAAGTCCTCCGTGAAATCACAAAGTGAATAATGTCTGTTAAATATCTGCAACATTAGATATGTTTCAACTGTTGTTTCGGCAAAACTAGTACGGCATGAGGAAAAAATGCGTTTATATGCAGAAAACGAACGTTCTACATCTAGTGACGTAATATTTGCGTAAGTAAAATAATCTTTCAAATAACTTAACGATTCTGTTGACGCACCTTCACAAATGTGTCTTAATGTGCCAAAATCAGAATTTTTCTCAAAAACACTTTCAAATTTTTCTAGAACAGAAACATTTTTTGCGTCTTCAATCGCGCATAGCTGTGCGTGAACATGTTGCACTATTTGTAGAGATTCTTCTAACGGCACCGCAGGATTTTGTAATTTTTCTATTGCATCTGCTAGCCCGAAGTAATTGTCGTGAATGATTTTTAAATCCATTTTAACCTGACTATCTTGAAATTCCGACTGGCTTTTCTGGATAGCGGCAGCTTCCTTTGTATAGAATTGTAAAACCACGTTCTTAATATTGTCAAAATATTTATGATAATAAAACGCGGCCTGTAACCATGTTTCCCAACGAGTTAGAATAGGTTCTGGTGGCTCTGGTATACGGGGGCACAGTCTGTGAAATTCGCGAATACGTTTCGGTGATTTGACAAATACTGCTTTGGTATGCGCTATTAAAGCGTCTACCTCAGGATAACATTTTCTGATACTATCCGCCACAAGATTGAGAGCATGAATTTTACATGTAATGTGTAACAAATTAGCAGAATGCTTTTTAAGAGACCGGCCTACAGAAAGCATGTTTGCAGCACCATCACTCACTAACATCAAGAGTTGGTTTGTTGAAAGTTCAAACTTGTCCAATGTATTTAACACTAATTTTGAAATTACTTCGGCAGTACACTGTTGTATTCGTTTGGGGACTAATAGAATTGAAGGTGCCGATTGATGAGGTTCCAATTTGCGTGCCATTACATTAAGAGCAGAATGTTTCTTCCGATCTGTTGTTTCGTCGACACATAACCACAATTTTTGATCTTTCAACACCGATTTTATTTTTTGTTCAATATGTTCGCGCGCAAATGGCACAATTCTTCGTAACGATGTTCGACTTGGTAATTTGCACTCCGAATAGTTATTCCAAAAGCAGATAAATGGTTCCTTGTCTAGTAAATTAAACGGTATATTACATGCGATAAACGTAACGCATAAATTAAATATAAATTTTTCATTGTCTCGTGCGCAGTTTCTTTTTGAGACATGCTTTTCACTATTTACGTGTCGTAGACAATGTTGTCTGGACCAACACATTAACGGGATTTTACAGATTACACATTTAATTTTAGCACCTTCATATATTAAGTCTGGAATTTCTGCAGTAAATTTTCGAAGTTTGTCCGACCGCGGTCGTTTTGCTGACGAACTCATAATTTTTCTAGGACAGATAAACAATTGCGCAAATGACCGGCAGCGAAAATGTCCGTACTGCTCCGCAGACGAAGTAATACTACCGTTCCTCTCGGTCCGAAGTGATTCTACGCCGATGCGCGGTACCGCTCGTGGCCAGCGTTAGTGATGATGTTTGGCTTCTATTTGTGCTAAGAATTTGCCTAAATACTTAAAGGATAAAGAACAAATCGTCACCCTAATTGTGAAACGAGATAACTCCTTTTAGGTAAATTTTACAGAAGACATAAAACCGTTTATTTTTATACTATATAACCTTCTAAACTGTAAGACATTTTATACCATGTCTTTAGTTGAAATAACAATTGATGTGTTTAAGGAATTTCAACAAACATACATTTTTTATGGACATACGAGTTATGTAGGTGCCATAAATTCTCGGCCCGATATAGAAAAAAAAATTTGTAAAATATAACAATTTTTATTTTTTAACATAATTTCCCCTAACTTCAATACATTTATTACAAGGATCAATTAATATTTCTATACCCAAGTAGAAATAATCTAAAGTTTTTCCCTCAAAATGTTGTGTTAGAGCTGCTTGCAACCCACTATTGTCTTTAAAACGACGTATATCGATTCCTTTTTGGGTAGAGGATCATAATGCAGAACCATTATTTCATCTCCTGTGACAATAGACTTCAAAATCGGTTTCGAATCGTCTCCACACATGTTTAGAAACACATGTCGCACATTCGACCCGAGATTTACGTTGCTTCATCGTTGGTTCATCTTGCACTAATCTTATTCATGCACAAGTGGTTATGGAGAATTCGGCGAATGCTTGTTTCAGAAATGTTAGACATCACTGCTAATTTTGAGGCATTATCAGTTCAATTGGCCGACTGGGGCACTCATCATGATCAAAGGATTCTTGCCGTAAACGAAAACATTTTTCCCACAATATGGTGATCGCTTCTCAAGCCAATTTTATCTTTATGATCGTGATTATAAGAATAACCTATCAAAAGATTCCACAATAAAAAAAACCATAGTTAATTATATCTAACCGAAATTTGCAATAATTTGCAATACTTTTAATCTAAGATAGTTACTAGATGATTATCCAAATTTATATTGCATCAACGTAAAAAAACAATGGCAAGCAAAGGTACCAAGCAAAGCTTTGGAAAGTTAAAAAAAAAACCTATAACGTTCGTTTATTACAAATTCGATGTTGTCTATTGCTTCATATCCTAAGAACATTGACCCCCTTCAATGATTGACAAGTGAATGCAAATTATAGCTAAAAGTTTACATCGTAGCTATTGCCGAGAGACTATTAACCATAATGGGTTTGATAATAAGAGAGTAATTTATGAAATATGTTGTATAATGACTAAAATTCTTCATGGTCAGTAGATTAGTCATGGGATCTATGGGTAAAATCAAAAAATATTTTTATATTTTTATTGTCGAAGTATGGGAAATAGGACATTTCTGCTACTTTGTCTATTCAAATTCTGTCCTTAGATCTAAAATTTCAATTCAATTTCGTTCGATATTAGTGAAGAAATCAAAGTAAAAAAAAAATCGAAAATAGACCTGTCAATCGATCTCTGTATTTCATATCTGGTTATATTATAAGTTTGACATGCTGTGGCTTGCTTTTAATCTGATATTATGGGATATATGTATACGATTTCCTTAGCTCGGTGTTCAAATTAATAGGTTCCCTCTGAATTCTTACGTAATACAGAAAATATACTGTCAATTCATAGCAATTGATATAGGAATTCCTTACAAGATATTACGTACAATACACGATTTTCAAAGGCTATTTGGATAGTGTGTAACGTTTTAATTGGTAGGAACAAATTTATTATGCTTTGTGGGTGTTCTGGTTAGAAGGATAGTCACAAATACTTGCTGGATTTGACGTTTGTAAAAGCAAAATGGTTAAATCTGAAGTGGAAATATTGAGGAATTGAAAGGAGTTATAGATACAAGATATAATAATAAAATTGGGAGAAGATTGAATTAAATTTGGAGTCAAGCTTCTGCCTCGGCTGGACGACACATTTTATAATAGGATCTTATTTCTATGAAGAAAAGGAACATGGATAAACGAAACAGCAATGATAAATGGGCACCGATATTCTTTGGTATAAATTTTTTGGTACAAATCGTTTTATTGTTTTTCAAAATATTCACCATTATGATTTATACACTTCCGCTGGGGTTCGAACTAATTCTCGAAACATTTCTTCCACTCTGAAGGTGGTATCTTCAAAACATGGTTTTTGATGGGCTTCAACAGCTTCCTGAGGTGATAAAAATTGCTGTCGATTTTTTGATTAACAGTCGGGAACAAACGGAAGTCATTAAGAAATAAATCAGGTCAATTAATTCGAAGTTTTTCTCCATTTCCTTGGAAGTGCTTCGTGAACGAGACAAATTTTATTGGATTCGATTTATCTGATGGTAACACTTAAACGGTTAATTGTTGCTTAATTTCCGGTTGGTGTGAATATATTTTTAAGTTCCTCTATCTAAATTTTTGAGCATTTCCTTATACCAATCGACACGAACTTTGTTGTGCTTAGATTAAATTATGCGGAATCCATCGGAGCAGATCTTTTTCACACTTGAATGTTAATGAAAAGTTGAATGTCTTCGATATGCCTAAAGATGTCTCTATCTCACGGTAAGTCACATGCCGATCTTCTTCAATCATGTTGTGCGCAGCATCGATATTTCTTGGAATAATAACCGATTTTGGTTGATCTTGACGAAATTCATCATTAACTAAAATACGACCACGACGACATTCTGCAAACTAGTTGTGAAGGATCTTTTCTGATGGTGCTTCGTTACCAAGAGTTGAATGAAGCCATTTGAGGCATTATTGTCGTGTTAAACCTTTAGTAAAGTCGCAGAAAATCATCCAACAAAAATCTTCACGTTTCTTCACAGAATTGAACACGCTATCCTCGCACTAGCATTGCAGAATCATATTGACAATATTATTCTTATGAACCATTCTTTAGTGATAGTGGGTGACTCTAGGCAATACCTTCACGTTGCCACAGTCCATGTTATGTTCGCCATTTTGACAGTTATAAAGATTTGTCAATATGTCTAAACTGCATATCTTGTCGTCAGTGTTCCTTTACTCTGCATTGAATACTTCTTTCTGTTTGATCAATTTAGCTCTTCCTGCATTCACATTTCAACTCCTTCTATGTAGTTTGGGAAGTAGATCTTTGTTTGATGCATTTAGTAATATTCTTCTTTCCTAGTCTCTTTTAGAATTAGTCGGTAACTCCAGCAGTGTATGGCAGATATTGATATGTTTCTGGTTGCTGTTGTGAATCCGTTTCTTCTCTCGTCTTCTTTCGCCAGCCTGGTTTTAGCATGCCCTTTTCGGTTGTAACCAAACAATAAAGATGTACTTGATAGTGTGCATTAGGAAACCATGGAAGAGAATGGATTTATGTAGCTAGTTACATATTAGGTTTAAAATTACATGATTGTTAAAGATTTCCAAAGCATTATTAAAAATATAACTCCTTTTAATTCAATGAGTGTTCATGTACTCTTAGACCATGTAATTACATAGCAATAGATCATTTTTAAGCATCATATACTTGACAAACCTTCGTGTACATCATCGTAAATTTTAGCAATAAAGTGCGAGAACTAAGGCCTTGTATAATATAATAAATTTAAGTAAAGAGTTAAAAAAGTCAGGATTTATTGTTAATCCATCAATCTGAAGGAACTATAATGCACTACAGCGACACCTATTAATTATACGTAGCTTCGCAGAACAGCGCTAGCTGGCGAAGTTTTGTTTCAATTGTTTAGCATTACGTAAAGTTCATTCTATTACAAGATTGTAGTTAATGTTACGTGTAATGTGTTTGTTTTGAAATAGACGTAAATTTTAGTCTAGTTGACGTTAAATCATATAAAATATGTAGTGAGATGTCGTCATTTACATTTTATGGTATTATAATTTTTAGTTTTGTTGTTAGTGATTTTAAAACATTAAGATTCGTCAAGTATTTATTTAGAATTGCTGGCTTTTAGTAAATAATTTGAAAATGATCGAAATGGGGACTTGTTAGATAACACGGTACAATAAAACTGAACTCGGAAATTTCGGATTTTTATCTCCATTTTCTCAACCTTTTCGGCTGACGAACCGCGAATGTGTTGCTGTTATTTTGGCAGTCAGGTCAAACTTTGCTTATAATTAATTTGTTTGTTTGTCGCGATAATCTTCTTCAAGAGTATCTTTTAGAATACTACAGCAATATTTGCCAAGCATGTTGATCGCGTTCTTTCTCCCTTTATACCGCTCCAAATTTTGCTAAGATTTTCCAGGATTCCTTTGGCTTTGCTCTGTCTTCAAGCGCTCCACAGTGCTCCAATTTGGATCCTTGGTTATTCCAGTCTCCTAAGATTATTTTCTCTAGTGTTTTTCTCATTTTATCTACTGTATTTTGGTATTCGTTATAGAATTCTATTACAGTCTCTTCTTCTGTTCTTTCCGTTGGTTAATATATTTGTATTAATCTTATTTTGTCCTTTGGTTCTATTTGGACTGTAATAATTCTTTATGATACTAGTTCATACTCTATTATTCTCGTTTCTAGACATGTAATCACCATGATACCAATTCTTTCTTTTGCTCTTTGTCCCTGCGGAACCCTTGACCAATAGAAACTGTATTTCTCATTTCCTGTCACTTATTCCCATTATTTGTTTATAAAAATATATAATATAAGAAAATAATTTCCTTGAAATTTTATTTGTATTAAATAAACATTTTCTTGGCGTTACAACATAAAAAAAATCCAAGATAGAAAATTTTTTTCCAAGTATATCATTTAGCTTTAAGTTAAGAAAATATTCATATTAGATTAACCGGTATCTTTTGAAATAGTTTATGAAATGTTGTACATTAAAGGTTATCTCATTGTATGGGTAAGTATGGTATCTATATTTCGGTTTCTGTCGCTACTTTCTAAGACGGTATGACTATATCTCTTGGTACTAGGTGGCGCCAGGAAATATTTCAGTGTTGTTTTTGAAGATTAGTGACATAAATTGATCATTCGAGCTTGATGGAATCTGCCCGGTGTGGATCATTGATTCTGGTGCATTTCTGGTGTGGCATGGGATGTTTTCTGTGGTTTCCCTATTACTTCGATGTGCCGCGTTTCACAGAAAATATATCTGCGAAATTTTCTTTTTTATCTAATTTTCCAAGATATATTATAGAAATATGTTGAATGAAACAACTTCATACCTCTTCGACAATATTTCCCAAGTACTATCTGTTTAAGTCACATATACTACGATCATAAATTATTTAAACATTAGTGTTGTATATGAAATAATTCTCGTTATATTTAAACAACAGTCCTAACCAGAGTAGAATCTATTTGAAATGCAAATTTAAGACACAAAAACATGTAGTACATATATTTACATAACGATTAAGAAGTGATTTCCAACGACTCTTAATACTTCTTGGCTACATTTCTCTGGTGCCGTTGTATTTCTTGCAAGTAGGAAAAATAGTACATCGTCCGTTGGAATTTCATTAATATTATGCACTCTATTTGTAACATGTTGCTAATAATATGAATGTGAAAGATGTAATGGTGCGAATGATTCAGCTAATCGATTTGTTGGTATGTTAACTTTGTCAATTAATAATGTTAATGCCGGTTTTAAAGGCGAGTTTTTGCTAGACGAAAGTGTCTAATATTTTAATATATTAAAAAGAAATGTTAATTGCTTGTCTATAGATAATGATATATATCCTAACGGATATATCTGTAAAGAAAGTAAAATAATATTACCTAGTTTGAAATGTGTTGGTGTTGAGTTAAATTTGTACTCAATTAAATAATCGATGGCTAATTTTGAATACACAGTTAATTAATTTTTATTAATTCGTTAAAGACAACACAGTTGCTAACTAGAAAATTCTTTACTTCCGTTTTGAATTTAGCCATTTTTTTTTTTCAATAGATACTTGTAGAACCAAATAATGCTAAAATAGCTCATGGTATTGGTGGAATCATTCCTGCGAGCAGAGAAAAGAGAGCACTAACACACGGACATGTTTCTGCCTACCCGGCGTCATCAGCGTGGTTACGAGCACTCACATTTCTGCTGCCTGCATTGTGTCTACCTCTCGGCTTATGCCTGCAATGTCCACAACAGCACTGAAAGTATCTCCCGGTGTCCCCTAGCACCAAGAAACACAGTCATGCTGTCTTAGACCGCGGCGACACACGTGTCCGTGTGTTAGTGCCCCCTTTTCTCTGCTCGCATTGTTCTTGCCGGGAATGATTTAACCAATACCATTATTTTTGGTTTTGTTACTAGGCATTTTTTTCATGTGTATTTGGATACTTGTAGAATTTGATGGCGCGATTGTAAACCAGTTATATATGGGCGATTTTTCAAAATGCACACTTTGTGAGATAGATTTTTATGTTAATTCTTATGTTTGGTCTTATGGTTATAATATAGTTACGGTACGAGTTAGTACCCCATCTACCATATTCACCAGATTTGCCCCTTGTGACTTCTTTCTTTTTCCAAACTTGTAAAAAACGGCTTGACGGAAAGTGGTTCACGTCAAATGAAGAGGTCATTGCCGAAGCAGAGGCCCATTTTGCAAAATTCGACAAATCCTATTATTTGAGCGGCTTAGAAGAATTGGAAAATATGGGGTTGGGAAAACACATATTAATGATATTATAAAAAATAAAGGTGAATTAAAAAATATGGTTGAGGAAGGTGTTAACTTGGAGCAAAAACGAAAACTTCCGCAGTTGGAAGGATTGGCAGTGGATTAAGTCGTCTACAATTGGTTTTGCAAAGCCAGAAATAAAGCAATTCCAATATCTGGGCCGCTACTTAAACAAAAAGCACTGGAGACAGCAAGCAGTTTAAAGATGGAAAATTTTGCAGCATCTAATGGATGGTTGGAAAGTTTCTCCGGCGACACAGTATAACTTTTAAATGAATTTGTGGTGAGTCCGCAGAGGTTAATTTAGACGATATAGAGGACTGGAAAACCAAGTTCTCCTCGTGATGTCTTTAATGCCGATGAAACAGGTCTTTATTACTGCGCCATGCCAAATAAGACATTTCCATTAAAAAATGAGAATTGTGCAGGAAAGAAGGCAGCAAAACAACGTTTAACTATTTCACTGTGTGCAAATATGGAAGGTGAGAAAGAAGATCCATTAATAATTGGAAAAAGTAAAAATCCTCGCTGTTTTAAGGGTAATCATGTTGACAAATTACCCTTAGAATGGGTTTCTAACAAAAAGGCATGGATGACAACGAAAATTATGACAAGATCGCTGCATAAATTTTACAATAAAATGAAAAAACGAAATATAAAAGTGCTTCTTTTCTTAGATAACACCACGCCACATTCTAAAGTTCGATTAAAAATGTTAAACTAGTCTTCCTGCCGCCAAACACCACTTCGCATTGTCAGCCCTTGGATCAAGGAATAATTCAGAATTTCAAATTTATTTACCGAAATTTTTTGATTAAAGAGCTTCTAACGTTTATTGACAGTGAATGTGATGTTGAAAATTCTGAAAAAAAAACATTAATTTTAGCCAATGCACTTATATGGATTACAGCTGCTTGGAAAAAGGTGTCTCCTGCTACAGTTAAGAAATGTTTTTCCAAGGCCGGATTCTCTGATGTTATCCAAGAAGATACAATGTTTGATGAAGAAGACGAAATACCCCTTGCCCAACTCTTTCCTACAGTTCGTAACGAAATTGTGGATTTAGATGAATATGCTTCTATTGATATGTGCCTACAGAGAGCCCTAACTTCAGTATTACAGAAATTGTTGAAGAATTGTGCAATAATGATGAAGAACATAACTCTGATAATAGTGATGTGGACGAATGTGAAACTCCAAAATCTACTTTATCTAGTATCTAGTGTGTGCAAAATTAAGAGACATACAGAATTATTTATTGTGCAATAACAATGGTAAAATTTCTATGGATGCTTCTCGAATTTTACTTACATGTGAAGCTGTGGTTTTTAAATCGAAGCTAAAAAATTTAAAGCAAACAAAGATTGAACCATACTTTAAAAAAGCTTAACAAATTATGTTTTTTCGTATGAATACGTTGTAATAATATTTATAAATAATGAACATATGTATTATCTATTATATGTATACATACATGTATCTATAATATGTACCTAGTCTATGTTTTGTATTACATACATTAAAATAATTTTAGTTTTTCGTATATACGTATGTGTATTTATATAATATTTACTTTGTTTAATAAAATAAGGAAAAAAATCTTAAAGACCAAATATGTATTTTATTTGTAAGACGAAAAACCTGACAAATGCGGCCACCTTTATATGACGGCTGTTTTTCCTTTTGGTGGCCGTTATTGACAGGTTTTATTGTATTATCTATTCCTGGGACCTTTCCTACTTTGATTCTTTCTACAGCTTCTACCATCTCGCTTCTTTCAATTTCCCTTTCTTCTTCTGCTATGTTTTCTTCTTCTGTTCTTCTCCTGTTTCTAATAATTCCGCAAAGTATTCCCTACACCTTTCCATAATTTTATCTTCTTCAATGATGATAGCTCCTTTTTTGTCTTTATATATATTTTCAATAGGGTTTCTTTTTTCTTTCCTTAAATTTTTCAGTGTGTGGTATAGCATTTTTGTATTGTCTGCTGCACCTTTTTCCATCTTAACTCCAAATTCTCCCCATGCCTTCTTTGTTTCTTTAACACTTTTTAATGAATATTGTTTTAACAGTTATAATTAGAAAAAAAAAATAGTTTTATCAAACAGCTAAAAGACCTATACCATTTTATGTGAAAAATGAAGTAATGACGCATAACCAAAACAACTTTTATATAAGATATTTTTTCATATAACGTAGTATAGCTGCTGTAGAAACATTATTCCAACCAATTTGAACACGCTATACATCTACAGTAAGTACTACTACAATCTAACATGGTAATTTTCTATATTACACATAATTCCAATTCCTACCAAGTATAAAAGGCTTCTCATGCAAGCTGTACATTACAAATCATATCATTTCACCTATATCACGTCCAACCAAACCAATCAGGAACGTCTATACCGTTCATTTTCTACCGCTTTTGATAATTTCCCAAGAAAGCAATCTGATTTCAAATAATAGCTGTTCAGAACTTCAATACGACAGCCTACATTGCTTAAATGCACTGGTAGACGTCGGCAACACTGAGTAACCGACTTAAATACAACGTTCGCAGGTATGGAGCGATAGGCATGGCAAAAGTTGAAAGTGTCCGTGTACAAGATACTACTTACCGATAATTTTTTCACCTCCTCTGCTAGATAAGCATACTCTTGCAGTAGAAATCGTTCTCCTTACGTCGGACATTTCCTTTTTGCTAGACGCGGAGGCACATAATACCGAATCGTGTTCGAGAAATAACGATTATGGTATCGGAAAGGAATCAGAAAATGGTCTCGCGGAGGCTTAGTAATAGTAACAGTGTTACCAACTGTATGGAGAATTAATATTTGAGTTATTTATACGTTTTCCTTTGTGAAATTGAATCAACACAGTGAATTATTTATTAGTTCTGGTAATTTTAAGTAATGAACTAGAAATTGTCATGTGACACAGCCTTTAATATAAGTAATAATAATAAGTAATAAATAGTCTTTATTTCACTTTCGAAAAGTACAAATGTTGGAGTTTTAAGTAACGCATATATAAAAAAGAAAAAAAGAAAAACAAAAGTGAAATCAAAAGGCGAGATCCAGATGGACAGCAACTAGCAGGTACTCTGCTCTTCCACCCAACCCTTGCTAATTGAGAGAAATATTTTGGTTAAAAAAGTACCTATTCTTAAGATAAACTTAAAAGCTAATTATCTTAAATTCTGCAATGGCTTACAAAGAGAAAAAAAGAACATAAAAGAAACATATAAATACAAAATAATAATAAAAAAGCAAAAGTGGATCGACCATATCTCCTACTGTATATCAAAAAGCAATTTTTTTTTTCATTTATGTTCTTTTTTATTATTTTTTTAGCAATAATTGTTCATATTGCCTCGTTTTACGATTAAGTGTACACTTCTAAGCCTATTCTTACTTAAATTTTGCCTTTAATTCTTCGCAGCCATCCTTGCCTGGTGAACTGCTAGTTTGGAGAACAATCGCTTTCTTTGGTGCGAACAATTGATGTAAAGTTATTAAGGCTATAATCCCTGTCAGAATATAATTCAGTCTATAAATCGAAATTATTCCATACATAATGAAAGTACGCTCAGAAAGTAGAGTATATAGCCTAGCTGCTTGTACCATCTCTTCTCGATTATTGGGTAAACAAACTGCCATAATGCAAGTGCGCATGTACACAACACGAAACCAGGTATAAAGGACGGATCAACTTCCAATTTCGTACTATATTTGAAATTATGCGCCCATGTTAGTATTGTAGGAAGATTAATACACGTTACAAGGAACCATAAACAAAATATGGTAAAATGAAAATACAATTCAATATTTTCAATAAGCTCTCTGAGATTACTAGATAAGGAACTACTATTTTTACTAGGTAATGCATCTCCTTCAGTGTTGCTTGAGGCATTCTCAGTTGCGTCGTTTAATCTATTTGTTTCAACTTCTTGGCTTGTGTTGCTATTAGCTGCATTGGTTATATCTTGCCTGTTATTTCGGATACTTCTTGACATGAAACTTTGAATTCTTTCCTGTACTTGTGGGCGTATTTTAAATCTCTTAGCAATTAATTTAATAATATTCATTACAACGTTTTCAACTACATCCTGTGCCATTTGAGATAGCTTTAAGAAGTAAAAAATTAATCCTAAACACAATGGTAAACCACCACAAGTGGAGATAATCAAGCTTGTTAAAAGAATGGCGACAAAAGATGGAAATTTCTTTAAACCTTTCAGAAGCCAATCGTAAGTTGTCGCTGTTCCTGCTACCGATTTTGAAACTATTTTTAAAATTCACGGATGGAGCGTTTGAAAACATGGATAGAAGATTCCTTTAGATGAATAGATATTAAAAGTAAATGATCTTTCGTAAAAAGGAGTGCTATGAGAGGGCGGAGTGACTAAGTTCTTATTTCTAACCATAATGTTGTGTATATCCGTTCTAAAGCTAATTTTATTGTAAAGATACTGTGGCGATTTCAGCGTAATTATCTTGTGATACAGGCACAGACATTGGAGTATCCTACGATTCCTCATGTTTAGCCAATGTAAACTGTGCAGCGTATGTGAAACATTACCATATTCTTTAAGACCAAAAATAAAGCGCAAACAGGTATTTTGCGCTTTCTGTATGCGCTGGGTCTCAAACGAATCCAAACATGAGTTATATTATATAAATATCACTAGGAATATTGATTTTTACTTAACCTATATTATGAAATTTTGAATTTTTGTCTAAAGTTTTTAAAATGGTTTCAATTTTAAGTTAATTATAGTGGGAATATTAAATGAATCACTTATTATTCTTTGAGGAAAACATCATCTAAATATCTGAATGCAATAGCTCCTGTATGTGCAGTGGCTCCATCTTGCTGGAAATATTCATGGAATTACCTGATTTAGAAAAGAATTCAAAATTATTTGTATATATCATTATTTTTATTATCATACCATCCTCGTACCTTTCAGCATTAATAATTTTGTGAAAAAGTATAGGTCTTATAACGACACACCAATTCCAATTGGGCGTAAACTTATTTTAACAAGATCATGTGATCTTTCAATTAAACAAATTTTATAATTTCGTGAATTCATATAGCCAGACAGGAGAAACCAAGCTTAATCAATAAAGAATGTCTTATCTAAAATATCTAGTGCGATGGTCCTCTGACAGCGGTTGAATTGCTACTGATTCAGATTCATTTCCGTCGCGCGACTCCACGCCCCTTTTACTTTCATAGGGAGCAAACGTTGCAACTCTGTCCGTATATTTTAGCGGTTCACTTTACTACGAAGCTTACTAACGCGGTATATACACATTATTAATTACACTTACTTTGTTTAAAACAGTACGACATATCCGTACATAATCCAGCAAATTATTCACATTGCTTGTGATTTTAAAATGGCAAAAGTAGAGATTATCTACAGAATAATGTTCAAACAAAAGTGAATTTAACGTAGAAGTAGATACGAAAAAAGTGCCTAGAAACAATAACCAAGATAATGCTAATAAATGGCTTCTGGTATTGATGGAATCAAAACCGGCAAAACAATATGAGAAGAGAAAAGCATCTTGCTCCTGGCCATATTGACACTTAGCCGTAAAATTGTTATAAGGTCGGGCGAAACTACGCCCTTAGACCCTCTCGTTGATTGATGATCGGCGGTGTTCAATGGCCCCGCGATGACTCGGTCCCTTCTTGCAAATGTTCAACTTCCAAAGATTAAGTCTCCGGTTTTAGTTGTCCGCGTCCACGATGTGCTTGGGTTTCCTAACGGTTACCTTTGGCGTCTGGCTCGGATCCTGCTCGCGTGCGAATTGCAGTGTTGGGTTGGTGCAACCTTCCGCTCTGGCCCAAGTGGCGTGAGCAATCGAAGCGATCAGTTCCTTGATACTTGGCAGATCCATGTCCCTTCTGAGCGTTTAACCAGTCGCGTAAGGCGGCGCCTTTGTCATCATTCGGAGGGCTTTCGTCTGAATCTTCTCCAGAATCTGGATGTTCGTAGGCGCCGCAGCACACCAGACGACAGACCCGTTTATGATCTTGGGTCAAAAAGTACAAGTACAACCTTTTTTTCTGGCTCATGTCCCTGGAAAAACAGCAACTGAAATATTTTCTGGCGCCACCTAGTGCCAGTAGTTATAGTCATGCCGTCCGAGATAGTAGCGAAATGTTAACTCATTAATTATTAAAGTGCTTAAAAAGAATCCCTAATTAATTATATTATTAAAGAAATATATATATATTTTTTTTTAACAACAAAAAAAAGGAAAGTGTACTATTAATCAAAAAGTACAAGAGTGAAAAACAAAAAATTACAAAAGGTTAAACTGAGAATAATATACTTATGTTAATAACACATAGCTAAATTAATTATATAACAGAATAAAAAAAAAGGGGAAAGAAAGTTAATATGAATATTCCCTTAACTTAAACCTAAATCATTTAAAAGTGTTGATCATTTTAAAATAAAATGCCACGGTGATATCTCAAACCGTTCCCTTGAAAAAGTAACAGTAAGAACAGCAAAGAAGGCCATGTTAATTGCACATATCTCACACGTCGTTCGATTCTAATCGCCACAAGCATGTTCGATTTAACTTACCGCAAAAACAATGAAACAAAAATAATAATAACAGTAACAATAAAATTAATAATAATGTGTAGAACCGTGTAAGAATATCTAAGGTGTTAAAACGGAATATACCCGAGATAATGCTTGATGAAAAAATCTCGAAAATAAAGAACAAACAACAAAACAATCGATGAAATTATGCAGAAACAGTGTTTGTTTATTGTTAAATAAACGACATAAGTGCAAGCAATTGAACACTTATATTTTATCGGGTTATGGTTGAATAAAATTTAATTTTACGGACATTACGCTGGATTGTTTAAGGTCATATGCTTTTTTTTTTCGAATATTTATTCCTGAAAGCGTTGAAAAACAATTGGCGCATTGTAATTGCTATTATTAAAGAATTAAATAAAAGAAAGTAGCAAATATTAAAGAATTTTATATGCAGCGTGACCATTTATCGCGTGGGTGGAAGATAATTCTTTTCTTAAGTAATTTAGAAAAAGATGTCAAATGAAAAATATTGGCAGACAAATTCTAGATGTGATAAAATTATATTCAAGTATACAGAGCGTTCAGTTTCCATTGCGCATGACACGAGTTAGAATTTTTAAACGGAATATCCTGTAGATTATTACATTTTTGGATGTCTCCCTTCAAACAAAGCTCAATTTGTCAAGATAGAAATAAAAAATTAAAAAAAAAACAAGTGTAATATACGGCCATCGCCACTACAAAGTAACCTAGGCCTTCTCCAAGGAGCTGTACTCAGTCCACTACTACGAGGGTAAGTCAAATATTATCTACACTTTCGCCATAACAAGCTTTGAAGGTTACTGTAGTGGCGGCCGCTTGCGCATGCGTTGATTTGGCGCCTCTGTGGTCATGTGTGCGGAATTTAATCACGATCGCGTCATTTGTCTCCCAGCAACAACAATATAAGCATGTGAGCTCCGTTATTAGTTTGCGCCAAAGAGGAACAACGAGCCGTGATCCGATTTTTGTGGTCAGAGGCCGTGAAAGGTGCTCGACGACTACTTAGACAGGGGGGAATACCATAAATAGTGCGAGGCACAGTGATTTGTAGGCGAATAAGCTGAAACCAGCAATTCGAAACAAACGCCGTGGTCTGTTCTCAAAGAAAGTTTTGTTGTTGCAAGACAACGCCCGTCCGCACACGGCCCATAACATCATAGAAACTATCAACAGGTTGGGCTTTGAGACCCTGGAACACCCTCCCTACAGCCCTGATCTCGCTCCCTCAGATTTTCATCTCTTTGGACTGCTCAAGGAAGCTTTGAGAGGTCGTCGATTTGCCTCAGATACAGACGTTCCAGATGCGGTGGAAAAATGGTTTCACGACCAACCGAAAACCTTCTACCAGGAAGGCATACGGAAGCTTGTGGCTCGCTGGGCCAAATGCATTGCTAAAGGTGGAGACTATATCGAAAAATAATGTATCTGTTGTACACCTATCTTTGTTTAATACAGTTGTAGAACTAAAAGTGTACGTAATTTTTCACTTACCCTCGTATTTTCTTTATTCGTGGATGGTATTATCGATTTCGTCTGCGATTTCCATGTGGCATGCTGTGTTGATGATATAACTGTGCTTCATTCCAATAACGAAAAAGACAGCGAAGCCTAATGTAATTGTTAGACGAAATATGCACCTGGACCTGCGCCAATGGTTTTGACTTAAATATAGACAAAATTAAGCATTCCAACAAAATTTTCGTCTTTTGTCAATGAGAAACTAAGGTGCACTCGAATCCCAAAGAACTATCATAGAGGATGGCCCTGCTATCAGTGACCCCTCCGAAATGATGGCAGCCTTTGCTGTTTATTTCAAAAGCGTTTACACTCTATCTGATGGACAAGAGAGTGGGGATAACGGCATTTCGGAAAAAAACTCAAATTACGTGAATTATCTCAAAAATTAAGATAGCTAGCTTAATTTTAGAGATAATTAATATAGTTTAATATAATAGGGAATTTCTAATGAAAGTACAGGCATAAATTGAAGATGGTCATCCCAAAAAGGCAATAATATATGAGGTGTTATATTTAAGGAAGCAAACTTGTATCATGTGCGTTGATCACAATTTTATGTTATGCAAAACTTATCTCTCAATATTTCTTATTTGAAAACTTTTTCTCTAAATTGCTCCATGAAGGAATTGCTTCACCCCCATGTAGCGCAGTAAAAGCACACGCCGTATAGTTAGAGAAATTGCTGGCATTTTTAATGTAGGCTGAAAGGGGCTGACTATTTCTGTGCTTTTAGAAAGGATTTGCTTGCTAAAAGTAGTTTGAATTTCAAAGGAACAGTCTTTTGGGTCCAAAATTGTTATGGCCATTACCTTTCCGGTTGATCAAAATGATTTGGCCTCCTTGGGGAAAGACCTATTACATTGTTTCTACTGTCGAGATTCTTGCTTTGGTTCTGGAATAGGCAATGGAGTGGAATTTCACTTATGGCAATAAAATGATAAAAAACAAAAAAAAAACGCGGCATCTAATTGATTACTTAGACGTACACAATTCAAAATGCAAAAATTTCAATTATATTTGTTCATGTTCCTTAAATTGTTCTTTCATTTAGAACTATATTTCCCAAAGTGGTGTAGATGTAATAGGTCCCCAGGGGTGGATTTTGTGAGAACAAATTTTGAAGGTCAACGAGATTTAAATAGAGATACATCAGGTCATGATCAACATAGATTGTGTGTACAGTAATGTCCATTTCAGATGTCAGGACTTTCCTAGACCTTTTACTTGCGCCTCACATAGCAATGTTTGGTACGAGTAGGAATTGTACGAAAGCCTTGACATCTGAGATAGACATTGCTGTACATAATATTCATAAAAATGTTTATGTACATATATATCTGCTTTGTGATGTCCTACAGATGTTTATGTATAAGTTTTAAGTTTTTATACAAGAGAATAAAGACTCAAAACCGATAAAAAATGACAATTAATATTCAAATAATTATACCAAGATCAAGAAACAAAACAACAAAGTTTTCCTACAAGCGGCAACACAATGTTCTGCAGACAGGGGGTCTACGGAAAACTAATTCCGCAAGTGGTCTACGCGGCAAAGAAGATAGGGATTCTCTGATTTAGAGATATGCCATAAGAGATTATGCAAAGAACCCCGAAAAGTGAATAATAATTCCTTCATATAAATCTTAGTGAATTTCAAGAAGCAATACCGAAACCCTTGTGAGAGATTTTTACTTATTTTAATCTCAGAAAATACCCATTATCAATCTTATCCATCTCTAAATAACCACATTACGCAGTATACAATAGATCTCAGCAAACACGTATTTACATTCAAACAAAACAAATGACAGTAGCAATTTATTGCTGAAAACTTATTACCAAAGCTATTAAAAGCAGCAGTAAATTATCTCTTTCTGTCTACATAACACATGATATGTAGTATGTTCATTATTGGTATTAGCGTTGAATTTATGAAGACAATTCAATTTTCCCAGCTGGTAATGTGCAGATACAAATGTAGAATTAACAAATGAATCAGACAATATCTTGACGATTGTGTGTATGCTATACGTTAGCAGGATCTTGAAAGTTTATATCATTGTTTGAGGGATTAGGCTCCTTTATCTTTAATTATTGTTGTAATAGCGAAATATAAGCGACTATATCAGAAATTGTTGAAAAGGTCCTAAATGCTATGGTTCTAAAGAATCGTCCTTTGGAGACTTGTGATATAAGAACCCATCTAAACGATGCACGATATCTAGTTTGAATGGAGAGTTGGCCATGAAATACCTGGGGTTGATGTAAGTGCTGCGAGTGTTTAACTTTCCACTGGTAACATGGGGTGATGCATCACCCTAAAATGTTTTCAATAGGAAAGTAAATAATTTTTGAACCAAATTGATCAATAAAATAATTGCTCAAAATACTGTACTTGAAATAGAAATCTAGAAAAAAAAGGAAATATTGCAGAAAAGGGGAAGGAAATTATTTTTTAAAACATTGAAGATAAACCTTCTTTCTACGTTCAGAGCGAGAAGGTTTTTCACATTTTGTGCAGGTAGTTTTGATCTTATCTTTTTCTCTCGGGTACATATAACACTGTTTCAACAATTTGGCTTGGCACCTTGTGGTCTCAGTTTCTTCTGATGGCCGGTCTTTTCCAAGATATTGAGCTGTGTCTTTAGAGTGTTGGCGCGATAGACGCCGACGTTTCAGGTGTCGCTTGAAAAGCTTCTCATCTAGATTTCTCAGAAGATCTTTTCTTCTTATCTTCCCCGAGCGTTTTGCAATTTTATACAAAACAAATGCATTTATATCAGCAAGAGTGCCATAAAAGAAAGGAAAGGGCCAACATCGAGTGCACCGTGAGACGCTATACTTATGAGCCATCTTGACGAAGGTATCCACTCCACCCTCTGTAGAATTATAAAATTCTATAATCTCAGGTTTCTTGGTGATTTCACTTATATCTTTTTGATTGTTTGTAGTGGAGATCCAGATTACTGATTAGTTTTTCTTAGGTGTAAACGAGACAACCGACATTTTTCCATCAAATGCAAATGGAGAGGAATTGAATAATTTATTTTTGTTGGGTAGAAAGGTTAGAGGTTGATATGTTTTGTTTTTACGCAAGGTTCTGACCAAAATCAATTCAAGGTCCTTACACATTTCCTCGGCCAAGGACTAAGGTGAATCAGTTGTCGCAAGCAATATTTCTGTTTGTTCTTTACCCATCTAAGGGATCGCATCGATCTTTGTAAACCCGAAAAGTGGATTTTCCTCGATAACAGAAATTGCTCGTCAATGCTTAAGTATGTGTAAGAACTAAATCGTTTGCGACAATTTCTTATGAATGCTGATCACACAGAGCCAATGGATGAGGACTTGTCAAACCTATTCCGACTTTGCTTGTCATCAAATCTCAGACATACAGTCAAAAAGTTGAACATCATTTCACTCATTGCAAGCTTATACACGGATGATCCAAGCCACATTTCTTTTGCAGAAAAATCTTCATCTTTCTACATTCTAGCAAAGTGCAGTAATACAATAAAGGCTTTTGTTCTAATCTCATCTGTTCTCTTTATAAATTTTGATCAGTATAGTTTGTAGCTCTAGTCTCAATCTCCTTAAACGGATACTCTAAAACTGTGGCACTGGAACACTGAAACAGTCTTGCTGCTGATGATGATAGCTTGGCTATCGAAACGTGCGTCCAGTACGAATTAAGTGTTGTGGTAAGGGTTTTAGTGAACTGTTTCACTCAATCTCCTTATTCATAATTTCCAAGGAAATATCTTGACCATTTTTCGCTTTAGGTATTTTCGCTAGATTACGAGTTTATGTTCTAGTACGTTTAGCTGGGGTTACTGACCATAAGTGACCATTTTTACTTTTGGTCGTATCCGAAGCAGATGATAAATCTTCTTCACCGTCTGTAGATTCACATTCTATAACGTCCTCTACTTCACTTACTATTTCTTCTAAATTTTCTTCATCACTTGATGAATTATCACCAAAAAGTTTATTTTCCCCCATCCCCTGTCCACCTCCTTACAATATCAGCAAAATTTGAATCATATTACTAGATTCCATGATAATTAAAAACTTTTACGCAAATTCAGTGGTAAGAGGGGTGACTTGTCGCAAGCAGATGCAAGGGAAAGTGGCACCAATCAAAGGGTATTGACGCAACTGAGGATTAGCAGAGAGCTGGTGGCGTTATCTATCTGTCTAGCTTACAAAAATAATGCAATTTTCTCTGACCTGGGTGACGCATCACCCTTGCTACCAGCGAAAGCTTAACATTAATTTAAACGTTTTCTCCAAAGAAGGTTATTTTATGTACACGAAAGGAAATGGCTTCCAATTTTTGTAGAATTCAAAAGGTCTTCTAGTGATTAATTATCTACCAGGAAATCTTTATAGATGAATACAATGCTGGTTTCTTTCGACAATTTAAAATAAGAAGTTAATGGGGAAACTTAGAAGAATTTGAACTATTATTGGTTTAAATATATCATAGAAATACAGGGCTGTATTGTAAAATTCCATTCTTTTTTCACCCCATGAACATTCCAGCCTATCCTCATGCAAACACAAAACAAATAGAACTAACAAATGAATCAGACCATACATGATGACAATTATATTCTACGAATCTGGTATAACGTTATAGTAATTTTTTTTCCTTTGCATCTGTTCCAGGTCGGTGCGAACCAGCCGCAGGAATGCTGATATCTTGCGCAGGCTGTGATAAACCAATCCTGGATAAGTTTCTGCTGAATGTTCTGGAGCGGACGTGGCACGCGGACTGCGTTAGGTGCTTCGATTGCCACGCCCCGCTGACAGACAAGTGCTTCTCGCGCGAAGGGAAGCTCTTCTGTAGGAGTGATTTTTTTAGGTAAGTTGTTGGTAGACTCTGGATTTATGTCTTAATGATAGATTGTTCAGGGTCTTACTAGAAGGACAGAATGTACTCGTGGTCCTATAATTTTCAGGCTCAATTTTAAAGCACTTCCAGTCTTGCTGTCAGGTCCAGTTAGACGTGCAATGAAAGAGCTCATTTTTGTCTATTAGCGCAGCTGAGAATATCTAGGTTGTTGCATTTGGTTTTATTCAGTTATGGCGGAACTTCTCAACTCGCGTATCACAATTTTTTCAAAAGAATTCCATTCTTTAGGAACAGATCATTCCTGGAGCAAATCCCTATTTCGGGATGTTTATTGAAGTGTATGGGAAGAGTGAAAAAAGTATGTAGAAAAATGTTATCGTGCTTTGGGGCATAAACAAGAATATCTTGCTAGAAGCATCGGGTGTGAATCCACCCGGCAGGATCAAATCCTATGTACAATTGTCCTTCTGGAAGTATCTTCCGGAAGAATAAAGCGTTGTACAATCTATCATTAAAGATATAACAACTAAGCTTCGTTATTCTGATATTGAAGCCAATTACCTATATGTTAGAAAGTATTTGCAATGAAATGTGTTATAAATGTAAATGTAAATAATCTTTGAACGCTTTGATGTCTTATTTCGATTTCTTATTACCAACACATCGAGAAAAGGAATCGCTATTTATTCCCCCTTCATGATAAAATTTAATGGAAAAAGATTCTGAAAAAAATTGCTTCAACTTTGAAGGCATCCCAAATATGTATATCTAATCCTAATAACAACGCTTATCGACAAAACTATTTCTTAAATTACCAACAATTGAGATTTGTGGATGCTATTGCTTCGAGAAGAAACCGCAACAGCTAGGTGTGGTCGCTGAGAATTTTCGCACCATCGATGATAGTCGTAGAAACCACAAAAATCTTCTTCTTGTTGTTTGATAAGCACAGAACTCACCGGAGATTAGGAGTGACGCTTGCGGTTTTCGACATTGGGAATCGTATCACGTCGTAATTTTTCTGGACAAAATGCTCATAGATGGCGCTGTTGTAGATGTTGAAATTGGATCGAGAGGAATTATTGATTTTATATGGGAATAAATATATCCTCTCAGAGAATACTAAAATTAAGTTAGTCTTGAAAAAGAGAAGTGTATTGATAAGAATAAATTTAATAATGAATTGCTATTAAGAAAAAAAAGTAGTACAACACCATGGCAATCACTAAAATTTAATTTTTATCTGTTTGAACAGAAAGATGACTTTCGATGTATACATATTGCGACCAAGATCGTAAAAATATTACTTTTTTCACGGGAAACGTTTCTAAGAATAGCAGAACCGTCTAGCCGACCATAAAATAAAACTGCACCACCGCAGAAACACACCGCATTTATCTGCACAAATAAAATACTACGGTGTTGGTATGGATAGTCGGCTAATACGTAAGCAAAACTATAGATGGAGTTGTTACTTTGTCATAATGTGGAAACTGACTTTATGGTGGTGCGGTTTGTTTGCCCATTTTTGATGCGCATATTTTTCTGTGCTTATTAATGTCTACACTTTCTTCATTGGCTCTATATAGCTATAGGAAGAGACTTACTAAAATATGCTATTTTTGAGGAGAGCTTATGAAGTTCTAAGTCTTGTAAGTCTATACTCTCTCCCCAGCGATGTTCTTATCTCTTTAATCGATCTTGATCTTGCGGAACATTGTCTCTGAATATTCTGAACAGTTTCATCTGCTTCAAATTTCAAATTCATCTTATGATGAGTGGATCAGCGTAAAATTCTCTTCGGAATCGTTTTTCGGCTCCTTTGATGCGCATATTTTTCTGTGCTTATTAATGTCTACACTTTCTTCATTGGCTCTATATAGCTATAGGAAGAGACTTACTAAAATATGCTATTTTTGAGGAGAGCTTATGAAGTTCTAAGTCTTGTAAGTCTATACTCTTCCCCCAGTGATGTTCTTATCTCTTTAATCGATCTTGATCTTGCGGAACATTGTCTCTGAATATTCTGAACACAGTTTCATCTGCTTCAAATTTCAAATTCATCTTATGATGAGTGGATCAGCGTAAAATTCTCTTCGGAATCGTTTTTCGGCTCCTTTGATGCGCATATTTTTCTGTGCTTATTAATGTCTACACTTTCTTCATTGGCTCTATATAGCTATAGGAAGAGACTTACTGAAATATGCTATTTTTGAGGAGAGCTTATGAAGTTCTAAGTCTTGTAAGTCTATACTCTTCCCCCAGTGATGTTCTTATCTCTTTAATCGATCTTGATCTTGCGGAACATTGTCTCTGAATATTCTGAACAGTTTCATCTGCTTCAAATTTCAAATTCATCTTATGATGAGTGGATCAGCGTAAAATTCTCTTCGGAATCGTTTTTCGACTCCTACCACGTTTTAGCACTTCCAGTAGCATTTTACCCCAAACTTTCTTTCTTCAAAACTCGGATTGGGCTATTATTTCTCAATCATAATATTTGCAACAAAAATAAAATTCAGCGTTTTACCATCACCTAATAAAGTATGGTAAACTGTTTTTGCGTATCTCGATCAGTTGTAGCACTGGCAATGTAGTTCCTCAGCGATCAGTTTTACGTGTATTCAAAACAGAAAAATAACGCCCTATCAAAATGGAACTACTGCAAGAACTCAATGAAGATGACCCTGATCGTCGAATGCAGTTTTGTGATATAATGCAAGATTTATGTAACCGTGATCCATGCTTGATTCTCCAAATTCTCTTTTCGGATGAAGCCTGATTTTGCCTAAATGGAACAGTAAATCGATAAAATTGCACGTGCTGGAGTAGAGAGAATCCTCTCTGTAAAATTAATGTGTGGTGGGAGACAGTTGACAATAGACTCATTGGTTCTTTCTTCTTTGACGAAACTCTCAGGGGGCAGTGATATCTGGATTTTTTGAGGGATGCATTTGTGTCTGCTTTTGCAGATATTTTTCCAAATGAAGATCATCCTGATTTACTAAATGGCGATATTTGGCTTCAGCAAGTTGGTGCACCTCTACACCTTATACGTCGTGTTCGCCAATTTTAAAACAACTGCTTTCCTGGGAGCTGGGTCAGTAGACGAGGACTAATAGAGTGGCGCTCCAGGTTCCCAGATCTTACGTCCCTTAATTTCTTTTTATGGTGGTATTTAAAATCAAAAATCTATGTTGATGGACCACAAATTCTAGAAGATTTGAAAAATTAGTTATGGAATGAGTCGAATTCAAACTAGAGTAGATTTTCTTATTGTCAAGTGAAAGGTGGATGGCATTTCGAACATCTGATTTAAAGGAAACAATCATTTCATCAAATATTCGCAAATGCATATTTTGTGTACGAGCGTTTTAGAAAATCAGGTCATTAATATAGCTATTATGTTCACAAACTTTCCAAAATACTTAGTCCCTATGTTTAAATTAGGTAAATATGGTGCAGGGTATATTAACCTTACATCTCGAGTTATTAAAATTAAATGAGATCGTAGACAAGCGAGTCTAAGCCGAAAACAAAACCAAAAAACGAAACATCGAAAAACCATATAAGCCTTTATTCAATATGAAGTTCACATCAGGTATCACAAAACAACGACTTTCAACGACCAAAACAGTTGAAGAAACCGCAAAGGCGCGGATCATTTTTCTAGAAATTTATGTCGAAATAAAAAGAAAATATCAACTCGGTTACAAAAGAGACCTATTCGGCTTTCAAAAGATGTTTCACGTATAAGAGTTGGTAGTAGCGGTGGTAGGCACAAGTCACTTAAAACCTCTCCTGGAATAGTTAATTCGCCACAGTTACGGCGCATTACTCGCAACAACAGCTCGAATCCGACCAACGTTAACATCGTATCGCGTCGTCTTGCTGGATCTAGTTACCGTCGTTAAGTCATTTTCAAAAGGGAGCATGTGGAATTCGCTTGGTGCCTTTTTAATGTTGGTGGTGATACTTTGCATTGTACAGTTTCTTCTTTTTTATTCTTTTTGGGCTCGTTTTGTTCTTATTTTGATTTCCTAACAAAGGGTAACAGCTTAGTAAAGGACCAAGAAAGATTATTATTGATATATTAACAATATGCGTGTAATGGATTGAATGCTAAATGAATTGCCATGAACAAATGCAAGCAAATAAGTGTTTTTATAGCTGGAAACATTGCTCGGCAATTGAAGAGTCCTAGGAGGGATCTAATACTATTATTATTTAAATATTTGTGCAAGGTTTCTTTGTGAGGGTAGCGTTTTAAGCTTTTGCAGACGACCACTAGCTGGTATTATTGCGATTTGACTTTACTATTTTGGTTGGTTATCTAATTTACAATAGTCACAATAGTAAAAGAATGGATCATCAATGTCTGCATAAAGTCCTTGTGACCAGCCCCCACAAGTTTCACATTGGATCCAGTTTTCTTCATAACATTCACCACAAACAATACATTCTACATTTGTGCTATTTTTAGTTGATGTACCTGGTATAGGATTGTCATGATCGGTCACCTTTCCGTCTCTTACTTCTATTTTAGGTCTTGGTTCCAAATTCCTTTTTCACCTTGTTTTTAGTTTCCGTCAACTTCACTTGTACCTTCGCAAATTTGATTTGTTTCCTTACTTGCTTTGCAACTTCCTTCTTATGTTCTACATTCCTCTTTTCAATTAACATATTTTTGATTGGTGTTGATGTTAAAATTTCACTCTTCTCTGCCTTCTTCTTTCGACTTGTCAACCGCTTTTCACTGCAAGAGGGCAAGGGAGACATCTTTTTCAAAGCGCTTGCAATATCATGTTGTCTGATTTTAGTACATCTAGGTGAATTCATGTCGACTGGTACTATTGAGTTATTTGAATCAAAATCTGGAAGTAAAGGAACAGCTACTGAATTGCCTTCATGACTTGAGGGTGGTGAATATATTGTGTTTGAAGAAGTTACAGCGTATCCTATAGAAATCCCAGAATCTAATATGGTAGCAGTAGATGGTCACTTATTCTACCGGCTCAGCTTTAATTTCAACTCATGTTTCTCGTTGGCCAATTACTATTATCTTGATTGTATCCGTGTTTATGGTTAGGTCTTGGTTCTTGAGGGCTTGTACCTAGATGTAGAGGTTTTCCTCTAGGTTATTTTCGGAGTTGGCAAATAGAACAATATCGTCATAGCTCTCCAAAAACATTGATTGCAGCCTGTGATACCCCGCTATAAATTTCTCCAACGAACCTGTTTAACTTTTAAATATGAAACAAGTTTATGGCATCGCCACGTTAGTAGATCTTTACGAGAAAATTCAGCAAAATAGGATTTTCCGATTCACAATGATCAAAATAAAAATTTTGCTGTTCTAAAGATCTAGGAGTGTATTACTCAGATAAGGTAGAATCAAAAGCTTTATGATGACAGTACAAGTAAGGTTTTGAAACATTTTGACAATAAACTCTACGAAATAATAACATTCTCTTTTATTTCATAAATTTGATCAAATTCAGATTCACCTTTTTTTTTTGAACATCCACTGCGGAACTCTGAATATTTCTTTCTTTGAAAACTTTTCCTCTAAATTCCTCAGGAAAGGAATTATCTTCCTATTCGAGCACTAGCTCAATATTAAAATTACCCAAGATTATGCTTTTCTTTTTTCGTTGTAAATGTAATTTCTTCTAACATTTATTTTTACATTTGCTATATTCTTTGAACCTTAAGGATTCAAAATATTGTTCCGGTGGCTTCCATAAAAGCAATACGCGCAGTTCCATCGCCCTCCTTGACTTCCAGCTGCAGGGGCGGGTCCTGTTATTTTAAAACCGGTCGATAGACCATTTAGGAGCGTCGCTCTTCAAGAGATGCCAACTTTGGGGGAACTTCGCGTATCTACACACTTCGGGGAATCGAACAGTCAATACGACAGGGAAGAAAGTTTGGCGTTAGTCCTCGATAAGGATAACTTAGAATAGATTGTAAAAGAATTTCATAAGGCTGTGATAGAATGTGTATTTTTAATTAATTGAATGAACATGTTTGTTGAATGTATGTATGTGACATACTCCTTAGGTCTTTGATTTTTCAAATTCCGAACGTAAATCCTTTAGAAGTAGTTAGAGAGAAGCTGTATACTCACTGCTTTTGCTAAGCAAAAATTTCATTACTTTCGATTCAAATCTTTGTTACCTAGTACTGTGGCAACTGAGATAGTTACAGAGTCAAATACGGATGCATTGGGTGTTGATGAGTTCTTTACAAGTGAGAAGGTACAACCGTTAACTCTATCTCTTTGGAGGCTAGAGCGTCTCAAACGTAAGAGGGTTTTTGAAGTTTTAAAATGTATTAGCTACCAAACCAAGAAGGATGGTGGAATTTTTGATTATGTTGATGTTTTACGTTGTTATAAATGTGGTGTTTCCTAATGGTCATAACTAGGCGGGGCATAGAGAGTTTTGCGACAGGTTAGAAGTGAGGTTGCCGCGCTCACGACGCGACGTATGTATGCAGATGAATCGATACGAGTTACCTCAGCGAATCAAAATATTGATTCATTGCAACAGTTTCTCATCATCATTATAGAGATAAATATATGTATGTAAGCATATCTAACGTACGCAAGGAAAATAAACGACCGTTGGCTAAAGGGTGTGCCACCTCGAACCCAATCTAATCTTACATGTAAAGTCCATGCTTTACATCTTGTAGCACAAACTATTTGAGAATATTACCCGGACGTGGATGCATTAATAGAAAATACAAAAGAAGTGTTTCTCAAATCTCCCAAACGGATTCGGGTATTTCACAGGCTTTGTCCCGATATGCGCGAACCACCACAGCCGATTCTTACGCGTTGGGGAACATGGTTCCAAGCGGCTTTTTATTATTCTGAACATTTCCAAGAAGTAAAATCGTGATTTTACAATTCGACCCTGACGAAGCTACAGCTATTAAGGAGAGCCAGAAAGGATTTCTAGATACTCCTGTTGAAACAAGAGGACTTAATCCCTTAGATTACCTGGCGGCGTCTCTGAGTCCCTTCCAGTGGTGTGTGGAGTTCCCCAGGGCTCTATATTAGGCCCTTTTCTTTTCATTATTTATACCATCTTCTTGCCAACGTCGGTGAAAACCTGTAAGGTCTTTATGTATGCTGACGACATTGAGCTTTATCATACATTCAGCCTTTCTAATAAAAAGCTCGATATTTCAGCTGATTTGAACAACAGCTTTAAGTTAGCCCAACAACATTCGTTGATCTCGAAGCCTTTAAAATTCACCGTTCAGGTTTTCTCTGACAAAAACAGTTACCGCTTACTTTGTAACACCACCAAGCTTTCTATGAATGGTGTCCTGCTGCCCGTAGAAAAATTACAAAATACTGGGTTGTCGTTAGGAGAATCAGTGCAAATCATGAACGAAGTTAATACATTGCTACACGGCATAAACGACGCAAGAGGACGGTAGCGTTATAGCAAAGTTTGACAGTGTTAAAAAGAAATTCCGATCATACGACATTAAGACAAATGTGTGGTGGTGCACCTGCAGATTCATTAACTAACTCTAAGAATTATTTTAATTATGCCTGTGTTACTTCCGTAGATGGTGAGCGGTCTTTCTCGAAATATAAGAATATTTTTTCAACACAGCGAACAATCTTCACCGAGACACCGAGAAAGACGTTTCATATATTTTGCACCTTGTTAAAATCAGGTTCTTCTGAATTATGGAAAATTCACCAAACAATATGAGTCCACAAAATTTTTGGGTAGGTACCTACATAGAAAATAGTCTAAACTGAAAGACTCCCACAAGACACCTGCTGATTTTGCTGAAATAACTAGAAGACCATTATGGAAAGTCCTATAGAACTAGATGATATTTATAGGCGATCTATTTTTTTAATTACAAACGTAATATCCCAAATTGCTTCTTACTACTATTCCACGATATCGCGAAAAATATTCTAACCCAAAATTACAGAACATTACCGCACAATCCAGCAATCTATAGCGTTATTTTTCGGAGTCGGCTGCGGTATAACGTCCGCGCGAACTTAATTTAGAGAAAGTGCACGGCGTAGCAGCGTCTACTGGCAATTATTTTATCAAAACCAGTCAATCTACCACATTCAATGTAACTATTATTTACATATGTATACTACGTACGTCCATAGACCTTATGTTGGAAACACACTCTGTCATATGGGTAATTACAGTGTGTGCACTGGTTTTCTTAGTTGGTACCTTGGTAAATCTGAGCAAATTACATAGGATTGGTAATGATATGGTGGCAATCACGACGGCAAAATTTGATTTTCTCTAAATGGTAGGGGATTAATGTATGTACAGGTTGTATTTATACGATTTGTACATTATGTTTGCCTAATTGGTGCGTTGCCTCAGGTAGAAATTCAGAGTTAATTCATCTAAAACACTTTTTTAAATCTTTCTGGTGTTTCTTTGTATTCATCAATTTCTGGTGTTAAAAAAAAAGTATTAATATAGCGCATTCAGAAGTGATGCATTTGTTATCCTTGTGGTTGTTATCCTTCTTATTGCTTAACAATCTCTTCTTATTGCTTAACATTCAGTGACAGTATCCTGCGTGTTACATTTACGAGATCATTCAAAACATTAAGTTGAAAGCTTCTTATTTCAAACAATACAAACGATTTAAAAATCCTAATACATTAAACCGGTACAAATATTTACGAACGCTACTAAAAATTGTTACGGTTAAAAAAAAAAGGGAAAAAAAGAATTAATTAAAGTATAGTGCTCAGTTTTGCTATTTAAACGTAGTGTTAGAAGAAGAGGAGTCAAGGAGTGTAATAATACAACGTTTAAAATTATTTTTTTTTACGGCTGAAGTCGTGAACCTCCTTGACGACGACCTGGTATTTGAATTCTTGGGTAAGAATTCCGATGTTCATAGGACGCCACTGAATGTTTTGTTTAACTTAGTCGTCTCGCTGGTGGTCGATATTTCCGTCGGAAACCAGTTTTCGAGGGAAAGGAAGAAAGGAGTGTACAAAAGAAATTCAAAACATGTAGCAAAATAAATTAGCAAATATTTGAACAAACTGTATATTGAATGAAAGAGCATTATTAAAAAGTGCTATCATTCTCAATTTACGGTCCTTCGAAGCAATCAATCAAACATAGCAACATTCACGCAACACAGAGGTTATGATCATCAACTGTTGCCATAAAAATTCAACACTCTTTCACTTGAGGTTAGACGTCAACAACATCTTATCAAATTTGTTTACAATTTGGTTCACAACAAAATTGACTCCCCACGCCTATTGGCACAGCTTCAATTTCTTGTTCCCCGATCTGCCGCCAGACATACTCCCATCTTTTATACACCATATGCTCGTCTAAATGAATCGCTAAATTCTTCAGTGGTATCTCTAGTCCACTTATTGTTAGTCAAATACTTGCATTAGCATCTGTTTTGGCTACGTGTTGTTTTCCTGAGAAACTATTTTTTTTTATTATTATTATATTACTCTTCTTCTTCTTCTTCTTCTTCTTCTTATTATTATTATTATTATTATTGTATAGAATATGCATTATTTTGTAATGTATCGTGTGCTTGTCGTCTTGTACTTTGTAATGTTTTTTTTTGTTGTCCTTTATATGGATATGGAATTCTGTTGGACAATAAAGTTTATTATTATTATTATTATTATTATTATTATTATTATTATTATTGTTATTATTGTTATTATTATTATTATTATTATTATTATTATTATTATTATTATTATTATTATTATTATTATTATTATTATTGTATAACAACAGTAAATTATAATACGGATATTTGTAGATAGATCTTCTACTTTCTTATCTATCGAAATCCATTATTTTAACTTTCAAATGCAAGGGGTGAATCGCTCCCGAAAGCCAACCACCATCAATGCCATTGCACTTCCTATGCAAGCGTTCGAGTTATCTACGGCCAACCCTCCTACAACAACCGCTTTACCCTCCGCACGAGCTAGTGAATGAGGATTATTCTAAACTGCTATCAAAAGGCTAAAGATCTCCCCCACGAACGCTAACCAATTACCATAAATAAACCAGCAACGTGCACTTATCTACGCGAACAGACCGCTTATAAAAAGCATTTTATCTAATTTCGAAACGACCCGTAGTGGTATAGTATGAAGGCTGGTGGCATGGAAGCATTTTAGTTAATTTTGATGGGATTCTGCTGGTATTTAATGTTGTAATATTAAAAGATGCAATGTGATGATCTTTTTTGAAATAGTAGATTTGTTCCCGTAAAAGAACTTTTATTTTCAAAGAATTTGGAACTGTTTTGCATACAGACATTTTTGCCCATTGTCTTTAAATTTCATATGACACCCATTTTTGAAAAACTTGAACTATAATAACGCAGCAACAATTAGGTATGCTTTGACAAATGTTTATGGATGTTTTAAGTGTACATCCTTATGAGTATAAGCGATAATAATTAAAGAGCAATATACTCAGTGTTAATATGGTTTCTAATAAGGAATTTGATGAAGTTGGAAACTTGGAACAACCACCTCCTACACAAGTTGGCATAAATATTTAATTTTTATTTACTTCTACAAAAGAAAAACAATACCGTCGGCGTTAGCTTGTTGATCGTAAAAACGTCGTTGAATAGATTTATGTACCGTCCGCGGAGGGCGTTTTGGGAACTCAAAGCGCTGGGAAAGGATATGTCTACAAAACAGTGATTTTGTTTCGTTCTTTTCTGCTGACATCGACTGCTTCTTTTATTTAGTGTATACAGCGTGTTCAGTGCGATATCTCGGGAACGAATGCAAGTTTTAAAGTTCTGAAAACTTTGTTATAAATGTCCGTTAGGAGCACATATTTTGTGGTTAAATTTTTTTAAATTAATTGCATCATCGTTAGGTGGCGCTACTTAACTCCGTTTTTTTTTAATAGAATATTCTACATTTTTTTTCGATTTTTAGAATTTGTAACACATTTATGATAATTCTCCTAATAACTGCTACCAACCTATCTGGTTTACTTGTCCATAAAAAAAAAGGAGAAAGTTATAGCTACACGCGAAGAAATGTTTACTTGCATCAAGACTGTCCGCCTCAATTAAAGATAATTATCGTTTCAATTATCCACAATACAATTACTGTTTTAAATCAAAAGAAATATATTCTTAGCTCTCTTTTCTCCGCTTAAGAGAAGTATGTACTTGTAATGAAATAATTGTATTTCTTTGTCTAAGACTTTGTTAACTGGATTCAAGAAAATCTTGCAGAAAATTTGAAGAGAGTGATTCATAGTATAAGTAAATGGCGGTTATAACACAAAACAATATTTTAAGGATAGTTTTATTAATTCCAGAAAGCGTTTAGATATTGTTCATAAATTAATAGTTTCATTTTCATAAAATAATGCATTTATTTACTTAGAATTCTTGAAATGCCTATTATTTATATGCACGTAAATTAAATAAAAAAAGTATCCAAAATAACAAGAGGATAGAACAACTTTCCCCCGTAAATTTAATAATTTAATAAATAGTGAATCCTTCATTCAGGGTGCTAGCCTGCTCGTCGGCGAGGGAGTGGTTCGATACTACTCACCAGCTGAAGTAACGGATAATTTTCAAGGCGCCACCCGCGCGTGAATTAACGCTGTCAGGTGATTGATGTAAACAGGAACCCACCACAATGGTAATAAAAAAATAAAAATAAATTTGTGGGGGGAGGGTCACAAATTAACGCATGAGAAAATTCATTTAATAACAAAGAAAAGGTTGTGACAGTTGTATGTATCGGTAAAATTTGTATTAGTTAAACAAACAAAATTAATAATAATTTTTAACAAATTAAGTGGTACGGTGTTACCGAATACAATGGCCAACGCTTCGATTTACAATGAATCATTATGAAAGTAAACATTGTATATTTACAAAGCAAACTGGTTCAAAAGACCAGGTTGAAATGAATGAGCACAAATAGTTATAAAATTATTACCATAAGTTAGATTTACACAAAATTAAGTAGCAAGGGGAAATTCTTAAATGACGAAAGATCAATACACGTTTGTTTTACTTAAAATTCAAGGTTAATATGTATGACAAGTAAAAGTTTTAACTCAAATAATTTGTTTTTAATTGAAACTGAATACGTTAAAAAGAACTGGAATCGTTTAAGCTATTAAACTATGAAATGTAAGAACGATATGAACAGGCTTGAATTAAATAAACTACTAAATTATGATTCACCCAAGCAAATAATATAAAAGAAACTTAGCAAAAAACACTTAGCTGTTCCACGAAAGGTGCTGACTGATCAAAGGTAGCGGTGCCTGCTCCTAAATTCTCTTCAGCTCGAAGAAATTATTAATTCCAGAAAGGCAAGGTCAAAAAGATAAGGCCACGCGTAGATCCGAGATAGGTGATTCCAAAAGAAAGGTAATAATCTAAAAATGTTAGGTCAAAAATCAGATATATCCATAACCAAAATTCCTAAAATGAGGTACTAAAATAGTGTACCCAAGAATAGAAAACCGTTAAAACGGTAAGATGGGTACAAATAAAAATCTTGACCTTACATGGCAAATCAAAGATGGATGTTAGAGACGTTGTATCCAAGTCCTGACTAGCAGCAATCCGTAGACATCCTCTCAAATATTTCCAATCCAATAATCGAGACCAAATGAAGGCAACGGAAAATACAGGTAAGTTTCCAAAATATCCACTCAACGTGATTAATTCCAAATATTACAAAATAGGAATCACTACCGTATACGAACGTCTCAACAATCAAGCCACAAGTGATAAAATTTAACGACAAAAGGTCGGAAATACAGTGGAAAATATAATTCTACCCCATTCGGAAATACGTCATAGAGCTGCGTGGATCAAATACTAACTACTAAGTTATGATAACGGACGATGCTAAACTGATAATTTAAAATCGAACAATACGTTAATAAGATTGAATGAATATAGATCAACAATTAAAGAAAAATCGAGCATAACAAGAGCCGGTAGGAGTAAAATGATCAAAAACAATAGAATTTACAGAACTCACTTAAGATCTCTCAGTTTCGTGTAACATAACCAAATCAGCTGATCGATGCATAACCCCTTACTCGATGTAATCGAATGTAAACAGAAACACTTCCAATTGAAGTAGTAAATAATAATCAAGGAAAGACACAAAGGGTTATTAAGACAAGGAATAAGGGAAGTATACACCCTCAGGAAAATAAATGACTAATTTTAACTGTAAGTTTTAGCTGTAAGAAAATTAACATTAATACTAAGAGCAGATCCAATGAAGTGTGCGATACCCAAAGTAGCAGAAAGAATAACAAAAGAGTAAATAACTAAAAAGAAATACTATAAGTAAATAAAATCTGTTGTCGGAGATTTTCTTGGAATATCGTAATAAACTAAAATGTCAAAACCTAATTGGGGCAATTTGTGCGATCTCAGCAAAATAAGTACGCACATACACTGTGCTTCAAAAAAAAAGGAACACCTTATGTGTTTAAAACCGTACGACATATCCATACATAATTGCTTGTGATTGTAAAAAGGCTAAGGTAGAGGTTATCTATAGAATCATGTTCAAGCAAAAGTGAATGTAGAAATACACATGAAAAAAGTGTTTAGAAACAATAACCAAAATAATGTTAATATAAATAGCTCATGGTATTTATGGAATCACTCCCGGCAAAAATAATGTGAGAAGAGAAAAGCACTAACGCATTTTGCTCCTGCCCACATTGTTGTTCATCTCTCAGTTTATGCTATTAATCTTCAAAAACAGCACTGAAATATTTCCTGGCGCCACCTATTGCCAAGAGATATAGTCATGCAATGAGAAAATATTTATTTAATCCACATAAAATTTCAAGAAAATTATTTGCTTATACATTTTTATAATCTTGAAATCAAAATATTTTCTTGAATAAAGACTGATTTTTGCAAGAATATGCAAGAAACCATTTCTCTAAATATTTACAATTTCTAACATTAATGAATATGTCATCATTCTTGGGTTTGGGTATTTATCTATACACAATTGCGGATTTTAGGTTATTTTGTAATCACTACAAATACGAACCTGTCCAGGAACTAAAAGTGTAGCCAATTCACTAAACGTAACCGGAGATAAAACTTTAAGTTCTATTAATTTGTCTAATTCTGCTTCAATTTTATTGTTTAATGCAAATGGGACATGTCTAGCTTTACAATATTTAGGCTCCAAAAATCAAATAACTAGTAGGGTATTCCATTAAAAAGGGCGGTGTCGAATTTAATCTAAAAGATTTTTATCACAAAACATGTGCCCCTACTGCAACTCCATAACAAAGTTTTCCGAATTTTCAAATCTCGAGATATCGCGCTGTCCCATTCCTCGTTGAAGATTTGTTTGCTAGTGCTGTATAAGTACATGCATACGGAAGTGATTCTTATTGAAAACCTCATAAGAATCTGCGTGCTTAAATAAAAAAGTGCAGATGTTTTATCCCCACACCTTTTTCCATCCATATATTTAGCAAATATGTTCAGAAAACATCATCGTTTCTGCTTTTAAACCCAACAATTTCCAATTCCCTGCTTTCGCCTTTAAACACTAAACAATTGAATGAGTTATTTATGTAGATTTACGCAATAGATCTCTTTTTTTTTGTGTGTGCGGCGGACGCCGAACATACCACGCAGCATTTGAAAACGCGTAATTTAAACGATCGTTTTGCCGGCGCTGCTTCGACGTAATTTACAGAAGATTTATGGCGCTAATGAGATGATAAAATAAATTAAACTTGATATTAATTTTCAACGGAGACGATCAAAGTGAAAAAAAAACATAATTTACAGCTGAATAAATATCACACGATAAGACTTTGTGTCCATGACGAGTATTGGATTGAAAGCAAACAAAACAGCTGGTTGGTTGAAATAAATATCCTTTTAATAACCTTGTCATACCATAGAGAAAACACGGGAATAAAAAAAAACTAAAAAAAAAACTATGCGATAGCAGTAATATTAACGGGGGTTAGGTTAAAACGGTAGCCTTTTCCTAAACATCTTAAAACTTTCAAATACTAAAGGGATTAGGGTAGAGGAACACTTTGGTAAAACTCGGTCAGGTTATCGGATCAAAAACAATAAATTTTAAATAAATTGGACGCTTATCTCTATTCCGTCCTGTTGATATGTCAATTTCTCATTTGCCTTATCAAAATTATTGAGGTACAAAATTCCGTTCGGACTTTTATCGGGTTTGGGCGAAATGTTTAACCTGCATCGTGCTCTATATCCCTTCTTTTTTCTTCAACTTGGAATTAATCAATTTTAGATAACGTTGATTGAGATTTGTTATATTTAAATTTCGCAAAACAATTCAAAAGGAGATACAACGGCTGTATTGAGAAATGAAGCAATTTTTTTTAGATTCTGAGATTAAATTAAAGGAAATTGTTTTAGGGATGCGTGAGATATCAAAATTCATATACGGAGATGTAATTTTATCTTCAGCGAAAGTTTTCAAATAATATGAAGTTTTCAAGACAGCTATTGAAGCCATTGAAGATGTAGTCCATATTTATCGATTATTTGCAATGACAACTATAGTGTATTAATAAGAAATTTTAACAAGTGCAAATTTATCACACCTCCTCAACACACTCAATTTGTCACAGCTCTCTGTGCCCGGCCTAATTATAATCAGCATTAGCATTAGCATAGCGATTAAAATGGTTAACAAGGCTTTTGTGCCAAGTATAAAAATGCCTGTTTCCTATGTATTTTTGCACGCTGAATTCAAATTCACTTTCAAAATTACTGCATCACCCACAGTTTTTGAGTTCCAGTATATCCACGTTGCATAATACTGTGTGCTTTACAATAAAATGCCGATAAATATGCCGGTGATATTTAGGCATTTGAAATAAAAGTATTCTTACGTCATTCGGAACAGGCAGAACAGGTCTCGACAAGCTGGTCGGGAACAACATAAGATCTTTGGCCGGGAGCGCGGTTACAGTAAATTGATCGGTTAGAGAACATTGCAGCTCCGCATTTGCCTTGTTCTAACCCTTGAGAAAGCGTGCTGTTGTGTTTAAAATGTTGTATTGATATCCTAAGTGCCTCTGAAATGCCGAGAAATTGTAAAAATAATTCAAATTCGTTCTGCTACGTCTGCGGCGAGTTGACTTTTAAAACCCAGAAACGTTCGTTTACATCGTTAGTTAGAAAATGCTATGAACTTTATTTTGGTTGTAAAGTACACGACCAGGATAAAAGTTGGGCCCCCCATATTTGCTGTATCACATGTGTTGGGCTTCTCACAGCATGGGAAAAAGGTTCACGTCATATGCCTTTTGCAATTCCTATGGTATGGATAGAACCTAAAGACCACGTTTCAGACTGCTACTTCTGCCTGACAAATATAACTGGTATTATATTAAAATCTAAACACACTGTTGTATATCCTAATTACTGAAAAAAATCTCGTTCACGGTAAGGAATTATTTTTATTGAAAACGTTTGTAGCTTTACAAATGTTGGTAACATCTTATTGGAGTACTATCATTTGAAATAATTTTGTTTAGCCTTTTAGGCTTGATAAAATATAATTATGAATAAAATTTCCGTCATGGTTTATTTCTTGTCATACATTTTCAATGGCATGCCATAGAATTCTTCAGATGTTTGTGGACGAAAATTTTTCTTACAATGCTTTTTAACGATTAGTCCCCAAACATTTTCCATTATTAGGTTTAAATCTGGACTGATGGCGAGCCATGACAGAACTTCATTATTGTGGTTTGGAAACCATTCTATAACTATATTAGCCGTATGCACTGTTATTTTGTTGATATATAAAGTTAGGAGCATTGGATTTAATTCTAAGAATTAAATGTACTCTCAATTCTCTTACAAACGTCAACGCCTCCAAAGCTAATCCAATCCTACACAATCACTAAGAAACGGCAAGAATAAATTATTGGTGTACGTATGTTGTGTTTTGGTCTATACATTTCAAGTTTTGAATTATCTTTTCCCAAAAATCTTGGTCCTTGCGGATGTAATGTAAGAAAAATAATAATCTGGTTTGTTGTGCAACAGTAGAACTGCCAGTTTCAGCTTTTCTCGCTAACGTCCTTTTTTCATTCCGCCGTTTCTTTAGAGCAAACATTGTCCTTTTATTAAGATGAAAATATTACGCAGTCGCTCGTGTAGACCACCCATCTTGAATTTTAGTCAGGATATTGGCTTTCAAAACCATATATTGGCGGGGCATTATTATTATACTTCAATAATCAAGTACTGCACAACATCGATTTACGATTGACACTCGCAGACAATTCGACATAAAATTTTTTAATTGTCATATTTTATAAAAGACACGTTTAAAATAATAATGTCATAATAGTATTGCTTATCCCAGATTTTTATAAAAGTAACGGTACATTGAGTATCGTAAATATAGCATGATACTAAACCATACGAATCAGTTTTGCAATTCAATCTTCAGTTTTTATTACGGGTTTGAACCCGTATATCAATATCAGCAATGGAAACTTCGCGTATCACAAACCGACAAGATTAACATCACTAACAAAGATAACATTGCCTGGCTTTATTTAACTTTATGTGCTTTAGAAATATGTACTTATGGCGAATGTTAAATACGTTATGTTATACTTTAAACAGAAAGAAAAAGATAATTATTATCTAATATCTGCGGCGATCTAAAGGTTATGGCGCTATTACTCGGATTCCAACTCGGCTACACGAAGTACTGTTGTTTCCTGTGTGAGTGGGACAGTCGAGACAAGAAAAACCATAATGTAAAGAAAGTGTGGCCGACAAGAACTTCATTGACTCCAGGAGTTAAGAATGTCATCAACCCCCCTCTTGTCGATCCTCAGAAAATTTATCTGCCCCCTTTACATATAAAACTAGGACTTATGAAAAATGTCATCAAAGCAATGGACAAAAACGGTCGCGGATTCTCGTATTTGAGGAATACGTTCTCCAGAATCAGTGATGCTAAAGTAAAGGAAGGTATATTTGTAGGACCCCAGATCAGGGTCTTGTTTCGAGACGAAAAGTTCGATACAGAGCTGAACAAAAATGAAAAATCCGCCTGGTTGTCATTCAAGAATATTTGTGAGAACTTTTTATGCAATCAAAAATCCGAAAACTACAAGAACATTGTAAAAGACCTTTTGACTTCGTATGAAACAATGCAATATAGGTCTAAAAATTCATTTTTTAGACTCACATTTAGATTTTTCCCGGACAATCTTAGGGCCGTCAGTGACGAACATGGGGAAAGATATTTTGGACATCGAAAAGCGCTACCAAGGCAAGTGGAGCGCCTCTATGCTGGCAGACTATTGCTGGACACGGATGAGAGAAGTTCCTGACGCTAAATATAGCAGAAAATCATACATTTGTACATTTTAGAAACATTCTCAGTTGTTTTATAAATAAATACATTATACACGTTGTTCTACTATTTATTGCGCTGTCACTTAGAAACCCTACCTGATAGAATATTTCTGAAAAAAGATTGAATTCAGCATAAAAAATGCTGCAAGGTTCATATATATTAATTTGCGGGACAAGAAGAAGTTTAAATTTTGTTAAGCAGTGTTATTTTTTGACTGTTTGTTAGGTTCTGAGTCATCATTTTGAATACCAACAAGAACAGTGAAAAAGAGTCAAGAAAGGTGTATGTCGTGAATTAGAACAACGTTGAAACGAATGAATCTATGGGACCTACGGAAGATATCGAGGAAAATTTTACTTGCTTTTACTTTATATTGATTATTCCATGCATTTTTTACTCTTATTATCCTTACGAAAGATTTATTACTATTTCAAACATAGAGTTAAAGATATTCCTATTTTAATGTCTTTATTTGCACGGCGATTTTGGCCGAACCAATAGAGGCATTATCTTTGCTATAAAGCGCAGAAATTTGTGTTGACTATTCATATCGCATATACGACAAAAATTTCCCCCGTAACGAATCGATTTTAAGCGCTTTTGTTTTACGTTAATTTGCAGGAGATACGGTACGAAGTGTGGCGGTTGCGGCCAAGGTATATCGCCTAGCGATCTGGTGAGAAAAGCTAGGGACAAAGTGTTTCACCTGAACTGTTTTACGTGCCTCGTCTGTCGAAAACAACTATCGACAGGCGAAGAACTCTACGTCCTCGACGATAACAAGTTCATTTGCAAAGATGACTACTTAGCCGGTAACAAAGCAGCTATTGGAGGACACCATCAAGGTAAGAAGACAACCGTATTCTTGCTAGTTTAGTAAATGTCTTTAGCAATACGTAGAAGGGAAAAAAGGTTTTCATTTAATTTTCTCTCAGCAAACAAGAGAACCTCAAGGTAGCTTTGAATAGTAAATAATTGGGTGTATAATTCGAGATATTTTATTTCAGATAAAAAAAAAGTTTTACAGAAGTCCAAAGTAGAAAGTCAGTGTCCTTAATTGAACAGGACGAACCTGAATTGCGTTTCATTTAATGACGGTCCTGCCAGTTTAAAATTAAACAATAAATCCCATAACTGAATTGCTCCAAGATCAATTTTGAGCACCATTTCATCACCTGAATTGCGCCCTAAATAAATTATAAACTACTTTATTAAAGCATCTAGATCTATTCACAATTTGCAAAAAAAATCAGAAAAATATTCATAGAAATAAGTATTAAACATATAGGTCCTTAAAAATATTTACATACAAACATATTTACCTTATTTATTTACAACATATTTATAAGAAACACAATGTATAAATAATTTTCAAAATAATTTCCCGGATACGTAACCATTAATTTTTTTTTTTTCATTCATTTGCATTGATTGTAATTTTATATATATTTTCATTCTGCACATTCCTTCTATGAGGTCGTGGATGTTGGGATACGGTCAACTAACGTATGGTCCCAAAGTTCTCGGAAAATTTTGAGATACTAGTTTACTTTTTAAACTAATTCTTAGAACAATCAACAATAAATATAGCAAAGAATACTTAATATTCAAATTATTGATAATAGGCCATAATCTTTAATGGCCCTCAGTTTTCTTCTGAAACGTGTCCCATCATCTTCTGGAGAACAGCAGGGTCGATTTCTAGAATGGCTTGAAAAATGCGATGTCTTAGTTGGTCTTCATTTGCAATTTCTCATCCATTGTCGTACACTTTTCCGGTCAATAATAATCAAAAGCCTTCTGTTAGCCGAGTCTCAGGTACATTGGAAGGATTGTCCAATTTAGAAACAAAGTTTATGTTGTTTGTATTATACCAGCCTTTAGTTACTCTTGCATAATTACATGAAGCTAGATCAGGCCAAAACATTATATCATCATTGGCATGAAGCAGTGTAAAGAGGCATCTTTCAATACAAAACTCTGCAGTAACGGCTTCTTCTCGAACACGATCAATGTACGGCTGCGAAATGAATCCAGCCCCAGAAATGGCACACAACATTAAAATGTTGTCCTCAATTTGGATTTAGCTTTGAACTTGACATCGTCTGGTGTGTCTTCTATGTCGTCGGTATGAAAACCGTTAGATTCCTTCATCTCTGAATGGGACAAAATAAATATATTTCTCACCATCAATTAAACGGATGCATCTTGGAGCACGACAACATCTAGGAATTCGTTTTAACTGAGCTGCCGTATATTTTGGCACATTTCTTCGTTTTCGAAACACCACGTTATTTCGGGAAATTGATTGAAAAACAGTGATCTTTGAAATACGAAATCTTCGGCTTTAATCAGTCTTTGTTCCCTCACCTGGCACAAAATTCTTGGTCGACCATTCTTGGGCAAATTAATGCAGAGCGTACCCTCTTCATATTCCTTTATGATCTGATAAATTGTTCTTACAGGAATATTTTGTTCTCGATAAGTGGTCACTATATCACGCTTGGGGATTCATCCAATAAGATTATAAATTCTTTTATAAATATCTGGCTTGTAAGACATTTTGCTGAAATAGATCGCAAAAACTAGCCGGTCATAATTAAAACTAATTAATTGTGACATTTCACTTCCAGCAACAACTAGATTCAACGCCGTTTGGTACAACTACAAAACATTTGAAAATTTTTGGAAAACTTTGGAACTTCAACTTGCCATAGAATGATTTACAAAAATTGGTCGTTCTCCATAGATATGTCAAAGTTTCCGCCCAAACCGAAGTTTCACTGATATGTATACCGATCAAATAGTGCAAAAATTCAATGACGCTTGGGTTATTTAGTTGGTCAGGTTGGAGGTCAAATCCAAACGCACCGTCTACTTCTCCATTAATTAATAGCCGATTTCTGGTTTTTGTATTCTCTGGGCAGTCCAACTTCTTATATATCTTGATAGCGTAATCAAAACTGTACCGAATGAAAATGACAGCTTAAATGTATAGCGGAGGGCTGAAAGAGAATTCCCAATTTTTGAAACTTTTCCTTCGGTAGTTGCAATAAGCAGCTATATGTTTCCTATCTTTTGTCTCTTGGCAGGCAAAATGCGGGAGGCACATTGGTTTGTAAAATCAAAAATTGTAAACAGTTATGGTGATGTTCCAACTTATTTAACCCATTCAAAAAATAGGATTTCTGCGAAAAAGGCCTCTGTTTCGGTAATGACCTCTTCATTTGACATGAACCGCTTTCTACCAAGCTATTTTTTCAAGTTTGGAAGAAGAGAGAAGTCACAGGAGATCAAATCTGGCAAATATGGTGGATAAAGCACCAATTCGTACCGCAACTGGACCTGTTTCGCTGTCGCAATTGCTGAATCGTTCCAATAAATCAGCATAGCAATGTCCCATGATTGTTCTTCCCTTCTCCAAATAATGAATTAAGATTATGCCTTGCGAATCCCAAAAAATCGTCGCCATAACCTTTCTGGTAGATGGAATCGTCTTCGACTTCTTTGGTACAAGTTCGCCGGGAAAAACTCATTTTACCATCTAACCTTTCGTTTCTGGCTTATAGTAATGTATCCATATCTCATCTACAGTCACATAACCCCGCAGAAACTCACTCGTATTGCGCTTAAACATGTCCAAACATTGCTTTGAAGTTATCACGCGATTCTGTTTTTGATCAATCGTCAGCAGACGCGGCACCCATCTCGCCGATAGCTTTCTCATACTCAATTTTTTGTGAAGGATGTTTCGAACACTTTCAATTGAGATATTCATATTAGCAATCTTTCTAATTCACGTTATACCTTATAGTTTCGCAAAAGATCAAAGCTACTCACACCAAATTCCATTCTTTTATAGACCTCATTTTTCCGTAATCGCTACTTTCCAACTAAACACCACGCATTAATTATTACATAATTACATCATAATTTCACAAAATTTACATCTTCCGGAATTGAGTAGGCTGCCATCGGCTGCTCGAGAGCATCAAGATCCATGAGCTGCTAAGATTTGTTAGCTTAAGATCTTTACATAAGTATATGTAAATACTAATGTAATCTTAAATAGATTATAAAAATTTTAGTTTCGGTAGGGAAGTTAGGAAGCCATTGTAATTAGTTGGTAATTTAGATATATTTCTTGTTAGATTTACGCAATGCCGGCATAGTTTTCTTTGATATAATTAGCACGTCGAATCTAATGTCTATTTTGCGTAAAAGCCTAATTGTAGCAATTAAATTTTATTATTATTGCAGTTATGATGGTGTAATGATATTTAATGAGATGTTTAAGTCGGCTACCTATAAAATTCGAAGTAGAAAAGAAACCTAGGACTATTAATAAACCACCGTAGGTTTACTTGAAAAAAGCTGTGGATGAAATATTTATTTTTAAATTTGCAATTTTCAACAATTTTTGAGTTGCTCCCAAAGAAAAGAAATGTCAATCAATATCTCATTGATTCAACAGTTTTAACGGGTTATCTGCGAGCCATCGTTTTTGCATTTTGGAAATCTATTAAACTAAAGTTATTGGGACAATTCTCTGGGGTTGTTGATTCAGAATTAAAGAATATATTGTACGACACCTTACAATGGCCCACCAATGGCCCACCAACTTATGGCTCTATCAATCAACGCGCTTCGCGATTAGTATCGTATTTACGAGAATTTCTGAACATAGTCCTCTTGTAAATCCATACACTCTTCCCAGCGATGATCCCATCTTCCTAATCTATTCAAATAGTAATTTGCATCTTGTTCTGTAAAATACGCGTTTACGAATATGATGGCCTCTTCGTTCGATGCAAATCTCTGTCCTCCGAGCGAATCCTTGAGCCTAGGAAAGAGGAATATCGTTGGAAGCCAGATTTGACGAATAAGGTGCATGGTCTATCGATTCGAATCCGAATTCGTGAATTTTTGTCATGGCTACCACTGAAATGTGAAATGGTGCGTTGTCTAAGTGGAACAAGACCTTCTTTTTCTTCAAATACGGCCGTTTTTCCGCAATTTTTGTCTTCAGCTTATCAAGTAATAATGCATAATATACCCTTGCTATCGTTTATCCTTTTACAAGATAGTCGATCACTTTCCCGGCCGATGGAACAGTCCTTGCCTTTTTCGGGGCCGATTCACCCTTCGCAGCCCATTGTTTCGACTGTGTCTTGGCCTCTGCTGTCTTTTTAAACGTGATTCGACGGCAGTCTAGTACCATTTGGTGAACTTTTCCGATGTTTTCGGTAGTGGTTGCAGTTTTTGGCTCTCCTGAACGTTCATGATCAACCAATCCGGTACAGCGACGTTTAAATTCAGCTGCACAAAATTTGACTGCAACAAATGATGGTACAGAGTCACCATCATGGCTTTAATTTGCGTAGATGTACTGCCTTTCAAATGGAAAAGATTAAATCGGTGTTCAATTTTATGTATATACGAGGTGTGGCAATTAAATAACCGGACTGGTGCTACAAAACATTTTATTGATCACCAATTATATTACAAAGTTTATCCCCTTCAATGTACTCTCCTTGCCGATCTCTACAACGCTCAATACTAATTTTCCACCATCGAAAGCAGTGCTGGAAGTCCGTTTCTGCCAGCTTGTTGAGAACCTCCGTCGTTTTCGCTTTCATCGCTTTCACACTGTCAAATCTTGTCCCCTTAAGCTCCGATTTTACTTTAGGAAATAAAAAAAAAGTCACAGGGGGCCAGATCGGGCGAGTACGGTGGGTGGTCCAACACGGTGATGCCGGATTTCGCAAAGAACGCCTTCACAAACAAGGCGGAATAGGCTGGCGCATTGTCTTGGTGCAGCATCCAGGATTTGCTCTTCTACAAATCGAGTTTTCGTCTTCTCACTCGTTCACGAAGGGTAGTTAGAATCTCGTATTTCTCAAGAAACTTGAGGTTAACTCGTTGCTGGATCTGAACACTCTTCTGAACATTTTTCCGATGCGACGCTAGCGTAAGGATTTGAACGGACGATTGCTACACCGAGACTGAGCGACGTACAACCGTGCCCATCGAGCTCAGGGTGGGGCGAGCATCTACAAGCACAGACATGTTCAAACCTGCCGTGGCGTGCTCGCTGTTTGCCGATAGTAGCACCAGTCCAGTTATTTAATTGCCACACCTCGACGGTATGTATTTTCGACAATATATTGAAACCATGTATTCAACTCTGGTAAAAACGTTAAGGATAGAAGCCAAAGAAGATTTAAGAAATTTTTGGTTACTAAGTACATTAGTCATTTAGTCCTTATGAATGCCAAAAAAATTATACCAAGGAACAGACGTATATCTTCTTCATCCAAATCAAACAACTATTGGTCGAAAGAAGGAACATCGCTACTAGTTCAGGCATTCAATTTCGTTTTTAATTTCGAAAAGAACCTTATCACGAAAGAGAGCAATTCTTTGGATTAAGTTTCTGATAACACCAAAGGTTTACATACCACCGTTTAGAAGCGTCGCAGGATAAGATAAGAACCTGCACGGCATGATCAAAGCACATTTGGGTGAATCTTTAACCGTGTATAGAGACTCACAAATGTCAATTTTTTCAGCATATTGTACGGATTTTAAGAGCAAACAATATTAAAGTGTATGGATCGCTTCTGAAGTATTTCAGGGAGGTTAAACATCTGTGCTTAGTTATTCCTTGCTTTTCTCCTATTGGGCCTGCCTTATGTATTGTTATGTTTGACGTTGTACCTCTGAACGAGTAGAAGATGATCAGGTTAGCCACTCGTTGGTAATTAAATATCCCTCTTGCGGAGAAAAATGGAAATTTCCTCGTTACCATTTCCCTCCAGCCAACTGGCCTAGGGGCGTTTATGTTAAATATTAAATATAAGTCCAGATAACGACGATTGTAGGGTAAAATGGACAAATCTACTCTTCAGTTAATTTTCCTATTCATGTAATTCATTCAAATTCATGTAGAAATCGTCTAAAATAAGCAACAGCGTGAATTGAAGGGTATTTTAAACAATATTTGATCAATTAAATCTTTATCTAAAAGGTTTAAGTTAATTGTTGGAGAATTTTTACGTTTAAAGCTTGTCAGTAACATTTTGTATCATAGAATCATCGAAATACAACCTCCTAGTTGAGTCACTGCATTCATTCTCGTATGCTAATTGCAAAAATAATTTCATTTTATTAAAATTCATCGTAAAAGTTTCTATTTGGGTTAAATTATCAAAATTGGTTGTGGAATAAAACAATCGCCGGTCTTCCGCAATTTAAAATAAAAGAAAGATGAGCGACGCCATTAATTTTTCATAAATCTTTATTCAGCTTTCGTTGAATTAAAATGTTTCTTAACTCCGATCCCGCTTTAAAGTGCTCGATTGTGAAATCAAAGTATTTATTTGAAGAGCGGGCGTCCCATCTCTGGGTACTTATTTGGTGTGCAGCGTGCAACGTACTGTCGCTTTGAACTCGAGTTGAAAATTACCTCTACCCACACCGCTACCGCTACGCTACTGCCATCCGGTACCACCTTTTTAACAAACTCTAGAAATAAATATAGTATTATTAACTATACCAAAACCAAACCTGATCTATCTTTAAAGAAAACATATCAATATCTCCCAATGTTATTATTCCAAACAATTGTAGGGATCTCACCCCCTCCTATCTCGACGAAGGTTTTGCACAGGATAACTTTCACTGTATATGGGATACAATCTAGAAATACACAAACGGTATACAGCCCCCAGAGCCAACTTCGTAAATTCGGCAAGCATCAGCGTTTGTTTTGGAAAACACCGACCGGTTTTTGGACCCCGGAAAAAAATCACCCCTTAAAATAATATTTGCCGGCATGTACGGAGTAACAGTTTGTAACAAAGACTTTTGTTTTTACAGCTTTCTGTACCGCGATTAGGGTTTTACTCGGAATATAGCGTACGTGTACATTATATCTGTGTTGGGTGTATAGAAGAGGGTATCAAATATATATGAGGTTGTACAGATCTATTGCCTGGAGGGAAACGGAGGTGGTCGACAGGAAGTATTGATTTTGGATAGGTTTCTGATGCAAAGTGCTTACGGGATTGTTGAGAAATCGAGTATTGGTGTTATATATTCAACGATTGGATTTTGTAAATCAATTTCTAAACCATTAAAATTATAATATTTAATAAAATATTATTAAATAAAATAAAACAGTACATAAGGGTACGAGAAATATATGTGAATCATAAAAAGAAACGACAAGAGAACAAGATGGTGGACAAAGAAAATGAAAGAAATGGTCAGAAGAACGAGACACACAGAAAAATATAACCTAAATAAAATCGATCAATACAGAGAGATCACAGCAAAAGGAAAAGAGTTAAAGAAGAAATAAAAAATTCTGAAAAGGGGACCTGGGAGCAGCTTGGAGAAGAATTAGAAACCAGTTTTGGGAATAATAACCGAAACTTCTGGCATAAAATTAAAGCTCTAGATGGAAGAAAAAAAGGAAGAAATAAGGAACAAGACAAAGAGAAATTTCTAAAAACTACTTAAAACATGGAAAGAATTGTATGAAGATAGATTCAGTTTAATGGAAGTACAAATAAACCTAGACGACGAAGAGGAAGATATAGCATTCAACGAAGGAATAAATCAAATGGAAGAAATAAATGAAGAAGCAATAGAAAACGCAATTGGAAAGATCAGGATTAGAAGAGCATGTGGAGGGGATGATATAGAAGTTCTAAAAAGGTATAAAAAATTTCGACAGCAACTTTTAACAACTGAAGAAAACGCAATTGACATCGGCGAAGGAAATAACACAAAAAATAGTCAGATTGTTGACATCGTTGGACTGTGCACTGTACCTGCTGATCCGAAATTGAGTTTTGAGGCCATTCAACTGGGAGAAAATAAGTTGCCGCAGGTGCAGAAGCAATAACTTCCCAAGAGACATTGGAAAAACTTGGACAAGAAAAGGGGGGAAAGAAGATTATCAAAAATAAGCCAAAAATGCCAATAAGCCAAAAAGAGCAAGAATAAAGTACAGTTTTGGTAGCTTAACTTCTGAGGAGGATGAAAGGCCTAGTACTTATGGACTCAGACGAAGATGCCCAAAGAAATGGCCATTCAACTAAGAGAAAAAAGTTGCCGAAGGTGCAAAAGTAATAACTACCCAAAAGGTACTGGAGGGACTTGGATAAGAAAAGAGGGGAAATAAGATTACCAAAAATAAGTCTAAAAATACCAATAAGATAAAAAGAGCAAAAATAAAGTGCAATTCTGGTAGCTTAACTTCTGAGGAGGATGAGAGGCCTAATACTTATGGACTCAGACGAAGATATCTAAAGAAATGGTCATTCAATTAAGAGAAAAAAAAATGCCGGAGGTACAAAAGTGATAACCTCCCAATAGATATTGGAGAGACTTCTATAAGAAAAGGAGGGAACTAAGATTAACAAAAATAAGCCAAAAAGTACCAATAAGACAAAAAAAGCAAAAATAAAGTACGGTTCTGGTAGTTTAATCACTGAGGAGAAAATGGAAAGCCCAGAACTTATGGATTCAGACGAAGGCACTCAAAGAAATGACCATTCCACTAAGAGAAAAAAAGTTGCTACAAGTGCAGAAGAAATAAACTCCCAAGAGGCACTGGAGAGATATGGACAAGAAAAGGGGGGAAAAGATTATTAAAAATAAGCTAAAAAGTACCAATAAGACAAAAAGAGCAAAAATAAAGTACAGTTCTAGTAGCTTAACATCTGAGGAGGATGAAAGGTCCAGTACTTATGGACGCAGACGAAGATGACCAAAGAAATGGCCATTTAACTAAGAGAAAAAAAGTTGCCGAAGGTACAAAAGTAATAACTACCCAAAAGGTACTGCAACAAGTTAGCACAATGTTTTTTAAGAGATCGACCTACAGCAAGCATGTTTGCGACACCATCACTCATAAACATCAACAGTTGATTTGTTGAAAGTTCGAACTCTTCCAATGTATTTAACACCAACATTGAAATTACTTCGGTAGTGCATTGTTGTATTCGTCTGGAAGCTAGTAAAATTGAGGGTGACGGTCGATGTGGTTCCATTGTGCGTACCATTACATTAACCACAGAATGTTTTTTACGATCTGTTGTTTCGTCCACACATAACCACAGTTTTTTATCTTGCAACTCCGATTTAATTCTCTTCTCGACATGCTTACGAGCAGACGGCACAACTCTCTGTAATGTTCTCTCACTTAGTAAATTAAACTCCGAATATTCATTCCAAAACGATACGTATGCTTTCTTCCTTAGTAAATGAAATGGTAAATTACATGCAATAAAGGTAACACATAAATTAAATTTAAATTTCTCATAATCTCTTGTGGAATTTTTTTTTGAAACATGCCCTGCACTATTTACGTGCCGTATCACTTTTCGACCAACACATTAAATCTATTTTACACACTACACATTGAATTTTAGCGCCATCACATTTTAAATCAGGCATTTCTGCAATAAATTCTCTTATTGTGTCCAACTTTGGTCGTTTTCGCGACGTAGGAAATATTTTCAAAACAAACGTAGAACTACGATATAGTATACGACAGCGTAGATGCATACACAACAGATCGGCTTTCGAGTCGCAGTTATACTGACGCTTATACCGAATTGTCCCGGTCATGTTTATTTAGTGTAAACTTTTATGCGTCCGCCACAGGCTTTCAGCGCTGTTTGCGTTGGTCTAATCATAAGGTAAATATACAACAATATGAGATTGGCATGGTCTTTTGGAAATTTCAAAATTGTTCATGGAATGATTCAATTGCTAGATAATGTAGGTATGTAGAAAAATGATGATTTCTTTGAGTGGATGCTGGAATTGTATAAAAAAAGATAACGTTTACACATTAGTTTTAATGAACATCTTTTGGGAAATAAAAGTTTATAGATTTGGGAAAATATGCAGGGTGTTCCATTAAAAAAATGATCTGAACACTCGGTATAGTTACCAAAATGTTTTGTTAAATTGTAATAAACTCAACTACTCTGAAAATACAATTTTTGCAAATTAATTCTTACTGAATAAAGATCAGAAACAAACGAAAACTATACCCAAACAAATCGTGATATATTTATTAATTGCATTACAATTATATTTATTACATATCACGGTACGATTTCATTAGTACCACGACGTGATCCAACCTTAATAAATAGCTGTCAAAATTGATTAAAATCGAGCTTACGCCAAGAATAAGAAGAATAAAGCTAAAAAGAAAAACAGCATCCTCACACCAATCTCCCAAACGATAAAGAAAACGTTTTTATTTTTTTATTCACTATACTCCTCAGCGAAGCCTTTCCATTGGTTGGAATAGATCGCTTCTGAAACGTATTCTATAACGCGTGTATATAGAAACTAACTCCTCGTCATGCATAAACGACTCTTCTTTAGAAAGAAGGGTGCAGAACACTTGTAAGGCAGCAGACCATATACCAATACAACACATCTAAAAAGAAGAAAAAGGATAGACAGGGAAAAACCTAAAGTAAAAAGACTACGATGCACGCGAATCGAGTGGGGGAAAAGGCTTCCTTCCAAGGGTGATAACTCGCTCGGTCTCGGATTGGTCGGACGCAGATAAGATAGGCGTGTCCTAGTCCGCACTGCGTCGACTCTCATATGTTTTACGTTTTACGTTCGGTGGTAAAGGCATCAAGCAGGCGTTGTGTGAGATGGAATTCATCCTCACTTCGCTGAATGCCTCGTACAGCTTCGGTTTTTAACTGGGAAAATGTGTACACACTTCGATTACCTTGATTTTGTTGTTGTGCGGAACAAGATGAGTGTGAAATTTGGTTCTTTTGACGGAGCTATTGAGTTGGGCTCGATAAGGAAGGATGGTGTTTGGGGAGTGCTGAATTTAATCCGGAGTTTGTTTGAGAATTTCTTTTGTAGTAATCGGTAAATAAGATTAAAGGAAGGAGTTGATAAAATGTTGAGTGGAAACTTGTTGTAATGATTTCTAAATATGTAATAAAATTTTTTCCAATAGATGAAGGCACTTGGGACAAAAATATAACTTTTTCTGTTAAGAAACCATTCCTAGTTCCTATACGTAAAAAAAAAAAACAAGAAAAATTTAAAAACTATGATATTGCATTAAAGATTTCAATTTTCTACACATTTTGAAAATTAAGTAATAATTACAATGGTTAACAAGGTTTTTGTCTCAAGTATAAAGATGCCTGTTTCCCATGTATTTTTGCACGCTGAATTCAAATTCGCTTTCAAAACAGGCAGAACAGGTCTCGACAAGTTGGCCGCGAGCAATATTAGATCTTTGGTCGGGAACGCAGTAAATTGTCCGACTAGAGAATATTGTAGCTCCACATTTGCCTTGTTCTAAACCTTGAGAAAGTGTGGTGTTGTGTTTAAGTATAGTGATGAGAAAGCATATCAAGTAGCAGAAGAAAATTTGAATTAAGATCCCACATTTGAATCAGGATATTCTTCAAATGAACCACATTTGCTGACTCAAGACCTTAGTGACCTCGTTCGGATTTAAACCTGTCTAGGAAGCAAGCCGAACTTTTGGGATCCAGATTGAAGGGCTGGAATCTATTTCAGAGTGACACAAAGATTTCGTTTTATCGTAGTCGTCATGCCAAATTCAATGATTACTTCTACCTTGAAGATGACCTGGTGTTCTGCAATGAGTGCACTTGGCCATGAATATCACACTGATGAATGGCATTTGTTCATTGATTAATCCAAAGCTAGCTTAAAAGCCGTTTTACTTCACAATGGAAATAAATTGCCCTCAATTCCTCTGGCCCACTCAGGTAACATGTAGGAAACATACGACAACATGAAAATTCACGAAGTACTGTTGTTTCCTGTTTGAGTAGGACAGTCGAGGCAAGAAAAACCATTATGTAAAGAAAGTGTGGCCGACATGAACATCATTGGCTCCAAGAATGTCATCAACCCCCTTCTTGTCAATCCTCAGAAAATTTATCTGCCCCCTTTACATATAAAACTAGGATTTATGAAAAATTTCGTCAAAGCAATGGGCAAAAACGGTCGCGGATTCGCGTATTTGTGGAATACGTTCCCCAGAATCAGGGATGCTAAAGTAAAGGAGGGTATATTTGTACGACCTCAGATGAAAAGTTCGATATAGAGCTGAACAAAATTGAAAAATCCGCTTGGCCGTCATAAGAATATTTGTGAGAACTTTTTAGGCAATCACAAATCCGAAGAGTACAAGAACATTGTAAAAGACCTTTTGACTTCGTATGAAGCATTGGGGTGCAATATGAGTCTAAAAATGGAGAAAGATTTCACCAAGATATTTTGGACATCGAAAAGCGCTACCGAGGCAAGTGGAGCCCCTCTATGCTGGCAGACTATTGCTTGACACGGATGAGAGACGTTCCTGACGCTAAATATAGCAGAAAATCATTCGTTCGCCTTTCGGTAAATGAAGCACCATCAGAAAAGACCGTTTACAACTGGTTTGCAGAATTTCGTCGTGATCGTGCTTCCCTCAGTGATGCATTTCGTGAAGGTCGACCAAAATTGGTTGTTGTTTCAAAAAACAGCGATGCTGTGCGCAACATGATTGAAGAGGATTGGCATGTGATTTACCGTTAGAAGGAAGTACCCTTAGGCATATCGAAGACTGCAATACATTCGATTTTGCACGTGAAAATGATCTGTTCCCGATGGATTCCACCATAATTTGACGCAAGCATAAAAAAGGCTCGTGACAATTGGTGCAAGGAAACGCTCCAGAAATTCGACAGAGGAACTTCAACTTCGTAACAGATGAACCTCAGATATATTCTTACGAGCCGGCAACTAAGCAACAGTCAACTGTTTGGTTCCCAAATGAACCGAATGCCACAAACGTTGTACTTTTAAGAAAATGATTGTTTTTTTCGTCGTACTGGACATGTCGCAAGAATTGCTTTGGAAGTTCGAAGAACAGTTAATGTTGAATGGCATACAGCAATTTGTTTGCCAAAAGTCACCGATGAAATCAGGAAAAACAATCAACATCACCCTTCATCTCGACAATGCTAGATCTCATACAGCACGTCAAACAATTGATTTTTTGAAGGAGAAAAACATCGAGTTAATGTCTCATTGTCGGTATTCACTTGATTTATCGCCTAACGACTTCTGTCTGTTCCTGAATGTCAAACAAAAAATGCGCGGACTGGGATTTTGATCACCTCAAGAACCATGTTTTGGAGATACCACCTTCAGAGGGGAAAAATGTTTCTAGAATTGGTACGAACGCTTGCAAAAATGTTCTTCATTGTTTTTGTAAAAGCTTGAGAGATTTTCCTCGCAATATCATCTTCAGTTCTATCTTATTGACTGTCTAACAGAACCAATAATGGTCCTGTATGCTTCAAATGTGGACATTAGATTAGCAAATGCCTTCACAAAATTTTATAGTTTAGGTGAAATTTATTACTTGAGTAAATTTGAAACTTCTAACAGTAAAAACTCTTAGTAATGGTGTTAGAAAACAAGTAATTATTCATGTAATACTCAATAAAAAAAAACCTATTAATATATTATAATTTGGTCCAGAAAAAATTAAATTGCAATATCAATTTTGCAAAAACCAACCACCCATGTATCTCGCTACAAAGGAACAAGCAGAAAAACAAAGCACACAAAAACACAAGCGCACATAATTGACATAATTGAAAATCCGTAGTATCCTGGTGAAACAAATGCCAAATTCGAGATTTTACGGTAGTCGACCGGCGTTGTTCGCTTGTTTTTCTATCTACACCTTATCTTTCTTTCATTCCGCGCCCAGGTCGGTTCCCCGGTCACCACCGCTTCGTTTTTGTTCGGTTTTTCTGCGCACCGAGACGATCGTCGGAGTGTGACAACTTTGTCTCCTTTGAGATCGAGTTGGCCGCGACATTCGATTGTTATCGCGATGCGTTTACATGGATTTTTATCTCTCGCAACACTTAAATCGTAGTTGGCGTTTTGACGAAGTAAAAAAAGAAGGACAAATGCTACTAGATTTATTGTATGGATGTTACCTACTTGTTTTTGTGTTCTTTTTTTTCTGAGTAGGCGATATTTTTCGGGAATTCGTCGCTAACAGCGACATCTGCCGATGACAGCTGCTAGATGCCATCGCGGTTGAATTGAGAAGATCGATGTTTTGTGGCTAGCGCGTTCACAAACTCGATGTAATGAATTGCTTATTTGTCGAATAATAAATTGGATTGTTGACAGTTATTTTTGAGCAGAGTAGTTTTTGAGAGATCACAGAATGTGGGATTAAATTGTCGAAGATCGGTGGCGCTAAAGTTTTTGTTCTTTCCTGACAGGATTGTTTGTTCTTTAAAATTGTAGCAAGTGAAATATAATCTGGGTAAACAGGGTCTATCTAAAGGTAGTTAAAAGACTTTAAGAATGGTGAAGAAATAGAAAATTGAGCTCTTTTCTTAATATTAATGATGTTAATACAGAAAAAAAGAAATAGGAAATATAATAAGGAATTTAAAAAGCAACAAAAGTCTTGGGATAGCAGAAATAACATCAGAGATGATAAAAGCAGGAGGAGAGCCAATGCAAGAGCAAATATATGAGCTAATTAAAAAAAAATATGGGAAAACGAACAACTACCAGAGATTTGGACTAAGGCGAGAATATTCCCAATTCATAAAAAAGGAAGCAACATGCAGTGTAAGAATTACATAGGAGTAGCAAAGACTAAACAAATATGCGTAGAAAGAAATAGGGGAATACCAAACAGGGTTTCGAAGTAATAGATCAGTCGCGGACCAAATTTTTACACTAAAAGAAATATAGATGACCTGTTACAAGCATAAAACCATACTGTATGCAATCTTCATAGATTTCAAGCTAGCCTATGACAGAATAAAAAGAAACCAAATGTACCAGGCAATGAAGGAACTAGGAATATCAAGATGAGATCGTATAGAAAGGATTTAGCTCAGAGGAAATCGAAGTAAGGCAAGGACTTAAGCAAGGCGATCCCCTGTTTACGGCAGGAACCAGGCAGCTTCAGTTTTTTCAGTCAATTTTGTGGAAAATGGAAAAATATGTTTGAAAAGTCTCAGAGATCTATTATATGGTTTTTATGACTCGACTCTGAAAATATATGTCTTTCTCCTCTTTTTTAAAAAGGGAATTTGGCCTTTGTTCCTCGCTAAAGATATATGTCCCAAGTCATATATATTAGCAGTTATATTTATTTTTTTATCTTTGTTGGTCTTCAAATTAGAACCCCAATGAAACCTAATAAGAATCGGTAATGAACAACTCCGAAAAAAATAGGTAGAAAGCTTTTAAGAAAGTTGCAAAGAAATTTCCGGAAAAGAATAAAGATCCAAATTATATGGACAACATGCTGGACAAGTTTAAAGCAATAGGTTGCAATATGAGTATTAAAACGAACTTTTTACACATACATTTGGACTTTTTCCTGCTAATCTTGGTGATTGGCCATTTTACCAAGATATTAAAGAAATGAAGAAAAGGTATTAGGGGCGATGGGATACCAACATGATTGCGGACTACTGCTGAATGTTGAAGAGGGATGTTCCTATGGCTGAGTATAACAAGAAAGAAAACAATGAACGGAGCTGTTTTGGCAAAAGAGAAAGATTTTCGTATTCCTCTTGCTTTTTTTTGTAATCTTTTTATTGGTATTGTGAGCTTTTATATATTTTATAAATGTAATATTATAAAAACATATTTTTTATATGCATTACATTATTTACCTAGATTTGTTGTTAACACGAAACCTTCCGTGATACAACAAAGCTAAATACAGATTTGGAATTAGGGGAAATTAGGGACACCAAATTCATTAAGTTTAATAAAAACATCATCAAGAAATTGGGTTTGTGGATTTGTGTTATAACGTCCATTTATTTATACTAAAGATCCTTTTTTTCAAATTTTCTGCATGTTTTTCTTGAATCAGGTTAGCAAATGTCTTAAACAAAGAAAACGCTTAGAAAATATTTCTTCTGATTTGAAACAGTTAGCGTGACAAATGATTGCACCCGCAGAGACGCCCGTACGGGGGGGGGGGATGTATGTATGCGGATGCAGAGTTCAGTAATGCGGTAGACATTGAGGAGTTCGATTATTTATCGGATTCTCATTGTGTGTTTTCGAAAACACGCGACGTAAGCCTGGTGTACCTCTTGCATCGCATGTGAAGAAATATATTTGGCGTTTCCCTGGTTTGGAATTTACAGGTTCGCATATTCGTTGCAAATTTTGCGGTATAGGGTTGTTAGGTCGCACGACATTTGAATGTAGAAGCCATATTAAAAGTAAACGTCATGTATTAAATTTAAGAAACAATATTCCGTACGGGAAATTTTTGCATGACTTTATTTTCATGTTGAGCACCTGCAACACAGCACCTAGTAGATAATGAAAACTTTCGTCTTTTGTGGGATAAATATGTTTCATAATGGAAGCTACCAACAAAAAGACAACTGCGGTACAATTTACCACATGTGCAACGTACAGTAAAAGACGAGTTAAGAAATCAAAAAATTTGGCCCACTGTGGACGAAATTGCTGATGCTCAGAAACACAGCGTGATTCATATTGTGGCGCGTCCTTTAAAACGTAGTGGTCCAGCAGCTTCCTCGTTGTTAGCTAGTAAAAGGATTGAAAAAATTGATGCCGAAACCGTTGTAAACATAAAACAAGTATGTTAAGAGAATTTTGTATCGTAGGAGCCCAAATCACCGTGTTAGTTTCTGACGGAGAACAATGCTGAAAGCTGGTAGGATGTTAAAAGTATAACATGCCTCATACACGCATGCCATCTCGTATCAGAAACAATTCGAAGCAAGTATCCAGGGGTGAATGGTTTAATATCATTTACCAAAAAAGTGTTTGTGAAATCTCCCAAACATATTCGCGTATTTAAGCAATTATATCCGCAAGATCCGCTACCCCCTCAGCCTGTATTGACGCGATGGGGAACATGGATCGAGGCAGTACCTTACTACCGCAAATATTATTTCCATGTGAATGATGTCATTTTCAAACTTAATTCTTCTAATTCTCAAGCGGTTCGCGAGAATCCGATTCGGACGTTCAAGAAGAAATAGATATCATTTCCATAAATTATTCTGTAGTGACACAAACTATTTCGCAGTTAGAAAATGCTCACTTATCTATGCATAAGGCTCGTTAAATAACATCAACAATTTAGCAGCCGCTCTAGAAAGTTTGACGGATCCTACAGGGCTAGATATCGCGCAAAAATTTCGTACAGTTTTAAATAAAAATCCGGATTTTGAAAAGGTTCGATCTATATCTGGAATTCAAGTCTACACAGAAGAGATACAGGAGTATTTGAAGTTCGCAAATCTTACTTCATTAGATGTTGAACGATCATTTGCAAAGTAAACGAGAACGTTTTCAGACAGTCGTCGAGGCCTGACCGAATCGACAATGGAAGCATTGCTTATGTTGCAGTATTACGCGGCGTACCATGGCAGTCGCACATTACCGCAGTGATCATCGATACTTCAATAAAAAGTAACAATCTATTATTTTTTTATTAATACTGCGTTTACTTTTGCGCGGTACGCCCCGGACGGTTCCACTAGTTTCTCTTCTTATAAATAGTACACGCACACCAATCAACCGATAATAACCGAACGTCCACTCGATTCCTTGTATATACATAGTAAACACAGCTCCTTTCACGGCGCCTCTGCGGGTGCAACCGTTTGTCACGCTTTAGTTATTTTATTGCGAATAATTGAAACGATAATTGTCTTGAATTGAGGCGGACAGCTTTGACACAAGTAAACGTTTTTCTGCATGTCTAGCTTGTCGACCTGATGCTATAATTAATTTGGATTTTTCTTTAAATTGTATTTGATCCTCTTTCCAAATATGCATTTTGTTTATGAATCATATAATTTCATAATTTTGGAACTGACCAAAAAGTTTGGGATCAAGTTCAAAATGGAAGAAAAGAAATGTAGATAAATGTGCTGCTTGTCTCAATTCTTTGAAGGTTATGCAATTACAAGCACATAGTTTTGTAACTTTATTAAATTTTCCAAAACAAATTGAAGAATTTTTAAAAATTTTGCCCAACACACATTATACTTTCAGCAGTTTTACTTATTCCCCCAAAAATTGCACTAAACCTTCTCATATAAACACGTCCCTCTGACATTACAACAATGTAACGGATCCCAGATTTTAAACCGATGTTTATCTCACGGTAAACACCATTATTATACCATTCGGTTTCCCAAAAAATATTGCGCCAGCTTCCCGTAATTTTCGAGAGAGCGCTGCGACGGGCTGAGTCCGCGAAAACCACAGTTCACGGTCCGTCGGCCCGGACGAAGCGGTCGATTTTCACGGCCCGCTAGACGAAATAATGTAATTATTACATCGTCCATTGTTTGCGGTAATTACACGCCGAATAAGAACTAAAAATGATGTAACCTGATAAGGGGAATTGTATTTGTTTGTCGTTTTCCTTTTTTTTTGTGACGGATGAAATTGATCAGCGATTTTGACAGGATGACGAATGGAAATTGATTTTTGCCATAAGAAAATAGGTATGTACCTATTTGTCAATAATTATACTTATATTTATGCGGTTTTTAAACAAATTCGTTTGGGGCTATGAGACTTTTTAGGAAAGAATTTGACATTAATTAGCATGAAAAGAGAAAATAAGGAAAAACGTAGTTTAGTCGGACAAAAAATTTCGATATTCTTTTGAATTAAAAATAATTGATTTGGTCAGCAAACTAGCTAGACATTAAAAATCGATTTTAGGTTTCGAATCTTGAGAAAAAAGAGATATCCATAGAATCCTTCTAACATTTCTATTGTCTAGGATTTAAACTCTTGCAGTTTTGTCACAATGACGCATTTTGCTTATTAATAGAGTAATCTAAACTTGCGGACTCGCATAGGCGTCGGTATTACGGGCTAATAGAAGAATACGAAAAATTCATAAATAAACTAAACCGGTAGAGAAGCGGGCATGTAGTGTCGACCTTGAATATAAATCATGTTGAACCGCGCTGAGGGAGATTTCGTTTTAGTACCGGTTGAGCTGTTGCAGAGATTAGTCGAACGGTCAAGGTTATGTACTTACGTGTCGCTTTTGAAAATATCGCTGGTGTTTTTTGTGTATTGTAGTATTATACCAAGTACATAATTAGTGTATCGTTTCATATAGAACTAATATTTACATACCTAAGAAAACAATGCCTCCTAATAGATTTGCTACTAATGTACATAAGTATGTGTCACTTTTTCCCCATTTAAAATATAACGGTAGTGCAGTTTTTGCTTAACATGCAATGTTCGTTTGGCTGCATTGGACAGAACTGATTGCCAGAGGCATGTCAATGGTATTAAGCATATGAGAAATGCAAGAACGGAAATACCTTATACACTATTCCTCATACATTTATTAATTATGTTTACCTCTTGTAATCTTCCGTTGTCGTTGGTGAGAAAAGCAGCTTTTAAAACGTTTTGGCGACAATACGTTCCAAAGTACCCATTACTCTCACAAACACAATTACAGAATCATTGGCTGCGAATGAAAGAGATGCTAGAAAATGTGTGTAAACGTGATTTGTGTTCCAAAAAAATATGGATTACCGTGGATGAGACGACCGATATAAAGAAAAACAGTGTTGTGAATGTAATAGCTCGCGTTTTATCTAGCGAGAACACAGCATCTCGATATTTGTTAGCTTGCAAACGTGTTCAACAATGTACCGCGGAAAATATTTAAAAAGTGATAATGAACGCTTTGAAAAAATTTAAAATTGCCCAAGATCAAGTTGTGATGATTGTGACAGATAGTGCAGCAACGATGTTAAGTGTTGGGCGATCCTTAAAACATATATTTCCTAACTTAATACATATAACCTGCGTGCTGCATGCTTTGCATTTAGTTGGTGAAGTTGTTCGACAACATTACGGAAACGTTGATCGGATGATTGGAAGTACTAAAGCAGTGTTTCGTAAATCTCCTAAACGTTTAAAAGAATTTCGTAAATTTTGTCCAGGTATTCCAGAACCTCCTGAACCAATTTTAACGCGTGGGGTACTTGGCTAACAGCAGCTTCTTACTATTTGATCCATTTTCAACAAATTCAATTAGTTATAATGCGATTTAATCGGAATGAATCCAAAGCAATTAGAGAAAGTCAAAGAGAATTTCAAATTCCTCAACTTTTAGAAGATTTAACAACAATATGTACCAATTATACAGTATTACTAGATGCCATCAGAAAACTACAATTATTGAATTGTCATTGCAGGAATCATTAGACATAGTGGAGAATGTAAAAGATAAATTACACACATTAAATGATACACCAGGATTATGCGCTAGTCAAAAGTTGGCAGATGTTTTAAGGAAAAATCCCGATTTTAATACTTTAGAGGCCGGTTATAATAAGTGTAAGAATAGTGAACTTTTAAGTGATTTTGAAAAACAGTTTCTACATGCAAATTTAACTTCCTTAGATGTGGAGAGATCGTTTTCTATGTATAAGAATATTTTTTCTTGTCGACGCACAAGGTTTAAAGAAGTAACTGTGGAAACATATGCAATGATGCAAGTTTACAGTAGTTCACATCCTGATGCCTCTAATTTGTTGAATAATTAGCAAGTAAGTTTATTTATGCATTTTTCGTATTCTTATATTAACCCGTAATACCGACGCCTATGCGAGTCCGCAAGTTTTGGTTACTCTACTTATTAATTAAATAAAATATAATAAATTTTCTAAGGTTACGCAATTATCAAAGTGAAGTATCAAGATCTGGTCAAACCAATTGAAACTGTGGCCGGTGTCAAAATAGGATGAACTCAACATTATGAGGAATATAATTAGAAAATTGAAACATGAAGGAACATTGCAGTGGTCGCCAACCTTTTCAATGTGTTGAGCTACTTTGATAATTTTGGAACAAACAGTGAGCTACCTAGTCGTAAGCGACGTAAGCCAACCTAAATGAAATAATGCACAGTTATATTCGACATACATGTATTTATTTTACTAATACATACTAATACAAATAAACTAATAACTGAAGCTACCAGAATTGCCTTCGCGAGCCACCGGTAGCTCACGATCGACGGGTTGGCGACCACTGGAACATTGTATTGAATACCGTGTATTCCAGATTCAATGTTACAAGCGATATCTTCCTTATTTGTAGAGATATAACGAGTAAAGTGCCCTCCAAACTGGTTTACAGAATCCTAAAAGATATACATTTTAAATCTTCCCCTATCGAACCACCCTCTAAGAAATCTCCCCCAAAACCAATCTTACATTTCCACAAATAAGGAAGATATTATTTGTAACATTGAGAATGGGACACCCGGTACATTTTCCCCGTATACGTTCTTTTAAAAATTATCTGCTATAATTTCGCCTTCAGAGAATCAATGTTTCCTTTCACTGATTCATTTTTTAATTCGATTTTTGTATTTAGAAAACCTCGCAAGAATATTTCAATCAATTTGAGCCATCAGAAACTCTGGGTCGGCTAACTTCTCCCGATGTTGTCAAATTTTCCATTTAAGAAATATTTTCCACTTGTTTTTGATTCATTACACATTTTAACTTTATTTTACCTGCTGTTGGTCTCCAAAATCTTATTTAGTACATTGTCAAAATACAGCAAATTTTTTTCCTAAGCTGATTTTGTTGATGTTGTTAGACTCTGTCACCCAAACACCTTCAACACTACACTCAGAGGAAAGAATCTTTAGTCAAGCTATATCTAGTGATCTAATAGTTTTATAAGTTTGTAACTGATATAGTATTGATGGTATTTAAAAAATAATGTTATTTTAAGAACATGAAATAAAACAAAGAAAATTAAAAAAATGTCGAAACATAATTGTGGTTTTATTCTTATAAATGTCAACCTTGAACCTTTAGAAATTTCATAAAAGAGCCGTTACAATCAAGAAAAGAAGTTAATGCAAAAGAACCGCTAGGAAAATCACTTAATTTAAATTATTTTCAAATTAAATAAAATGGTTGGTCAATAATACAACAGCACTTCGTTTGAATCAAAGGAACAGTTAAGAAAAACTACATCATTTACATTGGTACTTTCCTAACGGGTCTAGACTAGATTTCTTTGTGATAGTTTTCCTTATAATTTAATTTAATACGTTGGAAAATATTCTAAGTTAGTCGATTTTCAGAAAAACACTTTTTTTCTTAAACGTAGTGTTGGGCATTACATTTTGAACACTTCCATTAAACAAAAGCAACTACAATCTACAACACTAATACATCCAGAAGATCAACATACATGGTTAGACTCAAGTGCACATCCTACAAAACCAGTAGGGCTCCGAAACATTATGAGAATAATCAAAACAATACATTATATTCATTGCTACATTAGGCCAATAATGAAATTCGATATCTCGGTTGACTGGAATCTCTCTTAACTGTTTTTCTCTTCGTTTTTGCTTGTTTCGATCGTAGTTGTTGACGTACGTTCGAAACTCTTGTTCTTCTTGTTGTTGCTGGCGTTTGTTCTTGTTGTTTTCGTCGGTTTCTGGTACCAACGCGCTGTGTGTAGCTTTTTCTCGGATCTGTCGAGACATACTCGCAGAGGGTCTGGTTCGAAGGATATTGAATCGAAGAGTCATCATCTTCGACGACGCCACACGGTCCTGTCCGTGGTGTTCATGTACTTGGTAGAAATAACATGCGGTCCTCAAACCAATTCTTATTCAACGTAGAGTAAATAAATGGGTTTTATAAAGTTTTTTTTTATCTGGATGTTGGTATCTATTAATACATTAATATAGGTTAACATTTATAAATGAGGAAATTCTCAGGATTACCGATATTTTTAACGTTTTCCAAACCGATAATGAAATTCTGCAATGACTTATGGGTAGCGATGAAGAGATAATTTCATAATTAATAGTGGATCAATCAAGCAATAAAGAAGAAGACAAGGGAGAAAGGGTTCTACATGAGAAACATGCTCCGCTTAAAAATATCCTGAAATGTTTTTGCCAGTACATCAACTGGAGTGCAGAAGATAAGATGCCGGATCATCAACTGTTACTTCTACGGTACATTAGAGATTAAATGGCCGATTCTCATATAAAACCCCTAAAGTAACATCATATGGAATTATATTTTAATGCTTAATACTAAAGTCTCACTTTGGTTCTCCACCAAACAAGAGGGCTAAATGATGTATTATTTATCATGAGACAATTAGGAGGAAAGGCAATCAGAGCGGACAAGGAGGTACATCTCGACTTCATAGACCTAAAGAAAGCCTTCGACTGGATTAGAAGAGAGGACATATGGAGGATATTAAGAAACAGAAGAACACCTGAAGCACTAACAGTAAGAGTACAAAGTTTACACAAAAAAAAACAAGAAACTATGTAAGAACAATGCAAGCAAAATTGAAAATGTTTGGAACAACCCTAGGCCTTATTCAGGGACGTATCCTGAATTCGCTACTGTTCTCGTTGGTCGTGGATGAAGCAATAAAAGAAGGACAAAGGCAGGTCAAAGCATATGAAATTGACTACTGGAAAATGAGAAGAATAGAAATAAGTGAACTTTGCTATGCGGACGATATGGTCATTACAGCTAAAGACCAAAGAACCGTCAATAATAATATGCAGATCTACAAAAGAGTTTTTGAAAAAATCAACATGAAAATCAGCAAAGAAAAGACAAAAACCATAACAATAGGAAAGACAGAAAAACAAAATGTAGTACAAATAGATAAAGGGAAAATCTAAATATCTAGGATTAATGATATCAGAGTTTGGAAGGTTGAATCAAGAGATATCAGTAAGACTAACACCAGGAGGAAAAATTTACATTAGCATAAAAGATACGTTTCTGTGAAAGAAGGTAATTCCAAAAGACATCAAGGTTCAAATATTCGAAAAAGTAAGAACACCTGTATTAATATTCGGACCCAAAACGTGGACAATGACGGAAAGAAACCGAGCAAGAATAACAGGGACAGAGATGAGATTCTTAAGAAGAATTGAGAACAAAACGAAAAGATATAGAATTAGGAACACAACTATCAGGAGTAATCTGCAAGTAAAATCATAGTGGAAGTCATTGAGGAGGGGCAAATGGGATGGTATGGTCACGTAAAGAGAATGCAAAATAGTGGAGTTGTAAGAGAAGTTCTAGAAGCCAGAGTAAATAAGGAAACAAAAGGAAGATCTAGAAGACCTCGTTTGGAGGATGTAAGATTAGCAGAAGTAAAGAGAGAAGAAAATTTGGAGAATACCCAGCAAATTACACAGGACAAGAAGAGATGGCGGGAAATATGTAAGAAGAGCATAAGCTGAGAGCCCAACTCCACAATTCGTAGTTAAAACTGTAGGAATGACGACCAAACTTTTAAATTTCACCAATATTTCGCTTTTATTTTTAAAGCTTCACATGATTATGACTCTGATGAAGCTTTAAAAGCAAATTAGCGGGGTTGTGCTGTATTACGAATATAACGCATATTATACCAGATTGCTGAATATATTAGGCTGAAAAAATTATATTGGGAATTTTCTATTTTAAAGCAGAATTTAATAACAGGCATTCCCAATTAACTAAAGATAGTGAGACCAACATATTAACCCGATAGATTCTACTATTTTTGTAGAAGCTTCAAATAGACACACCTAACACTCACAGAATGTTGTAATAGACAAGCACACCGATTCTTCACGACGATTCATCATGACTACGCGCAACATTTTGACATCCGCTGAACGTATTGAAACTTCAACATCTCTCCCGTCATTAGCCGGAACAGTAGGAGCTTATTATTGGTTGGCAAAGTTCTATTATCAAGAAAGCGTTGCTCGCCAACGCCGATCCGTTGAAAGCCACGAGAGAAAAGAAGAAGAGAATTGAACGCATGCAGTGCTTCGCCTTCTTCTTCCAACTTCCACTATTAGCTAAACAATCTTTCTCTTTTCCTCTTACGTCCAGATCTCTACGCAATACTATTGTCGTGGACACCCCATTCAACTTGCTCGAAAAAACTAATTAAAAGGACCAATGAAAGCGGGAATCTTGTGATCGCGTTTGGGTGTGAACGTACTTGTTCTCTTTCAACAGATAGGTGGTTTCTCACATGTGGAGCGATGGTCGCGGAAAAGAATTAGATGAATAGGTAGCAGGTAGACGTCTGAGTGTAGTATGGGAAATAGAAAAAGGGACTATAACGCACGAGACCTTAAATCTAATGTTTAGAGTGTCTCTTATATGGTGTTATAATTTAAATAATTTAAACCCATCATGTGTTACGTTCTCCTGGTTTGAAGAACAATGCCGCTAGTCGTCTGCTTCGGTGTATCTTCCTTGTGAAGAGGGAGGACTAATTGCTTTTGCTTATTCGTGAATAATCCTTATATATTTGTTCGCTTCTTCGGTTGCTCTCTAAATTAAACACAGTACGTAGGTATAAAACATTAATTTATTAAATAAACAGTTCCCTTGTATAAAAAATACATAAGTATTGTGTAATACGAGGTGTGACAATTAACTAACCGGACTGGTGCTACTATCGGCAAACAGCAAGCACGCCACGGCAGGTTTGAACATGTCTGTGCTTGTAGATGCTTCTCCCACCCTGAGCTCGATGGGCACGGTTGTACGTCGCTCAGTCTCGCTGTAGCAATCGTCCGTTTAACTCCTTACGCTAGCGTCGCGAGTGTTCAGATCGAGCAATGAGTTAACCTCAAGTTTCTTGTGAAACACGAGGTTCTAACTACCCTTCGTGAACGAGTGAGAAGACGAAGGCCCGATTTGTGGAAGAGCAAATCGTGGATGCTCCACCAAGACAATGCGTCAGCCCATTCCGCCTTGTTTGTGAAGGCGTTCTTTGCTAAATCCGGCATCACCGTGTTGGACCACCCACCGTACTCGCCCGACCTGGCCCTGTGACTTTTTTTAATTCTTAAGGTAAAATCGGAGCATAAGGGGACAAGATTTGACAGTGTGGAAGCGGTGAAAGCGAAAGCGACGGACATTCTCAACAAGTTGACAGAAGCGGACTTCCAGCACTGCTTTCGACAATGGAAAATTCGTATGGAGCGTTGTAGGGATCGACAAGGAGAGTACATTGAAGAGGATAAACATTGTAATGTAATTGGTGACCAATAAAATGTTTTGTAGCACCAGTCCGGTTATTTAATTGCCACACCTCATATATTAATTCCGTGTACATATTTATATATATCTCAACGTTTCTAAATGCTAGGTCCACCACCACAACCCTCCGGAGCCTGAGCGTCTGGTCGGGCGACAGCAGCAAAAAGCCGATCACTACCGCAGAAATATGCTATACAACTCACGGCTCCCAGACTCTCGTGTTATTTCATGTACTTGTAAGATACACCACCTCTGTATCTATTGCTCCTGCCGCTGTCCCCATACATAAGTGTAAAAGTGGGAAACCAAAGATTATGTGATGATTAGACGCTAAGTTATGCGTAAGCAAAGGAGCGACGATTGACAATAGTGGTATTATGAATTCCTCCTCGGCGGCACATACATATCAAGCCCTCATACGCTAGCGGTAGCTCCGTCGTGGAAATATGTAAATGATTGCTATGCAATTTTTAATTTCTGCGTTGACGATTTTATTAATATTTACGTATATCATAAGAAATTAAATATATTTTTACATTAAATGCGTACACGTTAAAGTTTTAATGAATATAAATATGTAATATATGAATTTATACAAAACAAAACAAGTGAAATGTTGAACTTACAAGGAAATAAAACAAATAAGGCACATCAAATGTGGAGTTTATAAAATAGAACAAATAAAATTATAAATTTACATAAAATAAAATGTTAAGTACACGTGGAAAGAATGCCTAGTAACAATAACCAAAAGTTAATGCTAATATAGCTCATGGTATTGGTGGAATCATTCCCGGTAAAAACAATGCGAGCAGAGAAAAAAAGCACTAGCGCACGAACATGTTTTTGCCTACCAGGCGTCATCGGCGTGGTTCTGAGCACAATTTTCTGCTGTTACAATTGCGTTTGCCTCTCGGTTTATGCTGCTAATCTCCAAAACAGCACTGAATATGTCTTTCGATGACACCTATCGCTAAGAGACATAGTCACGCCGTCCCAGAGGGTAATAAGACAAACCGGAGTGTAGATGTCCACAACCTATCGGGCAGCTTCTGGGCTGCCAAACGTAAATTGTGTTCAGAACCACGCTGATGACGCCAGGTAGGCATTTTCTCTGCTACATTGTTTTTGCCGGGAATGATTCCGCCAATACCATGGGTTATATTAGCATTAATTTTTGGTTAAAATGTTGTGTTCTTAACATCATGTAGGAATCCTCATGAAACAATGAATTTTTGATTACTTGTATTTTATTATTTCAAGGTACCGGTGGCAATGTAATCGAAAATATTGCATATCACATTAGAAGCTTCTTGAATAATAAACCTAAATAGGAGAAAAACCAATTTCATATACCATCCACATTATCCTTCTTCTTTTTTCAATGTACTTATACACACATGCATCTACATACAATTTCTCCTCTTCTTTACCTCGCTATCAACCCTCCAAACGTTATGCTTTCCTCTCCAGCATTGTACTCAATCGCATAGAGCAGCATGAGCCTCTGTTAGTATTCATGCCGTAACCCAGATAGGGCATGCCGAGCTGTGTATATGCGCGTGTGACTGTATGCACAATTTTGCGGATGATCTGTTGTCTTAAGCCAGCGGCTTTGTCGGGAGCCCGGAGCTTTGTTTACGGTAGGAAATTGAAACTAGATCGCTTACTGATTACATGGATTTGATGGGCATGCATTCCGAACGATGGGGTAGAGCGACATGCAGATATGGTCTGAATTGGGGGATGGTGTGAGTTACGAGGGCGGTTGCGAGTTTACATTTCTTTGGTTTTACATAAAAATATGAGTTGGGGAAATTAAATGGAATTGGAATAGAGGTTGTTTCCCGTTGAATAGTTTGAAGGTAGTTGGAAGACGAGTTTGCTTCAATGTTAGATTTGTTAGTAACTATTAAGGCTGCCCCATGGTAATTTATGTTATTTATTTAAAGCAAAGTAAAAATGCAATGGGAGAGTAACTGCTCGTCAATGGTAATACTTTCGTTTGGCACCAAAGATGAGCTGCATTGTTGTAAAAATAAGTTCCATATATACGATATCGGAGCTAATCTATCGACCTGTAGGCGAAAATCACGAGTTATTTTGTCATCAAAGCGCAGGTATCGTCTAATATCTTCAAACCGATTAATTCCCATAGTAGCTTGATAAATAGGATTAAATTTATCAGAAGAAAACAGTTCTCTCATCGGTACGTCCCAGTTTCTTGCTACACAAGCTTGTATCAGCAAACCTAAGAAAGCATTCAGCTCCATCACATCAATATCTACCCATTCTTTGCCTTTTACTTTAGTCACTCTTCGAGCTTCAAGGTTTGTGCACTTGACGACTTCTTCTAAGATCGTTCTTATAATAAAACATTTGAAAGCATTTTCAGGTGTATCACAGGACACTGCTTTAGTGTTTACACCTGGTGCTAAACGCAGTACGTTACGTTTTGCAGTTTTCGTAGAGCTTGGCGGAACTTTATTCCACTGGATGCCGGATGGAGAAGTGAAACTGTTGGGATTATCACTATTGACCTCCATTGTAGCTAGATCTTCCTCAAACTCAGAATTTGAAGAGTCTGAATTGGCTTCTAATGAATCTTGACCATATTCTTCAATTTCAGACGTTTTACTCTCTTCCGATAAAACTTCATCACATTCCTCTGCCCACCGCATCAGAGTTTCCTCATAATTGGGATCTCCATACCTCACTGTTGCGCGCTGCCCGGTCGATTTTCTTCAACTTGAAGCCGCGATAACGAGCATTCACAAACAAACACCTCAAGCAAATTTTAGCAACTGAAGTATGATATGCATTTCTGCGTGTTGAAACCTGCATACGCCGTTGAAACTTGCAAGTTCCGTTGAGCGCAGAAGCAAGCCTATTCCTACATGTTACAACATGTTGCAGCCGATTGTTAACACATTGTATTCCAAATATTATTGCAATATGCAGTACATTCACGCCAGAAGCAATAAATTATTTAAACAAAGACAGTTTTGGATGTAAATGTAAACGATTATCGATCAAAAATTAACCGGGCCTACGAGGCCCGAGAAATCTAAATACGGGGTAGGATTCAAATATCTAACATAGATTTTCTTATAAATTATATAGATCAAACGCCAATTAGAAATAGCAACAGGAAGATCCAGTTGAGGTATAAACAAGGCCCAGAAGAAAAAAAATTAAAGATAAAGAAGTTATGAAGCTTAGAATACCACGCTTAAAACTAAATGCTTTGTTTGAAAGAAATATTTTTCTGTCTTAGATCTTTTTGATTTTCTAACCCCAAGAAAATATTTATTTAATACAAATAAGAGGAAAATCTATTTTCTTGGTGCAAGAGACCACTTCTCTGCATGTAGTTTTCATTCAAATTCTTCTTAATATAAACATTACGCGGTTTGGTAAACGATCCATTCTCGATCAAGTCTCTATCAAAATCTAGAAAAATGATACGATGTGTCTGTAGTCGCCAGCCTGTATGTAGGAAACCTAACATCCCCATACATTTAAATGCTAAACTCAAAATATCTAAGAAGGACAGCGTTCTATTTCTTTCAAATATCTCTCTGTCTTCTAACTATTTTTCCTTCTCCTAGGTAATATTCACATCACGATTTATAAACCGAAAATTCACTACGTTAACCGGTCGCCTGCTTAAGAGCCACGGTCGACGGTAATAAAATATATTAAATAACAATAATCGTATTTCATATAGTTCCTTCCATAATACCGCCCAAGTACCATAAAAAAGCTCGGCGTCATGATTTCATTGAAGGTAGCGCTATCTGGCGGATAATTTAAGCGATTCCGTCCAACTCACACGAGAGCACTTAGCTACAATACATAGGCACCATCACGCATAAAAATAAAGGCACTGACTTATAATGACTGGTGAAAAAAAGAAAAAAAATTGAACAAACCGCTTATAAATATGTAACAGATGGAAGTAGTGGAGTAGTGTGTGTACTGGTCGTAGTTGGCGGTGTTGCTTTGGTTTTTATTTGTTATGCAAATGTCCAGGGATATTATTAATGATATATTGTGTGTTTTACAAATACATACATGGGTCCAGTGAATAATTTTCGAGAAGGACGTTGAAAAAAAGATTGATTTCTGTTTTTAGTTTTAACTTTGTTGCTGATTATTAATTAAATAGATAATGGTATTTTTGGTGCCGCTTTTGCTGTAATATTAATTTTACTATAGGCACCTAGTTAATTCAGTATAGAAATGGTACATCGTTGCAAATACAAGACAACAAATACATTAAATATTACAGCAGGTTCCAAATAACGAACTTGATAATTAAAGTGTGACAAACGGTTGCACCCGCAGAGGCGCCGTGAAAGGAGCTGTGTTTACATACCAGGAATCGAGGACGTTCGGTTATTATCGGTTGATCGGTGTGCGTGTACTATTTATAATGTTCAAGAAACTAGTGGAACCGTCCGAGGCGTACCGTGTAAAAGTAAACACAGTATTAATAAAAAAATAATAGATTGTTACCTTTTATTGACGTATCGATGACCACTGCGGTAATATGCGAGTGCAATGGTACGTCGCGTAGTACTGCAACATAAGCAACGCTTCCATTGTGGATTCGGTCCAAAATTGTGAAAATAGCAAGCAGGTTATGTGCAACTTACTCTGCTCTTTTACTTTTCAAAGGCCGCAACTGTACAAATTTCGTAAGATGATCCTGGCAAACGAGGATGAATTTGTAGTCATAGTCAGGCTGACTCTGCATGTCAATTAAATCAACCCCTGACATCTTGAGTTCATCTCCTTAAAGATCATGGGACGCACTTGCCACTTTTGATTTCTTTTAACAAATTTCACATAATGTCAAGTACATTTTTACCTGTTCTTGAGCGATGTTTTTGTATTTGTTCTGCAGCTGCTTCAAAATTCTTGTTCTTCCTCCATGTCCAATCGCCAAGTGTGTCTCGTGAATTATGTTGAAGATCTGCTTTGTATGCACATAATAACGGACTGATGATGACTCGTCACTCACCGGGTATATTAATTTTTCACTATCGCCCAACTTCATAATGTCGTATCGCTTCAATCGTTGATAATCCTCAGGTTTTTTCCCACTGGTTTTAGATTTTGACACTGGCATTTTCTCAATTAAGTTCTAGTAGCCTTCTTTACTCATCATCCCACTATTTTCCTTCTTATTCTTAAAGGCATTCAATAAACTTTCATTAGAACGAGCCTACATTGTGTTAAAATGACCGGTATCCATATCAAGATAACACAATCAATGAACAACCTCAACTGTCATGAAAGCAAGCAATCAGATGCCACGTGAAACTAAGACAGGTTGAAACTTGCACACAGACAGGTTCAAACCTGCACAAGTGTGACATTTATCATACTAACCAGAGGGTGCTGGATATTATTCATAATAACACGTTAATGTGATTAATTCTTTAAAATATAAAATATTTATTATATTGATCAGAAGCGCTTGGTGTTATGTATAATACCCGGTTATTATGCATACTACCCTCGTTTATCAAAGTAACGGTAACATATATATATATAATTGTCTGTACTTTAGTACTTTTGCCATTTGATTAGATATCTTCAGTATATGTATATTACTCAAAATATGCAATTATAAGACCTTAAAAGTGGGGCTAATATTATGGACAAGGACTGTATAGTGTTTATATCTATTTAAGAACATGTGGATTAGACTATAATTACATTGTTTCTGTAATATGGTCCATATCTGTATGTGTACAAATATAAAACAAAAGCTTTTATATATTGGTTAATACAATATAAAATTAACCCATTTCTTCCATGACTATGCCTTTTTCATTATACCAGGGTAAGTCAAATGTCTACACTTTCGCCATAACAAGCTTTGAAGGAGGCGTAACACAAGAAGAGGGAACATTTCGATCCACAAAAAAACGCTTTTACGAGATAAAGTACTGTCCCCGTATTTGTTGCAAACTAATAACGGAGCTGACATACTTATGCTGTTGTAGCTAGCAGACAAATTACGTGATCGTGATTAAATTTCGCACACATGACCACAGGGGCGCCAACTTAACGCATGCGCAAGCGGCCACCGCTACGATAACCTTCAAAGCTTGTTATGGCGAAAGTGTAGATAATATTTGACTTACCCTCGTACTATGTATAACTATAGATCTATCATGTATACGCTAATATTCAAGATAACCAACAAAATTGAATACATATACATGTTGTTAATATACATATGTATTATGTATATAAACAACATACCTTGAAACGTTACAAATAACCCCGGCAACTTCACTTTCACTAACTAATCTTGCATTTTAAATAAATTGTTAAAGAAGATGGAATTACTGTCCACACTAGATAACCCCAACAACAACACGAGACAAATGGCAAAATTGCCAGGAACTCTACATTACGTCATCACAGATTAAAAATATTTTGTGAAAATTACAATATATGTACTTGTGTTTTAAATAAAGAAATATTTTTGATATTTTAAGTCAATGTGTTATAACTTCTTTTACAATAAAAATGTTTTTATGATTAGGAAGTCAGTGGTATTAGTTCAAGATATTCTTGTCAGGGTAATGATATTTTCTCCGTGTGGTTGGGAGTCACCGTTGACTATGCCATCGCACCATAGGTTACGACTGGGCGTAGACGTGATGTAGAAAGTTAAAACTTCATTTACCTCAAATTTGAAGTAATATTTAACCATTTTTGCAGAAGTAAAATTCCTGAATTCTTTTACAATGTATTCAGCCGATTTTTATGCATTGTGTAATTGCTTTAGCAATAATAATAATAATAATGTAAAATCTTTATAGCACCATCTAGTGGTTGTTTGTAAAAGCATTAGATACTACCCACGTACAATATATTTCATAGACTACTAGATCTTATTAGCCAAAATTAGTTTCGATATCTCTCTAGAAACCCTAGAGATATTTAAAATCTTTACAATAATCTGTAAAACCGTCGATAAAATTTGCATTGTTTCTTCGACTTCACAAGAAGGTGTTTGGTAAGAGATTGTTTCTGTGACTTGCAAAGTGACGTGGGTGGCCATTGTAATAACTTACTATTCTCCTGTTAAATTATAGACCTGTCAGAAGGAAAGGATTGCCAGAAAGATATATACATATAGTAAAAATAAATATTCACCCACTATGTTGCTACGTCACACTATTTTCGGGTAGAGGAATATTATTTAATGTCTTTGGAGGTATATAAATACACCAAAAATTTGTGTTCTGTATATTTATACATGTAAAAACTATAATTGTTAATCGCTTTACAGTTACTTGCTAGATGGCGTGATTACCTTTCCCATTGTTACTTTTAGACGGATCATATTGCCATAACTTATTTGCTCATTTTTTTGAGGGTTAATGGAGTTCTTTCTTCGTAATTGTACACGTTAAAAGTACATACTTAACAGTATATAAGATATTAGATTGTATATATCGATATTTGCTTAATGAAGTTTTGCGAAAAAATATCTTTTTTACGAGAATCTAATTTATAACATATCTAACCAACAAAAATACAATTCTTCACATGAATATTGTATTACAATCTCATTACTGCGATTCCGAAAAGAAATAGGCAACGAAAAAATGTGATAACTAGAGTTACATAGACTCACAATCAATTTGCAAGAAACGAGGATCGTTTTATGGCGTTTGAAAATGCCGCCTTGTACTTCCTAGGTTATGCGCGAGAGTTTGAAAATTAGGTTATGTTCACACGCAACTTCAATACCTTACAGGAAGGATTTTAAAACGTCGAGAGCCCATTTGCTAGAATATTATTACTATAAATTTTATGAGATAAATCGCAACGTTACCTCGTTACGCTTATTAGAGGAGTATTTGCAAAGAATTGCTCTTTCAAGTAGATGTTTTTTTTTTGCTGTTTGCGTTTGAGCTTTCTAAACTAGCCGAAGAAAAATTGCGAAAGCGATTAAAAAAACAGGCTGAATTTTGCTTGGTCATTTCTTCTAAATTAGGTACTTAGCTGAGGTATTATACTATCTCACATCTAGCGTGATAGAAGAGCGTTATTTTGCTGGAGGTGTTTTTTAATAATAGCTTTTTTTATACTCGTTTGCTTCAATTTCAAGATTGATGACAACTGCTTTATTAAAACGAGAGAAATATTTGAGAACTTATGAAATCTTGTAATATTTTACCCATATCATTAAAATTGGTCTGTGAATGCATGAGCCAATGCGTTTGAATTCTGGTAAACGATTATAGTCTATGATCGACTTAATCTTGGGCTGCAATCTGCTACCACACCCTTACTTAAATTCCCTGCAGAAACTCTTGCAAGGCAGCACCATTACGTCTTTTGGACATCACTCAGTGTTTTGTGGCCAAAAATATTTGGGTATGTCGTGATGTTGTAAGGCAATCTATTGCAATAAGGTAATTGGAGTTTTGAACACTTCCTTGGAGGTTCTGGCAGTTTGGTTACAGGTTCAGGCTTTTAACTTTTAGCGTCTATGGTTAAATTTCTAAAGTTATCTCTTTCTTTAGAAGTTCTTTGAGGTCATCAGTATCTGCGTCTATGTAAGTTGGATCTATATGAACGTTGAAATGGACTATTAAATCCTTTCCTTCAATTCTGGAAAAGCAAATTAATTTGCTATTAATATTATTGTTTCGAAAGTGGAAATAAATTGGAAAGGCGTTACCCATCAAGTGCTAAAATCTCGATCCCTAAAAGTTCGTGCCTTAGATATCTCCTAAATAACAAGTTCAGTCTTTCACGATAATATCTGGCCCTTATTTTGAAGTTTATCTACTCGTTTGTCGGTAATGCAGATTTTAACACAAAACACCATCTACCAACACAGGTACTTCTCATACCATCCTCCTATATAACCAGGGTTCCATTCTACACGGTTCCTCAACAGTCTAGAATTGTAAAATGCACTCGCAAAGCTTGGACAACATTTTCCGTACTAGTGAAGCACTGCTTCATTTCAATGGTGATATTAATACTCATTAATTGTAAGATTGCACATTCATATATCTCCTTTATTTACAATTCAACCATTCTCGTCCAAAATTGCGAAGACTAAACAATGTTAACGACATTTCGGCCTAGCAGATGTATTTCACGTCATTTTGGTGCCCCCAAACATATTTCGCTTTATTTCTTTGGTACCGCAAGATAGCCACACGTATACCGTAAACGATATACTACGCATTCACTCAAATCGGGAACCGTATCTTCCTTACGGAGAAGACGCGTGAAATAACGGAGAAGGCCACGTATGTCAGTCCGCTATCAAAGTGACGTGTTTGATGGACAGCCGGCGAAACGGGAAAGAAAGGACTTTACGTTACGCTGCAAGGTACCAACACCGGGGTCGGACCCAATGCGTAAGATGTTTGTGGTGTATGCTAAATGTACACTGAGATACGTATAAATCCGAACACTTTTCAAAAGGAGTGTATTGATGATAGACAAGATGGATTGAGATATTTGCTGAATTTCTTTTGGTAGAAATATGAGATCGGATTATTTTTAACACCACCTCATGAAATTGCCCAAAATGATTTATTTGGAACAGTAGTTCAAAATTAGGTTAGGTCGTAATTTATTTACTTGACTGTATTGAGATTTTACTCTAAATATACATACCGGGTGTCCCAGACTGAACTGATTTATTTTACCAGTTTCTTACAAATAACTTAAACGATTTGTTTGACGACATGCCCCTTCACTGGAGAAATGACCGAGTTGAATCCAATTGGATGGTGCTGCATATCATTTTGGATTAAGAGTACGACAATGGTTTAAACGCTAATTCTCCACAATGTTGGATTGGGCGTTTAGGACCAGGACTGTGGCCTCCAAGATCGCAAGGTCTGACCCCTTTGGACTATTGTGTGGGGTACGTTAAAAGCTAAAGTGTGTGCGACACCTATCAATACAAGAGAACAGTGAATTTTAAAAATCAAAGAAGCTGCAATGAAATGTGATAAAATTGGATTGATGGATTGATTGATTCACTGGTTCGGCGTTGTAGAAAATGCATTCAAGTGAACGGATTGCATTTTCAACACCTTTTCTAACAAGGTTCCCCCAAATAAAACTGAATCACCCTATATATGCTTTGCTGCAGATTCTGTGGATCACAGTGAAACTCTCAGAGTAATACTAAAATTAGTGAAAGTAAAATGTGATTTTATAGCAACAAAAATCTGCTGAAGAACAAATATATCAATAAACGCTCTAAAATTAAAATATACAAGGTGTCACACGGGATAAGGACGCTTTTTAATAAAAGAATACTCAGAAAATTTACAGATAAAGCTCACTAGTTGCCATTTTTATGTAGGACAGACTTATGTGTGAAAAATAATGTCGTCGAGGTGATGTCCATCATTTCAAATGCACGTCTCAATTCTCAAACATCTCTTAAAGGGATTCTTCGTCTTCTCAGTTATGGTTCGAAGAACGTTTGGAGCATATGAATGTACCGAGCCGAATTATGTTCCCAGTTGATCTGAAGTGTTCGACCCATCTGAGTATTGTGTTACGACTCGGAACAGCTCCGTGTCGACCGAAACATTCGCTGCGTAGCTGTCACAGATTCACCACCTTTTAACGAAACTGTCATAGACGAATAAACGATGCTGCAAATCCCATTGCTCCATTGTTACTAAAATGGCGTCTTGTGTGGAGAAGAACTGCCTGTCATACGACCTTCCCCCACCACCGCGCTCTCAGTACTGCGCAGTTCAGAAATGTCCGTTTCTCGCGTATCACCCTGTATAAGACGCTAATGTGACCTATAGCACCATATGCAGCAGAGATTATATGCATATCAAGCAAAGAAGAAGAACAACTACGGATTTTTGAACGAAGAATAATTAGAACCATAGTAGGACCAAAGAAGATAAAGGACGGCGAATACAGAATCAGAATGAACTATGAATTATTGCAGGACCTGGAGGGAGAAGACATTGTGAGATATATTAAATCTCAACGTATTAAATGGTTTGGCCATAGTATGAGAAGTGAGAGAAGATTACGAAATGGAGCTCAATCACCGGAAGATGTAAAGAAAGACCAAAGAGAAGATGGATAGACGAGGTGAAACATGATATTAATTTGATGGAAATACGAGATTGGAATCAGAGTGTGAATGAGAGCGAAGAATTGCGAGAGATAGCTAAATTAGCTAGGGCACACAACAAGTTATAGGATCGCAAAGCGAGGAATACCACAGGAGACTAATCCATCCCAAAATTGGGATTAGAAAAGCTTCGGCTTCAACAAGAAGTGGCAATATTCCTACAGGAATGGAAAGTCTATATAAAATGCGGTTTGGATTTTGGATCAAACCTTTATAAAATTCACATTTATAATATGTCTAGGTACAAGCACATTCAAAGAACTACTAAATTAGAAGCAACTATATTTTGTTTCTATGTAGGGTCTGTGTGAGTTCATTGTTGTGGGTGAATAAAAAAAAATGGTCCACTTTCTCACAATAACTTTTACTATTAATTTTTTTAATTAATAGCGACCGGTTTCATGTGACCACACATCAAGCCGTAAAATTTAGCAGCATAAAATGGTCATTTTAATAAAAAACAAAAGGCTAATAAAGTCAAAATGTCTGGCTGATCAATGTCGGTATGACGACGAAAGATCTGCCTCATTCAGTATGCGCCCGGATACATATTCTCATTACTGCACTTATATAACATATAAATAAACCGTTTTGACCTATTGCTTGGCTTTGTAGAGGTACAAACCGTGCATGTATATAACATACACGTGTACAAGACTGCTTACACATAATCTTTCACTCCCCGATTTTGATTAATGTAAATGGCATGTTAAGTGCAAGGCAACGAACCGTATACAGGAGAGATCACACGACTCCGGAGCCTATACGGACCTCTCAAAGTTGACGTTGAACTACGATCCTTTGCCGGGCAAGCGGTAAATATTGCTCCGGCTCCGAGATTCAAGTCTAGGGACGGACGATACGGATTTTTTTTAATAATAGCAAACGTATAGCACTGTTATATCATGTGAAATCGATCGTAAATTGTTTTAATTGGTACGGGAAGTGGTTATAGGTAATAAAAGACAATCTGGGTTTATTCTGATGAACCATACATGTTATGGGTCCTGTAAATTTTGCATGGTATTCGAGTTTGAGAGTTTGATGAGGTTTTATCTATCTACGTTTTGAAAATAACATCGTCCAAATGGCGGCCCTCACGGGCAAAGTCGCTCTAAAAAGTTCTGTATAATTCTCTCTGGTGCATCTCGAGAAATAGCGGCGATTTCCTGTCGTACCCTTGAGTTAGTCAAAAGTTTGAGGCCGATGTCTGTAAATCTTACCTTCGAGGTAGCCCCACAAATAAAAGTCGCAAGGGATCGAGCTGAAAAGTCAATATCGCCTCGTAATGAAATCACATGTCCAGGAAACATTTCCTGCAATATGGTAAGGGAAAGGTGAGTGGCATGAGATGTGGCACTATCTTGCTGGAACCAGAAGGAGTCTGCACCGTGCTTTTCGAATTGTATCAATTGAGGCCAGAAAGTACTTGAGAGAATTCACAGTTACGGTAACGCCAACCTCTTCAAAAAAATAAGGCCCCACAACGTCCAATCTAGAAATCGCGCACCACACAGTGACTTTTGGGCTATGAAGAGGTCTTAGGTGAAGCTCTCAAGGATGTTCGGAAGCCCGGTACCGGAAGTTGGAGGTTTGAGACAGGGCGATCCATTGTTGCCAACACTTTTTAATCTGGTACTGGAAGCAATCTTAACCCTAGGATGCATGGGTACTCGGAAGTTATGAAGCTTAGAATACCACGCTGGGCTTCGGAGGCCCGTATTATGCATCCTAGGGTTAAGAAGGAGTAATATATTCACCAAAGGAATCATTTACCATCAAAAACATCAATGTGCAGCCTACATGGATGATTTAGTACTAATAACAAGATCTAAGAAGGAGTTAATTGAGGTTTTCAATCGATTGCAGGAGGCATCTGAGGAATTTGGTCTAAAGGTAAATGATAAGAAAACGAAATACATGGTGATAAATGTGTGAGCACTGGGAGAAAGATTCAATGTATAGACAGAATACGTATATAAATTTGAAAGAGTTGAAACATTCTTGTATTTGGGTCCAAAGAGGAGGAGGAGATTGAGAGCAGATTGATGAAGGGAAGCAGAAGTGTGGGAAGCTTGAATTCTCTGTTGAAAAATAAGAAGGCTAGGAGGATGACCAAGGAGGACACGGTTATACGTTCAACAGGTTATATGTTCAACAGGTATGGTAGTGAAGCGTGGACACTTACTGGTGTAATAAAGCAAAAATTGGAAGTGTGGGAACGGACAGTTTTGAGGAAAATTTGCGGAGGGATAAATGAAAATGGAGAATGGAGACGACGCACTAACGAGGAGCTAATAGATTTATACAGGAAGCCAAAAATCACGACAGTGGTTAGGAAGCAAAGACTGAGGTGGTTTGGACATGTCTGGCGTTTGGGGGAAGGAAGAGCTACTACAAGAGTAATAGAAGGAGGAGTTGGTGGAAGAAGAAGAAAGGGACGGCCTAGGAAGAAATGGATGGAATCTGTAACAGAGGACCTGGGACTCATAGGAATAAGAAACTGGAAGGATGTTATAATGCTATTTTGAGTTACTCTTCTATTACTGAAGCTTCCTTCATCCTTTTTTTGTAAAATACTCCAAAATACCGATCGCCAAAAACTTCTGAAACGTACTTCATCTGTTGCAACTACATATTACGTTAAATTGACAATTTCTATACGTATGGTTTCCTTATTAGAATTTGCATAGCCTTTACATCACCTGTATGTTATTTAATTCCTCTCTGTTATCGTTATCATTATTATAACTCATCCTATTCTGATTTTCTCGTATGTATATGCACGTCAGTACTCTAGCCCAGGTTATATTTTTCTTACATCCAATTATCTCGATAGCTGACCACATGAGGTCCCATGGTACAAACCCCAATTAGTGTGAGACATGCTGGGAAACAAGGCATTACACCCGTCTTGCCTCCCGACCGACGACCTCTATCCTTTTTGACGTTGTATACGCTTCGAGTATACGGGATACCTTAGCCGGTCCTTAACAAAAAACTACCTCCTTCTTCGTGGCTTTGCAGCGCATCATCGAACAGTTGTTAGCACCTTATACACCTACACCGGGACTCATCTATATCATGCCTTTCGCGGCTATATATCATTTGTTTGTTTAGTTCCACGATGCGGTGGTATATGTGTGGCGTTCGATGATGCATTGTGAACGAAGGAAATTCGTACCCCGGGGGGTATTTGTTGCTCCTTTGTATTTTGTTTCGCGGTGGTTCTTTTGTTTTTCGAATGTCGATCATTCGCGATTTTTTTTTTGCTTAGAAAAATAATTATAAATTATCCTTAAAGAAATTAGTTACAAAATTATACAGGCTGTTCCTAACAGCTTCTCTTTTACAATCAAAAAACTCAACTGGTTCTTTAATTGAACCACAGAGTTGAGAAACCTTACATTTTCTATAATGTTATTTCTAAGAAAAATTGAAAAAACCATTTTTGGTTCCTCTTTGGTGCAAGCTAATAGCGGAGCTGACATGCTTATGCTGTTGTAGCTAGCAGACAAATGACGCGATCGTGATTAAATTCCGCTCACATGACCACAGAGGCGCCAACTCCACGCATGCGCTGGCGGCCGCCACTACGATAACCTTCAAAGCTTGTTATGGCGATAGTGTAGATAATATTTGACTTACCCTCGTAAAAATGGCGAATAAGCAATGGTTTAAATGTCAATTTTTGTCGAATTAGTAGCTGCAAACGCCTCTACAGAACTGAACAAATCATATTGCTCCAGGTTCTGACCCGACAGTAGTCCTCGACTACTGGCTTAAGCCGCCATAGTTAATTAATTGAAATCGTAAAAGGCAAAAGTATAAAGACACACTGAAGAGCAGTAAAACTGCGAAACGCGTTACGATTTCAATTAATTAACTATGGCGGTTTAAGCCAGTAGTCGAGGGCTGCTGTCGTATCAGAATCTGGAGCAATATGATTATTGCTTGATATTACCGTTAAAAGAAAAGGAAAATAAAATTTGATGTAAATAAGCTTTCGCAATAAACCTTCTCGTTTCCTCTAATCGATCACCTGGAATTATCATAATTGTTAAATCAATAAATTATACAATCAGCGGAAGAATCTGTTTTGATAAGTTAGATTTTTTCTACCTTCAAGGCAATAAAAAGGCAATTTTTTGGTTGCTATGTATTCTAGGATTTAGGCTTTTGGCAGAGCAAGTGTAGTCAAGCCAAAGATCAACATTTTTAACAAGCGTACCTTATAGATAAATTTCGTCTTTGAAGTGCCAATATTAATCTGCCCTTCCCCTTAAGATACACACAAACGCATACACTCAATACCTTATTATTTCACACGAAAAAAATCTAGTGTGATGGCGTCAATTCAAGTTATCCACCAAATTTCTTCCATGCATCAAAAATTATCTTAACCAGTCTTATTTGTGGTATTGCCATCGCACCGTCAACAATAATTTCTAAGTAATTTGAAGATGAAAATCTCTACATTCACTTCTTTTGTTACAGATTCATTATTAGGGTCAGCATCCGAAGATGAAGAAGATGACGACAATAGTACGGCATCGTCAGTTTTAAAACACCATCCTCTGCACGGCTCCCTACCTACAGCAGCGAGTGAAACGAATAATAATTCCCTCTCACATTCAGATATTGGGAGTTCGATAGGGCAGGTAAGAAAATAATAATATCCCCAAAAAAATCATCTTCTAAACTCTCAAAGAGACCAATTCATCAAAACGTGTCAATAAAAGATTAACAACGCCATCTGTGCAATACGGTAGCATACTGTTCGATTACCTTAATGTCATTTCAAACATATGGATTTTCCACGACATATGTTTGCTTGATCTTGACAGTTTAACACATAGAATCCACAATATGATTTCTAACCATCAAACGCTTACATAAATCCCTTTTTGAAGTCAAAAACGAATTAAATTTCTCAGAACTTCAGAAGCTCCATCAACCATCAATGCTTCTAACATCGCTAACAATCGAGATCGAAATTTTCCAGCGATTACCACGACTGAAAACGACCAATACGGCACCGATAATGAGTTTCAATTATTAAGTCGCGTAGTCGGTCGCGTGATTGTCTTTTTTTTCCATTTCCTCGGCTGAGTTTGAGCTATAGGCATTATCGATTCTTATGCGCTTTTTTGCCGCATGGCGTCGCTAGTATCGCGCTGGTGAGGTTATATAAAACGATGTAATGACGAGCGTGGCTTTCTAGATTTTTTTTCGAAGAGATGGAACCGTTATTCTACTTTTTTTTAGGTATCAATTATTGGTTGCGAAAGAAGGTGTGTTTGTTGTATTTAATTGGAAGGTTATTCTGGCAAAATGCGCGTGAAAAAGCAATTTTATCCTTTTGTTAGGTGATTCGATAGGATACTTTGAGTTTTGAATATTGATTCTGGATTAAATATTTTTGATAAGTTCTATTTTATTAAGTAATGTTGATTGCTTGTGTCTAAAAAAGGTTTTAAACTGGAATTTTTAATACCGCGAAGCTATAGTATTACCATTTACTATGGAGGAATGTGTATGCGCAACTAATCTCAAAAATCTATTACTGGTTTATTCAAAAACCCTTAACTTTTTGTCACAAGAACAAATCCATTAATATCATTGTTATTAATTTCATGCCTATAAAACCAACTTCTTTCCCATTTTCAGGATTCCAAAACAGGGCAAGACGATTCAGAGGACCAAAATTCCCTTGACGGAGACCCAGAAACCAGAGACTCACAAACGGAGAACAAAAGTCCGGATGATAGTAGTGCTGGTTCAAAACGGAGAGGACCTAGAACGACGATAAAAGCAAAACAGTTAGAAATCTTGAAGACGGCCTTCTCTCAGACACCAAAACCAACGAGGCATATACGAGAGCAGCTGGCGAAAGAAACGGGGCTTCCCATGCGAGTGATACAGGTGAGATATCTATTTGATTACATGGACAAGTTAAATACTATATTTTGCCCCGCTGTCCTTTTCAAAATATGTGTACAGTGACATAAATCACAGCGCAGAAATGAAAACTCTAAATTGAATCACAAGAACCATCAAACTAAAATATGAAATTAATGATGGTTCAAAACAAAGTCCATTCTCTCACAATAACTCGTTTAATAAAATATGAGCGACCGGTTTCGGAACAATTATCCCATCATCAGGTTCGAGTTAATCTAGAAGCAGGAAGTATTGTCAAATTAATAATGAAATACTGTTAACACTGTCTATATAATTTTCAACAACTATCGAATTGCTTGTATTATGATTGAAGTCAGGAAATTTAAAATCTCGTAAACTGGACAAACACAACATATTAACATTTCTTAATATGTCTCACTTGAACTGTCGACTTGCTTATTTAATAAAAATCTTTCCATTTTCCTACGACTTTACGAAAACACAAAGCGACATACTGAAACAAAGCGGGTGCTCCTCTGGTAGCGAGCGTCTTAAAACCGTTTTCGTTATTTAGGAACTAAACTGGTTCGCTGAAATGGTGTCCTATTTATACTAATCCCCCCGCGTACTTAGAACTTTCGCGAAACTTGTCGACAATGTCCGATAGTATGCTATATAAGTCTACTAGGAAGTTCCATTAACTTCACGAAAGTTCCATACTATTTCTATGTGCTTCCAGAATGTTCGAAGCCGCTTCGAAATGTTCATTCTAGAATGTTCCAGACCGCTATGTCTGCCCGCGATCGCAGGAGTGCCCCGGGGCGTCGCGGCGCACACTTAGGGAAACCCTGCTATAGTGTGTTTAAGGAAAAAATATAGATAAAGCATAAATCTTTAAATCAACTAGTGTAGTAAAGATCATTTGGACGATCTGTACATTTTTTCACCGAATCAACTCAGCGCAAAATATAAAAATTATTCATTATTTATTCTGCAACCGTAATAACCTTAATTCATCCAACAAAAGCATATTGGGAATCCTTGGTTAAGTTATTGTTATACATGTGTACTATAAGGTTGCTTTGCAATCCCCCTTACTAACACCAGACCCAGGCCTGTTAAAGTTCCTCCTTCACGATGAATTGGTGGGAGGGTCACACAGATGTCGTTCTAGTTCATAATTTGCTGGATAATAACCGTTCATAAAAGTTACAATGGTAATAACGGCGTTTGGCGCAAGTTGGTCAAATTGGTTATAGTTGCGGTGGTCGTTGTATTGGAAGTTATTCATGAGGAGGAATATACCATAATACATGTGGGTCTACCCCAAATGTACATAGATTTATGTAAATATGTCTTTATTAATATGTAAGAGTCAAATCAGTCATTGATGTTATTATTTGGTTGCGTAGGAAGTTAATAGGTTACTTTTATTGAATATTGTGCATGCTTTGTTATGCGTATAATAAGAGAAAAAAAAAACCTTTAGTCAAGCTAGTTGTTTGTTTAATATTAAAGAAAATGTCGTATGACACTAATTTGTGGAACAATGCAATTTTGATATTTCTAAACATTGTTATTTTTGAAATTCCATAGAATCTTTGGGTTTTGTCGAATATTGTTTCTAGTGATCAATATTCATCGCTTGAGGTGACTGGTGAGATTGACAATTAAATAATAAACACCACAAATGATACACTGCCAAAATGAGAAAGAAATGTGTCTTGAACCTTAACCTTCTTTTTATATTTTCTGAAACGTAGAAATCAATTCCAGGCCTTTTGCCAACTGGCTTTTGCAAGGTAAATTCCAGTATTTGATCGTTTATTAACATTTAATAGGCTGCAATGAACTTAAGGCTCTTTGTAGATGTACGTCTGGTATACAATAAAACGCGAAGTAATACTAATAATCTACCGCACGCAGAGATATAGATGTTCTTGCAAAAATCAGCCTCTATTCAAGAAAATATTTTTATTTCGAGACTATAAAAATGCAGAAAACAAAACCAAACGTTTGGACATCTGCCAACGCTTACTACATCGCTTCAACGCAGAAGGCGACGCATTTTTAAGTAGAATAGTGACCGCTGATGAAACGTGGGTTCTTCACTACGAGCCCGAATCGAAACGCCAGGAACCCCTAGCACGAAAAAATTCAAGACCTCGCCATCGGCTGGGAAGGTGATGCTAACCGTGTTTTGGGACGAAAAAGGCCGACTACTTAGACAAGGGGACTACCATAAATAGTGCGAGGTACAGTGATTTGTTGGCGAATAAGCTGAAACCAGCAATTCGAAACAAACGCAGTGGTTTACTATCAAAGAAAGTTTTGTCGTTGCAAGACAACACCTATCCGCACACGGCCCATAACATCATAGAAACTATCAACAAGTTGAGCTTCGAGACCCTGGAACACCCTCCCTACAGCCCTGATCTCGCTCCCTCAGACTTTCATCTCTTTGGATCGCTCAAAGAAGTTTTGAGAAGTCGTCGATTTGCTTCAGATACAGACGTTCGGGATGCGGTGCAAAAGTGGCTTCACGATCACCCAAAAACCTTCTACCAAGAAAGCCATACGGAAGCTTGTGGCTCGTTGAACCAAGTGCATTGCTAAAGGTGGAGACTATATCGAAAAATGTATCTGTTGTGCACCTATCTTTGTTTAATACAGTTGTAGAACTAAAACTTTAAATAATTTTTGACTTACCCTCGTATTTTAATGGCAAATATAACGAGACCCTCGGTTTTGGTACGCTACAACCGGTAGTTCGCTTTAAGTGGGTTCGTTTTAGCCGATCACTACTGTTGTTGATTCAATTTGTTTTCAGGTAACTTGATTAATTAACTTCTAGAATAAATTACAATTTGCTAAACCTTCCATATTTCCCTTATCACTGTTATTTACATTATTATCATGATCTATTTGTGATTTTCAAACACTTCGAAGTAACAATAGAATCACCAGAGTAAGTATGATGTACATTTATAAAATAAAATAACACAAATTATCTTGTAATAAATTGCTTACACATATGGGATTGCAGATGTAGATGAACGTGGCAAATTTTGTCTAAGAAAGATGCTGAAAGTTACATACAACAGAAACATAACCTCAATCTTTAAGAAATACTCATTACAATTCAAATCTTTTGCTGCGATTAAGTCATTTGGCTTTAGACATTTTATTCCATTTGGAATCTTTTTCGTTTCTTTCTCTCCCCAATTAAAAACAAACAACAAACCCAAAGCAAAGTTGTTCAACTCTCAAAACGAAGAATTCCATCAAGTAGGCGCTCCGAACCGACCTGACGGAAACGGTATTGCCAACTATTTTTCATCAGCGATCCCATACCAACTTGGAATTCCAGTTATTATAATTACAATGTCAGGGCTGACACCCCGTAAAAATGAAACGCCAGATTCGACTGCGAGGACAAATTGCAATTGGGAAGATGTTGTGTGCGCGAGGAGGCTGGTAAATCGAAGTGTTTGCCGACAGAAGAAATACGATACGAGTCGCAAGTAAAAGCGTGACGTCCTTGTTGAATTCTATGCATAGTAAAATCGATTGAAAAATATTTGCTGTTTGTGTTGATTAAGATAAAATATGTTTGTGGTAGAAATTTTTGAGATTAATTTGCATCAATTTATCTTTTCAACTCACGTAGATGAAATTTTAATGAAGATATGTACAGGGTGATCGATTTATCATGGAAGTTGGATTTATCTAAAATGCGAAAGTGAATTAAATTCTGTTAAAAGTATTAGCTTTGTCTTGATTAGCACTCAAAATGAAGGTGGAAACACGACAAAAATCTGCACGATGTCGCGAAATTATTTCTTCCGGCAACATACCGTTTTTATTACGCCGTTGAAAAGATCTTTTAATTCCAAGATTTTTTTCTAAATACAATTATTTCCTAATTTTATTCCTTAAGAAGTTATGCATGTATTAATAATGTCGATTTCAGGTATAAAGCCTTGGACAAAATTATTAGGCACCTCTTATATTTCGTTATATTAGAAAACTGATGTCATCTATGCAGTTATTTAATCATTCGGGGAATTATAAATAGTATATCTAAATATTCCTCGGAGAATTACCGAGTTATATCTAGAGTAACCAAAACTTGCGGACTCGCATAGGCGTCGGTATTACGGGTTAATATAAGAATACGAAAAATTCATAAATAAACTTACTTGCTAATTATTCAACAAATTAGAGGCATCAGGATGTGAACTACTGTAAACTTGCATCATTGCATATGTTTCCACAGTTACTTCTTTAAACCTTGTGCGTCGACAAGAAAAAATATTCTTATACATAGAAAACGATCTCTCCACATCTAAGGAAGTTACATTTGCATGTAGAAACTGTTTTTCAAAATCACTTAAAAGTTCACTATTCTTACACTTATTATAAACGGCCTCTAAAGTATTAAAATCGGGATTTTTCCTTAAAACATCTGCCAACTTTTGACTAGCGCATAATCTTGGCGTATCATTTAATGTGTGTAATTTATTTTTTACACTCTCCACTATGTCTAATGATTCCTGCAATGACAATTCAGTACATTGTAATTTTCTGATGGCATCTAGTAATACTGTATAATTGGTACATATTGTTGTTAAATCTTCTAAAAGCTGAGGAATTTGAAATTCTCTTTGACTTTCTCTAATTGCTTTGGATTCATTCCCATTAAATCGCATTATAACTGATTGAATTTGTTGAAAGTGGATCAAATAGTAAGAAGCTGCTGTTAGCCAAGTACCCCATCGCGTTAAAATTGGTTCAGGAGGTTCTGGAATACCTGGACAAAATTTACGAAATTCTTTTAAACGTTTAGGAGATTTACGAAACACTGCTTTAGTACTTCCAATCATCCGATCAACGTTTCCGTAATGTTGTCGAACAACTTCACCAACTAAATGCAAAGCATGCAGCACGTAAGTTATATGTATTAAGTTAGGAAATATATGTTTTAAGGATCGCCCAACACTTAACATCGTTGCTGCACTATCTGTCACAATCATCACAACTTGATCTTGGGCAATTTTAAATTTTTTCAAAGCGTTCATTATCACTTTTTGAATATTTTCCGCGGTACATTGTTGAACACGTTTGCAAGCTAACAAATATCGAGATTCTGTGTTCTCGCTAGATAAAACGCGAGCTATTACATTCACAATACTGTTTTTCTTTATATCGGTCGTCTCATCCACGGTAATCCATATTTTTTTGGAACACAAATCACGTTTACACACATTTTCTAGCATTTCTTTCATTCGCGGCAAATGATTCTGTAATTGTGTTTGTGAGGGTAATGGGTACTTTGGAACGTATTGTCGCCAAAACGTTTTAAAAGCTGCGTTTCTCACCAACGACAACGGAAGATTACAAGAGGTAAACATAATTAATAAATGTATGAGGAATAGTGTATAAGGTATTTCAGTTCTTGCATTTCTCATATGCTTAATACCTTTGACATGCCTCTGGCAATCAGTTCTATCCAATGCAGCCAAACGAACATTGCATATTAAGCAAAAAACTGCACTACCGTCATATTTTAAATGGGGAAAAAGTGACACATTCTTATGTACATTAGTAGCAAATCTATTACGAGGCATTGTTTTCTTAGGTATGTAAATATTAGTTCTATATGAAACGATACACTAATTATGTACTTGGTATAATACTACAACACACAACAAACACCGGCTAAAGTTTTTCAAAAGCGACACGTAAGTACATAACCTTGACCGTGCGACTAATCTCTGCAAAAGCTCAACCGGTACTAAAACGAAATCTCTCTCAGCGCGGTTTAACACGATTTATATTCAAGGTCGACACTGCATGCCTGCTTCTCTACCGGTTTAGTTTATTTATGAATTTTTCGTATTCTTATATTAACCCGTAATACCGGCGCCTATGCGAGTCCGCAAGTTTAGGTTACTCTAGTTATATCACATGTTTAGAAGTTAATAGAGCTTATTGTGTTTCGCGCTGTTAGTTACGACAGTAATGTGAGGGTGTAAAAACATTTGTGGGCCATTTTAAAGCAGAAGGTACGTATTCGAAAATGTACATACTTCCAAACAAAAGCTAGAAAGAGCGGTAATAGAGGAACGGAATAAAATATCAGCTTCTACTTGCGAGAAACTTGTTGCTAGTTTATCGAAAGGGATAACTGCTGTAATAAACTGCCAGGAGGATCAACATGATATTGAATTTTACTTTTTCTTAAATAAAATATTACATTTATACCATCCGTTTCATTTATTTACTGGTGAGGCTGTACCTATTTAGTAAGGAAAAATGCGTTTTTATTGTTAAAGTCTTTAATATTGACATTAAAAAGTTATTTTTCTTTAGAACAAAGCTATGTAATCCAGTAGTAGCGAAACAGAAGATTAGTAGGTCACAAACCACGTGTGTGCCCGGAATAAGATAATATTAAATAAACTGAGAACCACAGTTGGTATAGAAAAAGTAAATGTTAGACTGTAAAATATGTATTTTTAAAAACATGTTGCAGCCTATTTTTTCATAATGTGACAGCATATTGTCCTGAATGAATTTCGAGATTCTTTTTCATAACCGTATAACATGCCATCGAAGTGTGTATCCTTGAATAACCTGGAGATCTGTGGACCCTCTTTAACTTTGTCCGCACTTACATGCGGAAACTTTTATCTAAGATAAGAAAATGCTGTGCTATTATCGTCCATATCCTTGACGAAATTCTTCATGAGGTCTGATTTCATATGCAATTGTACTTACAATGTCCTTTGACCCAGGCTCCAGTGATGACCTTCGACTAACTAAAACGTAGGAATCGTTTGTGCCGCAAGATTTAGAGTATGGATTTTACACGTTACATGTTGTTTCGTCCACACACAACCACAGTTTTTTGTCTTTCAATTCCGTTTTCATTCTTTTTTCTATATGTTCACGAGCAAATGGCACTACATCTCGTATCGATGTCCGACTAGGTAATTTACAGTACGCATATTTATTCTAGAAGGAGAAAAATGCTTCTCTGTCTAGTAAACGAAACGATAGATTACATAAAATAAGAGTAACACATAAATCAAATGTACATTTTTTTTGGTCTCGTATGCCACTTTTTGCAGAAGAATGCTGTTTGCTTTCCATGTGACGTTGACAATGGCTTCTGGACCACCACATTAAAGGGATTTTACAAACTAAACATTGAATTTTAGCGCCATAAAAAATTAAGTCCGGCATGTCCACTATAAAGTTTTTAATTGTGTCTGCCATTGGTCGTTTTCGCGACGTACCTAACTGGGACATTTTTAAAGCAAACATAAGCGTACAATTACGAAATAAGTTACGACAGCCTACATATACATAGAACTACTCGCATACAGCATCGATTTAGTACTGACGCTGTCAACGCGTGAAATAAATAATCGCCGACTCCGCACCACATATCTACTACACTGACTGTTACCGCTGTTTGCCCAGACTATTTATACCTCACCGCTTACGAACCACCATCTCACATAAGCTAAACTAGGACTACGATTGAGATTGCCTGCGTCCTTGCAAGGGAAATTGCCGACGATTCTAAAATGTGGAGGGCTTCTTTTCTTTATAATAAAGTGAATCTAATTTTTAAGGGTGAAATAGGAAACAATTCTAGACAAAATACTCATTCTCATTTAATTTTTTTCAATAAACCTGTATATGAAAGGTTTACTGAAAAGTATATTCATTCATCTCTCTAAAAATTTGTAAAAATATACAGCGGGTTGTATTTTAAATAACAAAGTTGCTATTACTTCCGTTCAAACCGGATGTGATATTAAATTGAGGTACAAGTAAAAAAAAACAATCAAAAATATAAATTGACACGTTTGAGCATTTTTGTCAAAAGAAGAAATTCCTTTCAACGTAAATGTGTGCGCGACATGATACGCGAGACAAAAAAAAAATGAACAAAAGATACAAAATCCGGACAGTTTCTGGAATAAAATTCCGGTGTAAATAAAATAGATGAAATATGTTCGTCGACTTCGCAGAATCGCCTTCAATAAAATCAAAGACGGGAAAAGCCCTATAATATAAACCACCATCGCCTTAATACTCCGAACCTATGCATAACGTCGGAGGCATTGATACTTTGGCGGTCTCCAGATCGAAGCATTTCGAACTCTTTCGTGGACGTAAAACTTCTCCGTTATTTTTCTTCTTTTTTCTCGTGTATTCTAGGCGATATTCCTCCGTTCCGTATATGACGTTATATGTAAGCTATATACCCTAAATATGGACGAATAAAGTCCATACAAAAATCTTAACACCTGAACGTATGAGATATTTATAAAGTCGTAAAACGGACATTAAAAATAATATTTATACGTGCGTAAAAGAGCCGACTGCGGGGTTTTACTGCTACGGCTGACTTCTTTACGATGCACGGTACGGCCTTCGGCTTTTCGTTGTGCTGGGAGAATCGTCCTAGAGAACCAGAGACCAGAGACAGGCGGCAAAACTACGCAGAGGAGCGGACGATTATACATTAGGACAGATATAGTTTCATTTTTTTTTAGATACACATTTTTGCATTAATTTTCGGTTTCCTCTACGTATGGTTTTCAAGTAATGATGTAATCGACCATTTTTTTAAATGACAAATCCCGATTTTTTTTTTCGATAGATCATTTAATTGTCTAAATACCATCAATATTTGAATACCTCAGATAAAAAAAATTACTGTCCCAAAATTTTTCTCTGTGCACCAAACTTCATTTGGCCGAAGCCTTAATTTAAAAGAACCAAACACACTGGCTAAAATTGGACAAGGATATACCAAAACGATATATTACGGGTAACATTGAAGTATTACCCTTTCGTACTTCTTTTATTATTGCAATTATTAGCACCACTTGGTTAACCAACGCTATAACTTTAAAAAATGTTTCCATAACGCATTCATTGCAATAAGACTCACAATAGATCATCCTGAGATGGATACACTGGCGAGAGGATTCTGGTGTCTTTTAGTATATCTAATAACCTTATGTTTCCATTTTCCTTTATTATTTATATATTTATGATATATACAGAGAAAAAAAAGGTTCTTGAATCAAACATATTTATATCTTTGAAATTATTTATTAATTCAACAAAGGCTCATTTGAGTAAAAGCATATTTTTTAAGAACAACAGATTGAATTTGTTTGAATTATGACGTGTTGTGCACCTCGGAAATTTGTAAGACACCTCAGTGAAGGATAAAGACTTCACGAAAACTGGGGGATGAGAAAAACCAAAGAAATTTTGCATACGATACCTTTTCTCAACTTAATTTATCTCTAAAGTGAAATTCTAAGTTAATAAATCGTATAATCTTCTTCCTCATGATAGATTCCTTATAAATCTATCCAGGTTGGACCTTGTCCCAACATTAGTTGCGGTTACTGTACAAACGAACTCAGTTCTTTCACCGGTTGAGTACCAAACGTCGCTGCGATCGGACAAACAGCTGAAGCGTATATCGTCAATCCCTCGTGAAACTCGATCGTAAATAACCTTTCACGGTAAAATACCTATCTTGACTTGCAAATTAACGGTTCAACAGAGAGCAGTATTACAAAATTACCACAGCCTCATCAACACGTGGTCAGATACTCAGCTGTTGCAATCCTTTCGACAATTCGGGGAAATAATACGGTAAAATAAGTTACAGTCACGGAATCAGAACTTGTCAACTCAAGTCGTGTTAACTAGCATTGGTATATTGCTAGAACCTGATTAAGATGATCCCGATAGTAAGTTCTATTAACACAACCAGCACGAGTCCAATCCAATTGTTAATGCCATCATCACCTACAGAAATTATACGATTTAGACAAGACTAATGCCCGCCTGACCATCATACAACTTCCATCAGCAATGAAACATTTAACGAGTTACTACTTTCGGACGGCATTCGGGACCCGTCTTCGAAAGCGAGCTCGGCGGTATCTCTCTGTCGGTCGGTCGGTGTACCTGTACCTCTGATGTTTCTTCGTCCGTGATCGGGAATCTCGGACATTTATTTATACGAAAAGCGGCTCTGCCGTTTAAAGTTCTTATATGCAGACGTCATTCGATAAAACATATTCTGAAAACGAACAAACATGTTATGTGCAAATAAAATGTTAAAATATTGCACAAGAATACTTAGGGCGGGAGAAATATACGGAATATAGAAGTATGTTCAAAGGTAAATGTGCATCATTTTACAAAAGAATTTAAAGGCAAAATGGCATTTGAAATTAATAATAATAATTTCAGTAAAGTCTTTAAAAATTGTCTTTTAAATTTTAGAGTCGAACAGCGGTTCCTTACAGAATGTACATTTTATTTGACATAAAATCCAAAAACGTCTTTTCTAGATACAACATTACTCCAGAATACAAAACAAATAGACGAATGATTCTTCGTGCCTCAAATTGAAAATAAGAAAAATATGAATATAAGTCCAGTAGCGTGAGCAACTGAGGTATAAGAACACAGTGAACATCTTTATCTTTATCACCTTTATCAAATAGCACATCAAAATTAAAAGATACCACACCAAAAACTAAACAAACCCATGTAGTTTACAAAATCCCATGTAATAACTGCAATGGTGTCTACATTGGACAAATATTACAACATTTGAATGATAGGATAAAAGGTGATAAATGCCAAAACGATATTACTGCTTTAAAAAAGCATACAATAAATGTGGGACACTTTTAATTTTGACAATGTATTTATACTCAATAAAGAAGCACAAAGCAAGATGTATACTAGAAATAGTTCAAATCAACAAACACAAAAAATGTGGTCAATGGCAAGGATTTATATTCATCTGCCTACCGAGTTCTTCCCACAAAAGCTCTACGGGATTACGATCTGGGCTTTCAGGAGGCTATTTCATTATTTTAATTTCGCTTTCGCGTTTCACCGATTCGAAATATTTGCGGGTCAGTTTAGAAGTGTGTTTCGAATCATAATCATGTTGAAATATAAAATAGTCACCAATTATTCTCATTCCAGATGGTATAGCGTTTCCAAAATTTCCCAGTAGCGCTCTTTTCTTAAAATTCCATCTATTCTAAAGTTTCATACGGATGCGGTGCCAAAACAACCCCAAACCCTTATCGATCCACCCCAATGCTTGACTGTAAGTACTACACATGGTGTTCGTTCTCCTTTCGACCTTCCAACGAACGTTCTTCTCTTGGAACATTTTTCCACTCATCAACTGTCCAATGTTGATGCAATCTAGCCCGTTGCAGCCATTTTGTTTTATTTTGCTATGTTATTCGGCAAAATAAGCCACCCTCTCCTAATCTCATTTTCACGGTTGTTACACTAACTCGTTTTTCACGCTGAATAGTTATTTTAGCTGTTATTTCATCTATTCCGTTTACTCGTCATAATTATTCGACGATCTTCCGCTGGTGTTGTCACTTTCCGTTGTCCTGTTAGTTTTTTTATTTAATGTACATACAAATACAGGACTTCAATGCTTTTTTGGATTGACACATTCGGAATTTTATTGTAAATTTTTATACCTGCAATATGTGTACAATCCGCTGATAGTTATAAATTATGCTCTGTAAGATGCATTTTGGAATCACGTATCTTGTAAGTTATTTTCTGGGGTTTTTTTATCTTTTTATTGATAGATGTAGCAACTATTTAAGCAACACTACATAAAATTGTTGGTACTATACTTCTTTAATATTTATTTTCGCTAAAAGTACTAATCAAACCAGAGTATTAATACTTCAAAAGTACGCTTAACAGAAACAAGGAAAGATCTTACGTAAACAAATGAAAAAACACATTTCGAAAGATTAGATAGACACAATCAATGATCACGACCTTTTTAATCAACAAAAACACCCACGTACACGAAACAAAACCCCCAGACATTCCCCAAAGATCACAGAATCCATCAAACTCCATTCCCTCGGAGATTGACCGTCAGAAAACGCCACAATACCAGAACGTAATACACGGAGAAGCATTAAATATAGAAACCGCATAAATCACGGTCACATACATATAAATGAGTGCATGTATACAGGCATTTCAAAACACCTTTTAATGTTCGAAACAGACGCACTTGCTGAAGTTAGGTATACACTTTCGAACATGCGGACCACACCTTGTAGATGACGCTCAATTTACTTTAAGCATTCGGTCGATTTTAAGGCGGCCTCGCACGAGTTCACATGGAAATTAGGTTTAAAAATACACACCATGCACTGTGCTATGTAGTTGAAAAGAAACGAGAAATACCGGAGAAAGGCAAAAGGCACACCGAATTATAAAAAATCATTAAAATTTTTTGCAAGGCGGTGTTATTTTATCAAAGAAATATTGAAATTAATTTAAATTGTATGCTTCTTAGTATTTGAATAACGGCTAAGATTATCTATATAGCATTGTACGATTCATCTCTGCCTCACATGCAAAGAAAAAGGTTAAAAACCTCGAAAACTCTTTTCAGTTTCGTCTAATTTGCTGTGAAAATTAGTATAAAAACTACATTGGTTTTTATTTGGCACTGCTGTAGGTTGTTGATAAGTTATTGAAATCAATTTCAACATTCAAGATATAAAAAATTCACACACATAATGTATAAGCTATGTTATATGCTCTAGAAAATCTATTACGACCACCTTCTAGCAAGTTAATTGTCCATTGACAAATATAAGTGCCATATTTTTCATCTCGTTTGACATATTCTTAATTTGTCGCCTTTGAAGGAAACATCACTCCATTCCAAACATTAAAAAATGCTTTTAAAAATTGTTTTTTTGTGTGTGGCGTTTGTAATTATAGACTTCTCCTTGAGTTGTACAATAATAACATTCTCTACATATGGAAAATGTGTTATTAAACAAATATCGATAACCTTCTTCACTAAACGGATACTCTAAAACTGTGGCACTGGAACACTGAAACAGTTCACTAAAACCCTTACCACAACACTTAATTCGTACTGGACGCACGTTTCGATAGCCAAGCTATCATCCTATGATGGATGATAGCTTGGCTATCGAAACGTGCGTCCAGTACGAATTAAGTGTTGTGGTAAGGGTTTTGGTGAACTGTTTCAACCTTCTTCACCTTCAAAACGAGGAACTAGATAATTTACAAACTAAATCCTACCATCTGGTATGTACGTAGGCTTCCGCGGTCGTCAATAATACTATACTCTTGGTTTACGGGTTAGAACCGCGTCGTTGTCGAAGCTTCTGCAAACTCTTATGAGCCAAACCTCCGAAATCAAACCCTGGCTTTAAGAAACCTGAAATCCGACCCTAAAATTGCTGTAGTAAGAGCTGATAAGGAAGATGCTACGGTGATCCTAAACAGTGAAGAGTATGAGCAAAAAGTTATTTCCTTATTGCAAGATGGCACCTATCAATTTTTTAAACGTGATCCTACTTCCTGAATTAAGCATTCCATCATTAATTCCATTAAAACGTCATCTATTTCTACCGATACCCAGAGGCCACTTCTCCCTAGTGATTCTTCAGCTCGTAAGTTATACGGTCTCCTCAAAATTCACAAACCCAATATCCTTTTACGTCCTATTGTCAGCTACAAATTATCGAAGTACCATTCTACTATTTCATAAAAAATTCCCAACATTCCGTCAAACGACTAAAAGAGTTGACAGTAGATCTTGGTCATTTACTAATCAGCTTTGATGTCGAATCTTTAGTTTAGTTCTAGTTCCCTCATTCATTTTTCATCTTAAAGGTTTCTGTGGGTCCCAACTGCTTCTGTAATTTTCTTCCATTGTCTTCCAATCTCTCTTTTTCATTATTTTAAAACTCTCTTCCACGTCATCGCTGTATTCCTTTCTTGTCTCTTCTTCTTGGCCATTGTGCTATTCTTCGTATCATTTCTCCTGGTTTTCTTCATTATATGACCTACCCATTTTAATCTTTGTGTTTTTATATGCCTCACAATGTCTTCTCCTCCCAGTTCCTCTATCTCTGCATTTGTCTTCAATCTTCCTTCTCCATTTCGAGTCACGTTTGGTCCTGATATCGTTCTCATTATTTTCCTTTCTACGATTTCTAGGTCTTCTTTTTTTTTGTTCATTATTGTTGTTTCCATTGTGTATGCAGTGATTGGTCGTATTATTGTCTTATAACGGAGGCGTTTTTTTTTGTTTAGATAGAACTTACGAAAAAGCTAACTGTCAAACGAGCTGTCATACTGCGTTCAATTTTTGACCTTTATGATCAGTATACTCAGGCAAGTCATCATGAGTAAACTCACGCTTAAACAACGTTACCAAATTATTCAAATTTATTTCTAAAATTAATCATCTATTCGCGCAACTTGCAGCCGACTACGGGATCTTTATAGCCCACATAATCGTCCTTCTGAGCAAGCCATCCGTCGAACGGTGGCTAGATATCATAGCACACACTCTCTACATTATGCAACTACACCAACACGTCGAAGGAATGCGCGTAATGAAGAGAATATCGCCGCTGTAAACGAAAGTGTGGAAGAAGATCCCAATTTATCCATTCGTCGTCGATCACAGTTATCGAGGTTCTGCCCATCCACTACGTGCGCAAAGATCTTGGCCTACATCCGCATAAGATCCAGCTGGTACAGGGACTAAAGCCACGAGACCATCATCTGCATCCTCCTTTCGCCGATTGAACTTAAGAGCAGTTGGAAACTGACCCGTTGTTTTATCACAAGATTGTGTTCAACAATGAAGCTCATTTTTGGCTTAACATGTTTGTGAATAAACAAAATTGCCACATATGGAGTGGGATCAATCCACAAGAGACCTTATATCCAGAAAAATGCACTCTTTGGTGAGGATTACACGCCGGTAGGCCATTATTTTTTCGGAAATGAGAGCGGAGCGTTATTGTCAATTGAGATCGTCACCGCACCATGATTAATGATTTTTTGTTTAAAAATATGGAGGACATTGATCCAGAGAAGATGTGGTTTCAAAAGGATGGCGCTACGTACCACGCACAAATTGGACGATGTTAATTTCGAGGAATCGACCTGTCAATCGACCTCCAAGGTCTTACGACTTGACACCTCTCGATTATTTCCTGTGGGGCTACGTGAGGTCACTACCTTATTTCAATAAACCAGCAACAATTGACGCATTGGAAGCCAACATTGTTCGTGTTCTTTGTGACATATGGCCGAAAAAATTACCCAAAATTAAACGTCCAGAATACGTTTCATAAAGAGCAGCCTATATACCCGAAATCATTTACAAATGTTAATGCCATGAATAAATCTTTGAAATAATACAAAAAATTTGATCAGAATTTAATTTAGCGTATTATTTTTTATAATTTTAAGTTTTGTCGGGCTTAAAAAAACACCCATTATATGTGTATCTTCGTTTTTTTGCTTAGTACTTTGCTATTCAGTAATGCTCGGTTTCTGCCATACCCTTGGCTTCCTTTCATGGTTCTTTCTTTCACTCGATCTTTATCGGTTTTTCCAATTATTGTCCCCAGGTAATTGAAGGAAGCAACCGTTTCAAATTTATGTTTCTGTGTTTCTAGATAGAGTGGTATTATTGTGTTTTCCGTTCCACTGTTCATATATTTTGTTTCGGATTCGTTGATTTCTAATTCAAAATGTTTTACTTTCTTTCCAGTTGTTCCGTTGATGTTATTAGATCTTTTCTTGTATTTGAAATAATGATTACTGAAGAGATAACTAAACAATATATCATTGATGACCAAATGCCGGTATAAGAAAGCAAAATCTCAGAGAGATCTTTTTAAAAAGTTATCTTTAGCAGAAGATAAAATAATAAATTCTAGCAAAACATTTTCTGCTGTACAAATTGTACAAATAACATCAGAAAAGAAAAAAAATGTCCAACCAATCGTAAACGAATCCAAAATGAAAACATAGTAAAAAAAGGGCAACAGTAAAACACAACTTTCCCACACGATATCGACATAGTACCTAACACGTTGAAAACATATAATTGCGCGTCGCCACAATCCTACGGCACAACAAACGTCTTAAGGCTCAGATCACCGATTCGATTAACTCGGGATGTTTGTTTTACGTCCACTATCGCGACCGCATCCACCCGGCCTTCTTCTACAAGGCATAATCTGAGGTAGGATGCGTTCATTCCTTCAATAGTCACGTACGGGCAATGCCGGAACGACATATACCATATAAATATAATAGAATTTGTATGGTGGTGGTGAATCTGCAAGCAATAAAACGCCACAGATGCCAAGATGGTGTAATTTCTCGCAAATCTCACGATGATGAGAGGATAAGTTGGCATTTAATTTAATAATGGCATATATGTACATGTATGAAGACACCTGTACGGAGTGTTATGCAATACGCATTCATTTCATTAGTTAGAAAATAACGAAAATACCTGTACTAGTACATTATTGCATTGTTACATAAAAAAAAAATATATTATATTGAATTTAAAATGTTTCCATAATGTTTTGGACGACTTTGTTGTCGATATAAAATTAAAATATGCGTTTTTTTCGCGTCTAAATGTTGATGTTGCCAAATTACGTAAACTTTTATTGTAGTTCCAATGCGCAACAAGGATTTGCGATATTTGGATTTTGCACGATCCCTTAATTTAACAAGCAATGAAATTTTCAGTAAACCAAGGAATTGGCTTTTTTGTGAAGCGCTTGGTTACCACATGTGCATACTTATGAAATAGGCCCAACAAACAATTATTTAAGAAGTTAACCTTGTCAATAACATCATCCATAGTAAATATAATTTTCAAATTTTGAAAAATACTTCCAAGGTCCCTATATGAGTACAGTAATGGTACAACATTTGGCAAAACATAAAAAATATCGCAAAATACAACATCGTGATCAGAGAAGTTATATGGAAATATACCAGAAGGCTACCAGGAGGCTAAGTTCTTAGGTGTAACCTTGGACTCTAAAGTAAACTAGAACTCACATTTACAAAAAATGACCGACAAATGTAAGAGGGTGTTAATGACAACCCGTAGAACAGTTGGGAAAACATGAGGACTCAAACCACATATGACGTACTGGCTGTACACTACGATGGTAAGACCTATGATAACTTATGGCTGCCTGGTTTGGTGGCCTAAGATCACACAGAAGCATGCGATAACTAGTCTCTCGAAAATTCAGAGACTGGCATGTCTATGTATAACAGGAGCTATTAAAAGCACTCCAACAGCTGCTATGGAAACCATGCTAAACCTACCTCCTCTTGAGATCTATAACAAGGGAGAAGCCAGAATGGGAGCATACAGACTGAAAAATACTAGTAACTGGAGATCCCGCAGTGGGTCTTGGCAGACCAGAATAGGAACACTAGTAATAAACCCTATATTCGATATGGGTAGCGATACAACAATCTCCAGGATGTCCTGTGACAAACCTTTCAAAGTTTTCTTGAATTGGGAAGAATGGAGCGATGGAAAAGGAAGAAAACCGAAAACCCTAATCTGGTACACAGATGGGTCCAAAACGGGCACTACTTCTGGCGTTGGTGTATATGAGGAAAACCAGGGATACAAAGTATGTGCATCACTTGGGCGATACACCACGGTATTTCAAACAGAAATATATGCTATACAAACCTGCGCGTGGGAGAGAAGTCACTAACATCATCAAATTTTGAAAAATTAATATTTTCAAAGTCCCTATATGAGTACAGTAATGGTACAACATTCGGCAAAACATATAAAATATCGTAAAATACAGCATCGTGATCAGAGAAGTTACACGGAAATATACTAGAATCAGAAATCTTGATGGTAGTGGTACAAAAAATAATATCCCAAAGTGATGTAGAATTTTTAGTTAGGCGAGTTAGCTGGTCAATAATTTGTTTCATGTTTAACGATTCCACAATATTAGTAAAACAAACGGTAGAATTATTATACAATTTCAGTAAATCAATGTTAAAATCACCGCAATCAAAGACGTCGGAAATACAAAATTCACCTAAGAAAACATTATAATCAAACTGTGGAGGTCTATATACCACCCCAACAACAATCTTTCTTCTACTGAACGTATTGAACACAATACTTAACCGTAATTGCTCAATGGGTGGACTTACATCTAAGACAGATACCTGCATAGTACTCCTTACATACATGTCTAAGATCTCAAATGAATACAAAATTCTCCACAAGAAATTTACAATTGTTTGCTTAAAAAATGTTAATTTATGATGATTTTAATAATAATGTGAAATCAATTTTTTATTAAATCAAAGTAAACTTTTCTATTGATAAATAACAGTTAATAACAAGAGTTAAGTATTTGTGCGATATCTACACTTAAAAAACGTTAATTTATTATCTTAATAACACAGCGTAATCATGTGAAATCAGTTCTTTATTAAATAAAAGCCAACTGATCTATTGGTAAATAACAGTACATGTTTACATAACAACAACTAGGTGTTTGTACGAAATCTGCATAAAATACAGTTACATTTGATATCTTATTCACTGAAAATTACGTTATTTTACACAATGGAAGAGCACTAAAACGGAAAATGCTTTTACTTCAACAATTGTACTGCTTCCTTTTCCAGTTCAACATTTACAGGCGTGGATACTTTTCTGAGACTGGATATATAGGAATCAGATGTAAACAGTAAGGGTATGGGAAACGTGTTCGTTCGTAGCAGAACGCAAACATTTTCTTGCATGTTGTAATCTGTATAATTTGTAATCTTTATTCCTGGGCTTCTTCAGATAACTGTCCGAGTGGAAAAACTCAATTATAGCAAATTATGTTTTCCCCATGAATCAAGACTTTATGTACTGATGAGAGCATATAGTACCAAATATATTTGCTCACATACAATTGTGCAGTTTCAAATACATACTGACCAAACTTTTGGGAATTGATTTGCCTACCGCATGACATTGTTTGCAGTATTATGTGAAATCTGGAAATAAGCTCTTCATCAATTCCAGTTATATCCGCTGCACAAGCCGGATTAGCGATAAATCTTCTAGCGGTATTCCAGCGGTATGATGGGGCAGTTGCAGCCCTGACTCTGACGAATTACATAATATTGTTCATCAAATAATATCACAATTTGAACAGTGGTGCAGTAGGAATAATTTGGTACTAAACGCAAGTAAGACAAGTTTGGTACGTTTTTGCACTAAACAAAGATTTAGTGGTGTCAGGTGTTTTTATTTTCATTATTTTTTATTTGATTGAAAACGGTATGCGTTGTAAATGGGATGTAATAAGGAAATAACTGAGAAACTGAACGCTTTTTTTATTCTGTTGTACTTAATAATGTAACTGTAAATAAAGATATAATAAATAAATTCTATCCTTCTTAATAATGCGGATAGGCTTGTTTAAAAAGTTGCACCATCAGATAAGTTTCCACATTTGCCTCGGTGAAGGATGTTCGCCGAGACGAAAAAATGTTCTTATATTTCGAAAACGACCGTTCCACGTCTACCGAAGTAAGACAGGCGTAATTAAAATAATCTTTAGACTTAGTCAAGGAATCTGCAGATGCCCCATCGTACATTTGTCTTAATCTCGTGTAGTCCGGATTCTTTTTTAGAACACTATCGAACTTAGCTAAAACTCGTCCACTTGTTGCATCGTTTATACTGTGTAACAATGTACTAACTTCGTCCACGACTTGCACTGATTCTACCAACGACAATCCAGAATTTTGCAAATTTTCTATCGCGTCTACTAACCCTTTGTAATTGTTGCTAATATTCTTTAGATGTGTTTCAACAGAAATATCGAGAAATCCCTTCTGGCTCATCCTAATAGCTCTAGCTTCGACAGGGACGAATTGCAAAATAACGGATTTGACTTCTTGAAAATGTTCATTATAATAAAAAGCGGCTTTTAACCACGTTCCCCAACGCGTAAGAATGGGCTGTGGTGGTTCTCGAATACCAGGGCATAACCTGTGGAATGCCCTAGTCCTCTTAGGACTTTTGAGAAACACTTTTTTTGTGTTTGCTATTAATGCATCCACCTCCGGGTAACACTCTCGAATAGTTTGTGCCACAAGATGTAAAGCATGGACTTTACACGTAACATGTAAAAGTCCTTCACACTTTTCTTTAAGGGAACGGCCTACACTACACATTGTTGCTGCACCATCGCTCATGAACAACAACAGTTGACTGGTTGACACTTGAAATTTTTGTAACGTTTCGAGAACTACGGCCGTAATTGCTTTACTAGTACACTGTTTTAATCTTCTGCTGGCTAATAGAATTGCAAAATTTGGTTTAATAGGATCTAATACGCACACTATTATATTCAAAATAGAATTTTTTTTGCAATCTGTCGTCTCATCAAGACATAGCCACAGCTGTTTATCTTTTAATTCGGCTTTAATTCGATTTTCAATGTCCTCACGTATTCGTGGAATATCTCTCCGTAACGCTGTCCGAGATGGTAGTATCTACTCGGTATTGTATGTACCCCAGAATTTTCGAAACGCTTTTTTATCAAGTATACGAAGTGGTAGACCACATACCATAAACGTTAAAAGCAATTCTAATTGAAATTGACGTTGTTGTGACACACCATTTCTTTTATTTCTGTGGTGTGCGCTATTTATATGTCTTTCACAATCACGTTTGCTCCAGCACAGTAGTTTCTTTTTACAAACTTTACAGAAAATTGTACTCCCATTGTAGTGTAAATCCACAAATTCACTAAGAAATTTATTAACTTTCGTAGGTAATGGCCGTTTATTTTTAATAGTTACGTTAGACATAATCACTAAAGCGAGCACACCGACGCTTGTTTCTAGTACGCCACGAAGTGGTGCAAACGTAACATCTGTAGACTCGTCATTTGTTGATGAATAGAGCGCGTCATCCGTAAATGAATAAGCGCGCTGTCAGTTCGTAGCCGTCGATGAATGAACTTTTTTTTTGTAGTGGCCCACTGTGAACAACGCCCTATTTATCAACGAACACCCAAACTGCAGGTGTATATTTGCGCGTCTTCACGACGTAATAGACAGTGGTTTTGGTCCTCGTCCTAATAATTACATATTTAAATTACCTATGTTTACATACATATATGCGCCCGGCAGCCTGATTGCGAACCTGGCGCTTGGCGCTCTTGGCCCGCTCTACTTATAACATAGTTTTGTGGGGTATCGAAATTAACAATATAAACAGAATTTTGTACAGAAACGTGCACTTAGACTAATTTTTAATTTAAAACCAACAGAAAGTTGCAGAGATGTTTTCAAAGCACACAACATTATGACACTTCCGGATTTGTACATATATACATATATAGTTGTATGAAACTGGTTTCTAATAACTCTGACAAGGTCGTTGATCTAGGAGACACGCAACTTGATAAGCACAAAACTACGACCTTTGAGAAATCTCCTTTTTACTTTGGTAAGAAGTTTTTCAATAAATTACATGAGCATTTCAATAATGTGCCCAAACATGTCTTTCTGAAAGAAGTAAAACATGTTTTAAGAAGCTGCCCTTATTTTCTTAAAGAATTTATGGAGCTGTAACTATGTCTGGGACTGTTTGTAACACACATTGGCGGAACCTGAATTTCTGTAACTTGATGTTAGAGTTATGTATATCTATTTGTTCTTGTTTTAGTCTACCATGTATTTACAATGTACGCTTGTTTCATTATGTGCACTTTATGTATTTATATGTTTTATTTAACTTATCCTACGTCGTTGTATGTAAGATCTAGGGATGAATAAACTATTATTATTATTATTATTATTATTATTATTATTATTATTATTATTATTGCATTAAATTCACTTTTGTTTGAACATTATTCCATAGATAGCCTCTACGTTAGTCTTTTTAAAATCACAAGAAATGAGAATAATTTACTCCATCGTGTACTATCATGTCATACCGTTTTAAAAAAAAGGTAAATGCAATTAACGAATCACCAGACGGCATTAGATTTAATACCGCGTTATTTCTAGTTACCCTGACCTATCCTCTTACATCTAATACAATTTTTTCCCTGTTATTATTTTTACAAAATTTCAAAGTTGATTACAAAACCTATGACCTTCAATGTATCCACCGCATTTCCCGAAACCTTCCTCTCTACGGCATCAACATAAACTGTACGCGGTCACGAGGGGCCTTCAGGGCCTTCGGGGGCCTCGGCCGGGCCAAGCGGACCGCCTGCAGTCGCCCCCTCGCCACGGAGGGGGGCCACACCGTCTGTCGGACACCACAAAGGATCGAGAGGCACCCCCACGGCTCTTACAAAAGCGAGGGTGTGCGTGTGGATTTATAATCCGGCGGTATACTCTTTGGACGATTCGTTTCGGCAATATTTTACGAAATATTAATGTTTTTCCTACGTGTCCCGTTTTATTTTCTTTTGCGTGGTTTGTTCGATATTTTTTTTTTCTGTTTATTCCTTTTTTTTTTCGAAAATCGAACGGTTGATGTGTGTGAGAGTGATATGTTGTTACTGCCTTTAGAGAGGGTATTATTAGGGTTGTTCGTGGCTTCTATTTAAGCTGTGAATATTACGGAGTGTATGGTGAAGGGTTCTTACATGTTAGTAAATATATATCGTAGGAAAATAATTTTTATTTCCAAACAGGTACATTTAATTTTGATCAATTGTTCACTTATATAAAATGTCGAGATTATCAAGGAGAAATTCCAAATGGGAACCTAAAATATTGATTTTGGCAAGCATATTAAGCAAATTTGATGTTGGAAAGGTTCCTACTTTCAATCTTTAAAGAACCTTTCTAATCTTCCTGTATAAAAGTTGCTCTAGCAACAATATTCATTAGAAACATGATTTTCTTATTTCATTTCTTCTTCTATCTTTCCAGGTATGGTTTCAAAACAAACGATCGAAAGAAAGGCGACTGAAACAGCTGACGTCGATGGGTAGAGGTCCTTTCTTCGGGTCATCGCGAAAAATGCGGGGGTTCCCCATGAATTTATCGCCTGGTGGTATGGAAGATGGACCGCCAGGGTTTCCCTTCTACGCAGACGGTAAATTTGAATTCGGATATGGGGGACCACCGTTCCATCCTCATGACGGACCTTTTTTCCCTGGACACCATCCTGGAGGTGGGCCAGGAGGACAACCTATGCCTTTCACGCAACCAGGTAGGTTTTAATCAGGGAAAAACTTAATCAAATATACAAGGTAATAAATATGTTTATCAGACTTTATCAAAATGATAGGGAAACTAGTGGTAGATGAATAAATAACAAAATTTTTCGTAAGATTCTTAATGTTTTCTTCTTCTCACGTTTGGTAAATGAGGTAAGAGATAGCAAAACAGATTTGGTAATGTTTGGAAAGTTCCATTTGTGCCATTTACAACTACTTACTCTTCTTGTCATCTAGCTAATTCGTTATGGTCATAAAAGTTGCATGGACAGTAAACAACACAAAAGTGACCCAAATAAGTTTCTTAACTTTTTGGCAATTTTTGAATAACGTACAACAAGGGCATTTATCATTATTTTCATGATTTTGGATTAGATGATTTGGATTTCCAAAGTTAACAATTAAATTTGTCTCAAACTCCAGCCTTTAGTTTGGTACCATCGTAGATATTGTCTTTGATGAGATGGAAGAATTGGATGCCTGTTTCTTTAGCTTATACATTATTTACGAGTATTTCCTTTTGATCTTTTTCTGACCATTCTTCAGAACTACTAACTGATAGTGCGTAATATTTCTTTTCCTTAACATTAAACTTGTCAGAAATACATGCCTTTAATTAGGAAAAAATTAAATGAACTGCACATGAGTAGCAAAAGTTCAAATGGTTTTAAGGATAAAGGCATGCTCGTCAGTCATTTGACTCATCTTTCTTCTATTTTACACTCATTAGAACATTGACAAAAGATGTAGTGACCACAACAGATATCTTTACGCTATGCACACAACTGAAGGGATTTTGTATAAAATTGAGTTCCTTCTCAAATACAAAATTGTTCTCTTCAAGCTACTAGTTCAACTTTTTTTAACTTTTCAATGTGTCACCCTAGTATTTCACAAAGATCTATCTTAGGAGCAACATTTTCTACTCAATAAAATATATAGTATAATTTTTTTGGGCCTCACACAAAGATTTTCTCTACAGAAAATAATAGGACTGCCCTTGCATAAAGTTATTTTTAGGTTTCCCCAAGTCTTGGGGGTGTATGGAAGAAGGTAAAACTGTTGCATATGTATATTAGACCAGAAGATTATATAAAAAGATCTGGCATTGGTGAATCAATAGATTGGTTTTCAGCGTAATTACCACCGTCTCTTTTATTTGTGGCCCTTTTTTTATAGCACTTACAGTCGAAATTAGACACCAGTTGAATAAGTCTAAAGGAAGGGATTGCAGAAATGCAAAAAAAGGTAAAACTTTAAATACGATTTAAAAAAATATTACCAACAAAATTACCACAAGCCAAAATGCATTTACAATCAGAAACTATATCAAAGTTTCAAATCTACGTAAGATCTCCAGGTTTTCTATTAAATGATCTGCACGGCAATACAAGATTACAAATAAAATTCCTCATATTTGCTGATGTGCATTTACTTACCTGTTCTTTCTCCAAATCCACATGAAAACAAATGCCATCTTCATGTAGATATACTTAAAACCAATAGATCAATAAATATAATCTAAATTAATCTTTGATGTTTGACGAAAGCCCCACTATTAAAGATTTTTCCATTCTATTTCAGGTGGTCCCATGGATCACGGTGGTCCAATGCAGATGGGCGGCGAATTCGGCACCATGTCCAACGAACAAGGTCAATTCTTACCCCAACAACCCGGCCCCGAACAGATGATGCCCGGCGGAAGAGGTGGCAGCCCAGAATTCATGACCACCGGAAATTTTTCCGATAACCAGCAACAGCTGAACGAAGGACTGGTTTGGTAGCTAGCAAAAGCCCTTGCCAAAAGGGCTCGTGAATGAAACAAGAAGACCTTCATCCCCATAACCCTACATCCTATTTTCCTCGCACCCCCTTTGTATATATGACATAATTACCTTCTTATCCCTTTTGTCCAATTTTATCCCACGGAAATTAAAATTAAAAGAATAAAACAAAGACGGAACTTTTGTTGCGAAAAAAACGGGAACATTTTTAATAAGAAAAAAGATTGCGAATACGAAGTGAATGGAATACATTCTATATGAAGACGGACATGGACACAATTTGAATTTGAGAAAGATAAAGAAACGAGAAAGTGTACCTATAAAAAGAAAAATTTATTGTTTTTTTTTTTATAAAAAATTGGTTGGATTTCTCTTTTTTTTGTTAAAAAAACATAGACATTCAACAATAATTTGTGTAAATTGCTGCAATGTTTTGTTACTTGATCATATTACGCGATCAGATTACAATACAATACAATCAGTATACGTTTTTTTATTAAAAAATGTATACTGAACCATGGAATAATAGAGAAAAAGATTTGAGGAAATGAATCTAGATCTGTAAGAAATAGTTGTACTTTCTAGAGAACAAAAATATCTTGTAAATATACAAAAAAGTAAACTTAAAAATAATATTGAAGGAATCGACTTAGAAGAAAAAAACGATGAATATAAAAATATTTTTGTATTACTATTTATCATTATTTTCGATTTGTTCTGGAAGGTGGTTCAAGGGTTTGGCAAAGTTTATTTACTCTTCATATAAAGATGAAATTAAAATTTCATATATACAGGGTGAGTTGTAACCTTATAAGCAAAAATGAGGGGAATATAATTCCTTTTCTGAAGAATACAAATATAATATATTCGGAAACCAGGTTCTGGTTATATAATAAAATTATGTTCAAGTATACAGGGTGTTTAGTTTCTACGGTGTACGAAACAAGCTTGCTTTTTAGATAGAACACCCTGTATATTATTGCGTTTTCGTATCCCTTTCTTCAATCCATCAATATTGTCGATAAATATCTAAGTTTTTGAGATAATTAACATAATTTTAAATTTTTCCGAAATCCTTCTGTTGAATCATCTCGGTCAATGCAAAAATTGATATTTCTTCGAATTAAACGGGGTTCAGTTTTCTGTGTTTTTTAGTTTCTTTTAAATTCCTGGAGTAGTCCACGATTTCTCCATCCAAGAAAATGTCGAATTTCAAGGGGAAATGTAAGCAAAACCTTTCTCATTTATCGAAGGGATAATCAATAACCTTAAAACTTTTAATGATAATTCTCGAAAGTCACAATTAACCAAAATGGAATCCCTCTTACTGACGATCACCAGCACATATAAAAATACGAAATTCTGCTGAAATGTGAAGAAGTTATCGTTGAAATTAAAGACAGGATGAAAATTAAATTGTTGCGAGATCTAAAAGAGAAGAAAAGTAACCTCGGAAATTACTAGAAATACCGATAACGTAGCAAATAAGGTCACAGAAATGCATGAAACCCAAGAGAAATCATCTAAAGACACTCAAATGAAATCCAGTCTTATTCTATATCAAGAAGCTTTAGGAAGTGAACCAGTTAAAAATGATAACAGTGAAATGGAACATCTAGATAATATGGAACTTGATTTTTATCCCAGGAGAAATAATCACGATCGAAATTATCAAAATAACAGAAAATATCGACCATTCTCAGTTACGGATGCCTCACATCAAAATATCATCTTGCACTTGCTTTTGAAATCAATGAAAAGCCTTCAAATAATTGCAATCACGACCATGGGAGCTATGAAGCTCCAGACTGTAGCAAATATTTCGGAAACAGATAGGCAACCACCAGTAATGGAAGGTTTTAAATCTAAATCTTATTGGAGAGGTTCAAAATTTAATAGATTCGTGTTTCGGAAGTGGGAAAGAGTTTAGTTATAAATCGGATGAACAAGATGACAACATTAAATCAAGAAGCTTCGAAAAAGGATCACTTCTTCTAAATTTAACAGTCATTGCAAGTAAATCAGATAAGCCTGTTGATTTCAAACAGGAAGAGGCTTCAAAAATTTATGAAAATGAAAAATTGAAGCAAAATGACTCTAAGCCTTTGATCAATACTAAAACATCAGATCTTGAAGCAAAGAAAAATGTATCATCATGGTCTGAAATCCATAAAATAGAGTCTCAACAAAATAATGAGAAAATTGAAAGATTATCAAGTCTTACCAATCAAAATAGCATAACAAAAATTAATCACGAAAACATACAATATTTAAAAGCCAACAATTTAAAGATTAAAAGTGAGATACAAAAACCAGAAACCTTCAAATTCCAAGGTAATTAACGTTAAAGATCAGAATTCAAAAAAAAAAAGTAAAGATAACAAACTCCAATCTATGTAACAAGAAATGAACAATTACACCAATTTGGCCTGCAAAAGCATTGTAGTTTCCACACTCAAGGCTCTATATGCGCAAAGCGTGCCTAAGAGAAGCTTTAAAATGCCCAAAAAATTATTCCACAACCAACTGAATCGGAAGGCTATAAATTCGTTAAACTTGAAGACCAGAAAGAGGAAATGTTAAATGGTTATCCCTGCAGGACTGGTCCTTCAAGATAAATATAAAAAGTAGCAAAATCGCAGCAAGAAATACGGTGAAAAGAAATATCCATCGGTTGGACACACAGACGATGTTCCAATTGCAAAAATCAAGAAAAAGCGGAGATCTAGTAATGATACACCATCGTTAACGAGCGATATTTTAAACGCTTTACAGGCTGGAGCAGTAATTCAAATTTCATTCGAGTTTCCAACAAAGTTGGAACAAAGAAACATACATACAGCGCGTTGTTTTGGTGAGCAATCGCACGGTGTCTTATTGTTTAATTTTTGTAAACGAACTTGCCTTTGGTGAATATTTATATAAGGATTTGTACGTATATCGTATGATGTTAGAGCAGATGGTATTTATCTACTTTACACAACTAAATAATCTGCATATTTATTGCTAAAATTATCCTAGAACAAATCACTCTGTAGCTGTATCTCAGCTTTAATTTATTACAAATATTCCAGTTATACTCAATCAGTTCTACTTCTTCTAATACAAAAGAATATAATTTTCCACTCAAAGTATATACAGGTCAGCAATTTACCTCCTTACAAGCTACCCAATATGAGAATCTCCATAAGATATTCTTAATTCCACAATATTACTGGGGCGCTACCAAATTGTCTTATTATATATAATATAATATATTATATAATTTTTATATTTTAATTTCATCTTTGTTTAGAGAATGACGGAATTTTTGCCAAAAGCTTTTGACTCACCCTGTATACGGAGAATACTAAACGAGAATTGGAAATATCAAAATGTTTATTAGCAATTGGAAAATAATTCTTTTTTTTTCTAACTAGACACATACTACATACTTATGCTGTTGTAGCTAGCAAACAAATGACGCCATCGTGATTAGATTCCGCACACATGACCACAGAGGCGCCAACTGAACGCATGCGCAAGCAGCCGTCACTACGATAACCTTCAAAGCTTGTTATGGCGAAAGTGTAGATAATATTTGACTTACCTTCGTATATTGAAATATTCAAATTGTATAATTTTTACAATTTTAACCCTTGTATTGAATTAATTTTTTTTCGATCTGAAATGATAATAATAAGCAATTGATATTTCCCAAATTGAAGATTCAAATTTCAAATTTTAAAATTCCAAATCGACATTGCAAAAGTGCCAATAAAATCATCACAACTCCAGAATAAGACTTTTTTTATAGGTCTCTTATACCTGTATGACATATACATACACAGATTTCTGGTAGTTCCCTATCAGGAAAAGGGAATTTCTTATCTAAAGATTAAAAACAAGGTAATAAAGAAGACAAGAAGAAAAACATGTGCATATTTCCTGTAAATAGTATTTTTATTTAAGTTAATGACATTAATTGCATTGAAATGAGTAAGAAAGGATACTACGAAAGCTTCTCGATTTAAGAAAAGCTTTTGCGAATGGTAAAGAAAGAACAAATTGTGAAAAAATAAAAGAAAGAGCGGAAAGAATGCTGTATAAAAGCCATCCTATTATTATAAATATTATTATAGATGTATATTATAGATGTCAAGATGAATAAATTACTTATTATAAAATTCTGTTGTTTTATTTTATTTATCTTTGAAATAAGTACCCCTAGAAGGAATTTGAAGGAAATGATTTTTACAGAATCCTAAACAGGTTATGATTTGTGAAAAATCATCTTAGAAAATTTTGCTTTTATAACAGCTTTGGGCTTAAGTTAATTTATTAAATTGATGTATTTATCGACTTAAAACTGACCCATATTCATTTCAATATTTTAGTATAGTGAACATTCGATATAGTCACCTTGACCGGAAACAAAATTTTAAAAAGTTGCTTTTAACAAATGTTGTTCATATCAAAATGGGTAGTCAATATTTTAAAAATAAAACATATTATATTTAGATAAACAATAAAAAAGAGAGATTAAATCTTGTCAGGTATATACAAATCTTATTAATTATCATAATAAAATGGATGAAAATATTTAGTAATACCAAATTTATTCAAACTTTTTAAGAACTGCCTATTCTCGAATTTAGGTAGAATATCCTGAAACGGGAAGAGAAACACTTTCTGACCATTCGATAGCCAAATTGAACGAGCCGATAACTTCATCAATGTTAAACATTTGACTATTGTTCTCATCTACGTTATCTTCAGCATGGTCAATAGACACATTCATAACCAACCAAACAAATATGCGGTAACAGCCAGAGGCGTGGCGAGCGCATAAAAGTTTACACATAAAATAGAAGGTAAGAAATAAATTATAAAACGTGCTGAAACACTTACCGTTCTAAAAGTCTTCCGTGAAATCACAAACAGGGTAACATCTGTTAAATATTAGAATCATTAGATATGTTTCCACAGCTGTTTCAGTCAAGTGAGTACGACGTGCGGAATAAATGTTTTTTAATGCCGAAAACCATTCGACATCTAGCGATGTTATATTTGCATATTTAAAATAATCTTTGAAACAATTTAATGCATTTTCACACGCACCTTCACAAATTTTTCTTAATATAAGAAAATCGGAGTCTTTCTCTAAAACACTTTAAAATTTTCGTATTACACGCCAATTTGTTTCGCCTTCTACAGCGCATAACTGTGCGCGAACATCATTCACAATTTGAACAGAATCCACCAGCGATGTCGAAACATTTTGTAATTTTTCTATTCCCTCCGCTAGTTCGAAGTACTTGTTGTGAATAGTTTGTAAATCTCTTTTAACCTGACTATCTTGAAAGATTTCCTGGCTTTTCTTGATTGCTGCAGCTTCTGTCGGATTGAATTTTAAAACTACTTTCTTTACTTGATCAAAATGTTTGTTGTAGTAAAACGCAGCCTGCAACCATGTTCCCCAACGTGTAACAATCGGCTGTGCTGGTTCAGTTAAATCAGGACACAGTTTGTGAAATAGTCGGGTACGTTTTGGGGACTTTAGAAACACTGCCTTTGTACTAGCAATCAATGCATTTACTAGTGGAAAACATGTAGGAATCGTTTGTGCCGCAAGATTTAGAGTATGGACTTTACACGTTACATGTAAGAAGTTACCACTGTGTTCCTTAAAAGATCGGCCCAAAGGTCGCATGTTAAGGAGGAGTTAAGAAGGAGGATGACGGTCGATGTGGTTCCATTGTACGTACCATTATATTAACCACAGAATGTTTTTGACGATCTGCTGTTTCGTCCACACACAACCACAGTTTTTTATCTTTCAATTCCGTTTTCATTCCTTTTTCTATGGCAATTTACAATCCGCATATCTATTAAAATTTAATTTTTTGTATTCGTTCATTTTCACCAGATTTATTAATTTTTTGGAATTTCTAATTTAGCAAGCGCTTCATATAATTTTTCCCTAGAAATTATATCATATGCCGGTTTAAAATCGATAAAAAGCATACGCAGGCTCAAATTTTGCTCACAGCTATTATTTTGGATCTGTTTTAGTGTGAATATTTGGTCAACAGTCGATCTCCCACGTCTAAATCCTCCTTGATATTGACCCACCATTTCTTCCTCATATTTCTTTAGTCTAGCAGTGCAATTCCTGTATAATTTTCGAACCGCGTCTTATCACCTTTCTTGAAAATTGAACAAATGAGTGCGTCATGCCATTCATCTGGAATTCTTTCTTCATACCACACTCTTCGTCTCAATTGCGCTAATTTCTTTTGCAGTTTATCTCTTCCTTGCTTTATTACCTCTGCAGGAATTCCACTTTCTACATTTATATATATATATATATATATATATATATATATATATATATATAACTTTATGAAAAATTAATATGTACATAGGTTTATATACTCTATTATTTCATATAATCTTTCTTCCTACAGCAAGATTTAATTTTTATATTATAATTGTATAGGTTAATATATCTTTTACAAAATAGTGCATATTTTTAATTCATATCTTGCATATTTTCGTAAAAACATCTGTATATATATGAGCATATTTCGGCCGTTTCCTTTACATAGAATCCTAAGCCTATTTATCATACCATCTCCAACGCAACCCCATTTTCCCACTTTCACCATAAATAGCCAATATATTATGCTAATATTTATTGCATTTAATTGAGATTTTGTTTAAAGCTTCTATAAACAGAATTTATTATTTATAAACGTCAATATATACCAGCAAATTAATGACGTGTAAATTTTACATAAATTATTAACCATCGCCATCGCATTTTAATAAATTCATTTATTATATATACCTCAAGCTCCCATTTTAATAAAGGACCTATTGGAATAGGGCTAGATAATTTTCAAATTCACTATGAAAGCTTTACATATATATTAAATTTTGATGTCTAATCTGCTTCGACTAAAATAAATCATATTGGGCAAACATATAGACATCAGTTTCAACGGAAAATCATAAATTCTATTCTTGTACAACGATTGGTTGGAGTTCAGTTATTTCATTGTTAATTTTCTACCGTATACAAAATAAGTTTGTATTGTTTATATAACTAATTAAAACATGCGATTGATTATATTTTGTTTACGTATAACGTCTAATTCAAACATTGTTTTGGATTAAGCGGCTTTTCAATGAATGCAGATGAATTAGATTTATGAAAGTTTAAGTTCCCTAGAGTTTGTAAAAACCTGTTTATGGAGTCGAATAATGTCGGAGGGACATCCACCGTGTCCAAAGTTATCTGTCCATTCAGGTATTTCTGGAGCTACGAGTTTGTTGCAAATTAGCAAAGTTGTAGTATATTTTCTCTTAATTACGATGGTAAAGTAAAAAAAAAAATTGAATGTCGCGTTTTCGAAATATTCAATAAGATAGTATTTTTTTTCAAATTGAATACCCTGTATATTTTTACGTATTTGGAAAGAACGTAAGATTTTGAATAAAAAATGTTCTATTAACAAGATTCAAAAGAGAACTCGAGAAGAATTTCCAAAAATTTGGAGAAGAAGCAAACAAATTCAGACTACAGGTAAACAGAGGAAAAACGAGAATAGACGTTGCGTTCATTGCCTAAGCACAAGGCCCGCCCGTTAGAAAATTTAGGCCCGTTTGATCCGTGTAATTTAGCCTGTTTAAGTAATTATATCTGCACTCTCTATTTCTAAACATGTTTACACATCTTTAATCAAAAGAAAACGTAACTTAACATTGCATACATTAAAATTGTTAATATAAACGATAACGTAAAAGCTAAACTGCATTTACTGCATACGTTATATCTAGAGCAGGCCAAATTGCGCCATCCAACAGAATCGAAATCAACATATATATATATATATATATATATATATATATATATATATATATATATATATATATATATATATGTACACGCTGAGGTGTTTTTATTTTCATTATGATTTTCTATTTGATTGAAAACGGTATGCGTTGTAAATGGGATGTAATAAGGAAATAACTGAGAAACTGAACGCTTTTTTTATTCTGTTGTACTTAATAATGTAACTGTAAATAAAGATATAATAAATAAATTCTATCCTTCTTAATAATGCGGATAGGCTTGTTTAAAAAGTTGCACCATCAGATAAGTTTCCACATTTGCCTCGGTGAAGGATGTTCGCCGAGACGAAAAAATGTTCTTATATTTCGAAAACGACCGTTCCACGTCTACCGAAGTAAGACAGGCGTAATTAAAATAATCTTTAGACTTAGTCAAGGAATCTGCAGATGCCCTGTCGCACATTTGTCTTAATCTCGTGTAGTCCGGATTCTTTTTTAAAACACTATCGAACTTAGCTAAAACTCGTCCACTTGTTGCATCGTTTATACTGTGTAACAATGTACTAACTACGTCCACGACTTGCACTTATTCTACCAACGACAATCCAGAATTTTGCAAATTTTCTATAGCGTCTACTAACCCTTTGTAATTGTTGCTAATATTCATTAGATGTGTTTCAACAGAAATATCGAGAAATCCCTTCTGGCTCATCCTAATAGCTCTAGCTTCGGCAGGGACGAATTGCAAAATAACGGATTTGACTTCTTGAAAATGTTCATTATAATAAAAAGCGGCTTTTAACCACGTTCCCCAACGCGTAAGAATGGGCTGTGGTGGTTCTCGAATACCAGGGTATAACCGGTGGAATGCCCTAGTCCTCTTAGGACTTTTGAGAAACACTTTTTTTGTGTTTGCTATTAATGCATCCACCTCCGGGTAACACTCTCGAATAGTTTGTGCCACAAGATGTAAAGCATGGACTTTACACGTAACATGTAAAAGTCCTTCACACTTTTCTTTAAGGGAACGGCCTACACTACACATTGTTGCTGCACCATCGCTCATGAACAACAACAGCTGACGGGTTGACACTTGAAATTTTTGTAACGTTTCGAGAACTACGGCCGTAATTGCTTTACTAGTACACTGTTTTAATCTTCTGCTGGCTAATAGAATTGCAAAATTTGGTTTAATAGGATCTAATACGCGCACTATTATATTCAAAATAGAATTTTTTTCGCAATCTGTCGTCTCATCAAGACATAGCCACAGCTGTTTATCTTTTAATTCGGCTTTAATTCGATTTTCAATGTCCTCACGTATTCGTGGAATATCTCTCCGTAACGCTGTCCGAGATGGTAGTATCCACTCGGTATTGTATGTACCCCAGAATTTTCGAAATGCTTTTTTATCAAGTATACGAAGTGGTAGACCACATACCATAAACGTTAAAAGCAATTCTAATTGAAATTGACGTTGTTGTGACACACCATTTCTTTTATTTCTAGGGTGTGCGCTATTTATATGTCTTTCACAATCACGTTTGCTCCAGCACAGTAGTTTCTTTTTACAAACTTTACAGAAAATTGTACTCCCATTGTAGTGTAAATCCACAAATTCACTAAGAAATTTATTAACTTTCGTAGGTAATGGCCGTTTATTTTTAATAGTTACGTTAGACATAATCACTAAAGCGAGCACACCGACGCTTGTTTCTAGTATGCCACGAAGTGGTGCAAACGTAACATCTGCAGACTCGTCATTTGTTGATGAATAGAGCGCGTCATCCGTAAATGAATAAGCGCGCTGTTAGTTCGTAGCCGTCGATGAATGAACTTTTTTTTTGTAGTGGCCCACTGTGAACAACGCCCTATTTATCAACGAACACCCAAACTGCAGGTGTATATTTGCGCGTCTTCACGACGTAATAGACAGTGGTTTTGGTCCTCGTCCTAATAATTACATATTTAAATTACCTATGTTTACAGGCCCGGCAGCCTGATTGCGAACCTGGCGCGTGGCGCTCTTGGCCCGCTCTAGTTATATCCATTAGATGTATTGAATGAAATATTCTTGGCTTGTCAAGCCCGTACAAATTTAGGTCCCGCCCGGCCCGGCTCGCAATGAAAAGCGACGAGGTCCGCCCGAGCCCGCCAGCTGACCTGGACGGGCCGAGCGGGCCAGATATTTCTTAGCCCGTGCAGTGCTCTACAGTGACGTTCCAACTGTCTTAAACTATCCAATGACCTCCTCATTTGACGCGAACCACTTTCCCCCCAGTCATTTTTTCAAGTTTGGAAAAAAAAGAAGTCACAGGAGCCTAAATCTGGCGAATATAGTGGATGGGGCACTAATTGGTACCGTAAGTGGACTAGTACAGAGAAAAAAAAATACTTTCAACTCTTTCAAAGCTTACTTGGGATTCCATAAGAAAAATTGAAGGAAGGCAATGTATTAAAAAAAAAATTAAAGGACAGAGGCATAAAACAGATTCTGATTCTACTTTTAAAAGTTCCTTAGGAAACTGCAATTGAAGATAATGTAATGTTAAAGAATAATTCATTGAATCTAATCAAACACCTTTTACACTAGGGCCAAAATTCCCATGCTGGAAATGTTATCTGGGACAGCCTATGTAATAGTACCAGTGCAAATTTGTATATAACATACTTCTTCCATTATTATTTATGACAAAATTATTAACACGATAATTGAATAAATTGCCAAAGAATATTTAACCACCAGAGAAACAAAAGGATAACCGTTCAATGAAGATCATCCATGTGCATCCCAGATCGAAGACAACGTAGTATCACAATGGCAGTCGATATTTATTGATACCTACCTAATACAAACGTACCGTCATGATCTTAAGAGAAAATTATATAAGACGAGGACTACATAAGAATTTTCTTCTTTCTTCTATATCATTACGGAGACAACAGTATACCTATACTTTGGCGAGAGATATTCGCGAATTCTCTAATAATTACAGAGTTCTTGTCCCGACCAAAACAGCAATACAAAAAATCGAAGACAAGTTGAAAAAGGACTATGCTTCTGAATACGTGACCGCGATTCATATAATGGCTTTTGATATAGCTGCAGCACCTTCCATATTGCCTTTTACCAAGTTTATTTATTTCATATTGCACATTTCTATTATTTAAAGAGGTATAAGGGCCCATATAAGGTTCCAAAGTCTATATAATATTCTATCGCTACTTGTATTCACGTCGAGAATTGCGTCTTTATTCTTTGTGAAGCTTGCATATCGCCCAACATATCAGGGGGAACAAATTAGTTTATTTTGGTTGATAACACACAAATACCATGTTAACTATTTCAAACAAATATGTTGTTTCAAACAAAATATAGTTGGAGTGACAAAATAAGTAGTTGCAACGGGTATATTCGTTTTTCAGTGCATTGAAATTTAATCAACACGAAATGTATTAAACCCCAGCTCCTTAAGATACTATTAACTTCCTCCATTACGTTATGGTGATATCAAGGCCTTCCTAAAGATCTACTCGGTCGCAAACAAAAACGGTGAATCTTTAATTCTTGCAGATTTCCTTCAAGTTTCTTCGAGCTTGCTCACATTTCCCAGAAACCTGTAAAGCGAATTTGATTAGGTTAGGCTAAGTCTCCATGTCGAAACTGTAACCTGATTTTAACATTATTAATTACATCAAAGATAGGTATAGTGCGGCGATAACTTTAAACATACTGCAGTATGTCCAAATTGTTATAATTAGACTGGGCAAACAGGGGTAACAGTCAGTGTAGTAGATATATGGCGCGGAGTCGGCAATTATTTATTTCACGCGTTCACAGCGTCAGTACTAAATCGGTGCTGTATGCGAGTAGTTCTGTGTATATGTAGGCTGTCGTAACTTATTTCGTAATTGTACGCTTATGTTTGCTTTAAAAATGTCGCAGTTAGGTACGTCGCGAAAACGACCAATGGCAGGCACAGTTAAAAACTTTATATTAGACATGCCAGACTTAATTTTTGATGGCGCTAAAATTCAATGTCTAGTTTGTAAAATCCCTTTAATGTGATGGTCCAGAAGCCATTATTAACGTCACATCGAAAGCAAACAGCATTCTTCTGCAAAAAGTGGCATACGAGATCAACAGAAATTTACATTTGATTTATGTGTTACTCTTATTTTATGTAATCTATCGTTTCGTTGACAAGACAAAGAAGCATTTGTCTCCTTCTAGAATAAATATGCGTACTGTAAATTACCTAGTCGGATATCGATACGAAATGCAGTGCCATTTGCTCGTGAACATATAGAAAAAAGAATGAAAACGGAATTAAAAGATAAAAAACTGCGGTTGGGTGTGGACGAAACAACAGATCGTCAAAAACATTCTGTGGTTAATGTAATGGTACGTCAAAAATGTCCTGTGGTTAATGGTACGTACAATGGAACCACATCGACCGTCATCCTCCTTCTTACTTGCTTCCAAAAGACTTATAAATTGTACTGCCGATGAGATTTTAAAGGTGGTGTTGAACTCATTGAACAAATTTGAAGTTTCAACTAAGCAACTTTTAATGTTTATGAGCGATGGTGCCGCAAACATGCGTTCTTTGGGCCGATCTCTTAAAGAACACAGTGGTAACTTCTTACATGTAACGTGTAAAACCCATTCTCTAAATCTTGCGGCACAAACGATTCCTACATGTTTTCCACTAGTGCCCGACTATTTCACGAACTGTGTCCTGATTTACTTGAACCACCACAGCCGATTGTTACACGTTGGGGAACATGGTTGCAGGCTGCGTTTTACTACAACAAATATTTTGATCAAGTAAAGAAGGTAGTTTTAAAATTCAATCCGACAGAAGCTGCAGCAATCAAGAAAAGCCAGGAAATATTTCAAGATAGTCAGGTTAAAAGAGATTTACAAACTATTCACAACAATTACTTCGGACTAGCGGAGAGAATAGAAAAATTACAAAATGTTTCGATGTCGTTAGTGGATTCTGTTCAAATTGTGAATGATGTCCACGCACAGTTATGCGCTGTAGAAGGCGAAACAAATTGGTTTGTAATACGAAAATTTGAAAGTGTTTCAGAGAAAGACTCCGATTTCCTTATATTAAGAAAAATTTGTGAAGGTGCGTGTGAAGATGCATTAAGTTGTTTCAAAGATTATTTTAAATATGCAAATATAACATCGCTAGGTGTCAAACGGTCGTTTTCGGCATTAAAAAGCATTTATTCCGCACGTACTCACTTGACTGAAACAGCTGTGGAAACATATCTAATGATTCAAATATTTAACAGATGTTACCCTGTTTGTGATTTCACGGAAGACTTTTGAAACGGTAAGTGTTTCAGCACGTTTTATAATTTATTTCTTACCTTCTATTTTATGCGCTCGCCACGCCTCTGGCTGTTACCGCATATTTGCCCAGGTTAGTTATAATATACAGGGTGTTTGACACAACGATGTAAAGTTTTCAACAGCCGATAGGCGAGGTCTTTAACAACCATATTAACCACATTTACCTTAGTCCAAAGTCTAATGGATTTTAAGATATTTGAACTTTTAGTAAATTTAAAGAAACATTAATAACTCTTCTTATTTTTGTGGGATCACGCTAAAAGTTGTTTTTTTATGGAAGTTTAATGCATCTTCATATGAAAAGAGGAAATTAATCAAGAAGTTAATTAGAAAAAAAATATAGGCCTAGATATCTCACTTAACGAGGTAGAAAATTTATAATTCTCAAGTTCGTGGGGATTTTTTTGGTTTTAAATAAAACAATTCGAATGTTAAAATAACTTTAAAAACGTCCCTACTTTGTGCCCTTTCGAATAATGTTTTCAAGAGGAAAAATCCTTATTGGATTTAAATCTTATAATATAAAATATGTAGGGGGTAAAATTCACTCCGCAAAATTTTTTTCTGTGCCTGGATATCATTGAATCATCCCAAAAAAGTGTACTATTTAATAGCGGAATAAGAAATATAGGCGCAAAGAATAAAATTTCCGTTTTTTTCCCTCTAACATAACTCAATAGGCTTTGAAAGTAATCGAAATTTATTGATTGTTTGTGGAAACTAAATTTAATACATTTAAACTTACATTGCCCTTTTTATAATAATAAAATAATAATTCTAAATTCTTATATCTTGTGAATTTACACCAGCCTGTAGATTACATACTTGCAGAGCGCTTAAATTCGTTACCGTTGTCGAAAGAGAACAAGAAATAACAAATGGGCCGTATAATAAATGTGGTCGGCGTACGTCAGACGCGGGAAATAGGTTTTCGTGGGAAACGGACGACTGTAACTGACATCTGTCAGTCCGGCAGTGGAACGCGTGCGATACGGGGCGAAATGCGGGAGAGATCCTGCGACACGAAGGAACGTAGCAAACCGGGACGGCGAAATTGACGGGAAGAATTTGTTTTTAAGAACCAGAAATTCAATAAAGTCTTAACAATTCAAATTATACCACCGCATTATCTCGATTACAATAAATTATCATTTCAAGTATGTTTTATTGATATTTGGCGAAGAAAGTTAGATTTTTGAGCAGCATTTGAAAATATACAATCGAAATACTATATATATTGAGATGTTTTAAAAAGCGATTAAAGGTATTGGATAGGGAGATAATCTATGTTTATTATTTTAAATTTTTCACTTACAATGATAAATCTTTTAAAAATTATTTACAGTTAATGTTGTGGGTGTACTATGTGTGTGTGTGTGTGTGTGTGTGTGTTCCTCTTCTGAGTTTTCTCTATTTCAGCAATTAATGTCCTCCAATATCCTCCTGTAATAACCTCTCTGATCGTCTTCTTGATTCAATTTTCTTGATTATTTTTTGAAATTGTTTCTGTTTGATTAATACTTGTAACTGTTTCTGTTTCACTTTAACGGATTTTCAATACTTTAGAGATGATAATTTCAGCAACGTTTAGGTTTAAAATTTCTAAATTCATCAGTCGAAAAACATGTTTCTTTACTATCAGAATTTTCGTATCTAACTTCTTGTTTATCAGTTGTCTGGGTGCTGCCAATCTAACAACTTGATACTTTAAATTTTGATGTACTGATGATCGATTTCGATGTTGCAGATGGCGTAAGGGTTTTTGTTGCTTGATTTCCAAATACAGTGTGTTTATATGTGTGTTTGTGTAATTTTTTACAAATTATGTTTCAAAACGTAAATTACTTAAAATAACTCGGAACTTTGATTATCCCTTGTAAGATAACATCAATGGAGTTTTTTTTTTTTTTTTTAATAAAAGATTAATAATATAAACGATGAAAATGCCGAAATTCGATTGCTTAGCTGAAATAATTCAAATTCCGCAAATGCTCCGTTAGATTTTAATATTTTATGAATTTTAATATAAAATTGATTAGAATGAATATAGTAACGTGTACGCTCTTCATGTGGGATGTCCCACTATAATATATATCAGCTCTTCAGGCCTGAAGGCCCATAGCTTCGATTTTCCTCACGATTTCTTTCCATTTCCCTCTATTTGTGGTTATCCGTTCCCATTCCGGTATCCCCAGTTTTCTTATATCGGTCTTAACATCTTCCAACCATTTCTTATTAAGTCTTCCTCTTCTCCGTTTTCCTCCTTCTCCACCAGTTAGAAATTTTTGTCTCTCAACTCCCCACGCTCGTATTTTTTAGCTTATGTTGGGTTGGTTATAAATATCCATCACATCCTTGTTTTTTCTTTCTCCAAGTACCACTTACATCCTTCTCTCCTCCACATATCTTACGTAAGATTCCTCTTTCGCATCGTTCAAGTCTCAACATGTTATTCTGACTTAGCGTCCAGCTTTCGCTACCATACATTACGGAAGGTAGAATTACCGATTTGTATAGTCTTTCCTTTGTTTTCCGGGAGATCACTTTAAATTTAATGATTTTGTTTAATACACCCGCAGCTTTGCTTCCTCTTGACATTGTCTTCTCTATCTCTAAATCTTCTCCTGCTTTATTTGTGATCATCACATACAAATGTAAAGGTAAATTGTTACGAAATCGTCTGAAATTATGCTTCCCTTTTCAACATCCTCGTCGTTCTTACAATTATTATCGTTATTATTGAAAAGGGACCCCATCACGGCTATTATTGCTTCGCCGACCGTGAATATCTTTGCGGGTTATTATCGGCGCGTTGTTGGCGTTTGTATTGTCAATAATTCGTTAACTATTAGCCGCGGTGCGCCGCTGTAGCGGTTATTCGGAACTCTATACGTATCTAGCTATATGGTATAAGGTTAAGTGCTAGCGATTACCGGCCTAAGTTACCGTTAAATTATATACGGTAAATTATACGGTACGGAGGATCGAACGAACCAAACTGTCCTCCTAATAATCCGTCGTTTCGCCGCACTGCTTGCAGATACGGAGGTCGTTCGGTTGCGGGTGAGAATGCCAAAAATACGCATTCGAACATTATATCGCTAAGAGAGAGAGTAATATCTGAATGATCCGAGGAAATGAAATTGTCAGTTGTTTTTTAAATTTCATCTGTTTGTAATTGAACGTTCGAATTCGAAAAAAGTTACAGATTCTCTCGAATAGCTGTAGATTTATTTGAATTAAATTTTAAAATCACATCCTTCACATTTGCGAAATATTTATGATAAAATACTGCCTGGAGCCATGTTCCCCATCGAGTTATTACAGGCTGAGATGGTGGTGGAAGTTTCGGACAAAATCGCTTGAAAACGCGGATATGCTTGGGAGATTTCACAAACACTTTTTTGATAGATGCTATTAAATTATTCACCATCGGATACTTCTTTCGAATGGTTTCTGCAACGAGGTGACATGCGTGTGTGAGGCATGTTATGTGAAGAAGAGTCGGAAAGCATATTTTCAACATCCTACCAACTTTCAGCATTGTTGTAGCTCCATCAATAACTAACATTGTGACTTGGGCTCCTGTGATACAAAATTCTCTTAACGAATCTTCACAACGGTTTCAGCATCACTTTTTTCAATCTCTTTACTGGTTAATAACTGGGAAGTTGCCGGATCATTACGTTTTAAAGGACGCGCTACAACATGAATCACGCTGTGTTTCTGTGCATCAGTTGTTTCATCCACACTTACGCAAATTTTCTTATTTTTCAAGTCGTCTACTATACAGTTTCTTACTGTACCCTGCAAATGTGGTAAATTGTATCGCAATTGTCCATTGGTTGGTAGTTTCCAGAAGGGAACATATTTATTCAAAGAAAGACGAAAGTGTTCATTCTCTACTAGGTGTTGTGGGACGTTGCACACATTTAGCATAAAAATTAAATCATACAGAAATTCCCAATACGAAATATTGTTGCTTAAATTCTGTACATGACGTTTACTTTTAATATGTCTTCAACAGTGAAATGTATCACGATCTATTAACCGTATAATGCAAATTTTGCAATCCAGGGAAACCTCTAATATATTTATTCACATGCGATGCTAAAGGTCAAGCTCGCTTACGACGATCCATATTTTAAAAGACTCACATCGATAAACCGATAATTATTGAACGCCGTTCACTTCCACGCCTATCGAAGGACTAAACTCTCCACTGGCTTCGCATCGACCTAGATTCCTTCTCAGCGGTTCTGCCGTAGCACGCGCTTGTCGAACCTTGGTTATTACTTCAACAAGAATCGTATTAGAATTTAATCGAACTTTCAGTCTCTTTTACTAACATATCCCTCAACTTATCGACTGCTACCTGCAGGTATATATACATAACTATCGTCTTGTTCTTCCATCAACTTGAATAGGTCGTAATTCATCCGTTACGAATGAATATTTTAACTCGTGGATGTACGTATTTTAATTGAACGTAGTAAATTACGATATCGACCTAGCAGCAGAGTCGTTTTATCACCGCTCCCTTTTACTTAGATCCTTTTTCTTTCTGTACAGGCCACTTCAAGATCGCATCTACCGTCTTCTTTCTGGGCAACTCGACTCATTGATCGAAGCCCGGCGACGGCCTCAAGACAAATCGGAAGCCGTTCAACCGGCAACGCAAACCATAATTATATTTGACAAGTCCGAGATATATTAGTCCCGTGAACCTATCATTATCGCCTATTATAAAGTTTTGAAATCTATCAGGAAATTATCGGCCGCGTAAAAGATATCTTGCGTTGGACGAAATAGCTGCAGAGCGAGGGTATTTTGTGGTGTATTCCTGGAATTGCCTTGCGCTAAATTATATAAAATATATTGTTTCAATTTTTCGGTGAGAAATCAACACAGTTTTTTTACGTAGGAAATTATTTTTAAAAAAATAATTTTTCGAAATTATTTGTGCGGTCTGAAGGCTTGGAAGTGTCCCCAGGTACTCCTTCGGCGATTTAAATTAAACTAGATATCAATTAATGAAATTTTACGAGTAACTAACTTGGAATTGTAACGTTTCAATATAAACTCTATGTTTATATGTTTCGCATTAGAACTCTGCGTATTCTTTAAACCACTAAACTTGACTTTTACGTCATATTTACAGTAAAATTTAAACGGTGAATACTTAGAAAATGGGAACACAGCTAAACATGTGTTACCTGGATGAATATTTTGACTAAAAGTGAGAAATTGATTAGCGTCCCTTTACTCTATCATTTTAATCGCGATAGCGATTGTTTAATCACGGCTAATTTGGATAACTATACTTATTGAAATATAATTTGATAATAAATTTCAAACGAATATTATTTTTTTTTAAATAGCATATTATATGCTATGCAGGAACGCAACTGGAAGGCTTATTTTGAATAGTTTTAAAGCAATACAGTCAAATTATGTGAAAATTGAGCAAAAGTATAAGATTTTGGCCATGTAAAACGCGATTTGTATCATTATTTATACTGATAAATAGAGCGGGCCAAATTGCGCCATCCAACAGAATCGGAATCAGGCGCAACGGCCGCTTATTGTAAATAGCGTATATGTGAGTCACAGCAGATATGTGATATTTCGAAATTAATACACAAGAGTAAAAAAATAAAAGCTGACGCAATAATAATGTTTAGTAATATATATATATGTACACGCTGAGGTGTTTTTATTTTCATTATGATTGAAAACGGTATGCGTTGTAAATGGGATGTAATAAGGAAATAACTGGAGAAACTGAACGCTTTTTTTATTCTGTTGTACTTAATAATGTAACTGTAAATAAAGATATAATAAATAAATTCTATCCTTCTTAATAATGCGGATAGGCTTGTTTAAAAAGTTGCACCATCAGATAAGTTTCCACATTTGCCTCGGTGAAGGATGTTCGCCGAGACGAAAAAATGTTCTTATATTTCGAAAACGACCGTTCCACGTCTACCGAAGTAAGACAGGCGTAATTAAAATAATCTTTAGACTTAGTCAAGGAATCTGCAGATGCCCCATCGCACATTTGTCTTAATCTCGTGTAGTCCGGATTCTTTTTTAGAACACTATCGAACTTAGCTAAAACTCGTCCACTTGTTGCATCGTTTATACTGTGTAACAATGTACTAACTTCGTCCACGACTTGCACTGATTCTACCAACGACAATCCAGAATTTTGCAAATTTTCTATCGCGTCTATTAACCCTTTGTAATTGTTGCTAATATTCTTTAGATGTGTTTCAACAGAAATATCGAGAAATCCCTTCTGGCTCATCCTAATAGCTCTAGCTTCGGCAGGGACGAATTGCAAAATAACGGATTTGACTTCTTGAAAATGTTCATTATGGTAGTATCCACTCGGTATTGTATGTACCCCAGAATTTTCGAAATGCTTTTTTATCAAGTATACGAAGTGGTAGACCACATACCATAAACGTTAAAAGCAATTCTAATTGAAATTGACGTTGTTGTGACACACCGTTTCTTTTATTTCTGTGGTGTGCGCTATTTATATGTCTTTCACAATCACGTTTGCTCCAGCACAGTAGTTTCTTTTTACAAACTTTACAGAAAATTGTACTCCCATTCTAGTGTAAATCCACAAATTCACTAAGAAATTTATTAACTTTCGTAGGTAATGGCCGTTTATTTTTAATAGTTACGTTAGACATAATCACTAAAGCGAGCACACCGACGCTTGTTTCTAGTATGCCACGAAGTGGTGCAAACGTAACATCTGCAGACTCGTCATTTGTTGATGAATAGAGCGCGTCATCCGTAAATGAATAAGCGCGCTGTTAGTTCGTAGCCGTCGATGAATGAACTTTTTTTTTTGTAGTGGCCCACTGTGAACAACGCCCTATTTATCAACGAACACCCAAACTGCAGGTGTATATTTGCGCGTCTTCACGACGTAATAGACAGTGGTTTTGGTCCTCGTCCTAATAATTACATATTTAAATTACCTATGTTTACATACATATATGCGCCCGGCAGCCTGATTGCGAACCTGGCGCGTGGCGCTCTTGGCCCGCTCTAATGATAAACTAATTTTTAGTGTATTTGTTAGCATCGCACTTAAAGAATTGATAAAAATTAGTTAAAAAGCTTTTATAACCATGTTAATGAGCTTTATTGCAATTAGATTATCTTTTAATATCCGGTGCGTGGTTTTTGATTATATTGTTGTATCTTTTATTGAAAAAATCTGACTGACTGACTAGATTATGAAAGGTGTGATAAATTATATTAAAAGGTATTATATTTCTCATACCTGGTATAATCTATTTTTTCTAATACGGATGTAGAATAAGAGAAAAATTACTAAAATTTAATTGTACGTCTCCTAATGAAAGATGTATTTATAGCTAATACTTGGTACTGTGGCCTACATGCGTGTAAGTCGTTAACGAAAATAAGAGATAATAATGGGTCGATTGTAGAACCTTGTGGTATACTTCATTTTCATAAAAATTCACTAGATTTTGCGTATCAATAGCCTATTATCGAAGTACTCGAATCCATGAAGAAACTAACATAAAGTCTTTGCCTCAACAGAAAGTACTCAACTTACCTAATATTTTGCTTCTAATAATTTCTGGTAACTTAATAACCGAAGTAACTAGATTGTCTCTGCTATTGTAATAATTTATAGATTTATTTATTTTTTTTGTTTTAAATATGACTAGCTTGCATGGCTTGCACTGCTTGCGTCATTATTCTGGAGAATATTTTAACTGAATGTTTGTGGAGCCACCTTAAAGATTTTATTAACAAATTATGTCATGATACAGAGACCATTGCATTCTGAAGAGGTTGGTGTTTGGATAGCAGCTTCATGGAGAGGAATTATTGGTCTACTATTTTTTCATGAAACGGTAAACGCAAAAAGATATAGCAATAAGTAGAGTTTGTTAAAAAGGTGGTACCGGATGGCAGCAGCGTAGCGGTAGTGGCGTGGGTAGGGATAATTTTCAACTCGTAGTCGATCTCGACAGTACCGCGATAGTGTTCAAAGCGGCGTTGCACGCTGCACGCCAAATAAGTACGCGGAAATGGGACGCCCAAAGGGTGTAACGTTCCCTTCGAGTGTGAATAAATATCTCAGGCATTTTCCTGGATTAGAATATAGAAGTCCGCATATTTATTGCACAATATTCAATAGCGGATTGCTAAGTCGCGATAGGTTTGAATGTAGAAAACATTGTAAAAGTAAACGTCATGTATTGAATTTAAGAAACAGTATTCCATACTGGCAATTTTTATATGATTTTATTTTTATGTTAAGTGTGTGCAACATCCCACAACATCTAGTATCTAATAAACCCTTTAGTCTTTTTTGGGTTAAGTAAGTTCTCTCATGGGAGCTGCCAACATCTATGCAATTACGATACAATTTGCCACGTGTGCAAGGTACAGTAAAGGAATGTATAAAAGACGAGTTGAGAAATAGGAAAATCTGCCTATGTGTGGATGAAACAACTAATGCTCAGAAACACAGCGTTATTCGTGTTGTAGCGCGTCTTTTAAAACGCGATGGACCACCAGCTTCATTGTTGTTATCCAGTAAAAGGATTCAGAAAACTAATGCAGAAACCGTTGCCAAGATAATAAAAGATTCGTTGAGAGAATTTTGTATCACAAAAAACCGAGTCACAATGTTCCTTACTGACGGAGCCGCAACAATGCTGAGAGTTGGTAGGATGTTGAAAATATGCTTTCCGACTCTTCTTCACATAACACGCCTCATACACGCATGTCACCTCGTAGCAGAAACCATTCGAAAGAAGTATCCGATGGTGGATAAGTTAATAACATCTACCAAAAAAGTGTTCATCAAATCTCCCAAACATATCCGTGTATTCAAACAAATGTGTTCGAAATTACCACCACCACCTGAGCCTGTAATAACGCGATGGGGAACATAGCTCCAGGCAGTATCTTACTATCAAAAATATTTTTCATAAGTGAGAAATGTCATCTTGAAACTTGATTCAAATAATTCTGCAGCAGTTCGAGACAGTCAGCAACTTTTTTCCAATTCGGACGTTCAACAACAAATAGATGAAATTTCCATGAACTATTCTGAAGTTGCACAAGCTGTTGAGCAATTAGAAAACAGTCCCTTATTAAATTGCATAAACAATTTACAAGCCGCTCTAGAAAACTTGACGAACACTATAGGAGTCGATGTTGCTCAAAAATTTGGTGCAATTTTAAGGAAAAATCCCGATTTACAAAAGGTTCGGTCTATAACTGAAAATCAAGAGTGCCCAGATGAGGAAACGGAATATCTGACATTTGCAAATCTTACTTCACTGGATGTCGAACGATCATTTTCGAAGCATTCGACAACGTATTCACAACACCGTCGACGGCTGAATGAATCGACAATGGAACCGTTGCTGATGTTGCAATTCTACACAGCTTACCAGGCCGGTTGCCACATTGGACATCAAAACGACAGGAAAAGGTAACAATATAATTTTTCACTAATATTGTATATAACGTACCTACTTTTATGCGGTGCGCCACCTTTTTAACAAACTCTACCTATGATATTCTATACGTATTTGAGCTTGAGTTATCTATAGATAGAAATATTGCATTTACAATTGGAAATTATTTTTCATTCTATCCTGTATACGTATCTACCGCTACTATTTCTATAGTCCTAAAAACCATTTCACCGTAAAAAAATAACAATTTTACGCAACCCTAACATTAAACGTTTAGCGTGGTTACACCGTCTGATGCCCATCTTCACTTTAAACGCCTTTTCCTATCTATTTTTCGGAAGATCGCCCACCGAACAGAGGGAAGGGTTCCTTAAAGCCCCCGAAACAACCGAAATGATAATAATCATTAGAAAAACAACAAGAACACTACACTATAATAATAATTACATCAGATACACCTATAAATATAGCTATATCGGTTTCTTTTTCTACAAAAGGCGAGCGTAGCCGTCTGGATCGGATCGGATCCGAAAAGGATCAAATTGTCAAATTGCGCCCATTCGATCGACCAGAGACGATATTCCATCCTAATTTTTGGCAATTTTCCCCCGAGTTTCATCCGGAAACGCGGCGATTATCGGTCATTTCTGTCTGTCCCGCCGACGATCGTGAGGGTCGCAGAAATTATTTAATTTTAGTTTTGGGCTTGGAGAAGCGGCGATGTTACGTTATAGGGTACCTATAGTTTACAGCGGGGGAATAATAAGACAATAAATAACGTCGAGAACCTGTAATTTTGTGGATGTGAGAAGACAGCTGGGATTCTGTAGGCGACGAAGGAATAAAGACGGACAAGTATACAGCGTGTTTCAAACGAAATCTACATTATAGTGCACACTATAAAATTGTTTCTGTGAATTTACAGCAGCGCACACGCAGCGAAACGTTCACTTGTATCAAAGCCGTCCGCCCCAATTCAAGACAATTACTGTTTCAATCAATTAATTGCAATACAGTAACTGTTTTAACTCTTTCACTGTCACACCTAATATAATTGTTCGAAAATTATCCAGTCTTTCTTACTTTGTCCTATTACTTTGTTGCATTGCTTCTTCTTTTCCTCATATTCATTCCGCTGATCTTCATTAACCACTTCATTCTCTCCCCCACTTTTTCCTCCACTGCTTTTACGCAATTCTCGTTGTACCATTGCTTTCTTTTCTTTTGTTTTCTCTTTCCTACTATCTTCCTTGCTGAGTGTTCTATTGTTTCTTTTATTATCTTTCTCTTGCTCCTGATTTATCTTCTTCTTTATCTCTTCTTGATATAACTGTTTGATTTTTTGATCTTCAAGTGCTTCTATCTCCCATTTATCATGTTTTTTTTTCTCTTTGTGATCTTTTTCATTTTCTGATCTAATGTTGCTATTACCATGAAGTGGTCTGAGTCAGCACATGCCCCTCTATACGTTCGTACATCAATTACGCCTAGTAAAGGTTAAAGAAGAATTTAAAAAACAATTACAGTAATCACTAGATTGATTTTACAAGTATCTACCTTGTTTGGATAAAAGATAAATAAAATGTGAATGTAAAAGAAACTAACAAAAAAATTAAAAAAAAAAACTAGAGAAAAAAAAACTAAGGAAAAAGACCACAAGCAAATATCGAAAATATTAAAACAGCTAATGTCAAAACACCATGCGCAAAACATCTGCGTTCGAAAAGATGAAAGTCTTCGCGTATGGAGATAATAGCGAAAAAATTATAGTCCAAATGAAATTGGTTATCGTTGGCGTACGATATCCTTCGCCTCGGAAATTGTTTAATTATTTTTAGGAATCGTTTTTTATATATATACCTAAATAGTTACCAAATTATAGGTTCGCCGGGCCCATTACACGTAATAACCGTTTGGGAATTCGCTTTTTTTGGCCCAGTAAGAATTTATTTCCAAAACCGTGCGCGCTGCGAAACGTTTACGTTTAATGGGGCTACTTCTTTATGGAATGTTATAATGGTGATAAAATCGAATCTGCTGGAAGATGCAGAATAACATATAGAAGGGTGTGGATATATCATTGAAATTGTCCAAAATAAATTCTAGCACTTAACATCCTGCATAAGGATTGTTACGGTTAAAAAAAAAGAAAGAGAAGAATTGAATTTTAAAACTTATTTATGACTTTATAACTTTACAATAAGATTTATTGTACAAAAAAAGAAGGTCAACATAGGTAAGTTTACATATTAACAAAATTATTGTTATAAATGGTATAGTGCTCAGTTTTGTTACTTAAACGTAGATGTTAGGAGAGGATTCAAGGAGTTCAATAATACAACGGCGTTTAAAATTTATTTTTGTTGCTGAAGTCGTGAACGTTCTTTGTATTTCTTCGCCGAGACGACGACCCGAATTCCGATGTTCATAGGACGCCACTGAATGTTCTGTGTAACTTAGTCGCCTCGCTGGTGGTCGATATTTCCGTCGGAAACCATTCAGAGTTTTCGAGGGAAAGGAAGAAACGTGTAGCAAAATAAATTAGCAAATATTTGATTGGTGAAATTCCCTTTGAATAAAAGTAGGTACAATAAAAAGCTTAAATTCATAATAAAATAGCTATTTACAATGGTTACTCTTCTATAGATGTCGACCGTATTCTTAAGAAAATCCAACATAGGCATTATATAAGAAATTCCACCACCTTGATCCCGGTAGAAACCCGCGATAAGAAATTTGTGAAAGTTCCCTTCCACAGAATATCGAAAGGTATTAGTAAAGTTTTTAGGGGACAAGATATAAACGTATGTTTCAATCCACGTGATACACTCAAAAACCTTCTTGGCAATCCGAAAGATAAACCGGACATGAAAGAAAGGTCGGGAATTCATACAATTGCATGTAATGACTATGATAAAGCCTATATGGGTCAAACAAAACGAGCGATAGGTACTAGATTCAATGAATGATAATCAGGTGCTACAGGTACGGCAAAACAAAAGCGTCAAGTGTAGCACAACATATAAATGAAACCGGGCACAATATTAAATTAGAAAAGATGAAATAAACTTTCTATGCGGTGGACATAGAAAAAATATATGGTGATATTTTAAAAAATGACGTTTCCATGTATGAATTTGGGAAAATTTTTATGTTCAGCACTGGGCATCCTGTTTTAAAGGCGTTCTTATACCATACTTAGAGCATGCAATTTTATTTTGTAAAAATTTACGCTAAAATGTAAATTTCTTACATCTGTCGATTTCTAGCTTATGGTATGTCTACTCCTTATTACTACGACATGTCGGTACTAACTTTAACAGCATTTTTCTGTCTTATTCTATATTTAATATCATTTCTAACTACCGCGATGACCTTCCTATAACACCTTGAAAGCATCTATACATTCCATTTATATCGCTTCACCTATAGATGGCACCAAAAATTAACCTTCTGCTTCGTGTCTTAGTTTCAGCGATAACCTCTACGAACAAACCGTTATTTCACGATTCCGTGGCGCAGTGCAATTGACAAATTGTTCCTCTTCTTACCCCCTTTGCCCCTGCGCGGATCCCCCCATAAATGCCCGTGCGATAACCATCTTCGAAAAACAAACGAAACGCAAGTTCTTGCTCACCGTAAATGAAATAATTTGTTAATGTATAAGGCCCCCATCAGATGACTAGCGTAGATATTGTACGGAACACCTTGTCCTTTTCCCAGTAATTGTTCAATTAGCTGGGCAAACTCGATGTCGTGACAATTGTATCGTTTGTATTAGTCGTTTTCCTAATGCTGCAGGTATTATAACTTTTGTGTTGTTTTCGTTTTTGTTTCTTGTTTGTTTTTTTTTTTTTGAGTTTAACAAATAAATTACGATGAACAGGACACGATAATAACATTCAGTAATTAATTTGTAAACTACTATATGTATATTAAATGCAATCACTGGTACAATTATTTAGTAACTAGTAACTTTAAAGAAATATGCCGAAAAAAATAAAGTATCTATGGCATGATTTTAAATTTTATTTTTTTTTCAAAGGATATTAGGACACGCTACACATGTGCTTTATGTTTTATGGAAAATTAGTTATCTTTTCCATCAACTAGAATTTATCTTTTTGTTAACTTATCATTCATTATTCATAATTTATATTTCTGTTGCGCTAAATAGATCTTCCAATATGTATTTTAATTTATTTTAATGCAAATTTATGGAAGAACTGAACACAAAGTTAATCTTCTTTCCCAGAAAAGAAAGTCAAAACTTTGTAGAAGTGCAATTTAAGAATATTGCTTTGATGGAAGGTAGATTATACCAAGGGGTATTTGGGTGTGATTGGGCAGTTCAGATCGTTAGCTGGGGATATCGAAAATAACGGAAATTTATCGCAGATTACAGATCCAGTTCGGGAAAGATGCATCTTCATGGCCAAAACTGAAGGTTTAGTGCAACGAATTCAAGTAAGGCCATGAATGTGTTGTAAATCAAACTCATCCAATCCTCGCACCAGTACGACTAATGAAAAGATTGCACGTGCTCGTAAGTTATCGCCTCACATTGCTTTAAAGTTCGGAAGAACTTGGTGTCCGCTCTGGAAGTGCCCAATTAATCACTAGAAAGCAGTTGCGCTTTAGAAAAATCTCAGCCCGTTGGGTTTCAAAGCTACTGAACGATTATCAAAAACCTGTATGAATTCGCATTTCTCAATTGCTCCACACTCGTTTTGAAGAAGAAGAAGCTTTTTTGCATAGAATCGTCACTTGTAGCGAGACATGGATGCACCATTACACCCCAGAATCAAAGCGTGCAACCATGAGGTGGAGAAGGGAAGATAAAGGAATCCCTGTGAAGACCAAAACTCGATTATCTGCGGGAAAAGTGTTGGCCACGGTGTTTGGGGACGTCGGACTATCAACACAACCTACTACTGTGGTTTCCTAGATCAAGTTAGGCTTTAATATCGACGCAAAAGAAGAGATTGTTTCATCCGTGAGATGTTGCTCCTCCACGAAAACGCCAGGCCCCATACGACAGAGGTAACGCAGTAGAAACTGGTGGCAATGCACTGGGAATCGGTTGATCATTCACCTTACAGCCTATACTTTCTGCCATGCGATTTCTACATTTTTGGATCATTCAAAGAAACATTTGGGGACGAGCGATTTTGGCCCAACGATCTAGTGGAAACGTTCGCCCGTAATTGATTGGATACCCGCCTAGCTTCATTCTACGAATACGGCATGAGGGAGCTAGTAAGACTTTGGGGGAAAATATATCATAAGGTCGTTTATATTCCATTGTCCCTCGTAGTAAGACAATTGGAGGAACAGCTGAAGGAGCAGTACAATCTTATTTAGAATTAGATTTTTTTATAGTAAAGCGCTAAAAATATTATTTTGCCAACTATGCCGCATTCTTTGTTGGTGAACGTTTCATTCTTGTGTCTGCTTGTGTTTTGATTTTTCAATGGCATCTTGTTGTCGTTTTGATACTGCGAAAGGTTTTTCGCGACCATTTTCGCACGGACTTTCCTCGCACCGAATTGATTGATCAAATGTTGTGTGATGAACTCTTGTGTAAGTCAAATTCAACGGTGCCCCGTTCATTCTGACCATCAACTGAAGATCAAAGAGCATAAAATCCCGAATTCTGCCAACATTTTTATTAGTTCCTGCAGCTGAAGGTCTTCCGGTGCGAGGTCCATCTCTCATCGAGTCTCTGTCTTCTGTGAATGCTTTAAACAACCTGAAAACCTGGACCTTTTAACACCACTGCGGGTGTATTGAAGCTTTTCATAAGTTTCCGTCGCATTGTGTATGACACGGACCACCAAGTGACACTACGGCGGTCAAACTTGTACTGAAGATGCATCAGATGTTGCTTTGTCTCCCCTCCAAATTGAAAGCCAATAGTATTGCCAAATCAAACACTACCCTAGCAGTCTCAGTAGTTTTTTAATACATGTCGTATCATATATCGGCTTAGATTTTTCGAATGCCCTATCCTTTTCAACCTGACCTTGGTTTTGAAAATGATGCACAAATTCGGTCGGCCCTAGTTCGAATTCGGTATCCCTTCTATAATTATAGTTTTCGCTTCCATAGTTCTTTCGAAACTTACAGATATTGGGACAATATAATATCAAGTTTATGTAGTAGAGGTCGATGTCCTACATGAAGAAATAAATAAAAGGATACAGGGAAAACAACTAGGATGGCTGGGAAATATATGCAGGATGACAGAGGACAAACTTACAAGAAGAATATACGAGGTTAGGCCGGATGGAAGAAATAGAAGAGGAATGCCAAGAAAAACCTGGCAAGACGAGGTGAAGGCAGCAGCACAAAAAGGAAATTTATAGTGGTCAGAAGTAAAAAATGAAGCTCAGGATAGAAGAAGTTGGGAGAATCGAATCTCAACTCCTACATAGTCCTATATTAGAAGCAGAAGAAAAACAAGCGGAAGAAGAAACAGAAGCAGGAGAAGGAGAAGGAGAAGAAGGAGACGAAGAAGAAGAGGAAGATGAAAACGAGGGCGAAGAACAAGAAGTGGAAGAGGAACACGAAGATGAAGAGGACCACGAAGATGAAAAGGAAGACGAAGAGGAAGAGGAAGACGAAGACGGAGGCGGAGGCGGAGACGAAGAAGAAGAGGTAGAGGTAGAGGAAGAAGACATAATTATTTTCCTTTTGCGGTCCTACATTAGAAGCAGAAGAAGAAGAAGAAGCAGAAGAAGAAGAAGAAGAAGAAGAAGAAGAAGAAGAAGAAGAAGAAGAAGAAGAAGAAGCAGAAGAAGAAGAAAAAGAAGTCGAAGCAGAAGAAGGAGAAGGATGAGAAGAAGAAGAAAAAGAGGAAGACGAAAGCGAGCAGGAAGATGAAGAGGAACACGAAGAGGATGAAGTAAAGGAAGAGGAAGAACAAATAATTCTTTTCTTTTTGCGGGCCACTCTTGTTCTTGCCAGACAGTGAAGAACATAAAAGTAAGAAAGATATTTTGCAAATCAAAATCTGAAGAAGGCTGAATTTAGTAGCGTGTGTATTAGAGTAGAAGAGGAAGAAGATGACGATATAAACAAAAAGTATCCTCATCCTTCTCTAATTGGAAGTGAACTAAGAAATATTTGTTCCATAAAGAAAATCTTAAACGAGTCTGCCCTTTGATATAAATAGGTTACCCAGCCCCAATTTTCTTTAATTTTCCTATAATTTGCGTATATTACTTTAAGTGATACATACCAGGAAAACATTATTTGGTAAAAAAATAATTGTCAAAGCTACCGAAAGAAAATTACAGCCACTTATGCAATACATCCATAATCCTTGTGAGAACTCCTTCATTACCATCACGTGTCCAACTCTAATTAACTCAAAGCATCTCGTAAAATACGCCGAATATACTAATGAAGTACATGATTGCGGTAACACACACGATTTTCCAATAAGCGTAGATCAAATAGCGTCAAGCCGACTGGACGTGTCGTCGTTTGGAGAATCCAAGGGTGCTAATGTACCTTCTGAATACGCGCAGTGAACGGATATATTTATTGTGTACACCGTAACACATGTTGAAGAAGTCCGCTAGTATCCCCCTAATCTATTTGTCAACGCGCCCTCTACGTGAATAACAGTCACAACTAACTACACTATCCACTGCGCGGAATCATAATGAATCTGTATATAGGAATAACTTTAGTAGTTTACCTTTTTCGACATCTCTACATTCTAAAGGGTTTTATATTCTCACCGTTTTATTATTAATTGAATGAATTGGATCCTTTATTCACGACTTGCGTTATGGAGGAGGTAATTTGTCACGGGGTAATGTAAACATGCGTTTTTGGTCGTCGTAGTAATTGTAAGTCAATAGATAGCTGAAGGTTTAAATAAGGCAAGTCGAATCTGGATCTGGGGGGAAGAGCATTATCAGTGGTACATCCTAGAGGAGCACGTTCTCTAACCACCTTGAAGAAAATGAAATTAAAGAATAAAGTATATGTTTTTAATGAGTTAATTTTATTGATAATCTATTAATAGTAATTCTTTACATTGAGTTTTTAAATCTTCAACAATTTGCTTCTTCTCTTGTTTTAAAGGCCTTATACGGTGCGTCATTATGAAATCTCCAAGAAGTTTAATTAAACATATACGTGCATTTGTAAACTCAAAACCATATTTAAAAATATTGTTAAAAAACAGATTTTGACTGCAGAATCTCCAGAAGAAGTCTCCAGAAAAAGAAGCAAATAACCTCAAGCTTGATTTTAAATAATGAAAATTTGTAAATCGTTTTGATTTCATCTAGGAGTTTATTAAACAGTTTACAACCCATAAACAATAAATTCTTTTGAAAATGAGTTGTAGTATGTGGTGCAGGAAGTAAATAAGCAACAGATCGGTGCTGTGATCGTGAGAAGCATTATTTGCAAAATGTTTTCGGTTGTTATAAACAAAACAGATAACTTCCAGAATAAATATGTCATAGACTGTCAATATTTTGTTATTTTTAAACGCATCCCTGCAAGATTCTCTCCAACTCAAACTGAATAGAATACGTATTGCACGTTTCTGCATTACAAACACCCTACTGACATCCTTTGAGTTTCCCCAATATATGATGCCGTATCGAACCTTAGAGTAAAAGTTTGAGTAATAAAATGTCTTTAAAACAAAAAGATTACATGAATGTTTGAGATTATGCAATGCATAACAGGTTCGTGCACACGTCATTGACGTGCTGTGACCAATCCAATTTCTCATCTAGCACTAGGCCTAGAATTTTTGTATTATTGGTGAAATTCATAAAAGTGTCATCCAGGTAAGTTATATTTCGCGTTATTGTGGAATAAGATGCATTTTGTTTTATCGACATTCATTATTAGCTTGTTGGCGTCTAGCCAATTATTAATATCATTAAACGTATTGTTGGCAGTGTTTAATAAATTATATACACAGTTTGATCTAATGATAATGTTAATATCATCAGCGTAGAGAGAAACGCTTACAAAGGAATCAATAAGATTTGGGAAGATCGTTAACAAATAACAGAAACAAGGTTGGACCCAGGACTGATCCTTGAGGAACACCGATGTTTACAGTATGGGGATTTGACTTGGTATTGTGACATACCACACTCTGTCTTCTATTAAGTAAATAGGACTTGAACCAATCATACGAAAGTCCTCTTATACCGTAACACTGAAGTTTTTGTAACAATATATTATGATCGATCGTATCGAACGCTTTGGAGAGATCGATGCACATAGCCAAACAAGGGGCGTTTGCATCCAATGATGGCAGAATATTTTTTAAGAATTGAAATAAGGTGGTATCTGTGGAGTGGTTAGGTCGAAATCCGTGCTGGAACAGTGACAGTAGATTACAATTTTGAAGATAATTAAATAATTTCTTATTAATAATGGATTCAAAAATTTTGGAAAATATAGACAAGTGGCAAATTGGTTGGTAGTTACTGAAATTATTACGATCTCCTTTTTTTAAAAAGGGATGTTATTATACAGTCTTTCAACACTGTAGGGAAAATGCCTTGTTGGGTGGATAAATTAAATAAATAGAGAAGAGGATCAGTTAAAGGTTCATAACAAGTTTTCATAAGAAAAGAACATATGCTATTGTCTATCGACGTATAGGACTACTGGAGTTTGGCGATGGCAAGTCTAATCTCTCCTGAAGTTACAGACGATATAAAGAAAGATTTTTCTTGTGAAATCAGAGAGGCGATACATTTACCCAAGTCAATACCAGAGAACTGAGATGTTGACAAAAGTTTGGTGGGAAGCGTCGCAAAGTAATCATTGAATTCATCAGCGATGTTTTCTATAGAATCCGGTAAAGTTGTACTATGGGAGTGATTAGATCGTTTTCTATTAATTACCTTCCAGATAGATTGAGTTTTATTTTTCGAATTTAAAATAAAGTGGTGATTCGCTTAATTAATCATACTATTTCCATAAAGAACTTAAGCTATTTTTTGACATAATCGCCATTTCTATCCAAGCGTTTTTGCAGCCGGTGCTCCAACTTCTGTATCCCCATGTCGTAAAATTCTGCCGCCAGCTCAAATCTTTTCAATTGTGGTGTTGGAAATCTCAGGAATCCGAAGAGCGAGTTGACGAATGGTGATCCTCCAATCTTCAAGCAGTATGCTCTCGACCTTTTCAACGATTTCCTCTGAAACTGATGGTCTTCCGCTCCGTTCTTCATCGTGAATTTCCGTCCAACCTCCAGTGAATTCCCTATACCATTTGCGGACGTATTGAACAGCTATACACTTTCCTCCATAAACTTCAAAAACTTTAAAAAACGTAGCACAGCACGAATTTCACCGAGCGGCGTAGCGAGACGGGAGTCGTACGTATATAGAGTGGGAGAGCTGCTGCACGCGCCAATGTTGTCGGATTTCGCCTAACACGTCCTATTGCTGCTGTAGGGCTTTGGGAACCTTATTTTACGATCATCCCTCGAATATTTGTTTGATTCAAGAACTTTTTCTTCTTTGTGTATATTCTTTGGCTGAACATTTTTTATCTCCAATATGGAGTAGTGCTTCATCTTGCATGAACCTCCAGGATTTCATGAAGTTGCTATAGCAAAATTTTACAATATATCGATTCACCAATAATTACAACTATTATTTAATTGTCTTCAAGGAGCTATGGTCCTAAAATTAAAGGAATGAATGATGTAATCCTTGATAAATAATCGTATGGGGATGTTTTGCAGACCAATTCCTCTATGTAAAACATCAACGAAATCCAATGGTGTTAGATTTACTACCGAAAATTCGATCTCAATGAAACTTACGCAATTACCCAAGCATATTTTACAAATCCCCAATACACTTCAGACATCATTATTTCCATTGAGATAATGAACACTTTTTCCTATTGACATTTATTTCGATAATTACTAATTCCAAATAAACAAACAATGTATCGTGTTATTATACGCGTACTAGTGGTTAGCTGGAATTGTATAGGTCGTATTTGGAGAAACAATTAGGGGAATTTCATCGTTGCAATGATCGCATGGCCACGTGCTCGTACCACCAAGTTTTAGCCGCGGGTTGCGTGTCTGGATGACCTTTGCGTGAGCGCCGCAGAATTCACAAACACAAACCAATGTTCGAGAAGAAAAGAATATCTAACGAAAACACCTGCTAATTATGCAAGCTCATTTCCGGATATTTTGTTGAATTTCGTGGGTGGTTGAAGCGTTACCATTTCGCACTGAGTTCTGTCAGTTTTCCTGGCATACTTTTAGATATCCCAATTTTCCTTCACACAGACTATTTTATGGAACATTTACCAATATTTCGAGAATAATATTTTGACTTCCGTACAAACATCATCAATAACAGTTGACAAAGCAGTGGCACAGCGGTAGTGTGGTCTGAATCAAGATTGACAGGATGGAACTATGTTATGTTTATTAATAAAATCTCTGATTTGAGGTAGGAGTAGCACACAAAGTGCTAATAGGACGTAAATTAGCAAACCCTTCTGGAGTGCGCTTCTTTGGGATAAGAATGACACGTGACTCCTTCCAGAGACTAGGAAGGAAACGCGAAGATATGCAGCTATTAAATATATGAGTCATAAATGGAAGAAGTTGTGACGGCAAAGCTTAACATGGCCAATGCCAATTCCATCGCAGCTAGAAGCCTTAGATGAAATGTTGCGTACTATAATAAATACTTGGTCTTGTTACAAGATTAAAGGAAAACCGAGCATTAGCAGAGAATTTAGCTGCTTGATCTAGGTAATAGTTAGTTACATTCATATCAAGACCATGTACTAAGGAGCAGTGAGGGATTTAGTAAATGGGGGGTGGGGGGTGGGGGATAAAGTGCAATTTTTGATATTGTGGAGTCTCATTTAATGCTTTTCTAGCTGGAAATCATGTTGGTATAGCAGATTTAAGTGTAGAAGTAGAAAAAATGTTAAATGGAGCAGTGTGCGAATGTGGTTGTACAACAAAAGAATAACTAGTATATGGATTACGAAAAACTAACAATAATGTAGACTTATTGAAAAAAATCAAGGAGATATTGTTGGTAAAATAGTAATGAATAAATGTTCTCTGCATTCAGAAGCAAACAATAAGGACAAAAATATCTTTAGAAAACAAGAAACAATATTCCAATTTTAGCAATCATTTGCTTTGTAAAATTTTGACTAGATCTGGATTCCATTCAATTGTCAGCCTCTAATCCTTCTGGACGTCGTTGCCTTACATTCCTTGCGTATCTGGTCAAATTTTTAAAGGAAGAGGGAGAGGATTGAAGCAAAGAAAAACCAACCAAACACACATAAAACAAAAGGAAAACAAAAAAATGCACGCCCAAAAAATAAAAACTACTCGCGATGGAACACCAAGCGAAAAACAATAACAATCTAATAACCTCCTACAATCTCGTATACTTCATTCTCTCCTTTTTTTATCCCTTTTCCTTTTTTTCCCGTTTCCATATTATACCACCGTCCCGATCGGATCCCACCAATATTCAGATACCAATAATTACCGCTATGATATATGGTCGGACATCATTATTTCACTTCGCTTTTTTACGCGGTACGCGGTCTTTCCAATGGTCTCCTTCTTCTGCTGCGCCTTCTTATTCTTATCCTTTTTGCTCTGCGTCGTTTCGATTCCCCGAACCACTACCGCTGTACGTTCGCGGTCTATAATCAAGTAAGCTTCTCTCGATATCCCATTCATGGGTAAGCGGCTACCTTCTGTAATAAGGGTAGTTGTTGCCGTTGTTGTTGGTATGTTGCGCGTTACCCGACTAGGCAGAAGAGAGGTTATGCCGTATATTACGATCCTTACCCACGATCTTACTTTTATATTTTCATTCTCTCGTCGATAGCTAGAAAGATAACATCTTAACCGGATATTAAGTTTTCTATCCTTAGAGATCGTTTTCGTCGGGGCGCAAACGACTAAAGATTGGCTTTGCTGGGTTATTGGTCTCCTTGTAACCTCGGTGAGTAGGGTCATTTAGATATTTAAGTCGTTGGTTTTGAGATCGTTCGGTTTCCGTTAATGAAAATTGGAAAGGTTCAAACGGTTGGTAGAGTTATAGTATCTATTCGAAGCTGCATGTTTAACTGTATATTTTGGAGTTGATAAATGATACAAATTCTGACAATGAATAAATATAGACTCGGCCAGTAAAATCTTCTCAGTAAATTTTTTCAGTTTGGAAATAACGTCCCAGATTTCATTATAAGAAGCTACGGAATTAGGATCATGTTATAATGTTTGAAGCTCATCTCCTGATTGATTCTGAGAAACTTCTATTTCCGTGACAAATTCAAAAATGTCGATATTACCATTGTCATCTTCTGTTTAGAGGTTTTTGCTAAAAACTCTAGTTAAAAGCCCTTCCATTCTTTTTGAATCTTCTGCTTCTAGTCTAGGCTTCTGTCACATTTAAATAAATCGTCCAGCATTGACAGTGGAAGCATTAACGTATTGAAATGAACTGGTTTGACCTTCCTGTAATCTTGTCTTTACAAAGCATTTCTTAATTGTATCAAGATTTACTTTGTACCAACAGCGTTAATGAAGTACAAACCATCTAACACATCAATAGATTTTGACAGTTTAAACGCTGATTGAACGCAGTTCCTTTTTAATAAAATATGCCTCAAGATTAAGTCGCGATAATAAAATCTAAAATTACTTATGACATTCCGGTCCAACGGTTGGCATATTAAAGTTAGATTTGGAGCCAAACAAATATTTTTTGTGCTGTTTTAGTTTAATTCGTCAGGATCTGATCCACCACTGGCAAGGAATGAAATATTTGTTCCTTTTTTATTACCCATCTTTTTGTCCAACTCAATTAACGACTCAGTCATAATTAGTCTGGGCAAACAGCGGTAACAGTCAGTGTAGTGGATATGTGGTGCGGAGTCGGCGATTATTTATTTCAGGCGTTCACAGCGTCAGTACTAAACCGATGCTGTATGCGAGTAGTTCTGTGTATATGTAGGCTGTCGTAACTTATTTCGTGATTGTACGTTTATGTTTGCTTTAAAAATGTCGCAATTAGGTACGTCGCGAAAACGACCAATGGCAGACACAGCTAAAAACTTTATAGTGGACATGCTGGACTTAATTTTTGATGGCGCTAAAATTCAATGACTAGTTTGTAAAATCCCTTTAATGTGATGGTCCAGAAGCCATTGTCAACGTCACATCGAAAGCAAACAGCATTCTTCTGCAAAAAGTGGCATACGAGACCAAGAAAAATTTACATTTGATTTATGTGTTACTCTTATTTTATGTAATCTATCGTTTCGTTTATTAGACAAAGCATTTTTCTCCTTCTGGAATAAATATGCGGACTGTAAATTACATAGTCGGACATCGATACGAAGTATAGTGCCATTTGCTCGTGAACATATAGAAAAGAGAATGAAAAGGGAATTGAAAGATAAAAAAACTGGTTGTGTGTGAATGAAACAACAAATCGTCAAAAACATTCTGTGGTTAATGTACGTTAATGGTACGTACAATAAAACCACATCGACCGTCATCCTCCTTCTTACTTGCTTCCAAAAGAGTAAATTGTACTGCCGATGAGATTTTAAAGGTGGTATTCAACTCATTGAACAAATTTGAAGTTTCAACTATGCAACTTTTAATGTTTATGAGTGATGGTGCCACAAACACGCGTCCTTTGGGTCGATCTCTTAAAGAACACAGTGGTAACTTCTTACATGTAACGTGTAAAATCCATACTCTAAATCTTGCGGCACAATCGATTCCTACATGTTTTCCACTAGTAAATGCATTGATTGCAAGTACAAAGGCAGTGTTTCCAAAAGTCCCCGAAACGTACCCGACTATTTCACAAACTGTGTCCTGATTTACTTGAACCACCACAGCCGATTGTTATACATTGGGGAACATGGTTGCAGGCTACGTTTTACTACAACAAATATTTTGATCAAGTAAAGAAGGTAGTTTTAAAATTCAATCCGACAGAAGCTGCAGCAATCAAGAAAAGCCAGGAAATATTTCAAGATAGTCAGGTTAAAAGAGATTTACAAACTATTCACAACAATTACTTCGGACTAGCGGAGGGAATAGAAAAATTACAAAATGTTTCGATGTCGCTAGTGGATTCTGTTCAAAGTGTGAATGGTGTTCACGCGCAGTTATGCGCTGTAGAAGGCGAAACAAATTGGTGTGTAATACGAAAATTTGAAAGTATTTTAGAGAAAGACTCCGATTTTCTTATATTAAGACAAATTTGTGAAGGTGCGTGTGAAGATGCATTAAGTTGTTTCAAAGATTATTTTAAATATGCAAATATAACATCGCTAGGTGTCCAACGGTCGTTTTCGGCATTAAAAAACATTTATTCTGCACGTCGTACTCACTTGACTGAAACGGCTGTGGAAACATATCTAATGATTCAAATATTTAACAGATGTTACCCAGTTTGTGATTTCACGGAAGACTTTTAAAACGGTAGGTGTTTCAGCACGTTTTATAATTTATTTCTTACCTTCTATTTTATCTGTAAGCTTTTATGCGCTCGCCATGTCTCTGGCTGTTACCGCATATTTGCCCAGGTTAGACATAAATCAATGACTTCATGCAGCCCCACAGGAAATAATCGAGAGATATCAAATCGCAAGATCTTAGAGACCAATTGATAGGTCCATTCCTTAGAATTAACTTATCGTCAAATTTTGATTTCAATACGTCGATGGTTGCCGTCGCCGTATAGCACGTAGCACCATCCTGTTGAAACCACATCTCCTTCGGATCAATCCCCTTCTGTCTTCCTCAGAAAGACGACTATATGAGCCACAAAAATCACGAAGTCGTCTCTAAGTTGCGCGAAACGATTTTCAACATAAATTTGAATAATTTGGTAGCGTTATTCAAGCGTGAATCTATTCACGACGACTTGCCAGAGTATGCTGAGGCGTCCTCCTTTTACAAAATAACTAAGTGATTATGAGCTGGAATGATTTTCAAGTGATTAAAAAGTGAACCAGATTAGATATTAGGAAAAGGAACACATATTTTCTTATATTACGATAAATTTGTGAAGGTGCGTGTGAAAATGCATTAAGTTGTTTCAAAGATTATTTTAAATTTTGCATGTAGAAAGTGTTATGTCCGAACAATGCAAATATCACACCTGTGTACTCTTCAAAGTCAATATTTTTTTATTCCAAAACTTTCTCTCTAAATTATTTAGGAAAGGAATTATCTTCCACCTATTAAATAGACACGCTGTGTACATCAAACAAAGTAACATCTTAAGATTTGACTCTGTAACGCGTAATAAACTTCAGAATCTTGATTTAACCGCACTCCATCCTCTATTAACATAAATAATTCCTCAAGTACAACTTGTAATTGCGGTTTTTATGACACAAGGTGTTCGCCTAGCACAAAAACCGGCTTCCTGCGATTTTGGACCTCCCTCTTTCGGTGAATGAGGCAACCCTTTCGTTTACCACATCCGTGGACTTATCGGAACGAGAACAATGATTAATTGCATTGATATAGGCTGCGTATACATACATCATGTATAGGTCGACCGATTTACTTCGCTGACACGAACAGATGTCGTAGAATTAGTTTTTTCCAATAGCATTAATCGTTTGCTTGCCAGCTTAATATAAGGTTATTCAAAACAGCGTTCAGCCAATAGCTTTGAGACTTTCATCTTTTTACATGTTGATTTAAGTAATAAGACCTGAAGTCCAGAGAAAGATGTTTTTGTTCGCAATATTATAGAGAACACCTTGTGCATCACGAATGAAAATTTGAGTCACTGACTCACCTTCCACGTTGAAGCGATGCAGTAAGCGTTGGCAGTTGTCCAAACGTTTGGTTTTGTTTTCTGCGGTAAGCATTCGTGGTACCCATCGCGCAACACTTTACGAAATTTGAGTTCATCGTGGATAATTTGATAGGCAGAACCGTGACTGATGTTTAAAGAAGATCCAGCCTCACCTATGGTAACTCGCTTATTTGCTGTAACCATCTCTCGAGCTTGCTGAATATTGTAGTCAGTGGTCGAGGTTGACGGCCGTCCAGCTTTCTCTTTTTGTGTTACGCTCGTGCCGCCACTTTGAAACATTTCGATCCACAAAAAAAAGGCTTTTACGAGATAAAGCACCCCGTATTGCGATTGCCTTGCGTTCACGCAACGGAAATTGCCGACGACCCGCGAAAAGCATGGACCTGCTAATTAACCAATTAACACATGGACCCAATTCAGTTTCCAATCACATTTACAAACTTAAATCATTTAATAAATAAACCTCAAAATTAATCATCCCAACACCCTAAAATATCATACCCTATCAAAGGAGTAAATTAGAGACGGTATTAATTATTTCATTTGGACGAATATCATTAAAAAACGAGAGGTATCATTTTTCCGTCAACAAATCGCATCCAGAACGTGTAATTTAGAATGAGATCGCTTAATTCTAGACTTAGTTCATCATCCCTTGCTCTCTTTCCGACTACTGCGCGCGGACGAAAACTTTTAATTGAGGGTTTAAGATTTAATTTCATGTATTTATCTGGCATATTCCGCTATTATTTCGGGGTGTTGGATTCAATTAAAGAAAGAAACTGTATAATTTCCGCCGAAAACGTAGAAATTATTAACTACCGAAAGCTCTACGTTGTGTTAAAAGAAAAGGAGAGGGCTTGTATTTTGATAGAGATAATTTGGACGTCTTAATAACTGCCAATTAAAATGAGTAAAGTGGAAATCAGATGTCAAAACCCTAGAAAAATAATTGAATTGTAATTCCAGCCTATGGCTGATAATTATGGAAGCTTTTACTATGTCAGAGTTCGTTTCAAATGATTTTATGTTGACAAATGATGTAGCGGGGCTCTCACGTTAATAAAATAGGTATATCATGAATTATGTTTAATGTTATTATGACATCACAATGATACTGTTAAAATTCTGATTGAAAAAAGGGAACCTAACATTTACATGTTATTACGGCTGTCAAATATGAAGGCATGTAATGCAGGTTACATATCAACTTTTACGCAGTAAAATTGAATTGATGAAATGAAAGTCTAACCAGAATTGATTAATTCCTTGGCGTCCCTCATCTCCTTTATTTTAATCGCGATGGCGATTGTTTCTTTCCACAGCAAATTTTGATGATATCTATCCAAGTATAATCTCACGAAGAATTTTTTTTTATAAATGAAGTTATTTTTAGACGTAGCATGAGAGAATGAATGTGGTGACGCTACTAGATGACTCAACTAAACGACTGACAACATAAACATGACAAATTTTACCACCAAAAACGAGGATATCTTAACGGAACATATTCAATGTACGAAATAATGTTTAAAATACCTTTAAATATACCCTGTTGTTTGTTGTAGGAGAATTTTACATTAATTTAGAAAATTTGCGAAATTAGGAGATTAAAACATCATTGTCCCGCTAGGATCGTCGTTATCTAGACTTATATATTTTATATAATGTCCTCACTCCAAGGCTAGCCTGCCTGGAGGGAAAATTGTGGCTTTCGAAATTAGCTTTTTCTCCGCTAGAGGGAATTTCATTACTATCCGGTGGCTACCCTGAATACCCTAACCGTCTAAGACTGACATCCGAGTTCCGATATAAATATTAAACATACCACTACATATTTAACTTTTTAGATAAACAATTAAGATACCTAAACCAATTAAGGTCCCAGCTCCATTTTTGTTTGTAATCTATGGCGAAGAAAATAAACTATATTACCGACATAATACGTCCCGTCATCTGCCGTCAGTCACTCAAATTAATTATTAAAAAGTTCTTCAGTTTCCTGTGAATGCCACAATTTCTTCAGAATTGCTTCGTTGCTGCATCGGTTGCTAAAGATAGGTAAGTAAAACTTTTGTCTTTAAAACAAGTAAGATTAATTTAATAATTAATCGCTGCAAAGAATTCAACATTTCCAGAAGAAGTTTTAGAAACCACCTTGTGTCTGGTAGCATAACATCAAATTTAGGATCCATTTAATGATAATTCTGGTGTAGCCAGTCGTAAATCGTTGAAAACATTCCTAAGAATGTTGATGCTGCAAGAAGAAAGTTCCAACATATGAATGCTGAAAGAACAGCAAAATTAAACAGATACATAGGAAATGATTATTTCACTAAACTTTAAAAAAATTATCTCATATTTAATATTGAAATGAGGAGCCAAACGAGTACATCTAATAGCACAAGAGCATGCAGAAAATGTTACTATTGTTTCTTGTGGGAACGTTCTTGGTTAGGTATTACCACACGCAAAAAACATTTATTATATTATTGTATGTCAACGTTTCTCTGCGTATAGACTTAGAAGGCTATATTCAGAAATAAGAATTTATGTTAGGCTGGAAACCTTTCAGACTTCTCTAGTATATTCTGCAATACACCCTCGCAGTACTCGAAACATTCGCGACAAGACTGTGTTGACGGTAACTGAACAACTGTTCTCTTTATTTTTGTATTATTTTTGAGAAAGTCTAATTTATACCATTTATGAAACACATCGTAATGCCAGTTTTTTTTTACAACAATCGATGTTTCCCCTTTTTCCCGTTTCAGAAAAAATAAGACAAAGTAAAGTGTACCATCATTAAATTAATATCTCGTTACCCCAACGGCTACATATAGAAAAGCAGCAATTAACTGCTTGGTATTCCTGCTTCTGTTCGTTTAAAGGTCGTTGAAGATGTCCCTCGAAGGACCGAAACGAGTGAATAATGTGTCCAATTATGCACAATCAAATTCCAATCTACACATACACACAGGTACATGTATGTGCAATATATAGATATATACAGATGCAAGGAAAAGGTTCTAAATTGTTAAGTTATACTTCTAGAAGCACTAAATCGCTATCGGTGGCTATCATTAATTCGCATAAATCATCGTCTTGTCCACCGTTCTGGAGGAATTCAGTTTTTTTTTTATTATTATTATTTTTCGTTTCTTTTTAAACTTCGTTCTGACCGTGTTTTAAGCGCTACTTAAGGAAAAAATATACTTACCTAACAGGATGATTTGTGTAATGGATAACGTGGTCAATGGTGTATGAATAAACGATTTGCTTTTTTCAGTTTTCCTATTTTATTGTCGATAGGTACAGCAATGAAATAAAGTTTCCGTACACTATAAGTTCATTAAAATCCATCTATGTAAAAAATTTGTTACGATATTGTAACCCTTTTTATATTTTCTTTCTTAACTATGCGTATCCTACATGAAATATATTTTTGAAAACGCTATGTTGTATAAGATGGGAGATACTAGTGTAGAAGTTTTCAAAAATATTGTACGTTTAAATAAATACCGCGTTTTGAATTATATCAAAAACTACGTTTTGCAATGTATTTCCTCAACTGCTTGGACAATAATGGCAAATCTACAGAATTCCTCCTGCAGAACTTATACTTGTGGTTTATCTACGCCATACGCAAATTTCATAGAACATGTGTAATGCAGTTGGTATAGTTGAGTATGGTTATAATTCTTCCTTTCATTTTAATTGAACTAATTGTGCATGAATTATTTATTTAATTAAGTCAAGGCTAGTTAATGAATATAATACAATGCTTGATCGCAAATTCTATAAATTATCCGTCATTTTTTATCATGTTAGAATAAGGGAGCTTAATTATATGGGAATTTTAACTACCACGTCATTATATATAAAAATGTTGTGTTCATAAAGATAGGATGAAACCTTAAAGCTCTCTGGAAATATAAAGGTATTTAGTAGAGTTTGTTAAAAAGATGGTACCGGCAGTGGCGCAGGTACGTAATATACAATATTATTGAAGAATAATATTGTTACCTCTTCCTGTCGTCTTGATGTCCACTGTGGTAATTCAGCCGTCGACGGTGTTGTGAATACCTTGTCGTATACTTCAAAAATGATCGTTCGATATCCAGTGAAGTAAGATTTGCAAATGTCAGATATTCCTTTTCCTCATTTGGGCACTCTTGATTTTCAGTTATAGACCGAACCTTTTGTAAATCGGGATTTTTCGTTAAAATTGCACCAAATTTTTAAGCAACATCGACTCCTATAGTATTCGTCATGTTTTCTTCTCGGTTGTTTCATCCACACATAGACAGATTTTCTTATTTCTCAACTCGTCTTTCATACATTCTTTATTATACCTTGCACACGTGGCAAATTGTATCGTAATTGCATAAATGTTGGCAGCTTCCATGAGGAAACATACTTAGCCCAAAAAAGACGAAAGTGTTCATTAGATACTAGATGTTGTGGGATGTTGCACACACTTAGCATAAAAATAAAATCATATAAAAATTGCCAGTATAGAATACTGTTTCTTATATTCAATACATGACGTTTACTTTTACAATGTTTTCTACATTCAAATCTATCACGAGTTAGCAATCCGCTATTGCATATTGTGCAATAAATATGCGGCCTTGTATATTCTAATCCAGAGAAATGCCTGAGATATTTATTTACATTCGAAGGGAACGATACACCCTTTGGGCGTCCCATCTCCGCTTTGAACTCTCTCGCGGTACTGTTGAGATCGACTACGAGTTGAAAATTACCCCTACCCACGCCGCTACCGCTACGCTACTGCCATCCGGTACCACCTTTTTAACAAACTTTAGTCATTACATTCTTGTATTTGAAAGGCAATACGCCCACGCAAATTAAAGTCGAGATGGCCGCTGTTTACGAGGACTATGCTCCTCATTTGCCACGGGGAAATTTTTGACAGAACAAAATGCCAACCACTATTTGGACGGAAAATTTCCCAATTAATAAATCTATTTTGAAATAAAGAAAAACAAAAGCTTACCATTAAATTACAATTCCAAATTATAAAACACATCCTTTTTCCAAAACTATTAAACTATGCAATCCAATCAGAAAACATCCCAGCATTTAACACTAATTGATAGAGGACTAAGTAAAAGAAGTGGCCAAAAGAAAACCAAAAAACAAAAGAAGAATCCTGCACGAAATGAAATGGAATAAGCTAGCGCTGTTTCTTTGGCGTGCTTTCCGACAATTACATATAACTTCGCTAAATCTTGTTTTAAAAGAGGTTAATGCAGTTTTAATTGGCCATAATTGCACAGCGCTGAAGGAAATAAAAAATAATGAAGAAATAAAACGGAAGAAAAAACAATTAAAAGGGAAAAGGAAGCCAGTTTGTTTTTGTGTGTCTCACACGTGCCAACTCTGATTAATTTGATTTAAGGAAAATTATAGCATATTAACATAAACTTCAAAAATTTTTGTTTAAATAAGTTACTGCAAACTGGAGATTAAAATAATATAATAAAAACTAATTTATAATCAAAAAAATGCTGCTCCCGTATCAAACATAACCTCAAAATAACAACAAACAATCTTCCTTTCATATAAGAATAAAAAAATTCCCAAGAAAAAAGCACTTAAAACTAGTACTTCTCCTTTTTACTAATTTAACATATGTTCTACTAATTTAACAAGGTATAATTTCATAATTAAATAATCAGAAGCAATCTAAGAAAAAAAATATTTCAGGGGGAGTAGCCTGAATTAATATAATTAACGCCTGTTATCCAATTAAAAAAAAAAATGGCTTGGGTGTTGACGTTAATCACGCAGTAGAACGCTAGTACTTATTTTGCTATGTATTTCTTTTTTTTTTAATGTCGGCATAATTTTCCTAATTGCAGTAATTATTATAATTTCGTGATATATCTTGTTTGCGTAAGAATTATTTCACTGTGTATATAATTAGATCTTTATAATTAAATTTAATTCAATAGAATTTAGTAGCGGGCGCCATCTCGTAGTCAAGGGGGAAGTTATAGCAGTGATGCTTGTAAATAGAATTCTATAATTAAGACAACTAGCTCTAGAATGCAGAAAACGTATTTAGAGGTAATTGAATATACACAGTTTTCTTTATAAACGTATATAAGGAATGCATTGTTTTAGCAGGAAGAATTGGTAAAGAAATCAGAAATTCTGTTTTAGTAAAATGATATTTCAGTGTGTCCTACATAAATTCAACTATTGACAATTAGATGGCACCATTAATATTATTAAAAAGTTAATTTATATTTTAATTTATAAAAGTTTAACACGACTTTAAACAAATAAATTTATTTATGTGTAATCAAGGAAATAAATAAAGGTCCAAGCTTGTAACAAAATTCTTTAATACAAAAAAGGGGGCAACCGGTTTCGTCTCACATCCGACACATTCCCAGGCCAGACTAGGAGGTTTACATGAAAAAACACACAGGCGTCAAAGATTATTGGACCTTATAATGTTGTTAATCAAAGTACTAAATCGAGATCTACATATCTCTGGTTGTGAAACATGGATCCTTAACAAAAACAATGAAATGAAAATTGGAATTTGGGAAAGGAGAATTTTAAGAAGCATATTTTGCGGTACAAAGGTGCAGATGGACAATGGAGAAGACGAACTAATAAAGAAGTTATGGATGTTTACCAGCACGCAAATATCACAGAAACAGTTAAAGCCCAGAGAGTAAAATGGCTAGGTCATGTATACCGAACTTTTCGAGTAGAGAGCCAGAGAAAAAGAAGAGGTAGACTGAGGAAAAGGTGTTTGGAGGCAGTCAAAGAGGATATTGGACAGGCAAGAATCCAGGATTGGGAAGGCGAAACGATGGATAGGAAGAAGTGGAAGTCAATAGCAAAAACAGTTAAAGCCATGAGCCTATAAGGCTTATAGTGCTGTCGTATATATATATACATATATATTCCATTGGATGTTCTCGCGGACGTGATGTGAAATGTACTTCTTTCGGGTGTCGATCCGCGTCTGGAGCTGGTCCTGAGAAGGTTTCGATGTTCTAGAGCGGTTGATTGTAGAAGTCTTGACTTCTACAGTCAACCGCTCTAGAAGAAGACGAGAGTGACCTCATCGAAACGTCGAGCTCACAACAGTCCTTCTCAAGACCAGCTCCAGACGCGGATCGACACCCGAAAGACGTACATTTCATATATATATATATATATATATATAAACTCAGTTATCTAGTAATGTTACAGGGGACAATCAAAATTCCAGGTTATTTTAAGTTATTTACATTTTGAAAACATTTGTAAAAATTACACGTACAAAAAACACACTGGATTTAGAAATAACCGTCAAAATCCTTTACGTCACCTGCGACACCGAGTTCGATCTTCAAAACATCAAAATTAAATATCAAGTCGTTAGATTGGCAATGCCAGGGACGACCGAAAAACAGAAGTTAGCAACGTAAACATTCTAACAGAAAACAAACATCTTTTGACTGATATATTTAGAAATTGTACTATAAAAAGTCAATCTCGCCGTTAAAGTAAAGTATAAACAATCACGAACAAGAGTATTTATTATATTAATCAAGAAATTTTAAGAAGTAAGGTAATCAAAAGGGTTCTAGAACAAGAGGATTTCGGAAATCAATATTGCTGAGAAGAAGAAAGAAGGAACCATAAGGATTATATATACACACACATCAAACACCCATCACAACATTAACTGTAAGCAATTTTAACGTATAAATTTCATTTTTGTAAGTGAAAAATTTAAAATAAACGTAGAACTAGTTATCTCCCTATTCAAATCTTTTAATCGTTGTTTGTAACATCACAAATTTGGCGATCCTGCTAGGATACTTCGATCAAGTCGGAATATTCTATTTTTCAAAATTCAAAATTTGTTCTAAGAGAATTTAGATTCATATTTAGGCCTCATTGCTATCATTTTATTAATATTTACACTATTGAAGACATAATATAAATAATCATAATGCCAAAAGATCGCAGTGATTCTGGAGATTGTGTTGAAGACATAAAAGGTGTTACAACAAATTTCATTAAGACTTGAAACGCTGGTTTCAAATCAATTAAATTTAGAAAAAAGAATAGTTCCGCATAAAACTCTATTAAAATATAATATTGATTAGAATAAATTTAGTAACATTTAAACATATGCTTTTCACGTGGAACATCCCACTACAATATATATACCTAAACGCTTTCTGGAATTAAGAAAAACTCTTTACTATCCTTGAGAAAATATTGTTTTGTGTTATAATCGCCATTTACTTATACTAAGAATCGCTTTCTTTAAATTTTCTACAAGACTTTCTTGAATCAAATTAACAAATGTCTTAGACAAAATATACAATTATTTCATTACAAGTATATACTACTTTTAAGGGGAGAAATAACGGCTAAAGGTGTGCTAATACCGCCTCTACGGAAACTGGACAAAAGGGGACCCTCCTGGTACTGTCTTACAACCATCGTGAATCAGGATGGTTTGATATGAATATTTTTAAGATGTGGTTTTTAAAGTTTTAATATCGGACATTAATAAACACAGACATGAGAACAAAACGGTCGTCGTGTTAGGTGACAATCTCACCTTACACTTTTCACCAGAAGTAATTAGGGTTGCAAAAGAAAACAACATTTACTCCAGTGCATTCCCGTCAAATTCTACCTCCCATTTAATTTTCTAAATGACGCCCAATTTAAAAATAAAATCCATTGTCCTTTTTGGATTATAAAAAACCTTTATTTGTTCAAAAACCTTCCTTGCCAGACCAAATTTGAATCTACATAAAAGAGATAGAAGAACCATAGCCATAATAGCATCGCTAAATCTCGAAAACATCGCCAGACATCAAAGACCTTCTGACACTCCCGATGAAATCGCCACATCTTCCCTCCTCATCCTCTGCGAGCTCCCTTTTTGTTTGTGTACATCCTTTATTTCTGCGCGTTGTTTAGCGTCATCTCCTTTCTACCGCTAGACGGCGTCGCGATCGCATCCCAAAAGCTCGAAAGTGCGCGTATACAGATAAAGCTTAAAATTAAGTGCATGTCGCGACCCGAACCGTCATTGACAGACAGATGGTAGAAGGAAGGAAACGGTCCGTTAAGCCTGTTAACACCTCTATAACTTTGCCGGATTAACTGCGGCCGTATGTTCGAGTCATCATCTTCGTTTGTATGTGTCTCTGATGCCTGGAGATCTAACGTAGAAGTCTAGATATAGAAGACCCAGCTAGCTTTTCGATTTATTCGATTGAAATGAATGGAAAAGAAAGAGAAGTGGAAGGAGATGAAGAAGAGGCGATGGGATGAAGACGATGTTCGCTTTTCGGTAGCCGACGATATGCGTTGAGTAAACATAAACACGGTGGCAATGAAACATACACACTGAGATAAATATGAATATATGTATGACGCCCCGAATTGGGGAATATGTAGCTTAGGAAACAGCTTTGGAGTTAAAGCAAATTTTCTTATATGGGAGTTGACTTTGTTCAAATCACCTGAACAGAGGCATTTAGTGCCATTATTTGAAAGTATGTGAGTAAGAAATTATTGTCACTTACGACCGATTGAAGATCTAACAGGCCAGACCATCAATAATAATAATAGCAATGTATTTTTTCAAACAAATTGTTAGAGGAAACAGTCAAGTGTGAATACAAAGAGATACAATAGCTAACAAGCAGATCACAAACTGTTGGATAAGAACTAAATACAAAAGCAACATTACAACGAAAAACAGGAAAGAAAAATTGCAATAAAAGCAAAGAATAGGAAGCTGCATGGTTCTAACAATTTAAAGATTCCGGTATTGAATATGGCTCTAAAATGCTCAAAAAATTCGATATATTCGTACGAGTCGGAAACTAAGCAATAATCAACCGTTTGGGTGTCCCCAGATGAAGTGAATCCAACAAAAGTAGATCATTCACGAAGCATTTCCAAGAAAACGATTGCTTGCTTCTTTCGTTGTACTGGAAATGTCGTGGGCATTGCCTTGGAGAATCGAAGAACAGTTAATGTTGAATGGTATGCAACAATTCGTTTGCCAGAAGTCAGCGATGAAATCATCCTTCTTCATGACAATGCCACCTCTTACACAGCACGTCAAACAATTGATAATTTTAAGGAAGAAAACATTGAATTAATTGTCTCATTGCTTGTGACATAATAACATGTTTTTGTTCTCGAATGCCAAACAAAAAATGCGTGGACAGCGATCTTTATCACCTCAAGAAACCGTTGAAGCCTTCAAAAACCATATTTTGGAGATACCATCTTCAGAGTGGAAAAAATATTTCCAGAATTGATTCGAAGGGAAAAGTGCATAAACCTTAATGGCGAATATTTTGAGAAACAATAAAACGGTTTGTAGCAAAAATGTTTTCTTTCATTGTTTTCATAGGTCGTAAATAAAAACTTATACAAAATTAAAATAAATGGTATATAGTAAATCAATAAATATATCGCTATAAATTTCTTTAAATATAGCAACCTTTCATCAAATTTCATAACACTTTTTCTAATAACATGTAACATGAAATTTACTACATTTCTAGGAATTTTATATTTAGTAATGTAAGTAGTACACAATATTCTATGATAATAGTTCCTCGTAGCTATGAAATAAATTAAAAATAAAAAGCAACACTTAAGGAAGATTTCAAGTAACTTCATTATAATTATGTGCAAGATCCTCTGATACGATCTCTAATCTAAACATATTATATGTGCGTTGCTTAGAAGCATGCAAGGTGGAAATGTCAACGGGTTGTTGTTAACGAGGTACTTTTTAACAGGCCTGTATATCATAAAAAATTAACATGATTTCTTAAGTGTATACACAACAGTTAAGAAAATATTCATATTAAAGGTAGGCGTTTCGTGTTCAAAAAATACATCATCAGGTCAACTACAAGGATATCCCATAAAAGAGAAATTATAATAATGGAAAAAAAACTAAAATTAATAATTAAAATTAGGAGCAAGTGAATGAACTAATGGAAGAGTTTTAATAGTGTAATTAAATAGGAATTATTTTTATGTAGTTTAATCATTAATGAGTTAATATTTAAATTTATTCATCCCTTTTTTATCATTATTATTATTTATAGTATATTTTAAAAAAATATAAGGTAAGTCCGGGGTAGTTGGCCACAGTTTTTTTGAAGAGAGATAATAAGATAATTAACAGTCTTATAACCAATTTTTTAGAGATCAACCTTAAAACCATATATTTTTCTTTAAATCACGATTGGCCATCTCTCCCGGATACCCTGGGTAAAATGGCAATAAGAATAGGGCAGAGATGGTCAGTGGTTCTTTCTTCCTTCTTTCTTCTGCTGGTCACATTTTCTCCTCCTCATGGGTTTTATTTTTGGTTCATCATTTCTTTTTTCGACCACACTTAGAACACATGTCGTCAAATTCGGTACAATTTTCATATGCCCGCATCCTACACAGTTATCCTCCTCTTTGGTCTCACCTTCGTCTGATAAATCGCACAGTATTGGTTCTCTCTCAGATATCTTTCTTATTGCTTTTTTTCTTTTGCTTGCAGTATGTTTCTTCGTTTCTTTTTGTTTATTTTCTTAATTTATTTTATTAGCGACCTTTCTTTCGTCTTTCTTTCTTTTTTCATCTTCTTGACTTTTTTTAATTTAATGTGTTCTTCAGATGTTAATAATGTGCCAACTTGCTTAGGTCGTGTACGAACCTTAATAAGTTTTTGTGAAATTGGAGATATTTCCTTAAAGATCCGCGATGGAGTAATTTCTTTCTTTACTTTAGGAGTACTTGGCGTTATTTCTGGAATCTTACACGCAGTGCTGGATGAGATCTTGCTTCGTTTCCTTGGTACTATCTCTGGGCTATAATTTGAAACTCTGCTTGGCTCTCTAGAACAATCTGGGACAGATGCGTCTTCAATACTTTCCACCATTTCCACCCCAGCTGTGCTCGCAACATCATTTCGGCCATCAGATGCTAGATCAGAGGACTCTTGACTAAAGGCATAGTCTGGCACTGCCTCTAGATTAAAAGGATATACTCCTGTTGCTCTAAATCCTACGATTGCATTTTCTACTGAAGCTGCTTTCCCCCAAAACCTTATTAAGTGAAGATCCAAAAGAAAGTCTTGTGATACGACGATCTGGGTTTTGTTTTAGCCAGAGCTGGCACTATTCATAGAGATAAATCTTTAGTAATTTAAATATCGAACGATCTAAGGGTTGGAAGTAATGAGATGTGTGACTCGGCATTGATAGTAAAATAATATCTAACATTTCTATAGAATTGCAATGAGTCGAGTGCCCGTTTAGCAAAAGAAGGTGGTTTCCTTGGGACAAATTGTTTTTTCAACCATCCTAGAAAAATAGCTGAAGTTATATACATTGATTTATCATAAAAATAAAAATTTTTGATCCGGGGGGCATTCCATCTTCATATTCTTTTTTATTTTTCCCCTACATGATACATGCAGGCGGTAAAAATGTACCTTCAACATTGCAGCACGCTACACGGCTATCGTTTCTCCCTTTTCAATTGATGTTACCGTGGAAACCGCTTTAGATCCTTTCTTAGCAAGTACATGTCCTGGGCGATTGTTTAATTGCAGGCCTGTCTCATCCATGTTGAAGATACAGTTGGATGCTAGCATTTCATTTTCTTGCATTAACACTTCTTCAAGTAGTGTAAAATATGAATCTACTTCAGATCTATTCATGGTATTCGATCTAACTAGAGAGACACTCACTGATTTTCTCAATGAAATATCCAGGTTTCTGCTTAGGAACATTTGCAACCAGTCGTAACCTGCTTTTTCATTGTCTTTATTAAATCTGTGTTTTAATTTTATCTACTCTGCAAAATCTTAAGCAATTCTCCTGACGTCGTCAATTGTTAATGGAAAACCTATAGCTTGCATAGATTTTATATGACATGCTATTTTTTTTTCATTTTGTTCTAGAAACAAAGAAGACGATCCCATAGGTCCCTTTTTGTCATTTTTTTTGTGTAGCCTCTCTAAGGTTTTTCGTGGTATTCCATACGCCTTTGCGGCCGCATAGACGGACATGTCAGCATTTTTAATACTACTGATAGCTGTTTTTAAAGATTCTTCACTCCAATTCCCTCTGAGACTAATAGCTTTTTTCTTGTACCGGTTAGTTTATCGCGCAATTACTATTCAAGTAATTTATTGGAAAAACCGATTTTTCAAAGGCGGTATTTCCTCTCGCATCTGTCAGATTTTCCACAATATAAGAGCGAAAACAAGGTATTATATGAGGTGATACCTAAAAGTTCTTGAAATGTAGGGATAAATGAAATTGAAAAATGCCAGGATTTCATTCACCTCCATCACCTTAGGAGGGCAAGCACTGATTTCAGCGCCTTTGCCGCGAAAGGAATCAATTCTGGAAGTCTTGTTTTGTAAATGTGTTCAGAAGAGTCCTCAATTCTTCCATTGTCTCGAACCTTCGCTCTTCCAACGTAATTGGCATCTTTAGACAATCTTTAGAAAGAAACAACAAGCAAAGTCGAGCTAGTACGCTGTAGGAGGAACAACGGCTATGTTGGCTTTCGCCAAAAACTGCTGTACGATAAAGGCCATATGTGACTTCGTTACCAATCCTTTCTCATATCCATAAGCAGGCCAATGATTTGGCCAAAAAGAATGAAAATTCAGGATATTATTTGGTTATGACAATTGGTGTTGCATGTACCTTGCAAATATTTGTAAATGTTTCTCCAGTTACCAAGAACCTTAGAGTGATCATTAACTTATCTATTGGTGATGTAGCTTCTCGCATTTGAGCATGTCTTTTTCATATGTTTAATGACACCGTATTCAATAATTTATTGAGCATATCTTCAATCGTTCCCAGAAATTGCTTATAACGCAACGTCCTTGTAAACCGCGTACATCCGTTACCGCCGGTATAGCAAGACTCAGCGCTCTTCGATGACGTCACCTTGTTTAGGTGATCTATCGCCGTGCATGATATTAGTCTAAGTGGTAAAAGAATCGTTGTTTTGCGTAGCTTTTTAACGTTAGTGTCAAAGGAAACCTGGGCTACCTATTTTACAGAATGGTTTGGGAGGATGTCGAAGTGCGTTAAATGTAAAGGAGAGTACTTTGAAGAAGAATAAATATTGTTAATTTTTATATTTTTTGTTCTTATCCTGTATTCAGAAACATACAGTGTGCCCCTCGTACCTCCTTTTGGGATTATTTTGATCTACTTTCGTGGTAATGACTATTTTCTACTACAAGAAGTAATATTTTGAAAGAACCAGCTGGAGGATTTCACGATAAAAATTCAACTTTGGCAATTATAAGTTAAAATTTTTGCTTAAATCTTCCTGTAAATGGCACATCCTGTACACATTTTATATTTCCTTAGAGCACGTCAGCTGTTTTCTCTATTTAAACATATCCAGTCTATATAATCTATGTATATTTTTCCTTCCAGTATTTCCACGAAATCTAGACCACTAATACCGTTAATTTTTATTAATTAACAATATTACCGCTATAAAAACGTCAACGCTTTCGGGAAACACCTGCACTATTTCATAATTCAACAGGGAGCTAAAATGTGAAAATAATTATAAACAAAGACCCGTTGCACGGCGCCATAAAATCCAGATTTTTATTTCCGTTTCCAAGAAACAAATATATAAATATTTTACGTTTACTGGCGACCAAAAAAAAAATGGTAAAAAAAAATTTGAAGAAGAGGTTCGTGTACTTTGTGTATTATATACACAGATTTTGGTGTCGAGTGTACAGCTCTAAAGATCGAAATTTATTCCGTATTTACCTTAATGGCCAATTAGCGACGAGGCAAAATCGGAGCGGAAAAACTCGAAAAAAAAAATTAATCAACACTAAATTTAATTTATAATCTCCCGTATTCAATACACCGCGCTGGAGTCGGGCTTTTTCAAAGAGTTTGGTTCGGGGAGCAAATGATATGTTTACTTTCTCTTATTTTAGCACCCGGGCCTATCAGGGCCAACTAGATCGTGAAGTAATATACTCAGAATCATCATGGTTGGGTTTACGTTAATTATATTACGAGATCGGGAAAAAATAGTAAGGATGATGATATATTTCCATTCTTAGATTATTCCACTTTTTAACGTATGTTCTAGTTATGAAGGTGAAATCCATTTCTTTTCTAATTTTACTTATTTAGGGATAACGGCATTTTCTACCAGGGTGTGGTATAGGGAATTGCATGTAAACCTGCGCCACGCTAGGTAAAAAATTAACTGAACGATTTTCATTTTTTTTCCAAGATACAATCTTTGAATCTTTATTTGCGAATGCACCGGGTATTTTTACAAAATTATTAAAATGAATCCTAAACAAATAACACTAGAACCGCCGAGAATTCCTCATATCTCGAACCGCCGCCCCGGTCAAATTGACCGCTGATTAAAACTCAATTTTGTTTCGACTGTTTTTATTAATTAATATAATTTGTTTGCATAATTTATTCACAAAATATAAAAATAACTTCTAACTTAACTAGGGTATTTTAAATATCGTTAAAATTTTTGCAATAAGTTACTTTACATCCACATTTTCCACATATATTCTTGTTACGGTTCTTACATCTATCGTAAGTCTTATTTTCACATTTCTTTTCTTGACATGTACGTCTTTTGCGAGATTGCTTCTCTGTCTTTGATCTAGTCTGTAACTTCTTGTTGCATTTTTGATTCGATGTTCCCTCCTGAGGGTCTTCTTCGTTGTTATTGGATTGTTGCGAGAGTTCTTTTGCTAATTGCAGAATGAAGTCGCAACGTTTTATTTTTTTTGCCAGTGATGTCTTTCTATACAGTAAACGCATTGATTGCAGCAAGATCCAATATACTATAAAAAACATGGACTGGCCATCTTCTTGAGGGTGCCTTCACGCTGTATTTTGGGGCCATTTGATCTACTACGTCAACGCCATATTTTGTGCTATTAGAGTATAAAACTGTTTCTGGCTTTTTCTTTGTACCACCACCAATCAAAACTGTTGAACGTTGCGTATTTAGAAGGAGAACATTTTTGATTATTTTGGCTTGATACACTGTCAAAGTGCAAACATTTTCTTTACTTGTGAATAAGACAGTTTCATATAAAGAACCTTTGCTTTTTTTGATTACTTTGGGAATGTCTTTTCTCGACCTGTTCACTTTTCCAACAATTGTGGTGTTTAGTTTTGCAAGTTCCAAACTGGTAAAAGAATAGTCCGTTGTCACATTTCTTCTTTTCTTGGTGTAAGGTTCTAATAATTTTAGAACGACGTATTCATCAAGTGGTTGTCCTATTGGTCTCGAATCATCTTTTCCTAAATATTTAGCTTCAGTGTCAACAGCAAGCCAAAATTGAATGCCAAACCTATCCGGTTTATTGGACATATATTGCGTAAATCGACATCTTGCTTTTGTAGGAAAAAGTTGTTGACTTGGGATCGAATCTGAGATATGATTTCTCTAAATTTGTTTCTAGACATCGTTTGACTAAAATACGATATTCCACACTTCTTAGACCACAAGGAATCTAATTCTAAGTGACTGGAACCATGAGCACCACGTGCGTATAGAATGGCAATAAAGGATTGTAGATCTCCTAAAGATAATTGCCAGTCTTGACTGTCTAGTTGTCTTCTAGCTTCAGCCTCGGTGCATTGTTTTATGTGTCTCAGCATCGAGTCATCGATAAATAATCTCCACACATTTTCTGCAGTTACTTTTTGTTTTGCGTAGCCTGTTGACCCTGGATTGTCCCTGAATATATTAGGTTGGGTTTTTCTGCCTGCAGTAGGCTGACTCGCAGAAATTACTTGCCATTGGGAATTGTCTTTTCATTTGTAAACTGCACCAAGATTGAAGGAAAATGCTTTTTCTGTTGGTTTGTTTTGCTGGCGAAAACATTATTTGACATTTGTGCTGTTCGCTTAAGTTATTGCTTATTCAATGCCTATTTTCTTTTATATTATATTACATCTTTCATTAAAGTTAGTCCTTATCACGAATTTAGTAAATTAGTCACGTTTCTTGGACATTATTACGTTAAAATGTCGAAATTTTTGTGTAAACAAGCAAAAGAAATGGTTGCACCGTTAATAACATAGCTTTCGCATTCACGGACAACCTTTGATACCTTTTGAGGCAGAGAGAGAACTAAGAATGGGATGGCATAGAGAGGCAAATATCTAAGATTGCTTTAGGACTGATAACCTTTGGATGCAATAAAGATCTTTAGAGAAGCATTAGCTTCATTAGCTTATAAATTTAAAAATCACAACTTTGTAAGCAGCTATTTCACGTCAATAATAATCTTTTTACATTTAAATTCAATTTTATTTACTGTATAATTATAATTATATTATGTATACGAGGGTGCTTTGAAATGTTCGCGAAATGAAAGGGAAAATGATAATTTTTTTTTTAATACGTTTTATTTTTCTGCATAATCTCCTTTTAGTTGAATGCGCTTCATCCAACGATGTTCCAGAGCCATTATGCCATCACGAAAGAGCGATTCTTCAAGTCCTCCAAAATAGTCGTCGATACCTGCTTTTACTTCTTCTGTGGAAAATCTTTTTCCCTCGAGGAAAATTTTTAGTCGCGAGAATAAATGGAAGTCAGGAGGAGCCAAATCAGGCGAATAAGGTGGATGTTGCAACAGTTCGTACATCAGTTCATTCAATTTTCCCATTGCTATCGCACTTGTATGGGGACGTACATTGTCCTGATGGAAAATGATCTTCTTGTTATGCAAGCCAGGTCTTTTTTCATTTTTTTTTTTGATTCACTTGGTCTAGTAGTTTAGCGTAATATTCACCATTTATTGTTTGGCCCTTGGGAAGATAATCAATTAGTAATATTCCCAAAAGACTGACGCCATAACTTTTCCAGCTGATTTCACGGACGTTGTTTCCTTTGGTGGTGAAGAACCCCTATGTCTCCATTGTTTTGACTGTTGCTTGGTCTCAGGGGTATAATAATGAACCCAAGTTTCGTCTGTAGTAACAAATCGTCGGATGAAATCGGTTTTATTTGAGTTACAACGGTCTAGACTCCCTTGACAAATTTTCATTCTCTGAAGATTTTGATCCATTGTCAATATGCCGAAAGCTTTTTCATCCCTAATTCCACAGTTAGGATATGAAATGTTCTTTCATCTGAGATGCGTATATCCTTAGCAATTTCGGAGATATTTAATCGACGATCCTGCATAACCATATCGTGGACTTTTTCGACGATTTCAAGCGTCGTGGCAGTTTTTGGTCGTCCACTGCGCGGATCATCTTCTAGGCTCTTACGACCATGCTTACATTCCGTCACCCACTTATGCGCAGTCGTAAATGATGGAGCAGAATCTCCTAAAGTATCCTGCATATCTTTGTGAATTTCTGTTGCCTTCCAACCTTTTTTCACAAAATATTTGATAACAGCGCGCGTTTTAGTTTTACTCACACAACTAGCTTTATTCACAACGGCACAAAGTTGATTCTACTTGACAGAACAATGTCATATTTGACGTTTGTGCACAAAACAATTGGCGCCATCCATTGCGTATGTTTTAATCGAACTGATGCTGCCATCTGTGCTTCATTTCGCGAACATTTCAAAGCACACTCGTACTATAATTGTGTATTAAAATATATACACATATATGTTTTTTTGACAATAAATGCTTTCAATTGATTACAAGGTTTTTATTTGTACCAGTAATCTTTCAAAAACTGTAGTTTGTGTCGTGACAGTATTAATTACTGCAATATTCAAGTGAATAAAGGGTTACTGGTTGTAAATGTAGTTGCCTGTCTCTTCATCCAGTTTCGACGTTAATCTCAGGATGATAAATAACATAATCTAATATTTATATTCAATTACGGATCACAAATTATATAACAACAGCGTCGTACATGACGGGAATTAACGATCAATGACGTGCATCGAAAGTAAGGCTGCCCCGACTATACACTTATTTGTATAATTGGGAATGAGGATGCCCAAGCCCCTCAAAACGGCTATTCTGAATTAATTAATTAATATTAATATAATTTAATTAATAGGATTTGTCAAATTTCGCAAAATACGCAAATGACCTCCTCATCTAACGTGAACCGCTTCCCGCCAAGCCATTTTATCAAGTTTGAAGAAAGAAGGAAGTCGCAGGGGGGGCAAATCTGGGCCAATCTGGGCAAGGTTGACAGGACACCAATTCGTATCGTAACTAGATTAGTTTTGCTGTCGCAATTGTCGATGAGTAGGCCACGATGGTGGAGAATCATCTTCGCCTTCTTTGGCGACCGGTGGAGAAACTGATTTTACTGAGTGACCTTTGGTTTCTAGCATGTGGTGGTGTATCCATGTCTCATCTACAGACACATAACGCTGCGGAAACGCACCCGTATTATACTTAGACATGTTCAAACATTGCTTAGAAGTTATCATGCGATTCTGTTTTTGATCAGTCCTCAGCAGACGAGGCACCTCTTTCGTCGATAGCTTTCTCATACACAATTTTTCGTGAAGGATGTTTTGCACACGTTCAATTGAGATGTCTAACAAATTAACAATCTCTCTAATCTTCATCCGGCGGGTTGCTAACACGATATTATGAACTTTATTGATCACATCGTCCGTAATCACCTCAATGAAACGACCTGGTCGCTTCTCATCAAAGACGGATGTTGGGCCATGCTTAAATTCATTAAACCAGTATCTGATGGTAGTCATCGAAGGTGTATGATCCTTATGCATTGCATCCAACTTCTCCAACTTTTATTTAACTATGCCTTTTCTTCAACAGTTGCAAACTTCGGAAAAAACATCCCGAAAATATAGAAAAAGGCTAAATCACAAGAAACAAAATCAAAATACAATACAGTCGCAATTAAATTGTGAAGAGATCCAAAAAATAAAAGCACCCGTACTCAAATTAGATGAAGAGGGTCAAGATTTCATGGATGCAAGTATGTGGATGTCGACGATTCCGATAAATTTAATAAAAACGATTGTGCAGTATGCCTCGAGGACTACAACACCACAAGACGTCGAGATGATTGGATTCGGTGTGTCATATGCAAACGATCGATGCATGAGAATTACACAAAATATGAAAATATGTGACTTATGCGGAAAGTTTAATTAAACACCATTAGTTTTTGTGTTGTCTTTGTTATAATATAACAAAGAATATATTTTTATTTGTGTCATCTCGCCCTGAGAGATTGGAATAGATTGCAATGTACATTTTTTTAAAGCTCGTACTTTTTCGTCTAAAAACTGTATCTTAATTATTTTATTATGTAGCTTATCAAAATAAAACATTGTTCTGTCAACCAAGATTCTAATTCACGCAAAAATTCTTTTCCGTTTGTATCTTTAATGTTTCAGTTTTTATCGGCTTAAATTTTTTACATATGTATATTAGATTAGTTTTGCTCCCCCCTCTCCTCCCCCCCAAGTACTTGCCAAAATCACTAATATTCCATAAAACTTTGAAAATGTCAGAATGGGAGGATGAATATGTTACAGAGGAAATAGTGATAGTCAAGCATTCCAAAAAAAACAAACAATTGACCTTATATCTTAATCCTTGAATGCCTATGAGCTGATCTTTGTTTTTTTTTTACTTTTCGAGCCCATTAATGTTTCTTGACTTTTGAATTTGCCACCTACTTCAGAGCAAGATGCAAATTCTTCCGTATCTACAAGCATGCCAATAAAACCTTTATTTTTTTTAGTTTTTTTTATTTAAAATAAAGTGTTTAAAATTTAAGTTACCAGGCGAAAGATGGCGCCCTTAAGTGCTCGGCGCGACCCTACCCAGATGGACGGCACGCCTCTGTCAAAAAATGTATACCAAATCTGTCAAACATGCACTGTTTTTAAAAAAATATTTTAATTGGACATAAAATGTAATTCATTTCAGAACAGCAATGGAAGCATTCAATATTATAGTCGCCATTTCAAAATTTTTTATAAAATAACAAAAATATTGTTTATCTCTTTTACTATGACATCCAAATTGTCCATAACAAAGAAATATTTTGACACTTCTAAGCCAAACACCAAAATTTAACATATTGTTTATATTCTCCAATTCTCAACACTACCAAGAGTATAGAAATAAAATCTTTTCTTCCTCGAACAAACGTTCGTATCGTTCGGTAAATTTCGTAAATTACAGATTTCCCATGGCACGCTTTGTTGTGACAATCGGCGACTCGTAACACGTCTGTAGCCGTTGGATATTATTAACGCTCGTTTTCGGTGAGGAGTTCAAAGAATTTCAGCCGTCAGTATATAAACTTAGAAGCGTCTGCTGTGCCGAGAAGGTCTCGGAGACTGGACGGCCCGCCGCAGAGTATATTTTCCTGTATTATTTATGGTGGTGTCCTGTCCAATAGACGAGTCAAAAGTGAGTAAATAAGGCGCGGTCTTGTCGAGACACACCTATCGGATAGTCGAAGCCAAAAACGGTGGTTGAGAATGTCGGAAGATCTTGGTTTATTTAAGGGAGTAGGAAAAAAGTTGTATGAAAAAGTATTTGAACACCACACAGCGTTAAGACTTTTTTATTGCTACTTGTTTTCATGAAAATGAAACGGGACTCCATACATGTGTAAACTTGTCAACAAATTGCATAATATAAACGTATTTGTAAATTTATGTTAGGAATTGAGAAAATTATAATTTAGTACAATACTCTTTGGGTTTTTTGACAGCTTGTAAACGTTTTTATCTAAAGCTTGAATCTTTATTTCATCAATAATGGAAATGATGCTCTTGAATTTCGACATTTTGCTTCAAAGCTTTATTCCAAAATGTTTAATTACACCTGCAAGTATATATATTTACCCATTATAGGTAGAGTTCATCTGGGTTTTATAGATATAGAGAAAGCCTTCGACAAAATAAAGAGAACCGACGTGTGGGAGATATTAACTTCGAAGATGAAATTAACGAACGGTTGGCCTTAACCAGCAGACTGTGCAATGCCATTAGAAATAGCTTCCTGGGGAAAAGGGAAATATTCACAGAAATAAAAGCAGAACTGGCCAGAAAGGTGATTACGCCTACTTTAACTTATGCAGGCGAACGTGGACCCTAAATCAAAGACAGGAAAGCAAAATTGACAGCGCGGAGATAAAATTCTTGAAAAGGATCCAGAACAAGACAAGAAGAGATAGAATAAGAAATGAAGCTTTCTAGGAGCAACTAAATATAATTCCTGCCACAGAATCAGCTCAACAGTGCCAACTTAGCTGGTTGAGGCACATATGAGGAAGAGCGGGGAAAGTCTAACAAAAAAATGAAGTAAAAAGACTAGGAAAGAAGGAGCGAGGAAGACCTAGAAGGACCTAGGAAGAAGAGACAAGAGCAACAGTTGTGTTGAAGGGAATCAGATGGATGGACTAAAATATTTTAAACAATGGAAAAATTGATGTTAATACCAGCTGGGATCTGATATAGAAAATTCACAGAATATTGATTATGATACACCATCTACTTCACAAAATTCTTCTGGAGCTTCCACACCAACAGTACGATTCACTGTAAAAGAGTAATTAAACCTAAATTAAACGCTTATAATATTATTGATGTAATTAAAGATTTTTACCAGCAACAAACAGAAACAAATGAAAAACACTTTTCTACCATAGTAACATTATTGACAGAGCAAACTAGATATAAAAGAGAATTGCTTGATGTATTCAAGAAAATGAATAAAAGAAAACGATTTCCATGAATTCAAATGAATCGGATTAGAATTATAGTCTGGGTATTGCACCATCACCTATCTTTGAGTGTTCTCTTTAGATAACTACTCTGATGCTCTTCGGGGACTTTGGAATATACATATGTCCGTAAGTAAATAATAAACGACAACTAGAACTACACATTAACATTTAAAAAACAAAGTCTCACCTGGATAGCAACTAAATAATCCAAATTCTTGCACATTCTCTTTCACTAGTCCATTGAATGTATTTATTTACCAAATTTGCTAATAAATAGATGTTCAATAGCTTTTAAAACAGCAGAGCCACTGAGATTGAATTTATCTGTAATACATCTCAACATTTCTCCATTTGTGAGATATCACAATGTTATCAACAATGCTTTTTCTTTGGGAATGGGTACATGAGCACCATGACATACTTTTCTCGTATCTATTTCCCTTATTACATTTACCAATTTCTCATAGGTGTCCCTGCTCATTCAGAAGATTCGAAAAAAATCAGTTTTTATATCTCTTGACAATAAATCATCAAATTAGTTACAAGGTCTAATGTGCACTTCTTTATAGGTACTTAATTGTGTTGAAATAAACCTTTCAGTAGGGGAGAGATGCGCATAGAGGACAGCTTAAGGTTCTCAAATTAATAAAACAATAACCAATAGAAGAAAATGGCTCAAATTTGCTAACCATATAGCTCAAAGGATTAGCTGAATATATTTAAAAGTTTGGTAACGTATCTTTACACGTTTTCTTTTTGTAAATTAAAATCAATCTGTATACAAATGGTCCTCTGTGCCCCGTGTTTGGGGCACAAAAGTATTTATTAAAAAAAAGTTTATAAAAGGAGTTATTCATGCTTAATTAATCACAAAAAATGCAAATTATATTATTATCAATTAGCTGCTCCAGCGCAGGTATCGTGTGCCCAATTCTTACACACGCCACACTTAATCCATCCTTCGTTCGATTTTGATTGAGAAGAACGTTCAGTACAATAAATACATTCAGGACTTGAATCAGTCTTTTGATCAGAATCGGAACTGGCGTCTTCAATTGGTGATTCAATAACAACTCTCTTATCTTTTGTTTTCTTTTTGTTCTGGTCATTGGCCTGTTTGGTTCCTTTACCTTTATTTTTAATTAAAGAAATATTTTTGAATTTGTTTTTGGAGGATGTGACTGATAATTTTCTGTTTTTCTTCTTTTTCCGCATGTCTTAGTTAAATGGGGAACTAGTCAATTCTTCCGCATGCTGGATCTTAGATTTTCGTTTGATCGTCTTCTGAGATCTTTGTGAAATAGGCTCTATGCCAGGATATCTTGCATGATTTTATTTGAGCTGGATCTTGTGATATTTTGGTAGCTTGAGGATGGCTGTGGGTTGTTGTAAATATCACGCGTAGTACTTATTATTGATACCAGGTGGTGGAAACGAAGTTTCAGTTATTGGGGGATTCATTAAAGGTTCCAAAGCTTTGGAAGCTTGAGATACACTAGATTGAATCACTGGAAGATCAATTTCTACAGCAGCGATATCAGTGAAGTTAGATTCTTGTCTTTCGGTAGCTTGAAAAAATGTCAGGATCAAATGGGAGAATTCCTGTCACTTGAAATCCTTTAATCGCTTTTCCTAATATAGCGCTTCTTATAAAGGCTTTACCGAATATTTCTACTATATCGTACAGTGTAATTCTTTGTGATGGCTGGTTTGAGATCCAAATGTCATATTCTCGGGCATGCTGGTTTTTCAATGAACTGTAGAAACAGGAATCCAACGGTTGTAAACTAGGTTCTGGCTTTTTCTTTTGGTAATTACGTACCATCTCTACCCAAATCAGAAAATCTATGTGCCCATTGTAAAATCGGTCCTCTGTACCCCAAGGTTACTGTTTACCAATAAGTAGAGTTGCTCAATTTTAGCACTAACAGCCAGTGGCGGGCGCATAAAAGTTTACACAAAATAAATGGTCAGAAATAAAATATAATACGTGCTCAAACACTTACCGTCTTAAGAGTCTTCCGTGAAATCACAAAGTGAATAATGTCTGTTAAATATCTGCAACATTAGATATGTTTCCACAGTTGTTTCGGCAAACCGAGTGCGGCGTGAGGAAAAAGTACGTTTATATGTAGAAAACGAACGTTCTATATCTAGTGACGTTATATTTGCGTAATTAAAATAATCTTTGGAACAACTTAACGGTTCTGTTGACGCACCTTCGCAAATTTGACTTGATGTGCCAAAATCAGAATCTTTCTCTAAAACACTTTCAAACCTTTCTAGAACACAAACATTTTTTGCGTCTTCTACCGCGTATAGCTGTGTGTGAACATGTTGCATTATTTGCAGAGATTCCACTAACGACACTGAAGGATTTTGTAATTTTTCTATTGCCTCCACTAGTCCGAAGTAATTGTTCTGAATAGTTTTTAAATCCATTTTAACCTGACTATCATGAAATTTCGACTGGCTTTCCCAGGTTCTTAATATTCTCAAAATATTTATGATAATAAAACACGGCCTGTAACCATGTTCCCCAACGTGTAAGAATAGGTTCTGGTGGCTCAGGCATACGGGGCACAGTCTGTGAAATTTACGAATACGTTTTGGGGATTTGACAAACACTGCTTTTGTATGCGCTATTAAAGCGTCTACCTCAGGATAACATTTTCTAATACTATCTGCCACATGACTGAAAGCATGAATTTTACACGTAAAATGTAACAAGTTAGCACAATGTTTTTTAAGAGACCGGCCTACAGAAAGCATGTTTGCGGCACCATCACTCATAAACATCAACAGTTCGTTTGTTGAAAGTTCAAACTTTTTTAATGTATTTAACACTAACTTTGAAATTACTTCGGCAGTACATTGTTGTACTCGTCTGGAAGCTAATAGAATTGAAGGTGACGATTGATGTGGTTCCATTGTACGTGTCACTGCATTAACCAAAGAATGTTTTTTACGATCTGTTGTTTCATCTACACATAACCACCATTTAATTATTTTTTCAACATGTTCACGAGCAGATGGCACAATTCTTTGTAACGATGCCCGACTTGGTAATTTGCAGTCCGAATATTTATTCCAAAAGAAGGCATATGCTTCCTTGTCTAGTAAATTAAACGGTAGATTACATGCAATAAAGGTAACACATAAATTAAATTTAAATTTGTCATAGTTTCGTGTGCAATTTTTTTTTGAAGAATGCTGTTTACTATTTACGTGACGTAGACAATCCCTTTTGGACCAACACATTAAAGGGATATTACAAACTACACATTGAATTTTAACGCCATCATAATTTAGGTCAAGCGCGACGTAGGCAAGATTTTTAAAACAAACGTAGAACTACGAAATAGTATTTATGGCAGCGTACATGTATACACAACAGATCTGGTTGAGATTCGCAGTTACATATTAACAAATTTAAACAATTTTCTTGCAAGATTACCTTAAGAAACAAATGATCCCGTAAAACAAAGCGTCAAAGCGACTCGATGGCACAACTGTTGGACACAAATTAATAATAGCGGTTCCCCAATGTTACCAACTTAGTGTGTAGGTATATTTTAGTACTTTTTCTATAACTGACATTGCCGGACTTCTGTGCCTCTCTGGCTCTCTGTGCCCCTCTCTCCCTTACCTGTTATCTGATCCATTTCTATTGTACACACACAAAAGTAGAAAGTGCTAACCTAACCTTAAAATAGGTTTGATATAAGCCGTGGTTTAAGCAATCGTGCTTTCGCGAGAATTCAAATAGCGAACATCGTTTCGAACAATAATTTAAACACTTCCTCACCAAAATAGATCTAATGATGGCGTATCTTCATTATGATCTTTGGTGTTTTTAGTTATTCCATTATATGAAGAAAATCCATACGAGCTTTGTCCCTCATTTTGGTCTTTCCTTCAATATTGGTATTTCTTAACCTAAATATTTTCCATTTCAGTTTTTTGATTGTGGCAAGAAGAATCCACTTAGGATTGCAAACACCGATCCTAGTGCCTTTGCAACAAAAAGAATGCATTCTGGAAGTTTCCTTTTGTTAATGTTCATTGCCGTCCGCGATTTAGCTTCAATATCTTCTATCCTATCAAATCTTCGTCTCATCCACTTAATTTTCACCTTGGAAAGAAGAGAGAGTCGGAGAGAGGCAAATCGGTGCCCTTGAAACAGTTTGCTATTCTAGTTACAAGTTATTGTACAGTAAAGAGGCTGTTGAACTCTGCCTTATTTACGTAATCCTTATCCCTGTCTACCAAGAGGTGTAGGGATTTGTGGGTTTGAGACAGTGGCGTAGCTAAACCCACGCAAGCCCACGCAATGCGTAGGGGCCTTAGACGCAATGGGATTCAAAGGGCCCTCCGATCTTCTGTGTTTTTACTCATTTGAAAGATCTTGCGTGGGGGCCCAAATTTTGTAGTTACGCCACTGGATTGAAACCCTATGGACTACATTGTATAAATCTAGTTTTTTTTTTTTTTTTTCATTCACTAAGCGATTTTAACAAGTACTTTACAGAACCTTCATTGCTACATTGATCCATTTCGTTGTCAAATGAAGAAGTCATTGTCGAGAGAGACCTATTTTGCAGAGTTCGTCAAATCCTATTATTTTGGCGGTTTAAAACAGCTGGAGCTTCGCTGGACTAAGTGTATAGAGCTACAAGGAGATTATGTTGAGAAATACATTTACTAAATGCGTCGTCTTCCTTTGCATGGGTATTTATCATAATATCCTCATATATTATACAATTGGGAGAAATCTTTCTCCACTTCAAATATCCAAATTAACTTTAACAATAGCTGATTCGAAAGCTTTTAACAATTTGAGATTTTATAATGGTACTATACAAGGTGTTCCAATTTTAACTAACCTAAACCTATTGAAAAAAATCCTCAATACCCATACTTTAATTTTAACAAAATTCTAACACATCGGAGTGTACTTCAGTAGCATCCCGAAGCCACGCCCCCACACTACGTATGTACCATCCAAAGCTGGCTTAAGTCGTCCGCTATCCTAGCGAAAACCACCGCCGTCTAGCTTCCCAACCTTGCGGTGGTGGGGGAAGTCGAGTGAAACTGTCGTCCGTGCCCGCCGATGAAAACATGTGTGAAAATTTTTAAATTCAGTCACTCAACAGCCCGAAATTCGAATGCATCTATTAAAGTCAGGGGGGATCACCGGTCCAAACACAAAAACCTACAACCGCTGAAATACGGCGTATAAGTCGGAAAATTCACTGAATCGCGTAGGGGAGAATCCTCCTTTTTACAACCTAAGATTCTCACGTCGTAAATTACGAAGTCGGCGAAAGAAAATCGAAATAAAAATTGAAAATCGCGCGTCGGACTTTGTCAAAACGCGCTTTCGACGAAGGTATCCATTTGAACCCGCGAAGTGTCTAAGGTGTGAAATTTTGACGTAGTTCTCAGTGAGTTCCGAAGGTGTTAGACGAAGATAACGATCAGAAAACGGCCGACGTTGATCCGACGGTCAACTCCGTGGAAAAAAGTAACGAGGAGAGGAGGATGCGATTCATAGCCTTGTTGATGGAGAGAATGGCCTACGATTGATGATAGGTAAATGTCCAAATGACGTTGGTTCTCTTGTACATAATTCTTTTTCCGAGATTTAAGCGTGTTGCGCGACAGGAATGACGCGTTCCTGGTGCGTGCCCAAATAACACACGTCATTTTGACGATGCAGAAGTATTGGAAACTTACAAACGATTTTTTTCTTGGCTAGATGAACAATGTGCTTTTTTCCTATTTTTCTAAAACAGAATCTCCAGATAATCCTCACTATTAAATTTTATCCTATATTGAAGTAAAGTTTTGCTCTAGATTAAAGTAACAAATTAATAAATGGTTCTAATACTGCAATATTAAATTAACATAAAATAATTAGTAATCTTTTCACTAAAACACTTCAGTAAAACCCTTAGCAAATGCAGTAAGGACTCCTTAATCCGAAATACGATGATCCGACTTTCACAATTGTGTTCGATAATACGAACCGTTCATAATTTTCAACAAGCAATGGTTGGATATGAAAATTTAAAAAAAAGTCTGGTTTAATTTGTGGAGAAAAGTTTTATGCCAATGCAAAAACAGATGATCCATTTGTGCAAAAATTGCCTCAAAAAATTAGTGAATTAAATTTAGTGCCAGGACAAATTTATAATGCTGACAGGTCAGGATTATATTGGAAACTTCTACCTGATAAAACACTTCTTCACTCGAAAGAAATTAATGCACCTGGAGGAAAAACCAGCAAAGAGAGACTTAGATTTCTGAGATGCTGTAATGTTGAAGGCTGGCACAAGTTAAAGTTACTTGTGATTGGCAAATCTAAAACTCCTCGTGCTTTTAAAAACTATGGTCTCCCAATTGAGTATAAGACCACACAAAATTCTTGGATGACAATTTTTTAAGGAATGGTTTCATCTTTCACTTGTGAAACAAGTAAAACAATTTTTTAAAAGTTAGAATTTACCTGAATGTGCCAAGTTTGCTTATTGATAATGCTGCAAGTTACGCTACCGAACGTGAGCTTATCAGCGATGATAAAAATGCCTTTTTCCTCCAAAGACAGTCGCTTGACACCATTCAAAATTATTTTACAAGAAAAGTCTTTTAACACATGTTGTAACTTTCAACGAAGACCATCTGACTTCCTGTTTAAAGCGCATAGATTTAAAAATCGCTGTTTGGGATATACAATATTTTCAAAGTTATTATAACGTGCTAGAATAAGACCTTGCAAAGATCAAGAATTTGACACACTGCGTAAAAAAATACGTGCAGAAAAAATGATATTACTCAGGTTCATTCATTGCTGAAAAATGTAACAGATGTAAATTATGTTTTTGTAAATTTCCATGCTTTTATAACAATTTAATTGAACAATCTTTTTCTTCTTCATGATTAAATTTGAGAGAGGGAAATTTTGAGTTAAGTTGTTCTATGAAATCAGTTATGGAACATGCGCTGGTGTCAAAGATGCAAAAAATGTCATCAAACCTGAAGAAAACAGGCCAAAGTATTCTTAAGGTCGGTTTCAAATTTACCCAAAAAGAGGTTAGACATAAACCGGGAGCTGTTACCAATTGCCGTTTCTTCCGTTTGTTGATAAAAGATGTTATTAATTTGGAAAAAAATTTACCCATGAAGAGGTTAGCCATAAACCGGGAGCTGTTACCCATTGCCGTTCCTTCCGTTTGTTGATAAAATGTGTTATTAATTTGGAAAAAAATTGTTTCATACAAAGTCTTGCCCAAGAAATTTAACTAACAACTTCTTCTCTATCCATTTGGTTATCTAACAAAAGCTTTTCTAAATATTCCAAAGTTAAATCGACCGGAGCACTAGGACTCAGTGAAATTACATCACACGAGACTAAAATTTCTTTGTCAGTAAGCTCAATGTTCTTAGTTTTTTCAATGAACGCCTAAGAATTTTCAATAGCCAAATTAAGAATATGTACAGGTAAATTTGGAAAGTAACAACATTTGAAACAACGGGTCCCATACTCTGTCATATTGCATAATTTAGAAATCCTATATAAGAATAGCTTTTGGCTTGGTCTGTTGGTTCAGTTTTATTGCTGATGATGATAGCTTGGCTATCGAAACGTGCGTCCAGTGCGAGTGAAATATTATGGTAAGGGTTTTAGTGTTTCAGTGCCATCGAGTTTGAGTACCTGATTATTAATCTTTTCAATGTAATACCTTGCACAACACCCTAAGAAATTTTGAACAGAAATAAGTGTCTCTAATCACTATAAATGCGTGAAAAATCTCCACTAAACACATAATGCAAGCACAATGACCCGTCGGTTTTCTACTTTGATACATTCTTGGTTGCTTCTGGAATCAAACAAATTATATCGGAACCTACCTAAATCACCAGAACAACCACATCTTTCATCGACCGTATACTAATCTCTAATCATGTTTACTGTGAAGAATCTGGTGCTTTTAACAATTATATGTCAGATCATGACTTTGTATATCGTCGCATTGATTTTAGTAAACCTTTAATACAACCTATTTACCCAACATTTCGCAACATTTTATAATGTCCTACACACTACAAAGCAAAATCAGTAATTTCAAAAATTTTACTAGATTTGGTACATTATTGACAAAACATGTGTATTTCTGATTCTCTGTATCTCCTGATCCCATTGAGATCCCATGATGGAATTGTGCTATATGTATTTAGACATTACAAACTAATTTTGGTAATTTTTTGAATTTTTTAAAATTGCCACTTTGTGAGAAATTCAAATTTTTTAAAATTTTCGAAAAAATTTTAAATTGTAACCCCTATCTTGTGGCATACCATATTGAAGCCCCATCCAACCGCTTTAAAATGAGATCACTCCCACATACATATCGTCACTGGACGCCAGCCTACAGGCAATTAAGGGTGTCAAAACGTGTAATTTTCTCTAAAACACTTTCAAATTTTCGTATTACACACCAATTTGTTTCGCCTTCTACAGCGCATAACTGTGAACAGAATCCACTAGCGACATCGAAACATTTTGTAATTTCTCTATTCCCTCCGCTAGTCCGAAGTAATTGTTGTGAATAGTTTGTAAATCTCTTTTAACCTGACTATCTTGAAATATTTCCTGGCTTTTCTTGATTGCTGCAGCTTCTGTCGGTTTGAATTTTAAAACTACCTTCTTTACTTGATCAAAATATTTGTTGTAGTAAAACGCGGTCTACAACCATGTTCCCCAACGTGTAACAATCGGCTGTGGTGGTTTAGGTAAATCAGGACACAGTGCGTGAAATAGTCGGGTACGTTTCGGGGACTTTAGGAACACTGCCTTTGTACCAGTAATCAATGCATTTACTAGTGGAAAACATGTAGGAATTAGAGTATGGATTTTACACGTTACATGTAAGAAGTTACCACTGTGTTCTTTAAGAGATCGGCCCAAAGAACGCATGTTTGCGGCACCATCACTCATAAACATTAAAAGTTGCTTAGTTGAAACTTTGTTCAATGAGTTCAACACCACCTTTAAAATCTCATCGGCAGTACAATTTATAACTCTTTTGGAAGCAAGTAAGAAGGAGGATGACGGTCGATGTGGTTCCATTGCACGTACCATTAACCACAGAGTATTTTTGACGATCTGTTGTTTCGTCCACATACAACCACAGTTTTTTATCTTTCAATTCCGTTTTCATTCTTTTTTCTATATGTTCACGAGCAAATGGCACTACATTTCGTATCGATGCCCGACTAGGTAATTTACAGTCCGCATATTTATTCCAGAAGGGGACAAATGCTTTTTTGTCTAGTAAACGAAACGATAGATTACATAAAATAAGAGTAACACATAAATCAAATGTAAATTTTTCTTAGTCTCATATGCCATTTTTTGCAGAAGAACGCTGTTTGCTTTCGATGTGACGTTGACAATGGCTTCTGGACCAACACATTAAAGGAATTTTGCAAACTGGACATTGAATTTTGGCGCCATAAAAAATTAAGTCCGGCATGTCCACTATAAAGTTTTTAACTGTGTCTGCCATTGGTCGTTTTCGCGACGTACTTAACTGCGACATTTTTAAAGCAAACATAAGCGTACAATTACGAAATAAGTTACGACAGCCTACATATATACAGAACTACTCGCAGACAGGATCGATTTAGTACTGACGCTGTGAACGCGTGAAATAAATAATCGCCGACTCCGCACGACATATCTACTACACTGACTGTTACCACTGTTTGCCCAGACTACTAATTAGTATATTACCTACCTCATTGAAGATCTTAGAACATATTCTAGATCTTTTCATTCTGGATCATCTTTTCTTGTATTAAACTTTTTTTAAATCTTGAAATAAAAATATTTTCTTGAATAGAGATTTTTGCTAGGAAATCTATTTTCTTGGTGCAAGAAACCATTTCTCTGGGTGCAGAATATATAATTTTCCTGTATAAATAAAAATAACTAAATCTCTTGAATATCATACAAATTTGCCAGTTTAAGATATCTTAGATTGTACAGTGTTTCTCCTATATAGATTTTCTTTTAAGTAGAACCCATTTATCACAAGTTACCTAAGTTATCGAATTTCCTTGATATATGTATATGCATATGCTAGCCAGAAAGCGTCCGCAGAAGATATTTTCATCTCGAAAATAAAATATGGCCGACGCATTTTTCTCCGGCTTATTAATAATTCCTTCGGAATTAGGTGAATCCTAATAATTTACAATATCAATAACACGAATGTATATAAACAATCTTTCTATAAATACTAGACGTAAATTATAGTTGTTCTTTTTGTGTATTTTTAAAAGAAAAAAGAAAGGAAATGCGTTACGGAAGAGGCGGAAAAAGGACCGAATAAAATACAGAAGACGTCCTTCTTGGTGTTTGGATTGTGAGTCATTTTCTATAGAATACCATCATGAACGTCAACACTACGCTCGTGTATTGTACGTAAAATATTAGTGTGTTTTCAAGCGAAATTTGTTGTCTTCTTTGTGGGTGATGGAATTCCTTAGTCTAAATTTATTTATTTTTATTTTTTTAATATAAATCATTAAAAAAATAATCCCTTGAGTTTTAAAAGAAGGTACATACATGTTATAATCACAAGTATAATGTTTTTGGAAATAAGCCTTTTTATAAAAACACCAAATCCTATTATTTTCAAAGGCTTATCGCGAACAAGGAACATGGAAAATGCGTGGAACCTAGAAAACTGGAGCATTGGTGCCAGTATACTATAGCGAAAAAGAAAGACGGATGTACAAACTGTATAAGCACCGAATTATTAAGCATAGCGTATGAGATCATGGGAAAATGTATATATGGCTTCAATTTTCTTTATTGTTCCTCACCACCTCTTCCTGTCCATGATTAAGTTTCGCCATCTTTGCACCCCCAGCAATTTTAGACCTTCTTCATATGCCTCTAACCATTTCCCTCGCGGTTATTCTTTCCTCCTTCTGCTGCCTCCTCTGCTCAGTACTCCTCGATATGTGTACCAGCCATCGTAATCTAGTTGCCCTGACTTTCTGGCTTATTACCTCCGAAGATCTTCCTTAGCACCCTACGTTCCCCCAAGCATTAAATTTCTCTTTCTTTTTCCTGTTCATGACCCAGCATTCAGAGCCATATAACACTGCTGGTCATATTACCAATTGGTACAATCTAGGTTTCGCTGCCCATCAGAAGTTTTTGGCTTTCAGGATGTTTTGTAACACTCCTACTTCCTTTTGCTATTCTCTTGTCTAATTCTTTTGTTTCGTCACCTTTACCAGTTACTATTATTCTAAGGTACTCGAATTCTTCGACCTTCACAAAGGTATATTCGTTGTGCTGTTCTGTTGTTATCTTGATTTGTGTTTGTTCCTGATTTGTATCGTTTTTTTTCTCATTAATATAAGCGAGCGCTTGGTTTCTACTGCTGGCTTCTAACTCTACTCTCTCTAAATATTACTCCTAATAGACACTTAAGCTGCATCATTGGCAGGGGGTCTCTTTGCTTCCGTCCTTTTTTTACTTCGAATTGCTGACTTCTTATAACCGAGTCATAAGCCTATCAGAAATCGATAAATAGCATATTTAAGTTTAATTTTTGCTCATGGGATCATTTTTAATACAAAAATTTATATGGAGCAGATTACTGCATCTTTCCATCTTTCAGGCATTTCCTCTTTCTCTAGCAAATGGTTTTCCCTTCGATAGAGGATGATTTAAGACAGATTTTTCTTCTCCTTGTCAAAGGAACGATTGTAATGTTTTGCGGGTTTGTGCGCCGGCTATGATTTTGACACCATTTATAGGTGTCATTGAGAGCTCTTTACATAACTTTCGGTATGATATTCACATATTTTCCACGGATCAGCGCACCCTTGCACCTTATATCCGTTAGAAGTTAACTTCTGTAGGAGATCATCTACAACAAGACTCCAGAATAGAGGTGACATGACCCCTCCTGGGGAGCAGACTCTGTTGGCTCTAGTTGTTGTCGTTTTAGATCCCAGCGTAGCGCTTATTCGTCGACTTTGGAGTATGGCTTTAATCCATTTTGTAGACGACGGGTAAAAACCTTTAGCAGAAGTTGCTTTCTCAATGTTTCCGAAGGAGGTGTTGTCAAAAGCACTCTCTATGTCCAAGAATGCACAAAGAGCTCCTTTGCCATAAGCGACGCTTATATTTGGTCTATTAATGGTTCAATTATTAAATGATTCTTTTCTAGTAACATTTTGCATTCTCCAGTTGAATTTTCTTGAAGATCATCTAATTTTCATTCATGCCTTTCCTGAACAATCTTTTCGTCTAACAAATTCACTCGTTTTTGATAGCATATTCTTGTAGTATATGAATTGCTCGGACCAGAATTAATTTGAACAGCAGGTGCAGCAAGTATTATGCTGTTGTGCAAAAATCAAAATTCTATTCTATACGAAACAATGAATATGTTTCTCAAAAATCATTTAAATCACTGTCACCAATAGAGTTTTTCCATGAATAATTTAAAAGTATTGAAGTCAATGTATTTTGGAATAATTTAATACTGAAATAAATTGGAACTTTCATATTCATTATAATCAACATCTTCTCCCATAAAATCCATCCAAAAGCGTGTCCATTCTTTCATAAAATTCCCATTTCTTTTTCTATCTTCTTCAAACACAAAGGATTATAGTCTTCACAGATTAACAAAAACAATTAACCTAGCGTAAACAACAACTCAGCACTTTCGTAGTAAAAGAAGTCCAAAAGATCGATCTCTCATCGCCGACCCCGAGAACTTATCAAAAATTGCAAAAAATGAGAACAGATCGCCGGCAAAAAATACTTCCCGCCACTTACGCTACCGAAAAATGTGTAAAATAAACATATCTCGTATGTCAATCATTCATTGAAGTTCACAGCGAAGGAGTAATTTTAAGAAGCTGGAAGAGGAGAGAGGGGATAGGATTTTGGAGAGCTCAATTCCTTTGAAATGGAAATAAGTTGAATAAATAAATTTTGAATGATATACAGTTATATTTAAAAGTATTAGTCCCCTTGTAATATGTCAAATATTTGTATTAAAGGAATAAAAGTAGGAAAAAAAGGGATTTTATTATTTGAAATATATATTTGGAAGTTATAGTGTAATTCTAAAACAATTCTTACTCTAAAATTACCATCACACCCTCCGCATAGTTCTTTGTGTGATTAATTTGTGTGTTTGAATGAGCATTACACGGTACAAATTCTGCAAATTTGTTTATTTCTTTTATCTTACTTTGGGCACCTTGTTATTTTCCAGACATATTAGCCGCATTGTCGTAACTTTGCGAACGGCAATTTTGAATGTCAAGATTGCACTCAATTAAATATTGCACAATTTCTCGAGCCGGATTGATCTGGCTCGAGAATTTGTGGCGTTTTAGAAGTAGGAATTTTAAAAATCTTTCTGACACTTCAAATGTTTGTGAATTCTCGTATCTAATTACAAACGTAAGTTGATCAACTTGTTGCAAATCAGGTGTAGAATCAACTATTATTCCAAAATGTTTTGATTCTTTTACTTCTTGTAAAATTAAATTAGTAACATGATCGCCTAATAATTGAATAAATTCATCGAAAATTGTCGAAGACAAATAAGATATTTTGCCTCGTCCAATATTTTTAGTTGTTTCAATATGATCTGCTAGAAACCCGTCATATTTTGCTAGTAGTATGCCTAAATAATTCCCATTGTGTACTGATCCAAAAATTTAATTTTTGCTTTTTAATGGAAGTCCACGTTGGCACAAAAAAATTATAGCATCAATAATTCTTTGTAAAACCTTTTGGCAGTACTCGCATTCAATTTCCAAGCCCTGTTTTTCTTTTATCTGGCCATCCAGTTAAAACACGCCTTCGTATAAGAAGCACTATTTTCATGAGATACGACTCTCGCTGTGGCATTTTTCCATTCATTAAAACCTGCGGTAAATTGATCCTGATTTTCTTCAAGCAAAAATAACTTACAGGGTCCGCAGTAAACTTTGTTTTCGGCGAAAATATTAGCCAAAAACGATCTACTTCTTCACCATTTAACATTTTGCGCTTAAACATTGATTTTGAAATAAATCTTTGCGTCGACCCGCTAACTTGTAAAGTAGCTTTAATCATTTCCTTATCTTCAAAATCAATGTTTTGTTTAAAATTACCTTTTTCGATCAAATATCGCAAAACTTCTTCAGACTTACTCCATTCAGCAGGATCTCATTAAATAAAATGTTTTTGTAAAAAACCTCAAAAAACGACAATGATGGTTTAACTAGCAAGTACTGTCACTGCCAAATAATGCTTGTTTTTGAATAAAAATAACGTCAGCTTCGTCAACGTCTACTTTTGTAAAATAAATGGTAAAAAATGAATATTCGAAATTAAAAATTACTAAAAAAATATAAGATATAAGTATAGGAAACTAATATGTTTTTACAGAAGGCGAAAATTGGAATCTAAATTAGATAATAAATACAGGGTTGTTAGCAACGCTTCAATCGAAGTTTAAAATTTGTTTTTCGCGCCAGTTATACAATTTGTAACAAGTAGGAACCTAGACTGACTCCTAAAATTTTGGTCTACATTTTCAAGAAAAATTAAATATCTCAGAATCGGTTTGAGTTAGGTATAAGAAACATAACAGTAACTTGCTTTTATTTAGCCTGCACTATCGAAATATACATTAATATACAGGGTATTCCATTTAAATCTTCACAGGTTTATTGTGTAACTTCTTTTTCGCCCAGTACATATCAAAATAATATTAAAACTAGTCCCCAGTGAATCTACATGGCGCTTAGCTAATTCGTCACACTAAAGAACAAAATAAACTTCAGTATTAATAAAATATGACTTTCTTCATTTGAAATAAAAAACTTTACAGGTACAAGAACTAACAATGCTTTTTAGAAATCAACAAAAACTCCAATCCAATCAGTTATAAGTTCGAATAATCCTTTTTTTTGATGACTCTCATGTATATATAAAGATAAAATGCTGGGTGTGACAGACTCGCAGTGCAGAATTCAATGATAACGTTTTTGTCGTTTCCGACCACTCAGTATGGATTACGTAATTAATTTAAGTTGTTATTAATCCTATTAATATTTTTTAAATCAAAATATACGGTTTTTTTGTACCCTACTATCTATGACCACAGAAAAAGCTATATGGTAACTTAAAGTAATGTAAGCTGTGAATTTCTTCGAAACAAACAATCCATCGATTGGCACATCTTTCTTCTTTTCCGACCAGTATTATTCTTATCCTTTCCTCTACATCGATTGCACGACGACGTTTATAGATCGTTTTCAACGCCGGCAATCATCTTCAATTAATACGTTCGCGCCTCTAGCGGCTACCAAACGTACTGTAGGATATTCGACGCGTAGAAACCGAAGAACTAAAGCTCGCGAATAGAAAAAAAAGAGAAAAGGAAGAAAATAGCAAAAGAAATGAAAGCCATATACGTTTTATAAAGTGTTAAAGGACGTGGCGATGAAAAATCCATCGAACTACACTTGCTTGGCTGCCGCTTCTGCTACTGGGAAAAGGCGTTACATACGGGGGATCCGACGGTGCTGATGAAGGGACGACGTCGTTTGAATTAAAGGCGCTGACAAGCCGATGTTAACAAATTCCTCGCCAAAGTTATGCTTATAGTTCTGTCTTGCATGAGTAGAATGGATTTTTGCATTGGGTGTTAGAGTTGCTGTTCGAAAGTTCCCGGTGTGAACTGTCAAATTGGCAAATAGAATGTCTTTAATAGAGAAAGAATTGATCTTGATGTTGGTTGGTTTCTTCGCAAGTTGTTGAAAATAACGCCAAATTTAATGAAATACGAATTGTTATTGTATATTTACAGTGTCAGATTGATTGGAAATTGTAATCCAATTAGAAGATTAGGTGCCTCATACATAAATACAATTTTTTTTTTTAATAAATTATTATCGTCTGAATTAATATTATAGTATGGCCAAATTTTTGCTTGAAAAAGTTTTATTTCTTATAAAATTTAGTGTTTTGTTAACTTATTTCATTTAAATTACATCCAGAAATAAATAATAGGAAGAGGTTGAAATGCTCAATTTATTTTTAACGTTTTACAGGAAAGAAAACCAAAATTAATTATATTCAATAGACAAAATTATCACCCACCTTTAGCTGAGAAAGGAAAATGTTGTCTTATACAGTATGCAGCAACATAAGCATTACATAAGAAATTCCATTACGTTATTTTCAACAGGAATCCGCGATAAGGAATTTGTGGAACTACCCTTTCACAGAATATCGAACGTGTGTTTCAGTTTGCGAAATACACTTAGAAACCTTCTAGGCAATCCGAAAGATAAACTTTATACGAAGGAGAACTCGGGAATTTATTAAACTGCATGCGTTGACTATGATGAAGCCTATATTACAAACGATACGAGCGATAGGCACCAGATTCGGAGAACACATGGCTCATTACCGCTACGGTAGAACTGAATCGTCAAATGTAACACAATACATAAATGAAACCGGGCATAATATTAAATTAAGAAACCTTAAATTAATTAAAAACATAATTCCGCTGCAAAAATTAGGCGCTTACGAAACGATTTATACGAAAAAGTGCAAATCTTTTAAATAAGAAAGATAATCCACTTCCAAGGTGACAATCACTGATTTGATTGAAACTTGGCAGATTTGTAGAATCCATCCAGTACTATAAAACGCCGCTTTCCATTTCGGCGGAGTCTCTCGTTTAGGGGGTGAAAGTTACCCCTGAAATTTCGATAATTTTCGGATTTTTGCAATTTACACCGTTATTGCCAATAAAAAAAGAATTACATATGTTTAAATGCGCCTTCTATAGATCTGTCGATCTGGCATAGATGAGATTTTTTTGCCATCTCTACCACTATACCCCCACCCCCTTGCGGAGTGGGGTTGATCGAAAAAGAGTAAAGTATACGCACAAGTGACCCCTTGGAAATACCATTTACGTTTGTATACATACTTGTTGCCCCCTCACCCCCAACTACGCTGAAAAAAACTAAAAGTAACTCTAGTGTATATCTAGCATGTTATAAGTTGATACTAGTACATATTCGTTATGTATTATTCATTATTAAGTCATGATAATGAAGATCATCAAAGAAATTACAAGGAAAGTTATCATAGATGTGTTGCAGATTCCAAAGATCGAATAAAATGTAAGGTATTCAATGTAAAACAATTAAGTTAATTAATTTAAAAAATTTAACCATGAAATATGTGCTCGTAATAGACATCTACGAGGTGTGGCAATTAAACAACCGGACTGGTGCTACTATCGGCAAACAGCGAGCACGCCACGGCAGGTTTGAACATGTTTGTGCTTGTAGATGCTTCCCCCATCTTGAGGTCGATGGGCACGGTTGTACGTCGCTCAGTCTCACTGTAGTAATCGTCCGTTCAAGTCCTTACGCTAGCGTCGCGTCGGAAAAATGCAGAGTGTTCAGATCGAGCAACGAGTTAATTTCAAGTATCTTCTGAAACACGAGCCCATTTTTATGTTCTTCCTAAAGAGAATCTTGTTGATACGATCGGTGACACCTTGAATGTAGGATAGATACGCTTGCATACGGAAACTAGGTTTAAATGAGAGGAATTGCTGTGGAGAAGGGTTGATGTAGCGGTTAATGGTAGTTTGAATATCTTTCTTTGAATAATTATTGCAGATCAGAGTTTTGGTAATGTGGTTCAGTTCTTGAGGAAGCGAATTGGGTTCAGATATAGAAATGGTCCTTTGGATAAGGGAATTGATAACCCCGCATTTTTGAGCTGGATGATGCTTGATGAGCCATTGAGATATCTATCCGTGTGCGTGGGTTTTCGGTAAACGGAGTGTCCTAGCGCACCGTCAGGACGCCGGTGTGCGAGAACATCTAGGAAAGGAAGGCAACCGTCCGATTCGATCTCCGTGCTAAAGCGTATGGAATCATGTTAAGAATTTAAAAGCGATAGGAAATTGTTTAAAGATTCGCGTCCACGGTTGCCTTTCTTTCCTAGATGTTGTTGTACACCGGCGTCCTGACGGTGCGCTGGGACGCCGGCGTGCGAGAATATCTAGGAAAGGAAGGCAACCGTCCGATTCGATCTCCAACCCAAAAGCCAAGAGTATAGTGTTATTGACCACCGCGAAGGCTTGTTCGCAGTGGCGTTCCTTAAGGTTCAATTTTGAGTCCACTTCTTTACACACTTTACACCTCGAAATCATACACTTTCCTGAATCACTCTCACTACCATTTTCATGCAAACGATTCAGACATATTATTCATTTAATATAGAAGATATGTTCTCAGCGAACGATTGCTTATACACCTCTTATACACTACGCGTAAAAAATAGTATCTTGGTATTTTCATCCAACCACCATCCAAACAAACAAATGGGTCGATTAATTAAAGAACTGGTAAAAAATTACTTTATTTAGTTGTTTTTCAAATAAATACTTTTCACAACATTTTTATCAATAAAAGAAATTGTATACCACTACATCATTTTCACCGTGAGTCATTGGAATTGTAGTTTTCTCCAAAGTCCAAATTTTTTGTATAGACTCTAATCATAAGACCTTAAAAAGAACCATACAACAAATGTTTGTGGCGGATGCCTCATTAGCATTTAAAAAAATCAACATGAAGAGATGAACTTCGTCCTCATGTTGGCGATAAAGCCATTTGAGCATAACATAAACAATATAATCTTTAAACTACAATATGAGGTCTTTATTTATATTAAATTTTCATTGTTCCAGGTCGTAAAGACATCACCAACAATCCTCCTAGAAGCAACAATAATAAAGTGAGATGAACTTGACTTTGAACACCTCCCAGTTCAACACCACTAGACTCCGCAGGAGTTTCGAAACGCAAGGATTACAACAGGCCGCGTTCACCTTCTATAAGCGTTAAAGCGCCGCTCCAGATAAGCAAAATAATTAAAATGTGCTGACAATTAATACAGTCTGCTGATGAACTTATGTAATAATAAATTTCGTAACCAACCGCGTATACACAAAAGCTCCAAACGACCTCACGCACTTGATACGGCAACAACCGCTGTGCCGTGTAGTTTACTAACAATACAAGTTTCACTTTCGTGTAAGGATAATCTCCTATAGTTCCTCGCTATACGATGATGCTTCGATTTCGTGTTTAGAACATAAAACTCGCTTAAAAAGCCTCCGTAGCTTACAGAATTATAACCGCGTCCGATTGTTCTACTGATATAATAATGAATCGGTGGAAAGATTTGTGTGAAATATGTTGTTTAGAGGCGGCTGACTAGAAAAGATGTAGTTCGGTGAATCTGGACGTTCTCGACTTTCATTCCGACGGTATTTTCGTCTATGGAAGATCACTTTCTCGAGGCGGACTTCGCTAGGATCGTCCTCGATCGTAAAATGTATCATCAACAGTGTCAGATGCGTAGGGACGTTTCGGAACAGCCGGTGGATGCGTCTTCTGTAGCTAGCGATTGCTGTTATTCGGCTGAACAATGGCATTATAATGCAGCTGTGACGCCTATGAAGCAAATCGAAGGTAAAAGAATTTAAACGATTGATTTGAGTTGTACCGTCAAAATATACACGGCTAAGGGCGATTTTTCCATTTAAATCTGTCAAATTGCTTGTTACAGCTATTAAGTAAGAAGTATACAGGGTATTTTACGAAATTCGCCTACAAAACATGTTCGGTTGAACCGGAAATGATTTCCAACTTTCTTATTTCAAATACAATAGTATACTTTTTATCAGCTTAGTCGATTGTACTTAACCCATGTAATAATTTGTATCAGGGCACCTTACCCCTAAAGTCAATTGGTCATGCGTTCCACCTTTATCGTTATTGTTATTAAATTTTATACAGAGTGTTCATAAATTTCCAAATATAGATGTTTTCAGACTGAAAAAATTCTTTTATTTTCAAATGGAACATGGTATCTTTAACTGCACTATTGGATTGGAAAGGGAATTCCATATCGATTCATATTAGGGTTTGATATACCTATTTTTAATAGTTTTCAAGATGTTAACGATTATTTTCCTCATAAGCGAAAATATTTTAAATTAATAGGTGCGATGCTATAACTACCTATTACAAAATGTCAAAGTTCCATTCATAATAACATCATTAAAACTTGTAACTAACGAGTTTCATGAAATACCCTATATGATATTCTTAGACTATCTTCTTCCTTGAAAACTGCGGGTGCACATCCTAGTCTAGGTAGTTGACTTTTAATTTCCCACTGAATTATGAAACAGATCTTTTTGTCAACTAGAAATCAAAATCTTATGTTTTAACGGAGATTTTCTTAAAAAGTAAGTCATGGTTACCGAAAAAGTTAGACTGCAAAGCATTTTGGTAAAATTCTTAAAATAAAATACATTCCAAAATGCTTATTAACCTGGGCAAATATGCGGTAACAGCCAGAGGCGTGGCGAGCGCATAAAGGTTTACACATAAAATAGAAGGTAAGAAATAAATTATAAAACGTGCTGAAGCACTTACTGTTTTAAAAGTCTCCCGTGAAATCACAAACTGGGTAACATCTACCTAACTGCGACATTTTTAAAGCAAACATAAGCGTACAATTACGAAATAAGTTACGACAGCCTACATATACACAGAACTACTCGCATACAGTATCGATTTAGGACTGACGCTGTGAACGCGTGAAATAAATAATCGCCGACTCCGCACCACATATCTACTACACTGAGTGTTACCGCTGTTTGCCCAGATTAATGATTACTGTTGATATACTACTAAGTCGTTCTATAATTATGGAAGATATGATAAAGTGGAGGCATGATAAGCATAGATGAAAGAAATGAGAAAGATGTATCAAATATAGTATAAAATAAAATTTACTTGTTGTTACATGTTGTATCAAGAAAACTAAGTGTTACATCAAAAGGTCAACATTTTTGTAACTATTGCAAGGGATATATTTTAAGTTTTTATAAAAACAATGAATGAAAAAGAATTGTTTGATACAAATCATTTTATTGCTTTTCAAAATATTCACCATTGAGATTTATATACTTGTGCATGCGTTCAAACCAATTCTTGAAACATTCCTTCCACTCTGGAGGTGGCTTTTTAAGGGGCAGATCGGTTGAATCTAATTTATTGATTTTCGTCCACGATGTGTCTAAGGCAATTAGTAATAAATCACAAGTAGGTGTTTTTTATACTGATTTTGCGAAAGCTTTCGATATGGTTGACAATGTCCTTCTCTCAAAGCTTCATGGGTTTGGGTTTTCTTGTGATCTAATGAAACTATTATCTTCATATCTATGTAATAGGAAGCAATATGCTTATTATAATGGATTTTATTCCGAACCTTTTATGGTTACATCTGGGATTCCACAGGGGAGCAGCTTAGGCCAGCTACTTTTTCTATTTTTAAATGATTTGCCTGATGTTTGCAACTATTCGCAGTGTCTGCTTTGTGCTGATGATTGCAAAATTTATAAAGAAGTTAATTTTATTTCAACTCACAGCAGTTACAGAGTGACTTAATAAAAGTGGTGTGATCAGTTTTACTAGAAAAGAAAATCCTATTGTTTGGGATTATCAGATAAATAGTCTACCTCTACTCCTCAGATACTCGATTAGAGATTTAGACGTTGTTTTCCAGCCGTTTTATCTTTTTGAACATGTGCAAAAACAACGTCGAGAAATTTGCGTAGATCCAAGATCCTTTCCGTGTTCAAGCTCCACCAGAATTCACTTCGCAGGAAGAAGACAGCCTAATTGAGCTCTCTTCCGACAACAGCCTGTAAACAAAATTTGCTTCTTCCGATTTAGTGGAGTATTGGATATCAATCAAAAATGAATATCCAATCCATTTATTTTATATTTTTTTGTATTTCCTTATTTAGTTTGATGGAAGAATTGTTTTCATATCTGTGCCTGACAAAATGCTAAACTTGCGGACTGATAAAGTTTGAAAACCCCTATCCTATGCCCTTTTCTCTATAAATTTAATAATAAGAAAAATAAATTGTATTAGAGAAATGGGAAGTTTTAGTTTCTTGCTAATATCTACGGGATCTTTGACGTTTTTCTGATCTTAAAAACAATCCTATACTAACTATACTTTCGCCTTTGACCATTGCTCTCCCTCTCATGATTTTCCAAATCTCCGCATTAAAACTCAGCCTGTACGTATATCAGTGTAATTATTAAACTCAAATTCCCTATACACTACGAGCCCGTTCTATAGCCTCAAGTCTCGGCGACACTATTAAACCATCTCAGTCTTGCCGTCCTTCTCTAATTACCACGTTACTCAGAAGGTTTATTTATATACACATCTCTGCATCGCCACCGACAGAATACAGTCACACAAATTAAGCTACCGCATGCGGCCATATACGTTACATATATGTTGTTAGAGGTTCTTTACATGCACAAATTGTAGCTTCATATACAATGCCAAACGTTTCCCCGGGTTCCTAATAAATCAATCCGGCATTCTTCAGGGGCGCGCTGTACTGACGAACGTCATCTCTTACGAATTTGTAGCATTTAGTTCGTCGGTTGGATTCTTCTCCTTCGTTCTTTCGTTTTAGTACTAATGGCCCTTCCGTCCGTATCTTTGTTTTATTTGTCCTCTCTTTTTCTGTATTTTTGTTTCCATGGTGCGCGGTTTTATGTCTTAAATCACGGTTTATGGACTTTGTGGCAGTTTGAATTGCGAATCTTGTTTGCAAATATAGAAATTAGGTAGTTTGGGAGAGTATATCAACATATCTTGTAATGGTATGTGTAACTTGCTTGTGATCAATTAAAAAAAAATTGCAAATATAAATCTTACGAAGTTACTGGGCAGATCGGCTTAAAACTGTGAGAAAAATAGAAAAAGCAACTTTATCTTTTACCTGGGTTATTGTTAAATTCTTAAGGGATACTTGAAAAAACCCAAGGGTAAATTTTGAGGTACGTATTCCACAATTTCATGGCAGATACAGTGGTGAAAAGTTGCGAATTTTGAAAGTTACTAAAAGTGTAGTGATTTTTGTGGGAAATTTACAAATTTTTAGTGCCAAAATATCTTATTTTTAATTAATTTCTAGCATATAGATGAATATAATAAACATGTAAAAGAATATTTGTCACAGTGTAAATAAATTGCTTGTGTTAGGTTTCGTATTTCTTCCCATGCCATTCCTTTTTTCTCTACTTCTTTTCTGATTCCATCTATCCATCTAGTTCTTGGTCTACCCCTCTTGTTTTTTCCGTGCATTCTCGTTTCAAACTCCCGCTTTGTAACTCTTTCGTCTGACATTCGACACACGCGCCCGAACCATTTAGGTTGTCCTTCTACAATTTTTTCGTTAATTGGTTCTATTTGAAGGTTTTTTCTAAATATTTCATTTCTTATTCTGTCCATCCTTTTTTTGGTTTCTATTTTTCTCAGGAACCTCATTTCCATACCATTAATTCGAGATTTTTGTCTTTCCATCAATGATCATGTCATCTCTCCTAAGTATTTAAAGAACTCCACTTGTTCTATTTGCTTTCCGGTTAGTCTTATCATGTGTTTTCTTCGAACCAGAAATTATCATTGTTTTCGTTTTTTTTATATTTATTTCCATATTTATCTTCGATAGTTCTTCCTCTAGTAGTTAGAGATTAGGGGAAACCTGCCTATGATGACGCGTTATACATTTTTTCCGAAAGTAATTCGCGTCATCCTCGGGACTATGTAATTTACTTCAAATTATATTCTAAAAAGAAAAAGATATCTGCTATAATTTCCGAGTGGAGTTGCCTGTTTTTTGGAAGCAGCCACCTCTAGCAGGTAGGCGAATTCATATATCTGTGTGTAGAATTAGAGCGAGTCTACCCTGAGCTACCCCTATCATGGTGATCCGTGACAATATTTACACAAATAAAAAAAACATAAAAATTTTTGAAGGGGGCTGTACCCCCAAATCGGCGAGATACGCTAGGTAAGAAAAAAATGGTGTTCTTATACCAAGGTACTCCTTCAGTCTGTACAGTTTCATCGAAATCGAGAAGTGCGGGTTGCCGGTGTTCCCTTGTCAGTGGAGCAAAAACAAGAATTCTTCTGAAGTCTTGTCAGAAAGGCCGATGATTTGGCATGAACCAACAAATCACGTCACAGACTGTTACTTCTGTCTTGTAAATATTGAAGGGTTTTCAAAAAGAAATGAACACAAAGTAATATATCCAGACATTCCATCAGCAAGCAAACCGTCCAACTCCAATGCATTCAAATTCTTTTGCAAATTCCACGGACGAGGAAGATATAAACGATGTTTTGAATGTATCATTTTCGAGTGATCTGACGTATGTTCCTTCTAACGAACCACATCTCATTACTCAATCAGATCTCAATGACTTGATACGGGATTTGGGTTTAACCAAAGAAAAATTACAAATTAAAAAAATGGAATCTTTTACATTCTACTACAAGAGTCTCTGTATTGAAGAATCGTCACGAAAGATTCAGTTCTTTTTACAAAGTTGAAAAAAATTCCTGTTACTGCATTGATGTAAATGGACTTTTGTTAAAATGGGTATTGAATATAACCCTGTTTATCGACTCGTCGAAAACAAGTCTCAAAACCGTTTTACTTTATAATAGTAACTCGAAACCAGCAATTCCATTGGCTCATTCTACAAACACAAAAGAAACGTATGACAATATGTCAACTATATTAAATCTCATTCAATATTCAAATCATCTTTGGCAAATCTGTGGTGACCTTAAGGTTATTTCCTTATTACTTCGACTGCAAGGAGGGTTTACCAAACATTGTTGTTTTTTATGTCTGTGGGATGGCCGAGCAGTTCAGCAACATTACCAAATAAAAGAATGGCAGCCACGGACCAACATTGTTCCTGGAAAATTTAATATAAAATCTGAGCCGTTAGTGGATTCTAATTTGGTGATTCTACCCCCTCTACACATTAAATTAGGATTGATTAAACAGTTTGTGAAAGCACTAAAGAAAGAAAGCAACTGTTTTAAATACTTAAGAGATAAGTTTCCAAAGCTGTCTGATGCGAAAGTTCGCGAAGGAATATTTGTTGGTCTACAAGTTAGGAAGCTGTTCAAAGATGAAAATTTTGAACGTACCATGAATGATTTAGAACTGGCAGCATGGACTTCTTTTAAAACGGTTTGCAAACATTTTCTGGGAAATCAAAAGAGTGAATACTACCAAGATATTGTGGCTAATTTGCTAGAAAACTATAAAAATTTAGGGTGCCGAGCGTCGCTTGAAGTAAATTTTTTGCATTCACATTTGGATTTCTTTCCTGCTAAATTTAGGAAAGATGAGTGATGAACAAGGGGAAAGATTCCATCAAGACATTGTAGAAGTGGAGAAACGATATCAGGGTAGGTGGGATCCCGCCATGATGGGAGATTTTTGCAGGTTTCTCATTAGAGAAGGCAACAGCCAACATAAAAGGAAGAAATAACCCTATTTATGCAAAACTTTGATATGTCAGCAATTTTCCTTTGTGTACAGTTAAGCATTTTTGTATTCTTGATACTAATTAAATATTCTAGTATTTATTATGTCAAGATTTTTGTACTTATCTATCTTTTTTTTATAACTTCTGTTTAACAAAATTTGTAAATACAATTATTATTTATCTACCAGCGGAGTATGATTATAACTCTAAAAGTATACGTGGTGGAAAGATTTGGGAACTTTACATCTATTTTTACAACAGTTATTGAAAAAAAATTTAAAATTGTCGGCTAGTGTAATTAATGAAGTCAGTATCATGATAAGGAATGGACTTCTTCTAGCTACGTTAATGTATAAAATATTAAGGTGCGAAATCCTCCATTAACTCTAAAATTCCTACTTCTATCACACACCAACACCATACCAATCATTCCAATTCCATTAATCTAATTACCTACTATATTCTTAATCCAAAAATTTCACGACACAAATCTACATATTTTCCTTTTCCAACCACATCTTTTATAGATTCCCCATTCATAAATAATGTAAAACAAACCCTACACATGATATATTCTCGTAATTATAAATTTCCAGCCGAGAAGTTGTCACCTTTCCCTTTATTTTTTCAGTCGGAATTTCCTTTTAATTTAGTGTCTAACGAATCGAGACCATGAATCGTTTTTATGGCCGTAAGAATCGCACGGACTTTCCGCTTCTAGCGTGAATAAATCACTTTTCACCTAGCGAATTAGCGGCCGAACGCGTTGAAGATGTACCGATCTAATGAGGGGATTTTTGATTTAATGCTGCCGTCGGAACTATCGGAGTAACGGCGAGATGTAGCAATTAGGCTAGCGTGAATTGAGCGCCCGTTTCGGGGCGTTTGCTTCGATGTTTTGGTCGGAGACGCGTTAAAGTTCCGACGGATCTTATTTGAGATTATTCAATGTAGCATGGATTTTGTGTCCGCTTAAATTCTCTACATTTAGGAAGCTTTCTAATTATCAATTTTATGGAAAAAGTTACCCTTTGCAAAAAGTTCTGCTTCCTCAAAATTTATGATTAAGCTTTTAAGTGATTTTTAAAAACTAAAAAATATTAATGACAATCTTTTCAATATGTGTATATTTAATTTATCGATTTTAAAATATAATAACACTGTCATATCTTTACATATGTTAAAGATAAAATAATTTAATTTTATTGGAAGTTTACATTTTAAAAAAATATGTAATTGTTTTCAGTTAATCAATGTTCCAATGCTCACATTCTTTTAAAATTATATTTATAAAATTTGATTTTCTTTTTTTAATATTCAGATATGCGTTTACATAAAGAAATTTACTACATAAATATATATTTTTTTAAAAACTAAAGAAGAAAGTATATTTGCAAAAATCATTTAAAAACATTAACCATTTGAAAAGAATAATTGGCAGAGACGAAAGTCGGTTAGGATCGAGGCGTTACTGAGAGCTTAAACAGGAATACGCCAATTGGTTTATATTTTACGATTTTATCATTTGGGTAATATCATGCAATTTTATAAAGTGTAACAATGTTGAAACATTCCAACAGCTGTAATTCCCATTAGAAATAATCAATGGAATGGAGTATCTGATTAAGCTATTTTATCGTCCAGCTTTAAAGTTTTTTTACCTTTTCTGTTTGTAAATCAAAATCAGTTACATACATTTCTATAAGAAATATAATAAACAAAGTATAACAGTAACGGTATTTTCATTAATATCATCAAGAAAAATACAGATTAATGTTGTATGTATGTACATCGGCTTCACTACCTTAGAACCCGTGACACAATGAAAAGTGAAACTCTCGCACATAAAATCTCTACAGTTCTCAATTTCGGCAAAAAGGGGTGAATAAAAACAAAGGGATGAACAGGAACGAAACTTTGTAAAAGCACCAAAATGTCCTTCAATTATACCGGGTGTCTCAGATTAAATGTTACAAGCGATATCTTCCTTATATATAGAGATATAAGATCTAGCAAGCTGTCGTCGAAAATGGTTTGAAGAAGAAACCTTCCACAAACCAATTTCTTTAAATTGCGTCCCTCACCGTTTTGACTTTATGATTGAAATACGAAGAGTTTAGAATACAACGGTATAAACGAAAATTGCATTCTAGAAATATTTAATACAAAATGATCAAATTAATAATAAATAAGAAAAAAATTCTTACAAAAAGTTATACTCTGCAACCAATTGCGAGTTATGGAGCGGGGCACCATCCTCTTGCTACCACAAATCATTGCGCTCTGCTAATGGAATAACTTCCATTAACTCGGGAAGGTCATTATGTAAAATATGTAAATAACGTTGCTCTATCAACGTTTTTTCAAAGATGTATAGATCAATGGTCCATTAGATAATCCACACCAAACGTCGACACCCCATATTACCTGAAAGTTAGTCTCACGCATCCAATGAGAATTTTTTGGTGTCCTGTAATGGAAGTTATGGCGATTCACTACTCCATTGTTATGAAATTGTGCCCAATCAGTCTACTGTCTAATGTTATTCGGTAATCGTTGGATTATCGTTTAATATTACTTGCATTACAGCAATGAATCCTTGTCTCCGTTCAAAATCTATAGGTCTTAATGCTTGCAGCAACTGAATTTTAAGAGGATGATATTTGTGAAACTTTAGTATCCTCTGTACTATTGATTTACTTATTCCCATACCTTCTCCCCACAGTTCTATCTAAAATATGTGGATTCAATCCAACAAAAGCATTTATTTACATTTCTTCTGTTCTAACTGGTCTTACATGATGAGAATGTTTTGAATTTGATGGAAACGAGCCCTTGTGAGCATATTAGCTTCAACACGAGGAAATTTGGTCCTCCCTGACTTCTTTTTTTTCCTCAAAACTAGAAAAAATGGCTTGGCGTCAAATGAAGAGGTCATTGCCAAAACAGAGGCCTATTTTGCAAATTGGAACATCGTTGAACTAAGTGTATAGAGCTACAAATAGATTATGTGGAGAAATAAATTTGCTAAATGCAAGAGAATTGCTTAACAAAGATATTTATTACACCATCCTTGTATGTCCAATAAATTTCATTATAGTTCAATTTGACTTTGGTCAGGATATCTAGAAGCACGTTACTAGATACTGAAGAAAAATATTTACTTTGTGAACAAGCTGGTTGTATTTATGTCTCTGCGTTCGTTACTTCTCTAGTTTAATTGGATGGTATTATTAATACTTGCAGATGCCTTTCAGAGTTTTGTTCAAATCCGAATTATTCCAACAAAAGCATTCCTTTGTTGTAAAGCCACAATTTGCTCTCTTTATTTTAAGTGTAAGTCCGTTATAAGTAGTAAGTCGTGATTGTTTGACATTAATGCCATCACTAAATTTTAACTCAACCTTTTGTAATTCTAACAAAAGCGTCCGCCGACGAAAATATTATGACATTCTGTGGATATACATACATGCATTTTTATAATAGAAATGTTAAAAATCTACATAATTACCCGTAATTTTCACAATCATTTCATTTAACTTGAAAGAAGAAGTTGATCAAAGAAAGATTCATATGCCATCTTGAGGCAAAAAAATGTTTAATGTTATATAATATTATATTAAATGTTATATAAAATTTTTGTATTAACAGAATTTTCAGGGAAATACAAATTAATTGCTTCTTCTTTTTCTTCTAGCTTGTCTTCAGAGTGCCGGCAAAGATAGAAGAGCATATTCCCCCTTAGAACACGTCGATTCCGTCTCATTAGAGACGGATAGCGAACGAGATAACAATAATATAAGAAAAAATACCCATTCCAGGTGAGTTGATTTGATAATAAAATTACCGAAAAAATCTTTACTTTCCGCAAAGGAACGAAGACGAAAATAACTTTTAAACACCATATTTTACTGTTCTTACAGTTTGGCCAACGTTTCGGCGGCTTTAAGCACCGCATCAGCAGTATTAGAAATGAAAAACCTTTGGGACGAATTCCATTCACTTGGCACCGAGATGATCGTAACGAAGGCGGGTCGACGGATGTTCCCAACGTTTCAAGTGAGATTATGTGGACTGGATCTGCATGCTGACTATATGTTAATGATGGATTTTGTGCCTTTAGATGACAAGAGATATCGTTACGCTTTTCATAGGTCAGTAAATTATGTTACTATTAAATGGGTTTATGTATAAAATATCCCATGCTCTTCTTCGGTTGCCTCACCTGTTGAAGACCGTGTTTTTTTGGGAATCTCTCCCTCATTAAAGAAAATCTCAAAGCTAGATATATGCTTTTGGCAAAAATAAACAAGTAATCTCGCCGAATTGGAATCATGCATTTAGAATTTGCTGCAGATTTCAAAAATTCAGTTAAAAAAATTAGAGTTTTCGTTATATCTATTGCACGGGTTATCTTGTACAAAATGCCTTTAATCCAATAAAAAAAAAACAGAAATTAAAAAAAAATGAGTTGATCTCGTCTAGCGTTCTTCCCAAAATGAATTTCTGGGCTAGGATAAAAGAGTAGATACCTTCAATAAATTAAAAGCCATACAAATATCAAAGACACTAAAATAATCTAATTCTGCAATGTGCAGTGTCAGATTTGCAAAGTAAACATAGCACGGCAATTGCACCTGTTGTGGTAAGACCATTTACCATGTTATGCAGATCGCATATGTTACAAACTTCCACGCAAAATATATAATACAATATAGCATAGTCTTCTGTTTCCAAACAATAAAGGGTACGGGTAAGCTGAAATATACTGGACTCAAGCAGATCTGAAACTAGTGCATGCATTTGTGTAATGGATATCTGCAAACATGAGAAATATGACCTCTAGTGCATGAAATATTAAATTTACTGACCTGTTTTTTCACCAATAGATATATCAACAATGCTCAGGATTTTGCAGCGAAGCTGTTTGTCAAAATTTTAAGTGCTTTATTCAATAGCATTTTTTTTACAAATATAGTCAAATTTCTTTTGAATTTTTAGCGCCGTTAAATACATATACGTTGAAAATACTGATTTCTTTCACACTTCCTTAAAGAAGCTAAAAATTCACCAGAGTTCTTCTATAAATCCAAATGTTTTCTTTGAAAATAACTTCTATAGTATTCAAATTTCTCTTAAGGCATATTTAATTGTATACCTTGTTATTTACAGTTCTAGTTGGGTAGTGGCAGGCAAGGCCGACCCAGTATCACCCCCAAGGATACACGTCCACCCCGATAGCCCCGCCACTGGCGCCCAATGGATGAAACAAGTGGTTTCATTCGATAAACTTAAACTTACCAACAATCAAATGGATGATAACGGACATGTAAGTAATACATTTATTTAGTTTTTTTTTAATTTAATTTCAAGTAATAAGCACTTACACTACCGTTCATGGAAGTTCGGGTAAGCAAAAAAATGTACGGAGGTCAAAGAAAATAAGAGAAATATTAAATGGCAATGTATTTAATACTTATTTACATGATTTTACATATTTTCAAACACAAATTTATTAAAAAGAAAAAGTTAATGTAATACAAATAATTTAAATCCGATTTTCATCGAAAAATCCACCTTTTGCCTTTAGGACTGCTGCCACTATTCTCGGCATCCGATTCACTAATTTTGTTAATGTTTTATTGGGCAAGCTTGTCCATACCTCCTGGAGAATGGTAAACAAATGTTCCTTCGATTTTGGACACTTTTTCCTAACGCATCGGTCTAATTCTTCCCATAACAACTCTATCGGGTTCAGATCGGGGGACTGTGGCGGCCATTCCATAATTTTTAGGGTTCCTTCATTTTCTTCTTGCTGCAGGTAATCTGTGCACAATTTAGATTTATGTTTGGGGTTATTCTCCTGCATAAATTCAAATCCACGACCAATTAATCGGACTCCTAACGGTATGGCATTTTCTTCCAGGATTTTCCGATATTCTTCTATTTTCATTATGCCCTCAATTTTGAGCAAGTCCCTTGTTCCGATTAAGGAAAAACAACCCCAAAGCATTACAGATCCGCCTCCATGCTTCATTGTAGGAACTATACACTCCCGTAACATTCTTTCCCTTCTTAATATGCGTACGAAAACTCTCCGTCTATTTCCAAAAACCTCAAACTTGGATTCGTCAGTCCACAAAACGTTTTTAAAATCGTCCACTCTCCAATCTCTATGAGCTTGTGCCCATTTCAGTCGTTTCAGCCTATTTCCTCTTCGGAGTAACGGTTTTCGACAAGCCACTCGCCCATGCAACCCAGCTTCTTTCAGCCGACGTTTCACAGTACTCACAGAAACTTTGGAATCTCGCTCATTATTGAATTCTGCAGCAATTTCTGATGCTGTTAGTCTTCTATTGCGCTTACTAATTATTTTTATTTGTTTTTCTTGACGGTCCTGGCCGATTACGATCTTGCACGTCATCGAACTGTAGTATCATGTACTGTAGATTATTTTATTTTTAATTTATCCGCAATCCGTCTTTCTGCGTACCCTTCCTGATGCAAGGTAATAATAGCAGATCGTTTTGAAACAGCTAGAGGCTTTCCACGGGGCATTTTAAGCAGTCAAACCGAAATTAGTTTATTTTTCACTTGCACAACCACAGATACTTTCACGATAACAATCTCTTCAGAACTACTGCGTTTACAAATGTTATAATACTTTATAAAGGGTATACGAATATTTCCAGGTAACACGAGTGAATCAGCTAACCCTCCTAGGGATTATTATAAAGCTTTATTGTCACTGTAATTATTGGGGATTTCCAACATAATTATATATTTTATGATAACGGTCTTATAATAGACAAATACTACCTGGAAATTGGTAAAAGGCTTCCAGAAAAGGTTAGTTTTAATAATTCCTCACAGAAATGTATATTATATAATTTAAATTTTTTTTCCTAAACAGTTAATATAATTTGTCAGCTTGTTCGAACTTCCATGAACGGTACTGTACATTTAGATAACATTTTTACTTGTTAGATATATCTTAGAAATCAATCTTTTTTCTTATAGATAATACTGAATTCCATGCATCGATATCAACCACGATTTCATATAGTATACTTGCCTTCGAAAAGTGTCCCAAACGCAGCAGATGATGTAACCTCCCAAAATAATTTTAAGACCTTCATCTTTCCAGAAACAGCTTTTACAGCGGTGACAGCTTATCAGAACCATAGGGTAAGGATATTATCATCTAAAAAGGTGTAATGCATGGATTGTCAATAGCTCTAAAATGGTTTAAATCTGACGTTGTTTAAAGAACTAATTTGGCAGACCCAAAACGCTTTGAATGAATTCATAACTTGGATGTTTTAAATATCATATTTACTGGTCGAAAGAAATTACAACCTTTAGAAGCAATGGAAGTTACCAATTGATAAGTGTTGCCTGTATTTTGCTTGCAGATAACTCAACTGAAAATTGCCAGCAACCCTTTCGCCAAAGGCTTCCGGGATTGCGACCCAGACGATAGGTAAGACAATCGTTATTTACTTGACTTGTATAGGAAATTTTAGACAACTTCTTTGTTAAGTGTAATAGCGAATGGATTAATTAATAAATGCTTGTGGGAAACAAGATTCAGAAGCAAATCGAAATAATACTGACCCTAGGACTGTTGACAAATCCCACAATTGTGAGCATTAGCACCACTATTCAATCGGAAATGTATTTCCCCAATCCATCAAACCCTATCAACATCAATATGTATTCGTTTAAATTACTATTAGAGCTGCCCAATACCATAATCATATCATCTCATTGTCAACTGTAAAACAAATGAGAACCCATGAGTTCTCGAAACAGCTGTTCCGGACTAATCAATTAATAATTTGTATGGTGCACAGTGTACCGATACTTTAATATTATTTGCCATGCCACCCCACAGTCCTTGCTATCATTGTATTTCGCAAGTTTATGTTCTATAATTTTGTCCAAGGCTATACATATTTGTCCCCAAATCTCCTTAATCTTACGAAACGTCAAACATGTTCTTAAACCAAAGCCAACAACCTAAAGTGAGTCGTCGTTCTCATGTGACGAGTAGCTTAAGACATAAGACATAAAATAAGATTTTCATGAATCTATGAGATGTACTAGGACACCAATCTCGTAATTTTTCGACGTTATTTAAGAGAGATCGGCATCATCGTCACGAACACATGCCGAAGCCGAAAGAACCTATTTTAAAATCGTGGTTAGACCTTTATTGTAAACAGATTATATCTGTATACATGTGATCGCAATACACTGCAACAAAAATTGCCCTCGTATATTAGAGAAATAATGTCTCGCAAGCTGTGGATTCACGTATAACCGGCGAAACGACTGTTTCAAAAGCTAAAAATACTGGATTTGTTGAGGGCTGATGGAGGAATATCTAAGGCAGTGGCGTAGGTTAGGTTTTTTTGTATAGGTAATATATTGTATGTTCAAAGTGGAAAAATATCCAAAATTTATTATTAAGAGCGATCTGTTTGTTAACTTCTCTAAACCAATTGATCTTCATTGGTTTTTTCCACTGGCTTCCCAAAATATCTTTCCCCAAATTAACTAGGAAGGATTCCAAAATTTATATCAGATCCAAAACGCTTCCGAAATTATTTCTCCTTTTGCAGTTTAACTCAGACAGCTATAAAAGAAAATTCTTTGTATTTATAAGGCTTCCATTTGATTTTCTACCGTTTAAAAGGATCTTGAATCATTTAGCGATATATTTTGACTGGAAACATTTTATCTGTCAGTATTATTGGTTTAACAGACAGCAGACGAATTATTGTTTCAATTACTTGCGTTACAAGGTAACAACTGGAAACGATAAATAAACCAATTAATCTTGATTATTTTCTTCCATTGGCTTCCCAAAATATCTAAATCTGGGAATGAAATAACAAATATATACCAGACCAGAAACACTTCGGAGACAGACTTCATCCTCAACGAATTTCATTTAAAATGTAAAGGACTCTAGAATAACATTCTTTCTTTTTTTTAAGACTCCAATTTGATGTTCTATTGGTGAAAACCATTTTGAAGTCTCCAAAAAAAAAATTGAGACATCATTTGGGGATATCTTTGGAATGGAAAGATCTTTTGGGTTTAGTACATTAGTACAAGCTAATAGCGGAAGAAAAATAGTTATTGCTTCTTCGATCCTCTTCAAGAACAAATTTCTGGGAATATCAAAGTTCGACAACCTAATTTCTAAAATGTATTTTTAATGAATAACGTTTATGCCAACGACACTAAAGTATCGGCAAACTCCGCGCAATACACACATCCCCACCGTCCTTGTTATCATTATTAACATTTATCCTGCTTGTCTTTTACGTAAGACCTCAGATAATCTCACCTCACCTTGTGGTATTCATATAAATGTCTGTTTCATTTGGTTCTACTCAGATCACTTTGGCTGATATTTGATATCCATTATCTTTACTTAAGTGAGCTAAGATGAACAGCATTTCTCATCCCACTTTAACAGAGGAGAGAGCGTGTAAATAGAAAGCAGCACTAGGAAAAATTTGTGGGAATTTATTTAGAACTACCTGAGTTATTAAATGTAACATATGAAGATTATCACAAAAAATTAAGAAGAACAACAGTTATAGAAAATTCCGACTATATGAAATTGATTCTGAACTAGAGGACGTTATGCAAAAAATTAATTCTCTTAGGGCGAGTTTTCTATACTTAACTATTAAAAATCATAAATCTTGCAAAAATTAGCTGGTGTTAGCGCAAAATAGAACTTGGAAGCTTGGGTGTGGCGTCAGAATATCGAACTTTTAATCGGAATAAGTCAGAGGAACGAAATTTTGGAGATTTCAGAGAGGATGTATTTGCATGTAAACTTTATAGCATATCTACTCAAAATTTGACCAACAGTGTCTTGCTAAATTTAAAGTTCTTTGAAAAACCCTTAAACCGACTACTTTGCCACAACATTGTACACTCAAAGAACACAGAACAAAGCGACTATCTTCCTTTTATGTTTAGACACATCCTTTTGCAAAGAATTATGCAAAATTTCAGCACCCTATAAAGACCTCACTTGCCACGAACATGATCTAGAACTAAATATCTTTCTTATCGACTTCAAGCAAACTTTCCAAAGCATAAATAAACATTTTACAGCAATTCTTATATTTAATATTGCTTCAGAAGGACTGGAATCCGAGGAACCATAGCACAAACCTGAAACCAACTTATAGGTTATGCCGACTAGGTAACACTAATTAGTTGGAAGCAGGAAAAGTATAGAAGATACATTAACAATATTAATAAGATATAAGCAAAAATGAGACGAAATAGATTATATGCTTTATAAAACAAATTATACTAGATTATATGTAATTTGGACGTGGTCAGGTACTTTAAATTTCTAAAAGCAATCATCAATAGACCAGACAGAAAAAATGTCAAAATAAAAATCTTAGTAAAGAAACAAAACTGAAATTATATAAATCAGCAATTAGATAAGCCTTAATTTATCTAGTAGAACCCATGTGCTTGCAGTAAAAGAGCATTTGAAAAAGAAATTACAAAGAAAATCGATGAAGAAAGATGCAGATCACTGATAAATCATGAAATAAGAAATATAATGGACGAAGAATATATCGTTAAAACCATTAAAGCGCAAAGATGGTGGTACGGCTACCTACAAAAAAGAGAAACACACAGAGAACAGCCTAGAACACGATGGGAGTGTCAGATTCGTGAAGACATCAAGATAGTAGGAATTAAGGATTGGAAAACAATGGCAACAAACGGGAAAGGATGGAATAAAATAACAATGGAGGCAAAAAAATACAACAATCAGGTTTGTTGCAAGGACTTCATTCCTTACTGGTCTAATAGATTTTACTTGGTAGACTTCATGTCTCCTTTGATGGATGACTTGAGTCCATTCCGATGTGGTCTTTGCTAGTAGATGAAGCACAAGCTGGAAAATGAGCCCCTCTGGAATTTTTGGTAAAGCTGCCATCAACTTTTTGAAGGTACCTGAGTTCGTTTGCATGTTCTCTGGCGAGGATTTATTGTAGACGGGCTACTGTTGGCGTATTATCTCCGCCAAGTTCTTCTCTTAGTTTTCCGTATTTAGGAATTATACTCAGTTAGGACTTGTTTGTACAGTTCCCATTGGTGCTCGAGCTTTGAGTGTTTGACATTTTTGAACAGCCTTCTAGTCCCTATTCGACCAAAGCACTTCTTCGCAAATACGTATTTAACTTCTTAGATAACAATATTCCATTAAATCAGCTACAGCGTTTATGGTGGCAACAAGACGACGCACCGGCTCACAATGAAGCAATTGTGAGAAATTACTTAAATCACGAGTTCATATCGTTGGATTAAAAATAGTGAAGTTGTTATATGGCTAGTAAGATTATTTTTTGTGGGGAGTTGTTAAACATTATATTCATAAAGTTATCCCACAAACCATTGAAGGAGTTCGAAATAGACTCCAAAATGCTGATGTAATTCCTAGGGGAACCATATAAAGAGCAATTCAAAATTGTTATTGTTGTTTTCATCTGCTGTTACAAATAAATTGGAAAATGTACAACAACTTTGCAAAAACACCCCTTCAATTTACCCTTTATAAAATATCCTGTTGGTTTTCATTAAAATTCTAAAAACACTACGACCAAATTGTGCAAATTATTCATCCTACTGCTTCCTAAACATTGCAATTTCTCGATAACATTAAGCAGCACCACGCAACCATTTCAAGAACTAAACCGCTATCCTCTGAATTCGCCCTACGCCACTGAAATTCTTTTTCCCGACGTTCTCCCGACTTGAATCGCTCCAATTTACTGCTACTATTCGATCCAAACGATCCACAAGGACCCGTTGCTCCGGCTTCTAGGCTACTCTAAATTTCACGATGGCTGCATAAACGTCAAACGTGCAGACTTTAAGATGTCAGCTCGTGACTGCCGGTGTCTCGTATATTCGGTGAACGAACTGTTTTATGGTATTTATGGGGAAATTAAGCGGTGGCAGTGATTGCATCGCGGAATGTAACATAACTTATTTACGAGTGAACCGAGAGGTTTATTAGTTTTATTTGTTAGCAACGTGACGTGGGCGTTTTTTACGATGTTTCTGGAATACTATACGTATCCGTGTAATATGGATGTGAGTGTTTTTTGGCGTATAAATGAAATGAAATAATATACGAGCTGAAACGATTATATTAATTGAGTTGATCTCTTTTTTAAGACGAACGTTTTGGGATATTTTTGTGTGTATATATTCGAGTGTGGTTTCCGGTATTGAATCTTTTGATACGCTTTACAGCGAGATAAAAATGTTTAAAAAGAAATGTTAAATATCATTATACATTTTATTTTTGTAGGTATTTTGTTATAATATCTGCTTTTTTCTATTAAATCTTGGGAATTTCATGGAATGTGCATTAGCCCCTTTTAAGGTAGCTGTCCGCTAGAAAGTAATTCTCGAAGGTCACGTTCGGTAGTTACTTTCAAAAACCTTTAGAAAGATGTGCATTTGAGAGTAACTTGTAGGAATATACATTCTCAACTATTCTTAAAGAGTTAACAGAAAGTATTACAGGAAGATTATAGCGGGTCTACTCTCAATGTCCACACGATACTTTTAATAATTTTATTAACTCTGTTTGCGTTTTATCCCTTAATATCTTGTTTCTTTAAAACTGATGAAATTACTTAAGTTGGTATATTATAATAATTAGCTATCAATTTCAACATAATGTCATCATCGGGCCATCTTCGAGAGATCGAAGAGTTATAATCAAAAACAAAATTAACCCTTTACTGCATGGTGTTGTAGAAATACAACACTCTTTAAAATCATATTCTTAAGAAGCATAAAATACCCCTAGAACACTATTTATCTGTAGATGAACAGCTTTGCTCGACTAAGTGCAGACACTATCTCAAGCAATATTTACCTAACAAATCTCACAAATGGAGTTTTAAATATGTTGTTCTTTGTGGTGTGTCGGGAGATGCTTATAATATAGAAATATATATTGGACAAGAGAATGATGAAAAACGTAAATTAGAAGGCGAACCGAACCTTGGCGCTTCTGCAAATGTTGTGATTCGATTAGCAAGCCTGGATTCTATATAAAAAACTACAAGAACAAAAGAACGTTCCAAAGTCGTATCGCACCTCTGTAGCGTAAAGATGATGTAATTTATACTGATTTGACTAAAACCTTCGACACAATTGATCAAAAGCTTCTTGTGAATAAGTAAGATGCCATAGGATTTCCTACAACCCTTGTCAGACTGATTTCATCATATATCACTGATAGAAAAGTTACTATGTATCATGTATCATACAATGGTTACACATGTGATCCATTTAACACGTCTTCTGGTATACCACAGGATTCAAATCTAGGCCGTCGATAAATTGAATTGTGAGTTTCTGGGGTACGCTGATGATTAAAAAATGTTCAAAGTGATTACTATTTTTACGGACGGCATTAGCTTGCAGGGTTAATCTAGCTGTTTTACGAGTTCCCTAGCTTTTTAAACGGAGCGTTTGACACCTTTCCTTACAACATCTGTACTCCATAACATAACTTAAATACGAGAATTAAAAATCGACCTTGTATATCTAAAAACATAAAATATCAAGTATTTACGAATGCTCCAAAGTACACTACCGTTCATGGAAGTTCGGGCAAGCAAAAAAATGTATGGAAGTCAAAGAAAATAAGAGAAATATTAAATGGCCATGTATTTAATACTTACTTACATGATTTTATATATTTTCAAACACAAATTTATTAAAAAGAAAAAGTTAATGTAATACAAATAATTTAAATCCGATTTTCATCGAAAAATTCACCTTTTGCCTTTAGGACTGCTGCCACTATTCTTGGCATCCGATTCACTAATTTTGCTAATGTTTCATTGGGCAAGCTTGTCCATACCTCCTGGAGAATGGTCCACAAATGTTCCTTCGATTTTGGACACTTTTTCCTAACACATCGGTCTAATTCCTCCCATAACAACTCTATCGGGTTCAGATCGAGGGACTGTGGCGGCCATTCCATAATTTTTAGGGTTCTTTCATTCTCTTCTTGCTGCAGGTAATCTGCGCACAATTTAGATTCGTTTGGGGTCATTGTCCTGCATAAATTCCAATCCACGACCAATTAATCGGACTCCTGACGGTATTTTGAGCAAGCCCCCTGTTCCGATTAAGGAAAAACAACCCTAAACCATTACAGATCCGCCTCCATGCTTCACCGTAGGAACTATACACTCCCATAACATTCTTTCCCCTCTTGATCTGCGTACGAAAACTCTACGTCTATTTCCAAAAACCTCAAACTTGGATTCGTCAGTCCACAAAACGTTTTTAAATTCGTCCACTATCCAATCTCTATGAGCTTGTGCCCATTTCAGTCGTTACAACCTATTTCCTCTTCGGAGTAACGGTTTTCGACAAGCCACTCGCCCATGCAACCCAGCCTCTTTCAGCCGACGTTTCACAGTACTCGCAGAAATTTTAGAATCTCGCTCATTATTGAATTCTGCAGCAATTTCTGATGCTGTTAGTCTTCTATTGCGCTTATTAATTATTCTTATTCGTAAATCTTCCGCAGGAGTCGTTTTTCTTGACGGTCCTGGCCGATTACGATCTTGCACGTCACCGGTTGTCTTAAATCGAACTATAGTATCATGTGCGGTAGATTTTTTTATTTTTAACTTATTCGCAATCCGTCTTTCTGCGTACCCTTCCTGATGCAAGGTAATAATAGCAGATCGTTTTGAAACAGCTAGAGGCTTTCCACGGGGCATTTTAAGCAGTCAAACCGAAATTATTTTATGTTTCACTTGCACAACCACAGCTACTTTCACAATAACAATCTCTTCAGAACTACTGCGTTTACAAATGTTATAATAATAACATGAGTGAATCAGCTAACCCTCCTAGGGATTATTATAAAGCTTTATTGTCACTGTAATTATTGGGGTTTCCAACATAATTATATATTTTATGATAACGGTCTTATAATAGACAAATACTACCTGGAAATTGGTAAAAGGCTTCCAGAAAAGGTTAGTTTTAATAACACCTCACAGAAATGTATATTATATAATTTTAAAATTTTTTCCTAAACAGTTAATATAATTTGTCAGCTTGCCCGAACTTCCATGAACGGTACTGTACATTGGACCAGTTTTGTTTAATGAACTGTCGCATTTGAATCAAAATTGTGAAGATGTTTGCTTAGGATGTGCCACTACAGCCTGGAGGAATTTCTGTATTAATATCAACAATGTCTATACCTCTTTGAGGTCTCTCAACAATAAAATAAATTGAATTGAATTAAATAATTGAGCCAGAAAGAAAAAACTGGAAAACCAAAAAGGTATATCCTTTAATATTTAATCGATAGCAACGTTTACACTCTTTTTTATTGAATTAAAATTATTACCACATCCAGTCGACTGCGATATTGGCATATTTAGACAACCATATCAGTAGTACCAACACTGCACCGCCTTTTATTTAAATTACAAACGTCCTACTTAATCCAGAAAGAACTTAAGTTATCTCATGCATTGTTGAGGAGACCACAAAACGACGTTAGAATAAACAATCGAAAAGAACAGATAAAAGCTGGTCGAAACAAAGGTCCTCCAATAACGCCTAAGCATACTAATAAGACGGACAAAGACGGGACGAGTCTCCTTTTCCTGTATTTCGCCTCGTTCTCGGAAGGCGAAACAAACCAAAACACCGGTGCAGGAGAACACCTAGCGCTAGCGCTCACAACATGTTGTCATCCTGCCGGGCATTTTGTTTTACAAGAGGTCAATTTATTAGCCTCTATTACGCTCACGTTGAAATACCGAGATTTATTTTATTGAATAATAGCGTTATCAAATATTTATGTTGATGTGGGCGGTGTAGGAGTGGTGGGTCGTGAGGGAAATTTATTGCTTCTCAACGATGTGCATAAATACATTAGTACAGGGTTCGGTAAAAACTGAGCTGGTAGATTATTGAAAATAAAGTCAAATTTGTTTTGGTCGACGTTAATGCTTCTTCCAAGTGATTTTCCCATTTTTCTACTCTTAAAATTCTGTAGAAAAACAAGGATATTGAGACTATTATGATCTATTAATAAATTTCGCTTGGATTAGAAAGTTTCTTGCAGACATTTGCAAGCATACAGCATACTTGGAGCATTCAGAATTAGTGTTGGTCTCGTTAGTCGATATTTGCATCTATCGCTACAGCAAATTTTGTGACTCCGGGAAAGAGGTGAACTCAATACAATGGGTAACATTATGATAAATGTGTGGGGGGTAATATATGAAGAAGGTGATTTTATTCCGTGAATTCCAGAATGAAAACGTACTAAAAAATCTAATTTTTATTGAATTAATCATATTATTTGCATATGTTTTAAAATATACATAGATGTAAACTTTTCCGATTTTTAATTATAAAAATGTTATGCAAATAATATGAAGGTTCTTTTTAGAGAAGAAAGCATACATTTATGAGCACGTAGGGTAACAATCTGTTAAAAATACACAATCTTTTAAAAAACTGTATTAACATTGTTGATAAACTAACAAAAGTACATAAAGAATAAGTATAATGCCGAAAATTAATCTCCATTTTGTAGTGACGTGGTGCTTTTATTCTTGTAAATAAGCCCCAGCTCCCTAAAATACCATTAACTTCCTCCCTTACGTTAAGCTGATACCAAGGCCTTCCTAAAGATCTACGTGGTCGCAAATAAAAACGGTGGACCTTAAATCTTACAGATTTCCTTCAAGTTCCTTCGAGGTTTTAAGGATGGCGAGAAGGCGAACGTCACAACGCGTAAGCCCATTGCGCTACTCTCTCTACCGAACCCTCCAAGCCCCAGTGCTCAACTGACTGCATATGCATTCAAGTGGTTACCCATTCAATTGTTTGAATGGGTGAGCGTCCGCTTAAATGAATAACCTTGTAGCAAATATACGTGAGAAACCAAAATTGATTAATGTGAAAGACATCTGACATAATCTTTGAGTTTCTCCAACTCCTTGAGGACTAAACTTGACAATTCTAGATCTTGATGCAGTAGTCTATGCCATAATGCCCCATATTGAAAGATCTGCCAACTGGAAACTTCGAAATAATAATGTTTTAGCCTCTTTGGGACCTTGTTTAAGGCATGTCATTGAAGCCAGGTTGACCAATATCTTATGGAGCGTATGATTCCTCTTGTTGTTTATCCTTAAATAATGCTAAGGCGAAAGTAATTTCGTTGCTCAAGATTGTCTCCTTGATATTTTTGAAAATCCCTAAAGCTTGCGTATACGAGGGGCACGCTGTATGTTTCTGAATACAGGATAAGAACAAAAAATATAAAAATGAACAATAGTTATTCTTTTTCAAAGTACTCTCCTTTACATTTAACGCACTTCGACATCTTCTCAAACCATTCTGTAAAACAGGTAGCCCAGGTTTCCTTAGACACTGCACTAACATGCTCTTCAAATGCATCAACAGATTCCTGTGGTGTTAGAAAATGGATTCCACGTAATTTCTTCCTAATAGTTGGAAAGAGGGAGAAATCACACGGAGCTAAATCCGGGCTATAAGGTGGATGTGACATTAATTTTATCCCAGGAGAGCGAAGAAGCTCCGTTGTCAACTTGGCAGAGTGTGCAGGAGCGTTGTCATGGTGTAACACAATTTGTTTTTTTCTGAACTTTTGACAATAATGTTAGCAAGCAAATGGTGGCCTACCATTCTGCGTTAACTGTTTTCCTATTCCCTAGAAGAACAGAGTTTAGCACAATTTCGTGATTGTTTTATTTTTGTGGGTCGCATTTAATTTTGAAACATCCATTGGGTAGATTGCTGCTTTGTTAATGGATCATAGCAGTAGATCCATGTTTCATCACCTGTAACGATATTATAAACAGCCTTAGACGTACCTTCATGATAACGTTCAAGGTCTTCAAGGCACCAATTGACCCTTGCTTTTTTTCGATCAGCTGCTAAACAATATGGTATCCAAAGACAACACACTTTTTTCACATTTAAATGTGCGTGAAGAATTGTCTGAATTGCAGCCATTCTAATGCCAAGAGTTGCCCGAATTTCACTGTAGGTCACTCGACGATCTACTTCAATCATGCGACGAACGACATCAATGTGACTTGACACGATTTTCATCCTCAAGAGATGATGTAATTCCAGTTAAACACGGTCGTCCGACTTGGGGCTTCTCCAGGAAACGCATTTTTCAAACGAGCAAATGATTCATTAAAGGTTAAACCAAAACGAAAATCATACAAAATCATTGCAAGCTTTTTGAAAAAAGATATCGAATTCAAATAAACTGCGACTTATTCACAAACACTTGCTACATTAAACTAACCTCAAATTTTTTGACAATTAGTGTCAGTGTTGCCATATTCACAAATATACAGTGCGCTCCTCGTATTTTCCAATTGCTACCAGGTTTTGGGGTTTTAGGGCGCTTCTAAAGATTTGAACAGCTCCCATCATCAGTTCCATTCGTTCTCTAAGGAGTCTGAACATATTTCCAGGATAGACATCGCTAGGGTGATCTCTCAGTGTGCATATTATGGATACGATGTGGTAAAGCTTCTCATATTGTCTTACAAACCCAATACCCATATACTGCAGCGCTTTGCGTGCATCATGGCGACTCAATTTCCTAGTTATGAAGACCTGGCCTACACAACTATTGACGTAAGCTGGATCCTAACGTTGTGTCGGCGCAAATGCCTTCTTCCTTACATTACCCTTTACGAAATGCAATTAAAACTTACACCAGAAGACTATGCTATGCCGTTCTATGGTTACAGCCTCGATGAAAGTTTATAGTGATTAGGGGAATTTTCTTTGCACTACAGGGATAGAATTGCATGTTTTAAATATAGTGTAAAATTGAATGTAGAACTTTATTTGTTGAAAAATCTTCATGATTCTTTATTGTAAGAATTAATTCCGTTTTCACCGTCTTTTTGAAAAATTATAAAGCAAAATTTGTTGAAACCGACTTTTTGGATTCTCAACGAACAAATTCCACGCTGAACGCATTTCCAAGCATCATCTTACCTCCTCTAAATACACGCCTAAACGCCCGGCTTTATTTCTGTAACTGCCACCGTTTTGGATTAATAGCCCCCTTAACTATGCCAACACATCCATCTTGTATGGCCCGAACGCGATGCCCGCATTCGTCGAACAAATGATCTCTCAAAGTTCCAAACGCGGCTACGTTGGGTACACGAGTTGGCCTCTGGTATGCTTCCACGAATTGAACAAGCAAACATTACAACGCGATATTGCAGGAAAAAGAACGATTTTCGTCTCCTCCGTGCTCGTTTGGGAAGAGAAAGAGGGATTAGACGATGAAATAAAGCTGGAGATAATGGGATAGAGCGAGAGGAAGACTCCTACAAGCCTACAAGCCGCGAAAATGTCAAACAGTCCGCGATTAATTTGTCCAAGCGCTTAAGTAATTCGTACGCAGTGATATGCGGTGCGATGTGAAGTGTTGTGGCACGTGTATTTCGTCTTGACGGTGGTACGTGTAAATCTGAAGTGAGTGCCAATTGAGTTTGTTCGGAAATCGACGAGGACGAGGTGATTTTGAGTTGGTGTTTTATGAATGAAAGGTGTCTTATGGAATATCTGGAAAGATTTGGTGATTTTATGCGAAAAAATTATATGCGATCTTATAGAGATTTGATTAAAAACATTGGTTTAATCTTGGGAAATCTCCAATATCTTTTGAGTTGACAAAGTAGATTGTTCAAGAACCTATTTGTCCTGAATTTTTTGACCTATAACTTTTGGCATCTCACAAAATGTCACCAGCAAAATCCAATAAATTTTCCATAGTTTTGGCGCACTACCAAACGCTGTCAAATATGGTAGTTTCAAAATTAACTCTGGTGACATGATCCAGGAAGATGTTTATAATTGTTTATTTGCGATTTTAAATGGGAATGCTCTTCCAGAAGTTTATTCTCTATTCTAAGCTCAACGTATTGTTTTGCGTAATGTTTTCTTTAAAATTAACATTACATGATCATTACTAGTCACTAATATTACTCATTAATATTAACACGTTCGCTACCGCGCCTTAAGAAGTAGTTTCTCCCCGTGTACCATTCGTAATTTTTTTTTTTTGGGTTTGTGTTATTTACATGATTAGTTTATTTTAGAGAAAAGTTAATATACACTCAAAATAAAATTATATATAAAATATTATCATTACCGTTTTAAAGATATTCGCTTGGTTCCATTCTTTATCCCAACCCTGTTATAGTCTGTTTTGATATGGCCCGTCAAAACCTTACATCCTTATTATGTGGTCCCATACACTAAAAAGATTCACCCGGCCTGAACTGGATGGTTTGTGAGATGAGTTTGGTCCAAAAGCAAGCAAGGAATTAAACAATTAATTAATATACAGGACGTTCCATTCAAAATAAGAAAATTTAAGTCCACTTCCGCAACAACCGGAAGTAGCACAAGCCTGAACATATTTCAAATAGAAGTGGCAGGTGTAAAAACATATTTGGACTCATAAGGTTCTCTTCTTTTAATTTCTTTTTCAATGACTTAACCTTTCTTTTCGCCAGTCTCCCATGTTTTTATTTCTAGCTTTGGTCTATTTGCAAAACGAACAAAGAAAACTAATTTCCTTGTACCTACTTTCTTTTATTTCCTTCCTTTCCTCTATTTCCTTTAGACACAGTTTCAGGACTATGCGACGTTATTTATTTGAAAGATGCGCGGACCAAATGGACGCTGAAATGTTTATCGGTTCGGGAATCGAAAATAGACGTCGCGAAGCGAAAACACGGCAAAAACCGCGCCGCAGAAAAGGATTGACCGGTTGGCGGTGGCGGCATCCCGCGCGAAAACAAATAATATTCATAATTCAACGGACTCTTGGATCGGGCGCGAAGATTTATCGTATTATTTTAATGTCGGATGGACGGTGAATTGTGGGCTTGATTTCGAAAGGAAATTAATGTTATTTATATGCTACCGAGACATCTGAAAACGTTATTATTGATTCTTCGATAAAATATGAGTTTGTTACACGCGGTGCGTGATTTTGTTTATAATAAATTAATGGATTCTTAATCTTGTTCAAAATTTACTTCTTTTGTGGTTAGGGAGCTATGGATATTTTTTTAGATTTAACGAAATCATCATTTCTTCTTTCCATTGAACTTTTTTAACTTGTTTAAAATCCAATAGATAATATTTCGCCTAAGATTTGATATAAAAAGGTATCATCTTGTTATGGATGACGTATCAAATGCTGTAGTGATTTTGTCGAACGCAATTTTCTGTTTGATGCTCTTCAACCATCAAAATTTAAAAAATCATAGTAATAACTATAATGCCATTCTTTAAACCAATCAAAACGTTTAGAGTGAAACAAATAAATATTTTTGACATGCGCGTCATTACTAGAGCGAAGTAATCGTATCTGCGATACAGAGGCGCTTTACCGAAGTAGCGGAAATATAGGTATAATGATTAATTTCAAATGTGTAATGTGAACAAGGCTAAAAAACAACTCTTTGCTGTTCCAGTAAATAAGTTTATCTGTGATTTTCCGGATTCCTCCTACGACGGTGCTAAAATAGTTTGTAAAATGTGCGAGAAACATTTGATGTACTTGGACAAGGCGGACTATAACAACATGTAAGTACCGAAGAACACAAAAATAGAAAAATGGGCCAACGAGAACTGCCTTTATTTTCGATTTAATTGCCATGATGATAACCTGCAATTTATCACTTCGCTTACTCGAAAAATAACCGTCTCAGAACTTTTGGTATAAGTACAACCCCGAGTTGAAGTTGTCAACTACGAAAACGGCACGTAAGCATGCTCTACTTGTACGCGAAAACTTGGAAAAGAAAATCAAATCTACATTAAAAAATCAGTTGCTTTGGTTATGTGTTGAGGAAGCAACAGATTGTGAAATAAATTCTATTTTAAATGTTATAGTACGGGTACTGGACCCTCATAAACCGACATTTCCATTGTTATTAGCTAGCAAACGGCTGGAAAAGTGTACTGGTGCAGCAATTGTGAGAGTGATAGTAAGTTAGAAAATTTTCAAGTCTCACCACGTCAAGCATTGATGTTTACGAGCGATGGTACCGCGACAATGCGTTCGTTAGGCCGTTCTCTTCTTGAGTTCGGTTGCAAGTGTTTACATGTTACGTGTAAAGTGCTTGCTTTACATCTTGTTGCAGAAACTATTCGAGATATATGCATTAATAGCGAGTACAAAAGAAGTGTTTCTCAAATCTCTAAAACGTCTTCGATTGTTTCACACACAGTGTCCTGGTATTCGTGAACCACCACAGCTGATTCTTACACGTTGGGGAACATGGTTGCAGGCAGTTCTTTATTATGCTGAATTTTTCAAAGAAATGGAAACTGTTATTCTACAATTCAATCCCGCCGAAGCTGCAGCTATTAAGGAAGGCCAGATAAAATTTTAAGATATTTCCGTTGAAACAGAGTTACAAACTATTAGTAACTATAAAGGATTACGTGACGCAATAGAACAATACAACATAGAGCGTTGTCGTTAGTGGAGTCACTGCAAATAGTGGACGAAGTACATACACTGCTACGCACTATACATGATAAAAAATATAATCGCGTTTTAGAAAAGTTCGAGAGTGTGTTAAAGAAAGATTCCGATTTTATCACATTAAAACAAATTTGTGATGGCGCATCATCCATTAACTGAATTCAAAGAGGAGGAAGCACACGTCTATGTCGCGCAGAGGCATTACCTCGCCTTATTGTTAGTCAGACAGTTGAATTCAGTTGCTATGGTAATGAAGTCGCAGCTGCGCAGTCTAAACTTGTCTCTTGTAAACACGACATTAAATTAGAATTTCTTAGTGTATGCAAGATCATAATTAAACACCCAGCAAACATTATTTCTATTATTTTCCAATAAAAGTTGTAACTAGGTTATTACGAACCTAGAACAAAATGAAGGTAACAATATTCCTAGATTCCTAGATTCCCAGATCATATCGAAAGCACTTGTCCAAAAGTATTTAAACGCTTTGATTATACATTTTTAGCTTTTGTTTCAGTGACTCCTCGCTTACGCAAGTGAGCCAACAAGGAAAACCAAGGACTCCCACAAGAACCACCCCCACAAATTGTCCAAAAGGTACGTGATTTTTAATAGTCAGTGCATACGGATAACATCAGTAAACAACTTAATTCGATAACCATTGGATTTAAAACTTTAAAAAAGATGCTTAATATTCCGGATCTGTTCGCGGTTTATTATGGTATATTTTATTCACGCATGAGTTATGGTATCATTTTCTGGGGTCAATCTCCTGAGGTATATAAAGTTTTTCTAGCTCAGAAGAAAGTCCGTAGAGTTATTTTCGGTTTATCAAATAGAGACAGTATAAAAACCGTTTTTAAGCAGTATAATTCACTAACCTTTTATGGAGTATATATTTACAATTGCATAATTTTTTTGTTTCAAAATAAAATGAATAAAAATGGTTCTAAATACAATCACGTACATAATACTCGTTTAAAACTTTTATCAGTGCCCAGTACACAGGTTAACATTAATAGAAAGGAATGTGTATTATTCTAGTCTACGTTACAATTTAAGAATATTGAAAAGCAGATTGTTTGAATATTTAGTTAATTTAGAACCGTATTCGTTAAACGGATATTTGAATAATTAAAATTATGTGGTTTTGTTGACTTTTCTTGTATACTTTTGTATACTTTGAAATAAATATAAAAAATAAATTTTTTTTTTTAAATAAAATAATATTTTTTATATTTTTTTTAACGTCAAAATCGCTCTAGCTCTTTCTCGGTAGCTCTAGCTCCTTTTATAGTCTCTTTATAAGACAAGTAGCTTGTTCTCAGATCATTTTCTTCACATCCTAAATCTTAAATTTCAATAGAATATTTCCTACAACAATTCAGTTGTTTTTGGCATAATTTCGAAAATTATCGTTCGTCAAGTAATCTTATTTGTCAGATTGTGCAGTTTTTTGTGGTGTTAAATATCATAGAGTAGCATAGATTTAATCCTCCAGTTGCGTCCCTGCATGGCATGCATCATGCAATTTTTTTTTAAATAAGAATATTCCTTTTGAATTTATTATCAAATTATATTTCGAAAAGTATAGTTATACAAATCAGCCGTACATACACATATTTATCTCTATAATTACGGCTAACGCTGCGAAGGGTTGATGAGAAGCTGCAATATTGTTCACGTAAGCAATCTACAGCATATGATTTGGGTGGAATTGCCGAAGAAATTGGACTACGATTATGCAAATATTAATGAATTAATTCCATGTTTTCGAAAAAATATACTGTGCAACAAGTATCTTCTTTTTGAATGCAAATTATCCAGTAATTGAAATCCACTAAATAAGTGCTTCGCCCAATTGCGCCCGAGGAATTTCTTTTGGTTAATTTCCCATTTTCATCCAGAAACGCCATAACGATGCAATACTTTGATCCAGAAACTCTTATAAATTTTATAGCTCCTCTTAGATATTTTCTCCTTTGCGCAAAACTAACAAACGACCAAGAACGTATATTCGGAAATATTTCCTCATCAGCGGGGCCTCATCGACAACAACATCGACCAAACTACCTCAATTCCCGCGCGCGGAACATCAAAAAGACGTTGCAGATACGCCGTCGCGCGAGTTTAACATTATAAACCCATAAAATACGTTCAAAAAGAGCGGCCGCGTTCGATGCCGTCTTCTCCTTCTTGCTCCTTCCAAAGCGTCGCATCTAACGAAAAGATCAACAGGTAATACTGTTGGGCGGCGGCGGCGTCCACCACAAAAGCCTACGGTGAGTCGTAAATAAGCCCTAATCACCCGGTGGCCTGTCCAAACTTCTCCGGAAGCCGACGTACGGCCGCCTTTGAACTGAGCCTGTGATCTCTCCATCCTGGCGGTTGATTTCGCTTTTCGAATTTATTCGATTGAATTTTCTTCGCGTCGCTATCGCTGGATGCCGTGGAAGAGATGGAAACGTTATAGATGTCAGTGTTTCGGTCTCTTTTACTCGCGATCAAATGAAATTGATTGAATTGGTTAGAAGCATTACACTGCGTTTCGGAATTCTGGTTCAAATTGGAAATTCATGAAAGAGTATGGAAAATTAAATAACGTTTTTTATATTTATTGTAAATAATTAAAAAAATTAAATTCCAATTGGTACTTCATCCGCTCTTCTCAAAGCCTCAACAATTCGCTTCTTTAGGGTGGATTAATCCCTATAACGCCTTCCTACTACTTGGTCTACGACAAAACTTTTCCTACGACTTCTTTCTATTTTTCTGTGTTGAGTATTTCAAACCTACACTTTATTACATAGATGAAAAGAAATTCTTGACCCAAACAAATATGCATTCAGTCAACCAGATCGTAATTTCAAATGGTGGCAAAGATATATTTTTTTCATTTAAAGAAATAATTTTTTTGACATCGTTATTTGATTCAAACATATGGTCTCGTGAAACAAATAACCTCAAACTTGATATCAAAGTATATTTGTTTGAATTAATATACGTAGTATTCTTTCTTTTAAAGAACTTCGTCAGTTTGAAACAAATATATTTTTTGATCATTTATTTGATTTTACCTTTCAATGGTGAACGTTCTCAAAAATGATTTAATCATATTATTTGCATAAAATTTGTATATGTTTGAAAATATACATAAATGTAAATTTCTCTGATTGTTAATTATGAAAATTTTATGCAAATAATATGATTAATTTAATAAAAAATCGATTTTTTTAGTGTGTTCCTACTTTGAGAACATTCGCTATTAAAAGGTTGGATAAATATGTATTTGTTTAACAAAATATTTCTGTTGTTTAAAGTATGCTGTTACTTTAACAAATACATTACTCTGTTGGTATTGTTACTCCACTACTCACACAATCTTTTGAAAAACTTTATTAACATTGTTGATAAACTAACAAAAGTACATAAAGAATAAGTATAATGCCGAAAATTAATCTCCATTTTGTAGTGACGTGGTGCTTTTATTCTTGTAAATAAGCCCCAGCTCCCTAAAATACCATTAACTTCCCCCATTATGTTAAGGTGATATCAAGACCTTCCTAAAGAAGCTTTTCTCTGTTTTGCTGTAATAGGCATATTGTCACTAGTCTGGTGTTGTATAAATGTTATTCTTGGTATACCTTCTGGTCTTCTTTTGTTGTAGTATTCCTCTATTTGCAAAAAAACACTATTCTGTTCTTCGTTCCATGAGCTTGGGTCTATCTATCTTGAATTTTCAGCTGGATGAATACTAATAAATTAATTATTAATTCTACAAAAAGTAAATTCATGCTCTTTCGTAACGAAGTCAAATTTAACGTACAAGGATTTCTCCTTGATACTACTTTCACTACCTTTATTAAATCAGCCAAGATCCTGGGAGTTCATGTTGATGAAAATTTGAGATTGTCGGTTCATGTTGGGGAACTTTGCGGGGAGTTAGCTCGGGTGTGCTATGCTATCTCTAATATCAGAATGTCTTGCAGCTATGCAATTTTAAAAAGCTTATATAATATTATTTTGTTATACATGTTCTCTGGAAATAAAGATATTATTATTATTATTATTATTATTAAGTAAAGGTGTAACTTTTTCTTTCAAATTCATGTTTTTCTGTGTTGGTACTACTTTCCCGTGTTCTTATGCTTCTGTGGCGTCGTATGTGTTTTGTTTTTGACGCGTTGATGTTATTTGCTGCCTTTTTATTGCTTATAACTTCTAGGTATTTTTGGAAAATTCTTCAATTTGACACTTTACAATTAATATTGAAGAAGAAAAAAAAAATAGCTCTAAAATGCTCTGTTTCATAAGCGAAAAACCTCGTTTGAATTTATAATATGATTTCATAGAAAAACTAAGGGATGAGTAGAAGGATTGATGGGATGAGATATCAGCTATTAAAGGAAATTAAATTCTAGCCATGGTTTTACAGTATTCCGGCAACTTTGAGAAAATTTATCGCAATCATTAGTAGAATTAGAATTGAAGATTGTTTAAACGGACCTCATTTATTCAGAATTCGTATATTAGACTCCCTTTTGTTACATTCTTCAATTGTTCCAGATTTATGGAAGAAATAGAAGACTTGACTCAAAAACCTATTCACTTAAAAATCTCATCCCTTTTAGCATTAAATCGATCCAAATATTTATCTTCTACTCTTTTCCTTTATTTCCCGTATTCGAATTTCTCTTTGACCTGGACTTGGTGGTTGAGAAGTCTTTTCATCCAGAAAGACAGGACACTAAAATAACCTTGTGAAGAAGAAGACTTACACACACTCCAATATCAAATCCCGCTTCTAACAACTGTTTGCCAATTTTCTCTCCCCCGTTTGCTTATTTGTCCACATTTTCTCTCCAAAAAATGTACTTACATATCGCGTAACAACTTATGGCCTTGCATTGATGAATTATTTAACATTTTATATGTTCTGTATACAAAATAAATTTACTTGATTACTATATCAACACTATAGTAGTCATAAATACCGCACATTTTGCGCAACGTCTGGCGTTCCTCAAGGGTTAAACTTGGGGCGCGTACTCTTTTAAATCTCTATTAGTGACATCACCAAATTGCTTGCAATATGCAGCTGTGTTATTTGCGGGTGATACGCAGATTGTTTGCAATGATGATTTCCCAACCATAGCGAGATCGTTTAATTCTGACTGGGTGATTTTGTGCGGTTTTCGGTTTGACGTGCTTGGTGTAAAATCAGGATCTCTTAATGTTGATGGCATATCTTCTTCATGGCAAATCGCTGTATCGCTATTACCTGATTCGTAAGTGAATGTTCCTGGAGGTTCTGGAATAGGAAGTTCGTCACTATGGGGCACAGGTCTCATGGCAGATGGTATATTTGGATAGTTGATAACCGATTTTTTCTTCTTGGATATACCTGTGCCTTGCCCAACACGAGGTATCATGCAGAAATAGCAATCATTAACTTGATTTATAGGTTCTCTCCAGTCCATTGGGACAGCAAACCGCATAGATCGTTTTTTATGATTTAACCAGTTTCTCAGACTTGAAGCGCATGTATTACAACATAAATGTGGCGTCCAATGTGTGTTTTGATCCCCTATTTTGCAACCGAAATAAAGCCGATATGCCTGTTTTATCAATGGAGTAATAGACCGCTTCTGAGACGCAAAAGTCACCTCACCACAAACATAACAGAAGTGATCTGGATTGCTTACACACTTTCGAGACATCTTACAATGTCAACTATTCGATTAGACTCACTAACAATAAGTTCGATTGACTAACCTCTCCGCTTTGTAGCTGCTTACATTCCCAAATACGGCTTCTAGATTTTTAGAGAATATTCGAGAAGATTCGAAAATTTTTTATTCAATTCCATAATATTCGCGATAGTGGCGTTTGTCATTTATTTGTATATAGGGGCTGTTCAGTACAAGGCGGACTTGCGGTTACAGTGTTAATATATAGGGACACATGACATCACGTATCTCTAAAACTTGAACTAATATTAAAAAGACAAGTTTATTTTCGGTGTTAGCACACCAAAAATAGTAAGATTTAGTCGATATTATTTTAGATATATTTTGGCTGTTGAGTGTTATTAAATTACAAAAAATAATCCCCATATAATTACATTAATAAAGAAATATATTATACTGTAACATATAAAAAAAACCTTTTTATTAGTTAATTATTAACTTTAGGTTCTTTTTTCATTATTGTATTTTTTCTTTTATTAGATATCCTTGTAGACGGCCTGATGCTGTGTTTTTTTTTTTAACACGAAACATTTATTTAATCCAAATGAAATTTCACGGAAATTATTTTCTTATCTTTTACATTTTTATAGTCTTCAAATAAAAATATGTTCTTGAATAGAAATCTATTTTCTTAATGCAAGAATGTACTAGATAAAAGCAGTGCCAACGCTATACATTAATCGTGATGGTTGAAATACTTTCGGAAGACGCTGTACACGTTGTATATGACAAAAACCAGGTACGCGACCGAACGAGTCCTGGATCTATATGTTATTCGACATGACAGGGAACATCGAGAAGCTCTCCCGTAGATAAATAAACGGTAGCCGCGGTAGTGTTAGCACCGCCTTTTTATTATTTATTTATTTAAGTGTTGTTATGTTAACGGAATACACCGATAATGTCTGACTTATGAGGACAAAATGGCGTCGGATACTCGCGCCTTTTTTCCATGGAACGCCAATGGAATCTGGAATCTGACGTTTTTTTACCTCTCACATCTAGTGAAGCGTAGATTATATTAGGTCAGGGAATTTCCCAGTGACGATTGATTACTTTCCATTGTATAGAATTTAATTAGAAATAAATGTGGAAGAAAAGGCTTTTTGGGATTACCAACATTAAACCAGCAAATTTAGACATTAAATTAGAACATTCAAACTAAAGCTATTCAAGATGTAATTATTTTTTTTTTATATATAAAAAAGCTCTTTGAAATCGATTTGAAAAACCAAGTATTAAAACCCGTAAAGCCTATAAGCCTGTAAACGAACTCTTACAAATAAACGAAAGCTGTGTCAGTAAACAGAATTTGTTTGCATATCTCGGCAAATTAAACTTGTATACAGGAGGTTAACGTTGGATTTCTGCGAAATATCACCTACCCAAAATTAGCAAATTCGCCTAATTAGTCCAGAATGTAAACCGTGGTGATTCACTTACCAAGAAAAAAGATGGTATTTTTAACGCTTTTTGATTAACAAGCCTTCACGGCATGTCTTCTTTTATACTGCATGTTTCTTTGCACAGAGTTTTGTATAAGTAACTTTGATGAGGAAAAAGAGATCTTATGTGGTTCAATGGAAATATCTTGAAATTTCGACTGGCTCTCCTTAATAGCTGCAGCTTCGGCAGGATTGAATTGTGCAGTAACAGCTTTTACTATTTTGAAATGTTCAGTATAATAAAAAGCTGCCTGCAACCATGCTCCCCAACGTGCAAGAATTGGTTCCGGTGGTTGACGAATACCAGGACACTGTGTGTGAAATGATTGTAGGCGTTTGGGAGATTTCAAAAATACTTTTTTGTCCTTGCTATTAATGCATCTACCTCAGGAGAGCATTGTCGAATAGTTTCTACCACAAGATGTAAAGCAGGTCCCAGAATCGGCTGAGACCAGCCAAGGCTAACCCCAACGCCAAGGTCCAGGTCATCCTCAAGTTCAAAGCCAACCCTGCGGTCAAGGGTCACCACCAGAGTCAAGGTTAACGAGGAGGTTGTAGAATGTCGAGGTTCCACAATGTAAAGGCTCCACAATTAGTTGGGAGGTGTCAAAGTCAGAGGATATATCACTCCTCCAGACTAAGATCGTATCTCAAAATTGATGATTGTGTATAAAAGGCTTGTAGTAGTGAATAGATGTAGTATTAAAGGTGGTAACCATGGATAGCAGATATAGTGACGGAAGAGAAACTTGTGAATGTTATCATAAGAATAAAAAGAGAGTATCGAATAACGTCAATGTTGATGAAGGTAATTCTTCGAAAGATTCTGATACACAACCATTTAAAGTAGATGGAAATCTTTTGAAAGATCTTGATACAGAACCATTTGAAGTAGGTGAGTCTAGCGATTTCTGGTATAAAGTAAATTTATATACGGAGACGTTTCTGCGAGAAGCATCATAAAAGCCATTCCAAATAGATATGTGTTGGTTTGTCTGCAGATATGAGTGTTGAACCAACTGCGAAGATCGAGTAAAGAAGCAATGTTTGTCTTTCTGTGAATATGAGTGGAATCACTTTTTAATGGAAAGTAAGAAGTTGAAAAGATATTTTGAATATCGTGGTGGAGCATTTCCAATTGTCACTAGTCTCAATTTGCGGATATCTAGCGAATGTTTCGATGGAGTTACAAGAGTACTTAAAATGGAAAACAGAATCTGTGAGGTTTGTAATAAAATCAGCGATACTAACCATTTAATTCTAGGTGTAGTAAGTACAAACAGAACATTGATAGCTTCATTATAAGCTTACATAGAGCCGGATTGGCTTTGCCATTAAACGTCAATTATATTCTTGCCCAAGAGGGAGCTCTGTGGTTATTCCTTTCATATCTAGAGCCTACCCGTGTGTCTTTTATGTGAGCCACTCGGTCGGTCCCGAGTGTGAACATTTTTGTCTGTGTCTACCCTGTCGTCCCTCCGGGCTGGATACGTATACCTATATGGTAAATGACACAATGGCGCAAGCCAAAGCCAATAATAATAATAATAATAATAATAATAATAATAATAATAATAATAATAGTAATAATAATAATAATAATAAAATGGCGACTGCCTGTATTTATCATGCGAAGGTTTGTTACAGCTGCTTCGTTTGAAATAATACTAAATAAAGTAAGGTATCTACACTATACAATGAATTGTAATAATTGTAAATATATCACAATAAAATCATTGTTGACAACCTTCAATATATTCCTGGTATTAATTCTCTAGTAGTGGCATGAAAATCTTCATTTAACATATCGCATATAAAATTTAAAATGCTATTTTAATTTACGTAACAAGCTCTACGATTTCCAGTCTTCAAAATTGAAATCCCGTTAGATTTATATCAGATAAAGTTGTCAGCGTAGGCAAGTAGCAAAAATTGTAAAAGCGAATCCGTGAATTCTTTCGTTGGACGTAAATTATTCATACGCCTTGCTGCTTTTGAACGAGGTGCGCGTATGTAGACTTTTGTGATTGACTGTATAATCCGTATGCGCCGTTTTCCAGAAAATATAAACTTCGTTAATTTGTGGTATAATTTATGAACTCTTAAGACGGCCATGTGCTTTCTCGAAATTATAAACAAAATCTCGGGGAAACGGCAGTACGCCACCGCACGCCAGCGAGTAGAAGCAACAACACGGCGTTCTAGTCGACGTAGGGAAGTAGAAAAGGATAGAACGAAGTCGGGATTTTCGAAATGCGTATAATGCCATGTGTGCCTCTACGCTAGTTCGAGCGTATCCTGAAAGTCTACTTACAAAATGTTTATACAATCGTAAATGTTCGAAAACATCCAGTTTACTACATAAACAACTTATAAATTACGGCCTATGACTATCGAATACAAATATTTTAAGCATTTCCCAAGCGGCGGACGTTCTCTCTTCTAGAGTATGGATGGCGATTATGTGTCCGTCTCTTTTCTTTACTTTTTGGAGGGACTTTTAGCTAACAGTTCAACGCGGTCAATGATTTAACGATTAGCGTCAAAAGAAAGAGCTGCTACGTGATGATATTGATCAAATTATATTCCCTTTTGACGTTACAAGGTTAAAGCTAAAGTAAACGTTCTCATATACTTTGCAAATGATCGTTCAGCATCTTATGAAGTAAGATTTGTGAAATTCAAATACTCCTGTATTTCTTCTGCGCTGTCTTGAATTCCAGATATAGATCGAACCTTTTCTAAATCAGGATTTTTATTTAAAACTGCACGACATTTTTGCGCGACATCTAGTCCTATAGGGTCCGTCAAACTTTCTAGAGCGGCTGCTAAATTGTTGATGTTATTTAACGAGTCTTGTATAGCTAAGTGAGTATTTTCTAACTGCGAAATAGTTTGTGTCACTACAGAATAGTTTATGGAAATGTCATCTATTTCTTTTTGAACGTCTAAATCGGAAAAAAGTTGCTGACTCTCGCGAACCGCTTGAGAATTAGAAGAATTAAGTTTGAAAATGACATCTTTCACTTGGGAATAATATTTGCGATAGTAAGATACTGCCTCGATCCATGTTCCCCATGGCGTCAGTACAGGCTGAGGTGGTAGCGGAATTTGCGGATACAATTGCTTGAATACGCGGATATGTTTGGGAGATTTCACAAACACTTTTTTGGTAGATGATATTAAATCATTCACCCTAGGATACTTGCTTCGAATTGTTTCTGCTACGAGATGACACGCGTGTATGTGGCATGTTATGTGAAGAAGAGTCGGAAAGCATACTTTTAACATCTTACCAGCTTTCAGCATTGTTGTGGCTCCGTTAGAAACTAACATGGTGATTTGGGCTCCTACGATACAAAATTCTCTTAACATATTTTTTATTATGTTTACAACGGTTTCGGCATCAGTTCTTTCAATCCTTTTACTGGCTAACAACAAGGAAGCTGCTGGACCATTACGTTTTAAAGGACGCGCCACAATATCACGCTGTGTTTCTGAGGATCAGTAGTTTTATGTGGTAAATTGTACCGCAATTGTCTTTTTGCTCTCTGTATGCTCATTAATTAACAACGTGGCTGCTGAAGTTAACGAAAAATAGGTATCTTCAAATTCATTTCGGTGTTATTCGAGATTCGCTATCATTATCTAATAATTCTATATTTTGTTGCATAATGTTAAATTCGTCAAATAATGGAGTGATTTTAGATAATCTTAGCTTTAGTTGTTCTATGATAGTATCCAATAATGGTCTAGTGATTTTGTCTAGATAAGTTGAGAATCGAGTGAGTTGACCCTTTACTATGCCTCGTTTTAGAATCAGTGAACTTGTGCCACTTATTGTGAATTAAGAAATGATCACTGGATAAATAGATAAAGATATATTTAAAAGACTAGGATTGATGAAGGGATTGCACTTACTTGATGAATAACTGATGCTTATTGTGTGACAGCTCCAGTTTCGAATTTATCTTGAAGTGTGCTTGATTTGCTGAAGAACTATATAAATGTAGATCCGGCTCGAAGGACCATGATGATTCCTCCTGCTTTGAAGGAATTTGTGTTGTGGTATGTGTGAATAGAAACTGCTGTGATAACACTATCTACTTGTTTATTTTGAACGTTGTATGAAATCTACATCGATTCTGTTTTACAAAATGTCTTAAAGTTCGAAAGAAAACTTTACAATTGTTTCTTGAGTGGAGCACAAGACTCTTGGATTGATTATTTTATAACGGGATTCGCTTACTAATTACAATACAGGTCTAAATTCCTGAGTTTGACCAGGGTAACAACTAACAATAAATGTGACGAAATTCTTTGAAAGGTAGAATTGGGAAAACCCTTTGTTATTTGTCGAATTTGCTTCGTGGAATCTGTAACCTACGTTTAGTTAAGATAGTAAACAACATGATTTGAGTTGACCGCAACAAGTATTACATTATTGGCACCATTTTAAAGGTAAATTAACAAGGGAATTGCTAGCAGTATCAAAAAATATAGGTTCTATTACTCGAAAAAGAGGTAGACCAAGTGGCGATATTGAAGCTGCATATGAAAGAAAAAAGGAGCGTGGTGCAGCCGCTCCAATTCGACAAAAGGAACTACTATTACTACTATCCTGATTGCAAGCGTCAGTCTTTTATTTATTGTACAAAATGCCAAATCCCTCTTTGTTTAAACAAAGATCGTAGTTGTTTTCTTAGATTTCATCCTGAACAAAGTTTTTCTCTGATATTGTCGAAGTCTTGCTTGAGCAGTGATTCATATACGATACAAAGTGTAATTTTTCAAAAAAAAAATCCTAAAAACATTTTTTTAACTATTTCTTCTTCTATCACCATAATTTATTTTATCCTAGTGTTTTTTTGCGTCCAAAAATAAAAAATCATGCAATAAAAGGTTAAACACATGAAGCAGCTAATTTATACAAAGGTTTTTGGACTTGGCAAATTGGAAACGATCTTCAGATTTTGCAAGGAATTGAGGACACTTGAATGCTTCAGCACAATGCGTGAACATATAAATAACAATAATGTATCAGATATTCAAACTGGCTATCGCCTCCTTTTTGACAGTACGATAATCTGTGGAATCCCTCAATGACGTTTGATTCTAGTCCTCAAATGATTTATATGAGTATAAGTTAACCGAGAGTGCCATAAAATTGAAAATATTTTTAAAAAATACATCTCTAAATATATCATCCATTAAAATTAAGAAAAGATATATTTAGTAATTCAAAATCTCTTCTTTTACGAATAAATTTGGTAAATTCCGCACGACAGATTTAACACCCTGTACATATTTTTACATTATTCCATCTTGAAACATATAAAGTGTTGACCACTAAATTGATAGCAAAATAGTAACTCACGACACTACATATGCTTTCTGGCTAGGTCTTAACATGTCTATAACTCAAAATTTTAACAACATTTGCAATAGACCTTATTACTTTTCAAATAAAAATTCTCTACGAATGTAAAATAATACGTAAATTTATTTTATATATCTAATTAACTTTGACATAAAGAACATTTTCAATATTATTCATTATTATTTTTATTCCAGAAGAAGACATCCATCCCCAGATGACCAACCAACAGCAAGACGCCCACAACCTAGCAGTTCAAAATCGGTTCCAAAGCATGCAACAAGGTTCTTCCTCCAGTCTGATACCTTCCAACATAATTGGTACCGGACTTAGCCCAATTGGTCAACCTTATTCAGCCGAAATTTGCAACTACGGACCGATGTACCATCCCCACAACATTTTACACAATTACAACTCAGTTTATAGCAACGACAAAAACATGAGGGGGAATAATTTCGGAAGGACAATGTACGGGACTTATCACGGCTTTTACGGAAATAACACCAACATTAGATCATCCAGTTTGCATCAAAATTCTTACGATTATACTCCCAGATAAAAGGATCTTGTAGGTTTTGAAGGATTAGAAATGACAATCAAAGCTTTAAGAAACGGCCTTTTCTTATAGAATGAAGATTATGTGCCTTTTTTGACAAATATTTTCACTACCGTTTCACAATAACTGTGAATCAATCGTGGCTCAAAAGCTTTAATGCTTACCAGATGAATTTAGTATTATTAGCTTTTTAATACCAAAGAATCAAAGATCACCAAGAAAGCCTTTTAATTGTGTGTGAATAAATACCAAAACGAAAGAGTTACCAAAACTATCGATGTTTGTACAACAGATCCCGTACCAAAAAGAATAATGTGCCATATAAATTAGAATATAATAATAGATAAATGTAATATTTTATGTCAAAATGTAAGAATAAATTTTAATAATTTATAAAATAAATATCGCAATGTATATATTTAATTACTGTTATTTATGACATCAAAAAATAAAATATATTTTATTATTACAAGGCCTTTGTTTTACTTCTAATGTCGAAATCAGCTGTTAAGCATGTCCGCCATATTGTTTATTCCCTAATGTCAAAAACAGCTGTTAAACTAGTCGGCCATATTGAATTTCGTCAATGTGTTCCAGAAAAAATTTCCTTCACAAGCACAATTTGATCTAAAACATATTTTAAAGAAGTACACAACATACTTTTTGCATGCTAATTCAAAAGATGTTAAAAATAGAACAGACTACACTTTCTGCCATAATTTCTTTAATAATTTTATAAGTAAATTGCGTCTAATTTGTAAGTTTGAAACACTCTGTAATAAAGAAGCGGGTCTATTATTATCGGCAGACCATCACCGACACCGAACGTCCATCAATCTTACGACACTAGAGCGTGTCAAAATGTCACATGCACAGTTTTACGTGTCCTTGCCTAATTAATCATTAGTTGAACATCGTAGGACCTAAATTCGTGTCTTTCTTGGATGTTTTTTTCCTTCTGCAAGCAGTCCGCCTCTCTTTTTTATTTTTACTTCGTTTCTAGACGCAATGTGTGTATATTTCGTTTAAATTTCAGAGTATACAAGGATAATGTAAATTTAGGGGTTTACAGCTTTCAATTACAATTTATTAAAGATTATTGTATTATATTGTTAGCTATTTCTAGGTTTATTTTGCCGTTATTTGAGAAAGTAATTCATAAACTGTCCCATTATAGTCTGAGATATATCATTCATCTATTGATCCTTTGGTGGAGATTATCTTACCTTTGTCTATACATATTTACTTGCAGGTATATGAATATTTCATCAATTCATGCCTTCATTTGTTTTTGTATTTTTTATTTTAATGCAACGGAGGCTGAATGAAGATTAATGAAAATTTAATGGCGTCGCTCATCTTTCTTTTATTTTAAATCGCGAAAGACCGGTGATTGTTTTATTCCACGTCAAATTATGATAATTTAACCCAAATAGAAACTTTTACGATGAATTATTTCTGCAAATAGCGTACGAGAATGAATGCAGTGACGCAACGAGGAGGTTGTATTTCGAGGATTCTATGATAAAAAATTCTGCTGACAAGCTTTAAACGTGAAAATTCTCCAACAATTTACTTAAACCTTTCAGATAAAGATTTAATTGATGAAATATTGTATAAAACACCTTTCAGTTTACGCTGTTGCTTATTTTAGCCGATTTCTACATGAATTTGGACGAATTAGATGAATTGGAAAATTAAGTGAAGAGTGGATTTGTCCGTGTTACCCTACGATCGTCGTTATCTGGACTTATATTTTTAATATAATGTCCTCGCTCCACAGCCAGTTTGCTGAAGGGGAGAAGGTGACTGGGAAATTACCATTTTCCCCGCAAAAGGGATATTTAATTACCAACAAATGACTAACCTGACCCTTGCCTCGTTTAGAGAGAGAACCTACTCGTTCAAATGTTGACAGCGGAGACTGTAGTTGTTGTAAATATTGAACATTACAATATGGAAAGTAGGAAGGTATTAAATTATCGTCCCAGACTTAGAGTTTTTTTACTTGTTTCCTTTGCTTCCATATATGTTTTCCAAAACTATTCTTTTCCTGTATTTCCAATCCATTTGATTACTTCAGGTTCTGTGTTATCTGCACCGCATGCCTTTCCGGTTTTGATTTTGGATACTCCTTCCATTACTTCTTGTCTAGTTATTTCATTTCGATCTGCATCTTCTTCCAGTAGCACATCTTCTTCCTCTTCATCTTCTTGTACCTACTTTACAATATCGAATTTTTCTGAGAGGAACTCTCTCCATTTTTTGCTATTTCCGTCGATTTATTAATATTGCAACAAAAACTAAGAAAAATAGAAGAAAATCCTCATGAAACATGTTCAATATTTTCTATTGTTTATCCACTCTCTATAGTTTACTAGACATTTCTTTAAATAGATGACAACAATGACAGATGCTGGTTTAAGATGTTTAAAAAATAATGTCTCTGACCTTGCTGATTGTATTACTTGAACTTAACCCTAAAGATAAATATCTTATTTCATTTTCTGAAAATCATATCGCACATCAAAAAACTAAACTTCAATTCCAGTCTAACTACATATACCTACAGGCAACAAATTCACGTAAACGTTAGTATTCTAACGTGAAATCTCTACATTCTAAAAACGTGTGTGGCTATAATTTCAGAGACGAAAAATATGTTAACCATTCCCCGCATTCAAGACAAAAACGCATCAATTATGTGCCATTAATGACAAAATGACAAAAACTAAACGTAGAATATACATATACATAGCAGAAGTAGTAGAAACATAGGGAAAAGAAGAAAAAATCGTAACTTATTGCAGGTCACCCTCCATCCCTTGCCAACATTTCAAAGTTCTAACTTTTTTCCGTGTTAGAAACGGAGAGATATTTCTGTTGTTGTGAAATTGTTCGCTAGATAAATGTAAACCGTATTCCTAGAGAAAGAGATGGAAGATAGCTTGGTCTTGAGGATCGTAAGTGTAAAGGAGAATGCGTAAGATGCTTTACGACTGCGTGGGGTAGGTCTTGCTTCCTTGCAATCAATCACTTACATGTAAGCTGGTATTTGGACATATGGTTTCCTGGATTGCGACCCAGTCAAAATAACTAATAAATTTAAATGAGCCATACATCTATGGGTACAATTATCTACATATTATAATTATATTTTAAAAATTTAGAAAATTTTTTACGTTTTACATTTTATTAAATTAATTTTTAAATTATATCTGACGATAAATACAAGGCTATGGAAATTTGGACACTATACTAGTGGCAATTAAAAAATAATGTAACCAAGAAGATAATTCTTTAAATTTACAAAAGTCTATTTACTTTTAATCAAGTAAATAGGTTCTCGCCATTTGTTTTAATCGAATAAAATTAGTTTCCTTCTTTCTATGTGGGCAATTTGAATTTTTCACCTTTTTGCAAAATTGATCAGGCAGCTTGTCAACGAGCAGATTTGAAAATCAAGGCAATGAGTTCAAAATGTGTAAATCTTAAAAGTAAATTAAAAAATTTACGTAATCAAAAATTCACTTTTGCTGCACAATATAGATGGTCTCGGAGAAAATCTTAAAAGACAAGACCAAGCAGGAATAGCTGATACTTACATTAAATTAAAAATTTTTGCATTTGAACTTCTGGATATTCTGATGGATATATTTTTGAACGTGAATTTTATTAAAAACAAACTAAAAAATCAGCTGAACAGTGTGAGTCTGCCATTTTGCTTGAAAATAAAACTAACGTCATATTTACCAAATTTTGTCGAACTTTCTTGAGAAATTCGGCAACAAAAATCTTATTAGAAACTGTATATTATCTTTTTATGAAGTATGGATTTTAATTTTATTATTCATAGAAATTAAACAAATTATGAGATATTAAAAAAAATATTTGATCAAGTAAAAAATGTAAATTTCAAATTTAAATAATAAATTAGGATAGAACAATACAATATGTATACAAAAAAAAAAATTATTTTAAAAGCTAACTATCGATTTCGACTAAAAAGTCATCCTCAGGCAAACAGTCATTGTAGTCGTTTAGAAATAATAACATTGCGTTATCATCAATAATATAAATTTGAAAAGTAAAAAGTTAAAAATTGTTTGGCAAACGTGTAAAAAACGAAAAACATAGATTAAGAAAATTGTTAGAAAAGTTTTTGTTTGAAGAAAATGGAAAAAGAAGAGGAATACATAAGTCATACGTAAGAATGTTTAAAATTTCTCAGTTTTTACTTTAACAATTATATTTTATGATTATAATTACACTACAATAAAATTAGTGATAAATAATTGAATTGCAGTTTTATTACAGCACCTTTAATCAAAGCAAAAATAAATTCATTAAAAAAAAAACACGTTTCAGGTTCAATTTTCAAAAAAAATCAAGTTACTTTCTCTATAATTTAAGCCCTATCACTGGGTTCAAATTTTTACGGCTCTCTTGTATCTCGGCAACCGAACGAGCTAGAAGATTAAATTTGGGTCCGTTCGAAAGCTCTCGGCGAGCGTTTTAAAATTAAAAAAGTTCAACTTTCTAGCTCTAACCGTTCCGGCGTTAAGGCGTCTCAAAGTTAAGAAAGGAAGATTCCTTTTAAGTTTGAAGCGCTGTAGCTCCCAAACCAAAAGAGGTAAATGGTTCTGCTTGGTCGCAATCGAGTCAGTGGATAATTTTCTATGCGTACCGAACGATAAATCAGATGAAAACTAAAGCGATGTCGATTTAAGGCCTCGTTTTGACGCCGTTTTTGGAGGTCCGAAAACTTCAAACGCACATATCTCCAAAACGGTTAGAGAAAGCGGTCTGAAATGTTATTCCGCAAATGTGCGAACATAAGACTACAAATAGGCATCGTTAGGTTGACGAAATTCCGACTTTCATTTTTAAGGCTTTCAAAAATTTCATCACTTTGGGTTTAATTTTTACGACTCTCTTGTATTTCGGCAACCGAACGAGCTAGAAGGTTAAGTTTGGGTCCGTTCGAAAGCTCTCGGCAAGCGCTTTATAAATGAAAGAAGCTCAACTCTCTAGGTCTAACCGTTCCGAAGCTAGAGCGTCTCAAAGATAAGAAAAGAAGATTCCTTTTTTTAAGTTTGAAGCGCTGTAGCTCCCAAACCAAAAGAGGTAAAAGGTTCTGCTTGGTCGTAATTAATTCAGTGGATAATTTTTTTATGGGAAACCGTCAGATTCGTCGACCAGGAATGCGTAGTTAACGATAAATCAGATAAAAACTAAAGCGATGTCGATTTAAGGCCTCGTTTTGACGCCGTTTTTGGAGGTTCGAAAACTTCAAACGCACATATCTCCAAAACGGTTAGAGATAGCGGGCTGAAATGTTATTCCGCAAATGTGCGACCATAGGACTATAAATCGGCGCCGTTAGATTGGTGAAATTCTGATCTTTTTTTTAAGCTCTTCAAAAATTTGCGTTCAAATTTTTACGGCAACGAATTCAGTCTGTTGTTCTTAAAAAATGCGCTTTCACTCAAGTAAACCTTTGTTGAATTAAATAAATAATTTCAAAGATATATATTTGTTTGATAAAAAAACTTTTTTTTCTCTGTGTACAGCCACTTGCGTACAGAAAGACCTTAGCATAAAGAATATTGTCGGGAAGATCGTTTATAAATAGTAAAAAAATCAAGGGCCCCAAAACGTTACCTTGTGGTGTACCTATATTAGTATTGAGTTTCTCTCCTCTGACATTCCTAATTCAAACAATTAATCTTCTATGGTGTAACAAAGACATTATCTCGAATCGCATCAATTTCGTTCATTGTCATCCCGTCGTGATTACCATAGCGCCCGATTTTTACACAAATTATCTAATGATAGGATCGACTGTATACAACTGGTCTCCCGTACAGGATTCAACGTACCTAGCATCCCGTTATACCCCAACCTTTACTATGCCGATACCGAGGACCAATCTTCGTTTGCGGTCACCAATCTATCACATGATCAGGAACACTGAGAAGATATTTAGTGATATTTTCACCGGAGAGTTGGCGCCATGATATACGAAATATAATAGTTTTTTGTATAGTTATGCAATGTTTTTAAATCAATATGTATTGTGTTCATGTGTATATTTGTCCTGCAATTGGGGTGACCTGTTGGACAATAAACATTATTATTATTATTATTATCCAATCATTAATACTACCCCTTATTGCCAAGTTGAAAGATTTTGTTGGTACAAATGATGTATTGAGGTATTGTGATTGTACAGAACAAGAAACATCGAAAAGAACACTCTGTAGGCGATGATCTAGACATACTTCTGGGTATGTCTATAAATATCTTTTTTTGATTTATATTTACAGCAAATAGATACTAATGATCCTATGGTATGCGCCGTCTCTTCGAAGTCAAGCGTCAATTTCACCCTTCATCTTACGTTCAGGATAAATCTACCGTTCTCCCTCGGAGATATTCGACCACTGAAACGACTACTTAAACGTCTGTACTGTATTATAAATCATTTGTGCTCGAATACAGGCTCAAGAAAATACACAGCGTGTTCATTTGAAAACTTCCCAGGCGGCCTACATCCGAAAGCAATAAAATTATTAAAAAATGTAAAGACGGGTCAATTTTTGTTTCGAGGGGAAACCATTTTGATTAATATATCATGATATTAAACTTACTCCCGTAGGCCCACCCACCCCCAACATAAAAATCTTAAATGGGATGATACCATTTGTGGCACATCGTTGGAAAGGTATTTTCATTACGAATTCAGCAGTATATCTTACTTTGACGTTTGGTCAAGTTCTGAGGATTATAACAGAAAAAATATCATGTTAAGCAAAAATTGTAAAATTATAAACTTATTAGACCAAATTCAAATTACAGAGGAATATTTTTATTAGATGCAGGCTATAAGGTGTTAGCAAGAGTAATAAGAAAAAGAATTGAAGAGGTTACAGAGGAAATAATAGGCGAATACCAGGGCGATTGACCAAGTATTTACTCTTAAACAGATATTGAAGGCATTGAACAGAACCTGCACTTGTATTGTCTGTTCATAGGCTTTAAAGTGGCATATGACACAGTAATAAGAAATAAATTATACAGAGCTCTGTCAGATTTAGGACTACACGGAAAGATTATACGACTAGTCAAAATGACGTTAAGGAATACCAGTAGTAGAGTAATTATAAAAGGAAATTTGTCAGACAAAGAGGGCTGAAGTAAGGAGGTCCCTTGTCAACTACTTTGTTTTACTTAGTTTTAGGGAAGGTCATAAGAGAACAGATATTCATACCATGTGTGACTTTTGCGGACGATGTGGTACTATTAGCTAGGTCAAGAAATGAATTAGGGACTATCAGGAGGAAATTGGAGGAAAATGCAGAGATACGGACTACACATTAATCATAGTAAGACGAAGTATACGATAGTTGGGGAGAAAACTAGATAAGAAACTGCTACTTTTAGAAATCAAAATGGAGAAAGCTTCAGTTTCGAGGTTGTGCAAGAAATAGAATACCTTGGAGTAAAGATTATAAGTGGATGTGAGGAAGACAGAAAGAGAGAGAGAGAGATATAATAGAATAAGCAAAGGATCTAAAGCAGCAGCAGCTCTCATTGAAATGTTCAAGTCGAAAAATGTGTCGCGAGAGGCGAAGGTAAGGATATACGAGACGGTAATCAGAACATCAATATTGTGTGGAAGTGAATCCTGGATTTTAAACCAAAAAGAGGTAAAGAAGCTAGAAATATTCGAAAGGAAAATGGTACGGCGCATATATAAGGGAATAAAAGATGAGGGAGGGAGCTGGAGAAGAAGGACTAACAAGGAACGCATCGGGAATAAAGTCGATGATATTGGTGGACAGAAGCTTTAGGTCATTTCCGCTTAAATCCCCATGAATCCATTAGGAAAATAGCTTCCGAAAGGCAATTCGCCATGCACAAAATTCTGAAATTATTCAAATTGCAACCTCGCAAGATGCATATTGTTCAGCAGCTCAATGAGGATGATTTTGATAGGAGAATGGAGTATTGTGAAACGGTCGCAGAGAAAATTAATAATAATGAGATAAGATTATTCGATATTTGTTTCAATGATGAATCAACATTCTATTCTAAGTGATTTTATGAAGCGCCATAGCTGTAGATACTGGGACAATCAAAATCCTCATATACTCAAAGAAGTTCACACGCAAAAACCTGAAAAAATTAACGTTTGGGCTGCTACACTTGGAAATGAGGTAATAATAATAATAATAAAAATAATAATAATAATTTTATTTGCAAATTGATCCAATAGGATATAGGCTTCGTCGGAAAATTGCAAATATGATAAAATAAAACAAAAAACAAATGCAATTACAATAAATAAAAAAACCCATGAAAAATTGGTGTCCAGCAATCACAGGTGTACTAGACAAAGAATTCAGAGACACTATAGTAGCAATTCTCAAGAAGATGTTCCTTTAAAAGGTTTTTGAAAATATGTATGTTTTGAGCCTTGATTTGTTGAGGTAAGTTGTAAATTTTTATGCACATGTACCTCGGGCTTTTTTCGTACATTGTTGTTCTGTGATTCGGAATTGCTAATTCATTTGCATTTCGGGTTTTATATGTATTATTTATGTCGCCGTTACGTACAAACAATTCTTTGTACCTATGCGTAAATACAGCAGATTCATATATGAAAAGACACGGCAAAGTTATGATGCCATAACGTCTAAACACTGGACGACATGAATCCATTCTATGCAATGAAAACATTGCCCTTATAATCCATTTCTGCAGCACAAAACTGCGCAAAAAGTGAGAGGATTGACCCCAGAAAATTACACCGTATCTCAACCTAGACGCAACGTGTGCATGATAAAACATTAGTAAAGTTTTAGAGTTAACGATATACGCCAATTTACTGACTGCATATGCTAAAGAGCACAACTTAACGCAGAGCTGGGACACATGGTCCTCCCACGCCAAACACTCGTCAATGAAACAGCCGAGAAACTTGGCACTAAACATCACAGGAATCGCTCTGGGCCGTAGTCGTATCAACAACAACCTATCAACTACACTGCGGGCAGAATGGAAAGAGAGCATGCACGTCTTGGTATCGTTAATTATCAAGCCATTATCCCGACACCACATAAGCACAGCACTTGAACAATTGTTACCATTCGCACAAAGATCTATCTCATTACTTCCTGAAATAATAATAGTGGTGTCGTCCGCAAATTGATACAGGTTATCCGGAATATGATAGTGAAGATCGTTGGTAAATAATATAAATAGGAGTGGGCCCAGAACAGAACCCTAAAGCACCCCTTGTACCACACCAGCAGCCGATGACAAGGCATCACGCGTACCACTCCTAACCAAAGTGCATTGCGAACGGTCAGTCAAATATGATGACAGCCAATCCAAAGCAGAACCCCTTATTCCGTATCGAGAGATCTTCTGTATTAGCATTACATGATTTACGGTATCAAATGCATGAGACAAATCAAAGTATAAACCGCCAACTGGTTTCCCCTCGTCCAGGCAGCGATACACTACATCCAGAGCCTCAAAAATTGCGCCTTCTGTTGACTTCCCATTAACAAATCCGAATTGGTTTTGCGCAATTAACTTGTTATGCGATAAAAATTACATTATTCTTTTGTACATTGATTTCTCGAAAATGTTGGAATCGGTAATCGGTCCTGTTTTCATTGATCAAAATCTTACTGGCGAACTATTACAAAATACAATTAATCCCTTAATAATACAAAGTTTGGAAAACCAGCAAGATCAAATGGGGAATTTATTAATTAATGAAAATAAGTTTTGCCCCCGGATTATGTCGCGCCGGTTAGAAATTGGTTAGATAATAATTTTCCAAATCATTGGATAATGCGACGAGGATCAATAGAATGGCCTTGCCGCTCTCTAGATTTGACCCCACTTGATTTCTTGTGGGGTCACCTAAAAGCAGGTATGTACCAAACACAACCGCAGAATATTGGCGAACTTAGAATTACTGAAGAATGCAGGCGTATATACCAGAAATATTTGAAAAGGTCAGAAGAGAATTTGAAAATAGGCTATATTATTGTCTTCAACAAAATGGTGTATAATTTAAATATTTAATTTGAATATTTTTGTTGAATAAAAGTTTATATTTCGCAATTTTTGCTTAGCATGACTTTTTCTCTGTTATAAAGTTATAATCCACAGAACTTGCCCAAATCTCAAAGTAAGATATACTTCTGAATTCGTAATGAAAATATCTTTCCAACGATGTGGCAGAAATGGTATCAATTCATTTAAGATTTTTATGTTGGGGGTGAGAGAGCTTAAGGGGATAATTTTAGTATCATGATATATTAATCAAAATGGTTCCCTCTCGAAATATAAATTGCCCTATCTTTGTATTTTTAATAATTTTATTAGTTTTAGATGTAGGCCGCCTGGGAAGTTTTCAAATAAACATACTATATATAAACATATAACATCTTCTCCTGTTTTTATGACAAAGGATTTGCAGCAAAGGCTTTATATAACTGTATTCTTCTTATTCAACAAAAAGATAGATAATTAGTATTCGATTTTATCATCTTGCATGGTTGGTACAGCGATCGAGTGCATTTTTACGGACGCGTCCCCATTGCGAAGCTATTTCGAGACGGGGGTGGTAAAGATTTGTATACACAAGAAAGTGAAGTGAAGTTCACTTGATGCAGGCAGGCATAAACAAGCCATAAATTTTAAATGAAAAAAGCACGCGCTGCCAACGCGCATAGCAGACGTGGGAAATCTCTCCGTATAAACAACTAATCATTCTCGGTGTTGCGTCTTGCGGCGGTCGTGTAGATCTGTATATACGGCGGGTAATAAATGGTGTAAGAGGAGGCGTTTTTTAACCCCAAAAACCAGAACACAAAGTGTGCTTTATACCGCATTATAATATACAGATTTTCGGCTGCGTACAATGAGAATTAAGTGTAGTAGATTGTGGATCGTATTGTTCCGTTAAGCATTATTATTATTATTACCATTATTATTAGTAGATTTTGTTAAAAAGGTGCTACCGGCAGTGGCGCACCGCATAAAAGTAGGTACGTAATATACAATATTAGTGAAAAATAATATTGTTACGTTTTCATGTCGTCTTGATGTCCACTGTGGCAATTGGCAACCGCCCTGATAAGCTACGTCGAATTGCAACATCAGCAACGCTTCCATTGTCGATTCATTCAGCCGTCCACGATGTTGTGAATACGTTGTCGTATACTTCGAAAATGATCGTTCGACATCCAATGTAGTAAGATTTGCAAATGTCAGATATTCCTTTTCCTCATCCGGGCACTCTTGATTTTCAGTTATAGGCCGAACCTTTTGTAAATCGGGATTTTTCTGAACAACATCGACTCCTATAGTGTTCGTCAAGTTTTCTAGAGCGGCTTGTAAATTATTTATGCAATTTAATGCGTCTCGTGCAGATAAGTGACTGTTTTCTAATTGCTGAATAGCATGTGCAACTTCAGAATAGTTAATGGAAATTTCATCTATTTGTTGTTGAACGTCCGAATTGGAAAAAAGTTACTGACTATCTCGAACTGCTGCAGAATCATTTGAATCAAGTTTCAAGATGACATTTTTCACTTGTGAAAAATATTTCTGATAGTAAGACACTGCCTAGAGCCATGTTCCCCATCGCGTTATTACAGGCTGAGGTGGTGGTGGTCATTTCGGACACAATTGTTTGAATACACGGATGTGTTTGGAAGATTTGACGAACATTTTTTTGGTAGATGCTATTATCTTTTCCACCATCGGATACTTCTTTCGAATGGTTTCTGCTATGAGATGACATGCGTGTATGAGGCATGTTATGTGAAGAAGAGTCGGAAAGCACATTTTCAACATCCTACCAATTCTCAGCATTGTTGGGGCTCCGTCAGTAACGAAGATTGTGACTTGGGTTCCTGTGATACAAAATTCTCTCAACGAATCTTTTTTTATCTTGACAACGGTTTCTGCATTAGTTTTCTGAATTCTTTTACTGGATAACAACGATAAAGCTGGTGGACCATCACGTTTTAAAGGACGCGCTACAACATGAATGACGCTGTGTTTCTGAGCATCAGTTGTTTCATCCACACATAGGCAGATTTTCTTATTTCTCAACAATCCGAAGGAACCAAGTCCGGACTGTGAGCTGGGTGAGTGATGACTTCCTATCCGAAATGACGAAGCTTATCCGTGATGATTCTGGCGGTGTGAGGCGTTGCGTTTCGAAACTCTAAACACCAAACCAACACTTGCTTGTGTGAGATAATTAGCGAATGATTGTACGAACTTCCAGTGGGACGCATTTTGACAGAGGAAGCTTCATTATTATCGCAATAATTTCCAAAGTACTGACAGGAACAAAATAAACGACGCACTAATATTAAGTGAAAAGATGACACAATAGGACGACTTGATTGCAGGGTTGAAATCACGCGATATCATGCACATGCGCAGGAGTGTACCTTTGTTTCCAGACACGCCTCGTATATCGGTGATATTTCGTTTTATCCGATTTAATTTCACTTACTGAATAGAATGTTTTTCTGCGTGCGTGAATTTGCCTCGTCTACTATCTAGTCACAAGCCAGGAATTTTTCGCCTATCTATTATATCGCTGCAATCTTACAATGAATGAAATGTAGTTATTTTGCGGGATTTTCATTTATATTTAAGATACGTCCACGATCATGACTTTAGTCGTATAAAAGAAATCGTCTATTTACCCTTAAGAACACAAATTCCGGTTTTAAGATCTCATTTAGTTAACTCTTTGTAACATCAACACCACAGAAACAGTTCACTAAAACCCTTACCACAACACTTAATTCGTACTGGACGCACGTTTCGATAGCCAAGCTATCATCATCAGCAGCAAGACTGAACTAACAAGCTAAGTGAAAAACTAACCTTATAAGGAAAATAAATTATGCAATATGTAAATTTAAAATCGTAAAATTTAATGAGCCGCTTCATTGCACAGGACTATAAATAGCCTAAAGGTAAATGAGCCGAATGACGTGAGTTAATAAATCCTAGATTACAATGAAGCGATTCATTGCACATGGTTAAAATTACAACTATAAATGATTAAACATGATGTAACAAAGGATAAAGGCTGGAATTTAGTGGTCCTAAATCTGAATTCATTAAGTGAGTTTTGTTTTTGTAAATTTCCATGCCTTCATAACAATTTAATTGAGAAGTACTCGTTACGTTTTTAATTAACTTTATATTATCAACATTATGGTTATTTTCAAGTATATGTAGGGCAACGCTAGATTTATCAAACCTTCTGAATTTGAGATGAGCCAAATGTTCTTTGTATCTAATTTTGATTGATCTTTTTGTCTGCCCAATATACACTTGATCACAATCTTTACATGAAATTTTGTAAATTCCTGATTTATCCATGTTATCCACTGGGTCTTTGGAACTTCCTAAAAGGTTTTTAAGGTTATTGCTCGAAGAGAAAACAATCTTGCGGTCAATCATCTGTAATAGCAATAATAGATTAATCTTACAGGATTCTAATCACTCATATGAACACAAACTTTCGGCTATTAACTTTTTGGTGCACCGGTTACTCAATTTTCCTTTAACGAAAGTTAGATATCAAAATGAACTAAAAGAAATCATCAATATTTCTAACTTTAACGGATTCTCTGAAGATGTCGTCTATAATACTATTAGGAAACATAAGAATAGATTAAGAATTAGAAATGTAAGCACATTAGAACGCATTGACGGCCGTAATAATAAGAAATATGTTAAATTACCCTTTTATCCATGTTACACCAAGGGTCTTCAAAAAATCTTTTCTAAGATTGACCGCAAGATTGTTTTCTCTTCGAGCAATAACCTTAAAAACCTTTTAGGAAGTTCCAAAGACCCAGTGGATAACATGGATAAATCAGGAATTTACAAAATTTCATGTAAAGATTGTGATCAAGTGTATATTGGGCAGACAAAAAGATCAATCAAAATTAGGTACAAAGAACATTTGGCTCATCTCAAATTCAGAAGGTTTGATAAATCTAGCGTTGCCCTACATATGCTTGAAAATAACCATAATGTTGATAATATAAAGTTAATTAAAAACGTAAGGAGTACTTCTCAATTAAATTGTTATGAAGGCATGGAAATTTACAAAAACAAAACTCACTTAATGAATTCAGATTTAGGACCACTAAATTCCAGCCTTTATCCTTTGTTACATCATGTTTAATCATTTATAGTTGTAATTTTAACCATGTGCAATGAACCGCTTCATTGTAATCTAGGATTTATTAACTCACGTCATTCGGCTCATTTACCTTTAGGCTATTTATAGTCCTGTGCAATGAAGCGGCTCATTAAATTTTACGATTTTAAATTTACATATTGCATAATTTATTTTCCTTATAAGGTTAGTTTTTCACTTAGCTTGTTAGTTCAGTCTTGCTGCTGATGATGATAGCTTGGCTATCGAAACGTGCGTCCAGTACGAATTAAGTGTTGTGGTAAGGGTTTTAGTGAACTGTTTCAGTGTTCCAGTGCCACAGTTTTAGAGTATCCGTTTAGTTTTAATCAACACCACAATCAAAAGTCTTCAAATTTAATTGTTCGTTTATTATACAAAAAATCATCGACACGTGATCAATATTAATAGATTTTTGAACTTGTATGGCTTGCACCGCATACTTGTCTATTCTCAACGTTATCGTTGGAAAGTAATTATGATTTATCACAATTGCAATTAACTTAACATTTTTTTAAAACGCACATATTACGAAAGATCCCTTTATATAATACATTAATATACAAGGGAAATGTATAAAATGATTGAATTATCCACTTCATCGTCAGACAAAAGAATTCACATGCTACACCAATACACACACAATCTTTCGGAGTCACCATCAGAGTCCGACGCGAGCTCAAGGAAAAATATTCTCTTCTTTGCAGTACGGATATAGTAGCCAATATATATTTCGTTAAGTCGTTATAAGGTGAGAATGAAAAGCGGAGAATTTACATCTTTTCGGAGATTTCAGTCAGCTTTAAAAATAGCGTCGCCGCTCCGTACCACACTGCCTAGCTTAAAGAAGAAAAGAGGCGCGTGAATCAAACCGTTAGGTCTGACGAGGACGGTGAGATCTGCTCGCGATTCCAATATTGGAGCCGATGAAAAATATGTGGTCGCCTTTTTTTATGAACGCGCAACGCGCGTTATGTACGCATCTTTTTTACCGTATAGAAAGTGCAGCTATTTTGAATGCTGTACGATGCGTATACAGCGTTAATTTTCCTTTCGTTTTAGATTTTTTTCTTTATACTTGTGTTAAAAGATGGTTTGAAGGTGATGGAGTGAAGCGGAACGGATCTAATTATGAAATTGAGCATTGGGTGCTAGCTCCAAAAATCTTAAATATGTTTGTAAATAAAATAAAAACACAAAGTTATAATTTATATAGAGAATATTACTATCATGGTACCAAAAATAAATGACTAATGTATAGTAAATGTATGTACCTACAATGTCGCTAAAAACAGTATAGTCAAAGATCAAAAAATACCCAAAATACCCAGATATATGCATAAATTTGTATAGACACAACGATAGACACTTTCCACAAGGGCAAAAATGTCCTTGTGTGTGTTAGAATAGTTGAAGGCTTTTAATAAACCTTAGTACTACTCTGGGATTTGCTTCTTTCAGTTCAGTAAGTGCAGGAAATTGCGTACTGAAATGTTGGTGTCGTGTGCGACTAATGGCAACACATTTACATAGGATGTCTTCTGCCGTCTCCAGATCTTCTTGGCATAGACGACAGATTTGATCTTCAGCTTTTCCTAGTTTAAATAAGTGATATTTTAAGGCTACATGACCTGTCAGAAATCCTACCAGTAATCTAAGATCCCTTTTGCTGAACGATAGCGCTATTTTTGCAGTCTTTGGCGAGCCTTATATAAGTGCTTTCGCCTGTTTTTGCCCCGGAATATTTTCCCAGTACGAGGACTTTTGATTGTCCTCCCATGCTTTGATTGCTTGTTTTATGTGGCTCTTTCGGAGACCACAGAAGGAGTTAGGACCAACAAAAAACATGTTCCCTGCTTCTTTGGTCAGTTTATCTATCTTTTCATTTCCTTCAATACATTTGTGGTTTGGGACCCACCGCACAGTAGCGTGGTTATTGCGTCTTTTTGCAATTTTTGGATTTTTGGATTTTAGGATTTTGAGATTTTGAGATTTTAGGATTTTAAGATTTTAAGATTTTAAGATTTTAAGATTTTAAGATTTTCAGATTTTAGGATTTTAGGATTTTAGGATTTTAGGATTTTAGGATTTTAGGATTTTAGGATTTTAGGATTTTAGGATTTTAGGATTTTAGGATTTTAGGATTTTAGGATTTTAGGATTTTAGGATTTTAGGATTTTAGGATTTTAGGATTTTAGGATTTTAGGATTTTAGGATTTTAGGATTTTAGGATTTTAGGATTTTAGGATTTTAGGATTTTAGGATTTTAGGATTTTAGGATTTTAGGATTTTAGGATTTTAGGATTTTAGGATTTTAGGATTTTAGGATTTTAGGATTTTAGGATTTTAGGATTTTAGGATTTTAGGATTTTAGGATTTTAGGATTTTAGGATTTTAGGATTTTAGGATTTTAGGATTTTAGGATTTTAGGATTTTAGGATTTTAGGATTTTAGGATTTTAGGATTTTTGGATATCATATATTATATCATATCATATCATATATCATATAATATAATATAGTATAATAAAATATTATATAGTATAATATAATATAATATAGTATAATATAATATAATATAATATAGTATAATAAAATATAATATAATATATAAAATAGAAATAGAATCGAAATGGACGCAGATCACGGCGATATGCTTACTTTTTCGATTGCTCTAGCCGTTCGCGAGTTATGGGGAAAAATAGAAAATTTCTCCGAATCGCGTTGTTATACACCAAAAGACGCGGCTTTCGACGCAGATCACGGCGGTATACTTACTTTTTCGATTGCCCCAGCCGTTCATACAACAATAGCGAGTGCAAGATATTTACAACTGTATCCTGGACGGCAGCAACCACATCGTACTATTTTTTCTAGATCTTAACAGAATCTTGGACGAGAATGGAGCGTTTACTAAGCCGCGTTAACAAGAAATTGAATGAAAATCAGCGGGATATTTTACAAACGGTAAATTAAATGTGTTTTTGCAAAGTGTATGTAAATTTTGTTTTATAAATAAATAATCCACCAACAGTGGCGTCAGAATTAAATTTACCCTAGACTTGAGTATGGAGAATTTTACATCGGTCACAGTTGATAAACTGGCACACTAAGGGTGGCCTTAAATTGTATACACATTCGTGTATCAGAGCAAATTCGTATGTGTAGGCGCCTTAATGGCCTTTACAACTACCAGTTGCGCCTCGTATCCTTTTCTCGAGGTTCTTTATGGTGCACAGGTTTAAAGCAGAAATCTCTGCTTGAAATATGTTGGTGTGGGGTCCTGTAGGCATTTCCGTGTACCATTCCAGGGTACCTCTTTTGCATTGAGTCTCACCGGATGTCTACTCAGTACGTTTTTCAATGATCACCTTGTAAGATCAAAATTGTATTGTATAGGGATCATGCCCTTTGCAATATACATCAGATCGTTTATGTTGGGATCTTCAAGGATTTTGAGGTGCTCCCTAAGATCCCCAAGTTGTAAGCCCTTCGTTCTACTAAGAGTGAGGACACTCGATATAGCCTACTTCTGAATGTGGATGAGAAGCGGTGTTATTCCCAGCAGCACCTCTAGAGCTGCTGTGGAACAAGTACACGTCACCCCTGTGATGTTGAAACATACAAGACTCTGAATATGTTGAAGCTGCTGTTGCACAGTCTTCTGAGTTGTTTTTGGCCACCAAACCAGAGAGGCGTTGGTGATCATCGGTCTCATTATTGCCGTATAGGACCAACAGATCATTTGCGGATTAAGACCCCAGCTCTTACCAAGCAACCTTCGGCATGCTGGTGACGCCGTAATAGCTTTTTTTCTGTAAATTAGCGATGTGGGAGTTCCATGTTAGTTTTTTGTCAAACGTAACTCCCAGATGTTTAACTTCATCGCTGAAGCTAATGGTTTTCCCTTCGATGAAAGGTGATCTAAGACAGGCTTTTCGTCTCGTTGTAAAAGGAACGATTATAATCTTTTGCGGGTTTATGCGCAGGCTATGATTTTGACACCATTTAGAAGTGTCATCGAGAGCTCTTTGCATAACTTGCGGTATAATATTCTCATATTTTCCACGGATCATGATTACTAGGTCGTCGGCGTATCCTTGCCCCTCATATCCGTTAGAACTTCTGTAAGAGATCATCTACAATAAGACACCAGAGTAGAGGTGACAGGACCCCTCCTTGGGGGCAGCCTCTGTTAGCTCTAATTGTTGTCGTTTCGGATCCCAGCGTAGCGCTTATTCGTTGACTTTGGAGCATGGCTTTAATCCATTTTGTAGACGACGGGTGAAAACCTTTGGCAGAAGTTGCTCTCTCAATGCTTTCGAAGGAGGAGTTGTCAAAAGCACCCTCTACGTTCGAGAATGCACACAGAGCTATTTGTTATTTGTTTATATTTTTATTTCTAGCAATACATTTTTATTTTCTTTTGCATGATTACCGTTTTTACCCACGTTTGCGATAATTCACTAATTGTCCTATCTTCAATGGCTGGTAGTGCATGAATATTATAAGTACCTTCAACATCGGCGGTGAAATATTTCGCTTGGGAATATAGAATATCCCATTTTACGCTTGCAATATTCGGAAATATTGTGCCTTTATTACGTCTTCCTCTTCAATATGACTTTCTAACCTTCTTTGGCCTAGGAGAGCAACACAATACATCACCAAGTAGCTAAAAGCTGAATCAAGGCAACAGAAGACGTGGAATATTAACTCGCATCTAAGTCTTAACATGAACCATTCTTAACACCCACAGGATCTCTTAGCTTACCCCTCACTAAAGATCTAATAACCCTAAATCTAGTTAGTGACCAATACTATAGTGAACAATACCGTACCCTCATCGTAAAGATAATTTCAATTCAATTTTCAAGCTCATACGGTTCTGACAACGTCTAAAATTAACCAGGAAAGTGGCAATGTCTTCGAGACAATTAAAAAGTAATTAATTTTTGCCCGACGTTCACGTAATGAGCGCATAATATGCTCGGAAACGCCAGCTCGCCGTCTTTTCAAACGGCCAGGAACACGGGAGAAAAGGACTTGAGACTTGTTCGCCTTCCCCGGAAAAAAAAAAACGAACGGAATCTTTGAAGAAGCTAAGTTGGACGTCAATCGTCGCGATGAGTTTTTGTGTCGCGTACGTCTATAAAAATAAATATTATTTGGAAGTCGTTAGCGCAGATGAATGTTTCCTACGAGGCGACGCGTTTTTCTACGGTTATGTGCGTTTTATTTGCTTTGGATCCTCATCTAAGACATTATTCCTACCAAGATATTGTCGTTTTGTGGATGACGAGATTTGAAATAGAAAAAAAGTGACGTATTTATACGATAAATCATTGAAATGACATCGAAAATAATCTTTAAGCTTTATTATCAAGAATTCGGTTGTTCAGGTATTTTTTTGAAATAAAATAAATCGGGAATTTCTTTAATTAATTTATGTTTAAAGTATTCTAGTATTTTTAAGTAAAATCAATGTAGCATTGTTTTGGAAATCGGGATAATATTCCTGGTTGGATGCAAGAAAAATGTCATATATGCAATAAATTATGTAATAAAAATTTTATGCATTTCTAAAGAATATTTCATTATTTAAAAGCTATTTCATTCAGTATTTGGTTAAAATTCCTTAATTAAGCTTGAAATTTAGCATCCAAATGAACTCCTATATATTCCCATTACCTTTCTTCTTCCTGAAAACGTTGTATGTAATCGCCAAGCATTTTTTTTTCTTTCGAAAAGAAGACCTTAACATATTAATGTAGGTATGTATCTTATTTTGAGTCGCTTGCTGAAATATTATCCTCACCAGAGACGTGTGCCCGGTCATCTTGCTGACTTAGGGGTGGTCCGACTGAACACATTTTGCGGATAATTGATGACTTAACCTTCTTCCTTCTTCGGTTGATGCTTCTTACGTACAGTTAGGTACAAAAACGGATTTAATTTTAAAAGAATAAAATTAAAGAAACTCATGAAACAGGTTTGATATCGTAGGTGGTGATTTTCTGTCCAAATAGGTTGTAAATTCGTAGATAAGGATGTTAGAAATAAATTTGAAATTCAATTTTGGAAAGAAGCAATAATTTTCTTTGAAAGCATTTCAATCTTTTACAATGTTGAGAGGGCATCAACCCCCCTTTGAAAATAAATCGTTTAATCAGAGCTTGTTACATGAAAAAAGTTTATTGGCTACAGCAGTAGTGAAAAAAGATCATCAGCATATAATACATGATCCAACGATTTGCTGAAGGCAAATTATATATGAATACTAGAAATATTAGGGGTCCTATGATTGAACCCTAGGGTACACCTAAATCAATTGTACTATACTTTAGTAAATACAGAAGACAAAGATAAAAGTCTAGTGGTTTAATTATATTTAAAATATGAAATAAATAATGCATATTTGAATATTGTGAAAACAGTTGACAAATATTGTCTAAGCTAAAGATGTTTTGGAGTTTTGAATTTTGGAAACTATAAAGAATACATCGAGGATTCCCGGGAATTCACCAATCCACAAAACATGATAAATGATGTCTTTATGTCGGTTTATTTGCCATGTATTTCTACTGTTCCTGATGCTGCATGTTTATATCAATATTGCCTTTATTTCTGTAAGTTGTCTGTGTAGTGGAGTAGTGTTGTACAAATATTCTTCTTATTATTATTACTATTATTATCACTACAAATTTGAGAAACAATGCAAAGTAAATAGGGAAGATAAACAGGAATGGCCCTAAAACGAAACCATGAGGAACACCATGCAGTACAAGTACATAATACACTATTTCTTGTAATACCGCAGTCATAAAGTATATTTAATAAGTTCGCATGCTTTACGCTGTCGAAAACTTTACTTAAATTCCAAAAAATATATACAGCCTGTCCACCTAGTGTGTGGATGGAAGATAATTCGTTTTCTAAACAATTTAGAGAAAAAGCTTTCAAATAAAAAGTATCCGGAGACAAGCGCTGCATAACATGAAATTATATTCAAGTATACAGAGTGTTCAGTTTCCACAACGAATATGAAAAAATTTCTAGAGAAGTTTCTCTGTGAGATTCTCGAAAAATGTTCCGTTAAAAATAAAATTAAATAACATGGCAACGATTTCGATGGCCATCTTGCAGACGCTAAATGTTATAAAAAAATTTTCGACATGTTGCTGAAACCCCAAAGAACTATTCGATCGAATAACATTTGAATCACCACTCTAACGCGTAAAGTGTTATCGACCGCTAACTTTCTCAGGAACAAAAGTACAGAGGCAAAAAAAGTCCCAAAAGGAGTGTTATAATTTTTATTAGAAAAATGAAGAAGTTTCTACTTAAACTAGGATCAAATTTGACATTAATATAGTATCCGCAGCTTTACATATTTTTTCCTTTTAGTTGTATTGGGTGTTACAATTTATAGCAGTCGTTAGCCCCACGTTGAACGCCAATATTATGTTATAAACGACGAGAAAAAATGATTCATTGAAATTAATTAATTAATTGTACGGTCTGTGGATCCGGGAGTGTCCCCTAGACATGCCTGAAGCGATGACGCAGAAAATACACTACTGACACCGCTTAATATTGACTTCAGTAAATGGATCATATTTTAAACCACCCTTGCTAAACGGCGGTCAAAAGAGTGAGGCGTAATTTGAACCACCGTCACTTAAAGAGTTAAAGAAACAGCGGGATTTGGCAAAAATCTTAAATATTGAAAGAAGTTGTTGTGAACTGAAGTGGGACATTCAAAAACGTAATAATATACAGGCTGTTCCTTTGATAAAATCAAACTCGGATCGTGTGCAGCAGAAACTGAACATCCTGTACACTTGAATATAATTTTATGTTGTGCAGAATTTATTTCGGGATAATTTTCATTTCAAACCTTTTTCTCTAAATTGTTCAAGGAAGGAATCATCTTCCAGCCACACTTTGAGTGTCCTTCACCATGAATTGTATCAAAAATAAGCCCTCTGGTAATTCAAGCATTATTGTAGGACTAACATTAATAAAGAAAAATTCACTAAAATATAAAACACAACTGGATTTTCTTCCAAAAATCAGTCCCTATTCAAGAAAATATATTATTACATATTACATTAACCGGTATCTTTTGAAGATGTTAATGAAACGTTGTGCGCTAAAGCTTATATCATTGTATGGGTAAGTATGGCATCTGTATTCCGGTTTATGTCGCTACTTTCTAGGACGGCACGACTATATACTCTTGGCACTAGGTGGCGCCAGGAAATATTTTAGTGCTGTTTTTGAAGATTATCTTGGTTATTGTTTCTAGACACTCTTTTCGTGTGTACTTCTACATTAATTTAACTTTTGTTTGAACATTATTCTGTAGATAAACTCTACTTTGGCCTTTTTAAAATCACAAACAATGTGAATAATTTACTGCATTATGTACAGTTATGTCGTACTGTTTTAAACAAAGTAAGCATAATTGTCCTGAATTGAGGCGGACAGTCTTAATACAAGTAAACGTTTCTTTAACTTTTTTTCCCATAAATTTTTGAAGAAACTGTTATAATTCACCGAAATATCTCTTGATCAACTCATCAACAACATTTCTTAACTTCGTACGTAATCATCGCTTACTATCCCATATTTCTAGAACATCTAGAAGCCTGCGAGCGCTAAAGATCCTCCAAATATTACTCGATAAGACAAATATATAAACTAGAAAAATCTCTTGTATTTATTATTCCTGAGGCCGACCAAATTACCTTTACGCAAATGTAAAGCAATATAATGTTTGTTAATATAACAAAAAAATAAACAGTTTTTTTCGGTTACCAGCGCGCATCGTCGATAAACGCTCGCTGTTCGACCGGGTTCCGAATCTTCGAAAGTTATTTCCCTGTAAGCACTCAAAAATCAACACATGGCCCACGTTTCATACCCGACAGTAAATCATAACGATTGCGTTTGAGAGCGCTGTAGTAATCTAGAGTGTAGATGTGCAAAAAAAAAAGCAAGAAGATAAGATAATCGTTGATAACGAAGAGGGAGAATGTTGATGGGTGGTCTTCCTAATGATTTTATTTATTTTGTTATCACATAGAAATATATACTGGTCGAGCTATCTCAGAATATTACTTAAATCTGTCATCTGGCAAATTGACAAAGTAAATATTAACAATTCACTTTCGTAAATCGCTATAACAAGAAAATGGTTGAATTTAGATTACTAATATTGTAGTTTTTTGTTTTGCCAAAAGTGCAAAACTAAAAAGTAATAAATGTACAGTGTGTTCAGCGAGGAATGGGACAGCACGATATCTCGGGAATGAATATATATATATATATGGTGGCTAAACACCCCATGAAGATGTAACGTCGCTTTTCGAGTCTCTAGATCTGTTTATCAATTCATTACTTATGGTCCTCCACAGCTGTCTGTACCCTGTCTTTTATCACCAGTTGTTAATTCCAGCTCTATTAAGATCTTCTTTCACTTCTTGTAACCATTTCGATCTTGGTCTTTCTTGTCTTCTCCTTCCTCCTGGCTCCCACTCTAATATCGAATATACTTTTTGCCTGGTCCTGATCTACATGTGTGCCCCAGCCATTTTACTCTTTGATGTTTTATTTTCCTTATCGCGTTTTCGCCTATTTCCTGTAGTATTTCATGGTTCATCTCCTGGATCCCTTCTATTGATAATTTCTTTAATTTCTTCTTTCTTTGGTTCTTGTGTTAATTCATCTATCTCTCCCACTTCTTCTACGGTTTCATCCTGCTCATAATCGGTTAATAACCTTTTAAAATATTCTGTCTAGACCTTTTTATACTCCTCCTCACCTTGTGCTATTCTTCCCTCGCCAACTTTTATGCCACTTACTTTATCTTTATAAGTTTAATTTTGCTCCTTGATCTTTTCATAGTATAATTTTGTATTTCTATTTTTGTATTATTTCTCAATGTCCTTCATGTTGTTATCCATAAACATTCTTTTGCTTCTTCTATTTGCTCTTTTGCTTCCCTTCCTCAGTTTTTCATATTCCAGTCTATGTTCATCTCTTTGTTCTCTGATCTACTTCTGCCTTGATTGACCACCCTTTTCCTTTTTGTTTCATTTCCCTTCCTATTCATTCGGAAATGAATGCAGATTTTAAAATTCTGAAAATTTTGTTACGAATGTCTGTGTGTGGCACGTATTTCATGGTATCTTTTTTAAGCTAGATTGCTAGATGGCTGGATGGAAAATGTGTAACAAGAATGTGATGGCGGAACTTTTGAGCACTTAATTCAATTTGCATTGAATTCGTACGATGCTGTCGCATAAACATTCTGTTTATATTAACCTTTACAGGAATCTGTCAGCTCTAACCTCGAACCTTTCCTTCTTTGAAATTATATTTTAACACTTTCAATGGAGACCGTAGTCAAAAACACTAGTTAACCGTCCCTATCTTGCTTTGTTTTAATCGCGAAAGATAGCGATTGTTTACTTCCACAGCTAATATTGATGATTTAAATCCAAATATAAATTTTCTGATGCCTTTCGATGAAAGGAAATTATTTGTAAAAATAGCATGCGGTAACGCTATCAGCTGACAGAAATTAGGCTAATCTATGACCTAAATTCTGACTGACAAAGTTTAAACGTGAAATTTTACCAACGATTTATTTAATAACGTTCGGACAAAGATTTAATTTATGAAATGATATTTGAAATACTTCTGAATATACTCTGTTGTCTGTTTTAGATCAATTTTACATTAATTTTAATATTCGTTATCTGGACTTATATTTTTAATATAATATCCTCACTCCAAGGCCAGTTGGCGTGGGAGGAAATGGTGACTTGAAAAATTACATTTTTACCCGCAAGAGGAACTTTTCATTACCAACGGGTGGCTAACCTGAATACCCTATACGTTCTGAGATTGACAGTTGATTTTGTCGTTGTAAATATTGACATTACATGTATACTATATATAATTTAATTTAATTTCGCTCTTACTTTGGGGGAATTTTACTATCATAGATGTCTTTTGAGGTTTGAGCACTTAATGTTATATGTTATTATCGAATTCAGTAACAGACTAAGTCACTGTCTGGCGCATTTTGATGAGCATTGATGCGCATTTTGAACATGTGCTTTAGAATTTTTCAATTTCTTTTCAAATAAAAACACACGAATTGAAATTTTGACATTTTATATTCTATTGTTTCGTTTGTTTTTCAATAAACATTATTTTTACAGTTGTAGGTAGAAAAAATAACTTCATCGGATAACTAACAAAATTATACCATTCGACAAAACTGACAGATAAAATTTTTCTCATGCATAATCCAAAAAAAATTAAAAGAACCCGCCCAACAATTTTATATAAAAGAAAATCTTTTATATAACGTACTATAGCGGCTGTAAAAACATTATTTCATACAATTAAAACACGCTGTATATAACAACTTTGATTTAGGAGCCATTAGCGCGAAAACATTGGCCTTCTGTTCTTGAAATCGACTTGTTGCTTAGGGTAAATGAAAATATCAAAAACCCAAATATATAACGAAGATTTTCTAAGTATTTCCGACTTTAAAGATTATTGAAGTTTGATATTTCCTCCATGTTATCCAGTAGATCTCAATATTTTCCTATTTGATAGTGATCGAAGCCCCTTTTTCCATTTTAAAACCTACTCGTATCTGGAACATTCTCTCCATAAACCAAGCTCTATTAACGTTTGCCATCTCCCAATCGCAGTTAAAAATGCTCCCATTCGGCCATCGTTCCAGAAAAAGAAAAAAGCTTTTTACGGTCGTATCGTAAACCTTTAGGCACTGTGAGGAAGAGTATCTATTCAAAAAGCAATAACGGACAGACACTTAACACTCTATAATAGCAAATCAAATCAATGTTCGGCCATAAAGTCTTAAAAATAGACGGTGGAACAGCGTACGCGTCACCACGGACCGTTACCGCTGAACACAACTATAAGTCCTCTATACACGATGTATCCTTCAGATGTTTTATAGACTAAAACAAATGATCGTTATTAAAATGGTTTTATGATTGGCATCAAAGTTATTCTGATGCCTGTTGTCGGTACGTAATGACGGGCATAGGTCGTAAGAACCAACGTATATTACATCGAAGACAAAAAAGAATATAAAAGAAAAGTAGCTTTTCAGAAGAAGATCTCTTTCTGTTGCCTTGTTTTATTGAGTCAAGCAACGTTAATTTTTGCACGCGTAGTGGAGACGTGTGTCGTCCTTTGTGCGTCTTGAATATGGATACACAGAGAAAAAAAGTTCTCGAATCAAACAAATGTGTATCTTTGAAATTATTTATTTAATTCAACAAAGGTTTATTTGGGTGAAATTGAATTTGTTTGAATGTACAAACGCTTTTATTTGATATAATTTTATTGAGTCAGACAAATATATGTTAGAGTTGTGTCATTCGCGCGTCGTCGGCGATGTCCGTTGCGTGAACGCAATGCAGTCGCAATCGTAGTCCTACACTACCGTTCATGGAAGTTCGGGCAAGCAAAAAAATGTACGGAAGTCAAAGAAAATAAGAGAAATATTAAATGGCCATGTATTTAATACTTACTTACATGATTTTACATATTTTCAAACACAAATTTATTAAAAAGAAAAAGTTAATGTAATACAAATAATTTAAATCCGATTTTCATCGAAAAATCCACCTTTTGCCTTTAGGACTGCTGCCACTATTCTCGGCATCCGATTCACTAATTTTGCTAATGTTTCATTGGGCAAGCTTGTCCATACCTCCTGGAGAATGGTCCACAAATGTGCCTTCGATTTTGGACGCTTTTTCCTAACACATCGGTCTAATTCTTCCCATAACAACTCCATCGGGTTCAGATCGGGGGACTGTGGTGGCCATTCCATAATTTTTAGGGTTCATTCATTTTCTTCTTGCTGCAGGTAATCTGCGCACAATTTAGATTTATGTTTGGGGTCATTGTCCTGCATAAATTCAAATCCACGACCAATTAATCGGACTAGTGACGGTATGGCATTTTCCTCCAGGATTTTCCGATATTCTTCTTTTTTCATTATGCCCTCAATTTTGAGCAAGTCCCCTGCTCCGATTAAGGAAAAACAACCCCAAACCATTACAGATCCGCCTCCATGCTTCACCGTAGGAACTATACACTCCCGTAACATTCTTTCCCCTCTTGATCTGCGTACGAAAACTCTCCGTCTGTTTCCAAAAACCTTAAACTTGGATTCGTCAGTCCACAAAACGTTTTTAAAATCGTCCACTGTCCAATCTCTATGAGCTTGTGCCCATTTCAGTCGTTTTAGCCTATTTCCTCTTCGGAGTAACGGTTTTCGACAAGCCACTCGCCCATGCAACCCAGCCTCTTTCAGCCGACGTTTCACAGTACTCACAGAAACTTTGGAATCTCGCTCATTATTGAATTCTGCAGCAATTTCTGATGCCGTTAGTCTTCTATTGCGCTTACTAATTATTTTTATTCGTAAATCATCCGCAGGAGTCGTTTTCCTTGACGGTCCTGACCGATTACAATCTTGCACGTCACCGGTTGTCTTAAATCGAACTATAGTATCATGCACTGTAGATTTTTTTATTTTTAATTTATCCGCAATCCGTCTTTCTGCGTACCCTTCCTGATGCAAGGTAATAATAGCAGATCGTTTTGAAACAGCTAGAGGCTTTCCACGGGGATTTTAAGCAGTCAAACCAAAATTATTTTATTTTTCACTTGCACAACCACAGATACTTTCGCAATAACAATCTCTTCAGAACTACTGCGTTTACAAATGTTATAATACTTTATAAAGGGTATACGAATATTTCCAGGTAACACTAGTGAATCAGCTAACCTTCCTAGGGATTATTATAAAGCTTTATTGTCACTGTAATTATTGGGGATTTCCAACATAATTATATACGGTCTTATAATAGACAAATACTACCTGGAAATTGGTAAAAGGCTTCCGGAAAAGGTTAGTTTTAATAATTCCTCACAGAAATGTATATTATATAATTTTAATTTTTTTTCCTAAACAGTTAATATAATTTGTCAGCTTGCCCGAACTTCCATGAACGGTACTGTAGTTTAAATTATGTGATTCGTAAGCGGTGAGATGTAAATGAAGAAAATAATAAGTAAATAGTATAATGGATATATATTTTTGTCATTGGATAACTATTTCTGTATAAAATAGCTGCCACAGATTGGTGAATATCAGAATTCCTGTTTATATTAGGAATTAGCGAAAATTACAAAAATCTCGCCGATATCGTTTTTAAAACCAGTGACACCAATGTTAGCAGTTTAAATAAATTGCGATTCAATTCACCACACATTTAACAATGCTTTGATCTTTCCGTTTTCATATTTTATAACCAATTGTTAGTATATTTTTTATATAACAAGTATTTCAGCAAAGGCAAGTGATAATTCTGTTGAGGTATCTACTGTTCTATCTCCTACCCTTTTTGTCATAATACCTAGCACCCTTCTAGCACCTAACCATACAGTTATCCCTGTCATTCGTTCGCGATTCTCAGGATTCCTACGAGATTACCGAGGTAGTAAGTTTTGTAACATTCTTTGCAAACAAAAGTAGTACAAGAAAATGACATCTTTCGCTTGGGAATAATGTTGGCGATAGTAAGATACTGCCTCGATCCATGTTCCCTATCGCGTCAATACAGGTTGAGATGGTAGCGGAATTTGCGGATACAATTGCTTGAATACGCGGATATGTTTGGGAGATTTCACAAACACTTTTTTGGTAGATGACATTAAATCATTCACCCTAGGATACTTGTTTAGAATTGTTTCTGCTAAGAGATGACATGCGTGTATGAGGCATGTTATGTGAAGAAGAATCGGAAAGCATAGTTTTAACATCCTACCAGCTTTCAGCATTGTTGCGGCTCCGTCAGAAACTAACATGGTGATTTAGGCTTCTACAATATAAAATTCTCTTAACATATTTTTTATTATGTTTATAACGGTTTCGGCATCAGTTCCTTCAAACCTTTTACTGGCTAACAACAAGGAAGCTGCTGGACCATTACGTTTTAAAAGACGCGCCACAATATGAATCATGCCGTGTTTCTGAACATCAGTAGTTTCGTCCACAGTGAGCCAAATTTTTTGATTTCTCAATTCGTCTTTTGTGCACTCTTTTACTGTACTTTGCATATATGGTAAATTGTACCGCAATTGTCTTTTTGTTGGTAGCTTCCATGATGGAACACATTTATCCAAAAAAAGACGAAAGTTTTCATTATCTACTAGGTGTTGTTGGATGTTACACGTGCTCAACATGAAAATAAAGTAATACAAACATTTCCAGTGCGGAATATTGTTTCTTAAGTTGAATACATGACGTTTACTTTTAATATGACTTCTACATTCAAATGTCGTGCGACCTAGCAACCCCATACCGCAAAATTTGCAACGAATGTGCGAACCTGTAAATTCCAAACGAGGGAAGCGCCAAATATATTTCCTCACATGCGATGCAAGAGGTACACCAGGCTTACGCCCCATGTTTTCGAAAACACACAATGAGAATCCGATAAATAACCGAACGACCGAACTCCTCATTGTCTACCGCATTACTGAACTCTGCATCCACATCCGTACATACACCCCCCCCCCCCCCCCCCCCGTACAGGCATCTCTGCGGATGCAACCGTTTGTTACGCTTTACTAATAATATTTACGAGTAAACAGAAGTCTGATCTCAATTTTTTGTAACAAATATTCGGTTTAAAAGAATATATATCCAATATTAGGCGACTTTCCTCTACTATTTTACCCATTTCACAACAAGCCACGTCTAAACGGTAAACACTAAACACAAATGTCAATCAGCTGACAAAAAAAAACAAGGCTGTCCATGACAGACTTGATTTTTACGTTGTGAGTGTGTAAGGAAAAGCACCAATCATGAGTCAAATTTTTAACTCGGGATTTTAGAAACGCTTCTCTTAATTAAAGCACAGATTAAGTATAGCAAAGAATAATATTGCACTTACCAAAATAGAGACGTAACCGTTGGGGAATCTCCTTTTCTTCGTCCATTCTCAAATAGCTTTACGAATTGTTTCTAGAACATCGCCTACACCAGACGTTATAAAACACATTTAAACTTTCGAAAGTTTTAATGAGTCTGTGCAAAACTTTATTACTGTTTTGTCATGATTACTTATTGCTGTCTACCGCCCAGAAAGATTATGTGTTAAGTTAAAGTCGATAGTAAATTTATATAATTACCCAACATCCACAAAGTCTAACAATAGCATTTATAAGATGTTGAAAGTTTAGTTTTACTATTTACTAACATTTTCTCGATAAATTAAGCGTTTGTTCAAGCGAAAAAAAATCGTCACGCATTTATTAAAAACTTTGCGGGCACCTGTGAACATGTTTTATTAGGTTTGACAAATTTTAAGCAAATTAATCCACTTTGAACGATTTTAATAGCACATTTCCCGTATATAAAAGCGTTAAAAATGAATTTCTTAACAAAAACAAACGCATGTATGAAAAAAATTGACAAACTATTAGGTTTTGCAAGTGAAAAAAATCTGGTGGCGCCATCTTTGTGTGAGCGCCGTAAATATATTTATATCATTTATAGATCGCTTGAATATTATTTAATTAAAAACAAACTACTAAAAATATTAAATAAAGTAATATTAAGCTTCAGATAAACAATAAATCAATTATTATAACATTTATTACATATATAAACAATACAAATGAATAAATTTCTTATTTTAAGAAATGTTATCGATTCTTTCCCTCCTTACTACTTTAAACTTCTGCGATCCTAATCAATGGTTTTCAACGTTTTGTCCTCAAAAATTATGTACATACGTTCGCATTTCGCGGAGCTCAAGCACTTTTGGCTGCACATAAGCAATTTTGAACAAGATATATGATGTATCGAAACTATCGACCCTATCAAACACCTTTAGAAAACCTCACGAGATGTGTTTCTCTCTATTCCTCTGTAGACGCTCGTTCTGTCTTATTCGGAAATTAACTGCTTTCAAATTCATGCTGTCCTGTTCAAAGACAGAAACTTCCATCGTTAAAACCGGTGACGTAAAGATATATCAAACAAATCCTCTTCTCTAAATTGAATTCAAAAAAGGCGCTTCTAATGCGGACGTCAACAATAAATTACAGGAATCTGTAATGTTTTGATTGGATCAAATATGTCAAGTGATTTATTAATCTAACCTCATATTTTTATTATTGTTGCTTAAATTTGTTGATAAAATCATGGACAATGTCGACAAAAGCCCTGGAAGGCAAGCTATTGCTGTAATGAAAGATATAGACAAAGATTTGGTCTTCAAGAAGCCTATTGGAGTACCTAAAAAGCGAAGAAATCAAGCTATTCTAGATGAAGATTCCTATGTGGAAGTACGTTGTATTTACGTTTTTACAAAAGTGCAATACATTACTTTGATATTTTCATGTATTTAAGGAGCTTGGTAAGATAATACAAAGAGATTTTTTTCCTGACTTGGAGAAATTACGGGCACAGAATGAATATTTGGAAGCTGTCGAGAAGAACGATGTTATGAAGTTGAGGGAATTGTATGCTAAATATAGCGGACCGCGGAGACCGGTACACAGAAGTAAGTATTCTATATCCTCATATATCCTAATTTTATAATAAATTTATTTCTGCTTGTATAATCTTAGTTCCAAGTCCAGCGACGTTTGAAACCCCAGCGAATATTCACAATTCACAAATGCCACCACCTTCCCAATTGCCAACGGATGAAAAATCTGAAGAAACAACATCCAAAAAGTCCGAGAAACAATTAAGTTTAGATCAATTCTTAAATTCGCATACATCGCAGGATAATCAAAGTTTCGAAGAGTTAATGATCGAATCAGAAATTAAACACAGGCAGAAATACTCTTATTTATATAATGAAGAAGAAAGAAGCGAACAAGAGTTACAGAAACATCTCGCTTTACCCTCTATTGAAGAACAGGCTGCGCTTCCTGAAAGGAAGTTCACCGTAGATAGCTGGAGTTATAAAAATCGCAATTATATAATGTACGTACCTGACGGGGTTGAGCTGACTAAGGAGGAAGAGTTAGAATTACACAAGAAACGGAAAGAAATCGTTTATTGTAATACGAGATTAACTCAAAATCCGTTCAACGACAGTCAAAGCAAAGAAACGATATCGGAATTAGCAAAATCGCAAGCTAAGGTTTTGGATGGTAAAATAGGTGTCGATGGAAAAGAACTAATTCAATCGGATACACCGAAGATCAACGGATTCAGTTTCGTTCGAACGCCTTCTCCTAATCCTGGAGGAACGGAAAGCCCGTTTATGACTTGGGGTGAAATCGAAGGTACACCATTTCGACTTGACGGAGGTGACACTCCTCTTCCAAGGTATTTTCTATAAATCGAATAAAATAGAGACGTCAGCAAAACTAATTTTGCTTTATTTAGATCTCAAGGACCTTCGTTCAAAATGGCAGAACCTCCCAGAAGGGAACAAATTGCTTTGGCTTTAGCAGAAAAAGTTGGCGTGAGACATCGCGATGAGAAAAAGAAGGCCATGGATGCTGCAAGGAGGCATTTTGCATCGTAAGCTCAATTGTCTTTTTAATTTTGACATTTGACAGCTGTTACATTGGCCACTAATATTACTTGCAGACCATCACCAAGACCAAATTCTTCAACCATTGACCGGTTAGCGACGATGTCTCCAGCTGCAAGGAAATTGGCTACATCGAAACTAAAACTATCTTATTCCCCTACAAATTTAGCATCGAGATCTACGTATTCACCCAGTCCGTTGCAGAGGAGCAAAACACCAGGAACTCCTCAACCTGCAATAATTCCTTTAAATTTAGGTATTCGAAAGCCTGCTGATAATTTAACTGATGATCTGTTGAAGATAGATCTCCCTAAGAGACAAAAGGCTTCAGATTTCTTTTAATTCTATTTTGTGAAAGATGTATATTTATTTATTATTATTATTTCTCAGTTAAAGTTCGAAAAATAGTGTAAATATAGTACGTTGTAAATAGTTGCCGTATATTAAGCATTTAAAAATAATTTGTAGGTGTATCAAAAATAGAATTACATTAATATATTGTTGGGAAATATTTTATAGAGAATTCCTTTATTGTATTTATAAAAATCGAATCTTGTAAATAAATAAAAATTGTTTTTCTTTTTGTAATAACAGTATTTTATTTATTTGATGAAAAATTGTTTAAAAAACTCAGGCCTATAAAGGCATCTTGCGCAGTTCATTGAAGATACCAAAATTGGATTTCTGTTTTACCTACAGGACGGTGGGAACAATTGGGACCAAATGAAAAAGCTATTGTAGGCCCTCTCGTGGAAACACCACCAACTAACCTACGTCTATCTCTTTTACAATTGGTTTGTAACTAGGGTAACTGAGTTTGTTATAATTGAAATAATTATTCCCTGTCTTCCATTTCAGTTTTGTACGATTATCTATAGTTTTGAATGAACTACAATAATAAACTTGTTCATTTTCTAATCATTTGATTCTGTTGCTTGAAATTTTTGTTTAAAAATTAGTCTTTTCAAAGCTGCTTGAACAGATAAATTCAATTCAACTACTGTCACAGATTGTTATAATGGTATTTGTAAAACATTTTATTTAAAAATAAGTTCATTTGTACCATTTACACTTCAATTTAACATACCAGTAAGTTTCTTAGCTTTCTACAGAAATTCTGAATGGAATATTTTTGCTGTAATGTGTTACCCTTGAAGCAACTATCTGCAAGGTTGTTTTATCTGTGGTTTTGATTATAATGGCTTTCTTTACATTATAAAAGCTTTTCAGAAAATAAATTAGTTTTCTATTAGATAAATAAAAGAAATTATTTCTTTTTTATTTTATAAACAGAGTTCTTATATAGCGCCACCTATACTACTCAGAGTTGATTATATTCCTTCTCAATTACAGAAATCTGTATTGGAAATATTTGATAATAAGGTTGCATACTCAACAGCCTAAATAAAATAAATTAATTCTAGTGCCTTTTGAATTATTCCGAAAAAATGCATCTTTTTTTTGAAAAACATTTAAAAAGTAATATAAAAGATTTGCCATATTGTATCTTTTAATTTTTGAGAGATATTTAGCTGTGAACAGAACTTTTATAGCCTGGAATTTCCCACATTACTAAATAGGATTAAATGATTTGCATTAGTTTTTAGTACGTGTGAGTCTTCTAGACTTTCTTTATATCATGAAATTCTTTTAATTTCTCTTCTAGGTACTGAAACCATTAACAAAGTTAATTATTTCGCAACTAATATATTTGTAACTGTAAATGATTTAGTGGAAAATAAATCTTACCTCGTGCATATAAAAAATGTTGATATAATAGAGCATTTATACAATTACTGGACTTCTTCTTGGTTTTTGGGGTGTTCAATTTAACATCACGCAATTTTCATCTAAAATTCGCTTTTAAAATTACGTTCATACTTACCTATGAACACACTTGAACATTATACATTACTGAATTGTAAAAAAAAAAACTACGCAACGTGTGAATTATAAACCTTTAAGTTATTGATCAGATATTTAAATTAAAGAAGTCGATGAACCCTGTTTGAAAACACGTATCATGCCAAAACATCAACAAGAAAATAATGCTACTTAACCTTCTCATTGCCACATATTTTCAAAACAATCGCTACTATAAACAAACGAGACAATCCATTATAAAAACCAGCGGTATAGGCCTAAAAATGTACTTTTATGGATTAAACATTAGGAAATGATGATATCGAAGGTATTACTATTGGTTGTGGTCGTTTGTGCTTTTGTACAGGTAAGCTTCTTTTATTTTTGGTAAAATTTAGTTTGTATGATTGTAAAAATGGTTTTAGGCACAAAACCCATGCGCCAATTGTGGCCTAGGTTCTGGCAAAGATGTTTGCTCACATCATTTCTCTCAGATGATTGTTAGGCCACAGAAATTGGCCAAAATCGATCCGAATGAGCTGTGCAAACCTAAGGTGGTATGCCATCAAGTTGGAGGTATCACCCCCTTGAAGCCAATCGGAGATTTATGCTGTTGCAACCGTGCTATTGTAACCCCAGCTCATGTACCAAAGCCGCATTGCCCAGTATGTCATGTAAGCCATCTAAAGGATTAATTGGAAAAGAATTCTTTAGATTCTCACTGGTCTCCTTAAATTCTAGGGCTGCGGTATTGCAGCATCGTCTTCCTCGATGTCCAGCTCATCTTCATCCAGTTCCTCCTCTGCTTCGTCAAGCAGTGGTGTTTATGATTCACACCACTACCATCCAGCGGGAGCTTCCTCTTATGCTTCTTCAGCTGCTTTAGGCAGTGGTGCCATCACCATTACCGTCGATGAAAATGGTCACCCCGTCGGTAATCCGGCACCAGGTTTCGTTCCAGCAGATCCGGTCTCTTTAGCCATCGCCTACAGCTTGAAGAATAACATCAATAAGGTCGCTGAAGACAAACTTTCTTTTGGCTTCCGCACCATGCCTAAAGAAATTACCATCATCAAGGTAAAATCTTTTCTAAATGAAAATAAGGTGGGTTTTGCTAAAGGAAATCTATTCTTTAGCCTGTCAAACCTATTTTCCCAGAAGAAGACCTTTATGGAATTAACGGGCAGGTCGTTGAATTGAAACCAATCGCTTCTACCCTACTCCCTGGTATTGAGGAAGAAGCTATCGAAGCCCTAATGCATGCCAATGAGGAGGATATGGAGGAACATCAAGATGAAAATGTTGCTCACGTTAAGAAGCTGACATATCACGAGATTGGTTTCGGACCAGCTAAAGGTAATGTTTTTTTGTAAAATTAGGTGATTAAATCAAAGGGTAGAATGGTTCATTCTTCCCTAATAGTTCCACATCTTGCTATGAACGCCAAAATCGGCTTTAAAGGAATTGCCAAGCTTTTAAGGTTATTTTTGACAAGATTTTGATAATTTTAAAGTCCATGAGGTACTTTATAAGAAAGTAGTCTTTCTTATAATAGAAATTACTTTAGAAATACCATTGGCAAGTCCAATTAAGTGAAACAATAATAAGTTCTGTGAATGTTACATCATAATTTACATTTGTACTATTTTTGTTACATTTTTTATTTGTGCAGATATTCCAATAAATGACAGATATTTTTATATTAGTTGACATCCATAACACCTTTTGGTCAATAGCTCTTTTTACTCAACATTTAGGAAATTTTGAATCATCATCTAATCTTTTGCATAACCTTTCTAGCTTTGCTAAAGTCTCCAACTTAAAGTTATACTTGATTTATAAGTAAAACTACAACAAGGATTGAAACAATCCTAACATTTTTTCACCAATTATTTTTTTTCTTCCTTTAATCAACAGTTAGGGAAGTCCCATACATCCAAGTGCAAGGACATGTAGATACTGGATCAATCGGTTCAAAAACAGATTGCGCAGTCCCTTGCTGTGACGGTTACGTTCCTGGAAATGTGATCATCCAACCAGTAAGAAAGCACGAAGTTTGCTGCCAATATACTGATGATGATGGTTACGAGATTGATGACGATGATGACGTGGATGACGACGATGATGATGAAGATGACGAATACGTCGGACCACACGGTGTCCATTACCCACCTTACAGACACTACCACCATTCTAGCTCTTCATCTTCAAGCTCATCTAGTAGCAGCAGCAGCTCACACAATATCATCATAGAAAAATTGAGATGCGCGTAAATTTTTAAGTATATCAAGATTGAAAAGGCCGTTGAAGTGGAGATTTTGAGCGTTTTTCTAATGATTTTGAAAGGAGTTTCGATTGTATTTTGTAGATTTTGTGATAAATATGTTATATAGTTATATAGTTGATGATTTATGTTTAAGTAGATTCTTTATTAGTGTTTTTCGTTTGAAAGTTTTTGTGTTAATATTAGTAATTTTGTTCTTTCTCAAATGTCAAAATTAACACGTCTTCAATGCTTTTTCTAATACCTTATTTTGATTTGGTGCCTATAGTATTGTTTCCTGTAGGATTTCAAATGTTTTTGTTTATTTATTTTTGTTTTTCTTTCCGTTGTTTTGCTTATTTTCTTTTGTATTACTTCTTTTGTTTTTTATAGACTGATTTAGTACTTTTTTAGAACTGAAATTGTGATAATTGTTTTATTTTTAGTTATTTTTTTTTAGTGAAATGCTTAAAACTTCCACATCGTGGTCTTGAATATTGTGTAAAATCAACAATATTGTGCTTATTGTAAAATATATAATATAAATATAACCGCAGACGAATTCTTTTTATTTGTATTTATTGTATAAGTTTAGTTTACAGCAATGCATCTTACCAACTATATATGTAGTAGCTTCAAAATTTTATACAAGTCAAGTTTGAGAGGTTAAAGCAATCCTACTGACTGCGCCAACGAAATCAATGATGTTACGAGTTGGGAACGAATGTTTCATTGGTTCAACTCGAGTTATAAATCGAGTTACAACACGCACCCTGCTCCGATTCTCTGGTGTGATATCAAATTAGTTTAGGTACCATCTAAAGGATACCAGCGATATCCAAATACGCAAAGCATCTGCCTTCCTCTTCACTACTTGCTCTACTTAAATAGAGAAGAGGTTAGCTTAATAGCAGGGTATATTTATTCTTCTGTACATTCTTTAAACTTGGTCATATCTAGTTCCTGCGAGATTACTTCAATTAGCAATTGCTTGGGTACAATTGAGAAAGTGTATGACTCCTTCAATTCCTCAGAAAGACATGCTATACTGGTGGAATGTTTAGAAGAAGCGCCCACATTCCGTTGTTGTTTCTATTGAGTTGTATTATGGCATTGTTTTGTCTTTAGGTAGGATTCCTGAATGGCGAGGCTAATGTTACCTGTCACCTGTTAAGTTCTGCAGTAGAAGGAGCAGATTTTTTTGTCGTTCTACGTGCTATAAATCTAGCAGTTTCTTACAGCAGCATTCTATGTAAACTACTTCAACAAAGAAAACTAGATTTAAAAAAGGACATGCTCCCTCGTGGAGAATGCAACGCTGGATTATCTGTAAACGCAAGAAAGGATGAAAAATTTGATTTTGCAATGAACCAACCAAGGAAATCTAACAAACAAACATTGAGATGCAATGTGGATGCTATTTCTTCAGAGGAGTATTTTCGGGTTTCGATATACATTCCGTTCTTAGACTCCTTTCAAACAATTTGGAACAGAAATTTTCAAGACATCGCTCCATTTTGACTGGTCTTCAGACATTGCTACCGATCCAAGCTAACCTTCTGATGGAACCTTCAACTAGTTTGAATCTTTAGTTTACTTCTATGAAGATGATTTACAAGGAGTACTTGATAAACTAAAAATAGAGACATTTTGATACAGAGCGATTGCTCGGTTGCAGAAGGACCAGTGGGCAAAGGATGCATTGAGTGCTTTAGGGAATTGCGAAAAAGCGTACTGATGTACACATTTTTACGTATATTAATAGTACTATCTGTGTCTACTGCCGAAAATGGGTAGACTTGTACTACTTTAGTAACCTAAAGAATTATTTAAGAAATTCTACATCTGAAACAAGGTTGAATGGGTTAACTTTCCTGCATATTTACCAACAAATGGCTTCTTCAGTCAAAATGGTTTTAGATAAAATGGCAGGCAAACTACAAAACTTTCTTTTTCTTCAAATGCGACCGGTTTTTGCTCCAGGAAGACTTCGGAAATGTCCATTTCATGCCCAAATCTTCTGTCAATGTATAACAAACACGTTTGAGCGCCCAATATGGCTAGAAAAAAGCATACACAATTATACTACCAAATTATTTTTGACAAATAACGCCATCTTCATGTTGAGGCGTCACACTTTTCAGATTACCCTCGCAGCTTGTTCACACCTTTTCATAAGTTCCTATTGTATGTTCTCTTCGGAACTTTCAAGAATTGCATTTACATTTTTCAATTTTTCAACATTTTTCAACATCACAGGGATTGGTTTCAATAATTCTAGAAAGTCCGATCATTCTTTTGATTTGAGCATTCGAAACCTTTTTAAAAATCACTGGATCAATGTCATCTTCATGTTGTTCACAAATTTGTAATATTTTCAATCATTTACTGACATATTTCGAAATAGTCAGAAAGTGTATTCCATTGAACATGAATGCCAACCCCAGAACGAAGCTTATTAGTTAAGAAAAGAGTAATATCTACCATGTTTCAACTTTTCCTTCTCTTCCTTCTTTCCTAGAAAAAATTCTGGACACGCCACTGATTACAGACTAAAGGACATGATTTTGACTAAATGTAAGTCCTTTAAAGGCTGTTTAATTATGAATATATGGAGGTATATATACAGGATCTTTCGCAACTAGTACGATTTATTTGGACACGTGAAAGTTTATATGAAATTGAAGCTATAATTATAGAGAAACAATCTCCTCAAGGCAAAGACAAATGAAGGAATAATTTTTTAAGTTTTGTAGAAAACCGTTTGGGAGCTGCCTGTGTGGTGTGTGTCGTAGGTAAGTTTTAAAGGAACGTATTGTTCTAAGTGTCTCAGCTCGTCAGATGTTTGACGAACTAATAGTTGTATCCCTTTAGTCGCCAGCGCACCCAAAACAAAGGTAAAAACAAAATTAATTAAACATTTTGTTTCTTCCATTTTTGGTATTTATTTAGCTAGACCGTTATTTGTTGCACGTAACCTTCATATATTAAACATTGGCGTGGTAATTGCGAAAGATGTGTACAGGTTGACTAAAATTAAGTAAGCATTGTTATTATCTTTCTTGCAGTTCATATTGTAAGCTAAATTGGCAAACTAGTAATGCATTTGGTGTTGATTTAACTCCATTTATTCTTTTGATGGTATGTATTTCTTCAATTTTGGAAGATTTTTGACGTTTTAACAAACGTACGATCTTAAACATCACTACCTTTTTTCGGTAATGATCTTGTATTGGAACTATCCTCCCAGTTGTTGCTTTAGAGCAAATATTTGAAATTCTTCTACTTTCAAATCAATAGGTTAAGTCAGGGATTCCCGGTGTCCGCCACTTATTTAATATATTTTTGTATTTTCATATTTTAGATTGATGGTTCTTGTGAGTAAATTTGAATAAATGTGTGCTTCACATTGCGAGGTTTATCTTAAGAATTGTTTTCATTTGCATGCCTGATTTATGATTTATGTCATTGTACACATATTTTGAAAAGGGCGCCGGGACAAAGTAGATACTAAACCTGTAAGTGCGTCGCGGCGTGATAAAGTGCATTACTAAATCTACTTATCATACGCTCATTTCTTTTCAAACAAATAGAGGCGTATTTTCGCATGAAAACCTCTGTTTGAATAATGTAATCTAGTATTGATCTCTTTATCGCTTTAAAATGTCGGTGAATCCTATCTAATAAACAAAAAAAATGAGACGTTTTTTAACTTATCAACAAAATAGACAATTTACACCAAAGCAAATACAAAATAATTCCTGGAATTTCGTTTAATAACATTGTCACTAACACTTTGACCTGCTATAGATATCAAGTAACCTCAGTTTGAATAGGCAAAGTTCGAAATTTTCTGCAACAGCAAATTTTCTTGACAAGTACACAACATGCTCCTTAGATAACATATTTAGCATTTGCAATTTTGCAAACTAAACATTTATAACATATGTAATATATACGGAGCGAGTCATCTTCATGGGCTCGTAAGATTGGGACTTTGCAATATGTAATAAATAAGACACACGCCTGTGCATTGGATCATTTAATTTTTAATAACTGCGAAATCTTTAATTTTAGGTCAACAACATCTTATTACTTCTTACCTTAGAATTTAACGAAAATTACAAGAATGCAATAAAGTGTAATATGTTCCGTTAGAGAAAAAAACATAACTTTGGGTAGCTACGAACTTCTGAGACAGTCTGTAGATTCAAATATAATTTTAAACAGTATCGGACCTCATAACAAAATCTCCGTTTACAAAAGCACAATCCTGGTATTACATATATTAGGCTTCTCTTGGTATTAATATTAACAATAAGATATTTATTAACACATATAAACTATCTTATCACATATTAACATTCAATTATATGATTATATAATATACTTTTCTTTAAACAAATATTATTGCTAATTATGAAGTGTTATCGTGTTTTCGCAGATTTTAGCGGTTCATTAAAGTCTAGAAGTAAGCAAAAATATTCTAGCGGATTCATTTAAAAAAATTACGATATAATCTAAAGGATGTTGTACAATAAGTTATAGAATCAAAAAAACATTATAAAGTTTCATCCCGATTTTTAAACCGTTGCTCTTAATTAAAAAAACAAAGCATAGTATATTATACGAGGCGTCTTTTTAAAGTACGTACCGTTTTGAAATTCTGCTACCGTGAGCGCTGCGGCGGCTTTCTACGCTTGCGCTCTGTGTACCTACATCTGTTGACAAGCCACAGACGCCATTACAGAAAGATTCGACCGTGTTCACGTTTGTTTGTCACTATTTAAAATGTCTCCGCCGATTGTGAAACGCGCGCTGTGATTCGTTTTCTTAGTGTTAAAGGCATTAAATCGGCCGACATTCATCGTCAGATCTGTGAAGCGTATGGAGAAAGCATTATGAGTGATGGAATGGTAGGGAAATGGGCGAGAGCTTTTAAAGATATCCGCACGAATGTCCATCAGGAGGAACGAAGTGGGGCGACCTTCTGTCATTACAGAAGATTTGGTTCAGAAAGTTGACGAAAAACTGAAAGAGAACAGACGCTTTACGATTTCATTGTTATCTGATGAGTTTCCCCAAGTTTCCAGAAGTGTTCTCTATGAAGTTGTGACCAGTGGTTGTTAAATCAGGCGGCAGACTTCTATGACGCTTTCACCACTCCCACACTGTCAAGTCTTGTCCCCTTAAGCTCCGATTTACCTTAGAAAATAAAAAAAGTCACAGGGAGCCAGGTCGGGCGAGTACGGTGGGTATTCCTGAACACGACGATCCCGGATTTCGCAAAGAACCCTTTCGCAGACAAGGCGGAGTGGCGCATTGCCTTGGTGGAGCATCCAGGATTTGCTCTGCCACAAATCGGGTCTTCGTCTTCTCACTCGTTCACGAAGGGTAGTTAGAACCTTGACATAATAATGTTGATTGACTGTCTGACCTTCGGGGACCCAGTGGACGTAGACAATGTCACGCGTATCCGACGCGACGCTAGCGTAAGGACTTGAATGTATTTGTTCCAGCTATTGCCGAGTTATTTTAAGAAAATCGAAAATCTACTAAACTTTCAGGGTGAGATTGGCCCGATAAGGAAAATACTTTCGAACATCCTTGGGTGTGGACTACTAGTTCACAAAATTTCCAATTTTTTTAAATTTTCGGGTTCGGGATGCTCCCTTATTAGTCAGTGTGCAATAACAGCCCTGAAGATGTCCCATAAGAGCGTGGACGAAACGTCGGCAGAAACTACGACAACGAAGCAGTTCCAACAGGAAAACCAGGAGTATAGTGTTATTGACGACCGCGGAAGCCTACATACCTCTGTAAAGTGAGTGCAGGCTTCCACAGTCGTAGTCTAATGAATATACGCCTTCAGAGTGTCACTGTGGTGAGTTTCCCAATCTTTAAAGAGCTGATGACAATCTCAAATTTAAAAGAACCCATCACAACAAAATCTAGAACATATTTTTATATTAAAACATTTCTTGCAATTTTAAAAACAAATACCTCAAATAGAACGTTTTGTTAACAATTTATCTCAAACTCAAATACATAAAATAATGTCATCGACTTGCTTCCACAATCAATTGTTTGTTTTCATTTTTTTTCTGGTTCGTTATACCTCTACCAATAATAAACAAACTCAACATATTAATTGCTAAGATTCAATGACCTGGAATCCTGACTACAAGCAACAACATTGCGGGAAACGTGAGCTATACTTCAAAAATATAAACACCCATCGTATTGGAAACAATGGTTTTGTTGCTTTAAACGACATTGAAGAATCTATAAAATGGACGCGGAATACGACAAAGTGCTAGTTATTTCAAATTTGATAAAAAGAAAAGGTGTACAAGTGAAGAATTGGGCGGCAAGATGAAATTTATATGGGTCCTTGTATTGGCAGCCATTGTGGTTACAGTTTCAGCAGATTGTGGTTGTTTGAAGGTGAGTTGTTTCAGAATTTCTTATAGATATTCAAAATTGTAACTACGAATATGGTATTTGGTTTTAGTGTGGTAAGCATTTGAAAATCGTATCACCGCCAGGTTCTCCAGTTACTGTGATTGAAAGAGGTGAAGCTTGTATATGCGAAAAACCCATCCCATATCATATCGAAGTTCCCCACATCGTTTGCAAACATTGCCCTGCAAAATCTTATGAATACAGGGTACACCATATCAAATACGTGAAGCCTGAAGATCCTGTCTTATGCCAACATGGTTTCAGTGTGGAAATTCCACACATCCCAAGCACTCCACCTCACTATTACCATGGGTTAGTCGCCAAAACTGATAGAGTTGTGATGCCAGCTAGAGATGGTAGGTTATCTTCAAAATAAACTTATTGGAAAATAATTATAATCGGTGATAATCCTTTTCCAGAGTGCCCACCACCAACACCCACATGTGATTGCGGCCCAGTATTCGAATACTATTGCTCAAATGAGGACGTTTGCCATAGACCATACAGGCCATTACACTGCAGGTAGTGAATCAAAATTTGTAATTTTATGTTCATTTTTGGAAACAGCTGTAATTCATTTTTGTGTAATAGGCGTAAACGTGACCTGTATAACAAAAATCGATCGCCACATTTGCATAGAAAAGAAATAATCGACAAGGAACCAGATATTGACTGGATTAAGCTTTTGGAGCCCAAGAACGTCGAACCAACACATGTTAGAAACCCATGGGAAAAGCAGATAATGAAAACTGTTCCCAAGAAAATTACTCCTCTAGAAAAATTCTGGATGGATCTGAAAGAAAGGATTAATAAGCGGAATCATCAACAGGAAAATAGGATGCTTAAAAGGGATATGCTTCAAGATAAACCATTTAGGATTACCATCCCATTAAATCCAAGGCAGCGGTTTTTTCTCGACAAGAAAAATAAAGGAAAATATAAGCCCTCAACCTCGAACGAAGAGAGACACCAAAGCAGAGTTGAAATCAATCCTTTATCAGCTCAAGAAACTAAACCGTTTAGATCAAAAACATTCTCAAGGTTCATCGAAAAATCTGGAAAGTTTGCCGATCCGGAAGACGTCAAAATCTCACTCCCCACACCGCAAAAGGCGAAAATTGCTCATCCATTTAAAACCCGTAAGGCGAGGTCAATTACCCTTGAAGATAAGGCCTTTCCCTATTACAAGCTTACTAGGCCATCTAGTAAAAGGGGCAAGCAATCTGGTGAAGGTGGTAGCGAGAATTCTTTAGATGCAAATGAAAAAGTCGAGATACGACAAAGATTTTTGAAGCCCTTCGATGTAGAGACAATTGTACCTGAGAATCAAGCTTTTTATTTGATGAATACGCCTATTAGGATGCTAAATCATATCCATAAGATGAGAGAACATGTTAGTCCTATGGTGCAATCGGTTCCTAATGTTCTAGATACAAGCGCCAGTTACTTTTTGAATTTTGGTAAACGATTTAGACGAGGTACTATAGATTTCTTTAAAGAATTATTTGGAAATATCAAAAAATTTCCTGGAAGGGTCTTTAGGAGTTTTCTAAAACCAATTAAACGTGAAAAAAGAGATTTGGAGACATCCAGATTAGAGAAAAACGATCTGAGTGATCCTAAAGACTCAAGATCGGAAATTATCGAAAGAAATTCTTTAAATCAGAATCAACACGAACTATCCAAACGAGCTATTGTTAAATTGGTTCCAGACGATGATATACATGAATTTCTCAGAGAAAAGTTATCGATTTTTGCTTCTTCTTCTGAAGAGGAAAATAATAGTAACAGCGAAGAGGACACCTTGCTTCCTGTCACTCCAAAACCAAAGAAATTAAAGCATAAAAGGCAAAACCATATCAGAAAGAACAGAGGAGAATTGGTTATGGAGAAAATCACACCGAAACTTGTTTTAAACAACGGAAATCCTTACCTTGACATTGATGGCCATAAAAAGCCATTGATCCCTAGAAAACGAAAGACCGTCAAAGCAAATTTTGGTAAAATTGATCGTGACAACATCCAAGAGACGATTGGAGATATCATCGAGGAAGCCAGACTCATGGCTGCTAATCCTAGGAACTCCAAGCGAGAATATGAATCGGATATGTCAGAACATACAATAAAGACCAAAATTAGCGACACTTTGGATCATATCCAAAACCTCATTGAACAAGATTTTGATAGTTATGAGACTATATATGGAGAGTTGTTAAAATTACAACGACTTAAAGAATCTGCAGTTGAAGAATGGAAGTACATTTTAATAAAGAAGAAGCATAACGATTATAATAATAAAATAAACTTGCTCAATAAGTTTAATGAGATATTATCCCTCAAGGATGAAGTCGTAGAGTTAATTGGCGAAGCCCTAGTGAACGGAAGAAGCTTCAACACTAACTCCTTAGTGAAGAAATTGATACGTTTGCAGAAATTGCAATGTATCCTAGTGAAAATCGTAGAGAGCTTCGCTGAGAATATAAAATTCCAAACACCAAATGATATTTCCAAACAAATTAAACAAGTTGATTTCTTAGCAACGTTAGATTTAATGACTGAGAAAACTTTAGCAGAAATATCTGTCTCTTTGCAAAAAGAACGTGATCAAGAGGTTGAGAAACAAGTTGAAGTGTTGGATAACCTCAAAAATCTCTTGGATGCTGAATTACCCGCTGAAAAGGATGATAAGATGGACCAGGTTGCGAAATTACTATGGGAAATTGGAAATTGTGAGAAAATTCAAAAGGATACCGTTTCAGAAATGAATGAGAAGATTGGTTATAAATTGAGGATTCGTAGGGAGTTGAAGATTATCTTCGACTTGGAGAAACAGATCGAAAGTTGTCAGAAGAAACTTGAAGGTTTATTTCGTGACATTTCCAAAGGAAAAGATATGAAATCAAATAATTTTAGAACGAAGAACCTTGTAAAAGCTCCTAATAAGTTACTGAGGAAGAAACCACTCCTTAAGATGAAATCTTTAAAGAAACCTTTGAGATTATAAATAAATCTTACTTTTTTTGTTTTATTTTATTTATTGTTTATTTATTTATTTATTTCATATTTAATTTATTGTTGAATAATAATGTTCTTTTTTGTTTGTTTCAGGCATTAAAAACAGTCCAACTTGATTATATTCTTTTATTCTTCTTAATATCAAAAATGGGGGACCATGTTAGTATATTGCCTGAAACCAACAAAATTATTTCTGATTAAGAAATAAGTAATTATAAAAAAATGTTTATTGTAATACAAATAATTGTAGAAAATAAAAATGTCTTTAAATTTTACATACATATATGTTTTTCTTATCTTTTTATATTGAAATAAAATATAGATTTTATAAGATTTATGATAATGTTCTTAAAAATGTTTAAATCTAAGGAATTGTTTGCACCCTGCATAGCGATGGAACCATGCAGGTAGACGGCAATTATCGCATTAAGGTGTGGTCTGTGATTCCTTTATAATGCGAAAGCTCACAAGGTTTTCAAAATGTGGCAGCTGTTCGTCGATACATCCGCTTTTATACCATGCATATTTAAATAAACTATAGAACCTTGGCGATATGATTATGAGTTAAAGATTGTAATTGAGTAGATTAATAATAGTACTTCTGAAAATCTAAAAACATCCTTATATAATCTTCCCATGCTCCAGGAATCCAATAACAAGGCAACTTCCACTCTGGCATTTCCTAAGAATACGAGGTGCAGTTATTCTGACCCCACCAAAAACAACTGCTACCATTTGAAAGATCTGTCTTTAGTTAACATTCAAACAATAATGTGACAGTTTATAGCCATTTTTCAGTTAAGTGAGACATTTAGAAGCTGAGCGGTGCATGGAAAATTTTCAAAATGTCCAAAATTGGACTATCTCGGAAGGAAAGACACCCTCTGAAATCAAAGAGCGAATGGACACGGTTTATGAAGACTTTGTACCATCGTATGGCACAGTTAAACGTTGGTCAAAATTGTTTCGTTGGGGCAGAGAATCTCTTGAAGATGATCCACGGGAAAGAGGATCCGTTACTGTAGTGACACCAGAAAACATGAAATTGGTCAAGGAAGTCATATTGAGTGATCGACAGTTAAAAGCTAAGGAGATAGGGGAACAAATAGGAATTTCAAAAACTAGTATTTTAAAAATCCTGCACGAATATTTAGGTCTGAGAAGAATTAGTCTAAGATGGGTCCCAAAATTGCACAGCGCGGTCCAGAAGGAACAACGCGACCATTAACCAAGTAGTGACTGGGAATAAAACAAAGGTTCTGTACCACGATCCGGTGACTAAAAAAGAAATAATGGAATGGCTTCAGAAAGGCGAAGCCACCTCCAAGAGGGCCACCATTTTTTTTTTTTTTTGGGATAGCGAAGGCATCTGGTTAATCGACCTTTACGGACGTAACACTACAGCAAACGCAATATAATATGCCAAGATGCTACGCCAATTAAGACAAGTCGTCATTGAGAAATTTCAAGGAAAGCTGGAACAAGTTCTCTGGCTCTTGCACGACGAATGCGTAGACCACACTTTCAACATCTGTAAACCAATTCTTAAAATGCTGTGGATGTTGAAGTAGGATTAATGGCATGAATATACCTAAAAAGTGTAAAAAAAGAGCATGATCAACAACACAATGGAGCGAAGACATCGAAGCACGTAACCTAGATTAAATTTCAACAGCATCTTGAAGCAATCATGAAGCCAAAATGATAACGTTTAACAATAGACTTACGACGACAGTTTTCTTTCCGCAAATTGGCTTATTTTATGGCAAACTTATGTATAATCAAATACCCTCTTGTACCCAGTAGGTGTAAGGGTGTTGTTTTTTTCTTTTATTTTTCTTTTTCTTCCATTTTCCTCTTTCTAATTGTTTACAAATTTGATTCATTTTTCCCTATCCTTGGTTAGCTTTTTCGTTGTTTTTCAGTCTATTCCTTTTCTTTTTATTATGTCTGCCATTTGTTGGTTCCAAGTTTTCTTTGGGCCTCGTCTTCTTCTATTGTTGTTCACTCTTGCCTCCCATAACTTCTTCACTGGTCTTTCCTCATTCATACGTACTAAATGCCCAAACCATCTCAGTTGTTGTTTTTCAATCCTTTCGTTTGTTGATTCTACACCTAGTTCTTGTCTAATGTCTTCATTCCTTATTTTATCCATTCGTGTGACTCCTTTAACTTTTTTAAGGTACTTCATTTCTGCCGCTTGCAATATACCCCTCTGTGCCTTGGTTAGCATCCAGCTTTCACATCCAAAGGTTAATATGAGTACATACATTGATTTAAACACTGACAGCTTGGTTTTTCTGCTTAGTTCTTTAGTGTGTGGTATACTTGTGGTATACTCATCATATCATCAACAAAGGTACATTCTGCTATTTTTACTGGTTCCAATAGCCAATGTGGAATTGTTTTGTCTTGTACTTCTCTGATTATATCGTCCATGACTATTATGAACAGTGTTGGGCTCAGAACTCCACCTTGCCGAAGGCCTTCTTCTACTAAGAATGCCTCCGAGTCTCTATTCTTATATCCTACATAGTTCCATGTTTCTGTATACAACCTTTTTATTCTTTGACTTAGTTGTGGGTGTATTACCTTTTTTCTTAAACTTTCCCATACATGTGCCCTTTGGATCAATGGCTTTTTCTAGGTCTATAAACGCCATGATTGTAAAAGTATGGTCTTGTATTGATCGTCCTCTTCTGGTAAACTTAATATAGGTAAATATATAAATTCGTAATTTTTATATTTTCTTTAGCAAATAAAAATATTTACGTTTAAATATAATTAAGGAAATAGGGGGTTGTTCCTGCAAACTGATAGTAGCTGGAGAAATGCTACTGACGCTATCAGTTAATACTAATAAAACAGTTAAAAAGTTGTCCAAAGAATTTTTTAATAATTCTCATAGTTTCAAAGATTTTAAAGGAAATAGCAAGGAGTTATATTGTGTTCAGGATGACCCACCCCCCGAAAACAAACGACTGATATTTTAAAAAATTGCCACTATTCACATTATCACACCTGTAATTATTACTTGTCAGTTACCTCAAAGCCAATACATTATATTTCACATTCATTTGCAAAGTTAAAGAAATACCAAAGCTAATTGTTAAATAGCCACACACAACTGAGTTCGTTGCATCACTACACTGACGTACCAAGCAAAGCTAAACAAAGTTTTGCTTCTAACAAACTAAACTAAATAAACAATACAAACGACAGTCAATGTCGGTCATTGGGTGAATTGGAAAAATGTATACTCTGCATTTTTCTAGTCTAATTGAAGAATGCGTAATTGAGCGAACTTTTCAATGTCAAAACGTGTCTATTATTCAATTTGAGTAAGTCTAAACAGGTGACGATTAAAGATATATAATTGGTATGTCAACTGTGGATTAATCAGTAAGGGATTAAGGATGGTATCTGTTAAGTTGTTGGTGTTAATGGTGATAAGTGCAAAGTCTCAGGTAATTATCGATTTTGATAGAAACATTTTTTATTGATATTGATCTAATTTTCTGAAATCACGTTTTCTGAGGATCTATCATGCTTTTTATATGTCCATATCACATCAATCTTTAGCTTTCTACATTTCCTTCTATTAGATTTAATTTGTTTTAATTCCGCCTTTGCAAAGCTGTTCATTTCTGTGCGGTTTCCAACCTATATAGAAACTTTGGTGGCATTACCCTTTCAAATATTGGTATTGGGATAACCTTGGGAACTACTTGCTTATTCAAAAGAGCGATTTTGAACTTCTGAACCCGTTTTTGGTTTTCTTCTTTTGTCTTTTGTCTGGAATTGCTTCTCCCAATAATTGTCAAAGATCTTATTTCCTCCATTATTCATCTTCGTCTATCTTCTTCTAGTGATCTTTTAAAATAGATTTCGCTAAAAGAAGGAGACACTGCTTGTTATGCTGTTAAAAGTATTATTAAAGAAAGAAAAAGAAGTATATCACATTTTGCAACTCTAACCAAACTCAAGTTCTTGTTAATATAAAAGATAGATCTACTTCCTGACTTCTTTGCATGATGGATCCAAAATTTATACCATATATATTAGTGAAAATCGATAATATCGTCAAAAAATAATGTTACTTTTTCTTTTACAGAGAGGAAGTTGGAAATCCCTAATTTTTCTGATCTAAATCATATTTTTTACCATAGAACTAAAATATACCCATTGCCTTTATTAAAATTGCTAAAAAATCTATTACTTTTCAGATACATGCAGGAAAGTTCGATTTCAAATCCGTATTCCAAACGCCAAAGCGCAACTATGATGACTTTGAGATCCTAGAGCGTTCAAATTTTGAAGCTGATGCTGATAAACCTAGCGAAAGAGCAAACAATTGTATTAGAGATGAACCAAAAGCCATAGCAAACGCTCAAGTGCTTTTAACTTTTCCCAATAGTGATAGCTCACATAAACAAGAACAAAATAAGCTGCCGCTTATAGAATCCAGGGGTTACATTGAACCTGATCTTCTACTTCCTCATAGACCACCATCTTTATACCCTCCATATCCTCTACGTTACCCTCCACATATTGGGGAACCCCCTTACTATTATCCTAAAGATGTTTACTATCCAAGACTACCCTATTCTTACGACCCATTAGAAAATGGAGCTCATTTTCCTCATGGAAATTATATACATAAGGAGTTTGATGTTTCACTACCACCTCCAATAACTCACGGGCCTATTAGGACTTCAACACCAGCTTGTACGTCTCCTAGAACTCCTTCGACTACTACAACCACACCGGTTCCCACTTCACCGCCTGCGAAATGTTGCCAAATTTACGAAGACCTTCTTGCAATCATTGAAAAGATGGCTCATTACCTGTTAAGGGAATCCCCTCCATGCAGTATCAAATTCGATGATACTGAGAAGTTAAAGATTGCGGAAGCCTTGAATATCATTATCAGATACTTGAATATGAAATGTCAGGATATTGATGTAGAATTATGGATGAATAAAAGGATTGATTTAGATGTTGATGTATCATTGATTTTAGAAGATATCCTGTCAGTACTTCCAATAACTTTGCTACAGGTTAGATGTGGTAAACTAGAATTAGTAAACGAAGTAGATTGCTTGTTGGACATGGTGAAATATATCAGAGAGGCTTATTGTCACGTCCATGGATTATGTGGCATTTACAAGAATATGAGCAACATGTTCAAACCGTGCATATTTCTGAGAGATTATAAATTTAACAACTTTTTATCAAAGGAGAACATCAAAGGTTATTTGTTAATGGATCCTTTAAATCTAGCATTATATCTAATCCATAGGAACATGGTCAATGAAGATTTATCTCAGAAGAAGCACGAAATTGAAGACTTATGGGTAAATTATCTATACAAAACGCAGTTCATGAATTGCAACGAAATCTTTGCCGAAAAGATTCCTGCAGTCGAAGACATCAAGTGCAACGAACAACTTCTAAGCAAGCTAAGAAAGTTGTTCCTTTGCGACTATGCTTTGAGATTGAAAGAGAAAGATCCTAACATTCGAGGAATAGACAGTGTCATCTCGTTTTGCACAAAAAGGCCTATTGTCTTTCCTATAACACCTGAATACCCACCGGAAACATACTGCAAACCTGAGGCTGAGAATAAATTTAATCTGGATGAGGTATTATCGGCTGTAGAAAATTATTTGAAGCATAAGTATAAGTTTGATCCGGTACATCACCCTAATTGTCCAACAAGCCCAATTATTCCATCTTTTAGCTTGAAGAGTGATTCTATTGCTCCTCCAACCTATCCAGAACCAGATGACTGTGGTCCTATAAATTTAGGTCAAATTGATCCTATAAAACATCCTAATCTAGGATTAATAGATCCTATTTACACAAAACCAGAGTATTCAATTAATTTTGGGAAAACGGATCCATTTAAGTATGTAGATCTAGGGCCAGTAGAGCCAAATTGTCTCGAGCCTGAGAAACCTAGTTACATAAACCTTGGAAGAACAGATGCTATTAAAGAAATTAATAGGGGCCAAGAACAACCGATTTATTCCTATCAAGAGAACCCTATATTTATGAATCATGGTCAAACAGAACCTATTAAGCAAATAAATCATGGTCAAGTGGAACCGGAAAGGCCTATGTATATTAATTTGGGAAACCAGGAACCTGTGCAGCCACCTTGCTTGGAACCCAACGAGCCTATTTTCATCAATTTAGGACAAACAGAACAACTTACAGAAGAACCTGCTCCACCACCACCTTCTCCGCATGAGCTTCCAATATTTGTATCACCTGAGGAACCAATTGAGCCAGTTGAGATACCTTGTCCTGATATAGATATCGATATAGATACAGACATACCAATTGACAAAGAACCCGAAGAACCAGAACTCCAGGAAGAAGTACCAATTCCATGTGAACCAGAAGATGAAGAACCTGTTGAATCAAATCCTCCAGATTCAATAGACTTAGGTCCGCAGGAACCTATTATAATCGAACCAGGATGTATGGAGGAAATTTACTTGCTTGGACCGGATGATCCAGATCCGACAGATCCAGTTAATCTAGGGGAAATTAAACCATTTCAAGGGAAGATTGTTGAAGTAGGACCAGTGAAACCAATTTATATGCAACCAGGTTATGAAATTCCGATATGTCCGATAGATTTAGGGCCAATCGATCCCGTGTATATCCAGCAGGATGATGGAGGTGTGTGTAGTGAGCCACCCATCAACATAAGATCTGTGAAGCTAAATTGCAGCGAAGAACCTGAACCAACGGAACCCCTTCCAACAGAACCACCCAAACCATGTGATTCGAACGATATTAAGCCAGTATGTGAAGAATCTGATGACCTTGGATCTGGTATTGATAATTTAGTAGAACCAACACCTTGTACTGAACAATCCACAGATTCTCCACAAATTGTAACGGATAAAGATGATTGTGGTGATAAACCCAAAGATATCGATACAATCCCGGTTAGTGAACCTGTCAAATTTATACATCCTGCTTATCTAGATCCAAATCAGATGGTACTTATTCCAAGGCCTTTAACAACTGGAAAAGATATTCCGTATCCTCCTGGGTGTCCCGTGGTGATGTTATACCCTAGCCAACCTGGAAGCCAGTTTAATATTTTAACCTCCTCGCAGCCAATTGAGTGCTTGAGTTGTTGTGGAGGTTGTGGTAATGGAAACAGAAAATTTCCAGCTGATGTGGATGCTTTGAATCCAATAAAAGATAAAGTTTGTGAAGTCGAGGGGAACAAGTTGGATGGGTCCTCAAAGGAAACTTGTAAGTACTGCGGAGGCGCTAAGGTGTACCCAAATGGAAGAAGATGTCCGTTTTGTGCTCCTTATGTCAAAGAACTAGATTATTATTAATTAAAGCTATAGTTATTTATTTTTCTAATGTCTATGTAGGTTTTTGTATTTATTTTTTAGGTTAGAATGTATTTGGTTTTAATAAATTTTGTATAACCATTTTAATTGCATTTTTTATTAATATATTTAATATAAAAAATGAGAATCAGTCTTTGAAAACAATCTTTGCTTGATAGATTTATTTCCTTTGATAACATTTGTTAAAGTTAGCTTTTATCCATCAACCAACATTTCTATTGGTTATGCAGTTAATATATTCTATTGAAGGATTCTCTTGGGTAAAAAGATCATATAAATCAATATAAATACGTACAGCAGTATCAAAAATTTATTTCATATCTTCTACAAAATACATTTTTACTTAATATCAAAAAAATATTACAATAGGATATTATTTTAAAATCTCACAATGAAGCTTAGTGTTTATGGGTTTTTGTGTGATCTTCGATGGCTTTTTTCAGTTGGGTTTCGGCATTTTTAACGCTCTCCAAGAATGTGTCCAAGACCGATTTCGTAACCTTCTGGATGCTAGCCTGGGCTTCTGCATATTGAAGAAAAACAAGTTTGATAAAAGGTCTCATATTAGATAAACAAAACATACCTTGCAATTGTTTATTTTCCTGTACAGATTTGACCAATTTCTCCAACTCGGCCGCCGAAGTCTTGAGACCTTCATCGAATTTCTTGCGGGTTTCCTCGATCTGCTTCTGGGTTTTGGGATCCAAGGATTTTTTCAGATCATCAGCGGTTTTGGCTAACTTCTCCTCAACGCTCTTGATGACGTTGTCAACTTCAGGTTGGTGAGCTGTTGCCTATGTGGAAATTGAAAGAAAAAGCATTCGATTTCTTTTGGTATGTTAATTTGATGATTTAATCTTACCTCTGCCTTTAATTTATCAACAATGTTTTGCAAACTGTCAGCGATGGCTTTGGATTGATCCTTAATGGTTTTGCCCACCTGCTCTGAGTCCCATTTTTGGATACCAAGAGTTTGACTAACTTCATCGGCGAGATTCTTTGCAGTTTGAGCAAGGTTGCTTAGCTGACCTTCAGTGGGTTTGCCAAAGGTTGCCTGTTGGATTTAGAAAAGATTTTAGATGGATTATGTTGGTACTAATGAGTTGTAAGCAAAAACTGGATATTAGACCAAAATTTTGTTCTAAGGTTTTTTTTTTTGTTCAGAAAACTATAGAAGAATACGGCTACTTAAACTTTAGAGACAATAAAGTTGGCTATATTGTTGAAAGTAACAGCAATTTAAAGCACTTGGAATGTTGGTTATCAACCAATGTAAAGTAAGCTTCAATAAACAATCTAGTACCAAAAAAATAATTCTAGGTGAATTAAATACCAACATACCAAAAGCAAAACTGTATAAAATGGTAATCGAAATTGTGAAGCATCCTGTATAAATTGGAACAAGAACAGCAAAAGAATCAACGTTTCAATTACAATATTCATCAAAATTATTTTGAAATACACCTATTTTGATTGGAAGCCATTTCACGATCACGTTTTTAAACATTGAATTCAAAATGTTTTACTAATTTACACATACCTGGAATGCAAGGGCTGAAAGAACAGCGAAGACGATGAATCTAACCATCTTTATGTATTGCGCAAGGTACAAGGCACTCAACGAGACTCAGACGATAATGTTATGTTCAATGACGGATGCACTTGAATTATATATACCCCCAGCCTAGGTTTTGTGTGAACTCTGGAACTGAGTACGTTGTCATGCTTCTTGAAAATCTTCTTTACTTTCTTTTTCTTATCGACTTTGACAGAGGCAAATAAGTCAATATGGAATGGAATCAATAATAATTAAATGTAAACACACACATGGTATTCTAACTTTAGAATAGGGAAATTATGTGTGTACGATATTTGTTCTTGGATGTATCAGGTTTGTTTACAAAACATACACGCGTTTGTATATGGATTGCGAAGGAATATTTCTTTGTATAAAGAAAAAAATTCAAATAAGCGTGGAGATAAGATGTAGCTCTAATTGGAAAGTAGTATCTTTGGGCAAGTAGCCAAATGTTCCCAATTATACATAAAAGAGTGTGTTAAATATGATCTTTGTTCTATAATATTTGGGTTAATAATTTTCAATAACTATTAATTGTTACTCTAGTTAGAAATGAACTTCTGGGCAATTATACAGGGCTTTAATTTGAAAACTTTTCACCTTGAATAACTTTTTAATTAATAAAATTATCAAAAATCACTAAGACATGTCAATTTTGTTTTGGAGGGGGACATTCTAATCAGTTGGGGAAATTTTAAACGGCGCTACCCCATGTGTGATATATCATTTTAAAGGGTATAGAATTCTTAATCTTTTACATCAAAAAAAATTAAAATCGGTCAAGCAGTTCGTGAATTAGAAATGAAAATGTATTTTATTCTATCATTTAATTCCTTATAAAGTAATTTAACTTCTCACACTGTATTCCATTGTAATTTTAATGACAATGCAATCTATTAAAATATTAGGCTCAAAGGAAATGTTATTAATGTTTTCTTGTCCATCCTTATCTGTATGACAGTTAAAAATGTCAAATTATGACAAATCAATTTCAAATTGAAACAAACGTTAGTGGAGCTATTTACTTTATGTCAACAAAATCGTTGCGCTCGTAGAACTGCGGTTGTTTTTAGTGAGAAATATCTCGACAAAAATATTTCTCATCGGTACGATTTCGACTTGGTGCAGAAATTTGTAGAAACTGGTTTGGTAAATAATAAGAAAAGGAATACGCACACGCTGAAGTTCTGGGTCATTTTGCTATAAATCCAAGAACCTCAATTCCTACAGTTTCCAAGCAAACTAATATTTCTATTGGGGCCGTGCACAAGGTACTGAAATCGAACAAATTCTTTCCTTACAAAATTCAAAATTATCAACAATTGAGCGAAGACGATTATGACAGAAGGATCGAATTTTGTGAGGAAATGAAAAAATTCAAAATGATCCATCTTTTGTAAGAAATATCTGCTTCAGTGATGAATCGACATTTTATTTTAATGGATCAGTTAATAAACATAACTGCAGATACTTGGACAATCAAAATCCGCATGTGTTTCATGAGGGCCATACGCAGTTTCCCCAAAAAGTTATTGTTTGGGCTGGTATTCTAGGAAATGACATCATTGGACCGATTTTTCTTCAAGGGAACTTAACTGGATCAATACACGTTGATCTTTTAGAAAATACCATTGATCCGCTTATTACCCAGGAAGATCAAGTTGACGCAGAAGGGAATATAATTCTTAACGAGCAGAATCTGTATTTTCAGCATGATGGGGCACCTCCTCATTACGCTTTACCAGCGAGGGAATTTTAGGATCGTCGAACTTTGATATTAATATTGTTAAAATCTTTGCCGCCATTAAAATTACTTTTTTCTCTGTGCAATGGTCCCTTACCATAACCATTATAAAACTTTATCATAATGATTAGTGATATTTCTAAGAGATGTTAATCCATGAAGAGTTTTCTCCAAAAAAGTTCGTACGCAATTGCCCAGATGCCTTTGTTTAATGTGGAATAAAAGTATCATAGTTAATGTTTCATGCGTCCAAAATAAGATCATGTATATATCACGTTTTTTGGATATTTCTACAAAGATATCATCCTTTTAAAAAGTAGCAAAATACAGGTTGCTAAATAAGTAAAACAATATTTCTATCAACGTTATCATAACTTCGATTTTTCACATTTAATGCAAAATATAGAAGCAATTCTTTTTTATACCATTACAAAGCAAATCCTTCTACGTATCCTGTTTTGGAATACTTTTAGATGCTATCGCTTACAACGGGAGTCATCTAAGTTCAGTAGCTGATTAAGAAAACAATTTAAATTCATCAATCTTGCAGCGTTTTCAATTTCGAGCGCTGACAAGTGTAAATATTAAACATTTCTCGTTAAGAAAAGATACTGGGAATATCCTGAGTATATTCATGCGGTTTGGGTATAATGAAATTTCCTATACAGTGTGTTCTGGGAGGAATGTAATAGCGCGATATCTCTGGAACTAACGAAGATTTTATTATAAATGCCCGTTAGGGGCACATATTCCCTGGTAACGTTTTAAAAAATTAAATGCATTAAATGCAAAGCCGGCGAAGAATTAATGAAAGCCCCAGGTCACGACTAAGTAACAGTAGAAATGATTAAATAGTAGGTAATAGGGCGATCTGGAGACCCCCCACCACTTCTACCTCGGGCATGTCACCTGTGACGTCATAAGCCCCATCCCTTGGCGGGAAATTTGAAAGCAGGTTCCAGAATAGCTTACACAGCTCCTGAAACAGCTTAAATAGCTCCCGGAACAGCTTAAACAGCTCCCGGAACAGCTTAATCAGTTTCTGAAACAGCTCCCAGAACAGCATATAAAGCTCCCGAAACAACTTACACAGCTCCCGAAACAGCTTAAACAACTCTTGCAATAGCAACAGCCCTAGAACAGCTCAAGCAATTCCTCTCTCAAAATTCCCGCCAAGGAGCGGGGATTATGACGTTACGGATCACGTGACATGCCCGACGTAGGAGTGGTGGGAGGTCTCCAAATCGCCCTATTACCTACTTTAAATATTCAAAGCACAAGGGAAAAGATGAACTTCTAAACATACTTCGGCAATTATCTCTATATATACAAAGAAGGAGCAAAGAATGTTTTAATTGTAGAGACATTACTTTGAGGAGTATGGTAGGAAAATTATATGATTGATTCTTAAAAAGCAGATTAAGGAAAAAAATCGAGCACATCATATAAGAAAGCTAAAGTGGTTTCAGAAAAAATAAAGTAACAATGGAATAGATTTTATAATGAGAAAATTATCTATAATATAAAAAAATCAAACAATTGTAGAACAGTTTACTACAATTCGTTTGAGAATATGGCTACAACACAAATCCCTACTGCTGGATTGCGGTTAGCGGATTGTATTTCTATTATCTACTTCATTGTTGTAAAAATTTAGTCAATGATCTGTCAAAAAGGTTATAGTTGTAGTATACACACGTTGTAAAAAAGTGCAACAATATTGTTCTAAAGATTGTAGCGCAGTGTTCTTATAATTATAATGGTTGAAAAAGCAACTAAAACGCAAACAATGGCTATGAGAAACAATGGTAAAAATCGCAACTTTCTATATCTGAAGATGTTTAAATAAAAGTTAGAAAGTGTGATTACTCATACAAGGGCTGATTTTAAAGCATTTCAACAGCTGACTTAAGTTAATAAAGCAATATCCTCTTTCACCGTTTGCTGGATGTATCCCCTGGGTATGAAACAGCAATTCCTTTTTACATTTCTTTTTTAATTTCAGACTCCTAACTATCAAATCAAACCGAATAGTAATATCATATTACTGTTTGGTTTAGAGTTTGTTAAAAAGGTGGTACCGGATGGCAGTAGCGTAGCGGTAGCGGCGTGGGTAGTGGTAATTTTCAACTTGTAGTCGATCTCGACAGTACCGCGAGAGAGTTCAAAGCGACAGTACGTTGCACGCCAAATAAGTACGTGGAGACGGGACGCCCAAAGGGTGTAACGTTACTTCACTGGATGTCGAACGATCATTTTCGAAGTATACAACAACGTATTCACAACACAATGGAAGCGTTGCTGATGTTGCAATTCTACGTAGCTTACCATGGCGGTTGCCAATTGCCACAGTAGACATCAAGACGACAGGAAAACGTAACAATATTATTTTTCACTAATATTGTATATTACGTACCTACTTTTATGCGGTACGCCACTGCCGGTACCACCTTTTTAACAAACTCTAGTAATATCTGCAGAAATCGATTCTAGAGTTCAATTATATCTTGAAACGTTCCAGTTTACACTCTGGAAACTATGGAAGAGCCGCATGAAGGCCTTAAAATAAATAATATGGAACTCGTATTGCCATTTTGTTTCTACAAAGTTGTATAATGATACTATCCAACAGCTTTCCAATTTACACAAGTAGCATTAGTCAGCCACGAGAATGTTACCAACACCTGCGCTGCTTCACAGGTATGTCATACACCATTCCTCCAAACATTCGATAAATTGAACTACGGAAGACTTTATTCCGAAAGAGTTGTGAAACCGATGAAAATGATTTGGCTATATAAAACCAGATAATTTATTAGAAAAAAAATTCAGATTTCGTTGTGACATCTGTCGGTGAATAACTAATACTATCTCGATCTAATCCTAAGACAGGAAACATTTGGTTCATGCATTTAGGTAGGCTTCCATAATAAAATCGTTTGTACCGACAAGTAATGATTCCTTAATAGACTTACTCATCTAAACTTGATCATTTAGCTAATCTTATAACTTTTCTTTTAATATTTTTATAAAATTCTATTGTCTCTTAAAGATATGGAGACAATTGTGGAGAATAATATTATTCCTATACGTTAATGCGATTGGTAAACAAAATTCTACTTTAAGGTTGTAAATTTGATTATTGTGTTAATATTATTACGGTTTGCTCTTTTGTAATGCTTGATAAGATTCCCTCGTAAATATTCCCGAACAAAGTTCTTGTTTCCCCAGATAAAATTATGAGTAAACCATACGATAGTTGCAGTGAAGCTGGACAAATTCCAATGAACAAGTAACGAAAAGCAAATACGGTATCATATATTATTAATTTATTATGAATAATTGTAGGTTTACTGTTATTTTCCTATAAGATTAAGCAATATTTGGCAGTTATTGCAATAATTATTTATAAATTATTACAAGTTGTAATATTAAGTTGCAAGAACCCTTTTTATTGGTATTACGTTCAAGAGATCTTGGTAAATAGTACTAGGAATACCTTTTAAGTTCTTCAACGATCAAAGAAAAAAAATTTTGGTATAAATCGTCTTATTGTTTTTCAAAATATTCGCATTATAAGCATTTATGAACATTGAACTAACATTATCAAAATTCTTGCAAAAATAATAACTGACTCACAGCCGCTGACAACACTGCAAGCACCAATCAACAAAATCGAATTGCATAGCGCAATCTATACAATTATTACAACATTCTAAGGTCAAGAATCTTCCATAGAACAAAACAACAATTATGCTATACTCATAATCGTATCTATAACTCGCAAAAAAAAAATCATCTTTAATAATCTACTTCCCACACGGCTATCTTCGATGAAACGCATCGCCAAAAGCTCTAATTTTTTAAAAAGGCCTCATTATCCAGTTAACGAAAATGGCTTCAGTCGTTATCTTGTTTAGTATCGAGTAAACAGTGGATACGCTTGAGCAGAGGCAAATTTACCAGTTTTATTAGCGAATAGGAGGTTGGTAAGATACGTAAAAGCCTTCGTAGTTAATAAATAACTTGTAAAGATGTAGTTAGAAAGAAGAAATTAATAATTTAGGTAATTTTGAAAGAGAAGAAACCGTTAACTTTTTTAACTGTCTTTAATTAAGGTATAGTATGACTAAATTATATCGCAAAGACACATGAATGTCATCTGTTGACTCTTGGGAGTATAATTTTGATTTCAAATACAGGGTCCAGTTCTTTTTATTAAAAAATCCTTTTTTGAACCTTTTTAAGTATCTTAAAGATAATATTTTGAATGCACATGGTATATGGTATCTAGCTATAAAGCTATGAAGTAACAAACTATACATCAGAAATAGATTCCTGGGGAAAAAGAAAATACCCACAGAAACAAAATCAGAATTGATCAGAAAGGTGGTTAAGCTTACTTGAACTGATGCAAGCGAATCGCGTACCCTAAATCAAAGATAGAAAAGCAAAATTGAGAGCGCAGATATGAGGTTCTTGAGAAGGATCTATAGGAAACAAGAAAAGAATAAGAAATGAAGCTTTCCAGGAGCAACTAAATATAATTCCTGTCACAGAGGGTTAAGCAGAGTCAACTCAGATAGTTGGGACACATAATGGGGTTGAGCAGGGAAAGGCTGACAAAAAAAAAGTATGAAGTAAAAGGGCTAGGGAAGAAGAAGCGAGGGAGGCCTAGAAGGATCTGGGAAGAAGAGGCAAGAGCAGCAGTTGTGAAGAGGGGGATCAAATATGGATATGAAGATAAAAATTAATGGAAAGACATGTGGAGGAAAATTCCTACTCAACCCCACAAATCCCTACACTCTCGGATAGACAGGGATCAGGATTAAGTAAGTAACTATTAAAAGAACACTATGATTTAAAAAAATGTTAATATATGAAATTGTTTTTATTTGTAATTACGCTATAACTTGAAAATAAATGAAAATCGGATAAGAATGAATAAGTTTCTTTATATTATTTTCATGCGTTCTGGAGTTTGGTCCAGTCCTTCCGACTCACCCTGTATATTTTCCTGAGCAAGAATAGCATTAAATATTCAAATATACTTAGATGAAGACTTTCTGACCTAATGGTCTGTAGACGCTCTGTAATAGAAACTAAATCTTATCTGTTCATTGAATTGACATCAGTTCGCACGAATTTATGCAGTTAGAGAATTTGTTAGCTCCTTCATGAGAAATTTATCTATCATTTAAGAGTAGTCTTAATGAATTAAGAAATATCTATATTACTTGTCGTCTACTACTTTATTACCATGCCTTTTCCTGTTTTCTGCCTACTCAGTTGCTTCAAATTTTAGTATAACTCCTCCAGTATATTGCTTGCTCCATGTTCTTATTTGGATGTCTTTCATTAAAAACTCTTGTTGTGACACGAACACAATGCTTAGCATCATAAAACGTCTAAACCTTGCTTAATTTTTTTTCGAAACCTACCTAAGTATTCACGAATTTAGATTATTGCTTTGAGCTAACGATGATGCAACAATCACAAAGCGAATAAATTTTGTCTTCGTGTCAGATTAAGAAACAAGCTTCCAGAACAAAAAGCAAGCTATCGTATATAAAGTTTCGTATTACTAACATCCGGAAGGCGACACGTTTTCGACTTGTGTTTCGTATGGATACTAGGTTTTTTAACTAACTTTAAACGTCCAAAATAACTAATCTTAAGGGCAGCTAATAATCCATGGATTTCAATATCCTTTATTACACAAAATTATGTCGAAAATGAAAGAAAAGGACAAGTAATCAATATACACGTGCATAGATTTGATAATTCTATCCTTACTTATGCAGATCTTAACGAAAAAACATTGATATATTACTCAAATATTAGCACATATGTATCTGCGTTAAAAATACTTCACCTATTGACACGGCAAATCACAGCAGAGATAATAAGTTACTAGCCAATAATTTCGCATCATGAAACATTGCCCTCAAATGCCACGACTATAAAAATTTGCAATTTTTAAAATAAGACGGTTATAAAATGAGTTGTATGGGTGTCAATATATTATAGATATACGAACAATAGTATCAGACGCTACAATAATGGGCAACCATGACCTTTACTGGAATTTTATATCATTTAATCTATGTACGTTAAGTACATGGTGTAAATACATCATTGTTCAAAAGAAATTATAACATAATAATTATATTCAATATTCAAAGAGTGTAAAGGTGAATAATTTGCCTGTTTTGAATCTAAGCTATAGGTAGAGCAAGTAACTTGCGTTATATTGCCGGAAAATACAGCTTGAAAAGATATTCATACACTGAAGCATAATGGCCTACAGAATCTCACAGAATATCTTATAAAAACACTTCCTCAACCACTGAAATAATCTCTAAAAGTCCCATAACCTACGATTCCTTGGTTCTGAGTTTTTCATCATTAGTTGCATAAATTCATAATCTATGCATCACCCTAGAGACAACCGTTTTTTAAAGGATGATGACCCTTGGTGTCTTGAACAAACGGTGCTTATGATTGATTCACCAACCGAGTGGTATCAACACATATGGCATTTCCTCTTATTGAAGCTAAAATGGAAACGGGCCCATTTTCATAAAATTTAAAATATTCTCATCATGTAACACCAGTTAGAACAGAAGAAATGCAAATAAATGTATTGGTTATGTTGGACTGAATCTACATGTTTCAACTAGAACTGTGGCAGAAGATATGGGAATAAGTAAATCAACAGTACCGAGGATACTAAAGCTTCAAAAATATCATCCGTTTAAAATTCAGTTGCTACAAGCATTAAGGCCTACAAATTTTAAATAGAATTCATTGCTGTAATGCAAATAATTAAAAGATGATCCAATGAAACAGTTCACTAAAACAGTGTTCCAGTGCCACAGTTTTAGAGTACTCGTTTAGATGATCCTATGATTACCAATAACATTTTGTGAACTGATGAGGCACGATTTCATAGCAATGGGGTGGTGAAACGCCATAACTGCCATTACTGGACTTCAGAAAATTCTCATTGGATACGTGGGGAGTTAAACGTTTGGTGCGGATTATTTAATGGATGCATTATTGGTCCATACATCTTTGAAAAAACTTTGACAGGGCAACGTTATCTAAATTTTTTTACATAATCACCTTCCCCAGTTAATGGAAGATGTTTTCGCTTATTCCGTTGTATTCCAAACACTTCGTACTTCAGTTATAAAGTCAAAAAGACGAGGTGTGCTATTTAAAAAATATATCTTTAGGATCCCTCACACCATCTCACTTGTAACACTGAATCTGGAACACCCGATGCATAGAGCATCATATGGAAAAATTTTCTGCCAATGGTATAGACTTAGGGAATGAGTTTTCATACACCAAAAAGCTGACAATTAGAAGCATTTGTGAAGCTGAAAGACCTTCACCTTGTCGCACGTTTTTCAAACAGCTGGGTTTACTAACTCCATCAGGTCTCTGCATCTTAAAAGCCACATTCTATACAAAACACAACCAGAATAAATCTAGATCCAAATGGTTCGTGAAACAAGATTTGAGAAATTGAATAGAATGGTTTCTATCCTCTTACATTGACTCAATACGTATGAAGTTACAATAATACATCGGATTCAAATTATTTATTGTATTACCTCAATATATTAGAGATATTTTCAACAAAAACTTATTCCGAAAATCCTTTAAAAAATGCTTTTTATCATTTCTGCTTTTACCAGTTTTCGATTGCAATATTATAAGCTTTCTTGGCAGAGTCAGTTTATGAGTTAATTCTAAATCGTTTTAGAATTTTTTTTTTAATATGCATGTCCCTAGTATGAAATTAGTATAGAACTTTGTTTAAATTCTTACTTTGTGAATGCAATTTAATAGCAATATTAGAACATAGATGTCCCTAGAATGATTATTGGTAATTTGCATGATTTGTTGTCAGCTACCTTTCTGCCATACCTTCATTTCATTCATTTATACCCAGAAAAAATTGTTAAATTGTCTTCTAATGTGTATCATTACACACTAAAGACATTTTGGTCTTTCTTTATATTGTCTATCTTATTTATAAATTTTATGTTGTTCGCATCTGCAAACTTGAGATTTGAAACCGCTACGAAGAACTGATTGCAATTTGAAATTGGTCAAAATTTGTGATTCTTTCTGTGTGACGATCAAAAATGCAGTGCATTACGTCAAATGGTTTTTACTGTTCTGCGGGTCAAACAATTTAGTACAATTAAATACATATAAGTTATGTGATAATTTTTTTCGAGTTCCCGTACTCTTTTCCTTGTTTTATCCCTATTGGGACTAGTGTGACAATAAATTGTGTTATACGTATGCATATAAACATCTGTATTCCGAGTTAATATATCATTTAAAAATATCCCAGACAATGACATTGCTAATTGTACTGATCATCCTAGGAAATTTTGGAGATAAAAGGCAATTTCCGCTGTAAATTATACAGTGGAAATATCTGGACGTTGTCATACATGGATATTATTGGGATTTCCAACTGCGATGGCCCCTTGCAAGTCCACTATTTTACTTAAGATGTTTGTAATTTATATATGTAATTATAGGACACATTTTGTAAAATTTTGGATGTAAATAAAAGTGAAAAAAATATATCATAAGACATGTGGACGCAGAGCCCTGGCTAATACAAGACGGCAATAATTCAATCCATTTTTAATCTCTAACAAATTTGTAAATTCGGTAAAATACCGGCTTTATTTTAAAGCTGTGAAACAAAATATTGGTGAAATTTAAATGAGAGTTTTTTTTGTTAACTTTGGTCGTCATCCCGACAGCAACCACCACTTGTTAGTTCTTAACGACCCCCATATTTCTTAGTGTTTTATCTATAGTTTGCCTTCCTCCTCACTCAACAGATAAGCTACAACCGTTGGATGTAGTATTTATGTCGCTTCAGAAAACTATTTACACAAAAGCTGTAGAGCAATGGTTAGTTTCCAACCCCAATAGAGTAGTGATGAAACTAGAAGTATCCCGGTTGTTTTGTGAAGCGAACCTTCATGCTGCTACTCTTCAAACTGCCATCGATAGATTTAGGAAACTGGAATTCATCTGTTTGATCCCGATGTCTTTCGAGAGCATGACATTCACAGCTAGACAACTCGAAGAACCAGAAGTGCCTGATAATGGAGGGAATTATGGCAATCAGAACGCTCCAGCTCCACCTCAAGCGATCAATCCAAGAGACTTCCGGGACTTCATTATTGGTGACAGGAAGTCCACATAGAACGTCTCTAAAAGCCTCTATTAAAAAGAAACAAGTGGAGAAAGAGCACCAGAAGAAACAGTCCCAGTTAAAGGCCAAGAAACGTCTCATCATTGAAGCTAAAGATCAGCTTGGAGCATTATCGAAAAGACCTATCAAGATGAAAAAGAGATAAGTTCAAGCGACTTTAAGGAGAAACACAAGTTCCACTGGTGTACACAGGATGAGAGGAGTATAGTTCTAGAACATCTAGACAAAGATATGGATCATTCTCGAAGCACATAGACTATTCCAGAAAAGTATGGAACTTTCGTGAAGTTAATAGACCTATATAGCATACTATCGGACATTGTCGAGATTTCGCGAAAGTTCTAAGTAGGTGAGGCGGCTAGTATAAATACGGCACCACTTCGGCGAACCAGTTCAGTTCCTAAGTAACAATCGAAGAGTAAACATCTGAGAAAAAAAGTAAACGGTTTTAAGACGCCTGCTACCAGAGAAGCACCCGCTTTATTTCAGTATGTCGCTTTGGAAAGATTTTTATTAAATAAGCAAGTCGACAGTTCAAGTGAGATTGATCAAGCATCGACAAGTGGTGGGGCAGCAAAGAAACAGAAATATCGTAAATACGATGATAACTATTTAAATTTTGTGAGCTAAAGCGACATCTCGAGACCAATCGCTCTAACATGGTTGAAAAAGCAAAAAAGTGTGTTTACTAAACAAGCCTTAATACCATCGCAGAGAATCTTATTCTACCGGCTGCTCTTGATGTGGTTAATATTGTGCTGGGAGAATCGGCGGGAAAATTAATTTCAAAGATACCTTTGTCCAACAACACTATTAGTCGAAGAATCCATCATATAGCTCTGGATATCAATGATCAATTAATATAGAAAATGAAATATTATCATTGAAGACCTTCTGTTCTGCGAAAGCATCATTGGAAGCGCAAAGGCTATAAACTTATTTGAGATGCTTGACAAGTTTATAACCGAAAATGATTTGGATTGGGAAAAGTGCATGGGTATGTGTACTGATGGAGCTCGATCAATGTCTGGTCGCTATGGAGGATTGCAGGCGCTTATTCGCAGCAAAGCAGCGCATGCTATGTTAGGAATCTTCAACAATCATCTTCAACAAAGGCCAAAAACTTCATTTGCGTTTTTTGTCTCACATCTCTAGCTATAACTAATTGTTAAAAATAAAACATAATCTCACTTAAAGTTATACTTATAGCAAACATTTTGATTTGTTAATTTTAAATATCTATCAAATTCTGCTCTGTAAGATCAATTTACCCTTACAAATTCTTATTGTTAGCAAAACGTGATCTTTGACCGACTCTGTATTCACACATCTCTTGTTAGGATGGATTCAATCTGTGGAATGGACTGTACACTTCGACCAAGATCCCGCGTTTGGACAGTGGCTACACACATTGATATATAAACAAATTACTTCGAATCTGTCGAAGATACTTCAGTCTAAGTTAGCTATTCATAGAGACCTAGTGAGCGTTTGAGTTACTCAACCTAAAAATGGACGCCAAGACCATCTTCGCCTTTTTAATTGCCTTTGTTCTATGCCAGGTATGTTGTTAAAATGACTATATAGACATTCATGAAGGAATAACTGCACTATTAGCTTTAATATATTTTTTTAATTTAGATAATCTCTGCTGGAGTTGTAGATGGCTTAAGGGAGAAAAGGGATACTGCCGAAGATACTTCAAAAACTATCAATGAAATGCTAGATTCGATTAAGAGCGGTTTTGACGATTTGGTGAAAGGAGTTCAGGTAGGAGATTAGATGTGAAATTTTTTGATCTTTTCAAGTTAATTTTCGATTGAAAATATGTATTAAAATGAACGTAGAAATTGACAAGTAAGTAGAAAAATCGAAGAATAATATTAGATGATTATACTAGACTTTAAGGTCTTTGATTTTAACATTTATTTCGTATATATGTACTGATACATGCTCCTCATATTGTTTTCTTTTCAACAACGGATGCTGATTAGATAAGGAGAATGGTCCCACCAAATATTAGTTCAATATTTTACTAATTTTAGTTATACATGCAACGCGCTAAAAGTACATTACACTGCGCCTCAAAATTATAGAAGAATTAAATTTGAAGTAATTTGTTTTTCGAAGAAATATTCGGACAGGTCAATTTTATCTTTTTATATAAATATTTTTGCATTAAGTTTAAGTTTCCCCAACTTCTGGTTTTCAAGTAGTGACGTCATCGATAAGTTTTTTAAATGACAACTCCCATTTTTTTTTATTTTGATAGATGTTTTATTACTATGACACTAGATGAAAAACTAAATCTTTAAACTTTGGTAGGGAACGGTTATCATTGAGTTGTATGCTAATACCACTCTACATTTTTAAATACCTTATCGGAGAGTAGACATAGACAAATAAATAACTTTTGATTATCGTAAGCGTAGGTATCGATTAGTAAGAGAATGAGGTAGCCTCGTATACGAAGAGTAGAATAACGTGCTAAGGAAACACAGCTTGCAATCCAACGGCGATATTTTGTATATAGTAAAAATCCTGTTTAACACGTTTTAGATAGGTATAGAAAAGAGCCAACGCCAGTAGCCGTCTCGAAATTCGCGGTGTCGCATGCTCTTTATATCACCTGCCGCAAACATATTTTACCGTTTTATCAAAAAGCGTTTTAACATTCTAAATGTTAATATATTAAGTTTTCTACCATTAGAATATCTTGCTTTATATTCATATTACAATTACACAATTACAAAAACGCATATTTGACTACTACCTCGATAAATATGATGTAAGAATTGCTCCAATCACGTTAAACTATATTTTATTTTGTTAGATATTGATGTACTGTACTAAACTTAAGTATAACTCAACTTGTGTTAATCCTAGGTATATGAAATATATCAAAATGGAAATGGTTTCAAAATACTTCAAGTGGATATTGTATTTGGAAAAAGAAAACGAATTTGCTTGCTTTGAAACTGATCAAACTCATATTTGTTTTTAAACACCTTGTGTGATGAAATGAAAATGTTTAATATCGGTTGACAAACTTCGATTAATGTCATGACGATAGCAAAACATTTTTGCAAAATAATTAAAAAAATAGGGAAATATTGGATTTCTAAGGAAATCTTGCAAACGCTTAAAATTTCAACATCTCAAAAAGCATTCGTTTTTAGTATGTTATACATTATAGAAGCTTGCTTTAGATTGAGCTAAGGAATTTGAAAATGTAACAATATACAGTATGTTATATTTAAAATAAGGAAGTTGTATAACGTATCAAAGAAAATAAACAGTCTGTGTACATGAAAATAATTTTAGGTTATGGAGCATTTGATGCAAAATAATTTTTATTTCAAATATTTTTCAATCAAGTTAGTAGGCAAGGTGTAATTCACCTATAGAGCAATAATTTCAATAAAGAATAGTGTACATTTGACATTTTCCATATGTATTACCATTAAAGAGGTTAGATTTGTGAAATTTTAGTTAAAAAGTAGTTGCTATGGTAAATAATGGTTTTTCCCTAGTTTAAATTAATTTTCTTCTATTTATATGCAAATTTTTTAATTTCCTAAATCTTCCAGAGCAACGAACTAATCCGGAACGCTACCCAAGTTCTTCAAGGATTCGCCCAAAGTGTCGAGGCTCAAGGAAAAGAATTGCTAGATAAGATCAAGCAACCCAAACAGTAATTTCGCCACTATACGCTTACATCAATTTTAACGGTTTCCAATAAGTATAAATGAGTGTGTATTATTTTTATTGTAAATCTGATTGTACAAATAATTATTGTATATACTTATAATTGTTAATAAGATGACAATTTGATAATCTGTAAACGTATTGATTTGATACACGTTGAAAAAAATAAAGAGAATACTTATAGGAATACTGGTTGTATTATCTTCTGTTTCAATTCTAATATATTACATATTAATAAACAAAATTGCAATAATAAATAAGTCAAAGGTCTAACGAGGAAGGGAGTAGACTGTTGCTTTTCTGTTTTATCTACAAATTTTTCCAATTCTCCATCTAGTATTGCCAGTATTTTAGAGGTGCTATTAGCTATGGTGTTTTTATTTCTCCAACTTTGGCATAGCAAATCTATATGCGTAGAGTGTGTGATTAACCTTGTTATTTAAGCTGTTTCCTTTTTTAAAAGTACTATAAATAGATGTTAAATATCACTAAATAAAACAGTAGTACCTTGGTGCTGATATCTCTAAGCAATAAACAAGTTTCAAACATGTTATTCGATGAAAAATAAAAGAAAAAATCAGGGATATAAATGGTTGAAATTCAATTTTAGCTACTATTTAATACCAATACTATATGTACTATAAAATTCATACTATGGATGACGTAATTTATAATTCACTTGCTAAAAACTTGTACACAAAGCACAACCGATCCAGGAAGGTATTCATTTGCTTATATAGCGAAAATGTGACATCAAAACCTTTTGTGGAATGGTTTATTGTTACACACGGCATTGAAATTGTATTCATTATTATTGTCTATCCCCGTTATTGGAGAAAATGCCGACTAATGGGAAAAAGTGCATAACCAGCTTGGATTGTTATAGAATTGATGTTTTAGTACAAGCACATGCTAGTATTTATTTTGTTATATCTTATATGAATACTTTGGTAATGATTGAATACTTTTATTTTGCAAATTCACGCAGGATATTAGTTTTCTTTGGTCATTAAACCAGGAAAAATCACTTACTATGTATCAGAAATAAAAACAAAATTTTTACAGTTCTTTTTATTACGTTTCATTAATCTTCATTTCGTTAAAGAAAAATGTAACAAATTTCTCAAATAAGAATTAACAGTTTCGTTATATTTGCATAAATTTCACTGCGTTTGAGTCTAACCAGAACTCTAACTTTAGGATTAAAAGATTACTGTATTAGGATTAGACTTGGATGGATCCTAGTTTGAGTTGCATTTGAATAAAATATTCAACTCAAACGTTTTTTAATGTTATTTATATTTTGTACAAGTTACATACGAGGATGGTATGAGAAGTACTATCACTACCGAGAACACAAGGCTAAACAACTTTGACGTGAGCAGGCTGTGACGTATTTTGAAGTAGGCCGTCAATCAGCGATAAAGGCGTTTACACGTTCACACAAATTATATTGGTTTTATTTAAAAAAATATTGTGTAGTGATATTTCCGTCCTTTGTTGGTGATACCTGTAATGTTTTTCTACTGTTTTATAAGCGATAAAACCTTTTCTGAAACGATAAAAACGGATAACCTAAAAACTGTGGCGTCGGCTGTTTGCACGTTCAGATCGTTTCTTGCGTTTTGTATTGGTTTATCCAAATTATATTAGTTTTATTTAAAAAAAATATTATGTAGTGATATTTCCGTATTTTGTTGGTGATACCTGTAATGTTTTTCTAGTGTTGTATAAGCGATAAAACCATTCCTGAAACGATAAGGACCAGGTATCTTAACCTAACATGGCGTCAGCTGTTATTTATGAGTTACACTTTGTAAAAGGAGGTGGCCATCATCTTTTTCGTTGATTGAACGACTTTCGCCTTTCTGGGACGAGGTTCATCGGATCGCCGCCATTCCGTTGATTAATTTTTGGGTATAGGATCGTAATATAGAACCAATTTTTCATCTCCTGTGACAATGGATTTCAAAATCGGTTTCGGGTCGTCTTCACACATGTTTAAAAATGAGCGTACACATTCGACCCGACGTTCACGTTGGAGAACAGAAAGAAGCATCTTGCATTAATCTTATTCATACCCAAATGGTTATGGAGAATTTTGCGAATACTTGTTTTAGAAGTGTTAGACATTACTGCTAATTCTTTCACTTTCAAACGGCGATCTGCTAATACCTTTTTTTTCAAATGTTTTGAGGTGTTATCAGTTCAATTGGCCAACCGGGGCGCCCATCATTTTCAAGGGATTTTGCCCCAAACGGAAACATTTTGCCCACTTTTCTACAGTGGAATATGAAGGAGATAAATCAGCATAAATGTCGTTATTTAAACTTTTGTTAAAAATTGAATGGCCGCGCGGTACTCAATTTTCGTTATCTGAGACATTTTCATGCACTAGTCACGTTGTCTGGCTGGCTACTAAGAACTACTACTCTTCGAGCCGTAATATATATAGTGTAGGCACATGTGATACTATGACGGAACGAAGTTTAAACACACTCGAACTTGTGTAAGCCTGTCAGGCCACAACGTTACAAATATATGAGGCGATATGTAAAACAAAATGAGACTCCTGCCAAAATCTGTTTTTTTAACGAACAGTTCAACCCCACCAAGTGTCAAATCTAAATGTCAAACGTTTTGCACCTAATTCCACTATTACAGCCCCTGGCCAAATTACTTGAAACACTCAATATTTTGTAGTTTCTTCATAATAAAATATAAACTATACATGTATTATATTGTTTATTTATAAAATATATTGTAAAAATATGTAACATATGTAAATATTAAATAAGTAATTAATACTTTCAACGCAAGATATGATTGTCTCTTTTATATCTTCATCGTTCTCCCATACATCCTTTACATTCTTCCTTAATATTTCCTTTGTAGGGTTTTCTCTTTCATATACCTTACTTTTGAGTCGATTTCATACGTTCTCGATATACGCCCTGTCGGTATGCGACGTCCTGGCTTAAAATACGGTAATAACGTGTTTTTTAACACATTTATGTACTGCTCTTGACGCATTGTACCTTCTACAAAATACAAAGGGCCGGGCCCGTCTCCACTAATCACTCCCGAAATCATTACCTGCGGAGGGTGTTTTACAGTTCGAAGAACCGTGGACTCTGTGAGACGTTCGCCAGGTCGTCTACGAACAAATTGTGCTCGCTGCACTAACACACAGAGCGAGCAGTCGTCACTAAAGGAAACCTATTAAATAATGCAAACATTAATTCAGTAAAAATCATGTTGTTAAGTTATTCACCTTTTTCCAATTTTCGTCTGTGAAATGTCGATACTCTCTTGCAAAGTTGAGACGAGCAGATTTAATTTTTTCTGTTAAACGCGGCTTTTTTACAGGTCTTCGGTCCATTAGGCGATTTACACGTAATCGGCGCCTGACAGCTCTGCACGAAATCTCTATTCCTCTCTCTTGTAAGTTTTTTTGGATCATTTTAATTGTAGTAAATCTAGTGCTCAAAGCCTGATAAACAATTTCGCGGTCAGATCTCTTCGAAGTTTTTCTTTTACGACCGCACTTTGCCCGTCTTTGTGTCGATGTGCTAGCTCCTTCGTTTAAGTGTCAATGTGCAAGTTGTAATTTCTCGTTGTGAATGTTTGTTTGATTGTAGAAGAGCTTGTATAGCGGGTAAATGACATGTTTCAAGTAATTTGGCCAGGGACTGTATCGTGAAGACAACATATATTTACTGCTTCTGCTTTCATAAATAAATTTCTTAAAGCAAAACGAAACATATTTTTGAAAAAAAGATTTTAATTCACATATCTTCCATCTATAATGTACATAAAAATCATATATTACATTTACATATTGAATGATGTGTGAACAAGTTTGAAATAAATAACTAATCACTAACTATAAGTACCTATATTTTAAAATTACAATCAATTATAATTGTTTCTATCATCATATTATTAAAAGTAAAAAAAATAAAGAATTTTTTCCATAAAAATACTTTGGAAATATTTTCTATATTCACAAGAGATATGGAAAATATAAAATAATTTAAATATTAGGCTAAGTATACAAAATAGGACTCTTTACAAAAAAAAAAATGAAAAACAGAGAATATCCAATAAAATGACACAAAAATAGCTACATATTACCTTTAGTTAACTAGAACCTTGCAATGATTCTATTTATAATAAATACCATTTATATAAAACAACTTCTAAGGACTTTATTAACATTTTCCTTACAAGCTAATACTGCATTTTTACAAAGGACTATTTAAAAAATATTTATTTAAAAATCACTCACGCACTCACATCCTTTCCCTGTTTGCTATTTTATTTACTTCTATTACTTTATTTATCCCTAAAAAGCATGTTTTCAATTATCTTTGACTACCAAGAACCCCACTGCCTATCAATCCTTTGACTTGGAGTAGCTGTGTAGAAAAATCCTGCAGCTGGTGTCAACCATCTTTGTTTAATCATATCGCTACCCTTTTCGGCTATCATAATAGTAGGAGCGTTAGTATTTCCCGATGTCACCATTGGCATTATGCTAGCGTCAATAATTCTAAGCCTGTCTATACCGTAGACCTATAAAAAGTAGAGATTCAATCAAATCCGTTAGATTCTATTGAGGTTATGTTGTTTTATAACAATTATACGTCAATTTTGACAGTTAAAAGTGAGGTTATGTATGTTAAAATAGATTACTAACTTGTAATTGTGGATTGACGACAGCCATCTTGTCCTTTGTTGGTCCCATCTTGCAGCTACCCGCTTGATGATTCTCAGGACCTGTTTGGCGTTTAGCTGAGCACTCCCAATAAGCATCTGAACCGAATTGTAAATTCTCACAGCCTTCTACAGGTGTCTTATCCAATTGGAACCCATACCGTCTCAATGCTAATACATCCAATTAGTTAAATTGAGAAACACAACAATACAACAACCTTACCTTTGGTTTCCGACAATTTTATGGCAAATTTAATCCCTTCCACCATAACTTTGACATCATCTGGATGGGTGTAATATCTACCATAGATTAATGGATGGGATAAAGGATTATTGTCCTTTAAGTTTATATAACCACGGCTTTTTGGGTGGAGTACTGCAGGTATAATCTGTACCTGTCTAGTGCTGTTATCTAGTTTTTCTCCGACTTGTCCAGTTCTAGCGCAATTTGCTAAGAAACCCCCAAAGAAGTATTGCAGATCCGGATGGTCATCGTCTGGATTTGCGTATTTGGAATTGATCATTGCTGTTACCTCAGAAATACCTGAAAAAATCAGATTCATGCAATCTTTTTCCTATAAAAATAACGAGATTGATTTGACCGACTAACCTGTGCCACTCATCAACCCATCTCTAAACAGTAAATACTCCATGGCAGTAGCCCAATTTAATGGGGCGCTATTGGTATCATTAATATTGAAATTGACGAAGAACGCCACGTGATTATGAAGATTTTGACCAACACCTGGCAAATCATGTACAACCGGTATATTTACTTCCTTCAAATGGTCAGCGGGACCAATTCCAGACAACATCAAGATCTGTGGGGAATTAACAGCACCTAGAAATTCCAATTTGCAATAAAATTTATTTTTGGAAATAGACTTCTCAGGGACATCTTACCTCCACTGATGATGACTTCCTTTGTAGCATAGATTACCTCCCTTCCGCCATTTTTCATATACTCAATACCGTAGGCATCTTTAGTGCTCGGGTTGATCAGAATTCTTGATATAGTGGTGTTCAGGAGGATTTGAAGGTTTCTCCTGTGCTTAAATGGTCTGAGGAAAGCCCTAGCGGTACTCAGACGCGAACCATTCCTGTTGGTGGTTTGTGCGATGGCGAATCCGACGTGTTCCTCGCCGTTGAGGTCACGTGACCTGTACCCTGTTTTTAAATGATTTAGAAAACATTCTAATAGCTCGAAAATCAACAAGAAGTATACCTAACTCTTCTCCACCCTTTATAATAGCCCTCGATAGTGGAGGGTGGTAAGGAAATTGCGACACAGTCAAAAGGCCTCCAACAGAATGGTATCCCTTGTCTACTTTGTCAATCTGTTTATTATCCTCGCTTTTCAAGAAATAGGGTAACACCTCGTTGTAGCTCCAGCCATCGTTACCCATAATAGCCCAATTATTGTAATCTTTCCTTGAACCTCGAATATACATCATACCGTTTAAGACAGAGGTGCCACCTAAAACCTGTTTAGGACAATAACTTAAGGTAGATGTGAAAATTATCCCGCAAAAAAAATCACTTTACCTTGCCACGAGGCCAATAACACCTTTGTTCTTCCTCATTGAGACAAGCATCCGTTTCTGGCTCCGTTTGATAACCCCAATCAATCTCGGAACCTAGGAAATTCAGGAACATTGAAGGAACTTGAGTTCCAGTTGGTTCATCAAGACCTGGAAAGGATTTTAATGTTAATATTGGTGAAATGTTGCCAGGGATTCAATGCTAAGCGTGTATGACACCTGCTTCTATCAGTAGGACCCTCCATTCTGGTATCTCAGACAATCTACTTGCTATCACGGATCCAGCAGAACCACCACCAACTATAATGAAGTCATATTCCGGGAAAAGGGGGGATTGCTCAGGTCGTCCGCAAGGATCCTCTAAATCGCATTGGCTGCGTAGGAATACTTCTAGGAGGCCCATGAAGAGCATGAAAGGAGCTCCACCGCATGTTGAAGCAAGGGTTGGTCCTGGTTGAGTGACAGGACAATTACAAGACATCTGTAAGAGAAGAATGGATATCTTTTAGATGCAATTACGTTTGTCGCTATCTTAATTTCTTTCTAAATCCTAACCTAACATAGTATCAATGAGGATTTACTATTGTAGCGGTTTTATGCAATTCTTAATAAGCACCAACTTCTATTGAATCTCTGAGAATCTCTTTCGTCGTTTGAAGAAGATGGTAATTACTTAGAAAATGGTGCAATAAACACATTTAAAGGTGAGCGAACCAGTAATTAATTGCACGTCTCATTGCTGATAAAAAAAATTATGTAATAGTATTACAAATATCCAAGCATGAGAAGCTTTTACGAAATTTCAAGGTAAATGTGGGAATTTCGAAACAAAGGAAAATGTTTTAGAACTTATACAGAGTAAAACGATAATAGGATAATCGGAAACAGATTTAGGACCAACTTCCTAGAAGAAACTACAAATAAAAACAAGTTCGATAATTCAATAAACCTCAATAATTCGTATTATAAGATTAATGACAAAAGTCTATTACATTCAATACAATTGCTTGAATATATATGGCTTGTCAGTTAACGTACATTGTATTGCAACATGTAATAATTCATACATGCGTTCGAAACAGGTGTTCTTGTAATAGCCAGTCGGGTTTTATTGAATGATCCCATGCAAGTATGGGATATAATTGATTTCTTATTCAATTCAGACATGTATTTAGTAATTAAGCTAGGTATAATGAAGTTTGAGTGATCCATTTTCACTGTACATTAGGTTTATAAATAGAAGTAAGGTAAAATATATAAGGATTGTTTATTAAATTGTTTAGGAGTTGTAAGACAATCCCTTACAAGAGAACACCGGCAACCCGAAAATGTAAAATCTTACGAAAATGGTAGTCAATTGCACCATCTAGTGGTCGTTTGTAAAAACCTAAGATGTATTATTTGAGAATCAAGTAGGATTGAAAAAGAATAGGGCTGTTTGAGAAAGGATTTAGTTGTTCATAAAACACTTTGGACAAATTTGTTTTATTATGAATCCTAGCATACATGCAGTAAAAATTACCAAGGAACTCTGGTGAGGAAGGAATAGATTCCATTGCCTTTTCTCTACTAACTAGTAATTTGGAATAATTTTTCGTGGAGATGGACATTGAAAGTATCTCTCTGGATAAAAGAACCTCACTACTGACCTTAATATATTATAAGCAGACGGTTTAATTTCCTTTTTATCAACTCACCTGTAAACGCGACGAGATTTTGCAAGTCATCAAACAATGTCGGGTTGGAGGTTAATGCTAATAAAACAAAAAATATGGTATTTGAACAGATCACAATTTCTATTGTAGCAATTCTTTCATTGATGCTGTTAGTAGGTACTTGTAAATTTTCATGGTACCATTTAAACAATTAAATTGCTTCGGATTTAATGGATTTATTGTATAATTTTTCCGCGCAATGCATATATTTACATTGTTTCATGCATTGACATGCTATCAAAAGTGAGGTAATGCCTATCTACACTAATGTAGTAATGAATCTTTGTGTTATCATCAGAGAGCAAAATCGAATTTTTAGAAAAATCTAGTTCAATGTCAATGCTACAAAACACCCAAACATCTTACGCTATTTGCATCCCAGCAACAAGGATAAATGTCTTGGAAATCATATAAAAGATGTTATCCTTCTTTATAATACCTCTTACTCTCTTGTAACTTGAACGGTTCAAGATCTGCTTACTCGTATATACTGAGAAGTCTGAGAACATCCATCTTATTGCTGTCCTGAGAATTATCGAAGGATTTTCAACCGAAGTAACACGATTTCCTTTTCTTTGATATTTAAGAAGTACCTATATAAAGGGAGCCAAATAAGTTTTAAAGCAAATATCAAGCGAAAACAGTCAAATTGCACATATACCGGGTGTCCAACATAACATGAAGTGCATGGGTATATTGCAAACCGTTAAAGATACGAGGTCGGTTAAATGGGGAAAAAGTTGCGCACTTATACGGCTAAGTACAATCCGGGATTACATTTTTAAAAATCCATTCCGTTACTGAGATACAGGGTGAAAACCAAAAGTGCGCGTTTTCTAAAAACCTTAATATCTTCTTTATTATAAAAAATACAGTCATCAAATTTTCAGCATAGAGGTAGTTAGTAATGAGGACTTTAAAAATGGCCATAGAACAATTCTAGGCTCACTGGGTTCTTTGTGCTTGTGCTCAATTTTTGTTTTTCGTATAGGTGCCATATTGGAATTTTACATTTTTGAAATGGCCATAAAAAATGCTTTCCAACCATGTATAACAACCCAATTTTCAATGAAGAAAAACTATGAAAAATAGCAAAATTACGATTTGATCGTAGTAGGCTGGCATTTATCTATACATTTATTAAATAATCGCAACGGCTCTGAATTTTCTAGCTGTCAAACAGTCTTTGTGGTGTAAAAAGTCAGTGATTTGTGATTTTAAAATGGCTTAAAATTTGAATTAGAAATTAGCAACCCCAATGAAATTTATCCATTTACCGCTAGGTGTAGGACTGTGGAATTGAATTTGCTTTCATCTTCCAATTCTTTCTGTCTTTGGCCAAGTTATGGACCATTGCCCACTCTATGTTTCTTTACCATTTCTTACCATTTATTTTGGAATAGCGTTTGTTATGATATTTTAAACTTACAGTTATAGTTTCACCGGTCCTTAAGTCTGTAGCTGTTGAGAAATAAATAATATCTTCAAACAAAACATACAAAACAGCCGACGCCACAGTTTTTAGGTTATCCCGTTTTTAACGTTTGAGAAAAGGTTTTATCGCTTATACAATACTAGAAAAACATTACAGGTGTCGCCGACAGAGTACGGAAATATCACAACACAGTATTTTTTAAATAAAATAAATATAATTTGGATAAACCAATTCAAAACGCAAGAAACGATCTGAACGTGCGAAAATAGCCGACGCCACAGTTTTTAGGTTATCCCGTTTTTATCGTTTGAGAGAAGGTCTTATCGCTTATACAACACTAGAAAAACATTACAGGTATCACCAACAAAGTACGGAAATATCACTACAAAGTATTTTTATAAATAAAACAAATATAATTTGGATAAACAAATTCAAAACGCTAGAAACGATCGGAACGTGCGAAAACAGCCGGCGCCACAGTTTTTAGGTTATCCCGTTTTTATCGTTTGAGAAAAGGTTTTATCGCTTACACAGCACTAAAAAAACATTACAGGTGTCACCGACAGAGTACGGAAATATCACTACAAAGTATTTTTATAAATAAAACCAAGATAATTTTGATAAACCAACTGAAAACGAAAGAAACGATCTGAACGTGTGAATGATCGACGACCTACTTCAAAATACGTCACAGCCTGCTGACATCAAAGCGCTGAGGTCTTGTGTATCGTAGGTAACGGCTGTACCCTGAAATCGGGCGATTCAGTCGTTAGAAAAATTGTGTTGTTCTTATACCAAGGCACCCTTTTAGTCACTAGAGTTTCATCAAATTCTATAACAAAATAATTTTTAATTTAAATTTTAATATTTTCATTAGCTCAAAATATGGCCAATATCTCAGCTACTCACACCATTTCATATCTTTGGATATATTCGTACGAGCCGGCAATTAAGCAACAATCAACTGTTTGACTGTTCCCAAATAAGCCGAATTCAATTAAAATTTGTAGAAACTCAAAATGTATTCCTCGTATCACTCAATTCTCTTCCTTGTCGAAATTGGACCATTCAACCATTACTGTATTGCAATAATTATGTGCATTTCAGAGGACAAAAATTGAGTTACAGCACAATATCAATTCAAATGAATTGCATACACCAATAATAATAAACATGATATACATTGTTTTCAATTTTCCAATACCAATACATGATTGAACCAAATTAATACAAAAAGTAACAAATAATATCTCGTTCACCATGTAACGCATTCTAACCTTGAACGTGCCACAAATATCGAATTGATATTTCAAAATTCGACACAAAAACGATTATGAAATAGTTGGACAATATCACCTTAAGATAAGATTTCAGTGCTGTGTATGTGCTATGCGGTAGAGGGGCTTAAAGCTCTTAATACGGTGGACTTACTCATACCCATAGCACTTTCTTTCTGCTGCTGGTGTTCTAGCCTTGACCGCCAATGCGATTGTCCGGCTGTTGTCGCGTTATGTAAGCAAGTAAAGATGACGCAACGTTATCGAAGTATAGGCCTCGTTAATACGAAATTATCTTCGCAAACATGTTGCCGCTCTAATTATCAGCAACCAAAGGAATTGAGTGTTGCTGAAACACCGGATAGGTAAATGGTCGTTGTATATGGAGACTGTTCGGAATTCCTGAGCTTTTAGGCTTGCAGGTATATGTACAATCTTAAACTTTACGTTAAACACGAAGCAAATCATTTCGTTAGAAAGATTGTATTTGAATGTGTTGAAAACCTACTGATAAACATTAATGATTGTCATTTGGAACTGGTAAACTGAATGAGAATATTCTAAATTAGTGATGGACAAACCTCTTTATGAGCGGGCCAAAAAAAAAAAAAGTAAAAAACTTTCGGCGGGCCAATATAATTTATTAAGAAGCAATAAAAAACAAAAAAATAATATACCCATTTTGCAAAATTCTTATAATACTAATGTGATCAATGAAGCTGTGACTGCATTCCTGAAAGTTCTTCATAATTTGGTTCGAACTAGGACGCACCGATTCTGAGAAGTGAAGTTAAATCTGTCGGTCCCTTTCTAATGCAACTCTTTCGAAGCTTCATTATAGAAAACGTCCGTTCACATATGTACACGCAGAGAAACGTTTGCTTGTATCAAAGCTGTCCGCTTTAATTCAAGACAATTACCGTTTCAATACAATAACTGTTTTAAATTAAAAGAGCGTCTCTTTCTCCGCTTAAGAGACGTATACACATTGGGAAAATGTGAAATTAGCTATATATATCTATGTACGGCGAGAGAGCGAGGAGGGGATTGAGTGGAATCCGATCGATAACGCAGTAAATTATTCACATTGCTTGAGATTTTAAAAAGGCTAAAGTAGAGGTTAGCTACAGAATAGTGTTCAAACAGGAATGAACTTAATGTAGAAGGACACATGAAAACAGTGCCTAGAAGTAATAACCAAGATAATGCTAATAAATAGCTCCTGGTATTGATGGAATCACTACCGGCAAAAACAGTATGTTCACGCCAGTATTAAAAGTTAGATTTTGGAGTTGTCGGTAATAAAGACGGCACGAGTAGAATCTTGGATAGCGCGGAACATGGGTGCGCTGCGACAGCCCGGAATAATTTCGATTGATTATATAGTAAATATAAGTGTATGTTATCATTTTCTTTCCTTTCCTTTCCTTTCCCAACAAAGTGCATTAACAACAGCCACGGACGGATTCAGTAAGTCATTATATATTTTTTTTCTGAACTAGCGATTTGTTGCGGATACAACACAGTATGAGAAGAGAAAGGTATTAAAGCCTCTTGCTCCTGGCCACATTGCTGTTACATCTCTCAATTTATGCCACTGATTTTCAAAAACAGCACCTGAAATATTTCCTGGCGGTACCTAGTACCAATAGTTATAGTCATGCCGTCCTAGATTGGCAATTGGTGCATCCTGTTTGTATGACACCCTTCAATATGTTACTGAAATTAATACATTCACAAACAATAGAAAAAGTGTAATGTGCAAAGTTCATTTATTAACAATTATAAGTAAATTTATTCTAGGAATTATTAGTGGGAGTGTTTGAATAAAGAATATTGTAATAAGTTTTTTTTTTTAAATTCCAATCATAGATGCTTAACATGCAGTAAATATTAATATGAAATGCATGATGACTACAAACATAAAGAATTGCATTATCCCCTTTACCGTGAAGACATTTTACAGCTTGTTTAAAACTTGATTAACATTAGACATTTTCCATAGCTGTTTAGAAACAAATTCAAAAATAGTGAAATCCATTTTGCAAGTATAGTGATTGTATCGATAGATTTAACATTTTTACATAATACCATTTCCAGCAACTCATAAAATTTCACATTATTATTAGTTACAAGGACGAATTCTTCATGACTGCAATTAATTTTCAACGCAACCCATGCTATCTTACGGTTTCAAAAACGTTCTTTTTCGATTATGCATATACAATGAACTATATACCTGTATATGTCTGAATAACATTGCTTCATGTTACTGTGCAGTATACCCAAAAATTTTCAAGGTCGTTAATATTAAGCGAACTGTAACAAGTCAAGGTGAGCAATTAATTCTTGTACAAGCTCATTTTTTGCTAGATAAATCTGTTACTATTAAACATATACCAATAAAAAAGGTGGAACTTTTAGGTGCATTAAGAATGCTGTATTGTAATATTGACCATAGCAAAAGTTATATCCTTCAGGTAATATTCATAAAACTACAGTATAAAATGAGATCAGAAAAGCTGCAGCAAATCTGTTGTTTGTTATTTTTGTTATGTAACAGTAGAAATTTAATTATTTTAACGACAGTTATTTTAATATATAATTTAAGTTGACTACATTATATATTTAGTACAGATGATAATTATTAGTATCCAGTAAATTTGCTTTAGCAAAGCAATAAATCGAAAAGGCAGGAAAAATGTAAAGGCCCCTTCTCTTTATTGATTAGGTTTGTATTCTTATTTATGTACATAGTCTCATAGGCGTTCAATTCAAACGGCGAAATCACGTTTTTAATCAATTTTAGGCTTTCTAATTTAATATTATGCCCTGTATCGTTCATGTGCTGTGCTACACTTGATACTTCTATCTTCCCGTACCTGAAACACCTGATGTGTTCATTGAATCTAGTACCTATCGCTCGCTTCGTATGACCAATATAGGCTTTATCACAATCACCACATGCAATTTTGTAAATTCCCGACCTTGCTCTCATGTCCGGTTTATCTTTTGGATTGCAAAGAAGGTTTTTGAATGTATTTCGCGAACTGAAATATACGTTCATCTCTTGTCTCTTAAAAACTTTACTGATACCTTTCGATACTCTATGGAAGGGAAATTTCACAAATTTCTTATCGCGGGTTACTGTTGGGATTAGGGTCGTGGAATTTCTGACGTAAAGCCTATATTGGACTTTCCTGAGCATGCGATTGCCCCTATAAAAGAGTAATAGTTGTAAATAGCAATAGTGTCGCGAGGAAATCCGGAATGGTACATTCCTTGGTGTCAAAAACCGCGAAAATATCGTCAACGTATTTAAGACAAGTTCTAGGGAAATACACGTTGTCCTTTTTCAAATTAATTTCAAATTTACTCATAAACAAGTTGGCTATGAAAGGGGGCAGCGGATTGCCCATCACCGTACCCTCTCGTTGTTCATAATACTTGCCCTCAATTTGAAAACGGTTTTGGTTGATGCAGAGCAAAGTTCGTCTTTTGTGCTCCGCAAGAAATGACAGCTCAACAATTCAACGTTGCCAGATATGTTGTATTTTAGTAGAACAAACTGGCAACATGGCTACGAACGTTAGCCAAAGTTAGTAAAATCCATTGATAGTAACTTCGTAGTTCTCTCTCAATTAAAACTGCTATATACACTGTAAAACTAGTCGACTATAATGAATCAAATGCAAATATATTTTATAGGAGCTTCTTAAGGAAAAACCTTTTTATAAATACAAGGTTAATCACGACGATGACCTATTAGATATTTCTTTGAAAGTAATCTGTCTTTAATATCTAATCAGTGTTTAATATCATAATAATCATATATTTTATGATTTTGTTTTGCATCAAATGTTTACCATTGTTTCTTATATTAATCATTACTAACCTGGGCAAATATGCGGTAACAGCCAGAGGCGCGGCGAGGGCATAAAAGTTTATACATAAAATAGAAGGAAAGAAATAAATTATAAAACGTGCTGAAACACTGAAATCACAAACTTGGTAACATCTGTTAAATATTTGAATCATTAGATATGTTTCCACAGCTGTTTCAGTCAAGTGAGTACGACGTGCGGAATAAACGTTTTTTAATGCCGAAAACGACCGTTCGACATCTAGCGATATATTTGCATATTTAAAATAATCTTTGAAACAACTTAATGCATCTTCACACGCACCGTCACAAATTTGTCTTAATATTAGAAAATCGGAGTCTTTCTCTAAAACACTTTCAAATTTTCGTATTACACACCAATTTGTTTCGCCTTCTACAGCGCGTAACTGTGCGTGAACATCATTCACAATTTGGACAGAATCCACTAGCGACATCCAAACATTTTGTAATTTTTCTATTCCCTCCACTAGTTCGAAGTAATTGTTGTGAATAGTTTATAAATCTCTTTTAACCTGACTACCTTGACATATTTCCTGGCTTTTCTTGATCGCTGAAGCTTCTGTCGGATTGAATTTTAAAATTACCTTCTCTACCTGATCAAAATATTTGTTGTAGTAAAACGCAGCCTGCCATGTTCCTCAAGGTGTAACAATCGGCTGTGGTGGTTCAGGTAAATCAGGACACAGTTTGTGAAATGGTCGGGTACGTTACGGGGACTTTAGAAACACTGCCTTTGTACTAGCAATCAATGCATTTATTAGTGGAAAACATGTAGGAATCGTTTGTGCCGCAAGATTTAGAATATGGATTTTACACGTTACATGTAAGAAGTTACCACTGTGTTCTTTAAGAGATCTGCCCAAAGAACGCATGCTTGCGGCACCATCACTCATAAACATTAAAGTTAGTTGAAACTTCAAATTTGTTCAATGAGTTCAACACCATCTTTAAAATCTCATCGGCAGTACAATTTATAACTTTTTTGGAAGCAAGTAGGAAGGAGGATGACGGTCAATGTGGTTCCATTGTACGTACCATTACATTAACCACAGGATGTTTTTGACGATCTGTTGTTTCGTCCACACACAACCACAGTTTTTTATCTTTCAATTCCGTTTTCATTCTTTTCTCTATATGTTCACGAGCAAATGGTACTACATTTCGTATCGATGTCCGACTAGGTAATTTACAGTCCGCATATTTATTCCAGAAGGAGACAAATGCTTCTTTGTTTAGTAAACGAAACGATAGATTACATAAAATAACAGTAACACATAAATTAAATGTAAATTTTTCTTGGTTTCGTATGCCACTTATTGCAGAAGAATGCTGTTTGCTTTCGATGTGACGTTGACAATGGCTTCTGGACCAACACATTGGAGGGATTTTACAAACTAGACATTGAATTTTAGCGCCACCAAAAATTAAGTCCGGCATGTCCACTATAAAGTTTTTAACTGTATCTGCCATTGGTCGTTTTCGCGACGTACCTAACTGCGACATTTGTAAAGCAAACATAAGCGTACAATTACGAACTACATTTAGATATATTTTTAGAATGATGATAGCAGGGACTGTAGCATGGTAAGGTAAACACAGAAGATATAAACACAAAACATATTTTAATAAACTCCAAACAATTGTTACAGAAACCTACGAATTTCTGAAATAATGTAATGTTGAGATTCTTAGAAAATCAATATTTTCCCACGTTTAAAAAATTTGTAATAATTCTTAGATCTGTTGTGACAATACTTTAAATTGAATAATTTAATATCTTTATTATACCATATATGACGATTTTCTAGAATGTATATGAATATAAGCATTTTCAAGATCTTTCCGGGATAAAATCTTTTTTTTTGCTTTCAAATAGAACACCTGTATACCTTCATGCTAATTTGCACAGACGTAAAAACTTTTTTGATCATTTCCTATAGCTAAAACTACTGCTTTTTAAATTATAAGTTATTTAGTACAAAAAAAAAATAATAATAGGCAAAATGAAATATGAATAAGATGTTATATTTTTTCGTTGCAGATTTATCTATATATATATATATAGGTAATTTATGGTTGGCAACCTTTTCAATGCCAAATTAAACATTGAAAAAAGCAAAATACTTCCTTCCTGTAGAATATAGTCCTATAACATCAAAAAAAATTAGTGGATGATAGTATTCACACTTTAAAAAGTACTGGAAATTTCACTATATAACAGTTGAAATCTACTTCAAGTAATACTATGATATAACAAAGATTCTAATTTACAAGATTATTATACTAATTCAAACCATAATTTCACAAACAACAATCTTTTTTATACCTAGACTCATTAATATTAGAAACCAGATCTAAGTCAAGGGTATACACAAACTAGCTCCAAGTTCACCAACTTACCCATGCCTTCCACCTATGAGAAAATGGGAAATCCATGCAGTAAAGAGGAAAGAACTAAACTAAACTACAGCAATTAGAGCCAAAAGAAAATGGAAAATACAACGGACACTTTCACAATTTGTTTAAAACTGTATGAACTTATTTTTCAGCTGTAAAACGGAATTATTTAAACCATAAATCAGGAATGTATTACAATTTAATTCGGAGATTTTACACTTTCTTCTCTTAATCAAGTCAAGACTAGAACACTAGAAATTAATTCCGTTACGTCAAAGGAAAAACGCCGAAACGCAAGTTTTAAACTCAGAAACCGCACGCCGAATGATTTTTATGGTTCCTTTTCGAACAACGCGATTTCATGGTGATATACACATAGAATATTGCACGCGATAGAATTTGCACTATGGGAGCAAAAGAACCTTTCACATTGGCTAGTTAGAAGACCCGGTATAAAATCAATTCTTGTTATATATTTCAAGGAAATGTTCGAGTTCAAATGCCAAATGTTAACATGTTATCACATGTGTTTATTGGTGTTAAATTAGAACTGAACAATGGGAAAGGTAACCGGCATAGTGTTGACCATTACACCCGTGCTTTTAATGAAGAAATTAGAGCGGTATACCGTCCGGGTTAGCTGGTTGGCAGTCGAACAAGAACTGCATGCCTGAGTGGCTTTCGTTAGATGTTGTACGTATGTATGTTGGAGAGTAAAAATTTCTTGATTTTGATTTAAGAACACATCTGGGTGTATAGGAAAAGAAAATTCTATCGATTTCAGTTGTATGGATGTGGCAATTGACTGGCTTGATATACAGGCTGTTTATCATTTATTATTTACAGTTCAAATCATATAACAAGAAAATTGCATGAAATTTTAATTGCTTTAGATGACTTAATCTCATATAATCGGAATTTGTTTTAAAGCACTGTCGAATTTTGCTATAACGCGACCGTTTTCTTGTGTCGTTTATATCCTGTAGCAGTGTATTAACTTCGTCCACGATTTGCACTGATTCTACTAACGACAACTCAGGATTTTACAATTTTTCTATTGCGTCTAATACTTTGTGAACCTCTTCTAACATAAGTATCTAGAAATCCTTTCTGGCTTTCCTTAATAGCGGTAGCTTCGTCAGGGTCGAATTGTAAAATCATAGATTTTACTTCTTGAAAATGTTCAGAATAATAAACAGCCACTTGCAACCATGTTCCCCAACGCGTAAGAATCAGCTGTAGTGGTTGGCGAAGGCCGGGACAACGCTTGTGAAATTCTCGAATCCGTTTGGGAAACTTTTTTGTATTTGCTATCAATGCATCCACCTCCGGGTAACATTCTCGAATAGTTTGTGCCGCAAGATGTAAAACATGAACTTTACACGTAACTTGTAAAAGTCCCTCACACTTTTCTTTAAGAGAACGACCTACACTAGACATTGTCGCTGCTCCATTGCTCATAAACATCAACCGTTGACTAGTTCACACTTGAAATAGTTGCAACGCGGCAAGTACTACGCCCGTAATTGCTTCGTCAGTACAATTCTTTTGCTTCTTTCTCAATCTTTTGCTTGCAAATTTCGCTTTAACAGGATCTAGTACTCGTATTATAATATTAAAAATAGAATTTTTTGTAAAATCTGTCGTCTCATCAAGACATAGCCACAGCTGTTTATCTTCTAATTCTGCTTTGATCCTATTTCCGATATCTTTACGTATACTTGGTAGCTCTTTCTGTAACGCTACCCGTGATGGCAAGTTTCACTCGGGATTGTATGTACGCCAAAACTGTCGAAACGGTTCTTTATCGAGTAAGCGAAACGGTAGACCACAAACAATAAACATCAATGGCACGCCACTTTTCTCATTTTTGTGCTGTACATTATTTACGTCTTTTACAGTCGCCTTTGTTCCAGCACATTAAAGGTATTTTGGAAACTCTACACAATACTTTTGGGGTTGATGAGAAACTGTTGCAATAAATCAATAATTTCATTCGCTAAGGTAGCCCGTGCCGATTCATCTGCATGCATACGTCGCGTCGTGGGCGCGGCAACCTCACTTCTAACCTGGCGCGAAGCTCTCTGTGCCCGGCCTAGTAATAACTGTTTAGGAATATACAACGTGTCCCAGGATTGATGTTACAAGAGGTGTGCGGAATTAAAAATGGTTTGGCCTTGGCAATTGAGCAAAAACCATTTTCATTTGAGGTAAACTGCCTTTTTTTGCTCACAGTATGCTAGAATGTTACTAAGAAAAGTTGTTCAGAATGAAAAGTTATGGCGATATGTAAATTTTCTGAATGATCGGCCTAAAATCCATTATTTTTCAATTTCGTTTCAGGTAAAGTGCCTGTTACATTCACAATACGCCAAAGTTTTACTAACAATAAGTAAAATTGTTCAAAATGACAAATTATGTCCTTATACAAAATTCCAAGGAGATCTACGTGCTTTGATTATTAAACCCAAATTTTTTTTATTAAATAAAATAATTATTGCATTTATAAAAAAGAATATTCGTAAAACATTAAACGAAAGAAATACCATTTACAACACGTTTAATTTACAAATTTGGTCTACAATAAATTTATTAACAATAACTGACGAAGTTATCCGCGATATCGGAATTCTTAAAACACCCTGAAATAAAAAAAACAACAATTGGAGACCATGAAAAGACAGTAGTTGACTAATTTTAAGTACTTTCAGATTATAATCTGTAGTATCCCATAGTTCAAATTTTAATTACCCCTGGATTATGTTAACGTAACAGCAAAGATTTACGTTGTCTGTTTGAAATTTTGTATAGGGCCATAATTTATCATTCTGAACAACTTCTCTTAGTAAAACTTTGGCGAATTGTGAACCGGACAGGCGCTTTACTGAAACGAAAATGAATGGGGATCAATTAATTTGAAGTCCAAGTCTTGAATTTTTGTTATGGCTACCACTGAATTGTGAAACGGTGCTGCCTTGGTTGGACCAAAACTTTTCCATTGTTCAAATGGGTGGGTCAGGGCGTTATCATGATAGTAGATATTTTCTTTCTTCGCTAAAAGGGGCCTTTTTCTCGTTAGTTGAGCGTCGAATTCAATATTCATATCTAGTGGGTGATGTTTTGTTACTGTTGGTAATATTGTTCCATACTTTCAACATTAGAAATTAGAAAAATCTATCGTATAAGTTATTTATAGGCATGGTGAAATGGTTTTATACAAATTATAAGTTTAAACCTCCCAAAAACAGAAGTGTGAATAAACTAGCTTCAACATTTTCATTTTTATTTGCACAATCTCTCAATTGTTTCCCTCAAAGCATAGTGTTTTGCTTGTCTCTTCAACTACCTTAAAAACAATCATATTGCTTTACAAAATATGTAAAGACGTTAAAAATTACCTGGTTCTCATTTGCAGAGTAGTTTTTAATACCTTCTCTTGTAAGCTTCCATTTTGAAAACCTATAACTTTACAATTTTTATATGAACAAATCCAGTAATTCTTCTTAAAATCTGATTAAATTCTAGGAAATGGTTCTGATAATTGCTCTTTGGTAACGTGTTCTATGTTTTTTTCTAATACCGGCAACAAGTAAATGGCTCATGCCTTATTTCATTTTCCTTTTAGGGAATATTTAAAAAAAAGCCATTCGAAACTTGCTCTGATCATTAACATTCTTTTCTAATACACTACTTAGTTACGCCGAAGCCTATATAAAGCATGTCCCATTCCATTTATTGTCCACTATTGCCTGATATGATGCATGCCATTATGCATGCAGTTACAAATAAGCGTCTAAGTGTATGGAAATTTTACGCTATTACATAATCTTGTTGCATTTCACATGCTCCCAGCTGTATTATATATGCACATATATGTCTTATTTAAGCAATGATATTCTTCCTAATTATACCTTTCATTTTAATTTGTGGTAAACGGATAGTATTACAAATATTTTAATCAGGCTAAAGTAGTATCATAGACTTATTCTTATGTAATAAGTACTCATGTATCGCATGTATGTACCTGGAATCATTGAATGTCATCTTTGGTATCGAGTATGTAGTTTCGTTTCTAGAGATTTATTATGAAGCTTCTCAGTGGGACGTTTGTACTGACTATGGAAACATGGGGCATCAGCGGTTCTGGCTTCGGGAAGATATACGTGTTACTTATCTTGCATTATAGACTACTGCGAGAAAGTTTTTGATGGCTTTTCCATCTTTTTACCTCTGGTCGTGAGAAGACCTGAGGCTATACCCCACTAAATTGAAGCCAAATATTAAACAATTACTATCATAGCATCGGGTTCATCCCTTCCATTAACAGCATTACCTATGTATACTTTGAACTTGTACAATTTTATGTGAGAATTTTACTAGGTACTGATTTGTCAAGAATCCAAATATTCACTTGCATTTTGTGTCGTTTCAATAAAGATCTGAATAAAAATTATACACGTTCTGTTTTTACAATTGTCCGCTTGTCAAAAAATTAAGTGTTAACAAATTGAATTTACACCAATTCTCCAGTGTCAGAATATCGTTTTGTAATAAATATTGGTTCCCTTGGTTTTAAACTTTTAGAGATCGTCAGCATACATTAAATATTTGTAAGATAGTGTACTAGAAATATCATTTATTAACGTTACAAATAGTGTTGGTCCTAAATTGAAGCCTTGCGGCACTCCTGACGTTAGAAATAGAAATCTAGGTGAAAAACCATTAATCGTAAACGTCCCTCTAATAGTATTAACAATTTACCAGAAACGCCAAAAGGAGCTACTTTTTCGAGAGAAATTGAAATGTTAACTTTGTCAAAGCCTTCGACATATCTGCATAAATGGCGTCAACCTGTGACCCACTATCAATTGCCTTGTTAATGTAGTTAGTAAAATGTGATAAACTTGTACAGGTTGAGCGTTTGGGAACAAATCCATACTGACGAGGTGATATGACGGCGCGATACTTTGTAAAAGTGCTTTGTTAATAATTGATTCAAATTTCGATATTTTTGAGATAGACCTGTAATTACTGATGATACTGTTAAGTCCGTTCGATATTCCTCAGGATTCCGGAGGGATTGTGAATAAAGCAAAGATAGTGGATATGCAAGAGATTGCATACATTTTTTAACAAAAGAGGAAATAATAGCATCCGGCCCAGGTCCTTTATTACAATTAAGACTTTTTAAATGGTTTTCAACCCCTGTGCACGTAAATGATATTGAAGAGAGTTCTTCGACATGATAATCTACACTTTTAATTCATGGGTATAAGTGGAATTTATATAAGGCTTATACACTGATTCAAGATAATCGGCAAATAAGTTAAATCTTCCGAACTTTTGGCGGGTTTGTTCTGGTATTCCATAACCTGTGGGATATCTTCCACTCTAGACTGGTTTTTTGCGAAACAAAAGTGGTTCGAAACTTTATGGTTCCATAGTTGTTATGTTAAATATTTACTTCAAAAATATCAGTTGTCAATCTCAAACGTATAGGGTATTCAGAGTAGCCACCCGATAGCAATTCCCTCTGGCGGATAAAAGCTATTTTTCGAAAGCCACAGTTTCCCTTCAAGTCGATTGGCCTTAAGTCCAGGTAACGACAAACGTGGAGAAACGGTGAAGTTATTCCTCTTTAGTTCATCTTCGAGTTAATTAATATTTCGGCTGCAGACCCAATTCAAAGTGACCGATATAGAAATTAGAGAATGGATTCAAAATAGAAGAAAAGGTTGGAGATTAGAACAGACTGTGAATGTCATAAGAGACTTAGAGTTTGTATGTTATCTTTGTAAAATCAAGGCTGGTTTACATCTTCAATTTTAACATTCGTTAATTTCCCTTTATTGATCTCAAAATTCATTGAAAATTGCCAAAAGAGTATCAAAGAATACTCCCGAATCCCACAAAAGAGTTAAAAATTTAAGCAACCTACAAAATTCAATTTTTTTTTAACAATTTCCCTGAGATAAAACATTTCAAAGTTGGCGCCCAACGTGGGGCCGATAACACGTTCATCTGTAATGTGGATTGTAGGATATATTAGACTATAAGTTTTTCAAAAAATTATTATATTAAGAGCCATTTCAGCTATCACCTGGTTTCTAAATATTGAGAAGCAATTATAATCACATGTGTTTTTACATTTTTTTCTTTTTTATTATAATTGAACTATAATGTTTTTCAACCAAATCTCAGGTATTTTCCATGTTATCTTGAATTTTGAGATGTTTTGTCTGTTTAGTTTAATTTTCAATACGATAAATATCTAGAAGAATTTTCACATTTGTAAGTAAGTAATTTATTTCACTGTTTTAATAGTAATTGTGTTTCAATAGTTCCTGATGAAGGCTGCAATACACTCGAATCATTTTAGTAACAAAATAAATTATAAATTAGGGTTAATAAATTAGGGTTTTCCAGTTTGTTGCTTTTCCTAATTGAACGCACTCCATCAATTAGGAAAAGATTGATTTGATTTTGTATTGTTTTTATCGTTTTCATATTTGGTAATTTCGTCTATACTGAAATTTTTATCACGAAATACTTCTATTAATAATGTTTCTAAAAGTATTTAGCGTGGCTGGAAAAAGTATATCCACTGTGTTAACAAATAAAACTGAATTTCACAAAGAAACAGTATTGAATTCAATACCCCAGTGTATGGTGTCTTTTAATACGCACGGTATACGATCTGTCTACTATAAGTACTATAACAGATCTTACTAACCACCAATTTGCAATATGCATAGAACAAATTGCAATTTCAACAAAAGCAAACCGCTTGTACTCCAATCTTCAATAAATTAATCGTCCTGAATAGAAATTTTACAAACCAATCTTTTATTGATACAAAGGATAACAGCCTTGGATATCTCCTCTTAAAAGAAGATGCTCTCTCAAACAACCACGTAACGCACACTTAAATGGAGAATCGTGAATGTCATAATACCGTCATTCCGCACTATAAGCAAATTGCGCAACCCACCATACGTTGATGCAGGTTTGAATCGCTTACATAAAAAAAATACTGCTTGGAATATATAAACGTTACGTTAATCGACTCTATGTTTTTTTTTTTTCGCAGAATAAGTCAAGATGAACCAGTGTTAAGTTCGTTGATCTCGCATTGCCGACATTCTCCATTTCAAGAGATTAATTGGCTGCTTAGACGTGTCGATTTAACGGTGATAGTTTGCCATTCGAACTTTGCCTATTGTATCGGTGACGATTATTGTCTCTAATTAAATTATGGGTTCGACATTTAATTTTCTAGGTTATATTCGAATTCGAACCAAAGGTTTGAAATTTTTTTTTACTTTGTACCACTATTCATTTTGCCTTTGTATATCACCAGTTAATATTTTCAATTAATATCATTAAATTTTGTTGTTTATTATTAGATTTCTAATTTAGTTGTTTGAATTAAGGATTTTGTTATCTTAAAAATTTTAATGTTTTTTCATTTAGGTTTTACTTAGTTTTGAGGAAAAAGAAAAATACTATAATTCGAACGATTTTTTTTAGAACTACCTATTTACAGTGTTGCAAGGTTTCGGTGCAAATAAGGTGCTAATTGTTGGCAGATTTACATAATTCAAGTTAGGGTGGCTCACAGTAAAGTACCGAAGATTACACGAGAAAAACGACTTCATCCGCATCATTATCAAAGGATACAAACGTTACAACCACAAGATCATCCGATCAGAGTAGAATTTTGTCAGTTGCTTTCACATTAATGCCACAGAAATACAAATTTTATTCATTTTATGTTGGTTACCGACGAAGCCACATTTACAAGAAAACGAGTAAACAATTTCTATGATTAGGTACTGGAAAATCTGGATTCCATGAGGAGAATTAATATTCAGCAAAGATTTTTAGTTAATGTTGGGCTGGTCTACTAAATCACATGCTTATTGGGCCATACTTTCTCTTACTTTGAATGACAGGTGAAAATTATTTCGATTTTGTTAAAAAAAATTTGCTACAATTATTAATTACAATTATGTATGGAAGATTATATCCTGCAAATGCTCTAATGCGTTTGTCATAATTTCTAATAACATTGTGGCACATGTCAGGGTCTATGCTGTTGATTTCGCGACGTATCTCGTCCTTCAGCTCTGCAATCTTTCTAGGTTTATTTCTGTAGACTCTACTCTTCAGATAAGCCCAAAGGAAAATGTTTGCAGGAGTTAAATCACACGAACGAGGAGGCCAATTGATACCGCCATTTTTCGAGATTAGGCGTCCTGAGAAACGAGTCTGTTTCTCTGGCAGTATGGCTAGTGGCACCGTTTTGTTGAAACCAGAGATCATCAGCGTCCAAATCTTCAAAAAGATCCCATAAAAGTCGATTAACATGCTCTGATAGCGAACGGCATTAACTGTAATCGCATTTTCAGCATCGTCTTCGAAGAAATACAGGCCAACGATGCCTCCATACCAAATGCCACACCAAACAGTATTTTTCGATAATCGCTCTTGGGTTCTCGGATCCCCAAATGCGTCAATTTTGTTTGTTGACGACTCCATTAAGGTGGAAATGGACTTCGTCAGTAAAGTTGATTATCCTTGAAAAATCATCTTCTTGTTCAATTGCATTCTGCAAAGACACGACACTGTTGGTGATCTCTCGGCTTCAAATCTTGTGTTAGTTGCATTTTGTAAGGATGCAAATGCAAATCCTTGGCCAGGATTCATTGTGTAGTGGAATAGGAGAGTCCCGCTTGTTGGGATCGACGCCGAATCGATGTGCCTGGTTCTTCGACCACACCTTCACGAACGAGAGCCGTGTTTCCCTCCGAATGCTTTGGACGAACATGATGAGGTGCTTTAACTGTGCTTAGAGCCCCAGTTTACTAAAATTTCTAAACCACATTCGAAATAGTGCGTTCCGAAGGTCGATTGTGTACACCGAAATATTCACGTAATGCACGAAATGCATTTTTTCGCGAACACCCATTTTCATAATAAGCCTTAGTGTGGTTTCAACATGACAAGGCTCCGATACATTTTAAGCGAGAAATTGAACATTTGAATAATGTGTTGCCCAATAGATGAATAGGGTGTAATAGAGAAGTGCATTGTTTTGCACGTTTCCCAGATCTAACATCAAGATAATCTTTTACGAACCACGTGTGCATCCGCCAACAAAGCTTTTGGTTTAATTGTTAGATCGTGCAGGCAGTTCAACAATATTGAATCATTAGAAGCCCTAAACTATGCCTTCATGAGAAGTAAGTTGGAGTATGGCTCAGTTGTGTAGCATCCATATTACCACTTTCAAGAGCTGGCCGTCCAAAGAGTACTAAAACGCTTTTTGAAATGCCTTTCATTCAAAATCGATGGATCTTATCGTGACAGACAAACAAACCACATCGCTCTTTTACAGATACGTAATTTTATTGCACTTAAAGAGAGACGCGAGGAAGCTAGTGTAAAATGCCTACTCCAGCTATTGCATAACAAGGTGGACAGCCTGTGTTTACTTTCTCAAGTGAATTTTATGGTTCCATCGTCGATAACACGTTCATTTGTAATGTTTAGTGTGCCCAGGACGAATATAAACATCCTAGCAAAAATCCCATTGGTGCGCATGAAAAAGAACGTTAATTATATTCTACACCTTCGAATTGCGTAAGTTTTACGACAATTTTAACTGCTACTTTAATTACAATTCGTGACGAATATTATTAATCGAACAAGTGCTTAAAGGATGTTTCACTACGTTTTACGATCCACTGCATCGCAATCTAACGGTTTGTTAAGCTGCTGGACGTAATTTGGCGAAACGTACACGTATCTGACCTTAATTCCGCTTAATGGAAAAGGTCAAGTGTATTTGTTGTTAAATAAATAGAATGTGAAGGCTTGATTTGAATGATTTACAGCGAAGATTACGATTTCATTGTGGTAAAATTGGTAATTCTGTAGGAAAGTTTAACAACTATCACTTTTGGTATCACCTATAAGTTAAGTTATCTTTACACAATTAGATTTTGTAATAATTAATTTGATTTTCCTTTTTATAAAATCATTTGATTTACAGCTGCTGATTTTTATCCATTTAGACGACTATTCAGTTTTTAGGGCGTGCCCAATGTATTTTTAATGTCAAATATTGCTTACGCATTATTTTGATGTCGTTTATGCTTAATAAGAAATGCTGTGTTTCTATTTATTTCTATAGCTAATAATTAGAGCAACGCATCTGCGCTGAAAGCCAGTGGCGGTCGCATAAAAGTTTACACAAAATAAATTAAATGTGATACGTGCTCAAACACTTGCCGTTTTAAGAGTCCTCCGTGAAATCACAAAGTGGATAATGTCTATTTAATATTTGTAACATTAGATATGTTTCCAAAGTTGTTTCGGCAAAGTGAGTGCGGCGTGAAGAAAAAGTGTTTTTGTATGCCGAAAACGAACGTTCTACATCTAGTGACGTTATATTTGCGTAAGTAAAATAATCTTTCAAATAACTTAACGGTTCTGTTAACGCACCTTCACAAATTTGTCTTAATGTGCCAAAATCAGAGTCTTTATGTAAAACCTAGGCTTGGAAACCTGTTAGACACCTACATTTGGGCTTGGGAATCTGTTATACGTCCACAATCAGGCTTGGGAACTTGTGATAAAGAAATCCACCAGTGACTGGACTTGCCTGGCTATGGGGTATGGCCCCCTGACGATGGAGATACCACTCTTTAAGACTGGTAGTCGGAAAGCCACCATAGACCAACGCACGACACGCAAAGCATGTATATTTTTTACATGAGCAAAAACTAAATATCTTTACTCTTAAAGGCAAAGTCTCAAAGATGAAACAAGCCTTTCCTGGTAAAACAAGATGAGCTCTTTCCAATAGTATCAAGAAAATTCAAATTCGGGGTGCCCTTTTTGAGATACGGCCTCTTGAAAATGAGCCAAAATTAACGAATGAAATTTTTTAATGGAATTTTAACAACTCAGGAATTATTTGAGCAGCGAAGACGCAACTTGCACAGCTTCATGACATGCTGACAGATTACAAATGAGAAAAGTGTCAGCTTCATAAAGTCGCTCTGTTAGCAGATACAAGCCGCTAAAGTTTGACGCAAATTTGTCACGACAAAATTTACGAGCCACTTTGATAGGGAATTGTGATAAATCTGCAACATGTTGAGCTTTCACTCTACAACTATGTAATTGAACACAACAAGTTGGGCCGGAACACCAAATTTTAGCATGGTAGTCATTTCAGATCATGAGCAGGAAGGAAACAAACTTGATGATTTATTTGTTACTGCTGCGACATGAAAAAACCGGTTTTTGCATAAGCTTGGCTAGTGGCCCAACGCATATATGTATCCGGTCAAAATTTCATCAAAATTGCAGAGGGTCGAGTACGGACCTTTAATCCACTTGACATGGAAGGACCCTCTTGGTAGTTAAGTTATGAAACTGTACAATGACTTTGACGGCAACGAACATAGCAAAGGATAGGTTGTCAACAATACTCACTTCATTTACGCTGAAATTATACTGATACATTACAATATGCTACACTGCACTATTTCAGTGTGGCATATTGTAGTGTACGAAGCAATTTATATGTAGAAGCAATGAATAAAAGTAACGTTAAATGGGGCCCTAAACTGTCAGTATACGAGATGTGGCAATTAAATAACCGGACTGGTGCTACTATCGGCAAACAGCGAGCACGCCACGGCAGGTTTGAACATGTCTGTGCTTGTAAATGCTTCCCCCACCCTGAGCTTGACGGGCACGGTTGTACGTCGCTCAGTCTCGCTGTAGCAATCGTCCGTTCAAGTCCTTACGCTAGCGTCGCGTCCGAAAAATGCAGAGTGTTTAGATCGAGCTACGTCCTCTGGGTCCTCGAAGGTCAGACAGTCAATCAACATTATTACGTCGAGGTCCTAACTACCCTTCGTGAACGAGTGAGAAGACGAAGACCCGATTTGTGGAAGAGCAAATCCTGGATGCTCCACCAAAACACCGCCTTGTCTGTGAAGCCGTTCTTTGCGAAATCCAGCATTACCGTGTTGGACCACCCACCGTACTCGCCCGACCTGGCCCCCTGTGACTTTTCTTTATTTCCTAAGGTAAAATCAGAGCTTAAGGGGACAAGATTTGACAGTGTGGAAGCGGTGAAAGCGAAAGCGACGGAGGTTCTCAACAAGCTGACAGAAACGGACTTCCAGCACTGCTTTCGACGGTGGAAAATTCGTATGGAGCGTTGTAGGGATCGGCAAGGAGAGTACATTGAAGGGGATAAACTTTGTAATGTAATTGGTGATCAATAAAATGATTTGAAGCAACAGTTCGGTTATTTAATTGCCACACCTCGTATGACGTTTCACAAAAATCGAAAGAAAAATCAACTTAAAATAAATACCATCCTATTCTGAACAAATAGAACTATAAGTCAAATAGCAAATCTAATAATGTAAAGCTAATTTAGCTCAATTTATTTATAAACCTCTTTAACATTAATGTACAAAGATAAACAATCATCTTGAGAGGATTCTGAAGATCAAGACGCTGTGTGTTTTGTTGGCGGTTTAATTTGTATAATTTTGCATAATTCAGGCAATCAACGTACGATTACGGAATCTTTTATTAGATCTACTCATTGAGAAAGCCTCCGTGCACCTGTTTAACCGCTCTTACTTTACTACGTATGTAAATCTGATCGCTATACGGTAGAAAACTTGACCTTTATCCGTCCAGATATTATTCACACTACAGTAAACTTTTATACTAGCATATTTCATGGATTCTAGTGGATTAAATTAGTGCAAAGGATCTCCGGTTCAAGTACTTTATATTTTGCTGGGCATAAGAACACTTAAAATATCAAAATTAGATACGCCGTGATTGTTTTAAAACGATCCATCTGAAATATTTGCAATCCTCATTTCTATCTGCCGTTACAATCATTGCCAGGTCGTCTGCAAATGCAATAGTCTTCGCTCGTCCCTGCAACTCAATTTCTAATACTTCATTTTAGAGGATGTTCCAAAGTGTAGGACCCAGGATGGAACCCTGCGGTACCCCGACCTCAGCTGCTAATTCTTGATAATCTTCTAATTATTATTATGTTCCTTAGTTCTGATCTTTACTACCGCAGAGTGGACGAAAACGTGTTTTATTTCTTTCTTCACTATGACAGCACTCTCTTCTCTTAAAGTACTGACAGGATGAACTGTCATGTAAATTGTATAACCCTTAAATGTTAAATAATTTTGATCTGTTAGATGTGTCTCAGATATCAGACAAATATCTATTTTTTGATTGTCCTGGAATAATTGAAGTTCGTTTCTCTTATACCGTATTCCGTTAGCATTCCAGAGTACAATTCTTAAATCATTAGCCATTTCCTTGAGCAAAAACCGGAAATAAAACAGAAATGGTAACTTGGTTAAGTGTCTCATATATTACTTTCATATGTATACAGATATATTCTTGGGTTTTCCACTTATATCACGCACATATTCCGTTTTAAATATACCCGGGATTATAATAAATTTATCTTAAGCAATAGTATGTTTGAAACTACTAGCTTTTGCTGTTGAGATATTACAGACATATGTACATACACTATTGTGTGTATATTGTACATATGTAATATGAAATTACCTTGATTTTTATTAGATACCGTCAGAGAACTCCTATTTCCCATTAGTTTTATTACCTTCTGAAATTTTTTATAGTAGTGGAACAATATACAACGTCATTTAATGACACTGGGCAACAAAATTTGAAATTTTGTTTGTGCCATGCATAATTTTGATCAATTATTAAATTGACGCTATTACAAATATAATTGAATAAATTTTGAGTTGGTTATAGTTTTTGTATAACAAAGATTTGACTATTTAACATTTCGGTAACTTCACAAGATTACATAAAAAAATGTTTTTTAGTCACAAACTTTCCTTTTTTTTTGTTTTTTTCGCTTGTGTGTGATGTTTGATGACTCCCGAATGCCCATCCAACGATGGTCCGCTAACATGGTACGGTTCCAGTTTCCCAGATATCTCTTCTCGATTAAAGAAACACCTGGTGGAACCTCTCGTCATGTTCATCGCTGACATGTCCACAATTCTTCGCAAAGAAGTCACGATGAGAATGCAATCCAACGATGGTCCGCTAACATGGTACGGTTCCAGTTTCCCAGATATCTCTTCTCGATTAAAGAAACACCTAGTGGAACCTCTCGTCATGTTCATCGCTGACATGTCCACAATTCTTCGCAAGAAGTCACGATGAGAATGCAAAAAGTGCAGTTTTAATGATATATTGGACTCTATATCTTCGTAAGCTAACAGTAGATTGTTCACTAAATCTTTATAGTCTTCTGCTCTATAGTTACCCAAGAATTTAGCAACTACCCCTTTAAACACAATCCAAGCAACTTTCTGAGTGGCTTCAACAATTCCATTGAAGATTTCATCTTGCATCAGTTCTCTAATTTGAGGGCCTACGAAAATCTCTTCTTTTATTTTTGCCTCGCTGATTCTAGGGAACTTTTCGAGAGTATATTTAAATACATTACCCTCTCGATTCATCCCCTTCACAAAATGTTTAATTAATCTTAATTTTGTATGTAATGGAGGCAAATATACTTTATCTGGATTTAGTAATGGTTCAAATTTCACATTCTTTATTCCAGGTGTTAGTGACCGACGTTGAGACCAGTCTTTTACTTTATAATGTAACTCTCTGGTTCGGCTATCCCATTCGCACAAAAAACAACAAAATATTGAGTATTTTGGGTGTTGAATTGCCTGCAGAAATATCTTCATATTTTCATACGATTCCTTCATATATACAGCATGTGCAATGGGTATTGATATTATGAAGAAGCACAGCTTTTAAACTTAACTTAGTCGAATCAATAAACAAACGCCATTCGTCCGGTTGAAGTTCTAATCCATATGCATTTATATGACCATCAACGTCTTTACAAAACACTACCATTTTCCAATTGAAAAAAATCTACATCCGGTTTATCCGACACAAGATTCCACCCTTGTAGACGAGAAGCCAGCAACTCTGCTTTAGTCTTACTCATGTCTTACTGAAGTAATTAAATGTGGTTCTCTTGAAGCGTTGCAGTCATAATCGGGGTCAGGTGTCTCTGCAGTAGTTGAGGAAACCCGTTCCACTTCCGAATCATCGTATTTTTTCCAAATTGCAATTCTGTTGAGGTTTTGGAATGGGAGAATCCACTGAATGCGGTACAGGGCGAACTACCGAAGATGAAGTGGGGTAGGAAACCGAGTTCCCCTCCTTTGGTGGTGTCAGAAAGAAATAGCAGTCGATTATACAGGAGCAGCAAAATTCATTGTACGATTTCTGCCCCTTAGCCAGCACTGGAGTTTGAAGGTGCACGTCTTGCAACAAATATGGGGCACCCAAGTTTTGTCTTCACTCTTTACTTTTATGCTGAAATACAATTCATATGCTCTTTGGGTTAGAGGAGTTAAAAAACATCTCTGTTTGGCGGACGTAAATTCACCACAAAATAGTCACTTTTGTTTTTGCATTTGCACAAGTTTTTTTTTTTTAAGTGAACATCCTAACTTAACCTTACAAATTAACTGCAACAGTCTTTTGACAACTGTGACACCACTGCTATAACACTGAACACCTTACCTTAAAAAAATTGAATTTAGGAATTATTTGATTTATGACAGCTGTGACATTATGACATTAATGACAAAATCATGTTGACCAATTGTCTTCTAAGCCTACCTGATCTTTACGCTATTTGTCACAATGCTAAGTTACAAGTAAAATTACGAAAAAGTATATTTCTGCATCTCAAAAACTGTAACCAATGGAGATTTCTTGTTAACATTTTCGAGTTTAGCATGACAAAATTAGTCAAAAATGCTCAGTATAATTAAAACTATTATTGCCGGATTAATATACAAATAAGTAAGACAAATACTGCTCCCAGATATAGGAAAACACAACAGCAATTTTTACCTTCAATCCTGAGCCAATTCGACATCAATTACGTCACAAATTCTTCTCTATAGAAACATACTATAAGAACAATTAGGTATGTTGCACAAGTAGCGTGAAATAGACAAAGAAAGTATATGGTTCCGCTTAAATCATAATCTTAAGACTAGTTAACACAGGTATTTGTCATACCATCCTCATACATTTACTTTTTTGCCTAAAACTAATATGACCACCCCGTAAAGTTGACCCCCAGCCGACACTGGTGTTAGCAGTATCTATCTCACTTATGCTTTGTGCAATATTTTTGCGTAATATCTTTAGGAAATAAAAATTAAAATAAATAAATTATATAACGGCTATTATTAATTAAAATATACAAATAATTTTTAATACCTGAAAATAAATAATACTGCAATCAGCTAGATGTTGAATTAAGGCTATGAACTTTCATTAAATAAGACTTCATCGATCTAACAAGCTATTATACAATATTTTTTCAATGCACATTCGTTAGCAAGAGATATCAGTATTTCATTTCAAAAGGATCTTAATAATGCATAATTCATTAAAATAATATTGCAAACGCACCTTTTTAAACGTTTGACATTTGATATATTCAACCAGATCAAAGTATGAATTGCTGATTCGCTTTCAATGTATGATTAATATTAATCTGCTACTTGTGCATATTAATTATAGCGTTTTCTACTCGCGACATAAAACAGTAATTGCTTCTCTCACCTTTTCAAACGATCCCATTTTTTTTTTCTAGCTGATAACGGGCGCGTAATGTAATAACAATAACTTAGCGTATCTATGATGTGAGAAGGATCTTCTTTCCCTAGTAAGATCTAGATTACCATAAAAGATGGTTACGATGTGAAAGCTGACTTGGAAAATGCGATATCGATTCAATCTTACGACATATTGATGTGTAAAGTCTACTTCAAGATCGGATTTATTATTGTTTTATGTTAATATTGTTTCACGTGACTATACAGCGGCTTTAGAAGATGTTTATTTCAGTATATTATGTATATTTACCTGAGAAAGCTTTATAGCGGTGATTCTCAATCTGTGGCGCGCCCATCCCCGAGAAAATAAGAAAAAATATTATTAAAAAATTACTTGATTTTTATTGAAACAAAAGTAATAAAATACATCGTGACATAATAAAAAATTAAATATACATTTACACTGATATAATACACTTACAAATAGGATTGTATCAGGATGGCACAATAATAGAAATTGACACTCTTTCTTTTTCTATATTTAGCTATCTATATTTTGTTTTCAAAGCAGCCACGGCAGAAAACCTGGTTTCACAAAGATGGGATTTTGAAAATGGTAATAGTATACGAAATGCTTTTATTTCCAGTGCAGAAAACTCATCATCCACTCCTGCCCAAAATTCAAACAGTGATTTATTACTAAATTGTCTTTTGATTTCGCCACTTGCCGAGGAGTCTATGAAGATTTCTTCTTCAGCAGTTGAGTGACCTTCGGGAGTATTCTGAAATGAGTCCCTAACCCACTAGTAACTTCTTGCCAGGTTGTCGTCGGTAAGAAAATACTTTTTTAAAATTCTCTGCCACCATGGGTAAGTGGTAAGTTTTAACACATTCCTCCATATTTACAAACATTTCTAGGATTTTTTGCTTTACATTCCTGCTCCACAATTCCATTTTTCTACAAAAAGCATTAACTTTATCATTCGTATCCAACATATGTGTATTTGCTCCTTGGAGTTGAAGATTTAAGGTATCTAATTTCTCGAATATGTGCACCAAGTAGTTCAATTTCATCGCAAATAAATCATCTCGAAACTTCTCAGCTTCCGGTCGGTTTTCCTATTCTAGAAAAACGACGATTTCATCTCTTAATTCATAAACACGTTGCAAAAATCTCCCACGTGATAACCATCTTGTCTTGCAATAAAATAGTAACAATGAATGTACTGCACCCGTCTTTACGAAATGCAGAAAAGATTCTTGATTTTAGGGATCTCATTTTTAGATAATTTACGTACTACTAATATTCACACCAGGACTCATTCCTTTGGAAGCCAGAACTTTTCTGTGGATCATGCAATGTGTCTAAACACACTGGAGATTTTTGTGTCACAAGTGCTTGTACACTTTGGAATCTTCCAGACATTGTACGAACACCATCGGTGCATATTCCGACGCAATTTTTCCACTCTATGTCTTCCTCGTTTACAAAATTATTTCAGATAGCAAATAATGTAAGTGCTGTTGCTTTGAGTTCTATTGGTTTGCAGAAAAGTAATTCTTCTACTGCTGACATTTCATCACAAAATCGAACGTAGGCAATTAAATGAGCGTCTTTATTGCTATCTATTGCCTCATCAAGCTGAATTGAAAACAATTTGTCATGCAACTCCCAGAAAAGCTGATGCTGTACATCTTCAGCTATATCACCAACTCGACATGCAACAGTATCATTTGATAGAGGTATAGACTGCAATTGTTTGGCAAAATTATCTGCAAGCATGCATTCCATGTCCTGATGGTGTATCCCAAAAAAAAAAAAAGGTAACCCCTTCATGCAATCCAACAATGCTTCTCTTATTGCTATCCTTTTTGAACCCACATCATTGCAACACAAGGAAACTAGACACCTGTTCTGAATTGTTTAGCTCTTTATTGGTGAATATTATTGGATGATCGCAGAAAAAGCAAGGAACTTACGTTTTTTATCTAATATATTCTGGCATGTGATCTAACAGTTAGATTAATAAATTTCTTTTCAACTTATTTACATATTAATCTGGAGGATTTCATATCATTTACAATGAATATTCTCTATTTTACATTTTTTAGCATCTTTCGCGGAAATAAATTAATTTTAATCACAATAAAATCCAAAGTTTCTTAGAAATCTCGTCGAGAATGCTTATTAATTATATAACAGTGAAGATATCACACTAATCACTATTTTATCGAAAACACTATTCAAATAAGAATTATGGCAGGTGCTACGCGAGAGACGCTTGATATTATACATATGTTTGCTATTTAAAACTAATTGATACATATTTATAAGCGGTTTGGACTTTATTTTATTGCCAAACGGTGAGGAAGTAATCGTTTATCAATGACTTTCTTTTCGCGCCGAGACTTGGTAGCCATAAAACATCAACCATGGCCAGCATCGATTAAGAGAAAAATTTTCCAAAATGTCGGCAAATTTTGTAATTGATTTTATGCAATTTTTCTTTTTGGGAATTTTTTTGTTTTTCTACAGATCTCTTAAATCTTTTCCTGATTGCTCTTTTCTCTTTTTTACATATAACAGAGTGCAGCAATAGTATGTCCGTCTTTTATTACTCGGACTGTTTGCTGGATAGGAATTTGGTATTTTGGAGATGCAATATAATATTAATTATGCATTTTTAGGAAATACATCCCGATGTACTGGATATTTTCTAAAGAAAGGTGGCACAGTAAAATTCGCTTTTTTTAATGGTATATTTTCATTATTATAGATTATTAAAGATCCATAATTACACTCCATTCATCCCCAGATTATGAAAGCAATCCGTTTTGTGATATTCGAGGTACAACCGTTTCTGTTAAAAAATTGTAAAATCACATCCCAAAGAAAGTATTCCTACGTCCAAACATTTTCAAATTTGGCAATGAAATTTGTTGCATGGATTGGTTGAGATTGAGTGATGATGTCAGTAAATTGTTTTTATCATTGGATGTACAGGGTGGTTATCAGTAGTCTGGGCAAACAGCGGTAACAGTCAGTGTAGTAAATATGGTGTGCGGAGTCGGCGATTATTTATTTCACGCGTTCACGGCGTCAGTGCTAAATCGATGCTGTATGCGAGTAGTTCTGTGTATATGTAGGCTGTCGTAACTTATTTCGTAATTGTACGTTTATGTTTGCTTTAAAAATATCGCAGTTAGGTACGTCGCGAAAACGACCAATGGCAGACACAATTAAAAACTTTATAGTGGACATGCCGGACTTAATTTTTGATGGCGCTAAAATTCAATTCCTTTAATGTGTTGGTCCAGAAGCCATTGTCAACGTCACATCGAAAGCAAATAGCATTCTTCTGCAAAAAGTTGCATACGAGACCAAGAAAAATTTACATTTGATTTATGTGTTACTCTTATTTTATCGTATTCCTCTTATTCCATGCCTTTTTTCCGTTTGTGATTGGGACCTTTTCTCGCTGTCAAATTGCTTCTGCAGTTTAGTAACTTTGTTGTTTCTGGTTACTGCAGTTCTTCTGTTATTGTTGCTCTATTGTTTTGATTTGTAATATTATGCTGGCGTTTACAACAATTATCTAAGAACATCCCAATTTCCTTCTTCCAATCGTTTTAAAAACACTTCACTGTCCCGATTGGCTATACCCGATGAAAATCGAAACAGCACACGCAACGAGTAATGTAAAACAATAGAACAATCGGCGTTATTTGACCCTGTTTCAAATTGACGATTGGCACGCTGCTATATTCATCTCATTAGGTCGGCTCAAGGTCACCTATACTGATCCGATTTTTTGCACTACTTGTTTCCTATTGTGTTTAAAACACTTGACTGCAAATTAGCTAAACAATGGTATTTGAAAATCATTGTTACAGCACGTGTGAATGAATGGGTATGCTGTTTGTGCAACAGATGGCCAGGTAATAGATTCTAGTGTATATGTTGCATAATTGCTAGCAGATTTCTACAAAAACGATGATAAAAAGAAAAATAAATAGTACAAATCGTTTTATTGTTTTTCAAAATATTCGCCATTAAGATTTATATACTTTTGCATGCGTTCGAACCAATTTTCGAAACATTTTTCAACTTTGAAGGTGGTATTTCCACATTTTTGAAGGCTTCAACAGCTCCTTGAGGTGATAAAAATCGCTGTTTATGAATTCTCTGTTTGACATTCGTGAATAAAAGCCGTTAGACGACAAATCAGGCGAGTGAATTCGATGTTTTGCTCCATCAAATAATCAACTGTTTGAGATGCTGTGTGTCATGATGACGGATGATGCGACACTGTCGATCGTTTTTCCTGATTCCATCGATGATTTCTGGCAAACAAATTGTTGTATAAGATTCAGCATTAACTGTTCTTCGATCCTTCAAAGCAATATTTGCGACATGTCCGGTACAATTAAAAACACAAGCATATTTCATATGCGTCTAGAAACCATCTGTTTAAAAAAGGAACGCAATCTGTTAAACAGAGAGAACCCGCCACTTTATTTCTCTTGTCTCTTTGATTTACTACGGTAAAACGACCATATGGTTTAAGTAACGTGCTACATTGACAAAATATTCTTTCGTCGTGTCCTGTACATCTTGCATGGTCCAGATATAAAACGTATAGATGGAAGAAGAACACATTTGACGAGCAGGAACGTATTGTTGTCTTTCTCTATTTTATGAGGACGGAACGGATATTTGTCAGGCAATAACAAGAGACCTTCTCGTTCCGTATATACCTCGCATGTTTTAGTGTTAAGCAGCAAAACGTAGGTATATATATTGTAATGTTCAATATTTACAACGACAATATCAACTGTCAATCTCAGAACGTATAAGGTATTCAGGTTAGCTACCCGTTGGTAATGAAAAGTCCCTCTTGCGGGTAAAAAATGTAATTTTCTAAGTCATCACTTCCCCCCACGCCAACTGGCCTTGGAGTGCGGTCATTATATAATAAATATAAGTCCAGATAACGTCGATCGTAGGGTAACACGGACAAATCCACTGCTATGTGTATTCTCCTAATCTCGTAAACTGTCAAAATTAATGTAAAAGCCGTCTAAAACAGACAACAGGGTAGATTGAAAGATATTTCAAACATCATTTCATAAATTAAATCTTTGTCCAAACGTTATTAAATAAATCGTTGGTAAAATTTCACGTTTAAACCTTGTCAGTTAGAATTTAGGTCATAAATTCGCCTAATTTCTATCAGCTAGTAGCGTTACCGCATGCATTCCTCTATGCTATTTTTACAAATAACTTTCTTTCATCGAAAGGCATCAGAAAATTTATATTCTGATTTATATATAATATATGATAGATTTAAAAATACTCAATAATATTTGCTTGAGATATATTTTAAACTTGACAAATCATTCACGTTTACTACGATATAGTCCTTCAAAAGAAATGTTAAATGTAATTATAACAATCTAAATCAAAAGGTTCTACAAATGTCAAGACAAGATTAGAGCAAGCCCCTCTAGGAGCGTCTTCCTCTGTTAGGAATAGCAATAGGTCATCGCAATCTTTAACAAATATGTAGGTGATAAGTATTAATAACACCTAAAATACGTCATGTTCCATAAAAGGTTTGAGCAAGTTGTTAAATTGAACAGCTTGTGATTTGGAACACAGATATTGAAATTACTAATTCAATAATAATACCGATATTGATTTGTTCAAAGTGTTGTTGTAGCAGTTAAACATTTATGCAAGTCTTGGGCCAAATATTAACCATATTTGGGATAAAAATGCCATGTTAATTCTATATAAATAATAATAAATGTTTTTAAACAATGTATGGGTAAATCAATCAGCAACTGAAAATATACATCTTTCATTTGTAAAAAAAATGTATTTTTTAGGGAAAGCAACAGAAATGTAAGTTCTTATTCTTAACCAAATGGTAAAGGTGACAGTTGATCAGCTGATGAATAAATCGACGCCTTTTTGGATATGATACTGGGATCCTATCGTTTCCTAGGGTCAGTTTTGTGAGGAAACCTTAAACCCTTTTGTCCTCTATCTAAATGACTGCGGCCATGGATATGATAACACTAAATGACCTAGCTTATGTTTCTCTAGGTTTTATTTCATATTGTGACATACATACACCCTAAAACGGAAATCTACAAATAAGGTTTTGATAATAACAGCAGTGTTTTAGGTGTGGTGTTTCGCTTAAATCAACAGGGTTTGGGAAATGTGAGCAATCGCAGTAGCTAGCGTGGGATTAGCTTTCTAGTGCTTAAATCTTCAGTCAATATATGACGCGTTCTTAGGAGATCCCCACAGCCACAGCTGTCTCTCTAACCTTAATTTGACGGCCGTCTAGCACCATTTGGTGAGCTTTTTCGATGTTATCAATAGTGGTTGCAGTTTCTGACTGTTCCGAACGTCCATCGTCAACCCGGCTGATATCATGTCTAAGAAGTTCCTAACATTGTGGCAAATGATGATGCAGAGTCTTCGTAAGCAGCGTCCATTTCGGTATTAATCTATGTAGGCGTATTACTTCCAAATATAAAAATCTAATGACGGCTCAATATTCAATTTTTTCCATTTTTACAGAAATACTAAGATCGTCTGACACAAAAGACCATTAAACAGAAACTGAGCGTCCAACATGGTTTTCAACCTTTGTATATGTTTGCCACTCTTTGTAAGGTTCATTATTAAAACGAGACAAACGGTTGTACCCGCAGAGACGCCTGTACGGGGGGGTGTATATACGTATATGGATGCAGAGTTCAGTAATGCGGTAGACATTGAGGAGTTTGGTCGTTCAGTTATTTATCGGATTCTCATTGTGTGTTTTCGAAAACATGGAACGTGTACCTCTTGCATCGCATGTGAGGAAATATACTTGGCGTTATCCTTGTTTGAAATTTACAGGTTCGCACATTCGTTGCAAATTTTGCGGTATGGAATTGCTAGGTTGCATGACATTTGAATGTAGAACTCATATCAAAAGTAAACGTCATTTACTGAATTTAAGAAACAATATTCCGTACTGGAAATTTTTGTATGACTTTCTTTTCTTGTTGAGCACGTGCAACATCCCACAACACCTAGTAGATAATGAAAACTTTCGTCTTTTTTGGGATAAATGTGTTCCATCATGGAAGCTACCAACAAAAAGACAATTACGGTACAATTTACAACATGTGCAAAGTACAGCAAAAGACTGTATAAAAGACGAGTTGAGAAATCAAAAAATCTGGCTCACTGTGGACGAAACTATTGATGCCCAGAAACACAGCGTGATTCATATTGTGGCACGTCCTTTAAAACGTAATGATCCAACAGCTTCCTTGTTGTTAGCCAGTAAAAGTATTGAAAGAACTGATGCCGAAACCGTTGTAAATAAAATAAAAAGTATGTTAAGAGAATTTTGTATCGTAGGAGTCCAAATCACCATGTTAGTTCCTGACGGAGCCGCAACAATGCTGAAAGCTGGTAGGGTGTTAAAAGTATGCTTTCCGACTCTTCTTCGCATAACATGCCTCATACACCCATGTCATCCCGTAGCAGAAACAATTCTAAACAAGTATCCTAGGGTGAATGATTTAATGTTATCTACCAAAAAAGTGTTTGTGAAATCTCCCAAACTTATCCGCGTATTCAAGCAATTATATCCGCAAATTCCGCTACCACCTCAACCTGTATTGATGCGATGAGGAACATGGATCGAGGCAGTATCTTACTATCGCAAATATTATTCCCAAGTGAAAGATGTCATTTTCAAACTTAATTCTTCTAATTCTCAAACGGTTCGCGAGAGTCAGCAACTTTCTTCCGATTCGGACGCTCAAAAAGAAATAGATGACATTTCCATAAACTATTCTGTAGTGACACAAACTATTTCGCAGTTAGAAAATACTCATTTATCTATACAATACATCAACAATTTAGCAGTCGCTCTAGAAAGCTTGACGGATCCTATAAGACTAGATTTCGCGCAAAAATTTCGTGCAGTTTTAAATAAAAATCCGGATTTAGAAAAGGTTCGATCTATATCTTGGAATTCATGACTGCGCAGAAGAGATACAGGAGTATTTGAATTTTGCAAATCTTACTTCATTACATGATGAACGATCATTTGCGAAGTATACGAGAACGTTTTCAGACCGTCGTCGAGGCATGACCGAATCGACAATGGAAGCATTGCTTATGTTGCAGTACTACGCGGCGTACCATGGCAGTCGCACATTACCGCAGTGGTCATCGATATGTCAACAAAAGGTAACAATCTATTCTTTTTTTATTGATACTACTTTTGCGCGGTACGCTCAGGACGGTTCCACTAGTTTCTCGAACATTATAAATAGTACGCGCACACCAATCAACCGATAATATACATAGTAAATACAGCTCCTTTCACGGCGCCTCTGCGGGTGCAACCGTTTGTCACATTTTATTCATTATTACCCCGTTTGGCTTGCGAATTTTATGGATATACGATATACTTACAGGTCTATCCATGTAATAATATTACCTACATATATTTACAACCGCATTCACATATGTATAAATAAACATACATAATTTACTGTTACAAACTCAAATCATTTTATCAATCCATTTCTTACATAACATTCTACCATTAGAAAATGACATATTATGCATTTCACATCATGATACTACGAATGCGCATATCTATTACAACTTTCTCGGAGATAAAAAGCAAAAATTAATACGGATTGAGCTTTAGACTTGCCAATATTCCATTTCTGTCGCGAAGAATTGAAGTTATTTCGGCTCAAATGGCGGTGAAATTAGGGCAATCACTTTACATTTAGCAATTATCTAATTGGCGCAGTTTTACTTCTGGAATATTGGAATATTTCCATTTAATTCTTAAACTAGGACCAATTAGTGGAAAAGAACGTTTTACCTGGTATATACATTCTAGATTAGACGCTAATTGGATAAATTAAATCAATTTCCCTGTGATATTTACAAATTACATACATTTTAAATGTTTTTTTTCTAAGATTGATCCCCAATAAAATCGAACATGGTTTTATTTATTATTTATTATTAAATCCCAGATTAAGTATGGGTAATTTATTCTTTTCATGTTCAAAATGAAAGTTGTACATGAACGAAATGCCTAATTAAAATTTAAACAAGTGGATTGGACTAGGTTCTGGAGGTAGAATGATTATTTGCTCCTATTATTTATCAAAACTGACTTTTTAAATAACACAGTTTCGGATTACACAATTAAATTGGCTGTAGTCGTTGTGTGGATGTAGGTGAAATTTACCGTTGTGATGTAACCGTTAGAGATGGTAGAGTGACCTCTTGAACCGCGAAGATAGGCCAAAAATTAATCACGTTATACAGTGCGTCGATAAAATAACGTACAACATTTATAACCTTATTATTAAGTGATTTTTTTGAAACAGTTGGATTTTGTTTTTATAAAAAGCACTAGCTGACGGTAAATGTTTTTTTGAATTGTACTTTTTTCGATAAAAAAATAAATTATTTATTATTTTTCAAGCGCAGCGATGTCCCACATTATTAGAGTTTGTTAAAAAGGTGGTACCGTATGGCAGTAGCGTAGCGGTAATTTTGAACTCGTAGTCGATCTCGACAGTACCGCGAGAGAGCTCAAAGCGACAGTACGTTGCACGCTGCACGCCAAATAAGTATGCGGAGATGGGACGCCCACAGGGTGTCACGTTCTCTTCGAATGTGAATAAATATCTCGGGCATTTCCCTGCATTAAAATATAGAAGTTCGCATAATTATTGCAGAATATGCAATGGCGGATTGCTAAGTCACGATAGGTTTGAATGTAGAAAACATTGTAAAAGTAAATGTCATGGATTGAATTTAAGAAAGAGTATTCCATACTGGCAATTTTTATATGATTTTATTTTTATGTTAAGTGCGTGCAACATCCCACAACATCTAGTATCTAATGAACACTTTCGTCTTTTTTGGGCTAAGTATGTTCCCTCATGGAAGCTGCCTACATCTATGCAATTACGATACAATTTGCCACGTGGGCAAAGTACAGGTAAAGGAATGTATAAAGGACGAGTTGAGAAATAAGAAAATCTGCCTATGCATGGATGAAACAACTGATGCTCAGAAACACAGCGTCATTCATGTTGTAGCGCGTCCTTTAAAACGTGATGGTCCACCAGCTCCACAGCAACGTCCGGAAGAATGTAAACAGCGACTAATATGAAAGATAAAGCAGGATAACGACAGTTACATAGGATTACATCTATTAGCGAAGCGATTGTGGTATAGAAACATCTAGAAATTTACATGAGATCCCATCAGCTACAGCCACAAGTAACCACTATCAGTGCAGCGATGTTATATATTTTTTTCGAAAATAATTTGCATCTTTCCTGAGATTATGTAATATACTTCAAATTATGTTCTAAAAAACACTATATCTGTTATAGTTTTCACGATGTTTAGAAAAATTTTAAAATCCTGAGAATCTTTGGAGGGGGCTAGATTCCGAAATCGGGCGACTCAGGCGTTAAAAGAAATTGTATTGTTCTTATACCAAGGTACTCTTTCAGTCTTTAAAAATTCATCGAAATCTGAATTTTGGGGTTTCCGGTGTATCCCTTTATTACGTGGTTTGAAACTGTCGGGATGACGACCACGGTTTCAGAAAAATATAACTCTTTATTTCACCAATATTTCGCCTTTATTTTAAAGCTTGGTCGGGGTTATAAGCCTCAAAATGAAACCGAAATATTGGTAAAATTTAAAAGAGCTACATTTTTCTGAAACCTTGGTCGTCATCCTGACAGTTTTCAATTACGTGTTAGTTCTTATCGACCACCATAATCCTTGGTGTTTTATCGTTTCCTTTCAAGTTAAACATCAATTAATTAATTTATTTCGCCTAGCATTTCAGCACAAACTTTCTTCTAAATTCGCATATAACGCGAATATAAAACAAAATCGCTGTTAAACCATAAACAAAAATCAATAACCACATTCCCAAGTATACAACCATACATCACGCTTCAATTACAACGAAACGTTACAAAAACGTCGTACAATCTTGCGTAGAATTTCGACACAATAATCTCACCTATTTTTTTTTCTCCGAACAAAAACCGCGCCAATTACGTAACGTCTATCTCCTTAAACACATTTTCATTTGAATCGTGAGAAATGCAAGTCCATAAAGTGAAAAAAATCGCGAAAGTTACGCGGTTGCATCGTTGGCATGGTTGTGTCGTGTATTGTTTTCACGTTTAACAATAGATTGCTCCTTGGTATTTCTAGGTTTAAGAAGCGCGAGACCATGGTAGTACTCCTGCCTACAAAGCGAATAATAAAAAGAACATGAAGATTCACTTTCACTGCTGAATATCAAGGTGATCTTTGATCAGTTCTATAGGTCTAATTTATGACTTCTTTCGGGATTGAAACTGTATTACGTTTTAATGAGACTTATCCGTTAAGAAGTCCTAAGATACGTTTTATATTCCTTTGGATGCTATTGATTTTCTATCGGAGAGTATTAGAAGTGTTGGTGTGAGAGAAAGATGAAAAATTTGTGTAACTATGCTGTTTTATCAGTAATTTTATGCATCGCTAGGCACATGACAAAAGATTTCGCGTCTGGTATGCAAAGTAGACCATTGAGATGCACCTTACAAGTCTATTGACAATTTTTTATTATGGTATAAGGTTAGCCAATGTCACATATCCGAATAGTGTTGCGGATTAAGAAAAAATCGAATAAAAAATGTATTATGCACATCTAGAAAAATAACGTAGGCACTGTACAAGGTCTTGTGCTTAAACTTTACAGAAAAGATCTCCTGGAAATGGTTCCTTCATAAACGGCTTTACTTACAAGGAAACACTGGTAAGTGCATCTCACCGATTTAAATGAAACTAGTGTAAGAGCAACGATAATAATCTTAGGTGTCCAATCACCCACGAACAGGACTACACACTTGCTCCGGAAAATTATTAGTAAAACTCGGGAATTAAAGCCAAAGGTGATCGATTGGCCATACACTATGGTGGTGAGGCTAACGATTACCTACTGGGCAGTAGTCTGGCGGAGAAGGAAATATCTCATTGCTATCCAGCGGCAAACACTGCTGGGAACAATGAACAGCATAAGAACCGCTTTCTTGGAGACCATAGAGGGTCTCCCCCGCTGGGGCTGTATGTGAAGGTGGAGGCTATGGCTACGATCGTTAGATTGAAAGCTAGCAATTTGTGGCAATTCAATATTAGAGTTGGAGAACACACTGATACTATGGGGACGATACTAGATAGGCTTTTGTTACAAATAGCATTTAAATTACTACTGGTTTACGAACGCATTGCAATCCATTCAAGACGCAGGAGCCGGTATTTGATATGACTGATGCATAGACAGAGGAGATCTTTAAGCCTAGGTAAGCACGCAACGGTTTTCCAAGTAGAACTATTTGTAATTGCAGCCTGCGCTGAAGTTGGAAAGGGAAACTGCACGTGGAGAAAAATAAACATAATGACCGATAATCAAGGGGCTATCACGGCAGTTACGAATCTTATTACTACGTCGAAACTAGTAAAACATTGTAAACAGTCCCTCGATAGACTGGCACAAGACAATAAAGTTATCTTTAATCTGGGTGCTACAACATGAAGATATTAAGGGCAATATAATGATGGCCAATGAACTATCCAAACAGGGTTTTAAAAGACACTTCATAGGACCAGAGCCTGTATGTGGGATCGCTAGTGATACCTCTAGAAGGAAGACCTGGTCTTAGTTAGATAAAGAGCACGTAAAGAATTGGAGCTTGACTGAAGTTTAACACTATACTAAACCACCACAAGTAAATGGAGATTAGCTGTTAATCTAATTAGACGCAGCAAAAAAGAAATCAAAACCATTACCGGGTTGGTAACTGGACACTGCCTCCTGAAAAAGCATCTATATAACATAGGTCGAGAAAGAGAACCTTGATGTAGGAGGTACGAACTACAAAAGGAAATTCGTTTGCATGTAATCTGCACATGTTAGGAACTAAAAGTACTCTGGCAGAAAAATTTCAGGGAAGATATCCTCCGGGCAAGATAATGGCTGCTTGCGTGGAAATAAGAGTACTGACGGGAACGTTACAAAAAGTATTAAGCTCAAATGTCTCGACTATTGATGACCAACTCAAAAAGTATGAATGGATGAAATGAAGGCCTCTCTTTGGAATTAATGATAACTTTGTCTGTATGTAATCTATGAAAACTAAAGGAAAAGGAATGGTGTGTTCACCACTTTCATAATTTTTGTTATGTTGGCGAAAGCCCGAAAATTAAATTTAATTGTACTTATACAATTTTCTTTATTAAGAAGCTAATATCAATAGCAATCTTTATTCTTTCATCAAAGAGATTGTAGATGTATCATGGTTAACTAAAACCACAGAACTAATTAAACATCCATGTTCTGAGTTCATGGATAATAAAAAAAATCAATTTATTTCGTTGACCTTTTAAACGTGATCTCTGAATTATTAAACTCTAGCCAACCTCATTTATTTTTTTTTTCTTCAAGCTATATTTAGAATATCCAATCTGTTAATTATGACACCGAAAAAATCTGTCCTAATTGGACTGCTTGTTAAATTTTGGTCTACTGAACAACATGATTTAATAATAACCTTATTGCTAGCGAAAGGGACTCTTATTCATGATCTGAGTAGGTGTTATTTATCTATATGTCTATGCTTTCATTCTTAGATTCTTATGTAGTCTTTTGGATTAATTTGATATGTTAGAGCAAACGAAGAGAAATGTACAGCCGTTAGATTTACCAGGAAGGAAACACTGCTGCCTAATGAATTGTAGATCAATTTTGTGAGAATCCCATGGAGCGAGACGCCGAAATATCTGGGACATATTTTTGACAAGCTCACGACTTGCAGCCCACACATCAAACAGGTGAAAAAGAAGAATTACAGGGCAAGGAATCTATTGACACCCTTAATTGCCAGGGATATCGTCCTGAACCTTCGTCCAATCTTCACCTATGAAGCACTGACATGGTTGACAACCGCGGAAACACATCTGAACAAACTGGGGAGCATACAGAACAATATGCTGGAGAATGTTGGCCTCAGTTCCATGATATATTAAAAACCATCAGCTGCGTGAAAACCTCTAAATAGCAACAATAACCCAGCATTTAAGCGAGATGTCGATGGGAACCTGGGAAAGAGCGCAAAATTGAACAAATCCTTTGTTGGTCTATGTTTTGGTGAAGCTACAAGATCAACCACCTCTTCGTTGTAAAGTGACCCGTCTGAAGGATATAATATCGTAATCTGAACATCTGGAATACTAGAAATGATCTACCAAATATGTTAAATGCCTTCTGGGAGACGTGCTATAAAAACTTGTAACAGAGAGGAGTACATTTCCTAATCGTGATTAAAAAGCTGAAAGGCCATAAGCCTTAACTTTAATAAGAGGAGAAGTTAGAACAGATTATGTTGGAAGAAAATTTACACGTAGGAATCTTTCATAATCTTAAACTTTCTAAGGATTCACCTAGTTGTTAATTAGTGGAATCAAGCTTAACGCTTTCACGTGGTAATATCTCCTGAAGATGGCAACTTACTTGGAAATTTTCCCAAACCAAATCCGCCGATTTGAATGAAATTGGTAATCTAATTTTTGGAAGTATTTCTCATATCATTAGTAGCATAATAATTTCACCTAATAACTTCTTATTGAATATATTCCTTATTCATAAGTAATTGCTAGTAGATAATGCTCGAAACAAAAAAAATATTATTTCCCTTGAACATCCAGCAATTTAACATGATATTTACAAAGAGCACCTAGTTATATGCAACAGGATGGTAACCGTTTATAGTGAGTAGGTGTGTAGTTTACTTTATTACACTATTTAACGTTCAAGTATTGAAAAAACTGGGATAAAAACAAGAAGAAGGTCAAAAATTAGGCACGACTTCACGACTTCATGCGCTGCTGTACCATCCTTCTTTTCTCTTCGTTCATTAGCGAAGCAAGGTTCGTGTACACCTTCTATACAGTATTTATTACCAGATTACACTCTTGAAGCCATCTAATAAGCAATTATGGTAGATAACGTTGAGAATTACCTTTTCCAACATATTCAGGATGTCGATGAAAAATATCATCGCTATTTTAAGTTCTTATTGTATAGTTTTCACTTCGTAAGAGGAAAAATGTTAAAGTATATTAAAGGGATTATGGTACAATAAAAGAAGAACTAAAAATAAGTGGTATCCTATGTTTTTTTATGAATGGATGAATTGACTTCATGATGAGATTATATTAGAAATACATGACATAAACTTTCACATATGAATAGGTACTAAGTAACACAAATAACTTTATAAGGTGTATAAATAAATGTCTTTGTTTATTTAAATATTTTATTTAATGCTAATGCTACATGTTGTATGCGTTTTCTTGTTTTTTTACTATTTCATTTCCATATCGTGCTAACTTTTTTCTTAACTGGTCGTCCTCGGAATTAAAATTCTAAAACAATTAACTCTTACAAATACTTGACATGTACAAGAATTCTTGTTAGATTAACCTTTATCCAACCTAAAATACCTCATAATGCAAACAAAAAACGCTGATTATAATGAAACTCGTTCAGATTTTAAACGAATAAGAACAATTTGTATTAAGAATTACAACACGTTTACTTAATCTGAGAAAATATATAGTTGCCCTAACAAAAATTCTAGTTGGATTTAAGACAAAGTGTTGCTGTCACAACTTTTACTGTAAAATTTATGACAGCGACACCTTATAAGGTATAGATTGAAAATAAAGTGGTGAACAAACATACCGATTTTATCGCGAAGTAAATTTCAATCTCGCAAATAATAAAATATCACGGTTACAGGGGTGCAGTACACCGTCTGCGTTGCGGGGGTAGGTCTCACCAGGGACAGTCCTAGATACCATCAGCGTTGCAAGCAAGAGAAGACTAGTATAGAATGAAATTCTACAGCGGTTTATATACCCTAGCGTATGGTGACGTACCACTTCTTCTGAGTGACGTACGGTACAAAAAAAAAAAACAAGACGAGTATGTGGATCGATAAATGAAGCAAATATGCACTACCATCCAGAAGAAGTCTATAGTACTTTCCAATACTTTGTTATTATAAAAATACAATTTAATATTCGCAAAATATCCTAATAATAAATTGTTCCTTTTTTTTTTAGTACAAATTCTTTGAATCTGTGGCCATCAGCGGTTCGTTAGCAGTTGTTTTATTGACATTCAAAATTAAAACGTTATCATCGCACCATGTAATCAAATTTAATTACCGCTGTAGCAGTTTTCGAGAAATCTTCATAAGAGACGGCGGTCAAGTTAAGGGAGGTGTCACCGGCATATTGATACACACTAGCGTTGTTAATTAATAAATACCGATCGTTAACAAAAATGAAAAATTAAATGGGACCCTGTATTGACCCATGTGGCACGCCTTGTTCAATATGTATTTTGTTTACTATATAGCGTAGTGTTTATGTTGTCTGTTACCACTGCTTTAATACATACTGTTTGAAAACGATCCGACAAATAGAGGGTGTCACAACAAGAGGGGAACATTTAAATTTTGCGCAATTTTTGCTGTTGTACTTTGACAGGAAAGCCATTATGATAGTTCGATGGCATTGTTAAAAATGGGATCGTTATTCGACACAACAATACATTCTTATTGTTGAACGTTATTTCAAAAATGGTGAAAGTTTGACTGCCACGATTCGCGAACTGCGTCCAGTGTTTGGTAAACAAAATATTTCCAGTAAATGAAAAGAATAATCGATTACTGATGTCAGACCATCTAAGAACGTAATAAATGTACATTTTTATCGATACTAGTGTATAAATTACTTCATCACATCACATTTTAGCGACCAGTAGAAGAACTCATTGAACACCAGGGGAACAAGGAGAATCACGAAGATGTTACCGAGTATACCATCGTTGGACATAATGTAGGATGTGTTTTAAGGAATCTATTCCAACCTTCACGTGTTCGCTACAGAAATGCCCAAACGCTGTGGAAACTCTTTCACAATCTTTTAATATTAACCCAACACATTTTTTCATTTGTGCTTTGGATTTGGCCCAAAGACTTCCACTTTGGGCCAAACCCAAAGCATAAATTAAAAAAGAGAATCTATTAACAAAGAAGGTAGTACATGATAACTAAGTCGCAAAAATTTATTAGAAATAATGTAATTCATGGGTTGGTAGTTCTACTCAATAATACATAGTGGTAAGATTTACTTTTTGCAAAAAATTAATAAACATTTTTATTGATACATTCCAAGGGTGCGAATACGGGACCGGACAACGGTACCTACATATGATTCAAACACGTATTTTTAGCCAATCCTATTACAATTCAAACTAGCTCCTAGTGCGAATTAACAGTCTCTTCTTTTGTTTCAAAGTTGAATATACTGTTACATACATATATAGATTCAACGTCTTTGAATTCTAACAACGAATGTGAACTATACCGTTTTGGTCGTGTCTGCCTTGAATTACCCGTGAATGTGTACGCTAGATACTTGATAATTTTCGCATGAAGACACCTGGTGTTCAATAAATTTAGCATTTTGTAGTCGTTTTCCTTTTCCTTCACCTCAAAAGACTATACTGAGTTGTTATATAATTGTTGAACTTTAAAATTTATGATAAGTTAGTGAATTATTCATAAATGATAACGACGATACGTTACGATGTTGAATGTGAAATATTGAGAAATTCGAAGGAATCATCTTTGAAAAGGGGCTATTTTTAATCGAAGATATTGTTTTTTTTCTTATTTTTTTCTTGGAACTTTAATAATTTCGGTCAGTGTTAATGTTGCATAAAAAAAAATAATTTGACATACAGGTTGTTCCATACTTTCTGTTACAAACATTATAAAGCGAGACCTTGACGTAACCCCCTTCCATACTAAGTTTTAAGCGATAAAATCTAAAAGATGAATTCAAAATTTTCATTTCCTATTGCATTTCTAACTACTAATGTATTCCAAAGATTTAAAACAGCAAATGAAAATTGTCACGTTGGAATGAGGAACCTTAGCTGAGTGCAATTTGGAAATCCAAAATTGGGGGTAGCTTCTTAAATGTTGTAGGATATCAAGCTACGTTTTTAACATTAAAATTTAAAAGTAAAGCATGGTTTTAAAAAGTTAGTTCCAACTTCAAGAATTATCATCACTAACTGCACGAACTATGTCATTAACAGAAAAAGTACTAACTCAAATTGAAGAAAAAATAGGTGTTAATACAGGAGGACTTGTCTTAGAAGCCGATTCCAACCAAATTCTGCAATATGGACACCCAAAAAGAATTTTTTGGAAATCTACAAGCAGATCCTTGAATAAGCTGGCAGTGTGAACAACAAAACGTTGACTTTAACCAAAAGCACAATAAAAACCCTTGAAAAAGGTTACTATGATCTAATTTCATATATTAGCTTTTAAATTTTCTTATATTTCTTTAATGTTCCCTTCAAAATCAACCATTAAAAGGTGACACGATTATAGAAGCTCTCCGAGAAATGACGAAATTATCTTCAATTAAGCTATTTCTATAGATATAAATAGCCTCTCACAAGTGCAATATCCTGTACAATTTAAATTAGAACCCGTTATACAGAAATAAACAAAGAAATCAATCTGAATTTCCCAACATCGTTCAAAGTCTTAGCAAACACAAAGCCTGCATACAAAAAAAATAACGTTCGAGCCTTCGATTGCTTTCCTTTCAAAGTAACGGAAGTTCTCCTAATTGTAGGATAATATATTTTTGACAAAATTACAAGCAACGATGTAGCACGCACTTATTGCTGCTAATTACATTCTTGATTGGCCGTGCTTGTTAAATTGTGGTTTGTTTATTATCGTTATTGTTTATGGAATTACTTCGGGATTAGTAATTGGCCTTGAAACCGCCGAAAATGAGAATTATGGATGCGATATAATAGAACAATAAAAGATGAGATTGTATTTCGGCCTGGTGTTTATAAATTTCATATCGGAATGTTATAGGTTAACAAATGTAGAAGAAATTCTCTTCATGACTAACCCAAATACGTTCTTAATGTAAAATTGGGAGGAATTTGTCAGACAGGGCACTGAATAGCAACTTTAGAAACGAAAAGATTCACCAGAATCATATCCATTCGATATTGAAGGAAGAAAACTAATAAATGTGGAATAAAGCGACAATTTCCATTAGCTACACTGTCATAACTTGCAAATAAGGCATTACCGAGATTAGGCAGAAAAACTATGGTTGGATTGAATGAGGTTTTCGGTAAGTTTCCCAATGAATTTGATCATTCTATCAAGTAAATTGATGATATCAAAAGAGAAGAACGTAATAAGAATACGGGGAAAATAGCAACCATTTGAACAAACATCGCACTTGAAGTAACTGGAAACCGCAAGTTATGCAGAACAATAGCTTGACACAAGCAGGGGATAAAGATATACCAAACTTGTAAAATTATCTCCCTGCCAATAATAACTTATGGAAGCGATACATTATCACTCAGCAGAGCTATGAAAAGTGCCTGAAATGAAATATCTACGATCTACTAAACAAATCACAAGGCAGGATATGATAAGGAATGAGAGAGAGATACGGAAGGATTTAGATATCGACTCAGTACTAAGTTACATTGGGTAAAAGCAGCTTGGTTGATGGAGTCATCTTCAATAGAGGACAAGTATAAGGTGTCAGAATAACAACCAGATGAGATGGAAGGAGAATAAAAGAAACATGGGTTAAATAGCAAGAAATACCAAGAAGAGATAACAGGAAATAGGTGCAGCCAAAAGAACAGCGCAAAACCAGGAACATTAGGAAAATTTCATGGAATCCAAAAAACATAATTAATAGTCACATTCTAAATATTTTCCCAAGTCGTAAATCTCGATGAAATCAATAAGCTACAAAAATATTGTTGACAGATCCAGAATTTTTAAAAGTGAATTCATATTTTAAACATTATTGAGCAAAGAACGGTTAAGGCTAAAACGAAATGCATCCGGAAGCTACCAGCAAATACAAAAAGGCTGATCACCAAAATCCATTATTATATATTACATATATTATTATATTTGATCTCGAAGGCTATGTCAAATCAGAGTGAGGCTACCCAAATGAAATTAATAAGATTTACTAAATGAGAAAAATAATGATCACTTCATAACATGCTTTTTGAGTGTGTAATCGACGGATGTAGTAACCTGTATAGGATTGTACGCCCCTAAGTTCCACTTGTCATTTACTATTACTTGAGATATCATAAAATGGATTCCGTATTTAGGTACTTGGAGGTTTTACTACATTTGTAGTATTTATTTGACTGTAGAGCTATAAATTTCAAAAAGACGATCTAAGGAAATCACTTAGCTGGTTAACAAATTATCAAATAATGTCGTTGTCAATACAACAAGAAAAATTCCTAAAATTGCTACTGAAAGAGAAAACTGTGGATAACAGGGATAAACAAACAGTAACTTCTAGTGTTACTAGAAGCATAGAAAAATGGAATAGCGATGACTGGAGTTTTTCAAAAAGTTGTCCAACAAGTTCGCCAAAAGTTTTAAATCCCATAGAAGTTCTTGAACATTTGAATTTTGATCACAATTTAATTTGCTAGCAAAGCTATGGCTAATTATACTGGTCGACATTGCATTAATTAAATGCATCATGTCTTGTTGATTTCTGAATCCTGTTTCTGAACATGATAGTAGCATTTTTGTACTGGCCTTCGCAATATCAATGAAAATTATATACAGTCTGCTTGAAAACTTCCCAGGCGGCCTATATCCGAAACTAATAAAATTATTAAAAAATGCAAAGACAGAACAATTTTTGTTTCGAGGGAGAACCATTTTGATTAATATATCATGATACTAAACTTACTGCCTTAAGCCCCTCCACCCCCAACATAAAAATCTTAAATGAGATGATGCCATTTGTGACACATCGTTGGAAAGGTATTTTCATTACGAATAACTTTCCAACGATGTGTTAAAAATGGTATTATCCCATTTAAGATTTGCATGTTGGGGGTGGAGGGGCTTAAGGGGGTAAGTTTAGTATCATGATAGATTAATCAAAAAATTGATCAAACTTTGGATTTTTTAATAATTTTATTAGTTTCAGATGTACGCCGCCTGGGAAGTTTTCAAATGAACACACTATATATATATGACATAAATTAACAAAAATAGAACATAAATATCCTGGTTAACTATTGTTACACCTTTAAGAGAGTTGAATACAGCGAAGGGCGCAAAAGAGGCATAAGCAGAAAGTTATATGTTTATATTGCTTGTTGAATTGCCACAAACTAAACACAATCAAACACAAGAAAAAGGGACACATTTTTGTATTGGTAAACAAACGTCTGAATTGTGATCTTAAACAGACACTATATAAAATATTGAACAAAATTAATATCTAAGGTACCTTTTTATTTCCTTATATAGCTGATACCATCGACATCTAATTACATCCAATTCCTCAATTCCTTCAAAACAATGAATTGAAAAGTAAATGGGAAACAATAGACCAATGTCAATTCAAGTTAAACACAAAATTTCAACTTGTGTATACAATGTTTGTAAATGTAATTAAATAATGCAATCACAAAATCATTCAGTCAATCTATCACTATTTTCTAGCAAGCCAAAATTAACCGAACAACACCAGCACCGGCAAAGAACTAACTCTAAACCGAATCTAATAATGCCTTGTTTGCAGGTAACATGGGAGGTTATCAAACAACAACAATTCGGAGTAGAACCATTCCACCACTTCTCGAAGATGCGTACGATGTTAAAAGTCATTAGAATTGCGTGAACAAGCGGTATAGCATATAGGCATGTTTCTGGTATCCACTGTATTACGTTAGATTCAGTCAAAAATGTATCCTGTGTACTTGAACGGGGCTACAGTCAAAGACAATGCCAAACGCATTTTAATTTTTGGCGAATGTGGAAAGTGTTATTATTGCTTGCCGCTATTATCCCCGAAAAGAAAGAGAACTCCGCAAATAAACGGAAGTAATTATTTACGTAATGCTTAATAAACTTTTTTTGGTTTATGATCCCAAACAATGTTAACGACGTGTGTACGGGTATTATTTTAGAATGGAATTACTGTGGCTATTAGCGTGCCAAAAATATAATCAATTGCACATGCAGAAATACCTTTTGAACCAATAAATACCAAATTATTTACTACTAGTATACAGGGTGTCTCACCGAGAACTGCATCGATCTATATGTGAAAGAGTATACATTGGAAAATTTTGAAAATTTGGTAATATACTATAGCCTATATGCACTATTAAACTAAAATATTTTTAATAATCTGACATATCCGGTTATACCGAAAATACCTGTCAATTTTGTTATTTTAAATGGAACACCCTATATATTATTACATTTTCTAATTACTCATTCAATTTTAAGGTTTGTTTGATAAAACGACTATGTTGCTATTTCTGACCGTATTTAAAATATTGCATACGACGCTATGATAAATTTAAATTTAATTTATGTGTTACCTTTATTGCATGTAATCTACCGTTTAATTTACTAGACAAGGAAGCATATGTCTTCTTTTGGAATAAATATTCGGACTGCAAATTACCAGGTCAGGCATCGTTACAAAAAACTGTGCCATCTGCTCGTGAACATATTGAAAAAAGAATTAAATCTGAGTTGAAATATGAAAAACTGTGGTTATGTGTGGACGAAACAACAGATCGTAAAAAACATTTTGTGGTTAATGTAACGGTACGTACAGTGGAACCACATAAATCGTCACCTTCAATTCTATTAGCCTCCAGACGAGTACAACAATGTACTACCGAAGTAATTTCAAAGTTAGTGTTAAATATATTGGAAAAGTTTGAACTTTCAACAAACCAACTGTTGTTTATGTTTATGGGTGATGGTACCCCAAACATGCTTTCTGTAGGCCGGTCTCTTAAAAAACATTGTGCTACCTTGTTACATATTACGTGTAAAATTCCTGCTTTCAGTCATGTGGCAGATAGTATTAGAAAATGTTATCCTGAGGTAAATGCTTTAATAGCGCATACAAAAGCAGTGTTTGTCAAATCCCCAAAACGTATTCGCAAATTTCACAGACTGTGCCCTCGTATGCCTGAGCCACCAGAATCTATTCTTACACGTTGGGGAACACGGTTACAGGCCGCGTTTTATTATCATAAATATTTTGAGAATATTAGGAACGTGGTTTTATAATTCGATCCAAAGGAAGATGCGGCTATCAAGGAAAGCCAGTCGAAATTTCAAGATAGTCAAGTTAAAACGGATTTAAAAACTATTCAGAACAATTACTTCGGACTAGTGAAGGCAATAGAAAAATTACAAAATCCCTTCGGTGTCATTAGAGGAATCTCTGCAAATAGTGCAACATGCTCACGCACAGCTATGCGCAGTAGAAGACGCAAAAAATGTTTGTGTTCTAGAAAGGTTTGAAAGTGTTTTAGGGAAAGACTCTGATTTTGTCACATTAAGACAAATTTGTGAAGGTGCGTCAACAGAACCGTTAAGTTGTTCCAAAGATTATTTTAATTACGCAAATATAACGTCACTAGATGTAGAACGTTTGTTTTCTGCATATAAACACACTTTTTCCTCACGCCGCATTCGGTTTGCCGAAACAACTGTGGAAACATATCAAATGTTGCAGATATTTAACAGACATTATTCACTTTGTTATTTCACGGAAGACTCTTAAGACGGTAAGTGTTTGAGCGCGTATTATATTTTATTTCTGACCATTTATTTTGTGTAAACTTTTATGACTTTTATTGGGGAACTGTAATCTTTAGATATCTATCAAGTTTTCTGCGACAAATTTTAACCAAATTTTATTTGGATGTATTTGAATTATTCTTCCCAACACACAAAATTTATCACATTAGTAAAGAAATTAAAGATATGAAAGGTAGAAAGACAGCGAATTGTAGCTGATGACGATGTCTTTAGAAAAACAAAATTTATGAAGTGAGTTTATTTCTTAAACGGGTTTCTCTACAAATACCAATTTATCGACATCTTTTACATATTTCTAGCATTCTAGACAGACATATTTATACCTCCATTAACTCGATTATAGTACATTTTCCTTCTCTACACATTTGTAGGTATTTAGATATACTTACAACACTAATATCTGTATAGCTTATACAAGAGCTGATTTAGAAACAGACAATATTTGATGAGATCGAAGACATTTGCTATTAGCTATTACATACCTCTACTTATGTACATACAATACCAAGCATGTATACCCCACTTTCCATTATGCAATATAAAGAAGATGCGCTAGATTGGGAAAGATACATACCGCCTACAGTTCACGCTGAGATCGAACTAGCTACCGCACAAAGGGAAAAAGTAGGTTAAATGTTGACATCTTTACGGCATTAGATCTTATTAGATTCATGAGAATTGCAAGATTTCAGAGTTTTATAGAGAAAGAGATATTCTGATTTCAAAATAATGGAATGATTATCATATCTCGATGTGATAATATGCATAGATTGCTGAAATGTAGATATATTGTAATTATTTCAAAATATTTTCTACTAATTAGTTTATTTAAGAATAAATTATGCTTAAATTGGAATTAGAATTATAGAACATATTATTTTTACAAAAAAAGACACCATATTATGGGGTTGATACAAAATTATACAAATTTCCAATTTGGTTTAATCAAACTACTATTAAGATAAAGATAATAAAAGGATGCTATGAGAAGTATCCATGTTTAGAGACGGATGGTGCTTTGTGTCAAAATCTGCATTACCGACATGAAAGCAATGTTTGGACATGTTTAAGCGCAATACGAGTAAGCTTCTGCGTCGTTATGCTACTGTAGATGAGACACGAATACATCACTACACGCCAGAAACCGAAGGTCAGTTTTTTTTTTTGGCAAACGTGCACCAAAGAAGACGAAAACGATTTTATCAGCAGGAAAAATTAAGGCCACAATTTTTTGGAACTCGCAAGACATAATGTTAATTGATTATTTGGAGAAGGGAAGGACAATTACGGGAAGGTACTATGGTGATTTATTGCAACGATTCGGCGCTGAACTAAAGAGAAAAAGGCCCTATTTAGGGAAGAAAACAATTTTCTATTATCATTGGCAATTACCTCGCAAAACTAGTCAAGTTACGGTACGAATTGCTGTCCTATCAACCATATTCGCCGGATTTGGCCCTCTGTGACTTCTTTCATTTTTCAACTTAAAAAAATGGCTTGGCGCAAAGCGAGTCACGTCAAACGAAAATGTCATTGCCCAAACACAGGCCTGTTTCGCAGAGTCCGACAAATCGTATTATTTGGATGGCTTTAAAAAGTTGGAACATCCCTGTACTAAACGTATACAGTTATAGAGAGAAATATATGTACTAAATGCAAAAAAAAATCCTGATATACTTGCTCTAGTCAGATTTCTTTTTTATAAATTAATTACATAAGATTGACATGATTTTTATTCATACTCTTGCTATATTGATTGTAAATAAATAAACATATTAATTGAATAGTACGAGGAGTAATTGGCGTCCCTTCACTCCATTATTTTAATCGCGATGGCGATTGTTTTATCCGTAGCAAATTTTGATAATACGAGGACAAGTCAAAAATTACTTACACTTTTAGTTCTACAACTATATTAAACAAAGATAGGTGCACAACAGATACATTATTTTTCGATATAGTCTCCACCTTTAGCAATGCACTTGGTCCAGCGAGCCACAAGCTTCCGTATGCCTTCCTGGTAGAAGGTTTTCGGTTGGTCGTGAAGCCACATTTGTACCGCATCCCGAACGTCTGTGTCTAAGGCAAATCGACGACCTCTCAAAGCTTGCTTGAGCAGTCCAAAGAGATGAAAGTCTGAGGGAGCGAGATCAGGGCTGTAGGGAGGGTGTTCCAGGGTCTCACAGCCCAACCTGTTAATAGTTTCTATGATGTTATGGGCCGTGTGCGGACGGGCGTTTTCTTGCAACGACAAAGCTTTCTTTGAGAGTAGACCATGGCGTTTGTTTCGAATTGCTGGTTTCAGCTTATTCGCCAACAAATCACTGTACCTCGCACTATTTATGGTAGTCCCCCTGTTCAAGTAGTCGTCCAGTATAGGGCCTTTTTCGTCCCAAAACACGGTTAGCATCAAATTCCCAGCCGATGGCGAGGTTTTGAATTTTTTTGCGCTAGGGGATCCTGGGTGTTCTCATTCCATACTCTGGCGTTTCGATTCAAGCTCGTAGTGATGCACCCACATTCCATCAACGGTCACTATTCTACTTACAAATGCGTCGCCTTCCGCGTTGAAGCCAACCAGTAAGCGTTGGCAGACGTCCAAACGTTTGGTTTTCTTTTCTGCGGTAAGCTTTCGTGGTACCCATCGTGCACACACTTTACGAAATTTGAGTTCATCGTGGATAATTTGATAGGCAGAACCGTGACTCAAGTTTAAAGAAGATGCAATCTCACCTATGGTAACTCGCCTATTTGCTGTAACCATCTCTCTAGCTTGCTGAATGTTGTCGTCGGTGAAACATTTCGATCCACAAAAAAACGCTTTTACGAGATAAAACGCTGTCCCCGTATTGTGACAAAAGTCTCCGATAAATTTCAGCACCTTTCACACAAGTATTTCAATTATTCAATTATTTGTAAAGTCACTGCAGCATGCACCTGATTTGGCTCCACATTTTGCTAGGAAATTCTTTAGAAATAAGACGAACATATTTTTTTATTTCTTTCTATTTTTTATTATTAGATAATCATAAATAAACTTAAACTAATAAAAAATTGAAATATTTATTTAGGGAAACAACCCCCAATCCCTTATCTTTTTACAAATTTCAGAATTTTTATATACTACAAAAATATAGAAGTTACGTAGAATTTACGTATACATATATTACATCTACCACGAAATATTATTTGTGTAAAAAAATTCATAACTGTGCTACATTTACAGTAATGAAGAAAACACGCAGGTGGTTATCAAATGTTTAAAAAGCTAGTAAAGAAATATATTACGATATGTATTCCGTACAATTTTATCTTTATTTCAGGGATAAATCATATTTATTTTTTGAAATTTACTTTATGTAAAATACTTCCTTTTATAAATATATTTCTCGCAATACATATGGGAAAAAAAAGCATTAATACTTAGAGAGAAAAAAACAGTGGGCTCAACCGGGATTTGAACCCGGGACCTCTCGCACCCAAAGCGAGAATCATACCCCTAGACCATTGAGCCGCTGCATTTAATCTGCTACTCTCTTAAATATAATTAGTATTATCAGAAAGGAAATAGAAATTTAATATTGAATAATCAATTCGAAAATATATGTATCACTAAATTATCATATATTATAATTTAAAGTTGAAATCATCAATCAAAAAAAAATTACCGGAACTACCAACTTAAAATTGTCATTTTACAAACAGTTTTCGATAGTTTGTAAAATCTCAATTTAAAACATTCTTCTGAGAAACCTGTTTTTTTTTTATTTATGTAACATTTACCTAGCAAAGAATTTGTTAATTAATCCTTAAATATTTATTTCCCTTTTGTTTTCTTACGTAACTGTTCCGATTGAGATATTTCCATCGACATTTTTATTGCGTTCTTCCTCAATTTTAACGCTTCAATTTTAAGCTTAAGGTTTTTGTTTCATTGTGGAAAAAAAAGAAGACGATCATAACCAGTGCAGCCAACAATGTACACTTGACATAACTTACAAGTTTCCATGTGAATGTGCTTGAAATTTAAATGAATTAAAATCAAATAAATCAGTTGACTTATCTTTCGTAGCTTGGATATTCAGATATACACGAAATTCAAGTTCGGTGAATTATATTTCCCGTATTACATTCTAAGTATTAATAACACCAGAAGCACAAAACAATAAACAAAAATCCATTTTAAATAATCTCTACCTTTTAAGTGTTAACGCCAATAAAACACTAGTCTTTAATTCGTTGTGACTTGGCATTTTGGCTTTTAATTGGAAGATAATGGACCATAATGGAAACTATGACATGTAATCTTAGCATAGAAAGTATATTTAAGTATAGGGAATAAGATTTACAAGACATACAAATACATGAAATCGTTCTCAACCAAAGTCACGAAATTTCGCGTGCTTTTAAACCTTTCGTTTTATGGGAATCGACTTATTTGAATATAAAGTTTATGATAATAGGTTAATGGAAGTTGTAGATATAGTTGATTCCGTCTGACATTTATGTCAATTTGCTTTTGCTGATATGAATTAAGTGATAATTATTATTATGTATATCCTCTAGCTCAAAATCATGCTTTCATTATATGTTAAAATAAAAATCTTTTTCGTGTTGTGCAAAATTGCGTTAATAGAGATAGTTTTTTAAAGATTTAAATAATCTCATAACTAACCTTGAGTATATATACAGTGTGATCAAAAAACACTGATTGTGTTAATACGTCTCAAAAATTGGAGAAGTGCCGTTATTTTTATACAGTCTCTGGCCAAATTACTTGAAACACTAAAAATACTTTGTGGTTTCTTCATAATAAAATATAAACTATACATGTATTATATTTTTTATTTATAAAATATATTGTACAAATATGTAACTTATGTAAATATTAAATAAGTAATTAATATTTAGTCCATAACCCATGATTTTTAATAACACCCTTAATTCTTCGGGGCATACTTTCAATGCAAGATATGATTGTCTCTTTTATAACTTCATCGTTCTCCCATACATCCTTTATATTCTTCATTAATATTTTCTTTATAGGGTTTTCTCTTTCATATACTTTACTTTTTAGTCGATTCCATACGTTCTCGATGGGATTGAGGTCCGGTGAATTTCCGGGCCAACGTAAAAGAGGTATGTGATTGTCTTTAAAGAATTTCTTAACCTTTTTTGCCACATGGCAAGGAGCATTATCTTGCATAAATATACGCCCTGTCGGTATGCGATGTCCTGGCTTAAAATACGGTAACAACGTGTTTCTTAACACATTTATGTACTGCTCTTGACGCATTGTACCTTCTACAAAATACAAAGAGCCGGGTCCGTCTCCACTAATCACTCCCCAAATCATTACCTGCGGAGGGTGTTTTACAGTTCGAACAACCGTGGACTCTGTGAGACGTTCGCCAGGTCGTCTACGAACAAATTGTGCTCGCTGCACTAACACACAGAGCGAGCAGTCGTCACTAAAGAAAACCTATTAAATAATGCAAACATTAATTCAGTAAAAATCATGTTGTTAAGTTATTCACCTTTTTCCAATTCTCGTCTGTGAAATGTCGATATTCTTTTGCAAAGTTAAGACGAGCAGATTTCATTTTTTCTGTTAAACGCGGCTTTTTTACAAGTCTTCGGCCCATTAGGCGATTTTCGCGCAATCGGCGCCTGACAGTTCTGCTCGAAATCTCTATTCCTCTCTCTTGTAAATTTTTTTGAATCATTTTAATTGTAGCAAATCTATTGCTCAAAGTCTAATGAACAATTTCGTCTTTGTGTCGATGTGCTAGCTCCTTCGTTTAAGTTTCTAGCTAAACGCGATACAGAAGAAGGAGGTACTTTCTGTAATTTTGCAATTTCTTGTTGTGAATGTTGGTTTGATTGTAGAAGAGCTTGTATAGCGGCTTTTTGTTAAATCTTGCCCGGGCATTTTCTACAAAAAGCACCAAATATTTCAATTCTTTTCAAATTCCAAATAATTAATTATTAAGAGAGAGATAGAATAACAATTTTACCTTTGCAATAACGATATATCAACACAAAACACTTAACGATACTCCACAACTTAGCTTCTATACGGTTATGACGAAATATTTTAAAAAATATCGATGCATTCTCTAAACTGTGAACTCGCTAAATGTAAGTTGATAACTGAAATATTTATATATACGTACTTTACTCTTCTAAATATCATTTCTCTGATATTTTTATTTATTGATACAATAATCTAATCCCCCTATCAACGATCGGATTCAAAGCAAAAGAATATCACTATAATAGGATGGGAATTTCCAGGTAAAAGGGTTGATTTATGACATGTTTAAGTAATATGGCCAATGAAAATAATAATACACAACCTAAACCATAAAACACCAGTACGTCAGTGATTATGATAGAAAAATAAATATATCTGCTTCCGAATTAATCAATGTTTTTGATCACATTGTACGTGCGTAAGTTGGGAATACTTTTTCTTCGACAAAATCAAAAAAAAATTACAAAAAAACACTGGATTTATTACACGCAGAGAAACGGTTACTTGTATGAAGACTGTCCGCTTCAATTAACAGAAATATAAAAGAAATATTTTCTTAGCGTTCTTTTCTCCGCTTAAGAGAAGTATATACTTGTAATTTAAGGCATTTGTTAACTTGATTCAAGAAAATCTCGCAGAAAATTTGAAGATAGGGATTCTTAATATGAGTAAACGGCCGTTGTAACACAAAACAATATTTTCTTAAGGATAGTGAATAGTTTTCTTAATTCAAGAAAGCGTTTAGGTATTGTTTATAAATCAATAGTTTTATTTTCTTAAAGAAAAACATTTATTTGCTTAGAATTCTTGAAATGCATACTTTATTTAAAACAGTACGACATATCCGTACATAATGCACTAAATTAATCTCATTGCTTTTGATTTTAAAAAGGCTAAGGTAGGTTATCTACAGAATAATATTCAAACAAAAGTGGGCTTTAACGTAGAAGTACACATGAAAAGAGTACCTAAAAACAATAACCAAGATAATAATGCTGATATACGAGGTGTGTTAGAAATATAATGAGACTGGCACCATTGCGAGCGATCTGGCAACGCTGTAGTTGTTCTCCCTCACTAGGCATGTTTGTTAGTCCGCTCCAGACGCTGAGAGCGTTATCAGTGAAGTTGTGTTTTTGTTGTGTGTCACACAGAATGGAACAGCGGTATTTGGAGCAACGTTATGCCATTAAATTTTGTGTCAAACTTGGGGAATGCGCGAGTGTAACTTTTGAAAAGTTGAAGCAAGCCTATGGGGAACATTGCTTATCAAGAGCACTAATTTGTCGCTGGGACAAATCATTTTTGGGTGGGCGAGAGCTGGTGGAAGATAAACCTCGCTCAGGGAGGCATTCAACTTCAAAAACCAATGAAAACATCGAACGTGTGAGGGCTCTTGTGAAGTCAGCCCGTCGTTTAACAATAAGGATGACGAGTGACCAGTTACAATTGAACAGTTTCACCGTTCATCAACTTTTAACTGAAGAATTGCACATGCGAAAGGTCTGTGCCAAAACGGTGCCTAAAAACCTCACAATTGAGCAGAAGGACATTCGAAAAGACGTGTGCCTTGATCTTCTTGAAAGAAGAAAGCTTGAATGAGCAAATCAAAGATCAAATCAATGCTGATTTGCTTCCTTGACAATAAGGGTACCGTTCACAAATAATTTGTACCTCCAGGGCAAACTGTCAATCAAGTTTTTTACAAGGGTGTCCTTGAAAGATTCAAAAGAAGGGTGATTCGTGTGAGACCAGGCATTGTAGACAAATTGATGCTCCATCATGACAACGCCCAATGTCACACGGCCATCTCCATCACGGAGTTTTTGACATCCCTGTGGTTCCTCAGCCCCCCTATTCACCTGATCTCAGTCCTAGCGACCTTTTTCTTTTCCCCGAACTAAAAAGTGTCTGGCGTCTTTTTGTGACTTGAGAACATCCAAAAGAATGTGACGGATATGCTAAAGGCCATACCGTTTGAAGCCTTCCAACGCTGCTACCAAGACTGGAAATAACGACTCCGCCGGTGTATAACTACCCAAGGGACCTACTTTGAAGGAAATGATATTGTTATTTGAAAAAAATAAAAATTTTAATAAATGAAAAATCAGTCTGATTAATTTTCTAACACACCTCGTATAAGCTCATGGTGATGGAATCACTTCAGGCGAAAACAATGTGAGAAAAGTAAATCCCTAACGCTTCTTGCTCCTGTCCACATTGCTGTTAATCTCAGTTAATGCCACTAATCTTTAAAAACACCATTGAAATATTTTATGGCGCCACCTAGTGCCAAGAGATATAGTCACACCCTCCTAGATAATAGCGACAAAAACCGGAATACAGATGCCATACTTACCATACAATGGTATAACCTTTAATATACAATGTTTCATAAACATTTTCAAAAGATACCGGTTAATGTAATATCAATATTTTCTTAATTTAAAATTAAATGATTTACTAGGAAGAAACATATTTCTGCCTAGGACTTTTTTGATTTTCTAACCCCAAGAAAATATTTATTTAAAACAATTAAAATTTCAAGAAAATTATTTTCTTATATTATACATTTTTGTAGTCTTGAAATAAGAGGCTAACTTAAAAAAAAAAAATTCGTTTGTTAGTGCAAGAAACCATTTCTCTGCGTGTACGCTAGTGACAACAATAAAGTGATAGAAAAATAAAAATATCTGCTTCCAAATTGCCAACGTAATCAATGTTTTTTATCACATTGTACGTGCGTAAGCTGGCAATATTTTTTCTTCGAAAAAATAAGAAAATTTCGTAAAAAAAAACTCTAGATTTATCAACATTATAAAATTGTCCTTCTATTATTTCAACTAACTCAAATTCTATCTAATTATCTCCATACAATCACCACTTAAAACATGGGACTTTACAATGGCAAACAAAATTATCAACAATTTTAGCTTTTAAATCATAAAATTAAGGAAACGAGTAATTATAGGAGGCACAGCTTAAATTATAACTAACTATCCCTGTAAATAATTCATATCCGTATTTGTGCTGTGGATTTGGCACTGTCTGTTTAATTATGTAAATGGCAAATGATGTAATTGTAAACTTGACTCTGGATTTATGTCAATAGCTTTGTGTTAATTGTGTATTATTATATCTTGCGACATAGACATTTACGTGAATATGTATGCTTATGTGTTTAAACTGGTATCGAAATGTTGAAAGGTCTTCAATCATGTGTATATTGGGTCAGTTAAGATGGTAAAGTTTAAATGTTTTGAAGATATTAAACGTTGGCGAGGTGTATGTATTTAAGCAACTTATATTACTTATATGTAATCAGCATCAACATGCTTATTATAATTATATGGTATGACAAAATTTCGGTTGACAAATTAGTTCAAACATTGCTTGTAATTAATCTGTTTTAAAGAAAACTCGCAAGAAAATTTAATTGAAATAAAGTAAATGTATAAATGTATTACCAAAAAATATTTTATGGAACTATGAAGCCACTACGAAAGAAAAAACCGTATGGATTGATGGATTGAAGAACATAAAGGATAGAGAAGGTTTTGGAAAGATAGAGACAGTACTTTGAGGAATTAACAGATGTAACAACAATTAGAAACGAACTAGATGAGGAAAGTGAGCAAGTGAGGATGATAGAAGAAAGCGAAAAGACCGAAATTACCCTAAAAGAAATAGACGAAGTCATTAGCAAAGTGAAAATAGAAAAAAACGGGTGGGATTGAGGGAATAACCCCAGAAATGATTAATTATATGGAAGAACAAGGAAAAGAAGCACTAAAAAAATCGTTTCGGGAGCTCAGACAAAGGAAAGTACCACAAGAATGGAATACTGGTATTATTCTCCCAATATACAAAAAAAGACATAGGCATCACACTGACGAGCGCTGTTTTAGAAGAGATCTAATACAGAGGACCCTATATTCATATTAAGACAAGCAATAAAAGGATATAAATAAAAACAAAGACATTGCTGTTAGAAAAAGTCTTTGACAGAATGTTTTTTACGATCTGTTGTTTCGTCCACACATAACCACAGTTTTTTTATCTTTCAACTCCGATTTAATTCTTTTTTCAACATGTTCACGAGCAGACGGCACAATTCTTTGTAACGATGCTCGACTTGGTAATTTGCAATCCGAATATTTATTCCAAAAGAAGACATATGCTTCCTTGTCTAGTAAATTAAACGGTAGATTACATGCAATAAAGGTAACACATAAATTAAATTTAAATTTATCATAGTGTCGTGTGCATTTTTTTTAAGAATGCTCTTTACTATTTACGTGACGTAGACAATCCCTTTTGGCACCAACACATTAAAGGGATATTACAAACTACACATTGAATTTTAACGCCATCATAATTTAGGCATTTCTGCTATAAATACTGTAACTTTGTCCAACATTGTTTTCGCGACGTAGGCAACATTTTTAAAACAAACGCAGAACTACGAAATAGTATTTACGGCAGCGTATATGTATACACAACAGATCTGGTTGAGACTCGCAGTTATACTAAGGGTTGTATTGAACCTCCACCACTGCCCGTTGGCGCTAGTGAGCAAATCTAGTAATAAATGTATTGAAGTTAAGGGAGATTATATTGAAAAATAAAAATTATTATATTTTACTAATTGTATGTTTATTTTTTCTATGTCAGGCCGAGAATTTATGGCACCTACTTCGTATAACAAGGTCCCAGTTGTACAACTTTGAGATTAAACACAACTATATTGAACAATCGCCATTTTTTCTTATTACATGCTAATTAATTTCAATGTAATTTTCTTGTTACACAAACGCATTTATATAGCAGTGTATTATAATAGCAGCTCTTGGTTTATTGCTAAATGCTTCTGTTACTTTATAGTATTATACACTTATCTGCATGGGAAGGTTTGATTAATGTTACAACTGTGAGATTGTTCCATATTTCAAACTATAATGCAACATATAAAATGTGATTTATAAGCATGCGATTATTGCGGAATAATTTCTTTTTCCCATAACATCAAGCAAGCTCATTTAATAAAGCTAACCTCCTTATTTCATATTACGTCTATTATAACAATGTGTTGAATATACACTCACAGACAAAAATATTGCATGTTATTTTACTATTTTTTTCTTTAAAACTTTTGTTATTTCTACTGCAAAATCTTTTACACTGGAGTGTTCTACGTATTTTGCAATTTATTACAAAAAAAAGAATGTTTTAATATAGCCTTTTATAAGTGAATAATTGATAACGGTAAAACGTAATAAATTAGCGTTGATCTTCAGTTAATGTTGTCAGAATGACATTTCTAGAGCTTTAGTGCAAAAGTGTGTAGTTTCGGTCAGCGAAATGCCTCACTTAAGTGTCATAAATTGTGTTAAAATTGTTTGTTTAGCCAATGAAAGGTACAGATAAGAAGATATTGCACGGAGATTAAATATCCATCAATTATCTATCTCTCCTATAGTAAGACAACACAATGAGACTGGAGAATACAAAAGACGGCGTGGTCAAGGTCGTAAAAGATGTGCAACGCCAAGAAATGACCAATATTTGAGACTTCAATCTTTACGAAATTGCGCACTTACAGCATCGCAGCTTAGAAATGAATTATTTAATACAAGACAAGTCAATGTATCTGTCAAAACAGTAATAAGGGGGCGTAAGGAGGCCAGCTTAAATCCAAAACGTCCTGCCAGTGTTGCTCGGCTTCTCCCACGTTACAAGATTCGACGTCTAGAATTTGAAAGAGCTCATGTTAACTGGAATGAACATCAATAGGGAAAGATTCTTTTTACAGACGAAACAAGAATACAATTATGGAAGCCTGATGGACGTAGTCGTGTACACAGAAGATCAAGAGAACGTTTCGCAGAATGTAATCTTAGCTTTGGTGGCTGTTCCATTATATTATGAGACGGCATTAATTGGGCGAGTCGCACGGAACTCATTGAGGTAAATTTAAAAATAAATGCTGACTGGTACATACACAACATCCTTGAAGAACATATTTTATCTTATGCCGGCTTTATTGGCTGCGATAATTTTATGCTGATGCATAATAATGCCCGAGCCCATGCCGCAAGGACAATGATCCAGTACCTTGAGGATGTCGGGGGTGCGGCGTTTGAGTAGCCAGCAAATAGTCCTGACGCAAATCCCATAGAACATCTATGGGACATTCTAAAAAGAAATATACGAGCACGAAATCCAGCTCCTAACTCAATTGCAGAATTAAGAATTGCTGCGCAGGAAGAATGGAATTGAATTTCGCAAGGAATCATCAAACATCTTTTGCGCAGCATACCTAGGAGAATGCAAGATATCGTTAGAGCAAGAGCAGGAAATACTAAGTATTAAAGTGTTATTATGTTGCGTTGTTATCAAGTTTATGGGTAATTAATGTTCCCTTTTTCAATTAAACGTTTTAACCAAAAACAAGTTGTTTTAATAATTCCTCCGCGAATTTGCTATAAATCCTCCATATGTAATTTATTTGATTATCAATAACGTAAAACACTCAGTGTACAAGATTTAGAAACAAAAATCACAAAAGTTTTAAAGAGAAAAGTAATAATGGCCGAAAATAAAATATGCAATATTTTTGACTGTGAGTGTATATATTCAATGAGCTGTTCCAAATCGGGTCAACTTTAATACTTCTAGAAACATGGCTAGAGTAGGGAAATGTTCCATAACCTAGGTCATCATGCAGTAATTGAAACTTTAACATGACTCTGAACTTTCTTATAATTTCACTTCTATTACCCCATTACCAATAAAAATCACTCAAATTCAACTTATCACAAGAATAATTGCGTTAGGAAAGAATAGAAGAAAAGTATCCAACTAAGTTGGTAATTGTTCTAAATAGCATGTACTTACCTAGGTATACATACATAATACATAGATAAGATATAAAAGTACACTGTGTGTAAGATTCGTACTTATTGCCAGCTAAACTATTGACAATAAAGAGTAAATGTTTAAAATTATGGAATCTGAAAGATTTGTATATTATGTTAATTTAATGTTTAGAATTATAGCATTTTCACCTTTAAATAAAAGCGACACCTTCTATTATAAAATTTGGTATTACATTTATAGAGGTGTTAGTGTATTTAGTGGATCTACAGTAATAGCTTTAGCTTTGATTGAGATACAATTTAGTATTAGAGCTGGAATGAGATTTTCGGACTATTCGAAAACTGTTGTAGTATTAGGTAAGATTTTTTTATTAATCGAGTTATACCCTTTATTGGCCTTAGTGTTGCTGCACTTGATGATGATACGTAAGAACCATTAACAGCAACGCACTTATTCTAAAGTTTTTCTAATAACGCTATGCCTTCAAAAAAAGTCGTTTGATAATTCTACAAAATACGACTCCATAACGCTTTCCAAGTCATCATTCCGCAAAAAGCGACACCCTCTAAAAAGCTTTTTGAGTTTTGGAGAAAGATAATAATCACAGGGGATGAGATCGGGACTGTAAGGTGGATGTTGTAATTCCTTAAAGCCCCATTCATTAACAACTGCTTGAACAATTCGTGCTGCAGTTGTTGTGCAGAAGCAGAATTTTCTGAACATAATTGTGGGATTATTTTCAATATTCCTCGTAATTGTAGTCCCTTTTGGCATATACCTAATTAAGTCCCAGAAAATTTTAGCCATCACTTTCCCCGTAGAAAATTGCTTCTTCGCCTTCTTGGATGGTGGAGAGCCCTTGTGAATAAATTACGCGGACTCTTGTTTCGTGGGAGGGTCCCAGTTGTGTACCTACGTCTCATCCCCGGTAATAATTATATCGAAGAAGTATTCATCTTGGGATAAAGCAGGCGATCTCCCCTCGCAAATTTGTCTCGTACACAGTTTAGATTCGGGACTGACAAAGAAACACAGGTAAGTGCATCTCACCGATTTAAATAAAACTTTGTGTATTTATAGACCGATCTAGTGTAAGCACTATCTTGGCTGTCCAATCGCCTATTGGCGGGATGTAAAGAACCCCAAGCTCTACACCACCTTTCGCTGTCTGACTCAATTGCTCAGAAACTGTGAGAGGTATCAATATCCATATTCTAAAACCGGAAACGTCTAAAGGTTTGGTCCGTAGGTTTCCGCGGTCGTCAATAATACTATTCTCTTGGTTCCCGGGTTGGAACCGCGTCATAATCTAAGCTTAAGCCGACGTTTCGTCCACACTCATATATGACATCTTCAGGGCAGTAACTGCACACTGACTGGAGACTTATTCATTCCGGAAGAGGGAAAGTTAGTTTAAAACAAGTCCTATATAAACCCTTCCGGAATTAATAAGTCTCCAGTCAGTGTGCAGTTACAGCCCTGAAGATGTCACATATGAGTGTGGACGAAACGTCGGCTAAAGCTACGACAACGATGCGGTTCCAACCCGGAAACCAAGAGAATAGTCTAAAGGTTGTTCCATTAAAGTTGTTTTCTTTGGAATTGTAAAAATATTTACTTTTTTGTTCGTTGATACAAAATTTTGCACATCACTCAGACAATGCCCACTCCAGGAATCCAATAATCAAATACCTTCAGCTCCAGTATTTAAGTATTAAAATAGTTACGTCATCGTTAAGAGCATGTAAAACAGTTTAAATCTTGCCTTAACTTTTTTTTTGTATCTCTCATAGTTTCTGAGCTATTGAGTTCAACAGCGAAGGGTAGTGTTGAGGTTGGGGTGCTTTACACCCTGCCAGCATGCGATTGGGCAGCTAAAATAGTTATCGCTAAACCTACAAAGTTTCATTTAAATCGGTGAGATGCGCTTACCTGTGTTTCTTTGTAAGCAGCCTGGGAATCTATCGTGCCAACTCTTTGTTCATTCCCAAACGTTCGTATGGAATTTTAAGAGCACTCGTTTCTGATATTCCTATTTCTCCAACAATAACTGAAACTTTTACTTGCCTTTATCTAGGATGTGGGCTTTGGTGTTAATATTGTTTCGTTACCATAACTACAGTAAACGAAACATACTAACATTGCTCCTCTTAAATGTTTCTACCCCACAATTATTAAATCCATGGACATACAAGCAAGTAAAATTGTGAGGATATCAATTTACCATTTTAACAAGTTTAGATAAAACTTGCACTTACAAACGTCCAAATACCTCATAAGAATATAATCAATTTTGGCAAGGAAGAGAATCCATTAAAGACTTATACATTGCCCAATATAGTAAATAATTTATTATATTCACAGCGGTCTACATCAGCCTTGTATCCAAGACCGATTACTTCTACATCTTCGACAGGACTCACACCAAACTCACAGCTAACGTAAAGCAATTATTTAGAACCAAAACGGACACGAATCTCCAAGATAGATCCCTCAAAGATTATTCTAGAAACGCCGACTTCCTATCAGCTTTCTGGGTTATCGCCACGATGATAGGCACCCAAATCTTCATGTTGATTCCGGTCATTTTAAGTGGAGAATGGTACTTTTTCACAATTAAATCAGAAAAAATGAAGAATTTGTTTTATTTCTTTGGTTTTTCAGGTCTTTGCCGTTGAAGGTATGGTATCCTTTTGACGAAGATAACAATACCGTATATGTATTGGTATACGCCTTCCAGATCTTTACGCACAATCTTTTGGTGTTTAATTTTATAATTACTGACATGTTCTTCATTACTATCAACGTGATAGCAAGTTCACAATTCAAACTGATAGGTTAGTAGGAGTTAGTAGGAGAATAGAAAATTAAAGATTTCGTGAAAAATTTCTCAGAATTTTTTCACCAGATACTAGCAACCTCTTTTCCAATAAGGTTCAGAATTAAGGAACTAATTATGGGGCATTTCTGAAAGGTGTACAGATTCTGTTTATCTTCTTAGTTTTGGGAATAGCCCAAAAATACAAGAAGCTCAACACAATTTCCACCCACCTCTACACATTTGTCTCCTCTAACCCAAAATTCTCGGTAGATATTCTCAAATTTGATTAGAATTTTGCTCATATTTTTAGCTTGGGAGTACGAATACATGTGCTACGCAGCTTTAGCAAATTCTGGCGTCCACAAAGAAGATATTATGGCCTTCAAAAATGCCAACAATCAAAAGTACTATTTAACACTCTTCATGTACCAAAGCAATGACAAAAATTCTCATTTCTAGATTGAAAGATGCTTTGCAAATACAAGATATCATGCAAACGGAACAATATGCCCAGGAATTGAATACAAAATTCATTGATTTGATCCAATTTCACAGAGATCTGGCGAAATTCTGCTTCGATTTTGAGAAGTTCATTTCACCAGTGATGCTGACCACGATTCTAGCGTCAATATTCCATACAACTGTTATAGCTTTCACGTTCGTTACTGTAAATGAGCAATATTTGTAAAGTAATTTGATGTTTTTGGAATGATTTAAGGCGTTTATTGCAGGCTGCTACTCCTTCCGACTTAGTGTCTAGCGTTTCGTATGTAATCTTGACGTTGATTCATATCTTTACGATTAATTTTGTTGGGCAACAAATTATCAATCATGTGAGTACGTATTTACAATGTTTGACAGAATTTATAAAATATTTACCAATGGTCGTCTTCTCATGTCTTTTTCAACATTATTTCGGAAATGTTATAACGGAGATTTCCAAAATTTCTGGGGTAATGAAGTACTTTTTTGGCTTCTTTAATCTCTGGATCTTTCAATTTTGGATTTCTACTTGTACAACGAAAGTAAAATTGTTACAACTGTTACAACTCAAACAGTACAACCTAAGTAAAATATTCATATACAGGGTGAGTCGGAAGGAAACGACCAAACTCCAGGAGTGTTTAGTACATGTAAAAATAATGTAAAAAAGCTCATATGTTCTTATCCGATTTTCATTTGTTTTGAAGTTATAGCCTAATTTAAAAATGTTAACTAGCGTTCTTGTAAATGGTCCAAATTTTTGCTTGATTTGAAGTTAATACGTCTTAAATAAAATAAAAACATCCCTGCATTGACTACGCATGTAAAACAAAAAGTGTGATCCTACTAGTTGGCTTTCAAGATGTTCGGATTTCGCACCGCTAGACCATTGTTTATGGGGCTGGTTCAAAAATTAAGTTTACAAGGTAAAAGTCAACACTCGGAAAATACGAATTCGACATATTAGAAATACTGCAGCCGATATTAAAGAATGATACGAAACAATCAGGAGAGCGCCCTTCATAGACGGAGCACAAAATATTTAGAGGTCAATGGTAGGTTAATGTATGAAATTTTGTTTATTTGTAATTATTGTATAACTTGAAAACAAATGAAAATCGTATAAGAACATATGAGTTCTTTTACATTATTTTCGCCTGTAGAATACATTCCTGGAGTTTGGTCCGTTCCCTCCGATTCACCCTGTATAGAAGATCCTTCTGCATATGAAGATTTTAGCATTTTTCCGGTGTTTTTTCTTTCCAAATTTGATAACAAAAGAAATAAATCATATTAAGGAAATGAAAGAACTACATTTACAGAATTTTTGGTTTGCAATCAATAAATTAATAGTAAAGATAATTTATACGATTGTTTTGTAGAGCTCTCTACTGGAATCAACTCTATACAATTGCCCATGGTATTTATGCAATAAGAGTTTCGTGAAACTATTCAAATTCGTCCATCTTCGCAGTCAAGAGCTGGCCTTCGTTACTATAGGGAAATTTGCTCCTATAAACCTGCAAACTTTCATGCGGGTAGGTATACAGTCTATCCATCTATTACGGAGGCGGAAGATGATTCCCTCCTTGAGCAATTTAGAGAATAAGTTTTCAAATAAATTCCTTTTTAATGGAGTAGCCTATATAGTAACGCGTTTTTGAATGCCTCTCCTTAAATCATGTAAATATTACTACATTTTCATTAAAAGTCATTATCACAGAAAGCTTGAGTAAAACGTTGACCAGCTACAGGAGAATGGTTTCTGACCAAATAATCGGCAAATTCCTGGTATAGCGTGCTGCTCAATAGCATTTTTTCCCCATAAATGAGCTGTGAGATAACCTTAATAAGTTTTGGCCATCCCAGCATATGTTGCTTTTTGCAAAATTGCTGAAGTGTAGTGACAATCTTCAATTCCAGCCATTTGAAGTAATTTTTGGGAACAGGAGCTGACACAGTGTCCATATCACGTGAAGCACAGTGGAGGAACCACATTTACCAGTAACCTTGCAGGGTACTGCGTGAGCTTTACCAATTTTGTTACCCAAGTAACCTATACGTATTGGCACACGACTAAAACAAGGTTCACATCTACGCATTTTAATGCAGCATTAAATAATGCATAAACGTTGTACATTTTGGTGATTGATGTCCTAGAAAATGGTCAAATTACCCATTTCTAAATGAATTTGTTTTTAGTAATTGGCAATAAAAGGGAATTTTTTATTATTTCCAATTTTTAACAATTTATCTAACATCAAAATTTGATATTTTTCCATCTAGACAAAAGAAAAACTGAATAAATTGTGGACGTACGTTTCCTACGAAAACGAATGTCCAAGAAGTTTTATTATGGTTGATTTCATAGTCCCATCAGCGTTGATGTTGCAAAAAAAACGAAGACGATAGTTGGTAAGACGCTAAATCCTAGAACACGAAACAAACCAAGAGAATGTAATAAATTTATGACGTAATGAATTGGAAAAACTATACCGGGTGGCCGAGATTGTATCTATGAAAATGTCATTGGCGATTTTTCAAGTAATTGTAGACAAGAAAATTTTAATGAACGTATGCGTTCAGAGCTTTAGTTCTTAAGATACAGGGAATTCATTTTCCAAAAAAAGAATGTTGTTTAAATATAAAAAAAAAACACTAACAAGATTGATGGGTGATAATAAAAACAATGCAATATGTGAGAGGTGACCATGGCCTAACTAATGTCAATTACAATAAAACTTATACATTAAATTGTCGATAGTTTGATTCCTACATGGTAAAATACTCTGAAAGCAGTGTATGCTAGGAAAAAAATGCAAGGGACCTTTTTTGGTCTAAATTGAACAAGGAATCTAGAAAAATAACCAAAATGATATTTTAGTCAGTGGGGTAGAAAATATTTTTAAAAAAGGGGACACTAGGCCCAGATCTCCGCCGCTGAATTAAATAACTTATCACTGTTAGTACCGAAATGTAGAGCTTATTTAATATTGATACTGTGACAAATTTTGCATTATTGTATTCAGTAATTTTTTAAATACTTAAAAAACATTTTTTTCAAAAATATTCAGTTGCCTGTGTCTTGAAGACTAAAGCTCCGAAGGCATGTTCGTTAAAACTTCCTTGTTTAAAATTGCTTGAAAAATCGCCAGTGATATTTTCGCAGACAAAATCTAGACCACCCTGTACACAGAAGGTTCTAGGAATTTTATCAGAATGAACCAACTGGGTTACTTCAAATGTTAGAATTTAGAAACTGAATTTCTGCCGAACTTTTGCAGTTATCATTTCAATTATATTTCCGGTTTCACCGGAAATGACGTCAACTTTCTTATTTTAAATTGCTTCTTGTGACGCCAGACTGATCTAAAGAGCTCGTTTCTAAGCAAAGTAATCATAACAATTGCCAAACTGTCAAATCTCAATTCCAAAAGCGTAAATATCAACATTGTAATGCATTTGTTGCCGCGGGACAATTGCAACATTAAAATGCGTAGATGTCATAGCAGCAGCAACTTTTTGCTGCACTTAACACCTAATCCTATGCGGCCCTTGTTATTACTAATAGCCATAAAACGCTCAAAACATGAACGTCGACCAGCACGCTATGTACTGCCATAATTTTCAAGATTTCATCTTTCTGATCTGGTCCAATAAAGAAGTCGATAATTTGGTTTTCCTTAATGAGGAAAAGAAAATAAGCACGAAATAGTATTGCAAAGTTCCCAAAATATAGCGATAAATATAATTGAAAGACACTGGGATATCATTCATTTCCGCCACCATCAAAGTAATCCTCTTGGAAGTGTAAATACAAACGCCTCTGCCACGAAAGGAATGCATTCTGAAAGTCTTGTTTTGTTAATGCGTTCAGCCTCAATCTTTTCTATCGAATATCGTGTCAAATCTTCACCCCTTCAACTTGGTTCTCATTTTTGGAAAGAGGAAAAAGTTGCAAGGAGTCAAGTCAGGCAAGTACGTTGAATAAGGAACAACGGTCAAGTTGTTTTTCGCCAAAATTGCTGACCTAGAGGTACCAACTCTTTATTGATATCGAAAAAACGGATCAGTAAGGACTTGAAGTCGCTTTTGATTTGGGGGACTTTCTTTGGCCGGGATAAAGATGTATTTCTTCATTGAAAATTCTTGTTGGATTTCGAAATCATACTCAATTTTCATCACCTGTGATAACCTTACAATGGTTTTTCTCTGAATTGCTCAAGGAAGAAATTATCTTTCTCCCAGGTGGACACACTTTGTAGATGGAAATTAACATTTTTTGAACACCAATAAAAACGGAACTGATTTAATTGGATTTCGTTTTTGTTGCAGATTATCAAATCATGCGTTAGTTACCTAACGGTGTTAAGGTGTATGGATCAGAAGAAGTAATCAAAAAGAAAGTGTTGATATCAATGATATTTTTCTGTTTGGTTTATGTTCTGTAAATTTTTACCGAATTGCCAAAACATAGTCGTCATTCCCCATTGGATTAAGAACGAATGGATGATTTTCAAACCAAAACGCTTGCTCTAAAAGAAAAATTTAAATAATCACATGGCTTATTTGTATATATCTATAATACTGCTCAAAATATTACAAAGTTTTTATTACAACATTATACACAATTACACGACAATAGCAAAACTCATAACTATAATCATTTCAATTATATACAAAAAATTAAACGTTAAAAATAGGAAATGGACACAATCACATTGTTTTCTCTTCGTTTTTTACAGCAAAATACAAGCAAAAAAGCTATTAGACGTAGATAGTTCATTTAGATTGACTAACTACTTTGCTCCTTTGCAACTCCTTCACAATGAGCCCTGCTAGGGTGCCTTGGAAACCGGCGTTGTGGTCTAGAGTGACTTCATTGAAGAGAAATTCTTCCCTAGTGTCCTGGTAGTAGTCGTTTTCATTTGGACCACTAACCAAAGCACCGTAGAGAGGTTGTGGGTTGGGTTCTGGTGAGATCCGTTGCTTCCAACCGCATGGGTGTGGCCTATTTGGGCAAGAGCTGGAAAAACAAACACAGATATGAGATTACAGGTTTTACGATATCAAAATATATCATTACGATGACTGAAGATGCTTGGTCGCAGAGAAATATGATCTTAAATGGATTAAAGCATTAAAAGGCGACACGAGGGCGTCGCGAGGCACTCCTGCAAACATAGCAGTCTAGAACATTCCAGAATGAACATTTCGATGAGGCTTCGAAGCTAATGGAACTATCCAGAATATCTAGACTAGATCTAGAAAGACATGGAACATTCTCGAAGCACATAGAATATTCAAGAAAAGTACGGAGTTTTCGTGAAGTTTATAGAACTTTCTAGTAGACTTATATAGCAAACAATCGAACATTGTCGAAGTTTCGCGAAAGTTCTAGGTATGTAGCGCGGCTAGTATAAATACGGCACCACTTCGGCAAACCAGTTCAGTTCCTAAATAATAATCGAAAAACATCTGAGAAGAAAAGTAAACGGTTTTAAGACGCGCCAGAATTTTCAAAAAAATTTACATGGAAGCTGAACACACGGCCCTGCTATACTACCGCAGTTCATGATGGCTTTCACGTGGCAACGTCTTATCCCGTGCATTCCAGCTACGTCAAGAAATTCATGCTTTTCTACAAGAGGAAGGTCATGGGAAATCCAGGTACTTTGCCGAACCTGACTTTTTGCTGAAACTAGCGTATTTGTGCGATATATTTGACAAGCTGGATCCCTTCAATCTGTCTCTGCAAGGCAATAACATGCACATTTTGAAAATTTTGGAGAAGGTTGCGGCGTTTAGGAAAAAGCTGCATTTATAGATAAGAAAAATCAAGAAAAATCAATCAATCAAACATCTCTCAAAACTCACTAATTGGTTTACAAAATACTTTGAGGAAAACAATGTTAAGAAATTTGCGTGGACCCAAGATCCTTTCCGCGCTCAAGCTCCACCAGAATTCACTTCGCAGGAAGACGAGAGTCTAATTGGACTCTCTTGCGGCAAGAGTCTGAGAACAACATTTCCTTCTGATTTAGTAAAGTTTTGAGCAGTTATCGCTCAAAAACGGATGTGGAGCGAGAAATGAGAGTGGCAGTGTCAAACCTTATTCCGCGTTTTGAAAAAATGTGTGCAAAACCAAGTACTATGGATAGCAATATGGTCCTCAAAGACGAATCCTCGACAAGAAACGTTTTTACAAATATATTCCTGCGTAATCTGAATTTAGCAACTACATTATTAACTCTTTTACATACTCACCTTGCAACATGATGAGGTTTTCTTGGGTAATTCACCCCAAATCCAACAATGAAGCTTCTCCCTGCTTTACCCAACATGTAATCAATTTGTTCTTTAGCAAAATCTGCATATTTTGCATTCAAGCCTAATTCACTGGCCTAAAAAGTACCAAAAAACGTTGTAGTCAACCTACACATGTCCTAAATGACCATTTTGGAGACTTACTTGCAAACAGATGAAAGCTATATTGGCAGCATGGGATAGAGTACCAAATTTCTCAATAAACACCAATCCTTTAGGCGTTCTAGTTTGTTCCACCATGGAATATTCACAAAACGAATCTATTGCGTTGAGATATTCACTGTTCCTGGTAACTTCCGCCAATAAAAGCTGTGAAATAACATTTTTAAATATTAGAATCTTTAAAATCTTTGGAATTTGAAAAGATATTGTATTAATAGGTGTATACCTGTATACCTGCCACTTTTTTTTTATAATAAAATTCATTTGGGCGCTCTTTTAATCGGAAAGTTTCGTAAAACGAGATCGCCTTCTTCAGGTACTTTTTCTCACCAGTTGCTTTATGTAACCAGATAGCCGACCAAGTTAATTCGTCGCCATATCCGCCATTTCTACGTGTCAGAACAGAAAACATTTTAACATACAATGTTTTATTTGGTTTTAAGAGAGCTTACTCGTAAAAATTTTTGGCTCCTGGTATTGCTTCTTGGTACAAGCCTCTGTAATTGTCGGCAAAATCGAAGAGTTGTATAGCATGCTGGAGCAATTCTTTCGAGTATGTTTGATTAACGTCTTTGAAGATGATACTGGAGGATGCGAAAGCTGCTGCTGCTTCACCTGCCAAGTCAGAACCTGAAAAACCAAAGTAAAATCTGGAAAATGATCCTTGCATAATGATTGTGGTATGAATATAAAATTGGTGTAACATCTAAATGAGTGGTAAATTGTTTTTTGGTTCTTTTCAAAATGTATGGATGTATTGGGGAATTTACGTTAAGTGAAACGCCACGATGCGGTAAATATAGGAACTAGCGTTGGTGGTACACTTCTATTGTTTACTATCTGCTACAGTGTATAAAATCGTCTAGCTTGCTTGTTTTCTTTTGCTGCTATTTTATGAAAAACTTGCCTTTGAAAGACAATACAAATATTAAAAATACACATGAAAAGAGTGCCTAGTAACAATAACTAAGATAATGCTAATATAAATAGCTCATGGTATTGATGGAATCACTCCCGGCAAAAACAATATGAGAAGAGAAAAGCACTAACGCTTTTCCTGTCCACATAGTTGTTCATCTCTCACTTTATGCCACTAATCTTCAAAAACACCACTGAAATATTTCCTGGTGCCAACTACTGCCAAGAGATATAGTAATGCCGTCCTAGATAGTAACGTCAGAAACTGGAATATAGGTGCCATACTTACCCATACAATGATATAACCTTTAACATACAACGTTTCATAGATATTTTCAAAAGCTACCGGCTAATATAATTTTTTTTTTTATTATATAATAAATAATTATAAAACAAGGGATAAATAAACTTAAATATTAACTCATTAATTAAAAAACTAGATAAAAATTATCCCTATTTAATTACATTATTAAAGAAATAAAGAGCAATGTAAAGAAGTTAAACAATCAGTGAGAGAAGCCAAACAAAAGACTTGGAATGATTTCGGAGAAAAATTAGAAAATGATAGTAAAGGAAATCAAAAACTCTTTTACAAAATACTAAAAAATATGAGAAGTAAAAAAGAATATGACACAATCTTGGCTAAAAGTGTAGAAGGTGTATTACTGACAAAGGAAAAACAGATTATTCAAAGATGGAAAGAATATTTTGAACAACTACTAAATACAAATAATTTAGTTCAACAGATAGAAACTGAAATAATGAGTAACATAGAGGAAATTGAATTGGCAACTATTACAAAAGAAGAGGTCGATGAAGCAATAAAAAAACTAAAAAATAGTAAATCACCCAGGCATGACAAAATAACTGGAGAGATGTTCAAAAAGATGGGATTAACAGGAAAAGAGGTGCTTAAACAAATATTTAATAAAGTATGGAATGAAGAGAAGATACCAGCAGACTGGAAGATAGGAGTTATACTGCCTATTTATAAAAAAGGTGATTGGAGAGATTGTAGTAACTACAGTGGAATAACTATACTTAGTACGGTGGTTAAAGTCTTGGAACAAATAATAGTAGAATAACAACAGAAGCAACATTGTCGAATTCACAAAGCGGATTTAGAAAAGGAAGAAGCACTCAGGATCACGTCTTCATAATTAAGGAAATTATAAACAAAACTCTGACATATAATAATAAGGCATACTTTGCGTTAATGAATATGGAAAAGACTTTTGATAGAGTACCAAGAAAAGAAATCTGGAACACCTCAAAGAAAAAAAATGTTAGTAACAAGATGATCAATGTAATTACATAAATGCATGTACGAAGAAACCAACAACTATATAACAGGACAAATGAAATCAGAAATATTTAGGACCAATGAAGACGTACGACAAGGAGGTAGCCTTAGCCCACTGTTATTCATTATATACATGGATGAGATTATTAAAGAAAGTAATAAAAGCACTAAACCAATATACACAGGATACAGAAACCTGCAACCAGTCGAAATTCCAAATTGTGCCTTTGCAGACGATATGGTGATTGCTGCAAATACTGAGAAGAACTTTCAGGACAACCTTACAATATGGAATAATGTAATAAAAGAGAAAGGCATGAAACTAAATAAATCTAAAACAAAAGTAATGATGGTAGCAAAAGAAAATGAGGAAATACACGTGCATATAGAAGGAATAGAACTGGAACAAGTAGACACATTTCAGTATCTGGGTGTTATGATTGAGGAAAATGGTAATAATGATGTGGAAATAAATAACAGAATAAAAAAAAAAATAATGTATACTATGCGACGAGCAAAGGACTCAAAGTGTAAAAAAAAACAATTGATAGACCGATACTACCATATGGCTGCGAATTCTGGGTACTCAGCCAACGTTAAAAGAACAAGCTACAAGCGATTGAAATGAGGTACCTAAGAAGAGTGAGAGGAGTGACGAGAAGAGATAGACTAAGAAATGACACAATCAGAGAAAATCTACAAACGCAATCACTGCAAGATTTCATTGAGCAACGACAATTGAGTTGGTGAGGTCATCTACAAAGAATGAGCAATGATATTCCAGTAAGGAAAGTATGGGAAGCAAGAACTCAAGGGAAGAGAAGCAGAAGAAGGCCGAAGGAAACCTGGGATAATGTAGTAGGAAAAATTATTCAGAAAAAGGGAAGAACATGGATAGAAGCAAAACAGCTGGCTCAAGATAAGAAGGAATGGTCTACATTTGTTTATAATAATGTGAAATGAAAATATAATCCTGACAACCAATTTGGGTGAAAGGGAATTATCGAAAGAAATAATTTAATTTTTGTCCATTATTATAATTTTTCTTTTATTGGATATCCTTGCAGCTGACCTAATGATATATTTTTTGAATACGAAACCGGTCGCCTAATTTCTCAATAGAACTTTCTGAGATCTGGAAATTTTAAAGAGAATTGCTAATGAAGTATAAAGCTGAAAGATTTTCACATTTCTAGCGAAACAGGCCACCAAAAATCAACAAATGTATGATATATTTTTCGTAGAACTACTAAAGTTTATTTGTCCTTGTTTGACGAATGCAACCACGATGTATATCCGATGAGATTTAGATGCAATACGTATTATGAACATAGCTGTTTATTTTCTTCTCATTCTATTCTTTTCTAAATAAATAAAATATTTCTTTATAAATGAAAACATCAACTGCATAATATGCAAGTACAATGTATATTACGTAATAATTACACAACAACATATTTATTACTTATTGGGTATTTCAAGAAAAATGTTTATTATAAGTAAAATTCTTCTGAAATGATTTAATATTCATTTTCGAAAAAAGGCGAATATTTGAGAATTATATAAGTTCTGGATTGTGAGAGTGGGTTTTCCAAAAAGAACAAAGTATTTCGAGGCCTAGCAAAGGCATGGAATACAGTACCTAGATGTAATGTCATAGGTCTTTTAGACATTACTACAATGTTGTTCCGAAATTTCCCAATTTACTTCAAAGATCCTATTTTTAAACTTTTTTCCAACTAAGTCCTTTAATGAGAAAGCTGAATAAATAAAGATTCTACATGATAGGATGGATATGCAAAATTTAAAGGATATTTTTCAATTAATTCATATTTAGAGCAATTCCTTTGAACTGGATACAATTAGAAACACCTTCGTGAAGTTGTTGTTAACACCTAAATAGTTCAAAAAGGTATGGCTATTTAAAATGTAGGTAATACACCTTGATAACCATTCAAAATTCAAGATTCATTACTAGGAACACTTTGGTGTGGAAAGCTGTCTCACCGGGAAATGCATCGATCGATATATGAAAGAGTATACATTGAAAAATTCTGAAAACTTGGTAATATACTATAGCCTACATGTACTATTAAACTAAAATATTTTTAAAAATCTGACACATCCGGTTATACCGGAAATATCTGTCAACTTTGTTATTTTAAATAGAACATCCTATATATGATTACATTTTTGAATCACTCATTCAATTTTAAGGTTTGTTTGATAAAACGACTATGTTGCTATGTCTAACCATATTTGAAATATTTGCATTTTTTGAAAATTTTTGACAGATGGACGAGTGCATGTGAACTATTATAAGTGTGAAAGTGTTTAACTTGGAAAATTGACATTTTGCAGAACTATTGATCGTGTAGGGTAGTATTACAATCCGAATCAATTTTTTGGAAAACATTATACAGCGTGTCTGACAATTACGATTAAAGTGTCAAATGGAAAATGTGTCAAAACTCGATTTTTATGTCTTATCAAATTGCTCTTACAAAAATACAAAAAAATGTCATATTCATCACGCATCCTTGTTGAAATGTTTTGCATCATTCAACTACTATTACACAAATGTCAATTGACCCCCTTTAACGGCCAAAAATTGAATATCAACATCTTGGCAAATTTTCTATCACAAATACTATTTTCCAACTCAACCACTACACTTAAAACGTTTGCTTTGTTTCAATATTTCTAGGAAATACGTAACTTGCTCCCAGTTGTTCTTAAACGTGTTCCCATTGAACAATCAAGATTAAAAGGAAACTATTACTCACCAGGTCTTTCTTCATCAATCTTATACGCCGGTCGTGACATGTTCATATCTTCAGGTCGACCCCAATACTTCGAATCTATGTCAAAATCCCCTACTTGCCCATAAAATTCGTTTTTGGAGACATGACACTTGATAAAGTAATCTGTAGCCCATTTTACAGCATCTAACACATTCTCGTATTGTCCTGAAATACTAGAAAAGTATTCACTAATTTCCCAAAATCGGATTAATCCAAAGAAATTACCTGCGGCTCTGTAACCTTCTTCGTAAGAGATGACACCCCAGGAAAGCATAGTGGTAGTAAAGGCCATGGTGAAGCTAAATTTTACGTAATCACTTGCTGCAAATTGGAACAGGTATAATTTTATTGAAGTCAAAATTGAATTTCATATCATATACCATCGTAGTAACCACCAGAAAGGTCTTCACCGTTTTGTCCTCGATCATTTAAGGCAGAATCGCCACGCCAAGGAATTCCAGTTGTGTCTGGAAGATGCCCTGATCTTTGCGCTTTGTAGAACAGCAGCGACATCTTGATAACTTTCTTGTAGCTATCCAAATCGAACTGTGTCGGATTCGCCCAGCCGAAGAGTATCCATAAGGTGTTTATTGTGTAGAAGTGGATGAAATATTTCATCTGCAAAGAAAATTAAATATACAAATTTTGAAGAAAGCTAAGAATTATTTGAAACGCGGCTACTTCATTTCTCAACTGGTATCGAAAAGAATTAGAGTATCATATGTGTAAGGGATAGTTTTAAAATATTCCTGATCATTGTATTCTATATCTTATATTTGACAAATTCTACTTTTGCCAATTTCTAAAAAGGATAGATGCACCAGATTCATAGCAGTCGATCCTGCAGCTTCATTTTCGTTTAAAAATGTGCCACTGTTTAATCAACAAGGGCACTTAAAAGGGAACCTCCCAAAAACGTGAATTTCAACTTTTGATGAAGTTTTTTTTTTCTGAAAGAAAACTGTGTAATTTAATACCTATTTGCTGTTTAAATATATGCTTGGATATGCTTAGAAAACGTCCAAAAATCTAGGAAAATTTGCATAGGTATCTTTTAAAAAGGCGGTATCTCGTAAAACTTCTAGAACCAAAATGAAAAATCTTTGGTCATAATTTAAAGAGACATGCCTTTTTAGACGAAATTCCTGTATTATTTTATCTTAAAAAGACGTCTCTAAACTTGAAGGAATTTGAATTATATCTGATTTCCTACCCTGCAAATTACTCACCTGCAAATGCAATAATATCCTCATTGGATGTAAATTTCTACCTCTTAGGCGAAACTTTGATGGTGGAAAGCAACTATTAAAGTATTAGACGGTGCTTTTTGAAAATTTGTTCCCTGCAGCTTACTAAACAATCATAGTTTGTATTCCCCAGTCACAGTGCGACTTTTAAAATTAATGGATGAAGAGAATTCTAAAAGAAGCGATCGATAATACCCTCCTGGTTCATGAAAACCTTTTTAATCATATTTGGGGATGGTTCTTCCTTTACTTTTCGCTATTTTGACTATCAATTTGTTTCAGGAATGTTATGGTGTGGCCAAATTTTATGTATGGATGCAGAAATTTCAATTTATTTTGCTAAAATTTAACTTGGCCTTAGAAATATAGCAATACAAACGAAGGATTGTTCTATTAACAATTATTAATGCACAGATGTGTTCCAAAATTAATTCTTTAGAAACTTTTGGGGCTTTAAAGATTATATAATTTTACAAAAATGCTGAAATAATATCATAACACTGGTTCAATTAAGTCAATTATCGAGAATATATATCTCTTGCAATAATGTTGTGGATGTTCTCACCATTGACTGCTCCCGAGTGTTCCAAAATTAAGATAAGGAAAACATACTGTCAAGTATTGTATGGTTTTGCCAAATATCTGATGTAAGGCTATTGTTAACGTTTTTATATTATTTGATCATTTAAGCACAGATATCAACAGAATGGAAGAACAGCACAACTATATCGATATTCAAAAGTCTGTTCTAGTTAGTTAAATTAGCTGTTCTAATATTGGACAATGAAGATAATCTCCAGCGACTGTTATATAATTTTCAGAAATAAGCAAACAAGTTCAACATGAGAATAAATATAAAAAAAAAACAAATGTATGGTGATGGCGAAGGAGCCTATAAGATGTAAGTTGGAAATGAATGGAGAGATAATAGAACAAGTTAACAAATTCATATACCTAAGATCAGAATTAACCAGTACTGGAGATCTAATGGGAGAAGTTAGAGACAGAGAGAGTAACATACAAAACGTAATAAGGGGGGTCAGACGAAGAAGAAAGGAATGGGACAAACATGTGGATAGGAGAGATGACAATAGCATTCTAAAAAGAGCGAAACTTTGGAACCCCGTGGGCAGATGATCCCAAGGAAGGTCGCCGAAGAGATGGAAGGAGTGCTGGACATCCACATCGAGGGAGGCAGAATAGGATAAAACAGGCATAAGCCTACTTATATACAAATATATAAGAAAGAAGAAGAAGAAGATCGTTTAAGCATCGTTTAAGCAGAAGCTTGTACTTAGTACGTTGGAAAAATTTCAAATTTCAAAAGAAAGTGTTGATGTTTATGAGCGATAGCGCAGCGATGATGCGTTCGGTAGGCCGTTCTCTTCTTGAACATGGTTGCAAATATTTACATGTTACGTGTAAAGTGCATGCTTTACATCTTGTGGCAGAAACCATTCGACAATGCTCTCCCGAGGTAGATGCATTAATAGCAATCACAAAAAAAGTATTTTTGAAATCTCCCAAACGCCTACGATTATTTCACACAGAGTGTCCTGGTATTCGTCAACCACCGGAACCAATTCTTACACGTTGGGGAACATAGTTGCAGGCAGCTTTTTATTATGCTGAACATTTCAAAATAGTAAAAGCTGTTGTTGCACAATTCAATCCTGCCGAAGCTGCAGCTATTAAGGAGACCCAGTCGAAATTTCTGTTGAAACAGATTTAAAAAATATTCATAGCTACTATAAAGGATTAGCTGACGCAATAGACCAATTACAAAATAGATCGTTATCATTATTGGCGTCTCTGCAAATTATGGACGGAGTGCATACACAGCTACTGACTATACATGACGCAAAATATAATCGCGTTTTAGAAAAGTTCGAGAGTGTGCTACAGAAAGATCCCGACTTTAGCACACTAAAACAAATTTGTGATGGTGTATCGAATAATCCACTGACTAAGTACAAAGGGTATTTTAATCATGCATGTATAACATCGGTAGATGTTGAACGCTCTTTTTCAAAATATAAATTTATTTTCTCACCACGGCGAACATCGCTCACCGAGACAACTGTGAAAACACATCTAATGGTGTCAACATTTTGCCACTCTTATCCATATGATGTTAATGCCGATAATGGTGCTTCTAGTTTTACTGTTCCGTAGCCAAGGCTGCTTAAAAGGGTGAGTGTTTCACTACTTTTCACATATTATAATTATGTATTAGTTCTGTTATTTTTTTTCTATTTTCTTACTATTGTTTTTGTATACTAGGCAGGTACGGCTATGGCACGGCTCCCCGCTATATTTAAGTACAAATAACACAGTGTAATAGACAAAAATACTCATTCTGTATACGTGAACGGGTAACTAATTGGAAAATTGTTTGTTTTTGTACTTTGTATTATTACGTTCTAATAACTTCGGTATATTTTATGCCTGTTTATGCATTAATCATTGAGAAATCCTTGTACTAAGACGACAATATTGACATTTGACACTAGTAGTTGCTATTCCTTACGCAATAGGTGTATTGACGTTATTAACCTGCTAAGGTAAGTATGTTATGTAGGTATGCATAGTATCAGCTGCAAAGAGCGTCAGAGGGAATCCCACCAGGCCTATTTTTAAACGAGAAATAATTATATCATAATATTTAAATTATCTTGCTAGATATGGGTGCAAATATTCAAATTTTTTGATTCGCTGTATGGTAATATATATATACTTACTATACTATTTCTTTTGAAACCTTTTTTTTCGTTTGAAATGATATAATGAGGAGGAATCTTGTGGTAATACTAGAAGAGAATGAATTATATTATTCTCTATAAGGTAACAATACCTTATTGCAATAATTTTGTAATCGTAATCTGTACTTGTTTTATTTGTTGAATGTTTTATTTAAACAGTGAATCAAACGAAAATGTTACTAAATATCAATCGGTGTAACCTAGGTTTTCCCCTAAACTGCAAAAGACGGCTTCGGAAATACTTTAGATGTTAAAAACAGCAGAACTATGTGATATTTTGTTTCTAGAGTTACAAGTTTTCAGATATCACAACGATTACAAAATTAGCCTAGAAGACGTTAAAAGTGAATACCGTTCTGGACGACGATCGAGATCGGAAACCAAAATAAACTAGTTCAAAATAAATCAAGGTTACCAAGGAGTTGTTTTATAAAAAAAAATGTATCACAGAGGGAAATCTTTGTAAAAGGACCACTGCTGGTCCTATTACACGCAGAGAAATGGTTTCTTGCATCAAGAAAATAGACTTTCTTGCAAAAATCTATTCAAGAAAATGATATGGAAGGTTTTCATTTATCTGACACAAATAAAAAAAAAATATAAACATGTCGATGAACAATTCTTTATTGAAATAATTTCGAACGACACTAAATCCATTCATACAAAAATTTTATACATCCATCGTATACGCTATCCACCAAAGATGCTATATCATTCCAAAGCTTGCCAATCTTCTCCAACGATTTGCAAGTCCTCCCAGTCAGCGCCATCTCTATATAGAAACAGGATAAGCCGAACACGATCAAGACGCAAACCATCATTATCAAGTTCAAGGTTGATGGTTGTGGTCTACGTTTGATGGATTTCTTGGGTTTGGGCAATTCTTGACCGCTACAGCAACATCTTTTATCACTGTAACAGTGACCATAATCTAAATGAGCTGGCATTGGTGGGACATAAACTGGTAGAGGAACTGTAATAGATGCTCGGCTGTATTGTTTATGACAGCTTTCGCAAACCCTTTGCATTATGTAGATTAGATATTATTATGAGCTGGTCAAATTTCAGCAATCCACTGAAGAAAAATGTTTCTTTTTTTTGATATTTAAGGGATAATCATGGAATAAATGGTTTTTACACGGAAACCAATTTGAAAATGCAATTTAGTTGTGCGACCACAGTGAAGTCATATTTTGACGTCCTGTTTTGGCACAGTATTTTGACAGGTGTCATATGTGAATTAAGATTTTTTTGATTATAGAGTCGGAAGTATTCTAAAAGCTTCTCCGTCAAAGTATGCCCTTAAATTTCAATATTATATAACAGAAAGAGAATTGCACCCTGAACAAGTTTATAACATGGACGAACCTGGCTTTCACTTCAAGCTTTTACCCTAGAAAACATTTGCGACAAGTCAGGAAAAATCAGCTCCTGGATTCACGACAAACAAAGAGAGACTAACTATAAGTGTTTGTTCCAATGCCACTGGAACACATAAGTTTTCTCTTTTTGTAATTTCTCGTAAGTCTAAAAGCCCTCGTGCTTTAAAAAAATGTAAACATGTCATTCCCTCCTGTAAATTATCGTGCACAGAAATCAGCATAGATGTTTACAGAATGGTTTCTTAACAAAGCACCTCAGAACACTTCTATTACCGATCAAAGCTATTTTAGTCATTAACAACGCTCCAGCACATCTGGAGGAGCTCATAGGTGAAGTCTAAATAACAATTTACTTTCTTGCTCCACATGTAACAAGCTTATTGCAACCCATGGAGCAAGGGGTCATTGCAAGCTTAAAAAGGCGTTACAGGCACAAACTCTTTTCTGAAATTTTCTCAAAGCTGAACAGGACTAATCGTTGTTCTGAAGACTATAAACATTGAAGAAATGTCTAACACTACGTTTACTGAGTTTTGGAGAAAACTCAGTAAAACATTTCCAAGAAACGCTGAACAATACGTTCCTGGTATTGTAGGAAGTCCGGATAAGCAATATCATTTTCAGGATATGTTGTTTGAAATTGGTTGCAGCATCGCAGTACAAAATAGGAAAACGAACCGTCTTTATTTAGAACACATCACAATAAAAATATTCTGCTCCGTTGGGAAAGGCATCTTTAATGGAACCTATGATATTTATACATAAATGGTATCATAATTCCAACATTAAATAACTCATCTCAATCACTAGATTTTTATTATAGAGTTTATTTTGAAAAGAACAGGTTTTGTACGGAATAAAGACAAGATAGAAAGAAAATAAACTATTCAAAATATAAATTGTTAGTGATATTATATCGTTACCAACCCAAGCTTGATTCCAAGTATTGCCAATCATTTATGCTCGCATTGTACAAGCTATTCCTTTATTTAATTTAAACTTTATTCCTTCAATAACAAGTAAAAGCACGTAGATCAAATAAGAACCCAATAACCTCCGACATGTTAACGTAATCTCACAGTGTTCATTTATGATTAGCTTAAGTAAAACAAAGCCTATTTTGTCAATTCTGGTTGTTCACTGGCAATAAATAATCGATTTCATAATTTTTTTAATAACTCGGAAACGAGCGAATTTATCTATAAGAAGTAAATTATCCACATTTCTTCGAGTAGAATGTGTGGACATTCTCAAAAATAGAAGATGCCATTGAAAAAAAATGATTTTTTTTTCAGTTAAATATGTTAGTGTTTGGACTAGGTTTTCGGAACACTCTGTATAACATTTTTGATATGTATTTTCAACAATAAAGAGGAATTTATGTTGCCAATGAAAATTTCAAAGCTGGTTTACACGGGTAAATACTAAATAAGAGAATGTTTCAATTAAACTCTGCGTTTGTCAAATTTTTCAGAGAAAATTGAATATCTCGAAGATGGTACGTCCTACATCTATGATATTGTATATCGTTGAACTTGCCTTTGAAAGGTCTGTCCAAAAAGTGCAGAATATATAGGGTATATCTTTTGAAATAAGAAAGTTGATATCCGTTTCCGGTTTAATAAAGAGTGCCATGAAGTCAAAAATATTTTTAGGAAATACTTCATTATCCATAATACCGCCCGCCAAAATTTCAAAAAGATACTTTAATTATTTCCGGAGATAATTCTGCATCACTTCTAGACAAAATATACAGTGTGTGCTATTTAACAGACAAAAAAAAAAATAAGTAACACCCCCTATAAGAATTTGATAGGTAAAATTACTATAGATCTTACATCGGATCCATCTACATGTTAAAGTAGCGGATGTGTTTGCAAAAGAAATAAATCTGCTTATATAAGCATTTATTCAAATCAAAGTCTATGTATTTCCAGGTATAGAAAAAAAGAACAAGGGAGTGCCCAAAGGTGTCCTGAATTCTTTTGTTAACCTTACAGAAACCGCAAAAAAATTTGTAATCCCCTAGAGCAAATAATGACAACAGTTCATTGTTTAATGATCCTTTCCATATAATAGGATGGACAGTTCTAAGAAAACAATCTCGCAAATGTTAGTTTATTTATATTAAATGTGTTACAGATCCGCTTTGTTACATACAAAGAACGGAATTACGTTTATCGATAAACCTTGACCTAATAAACAATTGTTGAATTGCTAGTTACTGTAAGTGTTGTTACACAATGATTTTTAATTGTGATTACATATAAATTAGTGAAAGCTCTGTTTGCATAAAGCTTTTTTTACTTTGAAAAGTTTCAACTTCGGTTATATTTGCAAGAAATGTAGGGACTTTTTTACCACAATGTTGTATAAATATTTTGCTTTACAAATGAGTTGCATTGAAAGTTTGTCTTTATGTTTTTTATTTTTGTTTTTTTCTTTCTATGCACACAGCAACCGCGTATTATGTTGTATCAATCATTTTTTTCCATTAAATAAATTTGTATACATTGTACTTATATAGACATACACATGTACGTATTTAAACTTTCATTGTGAAGTCTGCATCAGCACTAATTCCAAGAAGTGTCTATTTTTATAAGTACACATAAGTGTCGCGTCTTCGTGAGGCATCAATGGTACCAGCACCAACCAGAATTTACAATGCCCTCCAAAAGTTTACAAAAATATGTTTTGTCAAACTTTTGGTCCATATTACTACTATGTTCAATTTTTGTCTATATTTTTCTAACAGTACTACAAAATATTGAAACAAAGCAAAGACTATATATACATAAGTGTACTCTGAAAAGTTTCAAATCTCAACATGAAGATGGAGTTACTTGTCAAAAATGTTCTGGTAACATATAATTGCTCATACGTTGAAGGATATTTTTGAAAATTCCGGCCATGTTGGACGCTCAGTTGTTGCTTAACAGTCGTTTGTGTCACCAAATCACATCTGCGAATGAAATCCAATATTCTATTTAATAGCACTTTTTCGAAAGCGTTTGCAATCACCGAGATTAGAGCAATAGGGTAGTAATTAACGATATCTGATTTCTTCTCCTTCAACTTATATACAGGTGTAATATGTATCCTCTTCAACTCCACTGGGAATAATTCTACATCAAAACAGTAATTGATAACCTTAGAAATAGGAGTTTTAAATACTTCAGAACAAAATTTAACAACTTTATTACCGGGTCCTACTGCTGAAGTGCACTTCAAGTGGTGACAGTAAAAAAGGAAAGAGAAAAGAAAGAAGAAACAAAAAAAGAAGTATATATAAAGCATCAACACAAATAAAAACCAAAAATAACATTTTAATTCCGAATTAGCATATGTATCTAATACAACGCTTTTTTTTTTTTTAATGTGTATTCGTAAAACACAATTTTTAATTCATTTTTATATCACATTCTTCATACGAAATATTCCTGAAGAGAATATAGAAGAGCTATAAAATGCATTGCTTTTAAATTGGCGGTCGTATCTTTTCTTTTTAAGTGTACATAGATCGTATTACACGCACCGCATTTGTTAGAACATATCACAGCCCTCCGCAATTAATATGCCGACTGAATCTATGGCAAGCTGTCGTTGGAACTATGAATTTGCGCGTGACACTTGAAGATCAATCGATCGACTGCTCGCCTGCTTGTTGGTCGCTAGTCTGCTTGTCATAGCACACGCAACAAAGAGACCGTCTACGAGAGTGAGCTAAAAAGTTTATGAATAAGGTAGAGACATATTGTCCACCGAAATGATCCTACCAGATTCGCATAATTCTGTTTGAATTGATTGCGGTCCTCGTACTCCAGTTTCACACCTTGAAACAGCTGAAATTGTCTGTAATGAAATGTTGGCATTTGTAGACCTTGCGAAGGCTTTCGTTAGCATCCGTCATGAAAAATTATAGACGATATTGAAACATAAAATGAAATTAGTGTTGTTGCCTAATGTAATTTCTAACAATAATAATAATATATTCATCTACAGACTAAAATAATATAATAACAGGTATATTACCACAGAAGGACCGGGACTACTACATTTCGTTAACGGAACAATGGAACAAAAACAATATAAAAAAGTTTACCTTATATTGGTTCATTCAAAGACCACATACTTTTATGCAAGACAATGCACCGTGTCATAAGACAAAAAGTGTAATGCGATACCTTGAATCTAAAAATCTACCTGTACTACCTTGGCCAGGTAATTCACCACACATAAACCGAATTGAAAATGTGTGAAATGTCTTGCAAGATATGGTAAGTACACAAAACTCAACTTAAAAAGGAAGAATTACAACAACATATTGAAGGTGTATGGCATAATTGCGAAGAAATTTAAAAAAATAAACGATAAAAAGCTGCATTGGCAGTATGCCAAAAAGGATTGAGGAAATAATAAAACACAGAGGAGGAACAAGGAAATTGTAAATATATGTTGAAATTACACTTACGTGCATAATATATGTAACTAAATAATATTACCAACATTACCAACTGTTACTTTAAATTTTATCCCAAAATCATAATATTTTTAAGTGGTACATTTTACAGTAAAGTGAAACCATTTTTTTTAACAAAGTAGGTCAAAAAGTTTAATTCCACATAAAATTTCAGTAAATCTGACCATACCACTGAATTCAGATTAGGACCTTCTGAATTCAGTATCAACCAAAATCAATTTTCAAACTTCTACTGACCAAGATAGATCAACATTTATAAAAAAAAGAACAATTATCAAATTCTATTTCAACCGTCTTTTTTTCCCATCCTCGTATATCAGCGCTTTTTCCCTATCGGTCGTTCTGCTTCTTCCAACGAACGGCTCAGATTTTATGCTTGTCTTGTAGTTCGCATCATCCGGTAACTAACATGTAAAAATAATGTAGAATGGACGTGATAAAATGCGATGTCTGTCTTATAGTGTGGAATAGGCGAGTTATCGATGACGATGAGTTAAATTCCTCGGGGTCTTTTCGCGCTTGCGAATGAAAGTTGATGAATAGGGAGAGATTCTATTAAAAAGCTTCAAAACCTTACATAAGTCTTATTTTAAGAAATATGTTCCATGTATTTGAATTCATTGGTATTCTAAACACAATCCTATAAATTGTTGTTAAAGACCAAAATAATAATAGGACACAAGGGAAATTTACTATGTGTCAAATTCAGATTTTAATGAAACTTGATGGAAATATAGAGCGTACTAAAGCATGCACATAGCGTCTTACAGAATTTTCGCATTTCTTTTCTTCTTGATGTCTCCCAAAGTTGTACCATATTCATTATTTTGTAAGATATTTCAATTTCCTTTTCCTGTTTTATATTTACTGAAAATACATGAAATTTTCAACATTTTGCATTTTTTACTTTGTATTCTCTAGCTTTAGATGCAAATAACTCAGCCGTTAGGATAGCCTCCAAGCTGGGGTTGAGTCAGTTCAGCGAACTGATCCTAAACTTGTCTCAGAAGCAATTTTGACCACTCCGACTCGAGACAATAAAATGAGGAGAGGTTAGCAAAAGAGTCAGAAGTCGAAAGAAATAATTCCACTTACCCCAGACGAAGCTCTGTAAGTAATGATTGAAGCAAAAGATAGCAAGCACTCCTATCTTGTTCATAAACAGACAGCAAAAGAACATTTTGCCGATCTCTATCCCTCCTATCACAAGCTCCGGGAAACAAAATTACGTTGTTATTCCCGAAAAGAAGGACAAATTGTAACAGAATCGTCTGCAGAAATGTTATTACAAGATCTCTTGTACCCTACAGTAAAACGGATACTAGAATGGCAGAAACCGGTTCCTCTTTCATTATCAACTGATCTTCTGATGGATTTGAAAATGTTGGGAAGTGATGGAAGCACAGGTCACTCACAATACAAACAAATCTTCGCCAAGGTTGGTATTGGTGATGGTGATTTGTTACCTGGAAAAGGCAAAATTGGTGTGTGGCAAAATCCCCGTCCATCGTCAACTTGATTTGGTCGACCTGTACGCTTCCAATTCAATAAAGAAACGAAAGAATTGACGGTACAGGAGACACCATACGTTGAAAATCAAATTTCGAAACATCGAGCGACTACTGATATGTTAGGTAATAAAGAAATTGCAATTTCTCATGCTTGTGCGATAACGATGGTAGACGGGAAAGTATGCAATGCAATTACGGAAAGCTTCTTCATAAACATGCTATATATGTAGAGCAACTCCCAAAGATATGAATCCAATCGAAGAAGTATTAAAGAGAACAGTTGTCCAAATTTGAAATTTGGATTGTTAAATCTACATGGCTGGATTAGGTTTTTTGAATGTTTGCTGCACATTTCGTACAGATTAGAGCTTAAAGTTTGGCAAATTCGAGGGACCGAAAATAAAGCAGTTTTCGAAAACAAGAAACGTACCATACAGCAGAACTTCAGAGATAGAATAGGATTTGGTCATTTTTTAAATTATTTTTTGCATATAGAGTCTAGGATTCTAAAGCCCTTTAGCACATTTTCAGATTTCTGACCGCTTTTCGAATTTTCTGGCCCTCTATGCACTGGCGTAACAGCTTTAATTGGTCTGCACGATGCCTTGATGTAATTTGGGTTTCAATTCCCAAATATTGTCCGTCAAGTTTCTTAATGAAAGATAAATTTTTGAAGAATTTGCTTCAATAGATATTAAAGTCGTTTTGCTCAAATAAATTTACAAAACATATTCCACAGAAGGAGCAGAAACACAACTTATGATAACGCTTATAAGGATAAAATGGAATTTTCCAACTATTATAAAAACACCTTTGAAAAAGTGAATAAGCAATAACTGTCGAGACAATTTTATTATAGTCTTACGTTCTGCAGTATTGAATCAATCTATAGTAAATATATTGCATTGTTTTGCTTCACACATCTTAAATGGCATTCAAGAGGAGACAATAGGGCATTTGCATTCAAACCTCAATGATGATTTGATCACATTCCATAGATATTTAATTATGCTATGTCTATATATGTAGATATACGATTTATTACGTTTCATTTAAATCAGTAAAATAATGCATATCTACGTGCTGTTGGAATAACCCAAATATAATAAATAAAATTATTATTGATATTATAACCTCGTCTTTTTCTCGGAAATTTCGCTACAAGTTAAATAAGTACACATGTCGTCCATTGTTTCGTACCGGAACTTTCTAAATTCCTTCATACCTTTCACTCGACAAACAGGACAGGTCGCATTGAAAGTACATGAAAAGGTATGTTTAAAATAAGAAAATACGATTTCAAAGTATTTTTGGTTTAATATTTTTGATGCCATCACAAATTTTCTAACACATTTAATTAAAGGTTATTCTTACGAAAATCTCTGCTCATTGAACAAAATTCTAAAGTACATTAAAATAACACAAATCTACAGCAACAATGATTGATTATGATTTCCGCAATAAAAGGTTTTTTCCTTTGATTTTATTAAGAGAATCCGAAACACACGCTATCATATTCGGACCCGGGCTGTGGGGTGGACTGCATGATTTCCAATACATCCTCTTCTAATTTCTTTTGCAAATAATCTTTCGCGATTTTACTAGCATGTTTACGGTCATCTCCTTGCTGCTGCGTGAAGTTTGGGGCAATAAAACGTCGTCCTCATGGTATACCACGATGGTTTCCTCGAGAATTTTCCAATCATTCTGACTAAAGAACCAACACCGAAAATGCTTCCCCAAATAAAAACAGAACCACCCCGGTGTTTAACACCCACCTCAACCCACTGTGGTTTATATACTTCTTCTAGCCTTCTTCGAAAACACCGTCTTCGTTTTAAGTCAAAGAATTCAAATTTGGATTTGCCCATACCAGGGGGCAAAGTGGTCGATATTAACTTTGAAGCTCTAGGGAGCTGGGGGGTCGATTGGAGGTAGATGGAAAAATTGATTAAAAATCACAACGGCGGGAGTATGGATGTTTGGTATGGCATTTTGTGTGATAAGGTTATTGCACCATTTATCTTTGAAGGCAACTTAAAGGGCGAAGCATACTTAACGAATTACCAATACTTTTAGAACATGTTCCGTTGGAAACTCGAAGAACATTGTGGTTTCAGCATGACGAATTTACGAATCGTCCGTGACTATCTTCACAATACGTTTCCATATCAATGGATGGGAATAGGATCTATTTTTCTATCGCCAGTTAGATCCCCAGATCTGACTGCGCTTGATTTTTATTTATAGGAAAGAATAAAACATCTGGTTTACCAAACACGTCCTATAATAAGAGCTGATATGATTCAACAGATTTTTAATGCAATTGCCAGCCTACTAAGAGTAGAAATCGAAGCAGCCGCTACTAGCACCCGTCGCAGATTAGATCTGCGTATAAATAACGACGGCAAACAGTTTGAACATTTAAAATGAATTTAAATCATTGTTTATTTTCTTCTATGGTGTGTTCTAATTTTTTCCTTAATGTGCTTTTTGGGACTTTTCCATACAATTTTTCTGCTGTGCTCCTGAAAGTGCTCTAAAGTTAAAACGTTCTGTGCTGTCTCCTTTTTTTTGTGTATAGGTGAGATAATTTCTATTTCAGTCCCTGGCCAAAAATTTAATTTAACAATTAAATTTGAACATATATTTACTAATATTTACTTGTTCCTCCTCTGTGTTTTATTATTTCTTCAGTCCTTTTTGGCCTACTGCCAATGCAGCTTTTTATTGCTTTTTAATTTCGTCGCTATTATGCCATACATCTTCAATTTGTTGCTGTAATTCTTCCTTTGCAGTTGAATTTCGTGTACTTGCGATGTTTTTCAAGACATTCCACACATTTTCAACTGGGCTTATGTCTGGTGAATTGCCTGGCCTAAGTAGTACAGGCAGATTTTTAGATTCAAGGTATCGCATTACACTTTGTGCCTTATGACACGGTGCATTGTCTTGCATGCAAATATATGGTCCTTGTGTCGGATCCAACGAACCAATACAAGATATTAGTTTTGTAAAACTTTTTTAGTAGTCCCGGTCCTTCTGTCATAATACACGACCAAACCGTTAGAGTTGAGGAGAGAGGGGAGTTTAATAGATTTGATCGTACATGCTTCTTTCTAATGCTCTGCAGGACGTCGACGAACAAATGTAGAGAACCATTAAGCGAGATGTTAGTCTTGGCTTCTTCGCCGGACGTCTGCATTTCAAGCCTGCTTCATGAAGACGCTGATATTTGTATATCTTCTCCATTATGAATTTTATGAACACTTTTGGTGGATAAACGATGTTCTGTAGCCACTTTTACTACTTTGCCGGCACAGTATGTTCTGCCACTACATGTCTTAGGAATATTCTCCTTAATCAATTTCGCGATTCTCAGAACAGTTTAATGTGATACACCCTCTTTTTGTGCAACTTCAGGTTGAGAGACCTCTCCTGTCTCTAGAAGAGCAGAAATTCGTCCTTTATGACAATTGACCGCGAAAATAGACGTTCACAAATAAAATTAAATGAAATATAATTGAAAATGTATGGAATGTCTCGAAAAATATCGTAAGTACACGAAGCTCAACCATAAAGAAAGAATTACAACAACATATTGAAGATGTATGGCATAATAGCGACGAAATTAAAAAAAGACAATAAAAAACTGTATTGGCAGTTTGCCAAAAACAAATATTAGTAAATATGTATGTTCAAATTATACTTACTTGCATGTTGTATGTAATTAAATAATAATATTACCAACTGGTTTTTTTTATTTTACCCCAAAATCATAATATTTTTAAGTGATCCGAACTCTGCGTAACAACACAGCACCAAATTGTTATTTACAAAATCAAAACCCATTTCGAAAAGATAAACTGTTAATGGCTACTTATCTGTACAAATTCTAGTCAACATCAGTGTATATGTATACACAGATAATATTCACCTTCCTGAATAAAAATATGTAGGAAATAGACCGCGATATAATAAATAGAGGACATATGAGGGAAGATAATTTGCCACAGTTTTCTTTAAATAAAAAAAGAACATACATGACGTGAATCCTATCATTTTAGGATTTCCGCTAAAAAATCTCAGCTCCCGCAACCATAACCTCGGGTTTTTTTCCCGGTCACGATTAAAGCTTTTGCGCACTTGTATTTCGGGTGCAATTCCTTTAGATTATATTAGATATCAAACGAGATTAGATTTTTTTGGTATGAAATTCGAGAAAATAAGACCTAACTTACAAACTTGTTTATATTTGCGGTCGTTATTGCAAAGTTATTGCAGAATTTTCACAATACATGCGTAATTTTTTTTCTTTTCTATGTAATTGGGTTATAAATGTTCCCATATTCTCTTTTATATTTTTCCGCTTAATGTTTTCAATATTTTTTTAGCAGAAAACTTTGTCCACTGAATTCATATTAATCAATACTTGGCCGCGTAATAGCGTCCGTGATGAGTAATTGGTTTATTTCTGAATGTTGATGCTGCGTGCCAAGTTGCAGTGGACGATGGTGTGTTCTTTGTTTGTTGGGAATCCGTCTATTTTTATGTAAATTAATACACTATAGTGTTTTAAACGAAGAAAAAATTTAAAAAAGTATATGTTTTCGCAATTAATTAATTAATTGTACGGTCTGTAGGTCCGGGAGTGTTCCTAGACCCTCCTTCGGCAATTTAAATTAAACTAGATATCGATTAATGACATTTTGCGAGTACTAAAATTTGAAAAGAGAAAACTAACCTGGAATTGTAACGTTCGAATAGAAATTCTATGGTAGTATGTTACATACTAGAACTCTGCGTTTCTTCTAAACCGCCAAATTTGACTTTTACTTCGTATTTTTCATCGAATTTAAACGCTGAACACAGAAAATAAAAACACAGCCTAACACGTGTTACTTGGATGAATATTTTGACTAAAAGAGAGAAATTGATTAGCGTCCCTTAACCCCTTTATTTTAATCGCGATAGCTATTGTTTAATCAGAGCTAATTTGGATAGAAATGTTTTACTATATTAAAATTTACTGACAAACAAGACGATTACATGACGAACCATATTTAATTTTCGAAATGCTAAAGATACAACTGAATTTTTGTTGTAGGAAAATATTCCATTAAGAAAAAGATTTAGAATGTGAGAAGACAAGTTATTTATCCGTTCCATCATGATCGTCGTTGACATGACTTAAATTAATCTCCTAGCATCCCAGCTCCAGCGATAGGAGGCCATAAAAAGGGTTGAAGCTACTGGGAAAGAGATTATAGCCGCCAGAGGGATTTTGATGTTAAACATATTGAACTCACTGTACGTGCCGTTAATAACAGCTGCCTTTGATGTTGTAAATTATAACATTACGATATATACAAGTTATTTTCAAAGTTATTGATACGTTATTACTATATTTTATTGTTGATGAAGTTATCATAACGATAGTAAAGACTGTGAAATGATATGCCAAATTCTAAGCCTGCGTTCACATAGGCTAGTTTGAAATTAGTGTAAGAATTTGACAACCCACGCCAATGATTTGCTTTGTTACAACCTAATCTAATTCTGATATCACTAATCTTACTAATGGGGAATATATACACTGATGCCTCTATCAACCTAAATGGACAAGTTGGATTTATTGAATTTTTATTCTTATCTTTAGTTTTAAATTCTTTGCAAGATTATCTGTTGAATTTACAATTTGCACATTTAAAACCATTGCAATCTTGATAGCGTTTAGAGAAATTGTTAATCAAAACATTCAGAAATCAGTCACTTTGACAGATTCGAAAAGATCGCAAGGAGACGAATTGATTCTTATTTAGATCGTTTCACGCTTGGAATTCGAAAATATTCGCATCAAAAAAGATCATAAGGATGTTCATTTGATATGGATTCCCAGTCAGCAGGGTATTTCAGAAAATGAGGGGATTTCACTGCAATAAACGTATCTCCTATTGTAGGCGTTTCGAGTTTCACGGAACACATGAAGGAAGTTGCTAAAAACACATGGAAAGGGACAATTCATATTGCAAGATCATACAGCACCAAGTACGAGAGACAAAAGAATACGGGATGTACTGGACTTGAAAGTTGTGGAGAATTCCTCATAGAAGATCCACTTATAACAATAAAACCCATCAAATGGAAGAAGAAAATAACAAATCCTGTTGAATACAAATCATCTGCCACTGCATGGATGACTACAGTAATTTTTTTAGATAGATTTGATTGTTCATTTATTCCTCAAGAGGTCATTCAAGAAATCTCAATTTAACTGAAAGAACCCTGTTAATCGTCGATAACTCCTCGAGCCATGGAACTGTAAAAGAACTGACTAGTGAGGATGGATAATTTACAACATTATTTCTTCCATCTAATTGTACAGCACTTTTGCAACGTCTAGATTAAAATGCCATCAGACTGATCAAATTATTTTATCGGAAAAGTCTTTTAGCCCAGATTTTATCTAAAAACGAAGAGAACGTCGTTAAGTTATTAAACACCATGAACTTGGGGGACGCTGTATGCCTACTATACAATGCTTAGGAAAAAGTGTCCCCCGAAGTCTTGCAGAAGTGCTGGTACAAAATTATGGCTCATGTAGCAAATAACGACCTAGACACTGAATATGATGCTGAAGATCTAATCCCTCTAAGTGAATTGCGGCTTTCCTTAGCTGAAGAGATAACGGATGTTTCGGATATGCTCAATGTTCTCACTGAGCAAGATATCACGAACGCGGAAATACGTAACTGGCTTGAAAATGATGAAGATTTGTTACCACTGGAAGGCACAGACGCTATAAATGAACACACTATGATAGTAGTGACAGTGAAGGTTCAGTTTTAGTTAGTCCAAATTATCGAGGTCGCACTGTAGTAATAAATATTGTGAATATACACAGAGAGAAACACTATACCATCCTATTTACGAAAATGCCGCCATGACATCAAACTGTCGAACAAGATATTTTCTTGCATAATAGCGGCTATAAAAGCATTATTCAATACAATTTGAACACGCTGTATAAATTTCATGTTACCAATAAAGACTTTTCACATCACAAGATCATTGTTTTTGATATAATAAATTCTCATTTCCAAAAACTTTTGAAAAGAAGTGAATTTCACACCCAGATAAAAGAACCTTGTTTATATAACTATTAATAGTATGACCAATATTTTCACCAAGCTTCAATGAAATCTGAATTCGTTACTTGAGAATGATCTTCGTTTTAAGGTAAACTAAAAATTTTGAACAACTGTGTAGAATACATTATGAAGAGAATGCAAAATTGTATCACCGCATTATTTCAAATCTAGTATAGGATAAAATAATTATATTCTAACAAGTTTTGCAAATATATATAATAAATTTAATCTCAAAACTATATCGTACAAGTTGCAAAATATAAATATCTGATTGGTTTGATAAGCTGCACCACAAATTCAATTTTGATTCGAAGCGGAAATGATGCTTATACAGAAAGTTCTAAGAACTGAAGTACTGGATTTTAAGTAAGAATTGATAAATGTTAACGTAATTGAATAACAAAACACCTTTAACATACATATAGTTCTAATAAAATTCCTACATTGAATTTCTCAAACAATTACATCTCCAATTTAAATCAAACACATTTTTTTTGCAAAGAAACGAGAACAGAAACAGAAACAAACACTCACCTTCGTTTTTAAATTCGAATATACTTCTTTTCGAACTAGAACTAGCACACCAAATAGAACACAATATCAAACAATTTACGATAATATCACATAAATAAGTTACTTATTAATAAAAATTATTTTACTTCAAATCCAAAAGTAATTTTACTTGAAACGTCCGCACAATATTTTCACTTTCCAAAGCGTTCAACCGTTAAAGATATAGCGCAAGGCAATACTGCGTAGCAAAAAACCAATCGTTCTGAATAAGTAGCGACAGCGACACAGCTTAAGATTATCCCAACAACGCGCGTGTTGGAAAATGTTATAAAATGTGCCTCGCACAATCAACAAGCTGTAGTGGTAATGCTTTATAGCGTAATTAATTTATGAAAAGGCAAGATGCTTTGGGGCTCTCCGCGTTGGATCGTGGCGGTGGAAATATGCGCGGAAAAGACGTTTCATTGATGTATGTATGTATATAAGGTGTCTCAAAAAGATTTTGCCTGAATTAATAGCAGTATTCTCCTTACTAAAAACGCAAAAAAAAATTAATAGAAAGCATGGTCCTATGATAATGATAATGATAACGATAATGATAATTTATTGCCCAACAGATGTAACATCCAATTAAAGGACAATATAAAATTAAATCTACATTAGAAAAGTAATTATTGTAAAACAAAACTAAATAATTCTTACTAAAACTATTCAAAACAAGCTTAAATCTAATACAAAACCTAATATGGAATTATAAAAGGTACATTGTGGACGAGCATTTGTTTAATAGTGTAAGCAACGGGGAGAAATGGATACCAGTGGATAACCTTCTTAAAGGAGATTTTAGCATTATATTAGTTCTAGGCTGGGGATAGTAGAAGTATTATGATACCTACCAGATGGTCGAGGAACAAGAAAATCAATCCAATTTAATAACTCCGGAGCGTCAATGTCATTATTAAGGAGGTTAAAAAGAAACCTCATATCAGTTCTGTTACGATGGAGATCTAGTGGATCAACTCTGTACGAGGGAAGTAGAGCTATGTGACTATACCCTTGCATAGGATATACACCATAACAATTAATATACCCTCCGATTTAAAGGAACTGCGACAAGTCTGACGATAACCGATTTTCAAAATTGTTCGTACCACTCTTTTCTGAGTCACAAACATTTTTTGCACAAGGCTATTGCAGCCCCAAAACACTATTCCGTAACGATTTTCACACTTTCCTTTTTCATGTATCTGTTCAATATTCTTATACCTTAATAATTCCTGTACGTGGTATGACCAGTCAAGGTGTTCATCTATTTGGATTCCAAGTAACTTTACATGTTCCTGAAGCTCTACTGTCTGGCTGTCTAGTTGGTTATTAGTAGAGCGGGCCAAGAGCGCCACGCGCCAGGTTCGCAATCAGGCTGCCGGGCGCATATATGTATGTAAACATAGGTAATTTAAATATGTAATTATTAGGACGAGGACCAAAACCACTGTCTATTACGTCGTGAAGACGCGCAAATATACACCTGCAGTTTGGGTGTTCGTTGATAAATAGGGCGTTGTTCACAGTGGGCCACTACAAAAAAAAGTTCATTCATCGACGGCTACGAACTAACAGCGCGCTTATTCATTTACGGATGACGCGCTCTATTCATCAACAAATGACGAGTCTGCAGATGTTACGTTTGCACCACTTCGTGGCATACTAGAAACAAGCGTCGGTGTGCTCGCTTTAGTGATTATGTCTAACGTAACTATTAAAAATAAACGGCCATTACCTACGAAAGTTAATAAATTTCTTAGTGAATTTGTGGATTTATACTACAATGGGAGTACAATTTTCTGTAAAGTTTGTAAAAAGAAACTACTGTGCTGGAGCAAACGTGATTGTGAAAGACATATAAATAGCGCACACCACAGAAATAAAAGAAATGGTGTGTCACAACAACGTCAATTTCAATTAGAATTGCTTTTAACGTTTATGGTATGTGGTCTACCACTTCGTATACTTGATAAAAAAGCATTTCGCAAATTCTGGGGTACATACAATACCGAGTGGATACTACCATCTCGGACAGCGTTACGGAGAGATATTCCACGAATACGTGAGGACATTGAAAATCGAATTAAAGCCGAATTAAAAGATAAACAGCTGTGGCTATGTCTTGATGAGACGACAGATTGCAAAAAAAATTCTATTTTGAATATAATAGTGCGCGTATTAGATCCTATTAAACCAAATTTTGCAATTCTATTAGCCAGCAGAAGATTAAAACAGTGTACTAGTAAAGCAATTACGGCCGTAGTTCTCGAAACGTTACAAAAATTTCAAGTGTCAACCAGTCAACTGTTGTTGTTCATGAGCGATGGTGCAGCAACAATGTGTAGTGTAGGCCGTTCCCTTAAAGAAAAGTGTGAAGGACTTTTACATGTTACGTGTAAAGTCCATGCTTTACATCTTGTGGCACAAACTATTCGAGAGTGTTACCCGGAGGTGGATGCATTAATAGCAAACACAAAAAAAGTGTTTCTCAAAAGTCCTAAGAGGACTAGGGCATTCCACAGGTTATGCCCTGGTATTCGAAAACCACCACAGCCCATTCTTACGCGTTGGGGAACGTGGTTAAAAGCCGCTTTTTATTATAATGAACATTTTCAAGAAGTCAAATCCGTTATTTTGCAATTCGTCCCTGCCGAAGCTAGAGCTATTAGGATGAGCCAGAAGCGATTTCTCGATATTTCTGTTGAAACACATCTAAAGAGTATTAGCAACAATTACAAAGGGTTAGTAGACGCGATAGAAAATTTGCAAAATTCTGGATTGTCGTTGGTAGAATCAGTGCAAGTCGTGGACGAAGTTAGTACATTGTTACACAGTATAAACGATGCAACAAGTGGACGAGTTTTAGCTAAGTTCGATAGTGTTTTAAAAAAGAATCCGGACTACACGAGATTAAGACAAATGTGCGATGAGGCATCTGCAGATTCCTTGACTAAGTCTAAAGATTATTTTAATTACGCCTGTCTTACTTCGGTAGACGTGGAACGGTCGTTTTCGAAATATAAGAACATTTTTTCGTCTCGGCGAACATCCTTCACCGAGGCAAATGTGGAAACTTATCTGATGGTGCAACTTTTTAAACAAGCCTATCCGCATTATTAAGAAGGATAGAATTTATTTATTATATCTTTATTTACAGTTACATTATTAAGTACAACAGAATAAAAAAAGCGTTCAGTTTCTCAGTTATTTCCTTATTACATCCCATTTACAACGCATACCGTTTTCAATCAAATAAAAAATCATAATGAAAATAAAACACCTCAGCGTGTACATATATATATATATATATCCGCTCTAATTACTAAACATTATTATTGCGTCAGCTTTTATTTTTTTACTTTTATGTATTAATTTCGAAATATCACATATCTGCTGTGACTCACATATACGCTATTTACAATAAGCGGCCGTTGCGCCTGATTCCGATTCTGTTGGATGGCGCAATTTGGCCCGCTCTAATCATTACTTAATAAGTTGAAGTCAGAAATTGCGGGAAAACAGCTGCATTTGAAGAAAAAGAAAGTGCTGATCCAGCAAGGCAACGTACCGTTTCACACCTCAATGATCGTCATGACAAAAATTCAGGAATTGGGGTTCGAATTGATAGACAACCCATCCTCTTCATCAGATCTGATCCCCAACGGCTTTTTTCTGTTTCCTGGGCTGGAAGTAATAATGCAAATGGTTTGATTCTGCATCTAAGGCAAGTCTTATTGTATTTCTTGATTTACTACTTCTCCTTTAAACACGTATATAAGCAAGTAAGTTTCATAAAGTTCAAAAAGAATTCCTGCAATTTACTTTAACCATCCATGTCCAAAATTATAATAAGCAACAGTGTATATATACAAAATTGTTCTCAACATTTAATTTTTAATACCTCTTACTTAATTTTCCATTGTTTAATTTGGTCACGTTCTGAATTTTTTAATATTTAAATTCTGTTAACGAGAAGAAGCCATTGTTTGTGTTTTTTCTCGGTAAGAAAACGTATTCAACACTTCTTTAGAAGACTAACCAGTAAACTACAATAAATTAGGTTTAATACGTGTTCCACATACCGCTGATGAAGCCTTGGCAACATTACTCTGTCAATGAATTGTAACCTTTGGCAACATGAACTCTATAATGACTTGTTTTTCTAAAAATAATTTCCCAGGTGCTTAGATTCGGGCACCTCTATATAATCGATACACGGCTTCGTTTCATTATTGAAACAATGTTGGGATCTATGGAATCCTGTCTGTCCAACAGTAAAAAATTACGAAACCTAAGAAAAAAGCAATTTTGTAATTGTAGACACATCTTCACGCTCTATTAACGTAATTCCTTTTTGACTAGCAATAACCATGAGCATTGTTTCAAGTTTCCCAGAAAGGAATTAAATTGAATATGGGCTAATTACACGATGCTTATATAATGTGATTCGTTAGAATTTGCAAAGTCTAAGACGTAAGGCATTTAAAATTGCGTCTTCACTCATGTACATCAAGTAGATAAGTAAATGGTTTATAATTTGCTATTGTTAAAGAACGATTTGAATATACAGCCATTGGCAACAATATTACTATAGTAATAATTACTGTTGTCTCCATCTCGCACTCTCCATCCCCGTCGGATTAGTAAAAATAGATGGGGAGAAACTTCCAAAGGTATCTTCGATTACGGGGTACATTTTACGATTACGGGACCGCTATGAGACTATACTTTGACCTTCAGGGCGTTCCTTTTGGCATATTTCGTTCCGTTAGGTCCTACGTAGGCCAAGAAATTAATTTTCGAAGATTCGGCCCGCCAAAAAATTTGAACGCGAACGTATGCGTCTCGAGGAATTCCTCCAAGATGGCCACCGGCAAAGGTACGCGCATTTTCTACAACAACTAGAACCGGAATATACAGGAGCTCGCGAGCGGCGGATAGTCAGGTAAAATTAGCGCCGCGATTAAACTTAAATTGACGAAACGGCGCGGTTACGATATCAGATTATCCGAGGCAAAAGTAAAGCGTATATTGACACGGTAATCCAAAAATTCAAACATCTAGGCGCCAAGCAACCAAAAAAGCAGAGGCGGTAGAAAGGTACTTTAAAAGGGCCTAAACGTTTAAGGAAAAGTTCCCGACATGACCCGCATAAGCGAAACTACGGGAACGGAACCCAAGGCAAGCTTGAAATTATTTTAATGATTTCTGTATTTGCTTTATTCGAAAAAACTTCTGTCGTTTGTTTAAAATTGAATAAAAGCACACTCATTTAGATAGGTCTTCTAACCTGAACGTCATTTTCCAACGTAACCATAATCTTCCAGTAATTATTTGATCCAAATATCCTTAATAATAATAATAATAACAATATGTATAATAACAATAATAGCAGTAATAACAGTAACAGTAGCCGTAACAGTAACAGTAACAGTAACTGTAACAGCAACAGTAACAGTACAATGACACTAACAATAACAGTATCTGTAACAATAACAGTAGCAGTAACACTAACCATAACGTTAACGATAACGATAACGATAACGATAACGATAACGATATCGATATCAATAACGATAACGATAACGATAACGATACGATAACGATAACGATAACGATAACGATAACGATAACGACGACGATAACGATAACTATAACGACAGCGACAGCGATAACGATAACGATGACGATAACGATAACTATAACGATAACTATAACGATAACGATAACGATTGCGATAGCGATGGCGATAACGATAACAGTAATAGTAACAGCAACAGCAACAGTAGCAGTAACACTAATCATGACGATAACAACAAAGACAACGATAGCGATAACGATTACGATAACAATAACGATAACGATAGCGGTAACGATAACGATAACGATTACGATAACGATTACGATAACGATTACGATTACGTTCACCATTACGATTACGATAACTATAACGATAACAATAACAATAACAGTAACAATAAGTATGCCATCTTCTCGGATAAGGAAGTAAAATCGTAGGCCCCGTGTCAATACGATGTTTGGCACGTAAAAAATCCCTACCAAAAATTGGAACACCTCTGGATTCAGCAAAATTCTAGTGGGGTCGACTAATGATCATAGTAATCGATGCCTAGAATTGCGATGTGTATTCCGTAACCCGACGCTTCGCCCAATACAGCAACAACAACAAGAACAACAATAAATTTATACAATCGTTCATAATTTCTCGTATTTGAAGGCCGAGAAAAACCCTTCCCTTCATTTTTACCTCGTTTATTCTTGTAAATTTTGTCTGTAAGTATGCAAAAGCTCTCTCTTCTGTGTCTTTAGACAAATCTTCATCAAGCTGAGTATGGTTTTATGTATAAGGGTGCTGCGTTTGTTTTCGAATTTCTGTGCAATTTCGTGCACTACACGAGCAACTACTAATATCAACAGATAAATTTAGGTTCGACAAACGAGTGCAACGTCAGAGGCGTATCGCGCAAAAGTAGGTACGCGAGATGTAGTATTATTAAAAAATTATATATTCTTACCTTCTATTGACGTCTTGATGCCACTGCGACAAAATACTATTGCCCCAAGATGTCAATAAAAGGTAAGAATATATTATTTTTTAATAATGCTGTATCTCACGTACCTACTTTTGCGCGATACGCCTCTGACGTTGCACTTGTTTGTCGAACCTTAATTATGTCTTACACTAAACAAGCGGCCGTTTCGTTTCAATCAGCGTCTGGCTTTCTTTAATGTAAGTGAAGTTAAAGTCCTCAGCCTCTTGGTTTATAAGTGAAAAACAGATATGTATAGAAAGACCATGAAATAATAGATTATAATCACATATTTGCATATAAAAGGGAAAACCTGTGTAGTGCAGTATAATAAACAATTACACTTTTCCATTACATTAAAAATTCTTGTCAAAATGGAATTTTCAGCATTTTTACACTAACATACTTTTTCTTTTTTAATTGGATACAAGTACAGAATGCACTTGTAATACTAAAACAAAATCTTATTGAAAATAACAGAATTTAACTTTCCAAGTGCAATAAGAAGAATGTTTCCGAGCGACATCTAAAAGCTAAACTAAAATAATTTCGAAGGAATCACGTTAGATAAGCTAAAACGGTAAAGTAGATATCTTCATATTCCCAACTGTGTTTTAAATCCTCAAGCAATAGATGGAGCCACAAGTCAACAATTTATAATTGATTTTATAATTTTTTTGAAAATTATTCATTCTCCAAAAATTATTTTAAACAATAAACAAATATTTTTTTTAGACAATTATTGAAATTAAACTTAATGCTCGAAAGTTACATTTAATAATCTTTCCAAAATAAAACGAAAATTGCGAAAAAAATGATTTATTAAAAAAAAAAATAACCAACAATATAAAAATACAAAAAAGTGCTAGAGTATATAATAAAACAATGCCTACCTACACAATTTTATTCATAAACATTAAACTAACTTCCTTGATGACTGTTTGGTTGCTATTACGTAATTTCCCACCATGACATTTATGTAAATTGAGCAAATATTCTACGTTAAAAGCTCGTAACAATATTCCCAAGTGAGAAATTTACAAATTCTTGCATAATCTCATTGAAAAATATCGAATAACGAATAAATTTATTAATCTTAATATCGTGGTAAATGTGCTAACAAAGAAAAGCTGGCTAGATTTAATTTTGCTTAAGTAATAATTGATTTTATTTACTATTAAACAACTAGATCCATATGTAATGCATCAACGTCTATAGCCTAATAGTGATTGGTCTTTATTTTGGGAGATTTCTTTCCATATGAGCGACTAAATTATGAAGCAAATGTGATGACTGTTTGAGATAATTATTTAGTTCTTCTCCTAGTTAATTGCTTAATCGATGGAGAGTTGCCTAAAGCTGCCATCTACGCCGAAGAGATCATCGTAATTTGTTGGTTTCCCTGGTCTTTTGGATTCGTCAGCTTTGATGTTCTCCTGCTCTTGGAACCATGGGAGGTAGTCTTGTAACTTCTTGTGCCATTGATCTATAAAGCAAAGATTGATATAAATACTTCAATATCATTGAGCTACTTTTAGATATCTTATAACTTATAGGATAATATCGAATTTGAAAATGTTGATCCCAGAAACAATAGAATATTTGATCAAATTCTACTAGTATTGATGATGTCTAACTTGTCTCTGCATGTACTAAAATCGGTTTCAAACAAGATATGAACGTATGTTTCACACTCCGAAAGACAAAAGGTATACGAAAGAAACGTTGAAAGAATTCGTAAAATTGAATGCGGAGACACGAATAGGCACGAAGTTCAAGGAAGACATAGGACGTTACCCCTGTGGAAGAATGGATCTTCAAATGTAGCACAACATATAAACAATACTAGGCATAATATTAAATTAAAAGCTAAAGTTTCAACATTAGGGAATACAAAATAAAACATGTTTCATTATATCAAGAAAAATATTATTCATACCATGGAATTCTTGAACTTTCCCAGCAGTTCCTCCATATACTTCAGGAAGGACATCTTTAGGCACAAACTTGTGCAGACTCTCCAGGTCCTGATGGACGTGAATACGATTCCTGATCTTTTCTTTAAGGAAAGGTTTCACCCATTCAATAATGGTAAACACCAAAGGTGATATATTAACGACATGCACTTCTTTGACTTTGACAGGATAGGCTTCCTAAAATCCAAAAGCAATTTTCCCTAAACAATCTTTCGATTACAACTAAGAAGATACTTACTTGAACTATGAGGAGGAACTTCTTTACCATGGCTGGCGTAAACTTGGCAAAATGTACTGGTGTGGCAATGGATGCGTCCAAAATATAGACATCACCAGCTACTCCCGTTTCTTCAGCAGCCAATCTGATATCACCAATCATCAGCGCAATTTTCATACCGTCGTATGCGTTTGCGTTTGCCAAACTCTTTTCTGTCCGTCCCTTCAAGACGACCACGCGCTTAGCGTCTGGAGTGAGACCTGGTAGGGGTGGAATGTGACTGAAAAGTTCGAAAATGTAATTTGTTATCCAATGAGAAATTGATGCAAGTATGAAAGCAGTGCATGATGATTATAGTTATGGTTTATGCTTACACTGCTTCCATTATCTCCGCTAGTTCTGGCCTGTTAATGTCTCGATTGCTGAAGAGCTCAGGACAAGCTGTCCTCATCGTGAAGTACATATCCAACTTCCTCTTGCATTTTTCTAGTGAGAATTTGCATCCTCTAAGAAAGGTCATAATCCTATCTTCATCTGTAAGATTAATTATAAGAGGTCAATATACAGAATATCTAAATCTGCTTATTATTGTTAATTTTGCTTATTCAATTTGGGAAAAAAACATATTTTGAGAAAGAGAATTGGGCAATTAAAAAGATAAAAGAGACTTTATTGTTTTTAGCGGCTGTTTTAGCAATTGAAGACGAATTTCAAACGAAAATCAGCATTTGCTGTATACAAAACATATCTAATATTGCACTGTAATTATAGACGTTAAAAGAGCACAAAAGATGTTTCTAGAGAATCGGACTATTTATTCTAGGGTGTAACAAAGAAAATTGATTAACCATCGAGCGATGTTCAATTTTCTAAGGCTAAATGATGATTATGTAAAGCATGGTATAAGTAATGGACTCAAAAAATGTTCAGAAGAGACAAAGATATTCTCTCATGATTTATAGATTCTGGAAAATTTACTTATAGACAAATCATTACAGAAAGGAGGCGTTTAACAGATTTTTACATGCGCTAGACGATACAAGTGCACAAAACAGTGTCTAAAACCACATGGCTGTGTTAAAAATCACATGACTTAGCATAGAATATTACATAAAGGAGATTAGCATGTTTTCAGGTGAGAAGAAAATCAGTTTGGAAGCCTAATCTGGAGGGTATCTGTACGAATAACGTTGCACGCGTGTATTCAGCTATTGGATAAAGTTCTGAACATCTGAGGATGCGAAAATCCATATAGCTAAATCAGTGAAAGTATGGTTACAACAAAACATGCTTCAGTGCGGTTATTTACTCGCCAGCTTAGCTATACACTAAAGGCTGTGGGAGTGAAAGACATTAAGCTAGTATTTTGAAAATTGAAACATGCTATAAAAACATTTCATTGGCAACACATTGTACATAACATATTTTCATAACAAGGAAAGCAAATTTTCAAAACCTAGGCTTCTACTTTCTCTCAATAGAGGTAAAAGTGCATCGGGTCGCCGCCATTCCATCGATTCCTTTGGATAGAGGATCATAATACAGAATTGTTTAATCTCCTATGACAATGGATTTCAAAATCGGTTTCGAGTCATCTCCACACATGTTTGAAAAAGAAGCGCGCACATTCGACCCGATGTTCACGTTGGAGAGCATAAAGAAGATGCGGTACCCATCTTGTACTAATCTTATTCATACCAAAATGATTATGGAGAAATACTTGTTTCAGAAATGTTAGACATCACTGCAAATTTCTTCACTTTCGAACGGCGATCTGCTAATACCATTTCTTCAATAATTGAGATGTTTTGAGGCAATTAACCGACCGTGGGCGCTCATTATATTCAAGGGATTCTTGCCTCAAACGTCATAATTGACCTAATTAGTAAAAACATATATATATCTTTCTATTCATACATATAGCTGCAATATTATCAATAATCGATCTTGTGTCGTTTAATTAAATAATTCAGGATTGTAAATGGACTGTTTAACCTTGGCTGACAAGGCTTATTAGTCTAGAGCGGGTTAAGTACGTTATATATTTTACCCACAAATGATTGTGTAGAATCATCGGGACAACTATCTTTTTTAGGTAGAATATCGATCCGACAAAAAGAAGAAACATCTGCGTTGTTCCATGGTTGTCCATTATTCACTATTGGTTACATAATGAAGGAAATGAATATTATACATAACTATTAATCATGGTGTATAAAAATCGATGTTTTTTCTTTACATAGGAGCAGGGCCCTGTGGTAGGTTTTCTCAATATGATGCATATATATGATGTATATATAAACAAGTACAGTGGCACCAGAATAATCAAGAATTCTAAACTAAGTATGATTACAAGGAAAAAACAAAACAAAACCGCTTGCTTAACATAAAACTGGGCATCTAGTGGAGATCTGAATAGCAAATTCGTTTTAGCAGCTGGTATATAAAAAGTATCCACATAGTGCATACCAGATCTAGGTACAATCAGCTGGGCCTGCGCCAGAAATGCAGGAGAATCAATTTGACTATTAATAAGCTTGACCAAGAATCTGGCACTTGCGACTTCTCTCCGAACTGACAAGGATTGCATATTGTGAACGGCCAACAATGCATTATACTCTGTTCTGTTAAGGGGTTAGACTCCACTTGTTTTAAAAGAGGGATATTTACGGAACCTTTTTTGAACTCTCTCCAAGGCCAGTTGCCATACAACAAAGGCATATTATAGCTTAGAATGGACTAGTGAAAAGAACAGAACTTTAAGTGCAGAAATTCTAGTAAAGCTTCTACAGGATCGAGGCAAATGTGCACATTAATATAATACGGTCTGTAAACTGCAGACGTTTATCAAATATATATAACGTCTAAGTCCTTAAAGGTATCCTTTCTAGTCACATAGATACTATCCGCTGAATATAATTCTCTCTGAAACTATTGCACACTTGGCAATGCTGTGTTTGAGTTTATTTCTGTTACACCAACTAGTAATAGTATCAAGCTTCCTTTGTAGCATGGTACAATTCGTTGCCGTAGAAATAAGACAAAAGATCTTAACATCATCTGCATAAACAATAACATCGCAATCCAGCATAAACGGTAGATCATTTATGTAGCTGTTGAACATAAGTGGGCCCAATTTAGAGCCTTGTGCAACTCTAGAAGAGGCTGTAAATGTGCAAACAACGGTAATAGTCAGTGTAGTAGATATGTGGTGCCGAGTCGGCGATTATTTATTTCACGCATTCACAGCGTCAGTACTAAATCGATGCTGTATGCGAGTAGTTCTGTGTATATGTAGGCTGTCGTAACTTATTTCGTAATTGTACGCTTATGTTTGCTTTAAAAATGTCGCAGGTAGGTACGTCGCGAAAACGACTAATGGCAGACACAGTTAAAAACTTTATAATGGACATGCCGGACTTAATTTTTGATGGCGCTAAAATTCAATGTCTAGTTTGTAAAATCCCTTTAATGTGTTGGTCCGGAAGCCATTGTCAACGTCACATCGAAAGCAAACAGCATTCTTCTGCAAAAAGTGGCATACGAGACCAAGAAAAATTTACATTTGATTTATGTGTTACTCTTATTTTATGTAATCTATCGTTTCGTTTACTAGACAAAGAAGCATTTGTCTCCTTCTGGAATAAATATGCGGACTATAAATTACCTAGTCGGACATCGATACGAAATGTAGTGCCATTTGCTCGTGAACATATAGAAAACAGAATGAAAACGGAATTGAAAGATAAAAAATTGTGGTTGTGTGTGGACGAAACAACAGATCGTCAAAAACATTCTGTGGTTAATGTAATGGTACGTACAATGGAATCACATCGCCCGTCATCCTCCTTCTTACTTGCTTCTAAAAGAGTTATAAATTGTACTGCCGATGAGATTTTAAAAGTGGTGTTGAACTCATTGAACAAATTTGAAGTTTCAACTAAGCAACCTTTAATGTTTATGAGTGATGGTGCCGCAAACATGCCTTCTTTGGGCCGATCTCTTAAAGAACACGGCGGTAACTTCTTACATGTAACGTGTAAAATCCATACTCTAAATCTTGCGGCACAAACGATTCCTACATGTTTTCCACTAGTAAATGCATTGATTGCTAGTACAAAGGCAGTGTTTCTAAAGTCCCCGAAACGTACCCGACTATTTCACAAACTGTGTCCTGATTTACCTGAACCACCACAGCCGATTGTTACACGTTGGGGAACATGGTTGTAGGCTGCGTTTTACTACAACAAATATTTTGATCAAGTAAAGAAGGTAGTTTTAAAATTCAATCCGACAGAAGCTGCAGCAATCAAGAAAAGCCAGGAAATATTTCAAGATAGTCAGGTTAAAAGAGATTTACAAACTATTCACAACAATTACTTCGGACTACCGGAGGGAATATTACAAAATGTTTCGATGTCGCTAGTGGATTCTGTTCAAATTGTGAATGATGTTCACGCACAGTTATGCGCTGTAGAAGGCGAAACAAATTGGTGTGTAATACGAAAATTTGAAAGTGTTTCAGAGAAAGACTCCGATTTCCTTATATTAAGACAAATTTGTAAAGGTGCGTGTGAAGATGCATTAAGTTGTTTCAAAGATTATTTTAAATATGCAAATATAACATCGCTAGATGTCGAACGGTCGTTTTCGACATTAAAAAGCATTTATTCCGCACGTCGTACTCACTTGATTGAAACGGCTGTGGAAACATATCTAATGATTCAAATATTTAACAGATGTTATCCAGTTTGTGATTTCACGGAAGATTTTTAAAACGGTAAGTCTTTCAGCACGTTTTATAATTTATTTCTTACCTTCTGTTTTATGTGTGAACTTTTATGCGCTCGCCACGCCTCTGGCTGTTACCGCATATTTGCCCAGGTTAATTATAACTGTTTCAACAGGGTATTAATAATTTTAAAAAGAACAACAGGCTCTTTGACATTTATTCAATAAAAAAAAAACGCTAGATAGTTGTTGTTGCAAATAAGGGGAAAAAAACATGAGGAAGTGAATATCAAATAACAAGGAGTATAAATATGCTATTCCTGCTAACGTTAGCAAGAAAAGAAATACATATATAAGTGTCTTGGTCAAAGAACAACAGCCCAATGGGTGTTACATAACGATATTTGGACAGCGTTAGCAAATTTGCTCATAATTAGAAAGTAAGCAGACAGACCTATATTGAATATACTAATACATATAGGTTTACGAGCATTGTACGTAATATATGTTATATATTTAGAAGAGCGGAAAAAACCATTCATCTATACTCTGCCATCTTATGTATTTTGCTTATTTAAAAGAGAAAAACACTTTTACTTAATTTATGGTTGAACATACTAAACATCAGACAGTTATATAAAAAGTTTTATAACTGAAGAGTTGTACAAAACATATTGAAATACGGAATAAGTTTCTTGCATTTCAAACCGAAAATATTTTGTGAAAATGATCTGACAAGCCCATGGTGTTTTAATTTTTGGATCCTGAATGCCTAAAATTGATATTTGCTATAATGCAGCTACAGACGTTTTAATAATCCTTTACTTCAAAAGAGTTTGAAGCATTGGATAAAACTGATCTAATGGCTACTTGAGGAATACTATGGGCTTATATTTTCAATGCTTATACAACCGTAATAGATGAGTTGATCTTTTTAATATAAATTTTGACTTTAAATCTTCCTTATTTTTATACTTCTGATAGACTCGATTTATATCTGTACTTACCCCAAGTGTCCGGTAGATGTGGTTGCTTGGCTAACCATTCTTTGATAGCTTGAAGATCCGAGTCTCTGGTGTTGAGGTCTTCATTCAGCTGTTTCCGGACGAAGGCTTGCATTTCTTCATTTGGTTGGACTAGAGTCATTTTGGTTTAAATTTCTGTAACACAAAGTAGATTTTAGTGATCCTCTACTACATTCTATTAATCACATTTTATGACTTTGATACACAGCGTGTCCACATAGTGCCGAGTAATTTAGAGCAAAAGTTTTCAAATAAAAAATATTCGGAGATAAGTGATACACAACATTAAATTATACTCAAGAATACAGGATGTTCAGTTTCAGAACACCCCATATATTTTTCTTTTTGGCAGGAATCAATGCTTATATCATAGTTCGAGAAAATAATAATAATCCAAGTATAAAACGAGAATATTTCTTGAAACATCTCGGTATAAGTTTGTGTAAGATCGTTTAGGACATCGAAAGGTAATGGTAAATTTACCTTTGTGCAAAAAAATCCGCGATTTCGTGGGTGAAACTTTGAACCCACCTCCCAAGAAGGTACCAGGATGTCGTAAAGGGAATCAGGTACGCCCCACAAAAAAAAAGACAGGAACACAAATCACACTTGTCATGAGTATGGAATTTGTACGTCTAAATCATTTAATTTCGTATTGTCAAAGTTGCAGAACTTCAAAGACTGTTGTAGAAAAGATGAAAGAATCTCATAGAATTTTTTAGTTATAATGAACATTTCTCTACATTTAAAATATGTCCTGATTCAGCAAATTAAATATGAAGCCATGTAGATAAGTTCTTTGCTAAAATGTACAGGGAAGATATTCATTCAAAATAATCTGTAATATTTGAGTTACGCATAAGAATTTCAACATCCATTCGACGTGGGCACCATTTTCCTTCATACATGCTATAAATGCGATTCCCTGTATTTTGTTGAACATTTACTAACAAATTAAATTTTTTAAACAACTCTCAGTATATTCACATTATATTCTTTACTGCTGAAACAGCTTGGTGTACGACACTTTAAAAAAATCTATTTGTTTTATGCTGAACATTAATCAACATTTGAAAAAGGGGAATTTCACGAAAATCTCAATTAGCTTAAAAAGTAAGATAGATGAATTGAAGACAGGTATCCAAAAGCGTAATAATACAGGATTTTTCATTTAGAAAACACATTGTGTCACCATACTCTTGGTTCCTAAGTTGGAACTGCGTCATTCTCGTAGCTTCTGCCGAGGTTTTCTTCACACTCTTATGGGAGATCTTCAAGGCTGCTACTGCACACTGATTGGGGACTATTCATTCCAGAGGGGTTTATATAGGGCTTGCTTCGGGTCAATGGAGCGGAAAAGTTTAGGATCAGGATTTCCACGTGTGATGTAAGGGCTATCCGTCTTCGCGATTTAATTTGTTGGGATGTTTGAAGATCTCTATTGATTCACGGATTTTTCAACCATGATAGAAAGGGTCGCGAGACAAGATGCAGGTAGAGTCAATTTGGATTTGATTTAATCAGTAACACGGGTGCTTTCATGTTGTTCCTAAAGAGAATCTTGCTGATGCGATCGATGACAGCTTGAATGTAGGGTAGATATGCTTTCTTACGGAAATTAGGGTTAGAGAGGGGAGTTGTTATGGAGAAGGGTCGGTGTAGCGGTTAATGATAGTTTGGATACCTTTCCTACGATGTGCGGTTCAGTTCTTGAGGAAGCCAATTAGGTTCAAATATTCATAACACAGCGTTTTTGGGCTGGATGATGCGTGAGGAGCCATTGAGATATCTATCCGTGTGCGTGGGTTTTCGGTAAGCGGAATATCCTAGCGCACCGTCAAAACGCCGGTGTACGAGATCATCTAAGAAAGGAAGGCAACCGTCCGATTCTACCTCCATGGTGAAGCGTATGGAATCATGCTGGGAATTCAGAAACGATGGGAAATTGTTTAAAGTTTATCGTTTGTAACGGAAACTAAACACCCTGTATACTAGGGTATAATTTTATGTTATGCAGAACTTCTCTCCAAATATCCTCTATTTGAGGACAATAATTAATTTGAGATGTACTGATTGTTTTACCGTAAAGTTTTGAAAAATTATGAATTGCATTAGATTTCCAATACAAATTTTGTAAATAATTATTTTATAATTTGAGTTATACTTGTTAAATTATTAACAATAAGCAAGTTTTAGCTTCAATTATTTTAACCAGTTTTATAACCTTCTTTTTGCACTGAACATAAATAGGAAGGAATATTTTCGAGTTAAAGAGGCTTAAACACATGTTGTTGATAAACCTGCCGTAAATTGGACGATTATTTTGGTGAACTGAGACATTTAAGCTATATGGCAATTATTTACACAAAGAAAATGATACCTTCTACGTATGCAATTACTGTCACCGCAGTTTATAGCTAAATTTTGCAATTTAAGTGACGAAATGGTACAAGAACCTGTTCTACGGTAATTAATACTTAATTAAATAGTTCTAGATATACACATATTTGCTAATAAAGGTTACTTTAGGGGAGATACAAGCCATTAGATAAGTATGGGTAACGTAAATTAGTATTTCATTATTAGAAATTACTTTGAAAATAATTTTTTGTTAGAAGATCTTGAGAATTTTTTAAAATAAATACTTTACTTTCTTGGATAAATATTTGTGAGCTTGGGACATAGAAGGCCACCGCACTGATAGAAAAAATTCAATTTAAATCAAACTAGTGTGCATAAATTCAAAGAAATCTCTCTTTTCAATGGTGCCAAACAAAATATTTCTTAGAATATGAACAAATTATTTTTTTTTAATATTTCTTTAATCGAAAAAAATATTATGAAGTTGGAGGAAAGGAAAAGTCCACTTTCTTACAATAACTCAATTTAGTAGGAAAGAGCGACCGGTTTCGGGACTGTCCCATCTTCAGGCTCGAGTTAAAAGTAGTAGTAAGGAAATTGTCAAATTAATAAATAAAAATAAAAGCTACACATTCTATATATTAACAATTGTTGGACTGCTTGTGTGGTGGGTAATTAGAGTAAATGAATTTAAAAAAAAACATAAATTTGGGCGTACACAACATATTAAAAACGGTTAAGGTGATATATATATATAAACCCAAAACATTTCTGAGTGGAAAGAGATTTTGGTCGAATGAAGAACTGATAGAGGCTGTAAGCGATTATTTTGGGCACCACTTTCCGGAGGGAATCAAGATTTGAACGTGAACTTTTACTAACGATTTACTTAATAACGTTCGGACAAAGATTTTATTTACGAAATGATGTTTGAAATACCTTCGGATATACCCTGTTGTCTGTTTTAGATGAATTTTATGTTAATTTTGACGATTTACGAGAACAAAAAGAAGAGTGTATTTGTGAGTGTTACACTACGATCGTCGTTATCTGGACTTATATTTTTAATATAATGTCCTCACTCCAAGGACAATCGGCCTGGAGGGAATGTGGGCTACGACAATTTTCCTTTTTACCCACTACAGGGAATTTCATCACAATTGGATGGCTATCCTGAAAACCCTAATCGTTCTAGATTGACAGTTGATATTGTCGTTGTAAATATTGAACATTACAATATATATATATATTGTAGCAGGATGTTCCAACGTGAAAAGCGTATGTTTATATGTTACTAAATTCATTCTAATCAATATTATATCAAAATTCGCTGATATTCGATTTTAATAGAGTTTTATGCGGAACTTGAATTATTTTTGATTAATATTCGAGTTCTGACATTTGATTATTTATATTATTAATCTTTTATTCTTAAAAAAAAAAAAAACTCAATTAATGATATGTTACAGGGGAGAATCAAAATTCCAGGTTATTTTAAGCTATTTACATTTTTAAAACATAATTTGTAAAAATGACACGTACACACACAAAAAACACACTGTATTTGGAAATAACCGTCAAAATCCTTTACGTCACCTGCGACACCGAGTTCGATCTTCAAAACATCAAAATTAAATATCAAGTCGTTAGATTGGCAATGCCAGGGACGACCGAAAAACAGAAGTTAGCAACGTAAACATTCTGACAAAAACAAACATCTTTTGACTGATGTATTTAGAAATTGTACTATAAAAATCAAATCTCGCCGAAATTATTAATTCAAATGTATTGAAAAGCTATTAAAGTAAACTGTAAACAATCTCGAACAATTATCAAGAGTATTACATCAATCAAGAAATTTTAAGAAGTAATCCAAAGAAATTTCATTCAAGAAGACGATCAAAAGGGGTCTAAAATAAAAGTATTTCGGATATCTATATTGCTGAGAAGAGGAAAGAAGGAACCGTAAGGATTTTATACACACACACATCAAACACCCATCCACAACATTAACTGCAAATAATTTGAACAGATAAATCTCATTTTTGTAAATGAAAAACTTTAAAATAAACGTAGAACTGATTATCGCCCTAGTTAAACCTTTTAATGGTTATTTGTAACATCACAATATATACATATATACTCATTTTTATGTGGAGGTGGTAGAAGGTTTTATTATTCTGCATGTAGCATAATCGTGGGAATAATTGTAAAACGAAAATTCTTCTTTGTATTTAGAAGTATAACATAATGTTTCACAGATATAAAAATCATAAAAAGTAAATGATATATTTTCCTTAAAAGAATTTCTACACGAATCCAAATAATTCAAATTAAAAATGATTCTAATTGTTCGTTTTTCAATTAATTAAATTATATTTGAAGCAGGATATATGCCCCAATGTATTGCAGATTTCAAAGATTGAATAAAGAATAGGGTATTCCCTAAAGAAAAATTAAATTAGGTAGTGCCACCTAGCGGTGACGCATTTACACACTTATTATACTAACTTTTAAAATTTCAAAATCTTCATTCGTTCCCGAAATATCACCTTATCCCATTCCTAGCTGAACACGCTGTATAGTGTATTTTTTTAATTTCTGTCTACTGTTCTTAGCGACATTGTATATAAATGTGTGATTTAATCTTGATTTTAGCGGTTTTGTTATTAATTTTTTTTGCAAGGGTTCGTAGAAATAAAAATATACATTTTTAACCTTTTAACAATTTTTTCTTCTTCAGAAAAGTATGTTTTTATTTTCGCCAAACTTTACATCTAAGTACAAAAATCTTGTTTTTCAGGGCACTCTGTTTTTTCGTTTTCTTTCTTAAGTTTTTCTATGAACCCTTGAAAAAGAAAATTATCTACAAAGCTGCTAAAATCAAGAACAATTAGGAAAGAAATTACATCATTTTATTAAATTTATTTTAATATGCATTATAGTAATATTTATTTTTAGTGTCTGATAGTACTACTTTTATTTTATGTAAATTATAACTTATTGTTAGTGTTGTTCTTTCTATGTTACGTGTATGCAAATACGTTTCTCTTTCACGTTTGAATTATATTTAATAAAGACCTAGTCACATTTTCTTTTTAAGTTATGCAAACAACATTATGAAATTTTATTATATCAATTAAAAAGAAAACAAGGTTAGGACATTATTAAAACCTTTTAAAAGTAGGTTCACTGTAATATATATATTGCAAGCTAAATTCTCAGGAACATAATCGCTGTAATACTGATTATTCTTGCTGCATATTGCATTATATGCATATAATAACATTACTGCCAATAATATTCTATCCACTCTACAATCTAGTGCAGTTAAACCTCTCACACACAGACCTTAACAGGCCACTAGTACGAAAAAGTAAAGGAAACCAGAGAACGGTAACTTTCCATTTCGAAATAGAAAGTAATTAAGTTCTATAACGTCTATAAGATCCGCTTTACCTACACGTCCATAGACCGCCAACTCTAATTGTCCCAAATCCGAGTTACGTGAAACGTATGTCTAGTAATACGCTTATTATTGTAAAGTATAACCTTTTGGATTAATAAGATTCGTCTCTCTAATTTAAACGATTTTCTCTTAACGCTTTCTGAAGAAGCATCTCGATTGTAGTTTCAATCATAAAGAAATTGTGAAGAATTCTTTTAATTACTGTATAATAGTATGGTCTTTCTAATAACAGCTGTTGTCAGTCTGTATTGTATTCATATTAAATCTACAATAGGAATCTACAAATGATTAATTTCTCTCTGCATTCACCAAAATTGGTGTCAAATAGACGGTAAGTACTACAGTATTCGTCAAAATAAACAGAGTCGAAAATGCAATTCGAATTATTTTTTTTAATTTCTACAATTTACATGTTTACAATGAGCACCATGAGCAAACAACTTTCATAACAATTTTGCAGCTCATTGAACGTATCACGAAGGTACCGTCTTAAGTTTTCACAGAGCACCACTAGATGACATTATTAAGATTTGTAAACAGGAAGCATGGGTGCACTAGAATACCTGGAAAAATAAAATATAATAATGTGAAATTGAACAATTCCGAAACAATAGCAAATGCTTTTGGTGAGTACTTTGCCCAGTAACGAGAATGATAACGAAACCAACATTGCTGATAAAAATTCCTTATACGAGCCCCGTCCACCTTCAGTTGGCCCACACACAAAATTTGTAATGTTGTTGGCATTTATCGCTCAAGGAGCAAAACCAGCCGCTACAATGTAATATCTAAGACAAAATATGCTATGTAGAGGACTTTAGGGGAGATCTGGGTTCAATGGAGCGTGTTGTTTCATAAAAAATCGAAAATATTAAAAAATGTAGTTTTCTTGCATTCCAACAACGCTTTTTTTGACGGAAATGACAGTGACGGATGTTTCGATTGTAGAACAGTTAATTGATAGTGCAATTGTTGTCAATAATGGGCAGGGGAAAGGCAATTGATGAAAAAATTCGATCAATTATCATTAATTTACACAAATCCGAAAAATCAAACGGCGAAATCAGAATATTGCTCAGCATATCCAGATACAGTGTTCGAAATATTGTAAAATTGTACAAATCTTTCACCTGCCCAAAAGCCCCGATAGAGTGAGACTGTTGGAACACGTGTTTGCAGGTCTACATGTCGTTCAGAAGCAAGAGAACTTGGCTTTGGTACTTACAAGGTAAGTTTCATGAGTTCAATCCTAAGGAACATGAGATCATAATGGTTGAATCATCGCAGTTGTCTTCTTTGGAATCGTCAAAATATTTACATTTTTGTCTTTTAGCGTTAATGTATGTAGTTTTGTTGGACAATGCCCACTCCACGAATCTAGTAGTAGCAAATTGTTGACACCAGCATTTGGCAAGAAAACATCTGTATACCATGTTTTGAAATGCTCAGATGTTAATTTTCCTGATGCAGAGGCAGATACATATGTATATATTAATTGGGCGAAAGAGTACGCGAGGGCCTAAAGTACCGCTTGCCTTTTTCAAAATTAGAAATAGTGGAGATAATAATCTTCCATTTGCAGAAATTGTAGACATTATAGTATAACTGTGAGTAATAGAGTGTAACGACTATACGGTGGCTTCAACATGTTTTTCACCTCGTGGAAACAATGTATGACCAGAGTGTATTTCCATATTAAAACCACTCTCGCCTGCATTATCAATATTTCAATGGTTACCTTATAAGGTTGATCAAAATTGTATTACATAGGGATCGTGTCCTTTGCAATATATGTACGTCAGATAGTTTATGTTGGAATCTTGAAGGATTTTGAGATGCCCTCTAAGATCCCCAGGCTGTAATCCCTTCATTCTACTAAGAGTGAGGGCACTCGATATAGCCTGCTTCTGAATATGGATGTAAAGCGGTATTATTCCCAGCAGGACTTCTACAGCTCACTCTTGTGATGTTGAGACATGCAAGTCTCTGAATATGTTGAAGCAGCTGTTGCACAGACTTCTGAGTTGTTTTTGGCCACCAAACCAGAGAGGCGTAAGAGATCATTGGTTTGATTATTGCTGTATAGGACCAGAAGGTCATTTGTGGCTTAAGACCCCAGTTCTTACCAAGCAACCTTCGGCATACTAGTGATGCCATAATTACTTTTCTCTGTAAGTTGGAAATGTGGGAGTTCCATGTTAGTTTTTTTGTTGAACGTAATTCCAAAATATTCAACTTCGTCACTGAAGCTAATGGTTTTCCTTTCGATGGAGGGTGATTTAAGACAGACTTTTATTCTCCTAGTAAAAGGGACGATTATAAGCTTTTGCGGGTTTATGCGCAGGCAGTGATTTTGACACCATTTATAGGTGTCAGGTCTTTGTATAACTTGCGGTATGATATCCATGACATGGATTCGTTCGCAAAAAATCCATCATGTCCAACCTAACCTGTTTCACGCAATACGTTTCAGAAGCTTTCGATAAACAGCGACAAGTTGATGTAATCTACACCGATTTCCAAAAGAACCATTAACAAGATAGACCACCATGTTGTTATGAAAAAAACTATTCAATGGGAGCTTTTCGACCTTCCTTTACGAATTGATCGAGTCCTATCTCTTTGAGCGCCGTAATTTTACGTCGAAAACATTTATTCCTACATCCGGTGTCCCTCAAGGATCTAATCTGGGTCCGATTTTCTTTTTAATTTTCATTAATGATACCGTCGGGGCGTTACAATGTGAAAGCCTTTTTTTGCGGATTGGCATGAAGATTTCTCTACAAAATTGATACTTTTAGCAACTGTTTGTTGCTTCAGAATGATCTGTCTAGAGTGTGAGCCATCAAATCGTTTTATTGTTTTTTGTAAGAACTTAAAAGATACCCCTCGTAAATATTGCAAATGGAGTAAATATTTTAGGTGGTGCGGAGTGTACCGATGCTTGTGCCATATACTGTATGTACTATTTTTCGATATAAACATGCAAATCAATTAATAGAACAAATCAGATAGACATTAAAATGAATTTGTTAATTTTTAATCATCCTTCATTACTAGAGAATTCGAATTGAAAAAAAGAAACGGTTATTTTGGAATCTATACAAAATTATTAAACAAACAAATGACGAAATTTAGTCGTCTAAGATAATTTTAGTTACCGAATAAATGACGATTATGAAATCCAATTTTGAATAGCGATAGAAAACAATGTAATTAATTCTAATTAGAGCTTCAAAATTGATTTAATTGGGAAATACTTTATATGGTAACATATTAGTTCATTTATGATTACATAATTACATGTTAATAATAACAGAATTAAACTACAACAATTATTACTTGGACGTTCAAATGATTCAACCTAAATTTAAAAGAAAAAAGTCATTTAAATTGAAGTGATGAATTTATTTGCATCCAGTTTGTTTTTATTTGCTAATTGTACTCCAAACATCTTACGTCAAGTCAATTAATTTTATAAATTAAGGTCAGACAATGTAATATTTCTAATAAACCTATAAACTAACATTAATATCTTTTGCGCAATTTAATATTTGTAAATTAATTCTTCAACCGTAATACAGGTACTATTTAAATACAATATTGAACAACGTATGCAATAAATACAGTGCGGTCACAAAGTGTCCTCCCCCCATGCTAAGTTTTGAGCGACAGAAGCTAGTGATTTTAGAAAAAAATCGATCGATTTCTATTTTTTGAGAATTAACTTTTGCCGTTATCGGCGGTTCAATTGTATTTCCCGTGTTACCGGAAGTGACTTCAACTTTCTTATTTTAAATAAAATACTCTGTATATTTTCACGATTCTGGAAAGGTAATCGAAAGATGAATCCAACTATATCACATATGTTATACTAACTTAAGAAATCTAACGAAAGAGTACCAAATTGTTTCTTGTGATGCCAGAGTGATCTAAAGGGCTCGTTGCTAAGCAATGTAATCATAACAATTGCCAAACTGTTAAATATCATGAAGTTGGAGGAAAAGAAATGTCCGCTTTCTCACGATAACTCAAAAAAATTCATTAATTTTATTATTGTAATGTCAATATTCGTGAAATACCAGAATTTAACGTAAAATTTGAAGAATTCGGATTATTCTCGGTTATTATTCGAATTCTGGCATTTTGATAATTTATATTATTAGTCTTTTATTTCTTAAAAAAAAAGAAGATCCATTAATAATACTTTGTCGGGGATAATCAAAGCTCCGAGTTATTTTCAATAATTTATATTTTAAGGATATTTTTTGCGAAACTCACGTACAACACACATTATTTGGAATCCGGTCATCAAAATCCATAATGTCATCTACAGTATTGAAAATGAACATCGTAGCGCCAAAAGTATCAAGTCGGTGGATTGGCAATGCCGGGACAACGAGTAAACAAGTAGAGATAGAAAAATAACTTTTCTGATAGAAGACATTTTTCGAATAATCATTTAGAAATTTAATTTAAAACTCAAGCGCATTTGAAACTGTAAACTTAAAAGCATTAAAAAACCGTTAAAATTAAACAGAAATAGTTTAAAGAAAATAATTAAGAGAATTTAATCAAAGAAGCTAAGAAGACAACTAGAGGGATTTATTATAAGAGGATATCGAACATTCACTGAAAAAGAGGAAATCAGGATTCAGAAGAGGAACTACATACATATTATTGTAAATAAATTAAAAATCATTTTTGTAAGTAAAAAATTAAAAATAATAAACGGGAATTGATTACCATTTAATTTAATATCTTCGTTATAAAAAAAAACATCTCAATATATTTATCAGGGTAAAAATAATAATAAATGTATGATAAATAGTATAAATTCATATTGATTTTGTTCTACCCTTTTCTGTAAATTCTTTATTTAGGGTTATCAGTAACGCTGGCCACGAGCGGTACCGCGCATCGGCGTAGAATCAGTTCGGACCGAGAGGAACGGTAGTATTACTTCGTCTGCGGAGCAGCCGGCCATTTGCGCAATTGTTTATCTGTCCTAGAAAAATTATGATTTCGTCAGCAAAACGACCGCGGTCGGACAGACATTATTCACTTTGTGAATTCACGGAAGACTCTTAAGACGGTAAATGTTTGAGCACGTATTATATTTTATTTCTGAACATTTATTTTGTGTAAACTTTTATGCGCCCGCCACTGGTTGTTGGCGCAAATTGAGGAACTCTACTGATCACTACAAAGAATCGGATTACAGTTTGTATGAAAGAAAATGGTATTCACTTCGAATAGATGTTGAAACTATAAACATAAATTAAATTTTACAGATTATTTTTAATGAATATCTTTAGAAAAACAACAGTTTATAGCATTTTGTGCAGCAATCTACGCATTTTAGCAAAAAACTTATCTGCATAATCTCGTATTCAATTTACCAAAGAATTACACATTTTAGATACAAGAAAATGTTAATAAAAAAAAAAATCCACGGCAGTTTCTTTATCGAATTCTGGAAAAATATAAATAATCCATTTAAGAAAATTGAAATGGGATGAATCAAACATGGCAACCATTTCGATGGCCGTCTTATAGACGCTAATTGAAATTAAAAAAAAAATCGATATACCGTTGAAAACTGCACGAAATACCCAATCGAATAATATTTGAATCACCGGTTTTGCGTGTAGGACATTTAAGATATCGGCCATTAAAAAAACAGCGGCATTGCATAAAAATCACACATTATGTCAAACACTAAGATAGATGGGTATAGAAAATATTGCTGCGAAAATTAAACACCCTGTATATTTGAATATAATTCAATAATATGCAGCACCAGTCTCTGTATATTCTTCATTTGAAGAAACAACACGCTGTATATATATATATATATTTATAACATATTCCTTAGACCAAGTCCTTGAACTCTTGGAAGAAAAATAAGTTCAGCTCGCAGACAACTATAGCAGGTAAGCATTTAACCTTGAGATCTCCGCTGTTTTAACGATCTCAAAGCTTTCATAAAAGCGGTCTTTTATATCCAATCGAAACCCCAGTGTCTGAACAATTATTAATTTGAAAATCTTCCATATACAAGCATGTTTTGTATTACACACCAATTATTGCTTTATATTTTAGGCGAAGACAATATTTTAGGACGATAAAATTTATGCGAATTTTATATATCTGAATCAATTTTTTCAAAATAATCATAGAGCTAACTTACTGGGAATAAAATGAGCAAAAATAAAGATGGTATTCAGACAAATACTAAAATTTAAAAGAAATGAAGCAAAGAGTTTATTACAGGTTGTAATTACTGTATTAGAATCTATATTTTGTTGTTAATTTATTATTGAATTTGCTAACCATGTGTTTTACTATTACTGCTAATTGTCCTTTTAATTTTAACTTATACACTTTAAATAAACAAAATCAAGGGTATCCTCTACATTATAGTAACGGTAGGGTTTTTCCAGCAATTTGCACGTTTAAATATATCTCTTCACTCAGACAAAATGACAATAAACAATACCTTGCTTAATTTTTCTATAAAAATTTCATATAAATGTCAAAGATACTATTGAATTATTCACAAATATATATTCAAAACTGTTAATTACCAAACTATTATCTTTAGTATAAAAGAAAATTATATAAAGATAATTTTCTGAGGAAAACAAGAGAATTGTGCATACAATTTTGGAACACGCAAGGTGCTTCAAGGGAAAATTAAAAGTCAACATTCTAAAATTGCTATAATTGCAGGTGTCGTTTAATTCTCCATAGAAATAATCGTCAAATAGCGTGCGGACAATCTATGCTACTATCGCGTATGAATCATTTTAAGCACTGTGCCATTCTTCGTATCATTTCTCCTGGTTTTCTTCTCATTAGATGACCTGCCCATTCTAATCTTTGTGTTTTTATATGCCTCTCAATGTTTTCTCCTCCCAGTTGTTCCTCTATCTCTGCATTTATCTTCTTCGCGTCATGTTTGGTCCTAATATCGTCCTCATTATTTTTCTTTCCATTATTTTTAGGTCTTCTTATTTTTTTGATTGGTCTTATTAATGTCGTATATGAAATGGTTTTATCTCAGAGAAATTGTTTAAAAATTGAAATTTTCTAATTCAATTAAATTATTAAATGAACGGTGGGATTCGGGAGTATTCTTTCACACTCTTTCGGCAATTTTTTTATAAATTTTGATATCAAATAAATGGAAATTAAAAAAATTGAAAAATGCAAACAAGTCTTGATTTTAGATGTTATATAAACTCTATGTTCCTCATAAAATTCACAGGAAATCTGCTTATTTTAACCTGCAATCTTCTCTTCTGCCTTGAATTTATTCCCTAATTTCAATAATTCGGACACTTTAATCTAGGAGCGCAGCCAAAATACGAGATAACTCGAAGAAAGCTTAACTAGAAGTCGTGAATTTATTGGCGTCCCTTTTCTCCTTTATTTTAATCGCGAATGCGATTGTTTCTATCTACAGCAAATTTTGATGATTTCGATTTAAACGTAATATTGTGATGAATTTCGATGAATAAAGTTATTTTTAGAAGTAGGATGAATGAATGAATGTAGCGACACTAATAGATGAGTCAAACTAGACGATTCTATGTTAGAAAACCCCCACGACAACCCTAAAATATTAGATTTTGCTGCCATAAATGATGATACCTTAACGAAACATATTTAATATACGAATTAATGCTAGAAATGTCTTTGAATTTACCCTGTTGTTTGTTTTAGTAGAATTTTACGTTAAATTTGAGAATTTACGAAATGAGGAGAATAAAACGAAGAGTAGTTTAATCTCCGATTCACCAAGATCGTCATTGGCTGGAGTTAAATAAATTATTTAGTACAGCCACTCAGTCCCACCCCAGTCGACCTGAGGGGGAAATTGTGGCTTCCGAAAAATAGCTTCAAAGTGATACGTTTTAGAGTGAGCTGGGCTTTCTGATGTAAATATTTAAGATGACAATATATGTATCTTCGATTTTTTGCTTAGTACTTTGCTCTTCAGTAATGCTCGGTTTCTGCCATGCGCTTGGTTTCCTTTCATGATTTTTTCTCTCACTCAATCTTTGTCAGTTTTTCCAGTTATTGTCCCCAGGTAATTGAAAGAAGCAATCGTTTCAAATTTGCGTCTCTGTGTTTCTAGATAGGTTGGTATTATTGTGTTTTTCCTCATTGATTTCTAATCCAAAATGTTTTGCTTCTTTTTCCAACAGTTGTTCCGTTGCTCTTATTAAATCTTTTTTCGTATTTGAAATAATAGTTACATGAAAATCCTTTACTTTATAATAATTTTCTTCAAAAAAAGCACTCTATATCTAGTAAATGGTAAGAAAATGACCCACCCTGTGGAGTTTCATTATACTCGGAAAATAATGGAGAATTAATTTCTATTGAAGAAAAAAATTAAAAAAAAAAATGCTATGAAACGAGAAATAAAAAAACATTTTTAAAAAATAAAATTGACGTGTCTCAGCGGTTATGAAACAAGCACATAATAACAAAGTGTATAATAAATACTGTGTGTTACTTTATTGACACACTGTATAAACCACATAAAATGTTGCTCCTATAAAAAATTGTTATTCATTATAAGAAAATAAAAAAAAACGTAGCAAGAGAAGGAATAATACTTGAATACTTTTCGAATATCGAAAATGGATTGCCGAAGGTTAATCGTGAACAACAACCTGACAGAAGGTCTTCTTTTACTTTAAAAGTTCTTTGAGAATTGCCATTATTAAGGAAGTTATCTTGAATGAAATCTTTATTTGTTTATTTAACATTTCTCATTATCTAAATCTAATTACTAAAACAATATTTATGGAACCCAACACCTTCTAAACCCAAAATCATAATTCTTACTTACACTTAAAACAAGCAACTAAGCAAAACCAGATTATCAAATCGGAAAAATTGAAGAACACAACACAAGTATCGCGACAGCCTTTCTTGAATGAATTCTATGTAGGTTTAGGTGCAGACACTTTCTCTTTCGGCTAGGCAAGTAGATACAAACAAAATTCTAAACCGTATGATATCCTATATGCGAAAAATTAATAACCAAGCTATTGGTGTGCGTTGGACGAGATGTACAGAGAATAACTGACTACTACATTAGTAAGACCATTAGCAAGTAACTGAGCTAGGAATGCTCGGAACCTGTTTTATACAATCTTTTACGCATTGTTAAGCCTGCCGTAGACTTGGTGTACTATCGCGGATTCACGTAGTAGATTCAAATGATCCAATGGCGAATATCCGTGAAAGTCAGCTGATAACCATTTCTACAATTTTTCTCACTTTCTAATGGTAGTCTTGTCTAGTAGACGGGACGGTGATTCACCTAGTTGCGGTGTTATAATTTGTAAATGTATGTACATATGTACATGCTGTTCCAAAATCACCAGCGATTGCTAGGATATTTTAAAAGAGTAGGGTGTAAGTTTAATGGTTTGTAGGTGAAGTCAGTAGGGTCTAGAAGTGTTTAGAAATGAGCAGAAGAGTGTATTTAAAGGATTCAGCGGAATTTCGTTAATCCTGGAGAGTTTGTTACATTCTTAATTACGAGTACATCTTTTTGAAACACTAACGTCCTTTTATATTGCTGTATCATTCAAATTACGTCGATCTAAAATTTACTCACAAGAGTTCTTTTTACCGAGTTCACACAAAGAAAGATGTTGGAACAACAAACCTTTGCATTTTTCAAATAACAACAATTTATACTAACAATTACAACATGTCTTTTTAATCGATTTTTTCCATTTTTACAGAAACACTAACATCAACTGACACAAACGACTGTTAAACAACAGAGTGTCCAACATGGCTGAAATTTTTAAAAGTATCTTCCACCACAATATTTTTGACTGACTTGAAATTCTTATATTTGTTTTAACATTTTCATGCAATCTACTGCTGTTTTAGGGCTTTGACGTATTATAATCAAGAATTTCTGGAATTTTGCGAATTTTTTTTTAACAGTTTATGTGCTATCTACAATAGAAGCCCTAAGAACCTCACAAAAGATGTCATCATATTGCATGATAATGCTTGTCTGACATGCATTGTGCGGTTTAAAATCTGCTTGCATATACAGTCTCTGGCCAAATTACTTGAAACACTAAAAATACTTTGTGGTTTCTTCATAATAAAATATAAACTATACATGTATTACATTTTTTATTTATAAAATATATTGTAAAAATATGTAACATATGTAAATATTAAATGTCATTAATATTTAGTCCATAATCCATGATTTTTAATAACACCCTTAATTCTTCGGGGCATACTTTTAATGCAAGATATGATTGTCTCTTTTATATCTTCATCGTTCTCCCATACATCCTTTATATTGTTAATTAATATTTCCTTTGTAGGGTTTTCTCTTTCATATACCTTACTTTTTAGTCGATGGGATTGAGGTCCGGTGAATTTCCGGGCCAACGTAAAAGAGGTATGTGATTGTCTTCAAAGAATTTCTTAACCTTTTTTACCACATGGCAAGGAGCATTATCTTGCATAAATATACGCCCTGTCGGTATGCGACGTCCTGGCTTAAAATACGGAAATAACGTGTTTTTTAACACATTTATGTACTGCTCTTGACGCATTGTACCTTCTACAAAATACAAACGGCCGGATCCGTCGCAACTAATCACTCCCCAAATCATTACCTGCGGAGGGTGTTTTACAGTTCGAAGAACCGTGGACTCTGTGAGACGTTCGCCAGGTCGTCTACGAACAAATCGTGCTCGCTGCACTAACAAACAGAGCGAGCACTCGTCACTAAAGAAAACCTATTAAATAATGCAAACATTAATTCAGTAAAAATCATGTTGTTAAGTTATTCACCTTTTTCCAATTCTCGTCTGTGAAATGTCGATATTCTCTTGCAAAGTTGAGACGCGCAGATTTCATTTTTTCTGTTAAACGCGGGTTTTTTACAGGTCTTCGGTTCATTCGACGATTTTCGCGCAATCGGCGCCTGACAGTTCTGCTCGAAATCTCTATTCCTCTCTCTTGTAAATTTTTTTGAATCATTTTAATTGTAGCAAATCTATTGCTCAAAGCCTGATGAACAATTTCGCGGTCAGATCTCTTCGAAGTTTTTCGTTTCCGACCGCACTTTTCCCGTCTTTGTGTCGATGTGCTAGCTCTTTCATTTAAGCTTCTAGCTAAACGCGATAGAGAAGAAGGAGATACTTTCTGTAATTTTGCAATTTCTCGTTGTGAATATTTGTTTGATTGTAGAAGAGCTTGTATAGCGGCTTTTTGTTCACTTGTTAAATCTTTCCCGGGTATTTTTTACAAAAAAACCCCAAATATTTCAATTTTTTTCAAATTCCAAATAATTAATTATTAAGAGAGAGATAGAATAACAATTTTACATCTGCAATAACGATATATCAACACAAAACACTTAACGATACTCCACAGCTTAGCTTCTATACGGTTATGACGAAATATTTAAAAAAATATCGATGCATTCTCTAAATTGTGAACTCGCTAAATGTAAGTTGATAACCGAAATATTATATATGTACTTTACTCTTCTAAATATCATTTCTCTGGTATTTTTATTTATTGATACAATAATCTAGTCCCCCTATAAACGATCAGATTCAAAGCAAAAGAATATCACTATAATAGGATGGGAATTTCCAGGTAAAAGGGTTGATTTATGACATGTTTCAAGTAATATGGCCAGGGACTGTATATGCGTTGGGAAGCCTTAGAGTCCTGATTTGTTCCAGTGCAATTTTTATGAGATTACCTTACCGAAACAATTACCAAAAGCGCTGGTACTCAATCAAACAATCACAAAAATGTTATCCACACCTACAACAGCTTTACAACTTTTAAACGTGTCTTTCTACTTTGCATACCAAATTATGATTTTATGATTATGATAGGCAACATTTTATTATTGAATGTTTGTATTCCCGAGCATTGATGGCAATGACACAGAAATGAGTGGGTGTCTTGAAATCTAAAACACACGAATGCACTTAATACAGATCAATAAATTCATTAATTTCTTCCATCTGTAATGTTTTAGATTTCACCGATAAACGTTTCAAAGATGCTTGTGATTTAGAGTATTTTGAAGTGTTTACGGTCTTGTAAATATTAAGACATAAACACAACATGGAGTACATCGACCATAAAGTAGAAAACTTCTTTGTTTTGTTTATTCAATATCAATGTGATTAATGTTCGTATCACACAAGCTTAGATGTCTTCAATAGCTGTCAAAAAATACGTAATACATAAAAAATATCTTTTTTAAATCAAGAAATGTAAAACAGAAAAAATAGCAATCCAAATTTTGGACGGGTGCGACAAAATGCCATCTTATGAAACTTGGTTTCCAGAATACTCGTACAATCGATAGAGGATTCTGTTATTTACTTAGCTGGAATTTCAAAATAAGTCTTAAATTTGTACGAAGGCAAGCAACATTTGAAAATATTAAAACGTGATAAGAATTATAGAACAGGTTTTCATGTAATTTATTTACCTAATGCTTGCTAATTTCTCATTTTAATGCATAGACGTTTAGAACTGTTTTAATGTGAAATTATCTTTACGATGATTCATCATATATGGCACAATAACAAAAATAAATTTACTTGAACATTTCTAAATATCATGAATTAAATCCTTGTTCCAGCAGTATTTTCGTCTTTTAAAATCATTAATCTAATTTAGGAACCCATTTTCCACTCGAATGAAACCTTCGTAGTCGAGTATGTCCTATTGAATATTATTCCAGAATCCATTTCTAGCCGCATTACACAACCGGGACAAAAGGAATATACCTTAATACATCATCAGCCTTCTAAATTATTCAAAGACTACCGCATGGACGCCTCGAATATGAAAAATAAAAGTAACCCAGTCACCACCACAATGCGGTTTCTACATCAGGTATGTTTGGAACTAGGATAAAACTTTGTCGCTATCTCTGCGGTGAGTGAGAAATGCTGGTCTTCCGGTTTGTTATTAATATATATTAGACGTGTTAGGTTACCGCATGACAGGTAATATACTTTACTTGCCCGCAAAAATATATCTTATGTAGTGTCGTTATAAATCCGCAAGGTACATATGGAAGATATATGAAAATCTTACTATGCAAAATTGTTTATAAATGGGTTCATGCAGTTCACAATCTTTTAGATATTTAATCAACAATTGACAGTAATATCAACTCATTCCATTTGAGTTTTTCAAGAAATTTTGGCTTCCCTACCTTTTCATATTAATTGCGCCCTCTAGCGGTCAATTCCGCAATGCAATGCTCTCGATCACTTTTATGATTCAATTTTTTTCTTTAAATCGCTAGGATTTACTATTCCTGAGAGAGAGCGTTACCACCGATACTAGAAGGCCTCACAGCTCTTCAATGTTTTCGAGTTTTTACTTACAGTTATAGTTTCACCGGTCCTCGAATATGTAGCTGTTGAAAAATAAATAATATCGTCTTTCATTTGTTAGGTGTAACTCACAAACGAAACATACAAAACAAGCGACGCCATGTTAGGTTAGGTTACCTCGTTTACACTAGAAAAACATTGCAGGTATCATCAACAAAGTACGGAAATATCACTACACAGTATTTTTTAAAATAAAACCAGTATAATTTGGATAAACCAATTCAAAACGCAGAGACAGCCTCAACATGTAAACGCGTTTATGGCCTACTTCAAAATACGTCACAGCCTGCTGACGTCAAAGCTGTTTAGCCTTGTATTAGCGGTAGTAACAGACAGAACCGCTGTTTATTCTTAAACGGACACCCAGTATATTATAACCAGTTTCTTGACACTTTTTCGGAAAAAATTAAAACATAAAGTAAAATAAATGGAATCTTATTAATAATTAGCAATTGCTATTTCAATTAAAGCCAAAATAAACAAAATTTAAATGCAGTATAAGATGAAATAATTATATCCCTTTTACAAAATTTTGATTTTCAAGTAATTGGGTAATTTAAACCCTGCCAACACCTAAATTTCAAAATTATTGTAGTAAATGTTTTTCAAAATTTTAAATTATTGACCAAACACGCCTACATCTTCTCTTTTCAAAATAAGTTTTCTGAAAGGGATCGTTTCCCAACTCAAATTCTATGGGGCCTGCGAAATCTGCTCAAAATTTACGTTTTTCTTCAAATTTCTTAGTAGTTAAAAATTTTACAAATATAAAAGTTCCAAGAAACACTTATTTTTGTCGATGTATAGCATTTCACTTGTATGTGTCAAATAATTCAATAAATGGTTAATATTATTATTATTATTATTAAAAGATACAAATAAATATTGTACAGGGATTATTTTCGCTTGTTCTTTAAATTCAACGTTCACTATTCAATTCATTCAACAAGATAACGTTTCCAATTCGAACACGCAAAAAACCCTACGTTTCCACAGCGACATCTTGAAGTACGATAATAATACCATGGTTTCCAAATTAAATAAGAGTTCCAAGCAATGTATATGAATAAAAATACTGCCACAAATACCAAATGCATTTAAAAAAGTTTATATATGGAATGTATGTTAAACGATAATGAAATTCTGATTTACCCAATATTTATTGTTGACTGGACTCTTTTTTTTAAACAGTAAAAGCATTCTTACAATATTGTGTAACACGGAGGTACAAAAATAAATCAGGGACATTTCGAAGGAGGAGGTACCAACAATGCTTTGTCTTGCAAATTTGCAACTGTATGCAACAAAATAAAAAATGTAATAGTAGACTCAGTTAACAGGACACTTTGAGATAGATTTAATTGGTTTTAATAATAATAATAATATTAATAATAATAGTAATAATTTATTGAATTATTTGGCACATACAAGTGTATATAATTGGATCAAAAAAGCAACAGGAAGGGATGAAAATCAATAACGTGGAAAGAATAATTAAAGAAAAGTCAAAGCAAGGTACATAAACCATGCCATGAAAAATGAAAGATGAAAATTGCATACAAGGTGTTAAATTAAGCATCAAAGTATTCGCCAATTGAATAGAACATACTGTCTATTAAATATTTTAGATTTTAGTGAAAAGCATGTCTCAAAAAGAAATTGCGCACGAGACAACGAAAAATTTATATTTAATTTATGCGTTACGTTTATTGCATGTAATATACCGTTTAATTCACTAGACAAGGAACCATTTATCTGCTTTTGGAATAACTGTTCGGAGTGCAAATTACCAAGTCGAACATCGTTACGAAGAATTGTGCCATCTGCGCGCGAACATATTGAACAAAAAATAAAATCGGAGTTGAAAGATCAAAAATTGTGGTTATGTGTCGACGAAACAACAGATCGGAAGAAACATTCTGTTCTTAATGTAATGGCACGCAAATTGGAACCTCATCAATCGGCACCTTCAATTCTATTAGTCTCCAAACGAATACAACAGTGTACTGCCGAAGTAATTTCAAAGTTAGTGTTAAATACATTGGACAAGTTTGAACTTTCAACAAACCAACTCTTGATGTTAGTGAGTGATGGTACTGCAAACATGCTTTCTGTAGGCCGGTCTCTTAAAAAGCATTCTGCTAATTTGTTACACATTACGTGTAAAATTAATGCTCTCAATCTTGTGGCGGATAGTATCAGAAAATGTTATCTTGAGGTAGACGCTTTAATAGCGCATACCAAAGCAGTATTTATCAAATCACCAAAACGTATTCGCGAATTTCACAGACTGTGCCCCCGTATACCAGAGCCACCAGAACCTATTCTAACTCGTTGGGGAACATGGTTGCAGGCCGCGTTTTATTATCATAAATATTTTGACAATATTAAGAACGTGGTTTTACAATTCGATACAAAGGAAGCTGCTGCTATCCAGAAAAGCCAGTCGAAATTTCAAGATAGTCAGGTTAAAATGGATTTAAAAATCATTCACGACAATTACTTCGGGCTAGCAGATGCAATAGAAAAGTTACAAAATCCTGCGATGCCGTTAGAAGAATCTCTACAAATAGTGCAACATGTTCACGCACAGCTATGCGCGATTAAAGACGCAAAAAATGTTTCTGTTCGAGAAAAATTTGAAAGTGTTTTTGAGAATAATTCTGATTTTGGCACATTAAGACACATTTGTGAAGGTGCGTCAACAGAATCGTTAAGTTATTTGAAAGATTATTTTACTTACGCAAATATTACGTCACTAGATGTAGAACGTTCGTTCTCTGCATATAAACGCATTTTTTCCTCATGCCGTACTAGTTTTGCCGAAACAACAGTTGAAACATATCTAATGTTGCAGATATTTAACAGACATTATTCACTTTGTGATTTCACGGAGGACTCTTAAAATGGTAAGTGTTTGAGCGCGCGTTATTTAATTTTTATTTAAAAGATGAGCGAAATTATTTGCGGCAGCAAACATCTCTATTAGCAGAATAACTCTAGTGGAACGCGAGGCCTGGTCGACTCTACGCTACTGCGCGGTACCGCTCGTGGCCAGCTTTAGTGATAAGGATACTGGATGTATAAGGAGTATAAACAAAGCTTATAAAACAGAAAAGACATTTAAAACTATTGTAAACCAACGAGTACGTGCTATAAAAAAATATCTTCGCGTGTCTAGTAGAAATTTAGAAACTCGCAAAAGATACCATTACTTACTGTAATAGAAACAATTTAGCAAAAATAACTAATATAATAAATTCCTCGTACTCCACAAATACATGAGCATACATAACATAGAACAAGAAAGAAAGTTACAATTGCGGCTAAAGTGATGACTCTAAATTTATGCCTATACATGAATCATGTATGAACTAGCCTTCTGTTGATGGAATTATGTAAAAGTACAATTAAGAACAGTGCCACATACAGGTCTAATATGTATACACCACATGGAATAAGTTTTTCAAAAAAATGCTTTGACAGATCAATTTTATTTTTTTAAAATAAACATTTTAAGTTTCCCCCATTTATGGCTTTCAAGTAATACGTCATTGCTTGACAATTTTAAATGAGAACTCCCGATTTTTTTTATTCAGGTAGATCATTTAATTGTCTAAATAGTACCACCAAAATTGTAATACTTCACATAACAAAATTTTCGAAAGGTCATCTAAAGAGTGGAAAATATAAATTTTATTAATAACAAAAAAAAAGATAAATGCTACTATTCAAGAAGTGAAGTGAAATGATTGTTTCCTTTCAGTCAAATGTTCGAAATGCCGTCCATTGGCCTATCTATTGACAATTAGCAAACGACATTACGAATGACGTCAGGACTAATTCGACTTATTTTATACCTAATTCTATAATTTATAAAGTTTTCTAAATTTTGGGGTCTATCAACATAGATTTTTGATTTTAAATTCCCTTAGAAGAAAAAATCAAGGGGGGCCTTGGGGCTACTCTATTGGTCCTAGTGTACCAATCCACCTGCAAGGAAAGCAGTTGTTTAAAAACTGGGAAAGAAAACGCTCAAAGTGAGAATGTGCACTGCCTTGTTGGAATCAAATATCGCCATTTAGTAAATCAGGACCATCTTCATTTTGAAAGATTTCTACAAAGGCAGGTACAAGTGCATCCCTCAAAAAATCCAGATATCGCTGCCCCGTGAGAGTTTCATGAAAGAAGAAAGGACCAACACTTTAGGAGGGTGTTGAGTACATGCAACGATTTAGAAAAGATCCGAAAAGAGAATTTGGTGAATGAAGCATAGATTACGGTTGCACAAATCCATGCATTATATCACAAAACTGCATTCGCCGATCAGGGTCATCTTCATTGACTCCTTACCGTAGTTGCATTTTGCAAGGATGTTGTCTTTTTTATTTTTAAGATATGTAATACTGATCGTTAAGAATCTTCATCGTCTGCTGCAATTGATCGAGATACACCATAAGGAATTAAAAAAAAAAAATTCCAGAACATTTTAAGATTAACATATGGACTATTTTATTATATGTCGAAATATTTTACAATTAGATCTATTTTATTCCAATTACAGAATGGCACATTAGCTTACAATAAATAAAGAGTAAATTAACAACAGCACGAAGCCTGAGGGCATTCACAAGGAGCTGGGGGACAACCGCAAGAACCGCATGGATCTGAAATATGTAAAAAATAATTCATAGAAAATAATCGAGATATAAAACTCTTCAGATATATTAAGTAATATTTTGTTACTTACATGGTGCTGGAGCATACACGTAGTAAGCACCTGGGGCACAAGATGGAGCGCAAGATTTAGGAGCTGGTGCGCTAGGCTTTGGCGCTGGTGCCCAAGCGTCGCATTCCTTACTCTTGGTAACAGTGAAGTGGTACTTCTCATCGGGTTGAGGCGCTGGGCAAGGGGATGGAGCTGGATCACAAGCTGGAGCAGAAGCAGCGGCACAGTAACAAACAGGAGGAGGTGGTGGTAGAGGGCATCCACATCCGCAAACCTATGAAATGATAGAAGTCAATGAGATTAGATTGCATTAGAAAAATAGATCTTATATTCACTTACAGGTAGACAGCAGGAATTAACTTGGACAATAGCTAAAGCTACGAAAACAGCTACAATTGCGAATTTCATTATATTGGATTTTAGTTATATCTTCACTAAGCTTTTAGAAGCGGATTTATATTTGTCAGATGATCGAACTGATATGATTGATCTAATCGATAACGAACTTTTTATATACTAATCCTGTCTTTAGTGGAATCAAATCGTTTAGAAATATGCACGGAAGAACAATCACGTTTGTTTTAACTTCTTGTTTATCAAAACGAAGCGCTGTGTTTGTTATTGTTGATGCATCAATGTTGTATTTCATTAACATTGTTTTATAAATTTGTTTATTAATTTAGTTGCAGGTAAATGTACTTATTATTTAATGTCAATTTGAAAAAGTATCTAAAGAATATTTGAATTTTGAGAGAAATGGTTTTCAAAATCTAATATTTCCAAAAACCTAGTTCGAAATCGAATGTAAAGTTTTTACAAGCAAAAACAAAATAAAATAATATTATTAAAACAATATTAAATATTTAGAGTGTTTTGAGAAGAAATTAAAGTACTTCGAGGATATATTGAGATGATCAAAAAAAGAATATTTTTGGGGGAGGAAGCAATACAAGGTTTTATTTTTAATGATGCAGTTATTATAAAAAATATTGGAAAAAGCTAGAAGATTCATCAACGGTGGATTATTGTTTGTAACTTTCAATAAACATTGTGCTACTATTCGTATTAACTTTAAAAATATTGAGTTAAAAAGAATGTAACTATTGTTAATTATTTTTACCGGGAGCGCTATTAGTGTGTAACTACCAAAGATGGAGAAATGAGATTTCCCATATCTATACAGTACACCATAGCGTATTTTATAAAATTATTTACATATATACAGGCTGTTCCAAATTTCCGCAATCACCTTTAACTTTTTTATTTTAAATGAATTGCTATATTTTTTATTAAACATTTTGATGGCCGCTTAAATTACCTTTGTAATGATGTATGTGTATGTGTACCTTCGTTAATTACTGTTGCCTGTATTACAAATTTTGACAGTTGCAGATTCTGACGTTTTAAAACCTAGCTTAAAGACAGTTGTAGTCTTGTAAATTACTCTTTTGCTATCAATTTAGAGGCTAACACTTTATATGTTTCAAGGGGACGAAATGTAATATACAGAGCGTTTAGCACAACGATGTATAATAAGGAAGTTTTTAAAGTAATTTTAACATTCGAATTGTTTTATTTAAAAAGAAAACAGCTACCACAAACTTGAGAATTATAAATTCTCTATCTCGTTAAGTGAGATATCTAGGTCTAGTTTTTTTTTAAATAACTTCAGACTTGAATTAATTTCTTTTCGAAGGAAGATGCATTAAATTTCCATAAAAAAACAACTTTTAGCGTGATCCCACAAAAATAAGTAGAGTTATTAATGTTTAATGGCGATTTCTTGCGGGAAAATTAAAATTTACTAAAAGTTCAAATATCTTGGAATCCATTAGACTTTGGACTAAAGTAAATGTGGTTAATATGGTTCCTAAAGATCCCCCCAATCGGCTGTTCAAAACTTTACATCGTTGTGCCAAACACCCTGTATATCCAGGGTGTTAAATATGTCGTACAACATTTATTGAAATTCCAACGTTATTTTTTCGATTCCTAAAATAGAACTTATATTGTTTGATATTGCAAAATTACCTTCAAAATGGTACCAATAACGTAATACTTATTTCCAGAACTTTCGAAGATATAGCACTTCTATTGGAAATATTGTTGTAATATTCGATATGCGGGGCATCTAACAGCTAGATGGCCATGTTTTTTAAGCATGTCCTTTAGGCGGAGGTCTTCTTCCTCGCGTGAATTGAATGGCAGCACTTTTAGTTTCGTTTATTCGGAGACCCCACTCCACGAGGCTGCCCAGGGCAATCTGCAGCTTGGTGACTAATAGATTCTGACTCCTGCTGGCGCAATAAATAACCGTGCCATCAGCATGGAGAGTTAAATTTCAGGGTGCTTCGGTATAAATCAAAGATGATTTTGGAACGAGAAAGCCCTGTGGAACTCCGGATCCGATATTGATCTCCCAACTCTAACGTCAAATGTTCTAGCGCTTAGATATAATAAAACTAACCTAATTAAAACCTGTTGAAACCGATCTTATTCATCTTAAAAGCAATTCTATACAGTCCAGGTATAAATCTATGTTATTGTGAGGATATTTACGGTTTAACATGAGTTATAATAGTTCTTTGTAGTACATGTTCAAAAACCTTGGAAAAGTTTACCAAAATGGCAGTAGGCCTATAATTTCTGACATCAGCTGCAATCGCGTTGATATATCGACAAACTCAATTCTGGGTCAAATAGAAATTATACAGTATACCGAACGTTGAGTTCTAATATCTAAAAGGCATAAATTTAAGCATAAATGGATAAATAATAATCTAATTGTATAATAAATCGCCTCTCACGTACATACAGAAAGAAACGATGGAAACGATTGATGTAAAATTTATTGAAATGGATTTTAAATTGAGTTTCACATATGACTAATACAGCACTACTTCGCTACTTAGGTTGAAATATTTCGAAATATAATGGCAAATTCCACAAATTTCACCTCATAACTCCATACATTACATACATTTCTAACATAATAACATTTCTAATAAGAAATTATACAAGACTTGACCAGTCTAGAACCGGTAAGTGGGTAAACATCCATTGTCAGAGAATTGTACAAAACTTTCTAAATATATTAAAGTAAATTAATGGTTCCTTGCAATTGTGGTTACCGGACCGCGAAAAATTATACATAAATAAGTAAAATACAGGCGGTTATTTTTATATTATGACACGATTTCTATATACAGTGTGGTTCTAAAGCGTCTTCCCGCCACGCTAACTTTTGAACGACAGAAGCTAGCGTTTTTAGAAAAAATGAATCGATTTCAATTTTTTGTGAACTAACTTTTTCCGTTATCACCATTTCAATTGTATTTCCGGTTTTACCGGAAGTGACGTGAACTTTCTTATTTTAAATAAAATGTCCTGTATGTTTTTACGATTCTGGAAAGGTAATCGAGGGCCGCACTGTATAATTTTATCATAGACGTACTATAGGAGCTGCAGAAGCATTACTTCATACAATTTGAACAGAGTGCATATTTTGCCTAAACAATTTCTATTATTGCAGTTTACATGTGAAAAAGCTCGAAAGGTCATTGCTTATTCCAAAAGCTTTTAGGTTTTACTTATTAATTTTACTAACATTTATTGGTTTTCAAAAACAGTTTTTTTTTTTGGTAAATTTGTAAAATTCAAAATCTAATTTTATTTTTAGCGCAATATTTATTACAAGTAACAAAGAATAATTTAAATAATATTTTCGAACATATCAGTGCCCGGCTTCTATGCATCTTCTAGCACATTTACAAACTTGAACAGCAGGCTGAATTGTATGGTGATTATTTTTTTATGGTAGCGGCATTATTAGAACACCAACCCAGATTGCCTCTTTCGAAAACATTCATTTTTGACCTTCTGAATATAACCTCGAAGTACTTACCTTTGTTCCTGAAATACCCGGTAAATCAGGTATCCTTTCAGTTACATTTTGTTATTTTTCATAGGCAAAAATTCGAAATGCAAATGCAGGAAAGAGCGCCAAACTGTTTCTTGTGACGCCAGACTGGTTTAAAGTACTCGTTGCTAAGCAAAATAATCATAACAATTTCCAAACTGTCAAATGTCAATTCCAAAAGTGTAATTTATTCTTATTATACTGTGCACAGCAAAATTATGGAACAAATTCATTAAATCTGAAACAATTTGCTTTCGAAGAAATTCTTAACAAGGGCAATTTTATATTTTAAAAGTAAACATTTTTGCATAAATTTAAAATTTCCTCCTCCATTTGGTGAACTTTTCCGATGTAATCGCTAGTGATTCAATTTTTTGGTCGTCGTGAACGTTCATCGTCAACCAAACTGGTACGATCACATTTACATTCAAAATTTCACTGTGTCAAGTGACGGTGCAGAGTCGTGCCTTTCAAATATATACCTTCAATTATATTGCCAAAATACTTTTGACGAATGACATCCTTATGTTAGGGCTTGAAACCTTTTAAACCACCCTTGTAATTCCCTAAAACCTCGTAAAACAAACAATAAAAGAGGAATTTTCTTCTGCGATCCATATTCAACCAAGGAACCTCCTTTAACTCGTATGATATACGGCGGCAGCTTTCAAATACCAAGTGTAAGTCTCTAACATGAGTTTTAGACCTTTTGACTTCTGTTTCCATCTATACAATATGAATGCGAAAAAGAAGCCGTACATGGAACAACAATAAAGAAATTCAAGCTAGGACTAGTTTAAAGTAATTCCCAAATTTTGTATATGGAGTAAGAAATGATTACCTTACAATTACTCGCAGGATTTTCATCTTATCTAACAAAACTCTAGTCCAATAGTTCCTATTTTCCTAACACAGAACATTAAGAATTACTTCTAATCTGATCAGATGTACCATCGGCGTCTAACGGAAGGCATGATGGATTTAAACACCATTTGCATAAAAATCAACAGAATAAAATTGTGCAAAAGCGGATAATCTAGATGTGTACGATGCTACTCTTGGCAAATAGCGAGCACGCCACGGCAGGTTTGAACATGTCTGTGCTTGTAGATGCTTCCGCCACCTTGAGCTCGATGGGCACGGTTGTACGTCGCTCGGTTTCGCTGTAGCAATCGTCCGTTCAAGTCCTTACGCTAGCGTCGCGTCGGAAAAATGCAGAGTGTTCAGATCGAACAACGAGTTAACCTCAAATTTCTTGTGAACACGAGGTTCTAACTACCCTTCGTGGACGAGTGAGAAGACGAAGATCCGATTTGTGGAAGAGCAAATCCTGGATGCTCCACCAAGACAATGCGCCAGCCCATTCCGCCTTGTCTGTGAAGGCGTTCTTTGCGAAATCCGGATCACCGTGATGGACCACCCACCGTACTCGCCCGACCTGGCCCCCTGTGATTTTTTTTTTATTTCCTAAGGTAAAATCAGAGATTACGGGGACAAGATTTGATAGTGTGGAAGCGGTAAGAGCGAAAGCGACGGAGGTTCTCAACAAGCTGACAGAAATCCGGCATCACCGTGTTGGACCACCCACCGTACTCGTCCGACCTTGCCCCCTGTGACTTTTTTTTTATTCCCTAAGGTAAAATCAGAGCTTACGGGGACAAGATTTGACAGTGTGGTAGCGGTGAAAGCGAAAGTGACGGAGGTTCTCAACAAGCTGACAGAAATCCGGCATCACCGTGTTGGACCACCCACCGTACTCACCGGACCTGGCCCCCTGTGATTTTTTTTTTATTTCCTAAGGTAAAATCAGAGCTTACGGGGACAAGATTTGACAGTGTGGAAGCGGTGAAAGCGAAAGCGACGGAGGTTCTCAACAAGCTGACAGAAACGGACTTCCAGCACTACTTTTGACAGTGGAAAATTCGTATGGGGCGTTGTAGGGATCGGCAAGGAGAGTACATTGAAGAGGATAAACTTTGTAATGTAATTGGTGATCAATAAAATGTTTTGTAACACCAGTCCGGTTATTTAATTGTCACACCTCATATATTAAGAACAAAAGTTATCCAAAAATTGAGCTCTGAGGCATATTCACCAATACACTAATTTCCACGGTACTGATTTTGAGTTAACAAAATGAGATAAATTTTTAATTTCGATACAATTATCGTGTAAAAGCAAAGATATCGCGTTTTTCAAAAATAACTACGTGTATTTCTTTTGACACTTAAACTTGGTTCAAACGAGAATATTTCCCTAATTTCTAATCGCCCAGTAATAAAAATCAATACCGATATTATTCGAATGAAGATACTTTCCATATTTACTCAATATCAACAAAACTGAACCGACAAGAAACTTGAATATTACCCAAACAGCTATCGTAATAATCATCATCATCACACGAGACCGACATCCTAACCTAAATAAAATAAACCGACGTTGTGAAGTCGTCTGCATTCTTCCAATTTGTTCTTAGGTAATCAGCCAGTTAATAAATAGAGAATAACTTTCCTACGTAAATAATTGAAGATCGTGGAACCCTGGCAGATGCGTCAGCATTGTTAATGTGGATCCAGTGTTGTGAGAACTTGGTACATATCCTTGTATGTACAATATATAATGATGTACTTGAATGTCAACCTCGATATTGACGTAGTATATAGAACCTCATTGCAGTAGCAATTACAATTTCTGATCGATATAAGGATTTTCATTAACATCTTTCCATTGGGGTGTTGTAGAGGATTTGTGTTTTTTCTATTGCAAAATATTTGTTTTAGAAAAGACTTATTATTGAAGATATAGGGAGACTTAATTTTAGAAAAGTTGCTGGATTTTGTGCTTGAACTCGAAAAGAAAATGGACCTGTGACAAATGATGTTCGAGATTCTTTTAAAAGACAAAAAATGACCTCTAGCATCTTTATTTGACCTTGTAGAGAAAACCTAAAAACACATTTTCAAGGCCGCTTTCAATCTCCTATCTAATAGTGTAGTCGTAATTTTTATATCACGCTTCGGTTCCTTCTGGCCATCATCAACATTCTTATTTCTTGTCGGCACTATATTGGATTTTTACACTGTCAGAAAAGGTTTTTTTTCTGAGAGCGCTGAAATTGAGCTCTAATAGGTTTGCCTATGCCCAAGAGACGAAACAATCGCAAACACTTGTATGTTCAAAACGAGTCAAAAGATAAGTTGGCTAAAAATAGAAAGCAATTATGGCAAAGAAAGGTTCAATCTGTCTCCACCCCTCACAATTCACTATGGAAACTGACTAAAAAGTTAAAGGGGAATGGTAAACGACCAATTCGACCTCTCCAGGGCGAAATAAAGATGGTATTTATGAACGAGGGGAAGGCAAAAGCTCATGCTGATTTCCTAGAGCGGACATACTCCGGTCACGTGCAGAATGAGAATTTTGATGATGATTCCGAGGGTAATTGCGACTACTCTGACCGCTAGGAGGCCACCATAAGGGAGCTAGAATCCCTCATTAAACATCTACCTAACACTATAGCCTTTGAATACAACGGTATCACTAATAAGGCGCTCAGGTCCCTTCCTCCTGCTCCATTACGCTTCTTCTTATTGATTTTCAACACCGTGCTTAGATTGTGCTACTTCTCTGTTATATGAAAGCACACAGCCATGGTGACCCCCGAAACCGGGTAAAGACCCATTATACCCTCAGAACTACCGCTCCATAAGTCTTGTCTCTCAAAATTACTGTAGACAATCATCCTTACTCATTTAAGAGATGAATTATGTGATGTTGAACTTTTTCCTGAAGAACAATTTGGATTTCGTGTCTTTCGGCAGAGCTGCAGCTATTTCGTCTATCTGAGTTTATCCCAGACGCCTCCGGGAGTAGATAAACAATTGGGGTGGTGTTCTTAGATATCTCGAGTGCTTTCGACAAGGTTACTTGTTGGATCATATCTGAGCGAAAGAACTTTCTTTGTTAGAAATGCACAGGCCATGTCGCCGAGAAGGCCGATCCTGGCCGGGCTGGCAGCAACAGGGAACCCTGTTCCTGTTGCTACCCGAGCTTTTTATTATGTTTTAATTAACGAAAAATACATTTTTAGATTAAATAAGGTAACCATGAAATTCCAAGCGGTCAAACATTTCAATTGTTGTTCATAAGTGATAGAAAAATATCGTACACCAACAAAAACAAACGAGATATGTTAAGTATTTGTTATCCACCGAACCGAAATACGACGATAACAATAATAATAAATAGAGTGTATTTTATGATAAAAACCACAATATAAGAAGTCATAATAGTCCTTACACATGTAAAAACCTACAATTGTCAATTCATGTATGTATATGTACATGTTATAAAAATGTATAAATAAAAGTGTAAACATAAAAATAGGTATAATACTTAAGGACAAACAGATTCAAAAAATAAATAAACAAATAGAGATGAGGTGAAAGTAGCTCATTACTTCATTACCTCAGTTACTGTGTAGAATTTCCAGCAATATTTCTTTCACGTGAGTTTCGAGTTTGTTGAGGTTTGTTGCTTTGACTTCTTCTGGTAAATGGTTATACAAATTTGGGACCTCAATAATCAATTGTATTTTATGATCGTGACAACCGATGGTATGATGTCCTATGTTGTTTTCAGTAGCGTGTATCATAGGTATGTTTGTAACCGTTCATGTAAAATTGTGTTATATTACTGTGCAGTATATATAATGAGGCTAATATAAGTATGTATTCCTTCTGTTTTAAAATAGCCTCTACATGTTGAGATTTATTTAACGGCACAACGCCGGCACAGTTTTCTTTTGAAGAACGAATACCTGATTCGCTTCGGCTGTCAATCCCCAGAAGAGCATCCCATAGCTAAGAACAGAATGGAATAGCAAATACCGATATTTCTCTCAGATCTTGATAGAGACTATGCTGAGAATGGATCCTTTACCAAGCCTCGTAATGTTAATAGGAATTTGAATCAAAATCAACGGGATATTTTGCAATGTCATTTTGCACCTTATTACCTCGAAGTTCTTCAACAACTCCCCATAAAAAATAATCTAGACGACTTAAATCAGGAGATCTCGCCGATCATACAACGACCTCACAATTTCCAATCCAATTTAATGTCTCTCCATACATAACTGATTCTATGAGACGATTTCCCAAAATGCCCATTCAAGCGTTTATTCCAAAACGATGTTGTGATCTTCTTGCTCTATTTTGTCTGCGGATTCTGTATTGCCCAATAATACTCCGTTTCCCTGTTAGAGATTCCAGGATTGGTAAATGTGGATTCATCTAACCAGATGATTCTGCTTAAAAAATATTCGTCATATTCTAATCTTCCAACTAGCTGGTTGTAATACTCCAGTCGTCTTAAATTATAACCAGGCCGTGGTTAGGATGAATGGTTGTTTGGTTTAGATTTATTTCGATATAAAGTTATCTGCACTCAAGTCTGGGGCAAATTTAATTCTAACGCCAATTTGCGTGTATATGTTGATTGATTATTTATCTAGAAGGCAAAAACACACATTTAATTTACCATTTATAAAATATCCCGTTGGTGTTTATTCAAATTCCTAGTATGAACATTACGAGGCTTGGTAAACGATCCACTCTCAACCAAGTCTTAATCAAGATCCAGAAAAACGATGCGATATGGCTGTTGTCGTTCTGGATACAATTATAAAAATCTTGTACTCTCCATTGTTGTATTTCGGTTCAATGAGTAAAAAATACTTAACACATTTCCCTTCTCTTCCTTGGTGTACCACATATTTCTATTACTAATGCACTGTTTGACAATTTGAAATATCAATAAAGTATGTCAAAAACATGTCAACATGTTATACATGAATTGTAGTAATAAAAACTTTCTGACGGTGTCAAAATCCAATATGGCGATGATAAATAAGAATATTGATGTTAGCCAGAAAGAAACGAAACGTGATATAGGAATTTCGAGTACACCATTCGATAGAGGATCGAAATTGCCCTTGAGGAAGCGTTTTTAGTTTTTCTCTGCAAGACCAAATAAAGGTGCTAAAGGTAAAAGAAGAAAATGAGCTTTTTCCTTTTTTTTTTTTAATCTCGAACGTCATCTGTCATTGATACTTTTTCTCTTCGAGCTCATAACAAACACAAAATTTTGCAACTTTGCCAAATTGGAACCTAACTTCTATAATAAACGAGACTCCCATTGTGAAGGACGAGAATGAATCAGCCTTTATATGTGTTTCTAGATTGGTAAGTGTATACCGTACATCACTGAACATGTACCTAAACATATGTATTGACGCGTATTTTTTTTATAATAGGAATAAGGTAAAATGAGAGTATATTTTAAATAACAAACAATTCTTTTATTCACATCTATTTTATTGCGGTCATAGAATGGCACGCTATCTTACAATAAATAAAAAAACAATTTAACAGCAGCAGGGAGCTGGGGCACATCCACATGAAGCACATGGATCTGAAAATATCGAGAAAAATTGATTTAGTAATAATATTCTGAATCTATTAGAGAAAATTGTTACATTTAGAAAACTGTTTGTTAAAAATAAAATTTTTCAATCAAATAATAATAATACACCATTACACAGGACGTGATATAAATCATCCTTATGTTTATATAGTAAACATATTCTACTCACATGGTGCTGGAGCGTAGACGTAGTAAGCACCTGGGGCGCAAGATGGTGCGCAAGGTTTAGGAGCTGGTGGGCTGGCGTGGCATTCTTTGCTCTTTGTCACGGTAAAGTGATATTTTTCTGCGCAACTCGGAGCTGGGTCTGAGGGACAGGCAACTGGGGCATAACAGCAAGCTGGAGGTGGTGGACATCCACATCCGCATGTCTAAAGAAGAATAAATAATTTCACTTTTAAAGTTATTGCAATTTAAATCGGTCTTAAATCAGATATAAATAGATTAATAATAAAATAATCTAATTTTATTTTATGTTACTTACAGCACAGCAGGAATATCCTTGGATAATTGCTAAGACAACGAAGAGTGATACGATGGCGAACTTCATTTTAAATTCAATAGATTTTTCTTGCTTGACTAAGCTCTTAAAGGCTGTTTTATCTTCGAGAGATCGAACTGATACGATTGATGGAATCGATAAGGGAGTATTTTATACGAATCCCTTGTTTAATTGAATCAAATCGCTCAGGAATATGTACGGAAGAACACTCACGTTTGTTTTGACCTCTTGTTTATCAAAACGAAGCATTGTGTTTATTATTGTTGATGGTCCGATGTTGTATAGATATTGTTTTATAAATTTGTTTTGTTAACTCGCCTTGATACTTGTATGTGTTAATGAATATAGTGTACATATGTGAATGTACTTTAGACGCCATGCAATCAGCTGTATACGTATTGTGCATAACAACCGGAGGTGTTTGGAATTTGGTACTGCTTTAGATGTTTAACTTAATAATAGTACACGATATAAAAAGTTTAATTAACATATTTTGATGTGAATTTTTAACTAAAATAGGGATACATTATTTTGTGTAATATATCTACCAGATTTTAAAACTATATAATAAAACTTGTGTAGCCAACTTGACCGACATTTTTTGAAATGTTGTTGTCGAGGAGTGTAATAATACAACGGCGTTTAAAATTTATTTTTGGCTGCTGAAGTCGTGAACCTCCTTGTGTTTCTTCGCCGAGACGACGACCCGGTATTTGAATTCTTGGGTAAGAATTCTGATGTTCATAGGACGCCACTGAATGTTTTGTTTGACTTAATCGCCTCGCTGGTGGTCGATATTTCCGTCGGAAACCATTCAGAGTTTTCGAGGGAAAGGAAGAAAGGAGTGTACAAAAGAAATTCAAATATTTGCAGCAAATATTTGAACAAACTGTATATTGAATGAAAGAGCACTATTAAAAAAGATATTGACAAAATATTACAAAAAGACTATAAATATTAAAGTTTACAAAGAAATTAATAAAAGCGTAAAAAAAAATATTCAAAGATTAATACTAATTTAAACAACAAAGTTAATAAATAAATCTACAAGTTTCTAGAACGGGCAGTAGTAATTGCGTGAAGCGCAGTTCTTTAACCGTTAAATACGCCAAATGACTCGACCAAGATAGCAAAATGTTAATTATAGTTCGTAACGTTACAGAAAATATCTTATGTTAACATACATAAAAAAAAGGTTCAGGTAGACGCGCCGAAGGGAGAAGGTTGGTCAGCTAGTTACAGTGGTAGAACTTTCTCGACGGCGTTGATTCAGAAAGGACGCCGCGCTGATAGACCGGGGAAATGGGTGAGGTGTGATGAGCATTGGGCAGCAGACAACGGATGGACGCAGCTCGATAGAAGAAATAGATTTCCAGATGCCGCAACTCTACGGAAGAAGCGAATTTCCAAAATCGGAAGTCCATGGAAGAAATCAATGTCCAGATCCGCATAAAGCGTTATTCCCGACGATTTGCTCAAAGGCGACTAAATCGCAAAACCATAATCGCCGGGAACGTAGACCGTGGATACCAAGGAAGATCCCCCAGGAGGGGTTATGTCCGACGATAAAAGTCTTCGTACTCCAGGATGATATTGTTTCACTCACTAGGCCACTTGGCTGAATGGTATGGAATAATTTATTTACCAGAAGTCATCGATGAAATCAGGAAAAACAATCGACAATTTTGCATCCTTCATCATGACAATGTCACCTCTCACACAGCACGTCAAACCATTAATTATTTAAAGAAGCAAAACGTGGAATTGCCTGTATTCACCTGATTTATCGCCTAATGACTTATTTTTGTTCCTAAATATCACACAACAAATTAAGACTAATGTCCACGTTACGCACTGCATTAAGAAATTCATTTGGGGAGTTTTATTTTTTCAAGTTTCAGGAGTAGTCTCGGTTTTTAAAAAAAGGTAATACAGCTGATTTACGCAACCACTGACCAATTTCACCAATATCAAATATAACAAATTTAAATATTGTATGCTGACACGATTAACATCGTATTCATTGAAAAATATAGTCTATTACATACGAATCACCATAAATTCAGGAAAAATAAGCCCATTACCACTGCTCTGTTATCATTTTACAATATCCTACTAAAACAAATTGATAAAAAGCATTTCCCGTTGGGAATTTTTTGTGATTTTAATAAGACTACTTACAACAGGAATGTCAAACCCAAAGGCCTGACATGTGCCAAATAAATAAGGTTTGCATTTATGTGGGCCGCAAAAGAAAAAAAAACACTCAAAAGCAACAAGAACAACGATAATATTAATGTTTCCTTCCTGACACTAGACATCTCTCCCCTGCTACTATCTTCCCTTCTTCAGGAGAAATCTTGTTCGTTGTAATTACCATAGAAACAGAATTACTATAGAATAGAAGCTTTTAGTAATAATTTGTTTTCATTTTGCGCCATCTTCCGAAATGTTCTCCTAACTAAATGATGAGAAAGCGGGTAATTTAAATTTCTGTTTTCCCGTCTATATTGTATTTGATCGATGTAAGGATAGACGAATAAATGAGAAAACTCCGAAATAAATGTAAAACAGAGTTTATTAAACCGAATAAAGGATAAATGATTTAAACAAAACAAGAACTGTTTCGGCTTGCATTTGTAAAATCTGCAGCTTCTTTTCTATTATTTTCAATATCAGGTGCTTCATCAATTAAATTTAATCCTTCATGTGTCATTTCCAAATCTACAGGTTCTTCTGGCAAGTCAACATTAATTTGCTGTTTTGATGTACTTGGGCCAGGATACACTTCCTGTAGTTCACCAACTGTTTCATCTATAAGATACAATAATAGCATATTTTTCTGTTTGTTTCAACGAAAATTTACTTAAAACTGGCAAGTTTAGCGTAGGAATCGAAGTACGAGAAATGTACATATTGGTTGTCCTATCTTCATTTCTGAAGTAAATATGACACATACGACACGAATTATATATCAACTGTGGATCTAAATCTAATAATCTTGAATTTCCACATAAACGTATCCATTCATTAAACCGTTGTTTATCTTTGGGGTGCGGGAACCGATGTCTGGAGGCATCTTTATTCTTACAGTTTGATACTGCACAAGATCGATATCGAACCATACTCTCCAACAAGAAATATAACACCACACAAATTGGAAAAACGCTTACGAACAAAAATGGCGTGTGCACATACGAAAAACAAATTGATATGAAATTGAGAAATACCCGATAATATTGAGACTGCTGTCGAGATATTTTCATTTTCCACACGACCGCGCCATCTAGTGAAATGTTCTCACTTGCATTAATGTGAAAACGTTTTGTCAATTTAACCTTTACCACCCTGTGGTACAGATTTTAATATATTTGTTTGTTATGCAAACAGTACCCATAAGATTACAATAAATTAATGTCAAAATACTTAAAAAAAACTCAGTTTTATATAATCGAGAGAATATTTATTCACTTAAGGTTATATTAACAACATCATGTGCAATATTTTTTTGAAGCTCCACTTAACAATAACAGCCACCGCAATAACCACAACCTCCGCAACCTCCGCAACCTCCACAACCTCCACAACCTAGAAAAAATAAAAAGCAACAAGTTACAAATCGATTTCAAAATGCGACAAGAACTATAGATCGTAGTCAAATTTCAAAAAAGGAAGAAATCTAGATCAGAACCAATTAACATTTGATAATATTTCTAAAGAACTATTAAAAGCACCTCAAAAAATTCCTAGAAGCGATAGCCAAAGTAACATATTCAACGGATATGTTTCTAGCTACCTGGCGTCATCAACGTTGCTCCGAGTGCTTTTCTCTGCCTTAGATCGCTATTTGTCCTTCGACTTATATCACTACCATCCGATAGCAAACTAGTACCAAGTTGGTTACTGTTTCTAGGCATTTTTAGTAGATCATGGTAAGCCTGAGGAATCATTTACATGTGCAAGAACCCAGCGCACTAACATGCACGCCAGCATGAACTGCTCAAGAGTTAGTTTGGGAATTGTACCCACTTTTTGTTGCCATTTTCTAGACGGCAGGCGTGTATCTCTTGGCATAATAACGCTAATGACGCTGAGTAGGCAGAAACATGTCCGTTGGCTACTGTTTTCATTCTTCACAATGCTTTTGCTTCCTGTGAGTGATTTCATCAATGCCATGAGGAGATATGTTATTTTGCATTATTTTGGTTAGAACCATTAAAGTCAAAAATTAATGCAGCAAAGTTAGTGGCAGCTATTGTAGTATTATACAATACGAAGCAAGAGAAAATGTACAGGGTGAGTCAACGATAGAGTAAAATAAATTTATGATTTATCGGTAAAATTTGCGATAAAACTGTATATATCGTATGATATAGTAAGTCCGCACATTTTAAAAATATATAAAAGTATACAGGGTGCGATAAAAAAGTAGCCTTTTTTTAAACGGGACATCCTATATATGATTTTTTTTTTATTATTCTACGTCTAATTCTAAAACTTTTTTGTTATGTATTTGTTATGTTGAAACCTTCCAGTTTTCGAGATATTCAGCTTTAAAAGTAAAAATTCACATTTTCAAGCATCGATTTAATTGAAAGTTTTACCGTCGTTTCTGTAAGAAAAACGTTTATATTTGGTAAGTGAAAAGACAAATGTTAAGTTATTAATTACTCTATAAAACATTTGAGATATCGGCTAATTGTCCAAACATGAAAAAAAAAATAAATTTTAAAAAACACTTTTTCGAAATGGTACACCCTGTATATTTTTATTTTATCTTATAAAGAACCCTCTAATTTTTGTTGAATATCTCCTATACCTATCTTCAGTTCTTTTCGAGATATTTTTTCTTCATTACTTTATCCTTGACTCACCCTGTACATGTACTGCTGTATCCAGAACCACAGATTAGAGTCATTTAGTTAAGCAAATATTTAAAATTAAAGTAAATGCATTCAAGAGGAACAACACTTGAAGGTATGTATTCAAAAATGAAAAACATATTGAAACAAAATAGCAACTATCTTACCTGGTGCTGGGGCTGAGGCTGGTGCTGATCCTGGAAGGTAGACGTAATAAGGGTATCCTCCACAAGATCCTGGAGCTGGAGCTGAGCCTGCAGCACCTGCAGCACCTGCAGAAGCACCACAAGAATTACTCTTGGTTACAGTGAAATGGTACTTTTCACCACAATCGGGAGCTGGGGCACCACATGGAGACGGTGCTGGTGCAGGAGCCCCACATCCGCAATACTAAAAAATCAAAAAAAAAACTTTAATAGGTAATATTTTCTAACTAATTTTCGACCAACAAAAAGTGTGTTTACTCACAGGAAGACAGCAAGAGTTAACTTGTACGATGGCAAAAGCCACGAAGAGGGCTACAATTGCGAATTTCATTTTTATTCTACTGTTTTTATTGCGTTCTATTTTAAGCAATTAAAAATTTGAATTGATCAAACCATTTAGATAACTTCCTATTTTATAGGAACTGCATCTCGCTTTTGTTTTGACAACTTCCTATCGGGATGCGTGGAAATGTGTTTCGCGACTTTGTTTACTTCCGTTAACAAAACACGATCGCGATTTGTTTTGTTTTCGCAACGATTTGTTTTGTTTTAGAATATTTGTTTACTATCCGATATATTTTTCGCAGATCAGCATGTATTTCGGGTTCAGTCAAGTTGGATTACGATGTAAAGGTAAATGCACTTAATAATACAATAAACAATGGTTTCTGAATGGAACATGTTAGTGTATAGAGATAATTCAGTTTTGTTCTTCAAGAAGCAATAATTTTGGGCATTTGATCTTCATGAATATTTCCAAATCTTATTGATATGGAATTTTGCAATTAATCTTAGAGAAAATCGCTCCTTTACGTAGTTCCAAAACCGATAATTGGCCTTGTGAATTTTAGAAGTATCTGTTGATATTAGAAAAACATCTGCTGATATTGTATCCTCATGTATGTTGATTCAAATCAGCTGATACCTAAGAATCAGAAACGTTTATCCTATCCATTTACTGCCTTGACAAGTTCAAACGTAGGACTATTGATAGTGGCAATAAGGATACGATAAAATTTCACAAAAATGGAACAGAAGCGACACCCTAGCTTGTCAGTTGACATCAAAATTACTGGACCAGATTCCACCAAAATCCTACAATTAGGGGTTCCATTAAGATATGCTTAATCAAATTTACACAATGTTGCCCAACAACAGCAGATTCCTTTAAAATCCCTCTGGAATTCAAAGAACTAAATCATAGCCTGTTCTCTGAAGACTACTTGTCTTCCATTAAACCCCTGTAGGTGGCAACAAAATAGAATTTACTGTCATATGAGCGTTTTAATTAACAGTTTTAATCTATTCGAATTTCACTCCAAACTTTAAACACCATAGAGAGATTTATATGCCGCCGCAGCATGCTTAAGAGTTATTCACTTTACTAGTCGAAAGGATTGTAAAGTTTGGCGCTTGCATTTCCGTTCTGGATAATGAAAATCGACCGCAAAATTTAATCTTGTCACTTGCAGCTACGATGTAGGAAGGTGGAAACGATGGGGGATGGAAAACTATCAGGAATTTTCGTGAAGTGGAAATCGTGTTATTTAAACAATTAACCGCGATTCTGGGGATGTGTATTATTCGCAAGACAGTTACAATTTGAAATTACTATGCAGCGTGCACGCAGAGAAACCTTTACTTGTATCAAAGCTGTCCGCCATAATTCAAGACAATTACTGTTTCAATTAATATTAAAATAAAGCATTTATTTACTTAGAATTCTTGAAATGCATATTATTTACGTCCACATTATTAATTGCACTTACCTTGTTTAAAACAGTACGACATATCCATACATAACGCAGTAAATTATTCACACATTGCTTGTGATTTTAAAAAGGCTAAATTAGAGATCATCTACAGAATAATGTTCATGGTATTGAAGGAATCACTACCGGCAAAAACAATGTGAGAAGAGAAAAGCACTAACGCTTTTCGTTCCTATCCACATTGCTCTTACATCTCTCAGTATATGTCATTAATAATAAATAATAATATTAAAAAACTGATAATTTAATTATGCTGTAACATATAAAGAAAATTTTTTATTAGATCATTCACTTGCTCCTAATTTGAATTATTAGCTTTAGCTTTTTTCATCCATTATTGTAATTTTTCTTCAACTTTGCCAAATTTAAACCTATCCTATATCTCCCCAATAATAAGCGAGATTGCAATGATGAGATTGAAAATGAATCAGCTTGTATACAGTGAAATTTCAACTTGAAGTCGTTTACTTCTTAATTAATTCACAAAGCAATCTGACCTGAATAAAAGAACTATAATGCTAAAATATGCTTATAAAACGACGATAAAACTTCCTCGATACATCAAACAAACACAGGCATGAAATCCTCTACTAAACAGAGTTAAACACCCATGTACAACATAGATCTATGAAATCTTCCCTCTCGCCAGCAACACTCCGTTCATTTACTACGAACGGTGGCGAAGTTCCAAGCCGCATCGCAAGCCAATGATGTGACGAGTCCACCCCATGGATTGGTCCACGACATACACCGCCTACTATTGCATTTTTAATCTGTAAAACTGAAAGCGATTATTCCTTTTATTTCTAGGACAAGTCCGTGTCAGATTCCCGTATCATTCACGGTTAGGAATGATGACGTAGCTATCGGGCGAATGCTAACATGTTACCTAGCTAGTTAGTTTAGTTTAGATTTCTTAAGGAGGCGTTTGTAGGGACGTTTAATTAGGAAAGCTTGCAGAAAAAACGGAAAATGATATTAAACGTGTTAAATAAGCTATTTTGGTCGGGTTTTATCAAATGGTGTAATAGTGCTTAGACGATGGTGCTGTTTTAAATCAATTTTTGATCGCTAGAAGGATTTATTGGACTTTACGATCGTTTTCAAAATAAAATCTTCACAAGGTTCGTCAAATAAGTTCTTGCACGATTCTTCTGAAGCCTATATGCACCAGTTCTAGTACCTCATGACCTAATTCAAGTAAATTTCGAATCTTCAAAGAAATTGCTATCGAATTCAATTTCAGATGATGCAATTCAAGCCCCAAGGCCTTGTGGCCGATTTGATGCCTAATATCAGGATTATGAAATTCTCCGGGCATTTCATGCTCAACTACTATGCAGAAAATACAGGAGCAGTACATACTTTAAGGCTAGGTTATTGTTTCGCTCATTTATTTCTGTTGTTACTTCAATATGGGTAAGTATTTTCAACTGAAATCATTCTATGAGGATTTTTGAAGGATCTTGAGTTATTTACTTTGTATAGAAGGAATGTTGGGTTAATATCGATGATTTATTAGATAGAGACGAGGGGATATATTCTCTTATTGGGATTTGTACGGAAGATGATTTGGATATTACAGAAATGTAATTTTAATATAATCTGATTTTTTCAAAATATTTCAGCCACTTCCAGTTAAATCCGATCATATTATGCCATTGTTTTCGACTTTAAAAAATGACTTTTCCAACTTACATGAAAAGTATAACTTCTCACAAATTCTCACGCATGTTTTAATGTGATTTTGTAATTTTGTAATGTACACAAGTCGTAAAGCATTTTATTAATAATTTTCTTTTTCAAATGGAACCATTTTACTTACAATTGTAGAAACCTAAAATGATCAACCGAACCAATACTTGTTTATTACCTTCCATGGCTTCGCTTAAATAGTCCGAGTAACATTTTTAGAATTTTTAATTTAAAATGCAAATATGTCCAGAAATGAAGGACTTGTATTATTATATGCAAGATACTATGCAAATGATGCTATCCACAATAAATGACCTTCGAGAAAACTGGTCTCCGAATTACAGCACTTCCTAGCTTGAAAGTTTAAGGTTGAATTTTTGCAAACAAAACAAAAACCGCTTACAAATAAAACAATATACATATAAAGTGCCTTACAAAAATTAACCATGCAATATCTTCTTTATTACCGATTTTAGAATAAAATGTTTTAAATAAAAGTTTCATCAATTGAAAGCGTGCATCTTTCTGAATTATTTTTATTATACAGAGTGTTCCGTTAAAGCTATACCGAACCAAACTTCATTATTTTAAGCAGAACACCCTATATTTTATGTAATTTTTTGATTCCTCGCTCAATTTTAGGGTAACTTTATGTAACATATCATATGTCTAAAATGCACCGTTCTCGCACTATTCAACTGTTTCTATTAAAACTTTGAACTACAAAGCTTGAATAGACGAAATTAACAAAGATTTTAAATAGCTAATTTATAAAATAAAAATACAAAACTTTACAAATATTATTCAAAATGATTTCCATTCTTATTCATGTTACTTGAGAACTCTGTTCGATTTTTAACGCGTAATTTGACGTCAAAAGTCACGCTGAAAAATGATTTCAAATGAAAAAAAATCGGAGATAAATGCTGTATAACATAAAATTATATTCAAGTATACAGGGTGTTCAGTTTCCCCAGCGCACGATACAATTTTGACTTTTTAAATGGAACATCCTGTATATTATTACGTTTTTGGATGCCCATCTTCAATTCGTGCCAATTTTCATAAATATTCCCTATACCTACCTATCCTAGTTTTTAAGTTAATTGCGATTTATGCAAAATTCCGCTGTTTCTTTAACGGTTGGTATTTTAAACGTTTCACACGCTAAAGGAGTGATTCAAATTTATTCCATTGAGAACTTGGAGTTTTCAGCAATACGAGGATGCTTTGAAATGTTCGCGAAATGAAAGGGAAAATGAGAAAGTTTGTTTTTGAAATACGTTTTATTTTTCTACATAATCCCCTTTAAGTTGAATGCACTTCATCCAACGATGTTCCAAAGGCATTACGCCATCACGATAGTGCGATTCTTCCAAAGTCCTCCAAAATAGTCGTCGACAGCCGCTTTTACTTCTTCTTCTGTGGAAAATCTTTTTCTCCCGAGGAAAATTTTTAGTCGTGGGAATAAATGGAAGTCAGTTGCAACAGATCGTACTTCAGTTTGTTCAATTTTCCCATTGCTATCGCACTTGTATGGGGACGTGCATTGTCCTGATGGAAAATGGTCTTCTTCTTACGCAAGCCAGGTCTTTTTTCATGAATTTTTTTATTTACTTGGTCTAGAAGTTTAGCGAAATATTCACCGTTTATTGTTTGACCTTTGGGAATATTCCCTTAGCATTCCAAAAGACTGACGCCATAACTTTTCCATCTGATTCCACGGACATTGCTTTCTTTGGTGGTGGTCACCATTGTTTTGACTGTTGCTTGGTCTCAGTGGTATAATAATGAACCCAAGTTTCGTCTGTTGTAACAAATCGTCGGATGAAATCGGTTTTATTTGAGTTAAAACGGTCTAGACTCTCTTGACAAATTCTCATTCTCTGAAAGTTTTGATTCATTGTCAATATGCGCGGCACCCATCTTGCCGAAAGCTTCTTCATTCCTAATTCCACAGTTAGGATATGAAATGTTCTTAGCAATTTCGGAGACCTTTAATCGACGATCCTGCATAACCATATCGTGAATTTTTTCGACGATTTCAGGCATCGTGGCAGTTTTTGGTCGTCCACTGCGCGGGTCATCTTCTAGACTCTCGCGACCACGTTTAAATTCCGTCAACCACTTATGCACAGTCGTAAATGATGGAGCAGAATCTCCTAAAGTATCCTGCATATCTTTATGAATTTCTGTTGCCTTCCAATCTTTCACAAAATATTTGATAGCAGCGCGCGTTTCAGTTTTATCCATTTTCCAACTAGCTTTATTCACGACGGCACAAAATTGATATTACTTGACAGAACAATATCATATTTAACATGTGTGCACAAAACAATTGGCGCCATCCATTGCGTATGTTTTAATCGAACTGATGCTGCCATTTCGCGAACATTTCAAAGCACCCTCGTACATCAACATTTTTTTATATTAACACTAGCGTCCACAAGATGGTCGTCGAAATTGTTGCCATATTTGATTTATGATATTCAATTTTATTTTAGAAGAACAGCCTGTATATTTTTCAAAAATCTCATAGGAAACTGTTCTAGAATTTTTTTCTAAACACATTTCTCCATATCTAAAATGAGTGGTTCTTTAGTAAATTGAATATGAATGCGCAGAAAAGTGTTTTGCTAAAATACACAGGGTGCTTTCTAAAGAAGTTTCATTAAATATAAACTATAAAATTCAACTTATGCCCATAATTTCAAGATCTATACGAAGTGAGAACAATTTTTTATACTGGAATGCGATTCCTTATATGTTGTTGAAACATTTACTAACATTTCGGAAGTGACATTTCGTGTAATGCCCATACATTTCTAGGAATTACATATCAAATGTATATTACATGACCTGGAAGTTGCAATACAGAGAAAGGATACGAATTTTTGACCCAACTTGGCAGAAACATATAACTATTCAAAGGGAATAATTAATTATTTAGTTTCACACTCCCTCAGTCTTCGTGGCATTGATTCCAGTAGGTGGTCGATGTCCTCTTGGTGCATGGTGTCCCAAGCAATCTGCAATTCATGCCCTCGAGAGCTTCCAGTGTTTACGGAGGATTCGCTAAGTTCCTGAGTTTTCTTTCCATAATGTCCCACATGTATTCGATTAGGTGTCTTCGAACCGACTTCCTTCTACTACTTAAAAAGTGGGTCTTCGAGTTGCTGAAAATATGGAAGAATATCGGGTTCCACCACTTCATCAACGTAACACCTAAATGCTATGCACGTCTTTCTCTGACCCTCATGCGGCCATCATGCTTTCCTATACAAAATCAAGATTCATCACTGAACACCACCCTATGCCACTCCATGTTGTAATGCATTCGCAACCCACACCGCTCCAAACGTTGCAATCGGTGTTGATCCGTAAGTGGTCACAGATGATGTAGTCGGTAGCATTGCAAGCCGAAAGCCCTGATTCAGCGATAAACGGTTCGAAGGTTGGCAGGACGACCTGGTACTGGAGAATTTGTTTCTTAGTGCCATTAGGCAAAGGTGGCGATCCTGCACCTCATTTCGGCCCCTTCGGCGACTTTCCTGGCTCTACCTAGCCCATGACTGATAACAACGCGTGATTGTAGATTAGTTCCAGCTAAAGCGATTTGCAATTTCCCTAAACGAAAGATCACCTTCGCGCAAGCCAACAATTCTACCTTTGTCGAAATCACTCAACTGGCGGTAATTTCCACGTTATCGCACTCTACGCATAATCAAACCCTCAAAATACGTTAAACAAAAGTATGACAAAAGAAAATATTAATGTCAGAAACATTAATGTCAGAAAAGACCGCATGAAGTGTCAGATATGGCACGACTATTTGATCCATCGCAACAAAATTATACTCAATTATTGCCTTTGAATAGTTTTACGCTTCTGCCAAGTTTAGTAACAAATTTGCACCCTTTCTTGGTGTTGTAATTTCCATGTCATGTAGCTTACTTGAAGAACATGTCAAATATATTTAGTTATACCCTACACCATTTCAAATCAACATATTATTACAGTTGTCTAGATTCAAAAGACGGCTCTTGATTTTACAATTTTGGAACTGACTTTTGAAAGGTAAACCAGCAGCAAGACTGAACAGTTCAGTCTTGCTGCTGATGATGATAGCTTGGCTATCGAAACGTGCGTCCAGTACGAATTAAGTGTTGTGGTAAGGGTTTTAGTGAACTGTTTCAGTGTTCCAGTGCCACAGTTTTAGAGTATCCGTTTAACGACAAACCATGATATCCACAACAACAATTATTATTGGATTACCTAAACAATAAAGGCATATACAAAACGTTTTTTACGAAGAAGTAAAAGTGGGTCATAACTTTAACTAAATCAATTCTAGTATTTTTTGTGCCATCCTCAAACTTCGAAAAAATGACTGTTTTAAAGCAAAGTATTGTGAAATGTTGTTGCCATTAAAAGCAAGAAATTGGGAAGTAAATTTCGAACAGACAAAATAATTTCCTCTTCAGTTTTCTTCTGAAAATTCTCAAGAATACTGCAAATAAAAAATTTCAAGAATTGTAGCATTTGAATACGATTTATAAAAAATTTCAGATTTACTTTTGGAAACCTTGTCGTCGAAAGGGATGACGTCAACGATTTAGCGACGAATACGGTCACTGTTCTATTTTTCACTCACACCATAACGAAATTCATATACCTAGGAGTCAGGCAAAAATTATTCTATAGGTAAGTTATGCTCTGGCATTTTTGGATGCCATGATCCATGACTTTTGATTTTTCTTTAGTATCTCTTGAATATATCTTTTTATAGGACTTTAGGTACATGGAACCAGTCGAATAGCCATCCTCTATTTCTAGAATCCAACAATAGGTACCATCAATTAGCTTTAACCAAGATGCGAAGACTTCTTATAATTGTCATGGTTGTATCTTTAGGGAGCTGGATAGGTATGCATTGTAAATACTTTTTGCTTTCCAAATTGTTGTAAAGATCGTCAAAATTAGAATACAAGTAATAAATCTTTACAAGAAATTATATTATTGCCACTTTAACTCTAGCGTGGACAACAATCACCTTCTTTGGAGATAGCGTGCATACTAGAAAAGATCCGAATAATGAAAATGAAACCATCACCGAAGAAGTGCCAAGATTGCTAGTCAAATCTTGGTACCCATGGGATGCAATGTCTGGTATGCCATATTACATATCATTGGTCTATCAGGTAAGTCATCAATTTCCAAATTGTTAATTTAAGGTTGTGACGACCTTAAAAATTTGAATAACTGGTAGCAAATTGATAATCACAGTGAATCAGCAAAGGCAACATATTTATTCTTGTCTTATATTTCATAAGTCCATTTTAGTGTTTCACTCTCACATATTTTATGATTCAAGCTAAGACGTCTTCATCGCTGAAGGAGAAATTCTACCAGAAGTGGTTTTATGTATTGGAATGTTAAAAATACTACATATAAGTCTGATCGAAATAATAAAAAAATCAAATTATTAAATTAAAAACGATGATATCGCAAATAACCCTTTAGAACCAATCCAAAACCATATATCCTACAAAAAATCTCATCTCTAAATATAATAGACTCCCAAACATTTCTTTTTTATTATTTAAAGGTTTACTACGTGGGATTCTCCATGTTGCATTCAAATCTATTGGATTCACTCTTCTGTTCGTGGCTGATTTTCGCCTGCGAGCAATTACAACACCTCAAAGAGATAATGAAGCCCTTAATGGTAATATGGATTATTTTAATTCACTGCAAACTCTTTCCTATTTTCTCTTCCATAGGAATTGTCTGCAACATTAGACACCTACGTTCCAAAAAGCGCTGACCTCTTCAGAGCACCCAGCGCCACATCTCAAGATAAGCTCGTAGATAACGGTAAACTTTCTTGCTTTTGAGGAAATGCATTCATATTGTGGAATCGTCGATTTTCCAGATTACAACCAGAAGAACGAAGAAGCTCATTTGAAAGGCATGTACGCAACTCATCAAGAAATGGGGATTACTTACAGAGCGGGAAATCTACAAGAATTTAGTAGCGGTGGTATAGGTCCTAATGGGCTCACTAAGAAGCAAGAGTTGATGGTAAGATCAGCTATAAAGTATTGGGTGGAAAGGCATAAGCATGTGGTCAGGTAAGTTGGAATGTTGAGTATAAACTTTTCCAAGCAAATTCTCATATCTTACAGGTTAGTAACTGCCATAGGCGATGCTTATGGTATAGCTTTGCTGCTGCACATGTTAACATCAACCATCATGTTGACGTTGTTGGCATATCAAGCAACTAAGGTATATTTATGAAATACTCAATTAAATTACATTCCTAATACCTTCAATTTTTAGATTGATGGTGTCAATAAATATGCGTTAACCGTATTAGGATACCTATTTTACGCCCTGGGTCAAGTATTTCACTTCTGCATCTTTGGGAATCGACTCATAGAAGAGGTAATCAATAAAATTTTATCTGGGAATTAATTTCTGTAACTTTGAAATACAGTAGATTACTAAAATCTGCTTTTGGACAAATGTTTTTTTTTTTCATTCATAGAGTTCTTCTGTCATGGAAGCCGCTTACAGCTGTCATTGGTACGACGGTTCAGAAGAGGCAAAAACATTCGTCCAAATCGTCTGTCAACAATGCCAGAAGGCCATGTCGATTTCCGGGGCTAAATTCTTTACTATATCTTTAGATCTGTTTGCTTCGGTAAGGAATTTAATTCAACTTCGGCAAAATAACGTATCTTCACTTTATTTTGATGTATGTCTCTTCAGGTGTTAGGAGCAACTGTTACCTACTTCATGGTATTGGTACAACTTAAATAAATCAAAAACTTCATACGAATTAGTTACTTTTCTTTTTCTCCAAGTGTGAAAAGCTATCTTTTTAACGTGATTTATTATAAAATAGTACACAGGATGAGTTATCTTCGCGGGCACGGAAGGTTGTACTTTTGTTAATGGAAATTTTTCGAAGCAATTTTTTTTTACTTATAAGATGTGATTGTGAACATGGTCTAAATTATATTGAAACCTGCAGGGTGCTTCATAAGTTCTTAGCTACCCAAATTTTATTTTTTTGGAACATGCTTTGTAATGGGCTTTCCATTAGAAGCGTCGCATTTTTAAATTTACATTTCTTTCAGGTGGCAGCCATTTTGAGTTTATTGTTTTGACAGTTGCGTGTCAGTGTCTACCATTTCATAATAGGACGATACACGTATCCACAACGTTTACAAATTATTCAGATTTTGATCAAAATTCACATTCATTCGTGCTCCCATGTTTGGTCATTACAATCGTCCAAGTCGAAGAACAATTGAACGTCAAACAAACACAAAACAAAGAAATACAAGAACCGAAGAGAGTGTTGCAGTTGTATGTCAGACTGTTCGTGAAGATCCAAATGTGTTAATTCCTCAGCGATTTTAGACAATGGACATTGTCAACACCAGTTCGTGACGATTTTTGCGAAAAGATCTTGGCCTACGTGCTTACAAGATTGCTTTGTCTCAGGAACTTAAACACAACGATCGATAGTTGCGTCACAGATTCAGTAATTCAGGGAAATTTTAAAATGATACCTAATTTCATAAAGAAATCCTCTATAACGACCAAGCTCGATTCTGACTTTGCAGTTTTGTGAATAAGCGAAACTGTCACATCTGGTCTTAAGATCAGCTACAAATAATGTATGAAAAAGCATTGTATTCTCTTAAAATGACTGTCTGGACTCATTTCACGTTGGAGGAGTCACTGGTCCTTACTTTTTTGTTGACGATTCTGGTAATTCCGCTACTGTGAATGGAACTCGTTATCGTTTAATGATGACAGCATTTTTTTGGCCCGAATTGAATACTCTGTACTTAGACGACATATGTTCTCAGTAAGACGGTATCACTTGCCACACTATTCATGAAACAAACAATTGATAATATCCAGAAATACATCAGTCAATCATCCTACTCGCTCGTGTGATTAACACCTCCAAACTTCTTCTTGCGGGGCTACGGTAAGCCGTTAATTTACGCTAACAGGCCAGGAACACTACATGACTTGACGACCAATATTGAACATGTCATTTGGCCTGATTTATGTCAATAAATCATGGAAAATTTGATTCAACGGATTCACCTCCGCCAGTGCTACTGAAGGGGATATTTGAATAATGTTGTGTTCCGTAAAAAATTGTATTAAATGGAACGAATTCAAAATAATCTCAAATTTCTTAGGAAATATGTGATATATTTTAGAAGGAAAATGCGTCGCTCTTAATGAAAAAACCCTTTATTATTGCAATTCTAGAATCCTCGTTACATTCTGAACCAAATGTAATAAGATGCTATGATCGCAAAATTAAGCTTTTTGGAATTATTTCTTTAGAAAAAAATTGGCGTTTGCAGAAACCTTTATTTCTACGGAATTACGTATTGGACATATATGATTTATGGTACCAAGATTAGGCATAAAAGGATCTTATATACGTTTATGTGATTCTAAATTCTCAGTGAGATGCCCGCGAAGATCACTCATAGTGAATAAAGACATTATTGTTTGAAAACAAACAAAGAAATTTTAATGTATCTACAGCAATATTCTAATAGGATAGTGCATTCAAAATGTGTCTTATTTTGAATAGGATTAGATTTTATATACTTTCGCTATAATACGTAGGAAATAATTAATTTATACAGGACTAAGTCAGATTCATCAAATTTACGGCATATTTAGTATCTAAATCTCATCTTCCTTTTTTTGGTAGAAGGAAGGTGTTAGAAACCATTGGAAATGTTAAATTTATCACTCGTAGCACCTTTGATTGCCCCTTTTTGTTATGGTGAGGTGATCATTTGATTTATGTTAGTTTTTAAAAACTGGCGCATCCACCAAAATGGTATATATACATTTCTGATGAATTGGAGTTATTAAAAACACTTAAAATTGCAAAATTATCATTATAAACCCGATAAATTGAGAACTTTACCGGTTCAATGACGAAATTAAAAAAAAACGGTTTATATCTTAAGAAATTCACTACAAAATTTTCTAGCTGTGCCAAATTTCCTTTATTTCATTTATATTTTATAAAATCATGTTTATAGCAGTATTTTATTTTAACATTTCTATCCAATATATCACCAAATGTATTTTACTAAGTAATTCTAGTACATAGTTCCTTTATTACTTGCCAATTTTGACACAGTAGATTACGTACAATCAAACCTATTTGCAATCGCAGTATCTCTACTACTCTCCTCTCAAAAGTACAAATAAGATAGATCAAAGATATATTTACAGGAAAAAAAAACATATTATTTATACATATTAAAATACAATATAGTACCTGGTGATATTACCTCTGCTTTTTTAAAAATTATTTACACGTGAAAATATAAATAATTTACGTAATATAAAACATTTGATGGGTAGATGTTTTAAGAAATTTTTATCAATCACAAAACGAGTAGCCTTAGATTTTCTGATATAATATAAATAATGTTATACAGGATGTATTAAAAGGTATTGCATCTAGTAAAGTGATATATAAATGGTTTCATATTATATTTAGGTTTGATATTTGAGAGAATTGAACTCTTTATAAGAAATAAGTAAATGATATCATGTCAAATCGCTTGCTGCAGTATTTTTTAACGCCCATTAATTAAAATTGTAGTTATTTCTAAAACGATTCATCTTTTAAGTAGCACTATATATAAGTATAATTATATTTACATTCTCAAACAAGAACGTAATAATATTTTTAGAACTGCTGAATGTATTATGTATACATCTTTTAATTGTTATAAGATTAATAAATAAATGTTGATATAAATATTATGAGTTGTTTCTTATTTGATTGAACAACATTTCTTTGACAAAGTGTGTGAATTTGCATTGTTAAGCTTAAGTAAAATCAATAGAATAGCAACATTGTATTTCAATGCCTTTATTTTAAATGTTCTTACATTTTTGCCAAATTTTGTAGATCAAATACCAACCATAAAGCACAAAACACAAGTTTTGATTTACATACACGAGAATAGTATGAGAAATATCCGTGTTTGGAGATAGATGGCGCTTTGTGTCAAAATCTGCATTACCAACAGTGAGTACTATCCTTTAGTCGACGCCTGTCAAAATTTTGGAGAGATTCATCGAGTAGTGTTGTTGTGAGAACTATTGAAAGTAAGCAAGTTTATATATTTGTGGAATCATGGTACAAGAACAATATCGGTCAGTGGTTCGATATCTTTTTTTGGATGGGAAAGCGTGTGCAGAAATTAAAGAAAAGTTGGATGCAGTTTATAAGAACAATACACCTTCGATGACCACCACTAGATACCGGTTTATTGAATTTAAGCGTGGACGAACACCCGCCTTTAATGAGGAATGACCAAGTCGCCCATGGAAGTGACTATGGACGATACGATCAATAAAGTTCGTGATATCGTGTTAGCAGACCGCTCGGTGAAGATTGAAGACATTGCTGATTTGGTTAACATCTCAACTGGACGTGTGCAAAATATCGTTCACAAAAAATTGAATATGAGAAAGCTATCGGCGAGATGGGTGCCGCATCTGCTGTAGATTGATCAAACACGGAATCTCGTGATAACTTCAAAGCAATGTTTTTGTTGTTTTTGACCTATTCGACGTTGAACTAAAGAGAAAAAACCCCATCTAGCGAACAAGAAGAATCCCCTACCATCATGATAACGCCCTGGTCCACTCAGCGGTAATTCTGACAGCAAATCTGATCCAGTTATAATACGAATTAGTGCTTCATCCACCATATTCGCCAGATTTATCCCCCTGTGACTTCTTCCTTTTTCCAAACTTGGAAAAATGGCTTGGTGGAAAGTGGTTCACGTCAAATGAAGAGATCATTGCCGAAACAGAGGTTTATTTTGCAGAGTTCAACAAATCCTATTATTTGAACGCCTCAAATTATGGAAGAATGATACAAGTTAGTATCCTACAAATTTTTTCGTTCTATTCTAAAATCTCTTACCCCCTTCAACGTCAATTACGTCCAATTCATCCACTTCAAATTTTAAGCAATTTTAACCCACAGTAGCGACATCTTCGTTTCAAAAATTGGAATTGCATACAATTTTAAGAAATTTCTAGACAGTTACATAATTTTTACATTCAAATAAGAATTGTTATCCTATACTTTGAATCGTTTTCCAAATGCCTTGACAATCTCCTTTCTTTTCTGAATGCATATCAAAATAATCCGAATGAATCCACCTCCGCAAGTACAGCATTGACATCGACAATTGAGAATCGATCCCAACAAGCGTGAATTGAACGCCATCTGGCGCGAGATAAGCGAACTCCGGAGAAACTAACCCATAAAAACCATATGCAATAACACCTACTGATAAACCGCTCAATTTTTTGGATATTTGCAATAAATGCCAAATTAAATATAAATAACGTATCGCAAGGCAATCAATTTAACGTTCAACAATTCCAGTTCATAGAGAATTAAGTGTCGAAAACGTGCTCATATCAAAAATAACAAATTAACAAGACATTTGTTTATAAATAGTAAGGAATTTAATCGTTTAAAATTAAAATTAAAGTGTAAGGATATAATGAAGTGATTTTACAAGCAATATTACTAAAAAAAAAAAAAAAGAAACACCTCTTTGATGATAATAAATTATAATAGCATCTTACCTCTAAAGCAATAGAAATTAAAGAAAAATCCTAGGCTTCTAGGTGTAATCTCAAACTGAAGACAATCTTTTCAAGTGCTCAAATTTATCCTTTATTGTTTAAAAGTGCGTGTTTTTGGTTGTTAAATAAAATATAGTAATAAGAGAAAAAAAGACCTAAAAGAAACAGCGGTGTGGGTTTGGTTTTTGATTCTATTTTCCTGTGAGATTGATAGGATTCAAATCAAGATCTGCTTAAAACGTAAGTAAAGAAATAATGTACACATCTTGGAAACAAAAAAGAGTTGTTGTTATTATTATTATACCGGGTGTATCAAATTTTGTTGGTCAAATAACACCTCCATCATTTGAAGAGAGGGTTGCATGAATTTAAAGATAAATCAATTTTAATAGTAAATGAATATTTTTATTTATTACCTGTACATTAGCCTTCTTCGCAGTGATCACATCACACAATTCCCTACTTTGCGCTATTCAAAAATTTCTTGTTAAATATCTTTCCTTGTATTAAAGTCTGGAAGTAAACTTTCTAAGCTATTTCCCTTTAGAAAGTTTAATGAGACCTGTGAAATATGCGGTGCATCGTTTTGATTTCAACTATTGATTACAACTATTGCGTGGGCACTTTCTGAAAGCAAGGAAGTATTATTAACTGTGAAACTGTCTCGATATATTTAGAAAAGTTGCTATCACTGAAACGTTTCAATATGTACCTTTACTACAATACTTCAGTAATACTGGACACACGTTGTCTAAAACTGAACTATTCTCTTCAGTAATGGATATCGAAAGGTACTAGTAAAGTTTTTAGGCGACAGGATATGAACGTGTGTTTCAGTTCGCAAAATACGCTCAGAAACCTTCTAGGCAATTCAAAAGATAAATCGGATACAAAGGAAAGGTCGGGAATTTATAAAATCGCATGCCATGAATGTGATAAAGCTTATATTGGTCAAACGAAACGAGCAATAGGCACCAGATTCAAAGAACATATAGCCCATTACCGCCATGGAAGAATCGAATCACTTAAACAAAACCAGGCGTAGTATTAAAATCTAGCTTGTCTTTGGAAGCCTTTATTTCTGTGTACTACTCTGAAATTCAAACTCGATTTCATTATGTAGTTCTTCTTTGGGGAGCTTCACCTGCAGCTAAAAGTGTTTTTGTAGCTCAAAAGCAAATTATTATTAGAGCTGTTAGTTGCATAAAACTGAGAGATTCATGTAAATCTATCTCACACAATTTTTTAACTCTATCATCGCTTTACATTTTGGAAGCTCTCTCCTATATACACAAGAATAAAGATCAATACCCAAAAGACAAAAACGTTCACACATTTCTACTTACCAACGCATCAATTAGATGTTTATGCTAAAGGTTTCCAACATTTAGGCAGAAAACTTTACAACAAATTGTCATCACATTTTAAGGAAAGCAATAATTTTAAACAATCAGTTAAGAAATTTCTAATTGGTAAATGTTTATTACACTTCTTTGATTTATTCATTTTTCGTTTGTATATTACCAGTTAATACTTTCAATTAAGATCATTAAATCGTATTCTTAGATTTAGAATTTTAGTTCCTTTAATTAGGAATTATTATTTCAAGGTTTTTGTTGTTTTTTTTGTTTATATGTTTTCCTTGACGCCTTCGGTTTAATTTTCTTTTTCTTTTTTGCATTTCATTTTGACTGATTCTATTATCATTTGTCACCTTGAATCAATAAACGTTATTATTATTATTATTATTATTATTATTATTATTATTAAATAAGAAAACCTCAAATGAATTAAGAATGTAACTTCGTCGTGAGAATTAGATGTTTACGAAGCCATTTTATGAAAAAGAATGTAAATTTGTTAAACAGGGAAAGAGGTCCACTTAACCGATCAGCTTTGATAGATTTATTGGTGTAAAACCAACACATGTTTACGTTTTTTGCTACAAGCAAGAACCTTTTCTCCTAAATATCTTTTAGAGTAGGGATACAATAAGGCATGTTAAAATTAACTTTGCATTTTAGTCACTTCCTCTATTAAATTGAGGAATTACGGAAAAACGGACGCATTTGAAAAAAAAGAAGGATTTACTTCACCAAGACAACGCTCTTCTCGTCTCACGCTTCAGTGGCCGTCATGGGTAAAATTAAAGAATGGAGGTTCAAATTGATAGATAACTCCCCTCCCCTATTCATCAAACTTAGCTCCCAGCGACTTTTCTCTGTTTCCTAAGCTCCATTGGCTTAGAAAACAGAAGTTTTCATCGAATGAGGAGGCCATTACATTTATAAACGCCTATTTTGCAGAACAAGATGCCAATTACTATTTGGACGGATTCAAAAGATAAGAACATCGCTGGGAAAAGTGTATAGACTTACAAGGAGACTATGTTGAGAAGTAAAACTGAATTTGCCGAAAATGTGTGTTCCTGTGAGTGATTAGAGCAGGTTTTCCACATATCAAACCTATTTCTATTCCTTATTGCTGACTTACAGGAAAAGAATGCTGTGGTCTGCTTTATCTTCGTGGATAAACTTTATGGAAGAAATTTGTTAACTTAATTGTCCCAAAAAATCTGCTATTGAGCATTTGCTAATAAATAACAAATAAAGTAATTGAAAATACGAGGGTAGATTGAAAAATTTCCGGAATGACAATAAAAACAAAATAAATCGAATTCAAGCTATATTTTATTTTCCAATATGATCCTCTCGAAGCTCAACATTTGGTCCAACGTTTCTCAAGCTCCTCGATTCCCTCCCGAAAGTGACTTTCTTCAAAATTCCCAAAATAATCGTTTACAGCCACTATCAGTTCTTCATTCGACCAAAATCTCTTTCCACCCAGAAATGTTTTGAGTTTCGGGAATAGGTGGAAGTCCGACGGAGCCAAATCAGGCGAATATGGCAGATGCGGAAGGATTTCGAACTTCAATTCTGCCAATTTTTGATGAACTATTGCACTTGAATAAGCGGGCGTATTGTTGTGGTGAAACGATACTTCTTTTTTCCCGAATTGCTGCTTTCAGTTTGTCCAAAAGTGTTATGTAATATTAGCCAGTAACAGTTTTTCCTTTTTCAAGCTAATCAATTAGCAAAATTCCTTTTGCGTCCCAAAAAAAACGATGCCACCACCTTTCCAGCTGAGGGAATGGTTTTCGCCTTCTTCGGAATTGATGCACCGCGTTCAATCCACCGTTTTGACGGCATTTTTGTTTCTGGTGTGTAGTGATAAATCCAGATCTCATACATGGTCACGAATCGTCTCTTGAAATCCGTTGGATTCTTCGTAAACACATCCAAGTAATCGGCTGAGGTTCGAACTTGAATGCGTTTTTGCTTCGAATTGAGTAAATGTGGCACCCATAATGCAGAAAGCTTTTTTAAGCCCAATTCCTTATGTAAAATATGAAGTACTCGTTTATGAGAGATGTCCACATCTTCCTCAATTTCACGCACTTTTATTCGGCGATCTGCCAAAACTATGTCATGGATTTTAACCACAATATCTAGCGTGGTAGAAGGTGATGAATCCTCAAGAATGGCACCTAACCTTGATTTGATTTCCGTTGCGGTTTTCCCTTTCAAATAGAAAAATGTAATGACCGCTCGAACTTCGTTTTTATCCATAATTTATAACAAAAAAGTACTTGACTTCAATGCTTGCCAAAACCAAACTATTTAACAGATCGATTTGACATTTGCAGTCAATTGATATGAAAGAGTTGCCAACACAGCGACATAAAGTATTTGCAAAAGAGCAGCGATTCCAGAAACTTGTCAATCTACCCTCGTATTCTTGTGGTCAATTCCAAATTTACTCAGGAGGAGGTTTACCATAAAAGAAGGCTATTACCCATTGCCGTTACATCACTTTGTTGGTGAAAGATGTTATTAATTTGACATACATGGTCTTTCCAAAGAAATTAAATGAAACGACCTCTTCACTATTAATTTGATTATCCAATGAGTTCTTTTTTAATACTCTAAATAAATTTTTGCTGACAACGTGTTTGTTGACGATGTGACCTAAATTATGTAGAATTTGAACATAAACAGCTTTAATGTAAAACTGGTTGCCTAGACACGTTCCTAAACAATATATTTTGCTATATAAACAAGAATATATAACACGTTTTCAAATCAGAAGTATTTTTAACTGCAAATTGTAATAAATTCCAGCCAATTTTAATTGAATTTCTTCTCGGAAAAGGGCAGAAATTGGATATTTATTCTATCGAGTTATGAAATGATGTAATTAGCTGTTTAGAGAAGTAATTGCTTTCCGTTATGGAATGTTTCTTTTCTACGTCTTTCCGAAACAAACCTCGATCTTCCATCGCGTTTCATAAAATTCTAGAAGTTTACTCGTACAAAGATAATATTTACTTTCGTTTAAGGATCGCAAGAGGAATGATTTTCAAAGTGTTTTCTATTCATTAACATTTTCAGCAGAGTAGATGGAAGACAACTTCAAGGCGGTTTTATAATTACTGATAATACTTTTTTGTTGATTCTCCTTTGTGGAGCCCTTCTATAGACGAAAGACAAATTATGTTTCATCCTTCATTCAATTACGTCCTCGTTTTACAACTGAGGAATTGCATAATCTCTAACATTTACAGATACCACCTCGCAATTGATGATGAAATTAGCTGTGAAGCCGCAACAAACAGTGATTCTCTTATGATGAGGACCTTCCTGAATGATTACCTGTGGATTTTCTGTTGACCATATCCAACAGGTTTGAGTATTGACTTCGCCATTAGGAGAAAAATGAACCTCATCTGTACTTTTCTAATAAAATACGGGAAAATCATTCGGGTTCAATTATTTGCAAAAAAAAATCGTACCTGATTGCCAAACCTGCCTCCTTCAAATCAAACAGTCCTTGCCGTTTATAAAAATATATTTTTAGGATCTTGTGTAAAATTTTTCAAACCATAGTATATGACAGTGGTTTTCAACCTTTTACTATGAGCGACCCAATTCTCAATCACAATTCTCATCACGGTATTCGAGTAGTTGTAGATTTATACAATCTGTACAGAATCATGGATAAATTTTTAAGTGGAGGTAAGCGAGCATTAGACGATAGTAAAGCATCAACAAGTGCACTGACGAGTGTGGTTCCGAAGATGAAATCAAGAAAATATTCCCAAGAATACTTAAATTTTGGGTTTACCAGCATTGAAATATACGAAGAAGAAAGGCCCCTGTGTGTCATTTGTTCAAAAATTTTGGCAGCAGACGAAGAAATAAGTGTTTGAGCACGCATTATTTTATTTTTATCTAACAACTACGCGAAAGTATTTACGACAGCAAACATCTACACACAATAGCGTGTAGTGGAACCCGAGGCCTAGTCATGACTAGAGCGGGCCAAATTGCGCCATCCAACAGAATCGGAATCAGGCGCAACGGCCGCTTATTGTAAATAGCGTATATGTGAGTCACAGCAGATATGTGATATTTCGAAATTAATACACAAGAGTAAAAAAATAAAAGCTGACGCAATAATAATGTTAGTAATTAGAGCGGATATATAATATATATATATATATATATATATATATATATATGTACACGCTGAGGTGTTTTTATTTTCATTATGATTTTTTATTTGATTGAAAACGGTATGCGTTGTAAATGGGATGTAATAAGGAAATAACTGAGAAACTGAACGCTTTTTTTATTCTGTTGTACTTAATAATGTAACTGTAAATAAAGATATAATAAATAAATTCTATCCTTCTTAATAATGCGGATAGGCTTGTTTAAAAAGTTGCACCATCAGATAAGCTTCCACATTTGCCTCGGTGAAGGATGTTCGCCGAGACAAAAAAATGTTCTTATATTTCGAAAACGACCGTTCCACGTCTACCGAAGTAAGACAGGCGTAAATAAAATAATCTTTAGACTTAGTCAAGGAATCTGCAGATGCCCCATCGCACATTTGTCTTAATCTCGTGTAGTCCGGATTCTTTTTTAAAACACTATCGAACTTAGCTAAAACTCGTCCACTTGTTGCATCGTTTATACTGTGTAACAATGTACTAACTTCGTCCACGACTTGCACTGATTCTACCAACGACAATCCAGAATTTTGCAAATTTTCTATCGCGTCTACTAACCCTTTGTAATTGTTGCTAATATTCTTTAGATGTGTTTCAACAGAAATATCGAGAAATCCCTTCTGACTCATCTTAATAGCTCTAGCTTCGGCAGGGACGAATTGCAAAATAACGGATTTGACTTCTTGAAAATGTTCATTATAATAAAAAGCGGCTTTTAACCACGTTCCCCAACGCGTAAGAATGGGCTGTGGTGGTTCTCGAATACCAGGGCATAACCTGTGGAATGCCCTAGTCCTCTTAGGACTTTTGAGAAACACTTTTTTTGTGTTTGCTATTAATGCATCCACCTCCGGGTAACACTCTCGAATAGTTTGTGCCACAAGATGTAAAGCATGGACTTTACACGTAACATGTAAAAGTCCTTCACACTTTTCTTTAAGGGAACGGCCTACACTACACATTGTTGCTGCACCATCGCTCATGAACAACAACAGTTGACTGGTTGACACTTGAAATTTTTGTAACGTTTCGAGAACTACGGCCGTAATTGCTTTACTAGTACACTGTTTTAATCTTCTGCTGGCTAATAGAATTGCAAAATTTGGTTTAATAGGATCTAATACGCGCACTATTATATTCAAAATAGAATTTTTTTTGCAATCTGTCGTCTCATCAAGACATAGCCACAGCTGTTTGTCTTTTAATTCGGCTTTAATTCGATTTTCAATGCCCTCACGTATTCGTGGAATATCTCTCCGTAACGCTGTCCGAGATGGTAGTATCCACTCGGTATTGTATGTACCCCAGAATTTTCGAAATGCTTTTTTATCAAGTATACGAAGTGGTAGACCACATACCATAAACGTTAAAAGCAATTCTAATTGAAATTGACGTTGTTGTGACACACCATTTCTTTTATTTCTGTGGTGTGCGCTATTTATATGTCTTGCACAATCACGTTTGCTCCAGCACAGTAGTTTCTTTTTACAAACTTTACAGGAAATTGTACTCCCATTGTAGTGTAAATCCACAAATTCACTAAGAAATTTATTAACTTTCGTAGGTAATGGCCGTTTATTTTTAATAGTTACGTTAGACATAATCACTAAAGCGAGCACACCGACGCTTGTTTCTAGTATGCCACGAAGTGGTACAAACGTAACATCTGCAGACTCGTCATTTGTTGATGAATAGAGCGCGTCATCCGTAAATGAATAAGCGCGCTGTTAGTTCGTAGCCGTCGACGAATGAACTTTTTTTTTGTAGTGGCCCACTGTGAACAACGCCCTATTTATCAACGAACACCCAAACTGCAGGTGTATATTTGCGCGTCTTCACGACGTAATAGACAGTGGTTTTGGTCCTCGTCCTAATAATTACATATTTAAATTACCTATGTTTACATACATATATGCGCCCGGCAGCCTGATTGCGAACCTGGCGCGTGGCGCTCTTGGCCCGCTCTAGTCATGACGATACTTTTGTTTTACGTAAATACAGCAAAATATCATTATCGTAGTAACTAGGATCCAATTCTTACTTGCAATTATTTCAATTTCCTAAAACTGTATAAGGACTTAAAATATATCCCTTACTTTGTGACAACCCCATATGTGTATGTACTTATTCAAGGGTTCAAATCTTTTTTCGTTATTTTTGACGAAATACATGAATTCAAGCACAGGCTAATGGTTGCAGGATGTTGAAAATATGTTTCACCTTCGATATGAGAAAACCCTTCCATTTATCACGCGGTTTCCATTTTCTAAAATTCGACTTTATCCCTGGGTGTATGCAGTAGGTTTATATCTGTGAACGACAGAGAATTTTTACTCCGCAATAAAGAAAAATCCGACCCCTACATCTTGAAAGCTCATGAATAACGGAATACGAAATCGAAACCTATTAGGTCGCTATTTTAAGATGGGAAATGTTACGTTTTTGGGACTACAGTAAAAATAACCTCTCCGGCAAAGTGACTGCGAGAATATTTCGCGATATTTGAAAAATGACGAAGGAAGCTAAACGTTAGAGCCTCTAAATGGTTTGATCGATGGTTTCCTAAGAACATCGTTCATTTTCTTCTTTATATAGAAGCTTGTTATATATCTAAGAACATGAAAATACGAATATGTCATATAGGCTGTTCTGAAAGTGTTAAATTACAAATACATGGCTGGGTTCCTGTTGTTAAAATGCGCAAACAAGTTCGTACAAAGCATTGGTCTGAGATGTTTAGCTACGAAGTAATTTACAAGCATTAATGCAAAGTTAATTGTCCAAATATTTCTCAGATTTGAAGTTTTCTAATTTCTAATTTTGTAAAAATGCACACCACAAACAAATAATAATTGATAAAGTAGTTGTCTTCATTTCCATGACAATAACAGGTTTTGTCAAACAATCTACTATATATAAAACAAAAAGAAATATTTCATTGTTATATTGTCATTCATTCATAAATTAGATAGGATTTCTTCCTCAAACGGTTTTCCGATATAAGTGGTTGGTTTCATTGCATTTTGTACATCTTCTTCTGGAAATTATTCTGAATTAATAAGCAAAATAAGTTCCTTTAGCTGTTTAAATACCGTTTGCTTTAGGGGGGGAGAAAAAGAAGAAAACTAAGCAGATAAAACTAGAAAGCAACATGTGACCTCTCATGGTGAAGAATCTAGTCGTTACTACGCCTCTGCTTTGGATGTTTCCTTTTCATAATAATAATATAATAGCACTACAGACTTCTTTCAGTCCATGGCTTGCATTCTCCTTCTACTACAGTTCCTGGCCATTGAATTAGGACCATTTAAAAATATTATGATTTTGGGGTAAAATTAAAAAAAAACAGTTGGTAATGTTGGCTATATTATTATTTAATTACATATAACATGCAAGTAAGTTTTATTATTTCCTCAATCCTTTTTGGCATACTGCCAATGCAACTTTTTTTGTTTTTTTTTTAATTTTGTCGCTATTATGCCATACATCTTAAATATGTTGTTGTAATTCTTCCTTTATAGTTGAGTTCCGCGTACCTACGATGTTCTTCAAGACATTCCAACCACATTTTCAATTGGGTTTATGCTTGATGAATTGCATGGGCAAGGTAGTACACACAGGTTTTTAGGTTCAAGGTATCGCATTACACTTTTTGTCTTATGCCACGGTGCATTGTCTTGCATGAAAGTATACGGTTCTTGAATCGGATACAATGAACCAATATAAGATATTAAATAGTTTTGTAAAACTTTTTTGTATTGTTTTTGTTCCATTGTTCCGTTAACGAAATATAATGGTCCCCGGTTTATGTCGTAATACACGACCAAACCGTTAGAGATGGAGGGTGTTTAATAGATTTGATCGTACATGCTTCTTTATAACGCTCTGAAGGATGTCGACGAGCAAATTTCCTACTCTCCGATAGCACTTCTAGCCATGATTCGTCGCTGTAAATAATCTGGGAAAAAGTACAAAATGTAGGGAACCATGAAGTGAACTATGAGGATGACTTTAACCAAAAATGCAGATGATAAATGAAATTTTTTAGCCCATTGAAATCGTGAGACTTTAATTTTAGATGTTAGTCCTGGCTTCTGCAACGGATTGTTCGAACAGATATTTGTATACCTTCTCCACTAAGATTTTTATCAACACCTTTAATGGATAAAAAACGATACTGTTACTATACGACGATCATTTCTTACGTTTGCTGGCACAATATGTTGTACCACTACTTGTACTAGGAATATCCCCCTTAATTAATTTCGCGATTCTCCGAACAGTTTCATGTGATATACCCTCTTTTTATGCAACTACACGTAAAGAGAACTCTCTCGTTTCTAGAAGAGCAGAAATTCGTGCTTTTTTCTTTGTGGTTATATCCATCTTCTTTCCCATTATGATAATACACACAAAATTAAAACCAGTACTGTTTTTATTTATATTTGCAATGATACTAACGAACTAATGAACGACATCATTCAAACTAAACATAATTATTGTACAACGTACGTATGGCAAGAGGCGTGATTCATAGCAGGTGGGTAATAGGTTTATTGCACCCCTAAGCATTATTTTTATAACCATTATCTGTGGTCATAATGTATTAGGGTATTACTCAAACAACAGCTATGCTTTTATAGATTTTCTAAATGAAAATTATACTGGATAAATACTCCTATAAATCTAATATTTCTTAAGTGATCCTATTTCCATGGCTAGGGACTGTATTTTCCTCTATTTCTTACGATCGATTGCTGCATCTTTCCAGTTTTGGACACCACTCTATCTTAAATCAGAAAATAACTTCATCTAACACCGTCTGAGTCTGCTTCTTCTTGTTTCGGCATCCTTTTTCCCATCAGAGTCTTTGTTATATGCTCCTCTGGTAACTGATAAACATGGCCATTTAATTCTCTGCAACTTGGCAATCGTAACCGTTTACTCGTCACTTGTCTTTCTTCTCCACACTTGGTTTTCTTTCGCCCCTCCAAAAATTCTTCACAAAACTTGTCCATATTTCTAATTTTAACTCTGTGCTTCTTGATAAGATCCATGTCTCACATCCATATAAGACCGTTGGACGAATAACTATTTTACATAATTGTACTTTTGTCTGTCTTTGTAGGTATTTAGATTTCATTCTCATGTCTTCCCTTAACCACCTTACGATAAAACTCTGCATTAATCGTGGAACCTGGAGGTACAAATTCTTTGTGAATGATCCCACCAGTATCAAAAAACTAGATCGGTAAGGGTTTGATGTTGCTTTTGACTTGATGGGCTTTCATTGGCTGAGAGGAAGACGGGCTCTCCCATTGTGTAAGCCCAAATTTCGTCACCTGTGACAATCTTACAAAGGAAATTCGGTTCAGTTCGAGGCAATTCCCTGCAGATATACATGCGGCATTGTTTCCGTTCATCATTTTGTAGTCGTGTCGCTTCTCTGCTATTTTTTTCATGCTCAATCCTTCCGATAAAATCCACTGACATGTGACACAATGTTACAGATCCACAGATGCTCATAAATATAGAAAATCAATTTTTAGTACCTTGTTTCACAGATTATTCTCAACTCCTTTGTCAAAAATAGGCTTTCAAGAGGAATTGGAGTATGTAGCGTAGCAAAATGAAATAAACATAGCACCACTTTTATAAATGAGATTCACAATACATTTCAACACTCGAATTTTATGAAACAAAGTAGAAATTTGACACCAATGGACAAAAATCGAAGTAATTTTAAATTTAAAAAGATAGCAAAAATATTCAGTACCAGGGTACACGTACATCCTTCAAGAAATCCAGACACCGCTCCCTCGTGAGAGTTTCGTTAAAGAAAATGATTCTATTGTTAACTATCCCTGCCCACACATTAACTTTACGAGGGTGTTGAGGATGTGCTTTAGTAATCCAGTGAAGATTCTCTCTACTCCAATACCTGCAATTTTGGTAAAATAAGTCTTCATTCGAAAAGAGAATTTGGCGAATGAATGATTCTGAAGAAGCACACCCGACACGGCAACACCCGGAAGGTTATTCTACAGTAAACAATGGCGGTGAAAGCCTACGCTCAGCTAGTATTTAATATAGTCTGTATAGCAGAATAGGTACTTCAAATCTCTATTAATGACAGCGTACATATATCTATAAGTAAGGACACTCTCCGTCGGCACCTTTGATGTTGACATGGTGAAATCGAGTGACCGTGTTCTTCCTTTAAGGTTCGATAGATGTCGCCACTAAATAGCGCCAAATATTATAAATTTGAATATGTTATGGACACTAGTTCAAATTAATGTATGGTATATATTTAAAATTAATATAATTAAAATATTGTATATGCAAGCACTAGTAGTATTAAGAGATATCGTAAACTGGTATAAAGAATTTTAACCTACCTTGAGCAAGGGAATAAATAACGTTTAATTAAAGAAACTGAATATGAAATTATTCTTATAAGAAATAAAGGCACCCTAATATGATAAAGGTTATTCACAAAAAAATTGATACTATTAATTTAAAAAAAGTATATATTTGATCATATAAAATAATATATTGTCATACATGTTTACACACACAGTGATGTACAGAACTTGTTCCTGGGCTTGATTCCATTCTCACTTTACTTGACTGTTGAACTTTGGCCTCTTCAACAACTTCTGGTTGCAATGCGGAGGTTGGAAATAGATCAGAATTATCAATAGAACGTGAAGGTACAGCCTTTTGTTACTTGTAAACATTTCTGTTGTAAAGTGAATACTACATACCCTATGATAGGAATTATACAATTTGCAACCACTTGCCATCATTTCATCGAATAAATCAAGACGATTACAAGCTGCTGCCCAGGTTTTACATCTACAAAAACCACTTTATGAATCCATCTCATTGTCTTTAAATAAGGAGGTACTCACCTCATAGGATCTTTTGGTAATCTAAACAAACTGATGTCTTTATTTGTATAAGTTTTTAGGCAACATCTGACGGCACAGCAGTTTCCGTTTTCTGGGTTACTCATCGTTTCAAGCTTACTTTACAATAAATAAACTACACTTTTTTAACAATACTAAACTAGAGATAAATGCAGAATTAAAAAAATATTAACACAAATAAAACCTACAAGAAAGCAGAATCGCCGTACAATCAAACAATATTTGTTATGGTTATGATGCAACCAAAGATAAGTTCAGGATGCAACTGAATGCAGTGCCACACTACGGCAAAATTTGAAACCACACGCCAACTTCGCGTCTGCGTTCTCAAATATAGATTTCCAAAAGTAGAGGAGTGTCTTTACTTATTGATATATGTATGTACGCTGTTAATGAGTGCTTAGAAATGTGTACATGCTTTGAAAAATATATGCACTCAAACGAAGACAAAACTGACTGATTATAAATGTGAATTTTCATATATCAGAATTTTTTGTTTGATGTAACGTCTTTGGCGGTTTTTTTTAATGTAACAAATATTTTTAAATTAAATAGGAAAATATTACATTAAAAAAAAATTAAATTTTTGACGGTGGAACTTTTCCAAAAGAAGTTCTTCTACCTATACAACTTTCTTAATAAATTGAAAAGCTACAAATTCCTTTAGTCACATAAATACATCCACCTAAAATCTCGACCCCATATCCCAATGCAACAATAAACCTCTCATATTTGCGGTTTGTCCCTAGAATGTCAAACTACTTCGAGCACGCAACAGGAAACCACACATTTCCTTCCCATTACCCGCCAAAAAAAAAACCACAGAGTCAATCTACCTTTCCCTATACACATACATATAATATTCGAAATATCCAATTTAGTGAGTGCCTTACGCTCACTCAGAACTTCCCAAGGGATAGAAGTTGATTCCCCCACCACTACCACATTCGCCAAAAAGCACGCGGTTAGTTTCCTGCCAGCATATTTCGATCTCGGAGAGCTTTCAGTAGACACACGCGACGCGGCTAGCTTGGATATTACGTCGTTGAAGCGTCAGCGAGTTGCGAGCTTTTGAAGTACGTAAGCTTAAAGCTCGACCACGTGGTTTTTGTTTTGATTGATTTGGTTAGAAAAATTTCATGTTTTCTTGGTGATTTGTTCGTTTGGAAGTAAGAATTTGATTTCTTTTTCGCAAAAATAGAATTATTTTAGAGTGTTTGAAGGGGGTAAGTTTATATTAATAAAAAATTTGATAGGACCTATTATATACGAAGATTTTGTGTCTTATATTTTAAAGAAACTCCACATAAGGAAGACTTATGACTTTATTTAATTATTTTACTAAATAATGTGATTGGGGTCCTTTATAAACATTTACTTATACAGCGTGTTCTAATAGTATAGAATAAAGCTTCTGAAGTCGCTATAGTATGCTTTTTTAAAAAGTGCTTCATATAAAAGTTGTTTGGCGAGATGTTACATTTTTTTGGGTTATGTAAAAAAAAAGAATTTCTTGTCAATTTCGACGCACATCATGACTTAATTTTTTCATTTTTTTAAATAGAATTGTATAGTTTCTTTTTTATTGTTCGAAAAAGCTATTTTTTCTTAATATAACTCTCAAAATAATGTTTATTAAACATATTAAAAAAAATAATAATAAAATGTAAAATATCACAATTTTGATCCATATGTTTTTATTTGAAAAACACTCTAAAGCAAATGCTTAAAACGCGTACACGCAGAGCAATGATTTCTTGCATCAAGAAAATAGATTTACTTGTAAAAATCAGTCTCTATTCAAGAAAACATTTTCATTTCAAGACTAAAAATGTATAACACAAGAAAATAATTTTCTTGAAAGTTCATTTGTATCAAATAAATCAAGAAGATCCAAGTAAATCATTCAGTTTCAAGTTAAGAAAATATTCATATTAAAGATAGGAATCCAAAATGGTCCAGATCCGTTACCATCGAAACTAGAAAGGCCTGAGCGCTCTTCGATAACGTCACGCTGTTTAGGGGCTGTATCGCCATACACGATATTAGCTTAAGCGGTAAAAGAATCATTTTTTTGCTTTTTTTTCAGTTTTGAAGGGCTTCCGATTTAAAGAGGATGCCAGCCGTCAACTGAGCCCTTCTTTGCATCCCGTTCGATTTTATTTTGGAAAAACGACCTTTGAAATCAAACACCAAACGCATAACCGAGCACCGTTTTCGTGAAAGGTGTATTTGTGAAAACCAACGTTCTACATCTAGTGACGTTATATTTGCGCAATTAAAATAATCTTTGGAACAACTTAACGGCTCTGTTGACGCACCTTCACAAATTTGTCTTAATGCGTGCCAAAATCAGAATCTTTCTCTAAAACACTTTCAAACCTTTCTAGAACACAAACATTTTTTGCGCCTTCTACCGCGCATAGCTGTGCGTGAACATGTTGCACTATTTGCAGAGATTCCATTAACGACACCGAAGGATTTTGTAATTTTTCTATTGCCTCCACTAGTCCGAAGTAATTGTCCTGAATAGTTTTTAAATCCGTTTTAACCTGATTATCTTGAAATTTCGACTGGCTTTCCTTGATAGCCCCAGCTTCCTTTGGATCGAATTGTAAAACCACGTTCTTAATATTCTCAAAATATTTAGGATAATAAAACGTGGCCTGTAACCATGTTTGTGAAATTTGCGAATACGTTTTGGGGATTTGACAAACACTGCTTTTGTATGCGCTATTAGAGCGTCTACCTCAGGATAACATTTTCTAATACTATCTGCCACATAACCACAGTTTTTTATCTTTCAACTCCGATTTAATTCGTTTTTCAACAAATAAAAGAGTTTTTTAAAAGTTATAATGAGAAAAAAAATAGTTTTATCAAACAGCAAAAAGAGAACAATATAGAGCAGTTCCCATTAAAGAAGTACACAATACGTCATCATTATCTGCGCGAATAAAATTTGTCATTGTCGTAGATATTTTGAACACAATGAGGTGCTCAAAGATAAAAAGAAAAGAAACGATAAATTGCGTAAAGTTTTTACCTGTACAAAAATTAAAAGCTCCCAAATGTTTTCAAAAAGACAATAATTGATAAAACGAAAGGGAATACAGAAAAATAAAACTCTAAATAAATTCTTTTAACACTTCGAACCTTCGCAGAAACAGTAACGGTAAGCTACTGCAGTACAGTGCATCCCTTGACGTGCGATAATGGAATAGCCCGACTAAAAGAAGCCTTCTGTGCATATGACATAATACGTACTTCTCTAATTGGGACTGCTCTACCGTTCTATTTAAGAAAAAATGAAACCATCATGTCATAGGTCAAAACTGACAAACGATATTTTTTTCTTGCAATTGTAGGATCTCGCCAAACAACTTCTTTATAAAATATAAATATTCTTGTAAATAGGGAAAAATATGTTTTGTTTTACATTGTTTTTTTATATAACAATAAAAACAGGAAATAACAATATAGAAAATAATGTGTATTTATAACCGGAGTATGATTTTTGCCTGTACGTTCGAATATAACGCGTTTCGCCTTGTTTTTTGTTATACGGCAACAAAGAACGTGTTGCTCGGCGAAGGGAAATAGACGGACGCTCGTCCAGACGCGTCTAAATCCGTTTTCGGCGCCTAACTCGAAATTCCGTTCAGCCTATTCTTCAAGGGTACGGCTTATCGTCCGAACGCATCCCGTATCTTTCCTAAGATGCCTTGATTAACGGTTACCGATGAATAACTTTCGCCGTATGGACCCGCTTGTCATCGGTCATCCTTACGGGCCCATTAGGCTCCATACAAAGATAGTTTTATCAGTCATTATTAATATACAGTGCGGTTCTAAAGTATCTCTCCCCATGCTAACTTTTGAATGACAGAAGCTAGCGTTTTTAGAAAAAACGGATCGATTTTTATTCTTTGTGAACTAACTTTTACGTTATCGGCATTTAAATTGTATTTCCGGTTTCACCGGAAGTGACGTCAACTTTCTTTTTTTTAATAGAACACCCTGTATATTTTTAGGTGTTTGGAAAGGTGATTAAAAGACGAATCCAACGATACCACATATATTCTACTTTAGTTTAAGAAATATGACGATATGTAGCAATAAAGGTTTCGGTAATCTGTTTTTGTTGTTACGCAAAGTTCAAGTGGGAGGGGGAAGGCTCTAGGACCGCACTGTATAATTTTATCATAGACGTACTATAGTAGCTGCAGAAGCATTACTTCGTACAATTTAAACACGGTGCATATTTCGCCTAAACAGTTTCTGTTATTGCAGTTTACATGTCTGTAAAAGCACGAAAGCTCATTGCCTATTCCAAAAACTTTTATTGGTTTTCAAAAACCGTTTTTTTTTTTGGTAAATTTGTAAAATTCAAAAACCAATTTTACTTTTAACGCAATATTTATTACAAGTTACAAAGTATAATTTAAACAATATTTTCAAAGACATTACTGCCCGGCTTCGATGCCTCTTCTAGAACATATACAAACTTGAACAGCAGGCTGATTTGTATGGCGATTTTTTTTTATAGTAGCTGCATTATTAAAACAGCAACCCAGATTGCATCACTCGAAAATACTCGTTTTTGACCTTCTGAATATAACCTCGAAGTACTTACCTTTGTTCCTGAAATACCCTGTGAATCTGATATCGTTTTAGTTACATTTTGTTATTTTTCATAGGTAAAAATTCGAAATGCAATTTTAAAACCTGTTTTCTGAAAATACTGATATTCGAAAACCAATTTTCTCAAACATGAGCTTTTCTATAAACCCTAATTTTTACTTAAATTAATAAATTCGAAAAAAAAAACAATTAACATGTAAAAAATGTATATTTGCCATAGAAAACAGAACTACGAAATACAATTCAATTATTCATTTAAAAAGATTTCATCCATTGGTATTTTCGTTATATAGTTCTTAATTAGATCAGTTACAATGCTTCTAATAGTCTCTGAAACCGGACCGCTGAGTTCATTACCAACTTCTCTAAAATTCTCATTCAATATTTTGTTTGTTTGGTCACCTAGAATAATATAAAAATGGTAGAATTTGAGTATTTTTTACAGAGAAATATAAAAAAATATAAATCAATAAGTACTATCATTTTCTACATAAAAAACGAAATGAGAACAATTCAAAAAATATCAAACCACTAAATCTAATTACAACTTAAGCGTTTAAGTAGATAAAACCAATTATTCAGTTAATTTCTTACATTTTAGAAGCAAATACAATTTAATATTTATATGTAAATGTGGTATTAGATTATTTATTCTAATACCACATTTTCTTATATACTAAACAATAAAAAAAACTGACTTTATCGATGAATTGAAAAAAGCAAATGAAATTAGAAAAAAAAACATAATCGATTTTAGATATAAAAACTCCGCTTGCCTTGGCAGTCACCTCTTCCAAACCTTTATGAATTTTTATGAGATAATTTTGATTTGAGAAGAAATATATCAAGAAACATTAAGTAGATTCTTATAATAACATTTGAATGTAAATGTCGACGATCGTTTTAAAAGAGTACAAGATAACATAGCAAGAAAACGCAAAAAAAGTTATTTCAAACCACGGGACCTTTTCAGCTATTACATTTTACATCTTTTTCTAGAAAATTACAATATGACATATACATGGCATTATTTTTCGAATTTTTGGGAAATGTCAAAGGAATAAGTTGCTTATTTTATTTTTTTTACCGATTCGCCAATGTTCAACACTTTAATGCAATCTTATTTTGTTTCCATTTTTTATAATAATTCATTTTTGAAATATTGCTACGGTCAACTCCTCTCATTGGAAATAGATGGGTGTCTTTAAGCTCCTTATTCACTCATATGAAGTCTCATCGCACTGCTAGATTGTATGGATAGTAGTCGACTGAAAGGATGGTTCAAGTTGTTTCATAGTTCGCCTCTGAGACTGCTTCCTTGATCTCGAAGTCAACGAAGTCAGCAATCCTTTTAACTTTGGTCTTCGTTGGTGGACGATCCTACCACTCGCCACATCCTGGGCTCGCTTTCACGCCTTCTTACCCAACCTGATCCGGACGTTCCTGACAAACCATGGGGCAATATCCTAAGAAGTGGATTTTATAGCTATTCCAGCTGTTGCAGGTGGAAATTTGCGGCTGTACTCCATGGCAACGCCCTATAGGTAAGAATGGGTCTAAGGCACTGCTTTGTCTTTACGCCTAAAAGCCTTCTTCGACAAATCAGCGAGAGCAATTGGTTTTTGGCACTGATATAAGTGTTCCTCATTCACGCCTCACTTTCAAGGATCGCCTAGTGAAGCGAATTACCATACTTTTGGATCCCTTAATACAAAGCCTCCACCTATCTGCCTAATCGACAAGGTTATCGACCGCACGTTGCAGACCCCTCACCATCATCCACCCCATTACGATTACTAGCAATTACAGCGGGATCGTTGAATTATTCTAATTTTAAAAAATAACTCCTTTCTTTGGTATTTCCCAAAAATCTATAAAACAATTTTCTAGAAAAAAATTTCAAATTTAGCAGTTAAGAAAGTCACGTGATTGTTTATGTGCGTACTATTTGATATCAGTTTTTAAACACAAACACATAGCAAAGTCAGAAATTAGGTAAATTGATTAAGAGGCCTTGATACGAATGCTTGATGGATGCATAAATTTCAATAGTTCTAAAAGGCCATTGTATATAATTAATATAGATTATTAAGTATTGGTATTTGTACGAAAAGTCTTTAGAAAAATATTCTTTCCACTTATGAACTTGCATTTTGGTTAAGTTTTAAAACAAAGTTATAAAATATTATTAACTGTGAAAATGTAAACGAGCTTCATAGCAAGATGTAGAAAAAAATTCTAAACCATTTTGCAGGAAGAAAATATAAAATTGAAAAGGAAATATGAAAAAAAAATTTTTATTTCTATAAAAAATATGATGACCTGTTATATGGCGCCCTCTGTGAATCACTTTGTTGCATTACTAACAAAGACGAAAGTCAATTAGGAACGAGGCCTTACTGAGAGCGCCACAGCAATACGTCAGCATTAGTAGGGGTAGAGAGGCAGTATCGCATATACATATGCGATGCCGCGTCTCTACCCCTTCAAATGCTGTTGCATTGCTAAGTCACGCCTCGACCCTAAATGGATATTAGTTCTTTCTATACCGAAGTCGTACGTCCTTTGTTAGTTGATCAACGACAGAGACATACGATGGACGTATATCGCCGCGAATGCATGCCTTTTTCATGAGTATGTGATTGAAATGGGGACGTAAGGAGTACGTTTGATGGCTATCGATTCAATCAGCCGGTCTCCAACACTCTTAATAAGAAATTTTTCCAAACGATGTGGACTTTATGCATGAGACTCTTAAATAAATAAAGATAGACACGGTGAATAAAACCTAGAAGTCAATCGAGTCAATTAACACCCTGTATTTATCAACCCATAAACGTGATACCCCCGGTATGGAATATCGTTGCATTTAGAGTTAAGACGACAATACAATAAAATCTAGCTCAAAACGAAAGAATTTGAAACTAAGAAAGCGTCAAATTGTCTCCTCTGACGCCAGCTCCATTCAAAGAGCTTGCTGCTAGGCAACGTAATCACAATAATTATCAATCTAACCATAATATTCGAATCTCGCTGCTAGGTTCTGTCATTACATTAAGACCTCATTTCAATTATACTTACTTAATTCCTTATTTCCAAACAAATTATCCAGTTGGTAATGTTGGAATTCGCTAAACAGTGTAACTTTATCTTTTTCAACGGTCATGTATTCTTTGCCGTTTTTGTTAAGCGTGCTGAAGTTCGCCAGGTATTCAACGTGTGAATTCTCTAAAATATAATCAAACTATTAGCAGAAAGAAATAAAATATTAGAAATACAAGGTGATGCACCACATTCCTGTCGGTTTACATACGAAAAACGGCAAAATATTTTTAAAATTGTTTTGATATATGCAAGATGATCCAGGATATGAAAATTTAAATGGACTACCCTGTATATTATTGCATATGTTGATAATGCGGGCTAAATAAAGGCAGATGTATTTGTTATTTATAGAGCGGGCCAAGAGCGCCACGCGCCAGGTTCGCAATCAGGCTGCCGGGCGCATATATGTATGTAAACATAGGTAATTTAAATATGTAATTATTAGGACGAGGACCAAAACCACTGTCTATTACGTCGTGAAGACGCGCAAATATACACCTGCAGTTTGGGTGTTCGTTGATAAATAGGGCGTTGTTCACAGTGGGCCACTACAAAAAAAAAGTTCATTCATCGACGGCTACGAACTAACAGCGCGCTTATTCATTTACGGATGACGCGCTCTATTCATCAACAAATGACGAGTCTGCAGATGTTACGTTTGCACCACTTCGTGGCATACTAGAAACAAGCGTCGGTGTGCTCGCTTTAGTGATTATGTCTAACGTAACTATTAAAAATAAACGGCCATTACCTACGAAAGTTAATAAATTTCTTAGTGAATTTGTGGATTTACACTACAATGGGAGTACAATTTTCTGTAAAGTTTGTAAAAAGAAACTACTGTGCTGGAGCAAACGTGATTGTGAAAGACATATAAATAGCGCACACCACAGAAATAAAAGAAATGGTGTGTCACAACAACGTCAATTTCAATTAGAATTGCTTTTAACGTTTATGGTATGTGGTCTACCACTTCGTATACTTGATAAAAAAGCATTTCGAAAATTCTGGGGTACATACAATACCGAGTGGATACTACCATCTCGGACAGCGTTACGGAGAGATATTCCACGAATACGTGAGGACATTGAAAATCGAATTAAAGCCGAATTAAAAGATAAACAGCTGTGGCTATGTCTTGATGAGACGACAGATTGCAAAAAAAATTCTATTTTGAATATAATAGTGCGCGTATTAGATCCTATTAAACCAAATTTTGCAATTCTATTAGCCAGCAGAAGATTAAAACAGTGTACTAGTAAAGCAATTACGGCCGTAGTTCTCGAAACGTTACAAAAATTTCAAGTGTCAACCAGTCAACTGTTGTTGTTCATGAGCGATGGTGCAGCAACAATGTGTAGTGTAGGCCGTTCCCTTAAAGAAAAGTGTGAAGGACTTTTACATGTTACGTGTAAAGTCCATGCTTTACATCTTGTGGCACAAACTATTCGAGAGTGTTACCCGGAGGTGGATGCATTAATAGCAAACACAAAAGAAGTGTTTCTCAAAAGTCCTAAGAGGACTAGGGCATTCCACAGGTTATGCCCTGGTATTCGAGAACCACCACAGCCCATTTTTACGCGTTGGGGAACGTGGTTAAAAGCCGCTTTTTATTATAATGAACATTTTCAAGAAGTCAAATCCGTTATTTTGCAATTCGTCCCTGCCGAAGCTAGAGCTATTAGGATGAGCCAGAAGGGATTTCTCGATGCAACAAGTGGACGAGTTTTAGCTAAGTTCGATAGTGTTTTAAAAAAGAATCCGGACTACACGAGATTAAGACAAATGTGCGATGGGGCATCTGCAGATTCCTTGACTAAGTCTAAAGATTATTTTAATTACGCCTGGCTTACTTCGGTAGACGTGGAACGGTCGTTTTCGAAATATAAGAAAATTTTTTCGTCTCGGCGAACATCCTTCACCGAGGCAAATGTGGAAACTTATCTGATGGTGCAACTTTTTAAACAATCCTATCCGCATTATTAAGAAGGATAGAATTTATTTATTATATCTTTATTTACAGTTACATTATTAAGTACAACAGAATAAAAAAAGCGTTCAGTTTCTCAGTTATTTCCTTATTACATCCCATTTACAACGCATACCGTTTTCAATCAAATAAAAAATCATAATGAAAATAAAAACACCTCCGCTCTAATTACTAAACATTATTATTGCGTCAGCTTTTATTTTTTTACTCTTGTGTATTAATTTCGAAATATCACATATCTGCTGTGACTCACATATACGCTATTTACAATAAGCGGCCGTTGCTCCTGATTCCGATTCTGTTGGATGGCGCAATTTGGCCCGCTCTAGTTATTTATGTATCTATTTGTAAGCACTAATAGTGACGTCAGTTTCGTCAAAGCCTACTTTCGTCAAATAAATGGCAAGAAATGAATATTCGACATTGAAAATGCTAAATTACGAAGAAAATATAAGATATAGGTATAGGAAACCTTAATACAATTTTATAAATGGTTAAAATTAGAATCTAAATACGATAATGAATACAGGATGTTGCATTAAATGTAAGAAAGTTATTTGACTTTAATGATAGTCCAAATCAAAAGTATATTTTCGTCCACCCTGTATAATTTTTAGGGATCATTTTTATTTTATCATCAAGTCTAATGTTTCAACTAAAAATAAATGCAATTAGAAAATTCTAGCTTAAATACGTAAGACAGGGACGCCCCTTAAATTTTGGTCTAAATTTTCAAGAATAGATAAATGTTTCAAAAACGGCTTAAGTTAGGTATAGGAAACATAACAGCAACTTGCCTTTATTCAGCCAGCACTATCAAAATATGCAATAATATACAGAGTATTCAATTTAAATTTTCGCAACTTTGGTGTGTAACTTTTTTTTGCGTCATCCTGTATATATCAAAACAATTTTAAAGCTTGTTCCCAATAAACCTACATAGCTCTTAATAAAAATATTTTAAAAATATTTTGCCGTTTTTCGTATGTACCACATATGTTAAACTATAGCTTAAGAAATATTACGATATGCAGCAAATAAAGGTTTTTGTAATCTATTTTTGTTGTAATGCAAAATTGAATAGAGAAAAGCACTAAATTGTCTTCTGCGACATCAGGTTGTTCCAAAAAAACGTAACAATAACGATTAGGCTCTACGTCAGAAACTCCACGACCTTAATCCCAGCGGGACCCCCCGATAAGAAATTTGTGAAACTTCCCTTTCATAGAGTATCGTAAGGCATTGGTAAAGTTTTTAAGGAACAAGAGATGAACGTGTGTTTCAGTTCACGAAATACACTCAAGAACCTTCGTGACAATCCAAAAGATAAACCTGAAATGAGAGAAAGATCGGGAATTTGCAAAATTACTTGTGGCGATTGTGACAAAGCCTATATTGGTCAAAAGAAACGAGCGATAAATACTAGATTTAATGAACACATCAGGTGTTACAGGTACGGAAAGATAGAGGCGTCAAGTGTCGCAGAACACATAAACGATACAGGTCATAGTATTGAATTAGAAAACTTAAAATTAATTAAAAACGTGATTTCGTCTCGCGAGCTGGACGCCTATGAGACTATTTACATAAAAAAGTACGAAAATCTGGTAAACAAAGAAAAAGGACCGCTATATTTCTCATGTTTGTTCGATGTATTACAGCAGAGGCCTTTTTGATTTATGGTTATACTATGACAGACTTCGATCCTCCCGCATGCATCTTTAGTGTAAGAGAGAGAAGGAAAGAACACAAATTTGACGAACAAAAAGAACACAACCGTTGTTCTCGCCCGTATTTGACCATATGACTGGGTTCATGATGGCAAATCTTTCCTTTTCTCTCCTTATTCACTTATTTTCTAGTCGAAAAGGCAAAAACAGGTACACATGCATATACAAACCAGGTTTTAAAAAAAAAATTTTTCTTGAATAGAAGGGGATTCATGGGGTTCGTAGATTTAAATTCGTTTTTCTCACATCAATCGGTACTTGGCTTGATGATGATGATGACCCACGTGTCTTCGAAAAGGCCTTCCCGAGTTAATCAATAATTTGTGTGGTGCGGAGTGGGCCGTGAATATTGTGTTTATTATATCCTGCCATGCAGGCCATAGTATTAAAGTAGAAAACGTAAAATTAATTAAAAACGTGATTTCGCCTCGCGAGCTGGACACATATGAGACTATTTACATAAATAAGCACGAAAATCTGGTCAACAAAGAAAAAGGACCGCTATATTTCTCATGTTTGTTCGATGTATTACAGCAGAGGCCTTTTTGATTTATGGTTATAGTATGACAGACTTCGATCCTCCCGCATGCATCTTTAGTGTAAGAGAGAGAAGGAAAGAACACAAATTTGACGAACAAAAAGAACACAACCGTTCTTCTCGCCCGTATTTGACCATATGACTGGGTTCATGATGGCAAATCTTTCCTTTTCTCTCCTTATTTACTTATTTTCTAGCCGAAAAAGCAAAAACAGGTACATATACATATATACAAGCCATGTTATATAGATACATTTTTATTGAATAGAAGGGGATTCAAGGGGTTCGTAGATTTAAATTTGTTTTTCTCACATCAATCGGTACTTGCCTTGATGATGACGACCCACGTGTCTTCGAAAAGGCCTTCCCGAGTTAATTATTGTGTTTATTATATCCTGCTTTTATCGTATCTTCGTCCTTTGTTCTAGGTTCCTTTAAATTTGTCAGTTTTTGATAGAAAATATACTTATTTTCGGATTATTTATATTATTGATTTTACCATGGACCTTAGACGTTGTAAAATAAACTTCAAATAATTTGAACATTCGGTGAATTTGACAACAATTACCACAAAGTGGAACACAATGGACGGTTGCCCTTGTACAGACGAAAATATTTGAACTTTGCAACTAACAATAAGTAGAGCAAAATAGTCAGGATAAAATCTACAAAGCGAACTGCATCGTCAGAAGATAATAACATTTAAACTATTTTACAATTTTTTGTGCAACCGTAGTAAATAAGGTGATAATTATTGCCAGATTTACATAATATTAAAGTTGACGCAGCAATTTTGCACGGTTCGTGCCAAGGCCATCCTAAACGTAATAACATAAAAAAAACCCGAAAAACAGACGCATTGTCTGTCAAAAACCGACAATTTTAAAAGAACTTTACATTACTAATTAATTCGATTCAACTTTTACATGTCGTGTGACACGTTATTAGTGGCAAGGTGTACCATTTCTTTAAAAATGTACAAAAAACCACATCACATATTATTTATGTTTTTTTTTATTAATAAAACATATTACTAACTGTAAATATAAAAAGGGTAATAAAAAATTTATTATTTTCCTACGTGGATCAAGAAAATACTGATTTATTAAACCGAGATCTTTACTCTAATTATTAAACACGTCAACCACAAATGAAAAATTAATAATTTAAATTTCGACGATTTTATCACAGCTTTCAATAAGGTTATTAAAATCATAAACCTTCATTCCTACACAAGTAAGTAAGAGGTTTTAATAATGTCCGTGACACATTTGAAAAACATGTATGTATGCCTGTATATTATGTGCATCTCAAGAAATTCTGTAAAATGCAAACATGAGACGGAATTGCAACATCATCTAACAAGGTTTTTTTTTTAGCAACAATTATCCTCTTTGTTCGACACGTAGTTAGAGCTTCTCGTTATTTGCTTAACTCGTTAAATGTTACCTACAGGTCCATTTGTTTGTTTAGAATTAATTTGTTAAGAGTGTAAATACCACATTCGTATAGTACACATATGATCGATTCTTCTATGCAGGTTAGCCTTGGAAAATCCAACGATTTGAGACATTGTTTGTTTTCCTATTACGAAACATCATTGGCGCTATCTTTACGACATTGGCACGAGTTTAGGGGAATTATTAAACCAATGTTCATTTACTGTGCGGGTAATTAAAAGAATATTACGTTTGGTTTTCGAACTATTTGCGCAAAAGTGATTGGCAAGAATTGTCTAGTCAGAATTGGAGACTTAATATTCTAGCAATACTTAAACGAAATTACGTATACTTCCAACTTCCAAGCTTCTAAGAACAATGCTAATAATAATAATAATAATAATAATAATAATAATAATAATAATAATAATAATAATAGGGGAAACGTGCCTAATATCGCACACCGCCTAATATCGCACCCTCTATTATTTCCCGTACCAAGTGCTGCTATCTAATGGTAACAAATTTAACTTATGTTGCTTCACCTCCTAAACCAACTTCTAAAGAGGTTTAAGCGCCGGCTAAAGATTACAGCTGTTGTAGTAGAATAGGTTATGGTGGGACCAGCGAATATTAAGCAAGGAGAATTTTGACAAAAGATTTCACCATAAAATGTAAGTAGTATCAAAGTTTATTTCCACTAAAATGTTAGATATTTTGCATAGTTTGTTTAGCAGCGTTTAAACAGATATTCATGTTATCATTTTCAAGTTAATTGCGAAGATGACATAATTTCAATGTGTGCCTAATATCGGCCATCTTATGTTGTCATAATACCGTACTGTGCGATATTAGGAACACTTAGATGTAGCATTTAAAATTGCAACATTACTTCGCTTTCTTATAGATGAATACATCACAAACACGAAAACGACGGAAACAGTGGTCTGCAGAGGACATGCGCAGAGCAATACGTTGCGTGCGAGCTAAAGAAATGGGACTTCTGCGTGCCTCAAAACATTTCAATGTACCCAAGTCAACCCTTAAAGATAAGGTTAACAGTGAAGAGGAAGATATAGAAAAACTAGTTTATACTAAACTTGGCCGAAAATCTACACTAGGCGATGAATTAGAGAAGGCCTTGGTAGCCTACTGTTTAGACATGGAATCTCGTTTTTATGGTTTGAGAACGAGAGACCTGAAGGAAATGGCATTTGAGTTGGCGGACAAAAATGGTCTTCCACATCCATTCGCTAAGAAAGATCGGGCAGCTGGATGGAAGTGGCTCCGTGGTTTTATGAAAAGAAATTCCCAGTTAAGTCTTCGCAGACCACAAGCCACGTCAATGGGCAGAATAAAAGGATTTACGAAAGAGAAAGTTGATAATTTCTTTGACATTTTTGAACCATTGATGGAAATTATAAAGCATTCACCAAATAAATTGTACAATTGTGATGAAACGGGACTGACAGTTGTACAACACAGAACAAGTAAAGTCCTATCTTTAAAGGGAAAACGCCAGGTCGGGTCTGTGTCTTCTGCAGAAAGAGGTGCACTGGTCACTGTAGTAACGTGCATGAGCGCAACGGGGCATTACGTTCCTCCACTTTTAGTCTTCCCTAGAGTACACATGAAAGCTGAACTGCTTGATGGAACCCCGAATGGAACAATTGCAGTTTGTCACAAATCAGGCTGGATCCAAATGGAAAGTTTTTTACAGTGGTTCCAGCGGCAATTTCTGGCACATGTAAAATCGAGTAAAGATGATCCAGTTGTCTTAGTTTTAGACGGGCATTATTCCCATACTAGAAATCTTCAATTGTTGGAAATTGCTCGGGAAAATGGAGTGCATATAGTGTCATTGCCGCCACACTGCACCCATAAAATGCAACCCCTTGATCGGGCTTTTATGTTTCCCTTCAAAGCATTTTATATACAAGCAATAGAAACTTGGCTAAAACAAAACAGTGGTAGAATTGTTACTTGCTATCAAATAGGAAGGCTCCTAGGTGATGCTTACAGCCGAGCTGCTACTGTTGCAACAGCTGCCAATGGCTTTAGGAAATGTGGATTGTTTCCTTGCAATCGCAACATTTTCGAACAACATGAATTTGTTTCCGAACTGGGAAATACATCATATGATCGTGAAACTTCCCCACCAGAAAATGAAGAGAGAGCACACATAATAAGAAGTCAGCCTGATGAGCCACAACCTGGTTCTAGTAGCACACCTAGTAAATCTAACACTTCAAGCAGCTCCTCTGTTATGCCAACTGATATCAGCCCATTGCCTTCAACAAGCAAGCAAGGTTCAGTGTCCACAAGAGGTCGAAAAGCCAGTGCAGCTGCGTTACTGACTAGTTCACCATATAAAAACAATTTATCCGAAGAACTAGAAAAAGCTACAAATCCCAAGCAAGACCACAGAAAGAGTAAAGGGAATGCACCTAAGGAGCAGGTCGCTAGAAAGTGTTTTACAGAGAAAGAAAGGCAATCTGGGAGAGAACAAGTAAAAACCAAGAGAGGAAAAAGGAAAATTATACGAAAAAAACAACCTGATTATTCTTCAGAGACAAGCGAAGAAGAAATTCCTGGAGATTTAACTATTTCCACGGATGAAGAAGATAGCGACATTGACTGTGAATGTCCTTACTGTAGTGAAACATATCTAAACGATCGGTCAGGAGAAATATGGATAGTCTGCACTAAATGTAGAATCTGGTGCCATGAACTATGTTCAGGTTCAGACGATTACAAAACTTTTATTTGCGATTTTTGTAAAGAAGGCTGATGGATGATATTTTTCTTTTTAATGCTTTGTTTTATATATTTTCTTTTTATAATGAATTACTGTTTGGTTTCAATAAACATTTGATATAGATCTTCTTTTTAGTTGAATCCTCACCTTTTTAATAAGATAAAAACGATTATTTCTAATATTGTTCACCTGGGCGATATTAGGAACACGTTTTCAAATATGTAAAAATTTTACGGTTTGGATTAATTGGTTGTAACACCAACATTTTTAAGAAAATTACGGCTCCATTAAATAATCACTTAGAGAACTCAACAGTCAATCCTTATGCACTGAGAAACTTAATTTTCTGTAAAAATTGACATTGCAAGAAGAGATTTTCAAAATGGGTGCGATATTCGGCACATTTCCCCTAATAATAATAATAATAATAATATCAGTTTATTGTCCAACAGCTTTACAACCAATAATAGGACAAAAATAAAAATATATATAAATGCATACATATAGTTTATAACAATTGATTCATATTATTATAAAAAATATCCGAATAATGAAACATGACAAAGAAAAAGAAGAGGAAAGGCGAGAAGAGAATCGAGGAACATGAAAATATGAAAATTAAGAGAAAAAAGGAGGCAACAACTCTCAATAGAACCATGGACTAGATTTCACACAAAACGGGCTCCTTGACATTCCCCTCTCGACAATAGTGATGGGAAACAATATCTACCAAGTAGTCTGGAATAATCCATTCCTCGCTCCGGATATACACCATCTCTTCCATAGGCAAGGTACTTCAGAAATCGCCGCTGAACTTTTTCCAAAGAAAGCTAAAGGCAAACATAGTGAGGAGATCACACTTTTGATGCATATTCCAACTTACTGATGACGAAACTATAGAAGAGGATCCTTAACAATTGAACATCGCGAAATGACTTAGATGAACGTATAATAAAGCCTAAGATCTTAGAGGCCGATAAGCAAAGATCTACTATATGTGAGGAGAAACTCATCGAAGGGCCGAACAAAACTCCAAGATCTCCGACCAACTCAACTTTCTTCAAAAATCTATTATTTATACTGCACGTAGAAGGAATAGGATTGAGCTTGCGAATAAAAGACATGTAACAACATTCGCTGAAGTTCAAGCGCAGTTTAAATTCGTCGCACCAAGCAATAATATGATTAATATTATTCTCCAGGCATATAATATCATCCCAATTAGAGATAGATTTATAGATTTTAATGTCATCAGCGTATCCAAGTACCGGGCAAGTCAAATCTTCAAGTAAGACATATATATGGAATACAAATAGCAGGGGCCCCAGATTAGACCCCTGAGGAACACCAGATTTCGGAAAGAAGTAGTTGGATGTATATCCATTATAACGGACGTAATTGCACCTGGCAATTAAATAAAAGTAAATCACATACCATGAACAATAGAATCAAAGGCACTACCAAAATCTGTGTAAATCACGTCAATTTGACCTTGCCTATCCAAATCTTGACAAACTGAGACATAGTTACAAGGTTAGTAACAGCTGATCTACCACGAATAAGGCCATGTTGATAAGGAGAAATAAACGATTTAACGTTACAAGATGAAAAACAGGATATTCTCAAATACTTTAGCAAAGTTAGATAAAATGCTTATTGGTCTATAGTTGTCGATCACCGTTTTAATGCCTTTTTTGTGTACAGGACAGATACTTGCACGCTGCCACCTAGCAGGAAACACCGACGTCTTAATTGTTAAATTAATTATAGAAGCTAGCGGCTTAGTAAAAGTCATGCCAGCTTCACGTAACATAAGGGATGGAATTAAATCATCACCAGAAACGCTATTATTTGCAAAAGAAGTCATAATCTACAAATCTACAATGCAATTGAATAAGGAACATGATTCCTAAATAATTTCTAGATTAAAAAGAGCTACATCATCATCATAAAATAACATCATTATAACAATACAATAAAACCAATCTAACTTACTTGTGGTTATATTCAACGGACCATTACCCCTTAATTGCACCAACAATCTTCCATCAATCTCGTAATTGCCTAACACTGCTAAATAGTCCATCAATAGCTTCACTTTGATGATATTCTTATCGAAATCGAACCTGAAAACACATTTGACACCGTTAAATCGCTTCATTCCAATCAAAATGTTAAAAATGCTCAATACAATACATCCTCCAATTTAGCAGTCTCGATTCCAGATATAACCAGGTCGGTTAGAGTGATTTTGAGATTGTCGTTGGGTTGTATGGAGACTTTGGGAACCTTTAATGGTGCTAGAGGTGGTACTCTGAATTGTTTATCGCCTGGAATTGGGAAACAAATAAGCTAGTTATTAGTTTTTGTTTGGTTTGCCCAGTGGCGTCCGCCAAAGCCATTTAATAATAATAATAATAATTGTTTGGTTTGTAACGTGTTAAGTATTGTGAAAGTGTCTTATCGTATTCGCACCAATTAGCACGATTAGTGGTTGTCATTTCTAAAGCTTGCTTAAATGTTGTTTCAACTTACGCAATGTAAATATGATTTGTAGGTTTACTTTTAATATTTGATAGGTAATTGTATATTGTTATTCTTCTTCAAAATCGATCTTCAAAACATATGAGGATATACACTGCGCAGCAAAATTATGGAATAAATCCATTAAATTTGAAGCAATTTGTTTTTCGAAGCAGTGTTCGGACAGGTCAATTCTGTTTTTTAAAAATAAATATTTTTGCATCAATTTAAAATTTCTCCCACTTCTAGTTTTCAAGTAATGACGTCATCGACATTTCTTTTAAATGACCACTACCGATTCTTTCTTTGACTTTCATGTAGCTTAGCTTCTGTAATCATTCTTAGCCTTTTTTCTAATATTTTTTCATATATTTCGCGTGCACTACAGAGGAGGGATATTCCTCTATAATTACTGCAGTCTCTTGCATCTCCTTTTATATAAGGGCATTATTACTGATGTCTTCCAGTCCTGCTGTATTTTCTTGGGTTTCCCACGCTATTTCTATTATTTGATGCAATAATTGAGTTCCTTCTGTGCCCATGTACTTGGAATTTTAGGTCTTATTCTGGTTTGTTTTTTATGTTGTTCATATTCTATTGCCTCTAGTATTTCCTTGAAGCATTCGCCTCGTCTTTTAGCTATTTCTGATGTTTGCTTTAGTACTTTTCCGTCCTTATCTTTTATTTGCTTGACACTTTTTGCTTTGTCATTTCTCATGTTTTTTAATATTCTATAGAAGAGCTTTTGATTACTTTTGCTGTTACTTGCTTTTCTCCAAATTCTTCCCATTCCTTACGTTTCACTAATTGGACTTTTTCTTTAACCGTTTTCCTTATTTTTTTTTTGTATTTCGTGTAAGACTCCTCAGTTTTTTCTCTTAAGTATTTTTTTTCAAGCTTTCTTTTTATTTTTGATCATTTGTTTCAACTCTTCGTTCCACCAACTTGTTATTTTTTTGGTTCCTCCTATGATAGTACATCCACATACATTTATAGCTACGTTCAATGTATCTTTAAAGATTGTCCACTTTTTTCCAGGTTTCCTTCTTGTATATCCTTTTTTCTTTTATTTATTTTCTGTTTTATTACTTTAGAATATTTAGTTCTAATTTCCATATTCTCTAGTTTATATATTCTAATAGATTTTCTCTCTTTTCATATCCTTCCTTTTGTCTTCTCTAGCTTGTCCTTTCCTTCTCTCGTTTTTAGTTTGCAAACTAGTAAATAATGGTATGTACTTAGTTCAGCGCTTCTATGTACTTTAACATCCATGATCTCTTTTCTTTGCTCTCTTTCTGTCAGAATATAATCTATTATAGATTTTTCGCTTCTTCCTTTTTCTTCTCTTGTATACTGCTGACAGTCTTTGTCTTCGAAGAATGAGTTCTGGATTATTAATCCATTTTGGGTGCAGAAGTCTATCAGTCTTTCACCATCATTGTTCCTGGTGTCTTCTCCGTGCCTTCCCATCACTCCCTCTGTTCCTTCTGTTTTGTTACAGATTCTTGCATTGAAATCGCCGAGAATGATAGTGTATGGCTTTTCCAGATTCGTATTCTTCCTGCAGTTTCTCCCAGAATTTATCTTTTTCAATGATTTTATTGTTTTCTCCAGGTACATAAATGCTTCAAATTTAATGTATTTTTAATTTTTCGGCGCACAGTAGGGTGAAGTGAAAATTTCTTTCTCAAATTCGACCAATCAACCAGTTTACTCTACTAAATTTCACGAAAATTAAATTTATTCTTTGACTGCCCAAACAGCTTCAAATATGTGATTTCAACTATATTTCGCCATATCCAATAATCACCTCCAATTTCGATCAAAATAACATTGATGAAATAAAAGAGTAACATGTGTCTAAGATCGCTAAAACCATCGGCCCAAAAGGATATAAAGGTGAAATTGGAAAGCTGTAGGAAAGAATGCAGATTTCTCTACCCTAAATTGCTTTCGGCGATCAGCGATATCTTTATGAATTACGTCATGGAATTCCCAAAAATCACATTCCATTACGCTTGTTTCAAAAGGAGCCAGGAAGAATGAGGCATTCTAGATGGTTAACAATGGCTAGCAAAGTACTGTGGCTAATGTACCAACAAAGAATCCCTCTATAAATCTTCAGAATTTCACAGAATACATCATCAAAGTTTATGGTACGACATGGTTTGAAATTAAAGCGCGGCCTTCCTGTCAACATAGCAGTTATCATCTATTCAGCATGATGAAAAAAGATCTCGATTCTTACCAGAATATGCGAGGAAAATAGTAGTCCAGTACTTCAAAGAAACGGCTATTTTACGCACTCAGACAACATACTACTAGCTATGTTATTAACTGATCCCAGAAAACCAGTAAGGGAACTAGGTCTAAGAAGGTTATTAAAATGTAGGCAAACAAGCGTGACAACTTCAACAATTTAAGAGTTTAAAGTTTCTGTCATAAATTTCAACGTCGAAGGTTATATAGACTTAATAAACTGGCAATCATTGAACTACCATTAACAAAGTCTAGTTTCGATGAAGAGCTTCAGCTAATGATCCACGATGTCCCTACAGGAATTAAGATTTTGAAGTTTCCTTGCCACTCACAAACAGTAAAACGCAGCGTTAAATTACTTACGGAAGCATTAGCAGCAGTATATGGTTATGAGGTAAGAGATGGCTTCATAAGATCACGAATCGCCTCTAGAAATACCTCGTCGAAATTTGAGACCAAAAGTCAATATGTTCAAGTTTTCCAAGAAAAGTAAAGACGATGTGGTTTGAATATGAGAGAGGGAGGGTGGTGGAACTCGATATGCAACCACCTCCATGTGATGAGTACTGCATTGTTTCCGCAAAGAAGTCAATTTACAACATTTCTTTTTGAAAAATTCACGGTCAAATGGGCAGCCAAAATTGATGTCGCACAAAAGCGAAATTTTGAACAACGATTAAACTATACAATAGGCATCTACTCCCCACATAAGCGAACTAATCAAAAAAAAAAATTGGAACCATTTTCACTCGATCCTAGCGCACAGTATACATTTTTAATTCATTATTCCATGTTCATTATCCCATTCGAAATCAAGGCAACTAGTCCCATAGATGGAAAATAATTCCTTTCCTACGCAATTTAGAGAAAATGTCCTTGTTCACCTCTAAAGGACTAATTTATCAAGTTCTACAACTAATAAAAAATCTATAAAAGCAAGAGGATAAATAAAAAGCAATATAAAAATCTTAATCCTCTCGAAATCAATTTGTATGATTCACGACTTTCCCAAGTAACATTGTTTTATTATAGAAGCCAACAACCTTGAGGTGTTCCTCAAGGAGCAATTTATTTTGATGCATTTATATTAATGGTAGCATTTTTTTTTCACCGATTGGCGTGTTATTTAACAAACACCCAATTAAAAAGAAAGAGAGAAAGAGATTTTCGTTGACAATTACAACTACATGTCACAGGCAAGGAGAGCAACATTGAAGTAAAGAACGACTTGACATTGAAGTTTAAGTGTCATGCATTACATAGTTTTGGAAGGTTATTTTTTTGTACGTAAAACAAATTCGTACCGAATGAACTTTGTTTTAGCAAAATGTGCACACATTCACAGGCTGATTCGTTTTGGACTCTCTCCATTGGAATCTCGCTTATTATTGGAGATAGATGGTAGGTTCAAATTTGGCAAAGTTGTTAAATTTTGTGTTTGTTGTGAACCTGAAGAGAAAATGGACCTTTAACAAATGACGTCCGAGATTTTCTAAAAAGAAAAAAACTCATTTACTTCTTTTGCCTCTAGCACATTTATTTGGCCGTACAGAAAACAACTAAGAACACATTCTCAAAACCACTTTAGATCTACTATCTAATGGTGTGGTCGAAATTTTTACGTGACGTTTCGGTTCTTTCTAACCATCATCAACTTTCCTATTTCTCATCAGCATCATATCGGATTTTGACACCGTCAGAAAGAGTCTTTTCTTCTTATCTGATTTTATAGAAAATTTATCAATTCATCTTCATTCATTCGAATTTATGTAGGTACTAAGGTATATCCTTCGTCTTAAATCCATAAAAATTATTTTCTCGAAAAGTAAACCAGTTAGGTTGGTAGCTAGAGGAAGGCTATCAGGAATGTGTTGCAAACTCCAAAAATCGAATGAAAAGTAGGGTATTCAATTCAAAAAATTAGGTTAGGTAGGGACACCTAGTGGTGATGCATTTAATTTTAAAATATTTTACCGTTAAATATGTGCCATTAACAGATATTTATAACAAAATTTTCAGATAAAAATAATAATATCAAGGTCTGTGGGGTGGTATGGCAAACAACATGAAGTATTGGCACACTCCTCACCACTATTGGTTTCATGGATTTTTGTAGATTTTTCGAACTGTCGAGTTTGGGACTGACAGTTTTAACTTAACATTCGCGTTGATAAGTTTTAAGCAATTTTTCAAGACATCTTTTGTTTCTCTAATCATGGATGGTAACGGATACGTTAAGAAAGTGGCGAATATGTTCTTTATTTCCGGAACTACCAACTTAAATCATCCGCGAAATTTAAAAAATGCCTGGTTAGAATTTACAAAATTTTAACATATATTTTTTGTTTGAGTTATTGCCTATTTCCCCCTTTAACTTCGCGTTAAATTTTAAATTGATTTCATAAACATTAACAGTCATAAAACACTCGTAGAGGTTATGTTTTGATCGCATAAAATGTCAAATAATAAACCAGAAGTAGTACTGTATACGCTTAGACCATTTGGCACCCATGAATAATTATTTGCCTACCAACATTTTGGATTTTAGAAAATTATTTATTTATTATTATTTAGGGAGTATAATTATTTACCTACAAGTAAAAAAAAGATATCACTTTAAATAATTCCGCAAAAAACTTCTCTGATAATAATAATAATAAATTTTATTTGCCCAACAGATTTACAGAAAAATCCAGTTACAGAACAAAATATACAAATAATTAAAATAAAGTACAATATACAGAAATTATACAAAAAATAATATATAAGAAAATCATTTGCTGAAGTTAATATCTAATCCAACAATAAAGAAAACAACACCGTGGAAAAGAAAAAAAAGAAAAAAAAAGAAAAAAAGAAAAAGACTCTCATGAATGAAAGAAAGGGTCACTATACAAGCGGTTAGCATTTCTGGACAAATATTGGTAGGCGTGGAAAAAGTATCAGTAGATCTATAATTGTATTGGGGTACGACAAAAAGAACTTGACAAAACAAAGCGGGTGAATCAACATGTTGGTTCATTAATTTTATGAGAAATTTCCCGCTTGTCGCATCTCTACGATGTGACAGAGACTCGAAATCATGGCTGCAAAGTAAATTGGTGTAATCCGTACCCCGAGGAGGATAAACCTGAAAACTGATACCTAGTTATCGATTGAATCTCTTTAATCCCATAATTAGGGGTTCAGATGGGGCCACAAAAAGACTCAAAATGTAATAGAATTATCCTTCACTAATAAATATTTAATGTAGTGCAGGTAAAGACGACAATTCCCTATTTACCCGAACTAGAATTATGAATTTAGATTTAGTGGTTATTGTTCTTTTAAACAGTGAATATCCTTAATAAAATTATCTAAAATTAGTATTAAAATGTCGAAAATAAGAGAGTTGCTTTTAGAAATCCGCGCAATGATTGTTGCTTTACATAATCTTGGCCGAAGTAACAGAGATATCGCAAGACAATTGAAATTAAGTCGCTAAACTCTTGACTATAACGTTAAAAAGATATCAAGAGCACATTATTAAATGAAAAACGAACAGGATGAAGAAAAGTGACAACACCAGCGGAAGATCGTCGAATAATTATGACGAGTAAACGGAATAGCGTGAAAAACGAGTCAGCTTAACCACCATAAAAAGGAGATTAAGAGAGGGTGACTTCTTTGGCCGAATAGCATCGCGTAAATCACTCTTACACAAGTAAAATAAAATAAAACGTCTCCAATGGGCTAGATAGCATCAACATTGGACAATTGATGAGTGGAAAAATGTTTTGTAGACCGATGAGTCCAAATTTAAACTCTTCGGTTCCAAGAGAAGAACGTTCGTTCAAAGCTCGAAAGGAGAACGAGCAGCAGAATCGTGTGTAGTACCTGCAGTCAAGTATTGGGGCGGATCGGTAATCATTCGGGGTTGTTTTGGCGCCGCATCCGTAGGAGACTTGGTTAAAATAGATGGAATTTTAAGAAATGAACGCTACCGGAAAATTTTGTAAACAGTAATCGGTGACTATTTTATATTTCAACATGAAAATGATTCGAAGCACACTTCTAAACTCTGCCGCAAATATTTAGAATCGGTGAATAATGAAATAACCTCCTCAAAGCCCACATGCTGATCCCATAGAGCTTTTGTGGGAGGAACCTGATCGGCAGGTGAAAATAAATCCTGCAACTTCCAAGGAATCGTTGTGAAGTCTGGCTTAAAATAGAAACCGTTACTCTGACGAAATTGATAGAAAGAATGCCGCAAGTGTGTGCCGCAATTATTAATAGCTGAGGTGAACATTTCGACGAAGCGAAATCAATCAATCAATTTCTTTATTTTAAGAGTATTTTATTGGATACAAAACTACAATCTCTTTAAGTTAGCACTTTCTCTAGTTGTGGGTATTTCTTTAGGTGGGCAAATAATTTTATCCGGTAGTGCATACGGAAGTTGCTAGGTTCTATAGAGCATATATACCCCCAACGGACAATTCACAGTAAAATTATTATTTTTTTAATTTTCATTTGTTTCTATGATATCGCCCTGTTCCATTTATCGCTGAATACACCTTATAATTTATTTAATAAAACAAAAATTATATTAATCTTACCTTTTAATATATATGGAATAGCCTTAATACCATTATCGATACAACATTGATGGAAATCAGGTCTCGTCCTCACACAGGGGATGATATAGCTGGCTATTGTAACAAAATCAAACAAAAATATAAATATAAACGCCTCCATACAATAAATTTGCAAAATACTTACGCAATTTTTGTCCCCAAGCACATCCACCAAGGAATAATAACGATGCCAATAAGAGATGCATCTTTCTTCAAGACGTCCGCGACTTAAAAATTTCAAATAGCGACTGCTGGTTATTTATGAGAATCCGGTGAATATATGATACGATTTTCAAGGTTTAAACGATGTTAGGTTGTATTAATTACACCGTATGTGTAGTTAGTTGCTTCTACCTATGTATGTACATTTCCGTTACCTTGTTTCCCAAATCTGTTAATTTTAAACTCTTTAAAGGTAATTATTTACAAGACGCGTAAGTATACAGATTATAAGTTAACGTAATTTTGTGTTATTTACAACATTTTTGTTGTATTGTTTATAACTACAGACATGAAATAAATTTGTGTTTATTTTTTTTTTTTGATTTTTGTACAAGGTACACAAAAGTTCCTGAAATTTTAATAAGTCAAAATTTCGGTGTGAAATATTTTTTAGTCGCTAGATCTTGGAACCCTCATTAATTTCTCTTGAGAAATTTCATTTTCTTATTGAAAACAAAAATGAAAACCGTTTTCTCTTATACACTTCAAAAAATTTATTAAAAAAAAAAAACGAAAAATAATCGTTTTCTTCTTTTACCTCTAGCATTTTTATTTGATCTTACAGAGAGAAGCTAAAATGATATTAAATAATACATAGTGACTATGCATGAGATTCATGTTCTTAAACACAAAGCACGGTCGCCTAATTCTTCAATACAAAATTTTGTGAGGTCTGGACCGTTTGGCCATTTCTACTTCTTCATACGCTGCAACCTTCTCCAAAAGTTTCAAACTATGCATGTTATTGCTTTGCAAAGACAGATTGAAAGCAGTCAGCTTATCAAATATATCGCACACATACGCCAGTTTCAGCAAAAAGTCGAGTTCGGCAAAGTACCTGCAGTGTATTTCTTGACGTAGCTGGAATGCACGGTATAAGACGTTGCCACGTGAAAGCCATCGTTAACTGCAATAGTATAGCAGGGCCGTGGGTTCAGTTCCCATGTCCGTGCATAGCTTTTTGAAAAATCTGGCTTTCAGTCGAATAATACGAAATTCAATTGAGAGCTCATCGACTTTGATGCAAATGCTTCCCTATGGATGATGCAATGGGTCCACATAGCATGCGATGCTTTGCTGCGAATAAGCGACCAGACATTGATCGAGCTCCATTAGCACACATAACGATGCACTTTTCCCAATCCAAATCATTTTCGGTTACAAACTTGTCAAGCACCTCAAATAAGTCTTGAGCTTTTGTGCTTCCAATGATGCTTTTGCAGATCAGTAGGTCTTCATCGACAATATTATCATCCGGGAAGCGTACATAACAAATAAGGTCTCATCAAGTTAAAGACCAAATTCCGTGCCTTTCACTTTCTCTATTAATTGATCATTGAGGTCCAGAGCTATATGATGGATTCTTCAACTAATAGTGTCGTTGGACAAAAGTACCTGAAGTTGAAATTAATTTTCCCGCCGATTCTCCCAGCATATTAACCATGTCAAGAGCAGCCGATATAATAAGCTCTTCTGAGATGGTGTGAGGTTTTTTCAATTAGCCACGCTGTATGCGAACATGAAATATGCCAGCAGTGCGTTCCTTGGTACTGAGGCTGGTTTAGTAAACACACTTTTTTCTTTTGTAAATCTTGCAACTTGCTACTAGAGAATTCGCGAGATTTTTCAACCATGTTAGAGTGATTGGTCTCCAGATGCAGCTTTTAGCTTACTTGGGAGCATAAACTCGGCCGCTAAAACTTTTAAACAGAGCACACACTGCGGGGGGTCTCTTCATTGTTTACTTCTATGAAGTAAAGCCAAAACTCAAATAGTAACCGTCGTATTTACGATATTTCCGTTTCTTTGCTACCCCACCACTTGTCGATGCTTAATCGCTCTCACTTGAACTGTCGACTTGCTTATTTAATAAAAATCTTTCGATTTGTCACTTAGGAACTGAACTGGTTCGCCGAAGTGGTGCCGTATTTATACTAGCCGCCCCTCTGCTTAGAACTTTTGCGAAACTTCGACAATGTCCGATATGCTATATAAGTCTATTAGAAGGTTCTATAAACTTCACGAAAGTTCCATACTTTTCTGGAATATTCTTTGTAGTTCGAGAATATTCCATATCTTTCTAGAAAGTTCTACAAGCTACGGGAGCGATCTAGTCTAGATATTCTTGTGTAGGTGTTACAATTACATTTGTATGGATTGCGATATTTTTAATTGTAGTGTACGAGAGCTATGTGATGCTTATTTATCAAAGAAATAGATGTAATCGGGTTAGGTGTGGAATTTAGAATTTAACATTTATGATCATACATTGTTTGTTACACTTTTTCTTTGTCCTTAATTTGGCCTATGCTGTTGGACAATAAACCTATTATTATTATATTCTAGAATGTTTCATTAGCTTTCGAAGCCGTTTCGGAATGTTCATCCTAGAACGTTCCAGACCTCTATGCCTTCCCGCATTCGCAGGAATGCCTCGTAGCGCCCCTGTTTACTCTCTACGGCACCCCGGGGCGCCGCGGCGCATACTTAGGGAGCCCCTGACTTAGGGTGTAATCGAAAAACACTACTCCGTTCGGGCATTCTGTTTGCGCTTACATTTAACACTCCAAGATCATTACTCGTTTTAAAAAAAAAGACATATTCACAACATATTCTCTATAAAATCCTGTAGATTCCATGGATTCACTTGTAAATTCCTCTAATCTATTAAATTTGCTTCTCCATTAACTTTCTAACATATCATCTCAGGAATGAAATTTAATTTAAATCAAGTCTTCCAATAAGCGTCCCAAGACCAACTCATTTTACACTGTCTAAAATCCAAACTCATTTGCTCGTTCCAAATGATATTTACGTCAAGTCGAACTATTCCGTCGCAACTTCCAAAAGACTCCACGTAAATTACTTTCTAAACTATTGAAAGAATGCCTCGTACCTGTTCTTCGGAACGTTTCCCATTTCTGACGTTTCGCTTCCTTTATTAAAATCCCTATCGCTCTTACGAATTAGTAAATAATTTCTTAAAAGGGGGGACTGAAATAAAATCAAAATAAAAAGGTAGCAGTGCATATGATGAGGTGTTGAGAAAGGAGGAAAAAGACAACTAGAGTGCTGCGAAATTCCACGCCGTCCTAATTTTACTGGAAAGCTTAATAATGCAAAGGCTGAGAGTTGGTCTATATGAAGAAGTAATTTTATTAAAAATTAATCGAGGATGAATTAAGTTCTAGCGGAAGCGCTGCAGAGACTACTTCTAACGGTGTGTAATTTCCAAGCCGTACCAAGTTTAAGCTAGCGGATATACGATTTTATACCCTTCCTTAATTTAGTTGTAGGGATTTCAGCGAATGCTGGTGGTTATAAAATATATACTTTTTAAGCTGCGGATTAATTTATTTTAAAGGAGTTTTTATAAAATGATTAGTATATTAAAACCAACGTGGTTTAGCACGATTTTCATATTTAGCTTATGCTGTTAGAAAGCCAAACGAGTTCATAGATATTTCCTCTAAATTTGAAAAAGGAATATGCAAATATGGTTTATAAAATCAAAAATCCTTGTCCTTCAAGTACCATTACAAAAGAACTGGGTTTGCAAATTTAAGGAAGGTATCTTTGCACTGAAAATGTTAATGCTGCCCATGATATAATTTTGAGCCAATGCTTTGATCATTTCTTGTGAATATTTATTTCACATGGGACATAGTGATTTGGCATGAAAAACCTGTTCTTCAAGTGAATTCCTAAATGATAAGAAATGAGACTTGGCAATAAGTCCGCCGCCCCCTTTGAAGAGCAACATTCTTCTTTTTTATTGGATCATATTGTAACTGTAGAAATCTGGATCCAGCACTATGATCCAAAAATACATTGGAATATTCACAGAAATTATATACATATATACGAGGGACGATTGTAAAATAAGGTTCCCAAAACCCTACAGCAGCAATAAGACGTGTTAGGCGAAATCGGACAACATTGGCGTGTGTAGCAGCTCTCCCACTCTATATACGTACCACTCCCGTCTCGCTATACCGCTCAGTGTTGGCTAAGCTGCCGATCGCCGCTACCGCCAGGTGCGAAATTCACGCTGTCATACGTTTTTTTAAACGCGAAAGGGGTTTCACCTCATCGTCAATTAACCAAAGTTTATGGAGAAAAGTGTATAGCTGTTCAACATGTCCGCAAATGGTTTAGGGAATTCACTGGAAGTTGGACTGAAATTTACGATGAAGAACGGAGCGGAAGACCATCAGTTTCCGAGGAAATCGTTGAAAAGGTCGAAAGCATACTGCTTGAAGATTGGAGGGTCACCATTCGTCAACTCGCTCTTCGGATTCTGGACCAACGATGAAGTCAAAGAAGAGGTTATTCGATTCTTGAAAGGACTGGCGGCACAATTTTACGACATGGGGATACAGAAGCTGGAGCACCGTCTGCAAAAATGCTTGGATAGAAATGGCGATTATGTCGAAAAATAGCTTAAAACGATGTTAGATGTTAAGGAAATAAAGAATTCCGTCTATTTTTAAAAAATATGGGAACCTTATTTTACGATCATCCCCCGTATTTACAAAAATCATTGGATAATGTCTTCAAACTAGTAATCTTTCTTTGACACAGGTTGGATAATTATGTCAGATTAATAAGAATAAAGCTAAATTACATCGAAGAGGTAACCGCAAAACAGTAAAAAGAATTGTAGTAAAATGAAAAAAAAAACAAGGAAAAAAGTCAATTACGAAGCTTTAGAGGTGAGTAGCAAGTGTTGACCCTGTTGGTAATAAAAGGGATAAATCTAGATACATTACAAAATATGTTCTTGCAAAATTTGAAGATGCGCTGAATGGCGGAAGTATTATCCACGATGCTAGCAAAAGAAGCAATTAACTAGTCTTCATTTAAGGCAAATCATTGATGTGTATGGCATTTCAAACAAGTTACAACAAATAACAAAGTTTATTATACGATCAACTCACACCGATGTTGACCAATTAAGTTCCACAGCCGACTAAATCCTAAAATTATCAATGTTGGACACGACAACGTTTATAATGCGGGTGAGAGTGGCTTTAATTTGGAAAAACATTCCGATCGAACTTTATCCACCATGGGGACAAAAACAGTGGAAGCCGTCATCCTCTATTACATATAGCTACAGAATCATGCCAACAACTCCAGCAAATGGACGCCTCTTATCTCCCCTCTTCCTTGTGTTAAAAGAAACAACAGCTCAGCTTGAACCGCAGGAGCAAAAAATACTTTTGAGGCCTGTTAATGTATACATATCCGCTTTAATGTCCGGAAAACTAACTTCTCAGCATTTTAAAGATGTGTACTTACCAAATACTGGAACTGAAAGTATCTTGTTATTGAATTCCTAGAATGGAGATTGGCCGTGTGATATGCAAAATTTAGTAACCTTTTCTGTTCGGCATCATCGGCATCTAAAAAGCACCGCCATTATAGATTCCCGCTGCAACCTTTTCAGATCTATTGTAGTTCTTTTATCATTAGATCAATTACGCTAGCTTTATCTTTTTCACCAGACCTAGCAGCTTTGTGAGTGATCTTTCTGCGTAGGTTTCGGCTTTCAGGTATTCCGATCCCACTTCTATGAACCGTATTCCTGCTAGTGCTGTACAATCGCACAACACATGGAAGGCAGTCTCCTCTTCCACCTGCCAGAACCTATAGGGTATTTCCTCTGTCAGGCCTAAGTTGCTCATATGTTTCTTGAGCATACAGTGTCCTGTTAGCAGGCCTACTATTGTACTAACAGACTTTCTGTCCCTGCTTAGTAGGTCTTCTGTAAATTTAGGCTTGTGTCCAATCAAAAATTGGTTGGCCTGCCGCCATTATAAGGCGGACCATTGTCCAACACCCCTAAAAGCAAATAATTAAAGATCCATTTTCTGAATTTATACCAGTTTCTCAGGTAATTGATTCCACTGCATATCATTCATAGTTAGTAATGGAAGTTATCGATCTTCAGTCCAATAGTTAGCAATAACATCACGTAATGTTCCATTTAATTCACCGTCAATCACCTTCTAAATTCCAAATAACCTACTTTAATTTCTGGATAATTTCCGTTTACCGCGTCATGGAGCTAAAATGACGTGGATTAATGGCAGCTAAAACCGTATATTTACTTCAAATGCGGAGATTATCGTTACGTCAATGGGGAAAAGCCTGCACGTCAAATTTGAACGATTCCACATATCAGACTCGACTCACATCAGACGGACGGAACGATATTGACATCGTACTTATGTATTGAACGGATGGCTAATTGCGCGAACGATAATTCGAAATTAATTGCAAGATTGTATGAGGATCGTAGTATAGATAGCGTTTACAGTCGATTAAATGTAGCATCGGTTTCGTTTAGGTGGACGGACAACGAGATTAGATGTCAAAAGCGGAAGATAGCTGCAATATGATTCGTTTCAATCCTTAACGAAACATGATCATATACTTTGTATTAGAGTAGAGGACAATATTGGACGAAATTCAATTAACTAGCAAATATTATACCGGGTGAGTCATTTCCACAGCCTCGGAAGATTGTGTCTTTATGAATGGAGATCTTTAGAAACGCTTTTTTTTCTTGTTATAAGGTCTGATTGTGAGGATTATTTAAAACGATATTGAAGTCTGCAGGGTGCCTCATAAGTTCGTAGTTACCGAATCTTTTTTAATTGAACACGCTATATAAAGGATGTCCCATTTAATTTTAAAATTATACACAGTAAATTATTATTTAATTAGACAATTCTTATTGATTTATAAAATAGACATGTTGAGATTAATTATGGAACATTATGTCGGCCAAATGGCCGCCGCTGATGTGCTGGCATACCCTGACCATTTTAATCAAATTTTCGAAGACTTTTTCAAAGTCAGTTGACTCAATTTCAGCAATAACGCGTTGGATTTCTATCCTCAATTCAGAAATTGTTTGTGGTTTGTTAGCGTAGACCTTGGACTTTACAAAACCGCAGAGGAAAATATCGCATGGCATCAAATCGCAAGATCTGGGCGGTCAATTAACGTTAGCATTTCTGGAAATCACACGACCATGAAAACGTTGTCTTAACAAATCGATGGTTTCTCTTGCTGTAAGGTATGTGGCACCATCTTGTTGAAACCACATTCCTTCGAGGTCCGTATCGTCCAATTGATCCCACAAAAAGTTCGATATCATGTCACGATATCGTACTCCATTTACAATTAAAGCTTGGCTAAACTTATTCTCAAAAAAAAACGGTCTAATTATACCTCCAGCCCATAATCCGCACCAAAACGTTGCCTCTTTGTGGGTGCATCGGTTTTTCAAGTATAGCACGAGAATTTTCATTGCCCCATTGCTGATGTCAAAAGTAGATAGATAGCATCTGAGTCAATATAACATTATTCTTAGTATCTAAAATCGTTTGATTGTTATACCATGATTTGTTCTTTCCTACAATCTTGGTTTTATATACAGAAAAGTGTTTTTCACAATACCATAAAAGGGTGTCTGAGAAGGCATTAAACATTTCATTTGTTGTATACATCAACAAATGTTTCACATGATATATCTTAATCAAAATTACTATAGCTGTATTCATCAAATTTCCTTACAAATTTGTCTAAGACACGTCTGTAACAAATTCTAGCGTTTGAGGTAAGTGGTCTGAAAATCTTGTAAAGAACGTTTCAGTTTTAACATTAGTACTATTAGCAAAAATTAGGGCAAATTAGGGCAATTAACAGTAAGTATTAAAGCGGACAATAAATGCTTAAACCTATCGCATGCCGTAGATGTTTTGAGAATATCAATGTTCAAATCTACTAGAGTATCTAACATTCTTTCAAAGCTTCTTAGGAAGATCCAAATATCACTGTTTGGTATTTTATAAATACATACTATTACATAGATGTTATTTATAAAATCTCACAATTTATTCAAACTATATTTTCCGTCGCCACTCCATTTTCACTCCGTTTCAAGTGTTATCAACGACGACATAAATTGTACATGTTCTTTCTTTGTAACCTCATATCTGTAGAAGCTGCCGGTGGCATAGCATACAGATACACAAAAGCAAATCGACATTTTTTTTTGATAGATTATTACCCCAAGTTTGCAGTGCTACTATAAAGGATAAAAATACAAAGAGGAAAGAAAAAAACTAAATCGAGTTCCACTCGTACGGAATTTTTCGAACGACAATCGATCGCCTATACGGAACCAAATAAATAAAATAGAAGCTCATAATCCGTCGAATATCGACCAAACACCTGTATCGTCGCGACAATAACTTGTTTTATGGAAGCAATCGCACGTTGTTATCAAGCGAACGTGATCCAATGTGAGACGAAATTGAATTGTTCCCCTTTTTGGAATTTTTTCAGCACGCACGTGATGCTTTTTGGATCATGCTTTCGTGGAATAAAGTGTGGATTAAGGTTTTTTCGATTTGTACTTTGAAAATGTTATTATTCATACATTGTGAGAAGAACTGAAACGAGTCGCCAGCTCTAACTCTAAAGCGAAATTGTATACTTATTTGTTGTAATGAAAGTAGATGTAAATGTACATGGGATAGGTATTTTTTTTTTTTTTATTTATTTAGCACTACGATATTATCTTTACTAAATTTATGCATTCCGTTTGTTTTGTAATTGTTATCTATTGATGTTTGTTGTTACCAGACATCTTAACTTGAATTGTGTATTCAGCACTGACTTAGGTGATGGTGAATAATGGTAATTCATACTGCAACTGGGTTTCGCCGTGGTAGTTTTATTTTAAAAAGAGTTTTGAAATTTTTTCCATTTGAAAGTTTAATCGTAATTGTCGGACACGCTGTATAATGTTTTCGAAAAATTCATTCGGTTTCTAATGCTACCCTATACGGTCAACAGTTCTGCAAAATTTCAATTTTCGAAGTTAAATGCTTTCACAGTTCACATGCACTTATCCATCTGTCAAAAATTTTCACAAAGTGCAAATATTTCAAATATGGTTAGAAATAGCCACATAGTTGTCTTATCAAACAAACCTTAAAATTGAACTAGGAATTCAAAAATGTAATAATATATAGGATGTTCTATTTAAAATAATAAAGTTCACAGCTACTTCCGGTATAACCGGAAGCCTTGGATAATTGAAAATATCATAGTTCAATAGTACATATAGGCTTTGGTATATTACAAAGTTTTCAGAATTTTCCAAAGTACATTTTTTCATATATCGATCGATGCAGTTCCTCGTGAGACACCCTATATACAGTTTCTTAGAACTGGCTTGAAATTATGTAATATGTACACAAGATTCAATAAAGCCATTTATTATTATTATTATTCAGATCTTTAAGCAGCTTTATCTCTGATACGCAGCATTGCTCCTCTGCCATCGAATTAGGTATTCCTCCCGGATGGTATCCAGATCATCCATAGGATCAACGGGGCTCCATTTGCTATGTGGACTACAACATGACGACGAGGTGGTGGATGGTCTTGAGGGATTTCGACGACTTTAGCCAACAATGGGTTATTGGATAGACTGGCATGTCGCCATGTTTTCTCAGCCATATCTCGCAAGTGTTCCGGTAGGCTCAGTATCGTCAGATCGTCTCGCTACTGCTGATTCTGGACAAGCCATGGGGCACCGGTAATCATCAAATGGCTGGGAGCCACCGTTGACCACACCATACACTATGATCGCGCAAAGATATATGATCCAAAGCAATAGTTTGACTGCAACATCCAGCTGATTTCTCCGACGCATTAAAGGCTCTCATTATTGGCTCTCACGAAGTTCGTTCCAACTCGATTAATGTTTGAAGCCCAGGTAAATCTTTGTCTAATATGAATTCCACATAGACAACGGAGTCCTTCCACTCAAGCCTTTGGTCATTAATGGTCACTTCTTTGAGTGAGAGTCTTCTTCGGCGAGTGAGTCGGATGGCCACACCTTTTGACTCGTGTATCTTCAGGCCCCAATTCTCTGATGTTGTATAAGGCAATCTGTATTCTCCTAACAATAAGGCCTTCGCTCTGACTGGCCCAATAAATCCCCGTATCATCGGCATAGATTGAATATGTAAGAAACAGCACAGGACCAAGTAGGGATCCCTGTGGGACACCAGAGCCAATCTGCCGCGTAGACGATGTTATTTTACCAACCCTTATTTCGAAAGATCTGTTATCCAAGTACTACAAAGTCAAATGCATAATTGTCTTGCTAAAACTGATCTTATGTCATGCTATACAGTGTCAAAAGCCCTCGATACATCGAGAAAGACAACACCAACTGTCTCTCTCCGTTTAAAAACGTCTCTAATTGCTTCCGACAACCGGAGCAACTGAAAGCCGGTACAGAGACCTGATCGAAACCCAAATTGCTCTTCTGGCACTGGATTAAGAATCGACATTTCATCTCTAAATCTAGTTAAGATCACTGATTCGCTTGGAGACCCTGGAAAGGAAACTGATGAGTAATTTTGTGGATGGAGAGCATCTTTGCCGGGCTTGGCGATCGTAACTAAGACGGCATGCTTTCAGGCACGCGGAAAATGTTGCAAAGATAGAATATCATTGATGATATCGACTAGCACTTGGAGTGCAGCGCTTGGAAGAGCCCTCAGCGCACGGTTGGAAATTTGGTCATGTTCCAAGGTCTTCCCGTTTTTTAGCGTTTTTATTCTGGCCCAAAATTCATTAATAGTTCTCCATTCTGATCGACAAAGGAATCCCTAGGTGAAGAACAAACGTCCTCGATCGATTTTCCTGCGACTATTTCCCCCAGAAAGAACTTTACTGAGATGGTCAACATGAGCTTCTGCAGGATCCTCGTTCGAATAGACAAGTCCCCAATCACCGTGAATACCCTCAGCTTGATCTGTTTTGCTGAGTTTAAGGGTCTTCCTGCCAATTCGTCTCGGACTTGATTAGGTGGTTAGCTTTAGTGTTATCGTTTGGGCATAAAGTTGTTCTTGCCCTCTTTCTTGCTCTGCGCTTCTCTCCTATAAGAGATCTCAAATCAGGTGGAAGCTACCTTCTTGTTTCCATTCTCTTGTATAACGAGCTTCGAAATGTGACCAACGAACTTCTAGGCCATCTCGTCAAGCGTAACGGGACCCTTGCTATTATTATTGTTACTAACAAGTTATTTACTTATTCCTTTAACAAAATGCAATGGCTGAACTATTTTTGTTGATTTAATGCATACCCTCTGCATAAAGCACCAAAAAGGAAATTGCTATTAAGCCCTGAATATGCGTCTTTGGGAGTTTAACGTTGTTATCGAGGGCGTAACCAGCTAAAGGCAGTGGTAGGCACGTGCTTTTCCCCTCTTCCCCTAAATGCTCGCGTTGTGTTGCTTTCCCACGGAAAAATTGTATCTACTTTGCCTTTTAATAAGTCAAGACATTGTCCACCACCTACTCAAAGCTTTTCCTCCCCTGTTCAAAACTTGCACACCCCTCCCCAAAAACCTGAATACGCTCATGGTTGTTTTCATTAAACTATACTTGATGTAGATATAAAGTAGATAATATCGATTTGGTTAAATCAAACACCAGAGAGTATTGTACCACGCACTGTATGGGTTACTGCTACAAAACTCTTTCTTTAATCAAACATAAAGGCAGTTCAATTCGAATTTAAAAAAAAATTGAATTAAAAACGCTATAATGTTGTCTTTACCACATAACATGTGAAAGAAAATAATTACATGTATACAGGCTGATTCATTTTTGACCTTCACCATGAGCGAAATTTGACAAAGTTGCTAAAATCTTTTTGTTACGGACCTGAAGAAGAAATGGACCTCTGACAAATGACGTTCGAGATTTAAAAAAAAAAACAAAAAAAGCTTATTTGCTTCTTTTACCACTAGAACATTTATTTGGTCTTGCAGAGAAAAACTAAAACCACATTCTCGAAGCCACTTTCGATCTTCTAGTTGATGGTGTAGTCAAAATTTGTATATGACGTTTCGATTCCTTCTGGCTATCATCAACTTTCTTACTTCTCATCAGCGCCATATTGGATGTTGACACCTTTTTGACACCAGAATTTTTTTTTCTGATTTCAACCATATAACCGTATAACATTTTGACAAAAGGCAGCCATGAAATGTCATCACTGCATACATAAAAACACTTATTTTACAAACTATCGATCCCACTTAAAAACATAAAATCCTACAGTTAATACCTACCACCATGACTGGGGTATGTTTTATTTTAACTAAAAAAAGAGAGAAGATCCTAGAAAATAAAGTTAATAGCTCGTGAACATTTAGCGGACGATACTCATTTGTTTTTTATCGTCGAACGAATCCGATTCCACCTGCGATTAAACGATATTTAAAGCTTATCCCGCAGTGGCGACCAAATTGTATGGTTCGGTCCATAAAAGCCTATTGGTGTGGAAAAAAGAGCGTAGCTGGAAAGCAAAAAAAATCTAGTTAGCGCTGATAGGTTTTGCTCTATTTTTAGTCCATCGATTACTCTCTTTTTTAAAGAAAATAAAAAAGCAAAGGGAAAACCGATGGCATTAGTTTATATACAGCAAACTTTGATTGGAGCCGAAGTGCACATAGTGCAATATCCATCCGTAATTAAAACTGGTTTTACCAGGAAATACATTTACCATTGACGCAATAAAAAGAGGGAAAGGCTTCGTAATTCCTAGAAGGTAATGAATGATGATTAATCACGAGTACGTAGAATTCGTCTAAAACTGATTAGCAATTGCAGTGAGGGGAATAAATGTTCTGTCAATCGTTTAATTTTACAACCCAGTACTTAGTCCAACAGCAAAAAAAAAATTTATTATCATTTTATCTAACTAGATGGAGAAATATTTGAAATAAAAACTAAATACATAGCTTGGAAATAATGCTCGTATTCTATAAGAATCAATGTATAGCATGTTGTATATTGAATATTTTTGTATATTTGACCAGTGGTATGTATACATGTAACAATACAATATAATGTAGTATATGTAATATAACAAGCTAATATAAAAGAAAAAAGGTAATTTATATATGACAAACAATTGCATATTATAAGAACAGATAGAAGACAAAAAAAAAATAACTGTTAGTCAAAACTATAAAATAGTGCAGTAGGTCACAAACAGCAAACACAAACAAAAACCAAATTCATCTCAACGTTCACAGCCCAACAAAGTGTTCCTCTAAGGAGTACAATGCGCGCAAAAGCAAAATATTCTTTATGTGCTTTCTGAATAGTCTATTGTCCGAAGTTTTAATGTGGTTGGTAGAGTAACCTAAACTTGCGGACTCGCATAGGCGTCGGTATTACGGGTTAATATAAGAATACGAAAAATTCATAAATAAACTAAACCGGTAGAGAAGCAGGCATGTAGTGTCGACCTTGATTATAAATCATGTTAAACCGCGCTGAGAGAGATTTCGTTTTAGTACCGGTTGAGCTGTTGCAGAGATTAGTCGAACGGTCAAGGTTATGCACTTACGTGTCGCTTTTGAAAATATAGCTGGTGTTTTTTGTGTGTTGTAGTATTATACCAAGTACATAATTAGTAGTGCTCCAGTGCCACAGTTTTAGAGTATCCGTTTAGCATTTCTACGTTGGTCTCCGGTACTTCTATGAATCTATATACCCTTTTCTCCTTCCCCAATCTATATGTTCATCATTTTCACTCGCTCTTTTAGATTCCTCTTTATCTTTACGCTTTTTAATTTTTGCCAATTTTTGAAATTACCACCACCACCTCAGCCTGTAATAACGCGATGGGGAATATGGCTCCAGGCAGTATCTCGCTATCAGAAATATTTTTCACAAGTGAAAAATGTCATCTTGAACCTTGATTCAAGTGATTCTGCAGCAGTTCGAGATAGTCAGCAACTTTTTTCCAATTCGGACGTTCAACAACAAATAGATGAAATTTCCACGAACTATCCTGAAGTTGCACAAGCTATTGAACAAAACAGTCACTTATCTGCACGAGACGTATTAAATTGCATAAAGAATTTACAAACCGCTCTAGAAAACTTGACGAACACTATGGGAGTCAATGTTGCCTCAAAAATTTGGTGCAATTTTAACGAAAAATCCCGATTTACAAAAGGTTCGGTCTATAACTGAAAATCAAGAGCGCCCAGATGAGGAAAAGGAATATCTGACATTTGCAAATCTTACTTCACTGGATGTCGAACGATCATTTTCGAAGTATACGACAACGTACTCACAACTCCATAAAAATTAATTATCTAACGTGTGATCTGAAGTTTTTGAAAAATTTAACATTTTTCCAGGAACTGTTTAAGCTATTCCGGGAGCTGTCTAACCAGCTCCTGAAGCTGTTTAAGCTGTTCCGGAAGCTGTTTAACCCGTTCCTGGAGCTGCTTGAGTAACTGTAAGACCCAGTATAAAAAAATTCAAATTCTTCAACTTTCGAAGAAGTATTCTCCTCTTTTAAAGTGAATTCCGATAAAGAGAAGATGCCAGGAAATAATAAAAAAAAAGAATATCTCCCCGAATGTTATTTCCAAAACTAGACAATGATAGTTACCCTTTCATTTCAATATAAAATGCTAAAACAGCAAATGGACCAACGAACATTTTCCCGACCATTATCTAAATGTTAATGAACTTCCGTCGTCAGATTTCCACGGCCAACTAGGACATTCTCGACTCCAAACTTCATCCAAGTTAATCTAAGCCACTCGCCAAGAATCTTTAATTAAAACCTTTATGAAGGTTCGGTTGCCGTATACATCTTGGTTAGAACGGGTATACACCGTAGACCTGCTTTGCGATGATGAATTTTAAAGACCTTGTACGTGGAATGATGTCGCAAGTGGATGATATATAAACTGTATACATACATACATCTTGCAGTAATTCGATGTTCAAAATTTAATGTTTCTTATTTTATAAATATAATAATATAGTTGTTTGTGATTACTGTTTCTTTGAAATGAAAAACGCTTGTTTATCTGATGATATGGAATAAGAACTTATTTCTTAAAATAATATATGCAGTACATGGGATGAAATAAAAGAAGTGTTACTACAAACAAATGCGACTGATGCCTGGTCTATATTTATTATGACATCGTTGCGTTGAAACCAATGTTGATGTAGTAGCAGAACCTAAAACCATACTGCAGAAATTTGGCACTATTGAATTCCCGTCTAAATGCTTAGTGAACTCATCAGTATCACGTAACTTCTCGTCACATCCCCTTTCTGGATAAATACCATTCAATGGGAAAGATAAATACTTCAAAAAACATCTATGAATGCGATCAAGCGATCGCATATTCCAATTTTGGTAATAGATATGCATGATATAGCGACTTAATCATACGAGGTATGGCAATTAAACAACCGGACTGGTGCTACTATCGGCAAACAGCGAGCACGCCACGGCAGGTTTGAACATGTCTGTGTTTGTAGATCCTTCCCCCAACCTATGCTCGATGGGCACGGTTGTACGTCGCTCAGTCTCGCTGTAGCAACCGTCCGTTCAAGCCCTTACGCTAGCGCCACAAAGGAAAAATGCAGAGTGGTTAAGATCGAGCAACGAGTTAACCTCAAGTTTCTTGTGAAACTGGGAAGAACTGATACAGAAGCTCATGCCATGTTAAAGGAAATGTACGGAAGTGAGTGTTTATCCCGCACACAAGTTTTTGAATGGTGTAAAAGGTTTAAGGAGGGACGTGAAACGATCGAAGACGACCCGCGGCCTGGACGACAACATTCAGAAAATTGGTAAATTGATCCGCGAAAATCGTCGTTTGAGTGTCCGAGCTCTTGCTGAAATCTCAGGAATTAACAAAGAAACTGCCCGTCAGATTTTGCATGAATTATTCAACATGCAGAAAATTCCGCCTTGTCTGTGAAGACGTTCTTTGCGAAATCCAGCATCACCGTGTTGAACCACCCACCGTACTCGCCCGACCTGGCCCCCTGTGACTTTTTTTTATTTCCTAAGGTAAAATCGGAGCTTAAGGGGACAAGATTTGACAGTGTGGAAGAGGTGAAAGCGAAATCGACGGAGGTTCTCAACAAGCTGACAGAAACGAACTTCCAGCACTGCTTTCGACAGTGGAAAATTCGTATAGAGCGTTGTTAGGATCGGCAAGGAGAGTACACTGAAGGGAATAAACTTTGTAATGTAATTGGTGATCAATAAAATGCATTGTAGCACCAATCTGGTTATTTAATTGCCACACCTCGTATTTACCTCATCAAAGAGTCTACAAGTACGCACAATTAAGCCAGCCATTCTACTTGCTTCTCCACATACTAGGGTTGATAAGGATTTATTTGTAAGCGTCAGTCCCATGCATATAGCGAATAACGTTGCCGTTTCTGCTAGGAACGCCCTCTTCACTCCTCAGTATCCCTAAACAACCGTACACATTCGCAAGTCGTACTTGAGGTACCGTAATACATATTATTTGATCTTTGTCCTATTGATGGACCTCAATCGTTGATTATTTCCAAATGATTACTATTGTCGTATATGAGGCAAAGAAAACGTCCTATAATTTAAAAGGAAAAATTATGAATTCAAGAAATAAATAGTACCTCTCATTATAAAATAACTAGATTACATTTTTTCATTTCCAAACATCCAATGTATTATATGTTTAAATGATAGTAAGCGCATAACACATACATAAACCTGTAGATGCAAATTCCAAGACAAAAACATGTTTTCTAAATCTAATTAATGGATTTTGATATCAAAATGAATCGTATTTGTATGTGCAAAAGTTCAGTTGAACCTATTACTATAATAGATGTTCAAAGAAGCAGTAATTTCCAGTGCTATCTCTAATGTGGTACTATTTAACGACTTCTCAGTTTACAAGAATATATTTAAAAAGAAAACTATTGAACAATATAATTTTAACTCACAAAGCAAATTAAAAATGACCAAGGAGACAAGATCGAGAAAGGCAAGGATGATCAATTAAAGGAATAAACTAGGAGCAAGAGTTTAGCGCGATGCTTCGCTGACAGTGGTTGGATTCTTACTGATTCTGAATCATTCCCGTCGCGCGATTAACCGTTGCAACAGTGTCCATATATTTTAGCGGTTCACATTATTACGGAACTTACGAACGCGGTATGTATTGCAGCGATTTAGCTTTTTGGCTATCATTTAATTTCTCGTTTAATTGTAAGGGCCAAAAACCTATTATCCCATATTTGTCCTTAAACATAACTTACACAAACTAGCAACAAAGTTTGTTTTAAATCTGCAAATAAGCAGAAACCACAACATCCCCGCTGCAGCCGTAGTTATTACCTTAAAACGCTGAAAGGAGATCAACCCCTCCATTACTCCACGAGACATCATGGAAGATTAAATTGTACCATCCTCCCTATACACCTACTTCTTCGCCGTTGACGTTTTGTCAAATGTTCCTAACATACCGAAAGTTCTCCACAATCCATCAAGGCGGTTATGGAAGTTGCGAAACAAGCACGTATCGCTCATCTTACCGCAATCTCATACGTTTCCTTCCTCCGGAGTGGCAAGATTTTAATTATAACTTGGATGGATTCATCTAACAAAACAATAGTCCTATGTCAAGATTGAAGGGAAGAGAGGAAGATAACATTTCCATCTCTTAGTAGTTTCTAAACGAAAGCTGGTGGTTTTAAAAGTTTCCCGGCGAACAATAGGGAATTTTCAATAAACCGACGTCGCGACGTCGGAAGAACAGCTGTTTTTGGGGAGTTCTCTGAAATGATTCTGAGGTATAGGGAAGATTCAAGACGTACGATGTGAATGTTTGCTTTGGTTTTAGACTTAATTAGAGATCGTGTTAATTGCAAAGAATTGTGGTATAAAATAGTAATAACTCATTCTGATTGGGGGGCATTCTTTTTTTTTTGGAAGTAAATTGTGTTGCAATAGTCATTTTCCTAAATATCTTCCTAATTTAAAAAAAATGTTTTGACACATTCCCCAATTGAAAGTTTAATCGTTATTGTTGACCACGTTTTCGTGTTTTCGAAATATTCATTCAGTTCTAATCCTACACTTTGTGGTCAACAATTCTGCAATATTTTAATTTTCCAAGTTAAACAGTTTCACAGTTATAATAGCTCACATCACATGATTAGAAATAATAGCATAGTTGCTCTGTTCCATTTAAAATAAAAAAGTTAACAGCTACATCCGGTATGGCCGGAAGTCTTTACAAAAACATCCCTTTTCATAAACTAAATCAACAATTCGTATAATAACCCTTTAGCAATTAAAACACATTACACCTTATTCAGAAATCTAATTTCCCAGCCCTTCTATTTAGGTTAAACTAAGCGTAAAAACCGAGATAACCTCTTTTTTTCCTAACTAATAAAAAAAGAGCGAGAAGAAAACCCCGAGCTGGAGCATTAATTCTGGAGAGATAAGAAACGAATCCGTTAGGTTGGTGCCTCTTCCAAAAAACTAATTGCATTTTGTTTTATCAAAGAATTATATTGTCGTGCTTTTGTTTTGTGTAATGCGATCCTATTTGTTATTCGACTCGAGAGGAAATGAGAGAATTTAGCTCGAAGGAGTTGGCGATGGCGAGAAACTAATTTTGCTAAGTAAATTTGTAAATGGATGCCATCCCACGGGTACCTACCCAAAAAGTTTGCTTTAGGCCGAAATATCTTTTGTTCCGCTGATGTCGTGTGTACAAGTGAAGATTGTTGGAATGGCCGATTATATAAAATGTCACGTGGATTCTTTGAAGTAAAATTCAAGGGTTTTAATTTAAATAAGGTGTACACTAAAATCTCTCTGTATTGGGAGCACTCCCAAACAAACAATTTGAATTCCGGATTATCAACGTACTTCCCACTGCTTCGGAACTTATAAAAAAAAGAGACAGTTGAGGCGATGTTCTTGTCTGGTATGGCGGTCTGGTTCATAAAGATAAGGAGAGTCTGGATACGTGAGAGATCGGTTCTATTGATTAAGTCGCATCTGCCGGAAAGGTCTTTTTTCACAGGCTGTAGCGCGATTTTTCTTCTAAAAGATCGAGTTTATCTGGAGTCCCACCGAGTTCCCTATTAGCCCCATAATAATTTATTTTATATAAGGCGCTTATTTGCAAACCTCGTTGATCGACAATAAGTTCAAAAATGACTTGTTGATGTCATGATATTCTATTTTTAAAGAGGAATCGAGTAGTAAGTACAGAATTCTACCAAAGTCATTTTTTCATACCTAAAAATGCAGTGGAAGGTTGGAGTTATTACAAAAACTCGCTGATTGGTTTGACAGTTTACTTGCAAAACTTGTTGATTATATCTCTATCAAGCAGTGTGTGAACTGCCTTTGCTAAAAGCACCAATTTGTTAGTAAACAAACTTCATTATCCAAACAGTAAGTGCTATTCTATGTTTAACCCTTTGATGTGGAAGAATTGGATAAAAATCAAAGAATCAAAGAACAAAAGAATCAGTCAATCTGGGCAATATAAAGTACGATCGGCGCAAGCGGGAGAAAAGACGGAAAATGGTCTTGTCACCACGAAACGCAAAGACATGTGGCCATCCCACCCTAATAAACATAAAAGTCGAGTTAGACAACGATTACGTCCTTTCTATCTGTCGAATTTGTGTTCTTTCCGCCTATACCCCTGAACTAAGTACTGGACATATGCCAAAATACGAAAGTATCGACGCTCTTGTTATAACAAAACCATAAATCAACTGATCTCTTTACCGTAATAAATCGAAAAGACAGGAAAAGTGTAAAGGTCGCTTCTCTTTATTGATTAGGTTTGCATTCTTATTTAGGTTTTCTAATTTAATATTATGTCCGGTATCGTTTACGTGTTACGCTACACTTGGCGCTTCTATCCGCGTGTTCGTGATCCGCTTTAGAAATAAAATACTCCAATAGAAGACTAATCCAGAACATTTAGAATTACTAGACATAATAATAAATATCTCTTAACTACTAATATCGCTTTTTCCTCTGCATCTTAAGCTTAAATTAAACATGTTTTCTTTTCCATATAAATGTAGATTCTAGATAAATGTAAATGGTTGGAGAATGAGTTGCCGACAGATAGTGGGCGACTTATTACACATCAAAGTCGATACATTGCAGAGCCATTCGTCTTCTAACGTTCCAATTGCGAAGTCGACGTGATGCCACTCGAGGGTTGCTTGAATTATTAAAGAACTCGCCTCGTTTTACCAGTACTACGCTGTTCCTTTCGTAAATAACTCACGCTGGTAGTGATTGAATGCATAAATCAAACGTTGGAGAATTGAATTATCGTTTTCGAAAGCGAGAAATTATTTGTGCTGGAAAAATAGGGAAAGACAGATTTAAAATGGGAAGGGCCACATTTTAGGCAATTGGTATCGCTTACTGTACGAGGATATAATCGGAATGTGTGTCAATATAAATAAATATATAAATGTTTCATTTATATTTAGCGACATCAGCTTGTACAGCTAGTGCGTGGAGGGACGATAAATAAAATATTCAGAGATAAATGCTGCACAACATAAAATTATATCCACGTATACAAGGTTCACATGAAAAAATGCCTAGTAACAAAACCAAAAATGCTAATATAGCTCATGGTATTGGTGGAATTATTCCCGACAAACATAATGCGAGCAGAGAAAGAAAAGCACTAGCACAGGAACATGTTTGGCGGCTGCGAGCACTCTCCTTCTGCTGCCTGCATTACGGACGGTATGACTGTGTTTCTTGGCGCTAAATGTATGTTGGCAACAATAAATGCTTCGCAAAGTCAGGTATTGAAATTATAAGAATCTCTTGGATTTAATTTAGGTTAGTGTTTTTTATATTTTGCCTAACACAAAAGTTTTGTATCACCCGGCCCAACATTTCAATTTATTGCGTTAGTCTCTGTCCGATATTGTTTTAGTTGTTCCAAAGTTTGCAGCTGATTAGAAAACACTTTTGACTTTAAGTAGCCCCATAAAAAGAAATAGCAAGCTGTGAGATCCAGTGACCCTGCCGTTCAGTTGAGGTCCATGCTCCATATTCACAACTAAACTGACATTTCTCGCAAACGCTGTGACAACTGTCTTAAATTTCCATTTATCGCGAAAGTATGGTAACTTGATTTGAATTTATATCCCATTATACGAGGGGTAATTAACGAGACAAATGGCTGTGGAAAAAAAACCATTTATGCAATTTACACTACTTTTCAATGTAGTCTCCTTCTGCCATCGCTTTGTGAGCTTTCTAATTCCAGTGCTGAAGAATTTTTCACCTTGGTGTCCGAGCCACTTGTGTACAGCTTGTTTAACCAAGCGAGGGTGCGAGGTCGGGACTGTAAGAAGGACGTGGCAACACCTCCCAACCCAAATGCAAACATCGGTGTCTTTAAGGACTTGAGTCAACTGCCTTGGAACCAATCTCGAACACGTTTTGCAATAATTCAGCTTGTCATGAATGATTGAATACACAGTTCCAACACTAACATTACACAAATCAGCTATTGCCACGATTTTTAAACGCCTGTCATCGAGAATAAGGTCATTTAGCTAGCTCGAGTAAATTTTGGCGGGCTCCCCACCTTCGGATCTTATCAATGAACGTTGCTCTGCCACCGTACACGTTTCTAGAGGAGCTGACATTTTGAAATGAACAAAAGAGGTTATGTTTGCTTTTATTTCTTTCAAACAGCTGATTTAATTTGTCCCCAAGGTTGCCAACTTGTCACACAGAAAGTTTCATCTAATAATATTCAGTAGTTTTCCCGCTAATGCAGTTTGTGTTATTAATTACTCCCTCGTATTATGAAAAGAATTAACTTTGAAAATGGATACTTTAATTTACCGGATTAAACAGTAAATAAAACACTATACCATTCCATTTAAAAAGAAGTCATGCCGTCATAGGTCAAAACTGAATTTCTGATCACCTCGATAAGCAAAATTCGCAGAACAAACGTATTTCGGACTTGGTAAAGTAGGCTTAAATTGTAAACAGCAAGCTGTACTAAACCAAAAATCATTACGATTAAAAATTAAACTTAATTAAATAAAATTAATCTTCGTATAACCAACACCTTTCATTTTTCCTTCATTTCCACCATCGAACATTCAACGAAATCACCTTCCTTTTAGACACGTCCCGAAGCAAGAGATTAAAGAGAAAACCCAACCAATTACCGATCAAAAGAATTCCACGACATTTTGCGGCCGCTAGCCACTAATAAAACGTGCCAACCTCGAAAGGTCTTCTTTATTTCGAAATCATCATCGTCACCATAAGCGTCCTCCCCCCGGACGAGGGCGGAATTGATCGTGGAGACTTCTGTAATTACACCTCTTGTCGGAGCAAGTTGCTCGACTTTCACGGAAGCTCCAATCTTGCACCGCACGTTCTTTTATGTAAGCTCCCGAGTAGTGGATGCTGTACACACAGAGATAAATCGATCTCGTTGACTCTGAACGCTGCAGAAAATCATATAAGGACGACGTTTCGGTACAGAGGAAAGGTTAGGATGAGAGGCAGTACGGAGGTGCTTTTGCGAAGCGACGCGATGTTTAAAGATTAAAGAGCGCTGGCTCTTTTGGTTCGTGGAAAATGAATGAGGAAGCGAATCGGTGGGAGCTTTTTTGAGCCAACACGGGCTTTTGAAAAGCACGAATGTCATCTCATTAATTTCCCCCTTTTACAAACGTAATTAATAATACTGACACGCCATTGAATTTGAGATTGAGGATTGCGTTTTTGTGATTAATGGAAGGAAAATTCATTTCGTCTACAAAAAAAATTATATTCCATACATGGAGAAAAAATATATTGTAAAACTCGTGTTATTAAGAAAATATTTGTACTGTGACAAGAATATCTTCACACTGATTTAGTAGTCGTAAAAACAAATCGTTTATTAAGTATTATTACATTATTTTAATCTGTGATTACGTAATGTAGACTCGCATTGCAACCAATAGTAGTGTAGCCTTACCTTATACCAGCGGAGTTCAATCTTTTGTACTACGCAAATTGCTTTTGCACACAAAGTTATTTGGTAATCGAAAGGTTACAATACAAATAAAACAAACAAATTGGAAAAAAATTGTTTATAATATATGTATATTGTGACGAACCGCTGCTCGTCACAGATTCAAAGAACTTTTACTAAGAGAAAGAAACAATTGATTACTAAGATAGTAATTTTGTATTCATTCTTTGAATGACAGTGCATATTTGCTTCATTTATCGATCCACATACTCGTTTTGTTTGTTTTGTACCGTACGTCATTCAGAAGGAGTGCTACGTCACCATCCGCTAGGGTGTATAAACCACTATAGAATCTCATTGTAAAGAAGTCTTCTCCTGCTTACAACGCTGACGGTGTCCAGCATTGTCCTAGGCAAGATCCAACCCCGCAGCGCGGATGGTGTCTAGCACTGTCCTAGGCGAAACTTACCTCCCCAACACAGACGGTGTGCAGCACTGTCCTAGGCGAGAACCACCCCACTAACAGGGATATTTTTATTTGCGAGATTGTAATGGAAATGCTACAGCTGCTGTTGAAGGGTATCGTCAACCGTTTCCACATCAGAGAAATCTTGGTAACAACAAACTCTGCAAGACCGGAATGCTTCCCAGTGCTAATATAACATCTGAACGAGCTACTCGACAAGGTTTAAAAGAAGTAGGAAAATACTATGGATTTAGTAAAAGAAGATGCAACGACTAGCTCACTAAGAACTGGTACTCAATTGGACATTCTACAAAGAAGAGTAATAAACACACTCCACGAGCAAGACTTATGTCCGTACCATATTCAGCGTATACAGCACCTACAACCGGAAAATTATGCTAAGCGTATGTAATCTTGTAGGTGAATAAATAATAATCATCGTATTCTATCGCCAATAATTTTTACGGATGAAGCAACATTCACCCGTGACGGCATTAATAATACTCGGAACTCTCATGTATGGTCAGACGAAAATACCCATAAGTTTTAGGTAAACGTGTGGTGTGGTCCATAGTTATTTAATTGGGCCTTTCATTGAAATGAATTGCAAGGACTACTAAAGGACTAATATGTCGTAATTCGACATATTAGAAATACTTCAGCCGATACTAAAGAAAGAAATAAAGCAATCAGAAGAGCAACAGGCGCCCTTCATAGACCAAGCATAAAATTTTTAGAGGTCTGTGGCGGTATTTTTGAATATTTGTTAAAAAAAAAGCTATGATTAAAAAAATTTTAATGTATGAAACTTTTTGGTTATTTACGCTATAACTTGAAAACAACTTCAAAACCACTTCTTATTCCTCTTGACACATCCTGTACATTAGTGAGACGGAGAAAAAACGAAAGAAAATGCACTCCACACAAAGTCCAATAAACAAAACAACAAATAAACGTATTTAAATTTTTTTCTAAATTTAAAAACAGGTTTTCGTATTTTATAACGTCCTTTAGAAAATATTTTATTACCAAATCGTTATTTGCTATTCAAACCATACTTTTAAAATATAAAATAAAACAGGCTCAGGTCAACATTATCCTAGTAACTGTTTGAAATTTGAGCAAACGGAATAAAATCTGAATAAATAATAGACAAATTCTGCTTCTATTTGAAAAGAATAATAAGCAGCACCTAAACGCAACAAAAACAAATCAATAATTCCCACATAAATTTCGGATCAATTCTACTCCGCATTCTCGTGTCGAAACGTTAATCTCCAATTGGAAAATATTCCATCCACGTATTTCACCCCGGATGTCGATGAAAACGATATATCCACAATAATAGTTAGATCAGTAGCATAGCATTCAACTATGTAATAATCCCGTTCATATCTGACCGGTTCGAACACGATTTTAGTTTTCCACGACTACATACATAGCGGAACAGCGTTGGATTTGAGTGGTAAAGCTTGTTATCCATTGTACAATTATTGGCGGCGTAAAATTTACTATATTGTCGTTGCCTTGCAATCGTTGAATATCGATGACATTCGAAAATGGAAACTGATGAAAATTTGTAGCATTTAGTTGTAGTATTTAGGACACGGAATCATGTCTCTGTCATGGTTGAAAATACGCGATATTTTGGCAATTTGTTTGAGTACAAAGAGAGAAACTGGTACGAGATATACGACGCATGGTAATTGGTAGGTAATTGCTTAAAGAAAAGACGGAAGGTAAACCTTGCAAAAAAAAAATTAATTGGAACTATTATTAGAGAGAATTGAACGACATGATTCAGCTTTTACTACTAGAACACACTAGGAACCAGTTAAAATATACAAACAAGAACTGGTTCTGTGTTATTGGGAATCCTTTCAACGAAAAACATTTTTTTATGTATTTATTGGCGAAATCTAAAACTGCATTTAAAAATAAAATCCGATTACGTCAGAATTTTAAGATGTTGGTTAAAAAACAAAATAGAAAGATCGTTCTACAAAAACACATCTAAACTGCGCAGTTGTGGCGTCATCGCAATAACGGAAATGACGCGTCTTTTTACAGGGTTCGCATAAAATATGCAACCAAGCAACCATTTTTCAAACGGAAACGATGATATTGATGATTTCGGGTAAGTGTAATGACGCGTAATGCATCTGATTTAGAATTTTTTGTTATTGCTGCACAGGGATGTAACCTATCGCCGATATTATTTAACATATATGTAGAAACTGTATTGAGACACTGGAAACGAAGCTGTGAGGGAATGGGGATACCAATTCAACATCAACATCTGTTTACCCTAAGTTTTGCTATCGACCAAGCAAACATCGCTCAAGACGCATATGACCTGGAATTATAGCAACGAGATTATATAAAGAATATGAGAAGTGGGGCTTGCAGGTTAATACTGAAAAGACGGAATATCTTGTTATCAACTCGGGCGCTTTATTCTCTTCTTCTTCTCTTCTCTTTGTGCCTTTTCAGGCATCGGAGTGGGATTCTGGTTCTTCTTTTACCCATATCTTCCATGCTTTCCTATCTCTTGCCAAAATCTTCATTTCGTCAAGAGTTTTTCCTTTTTCTCTTCCTATTTCCTATATCTGGTTCATCCATGTTTTCCTAGGTCTACCTCTTCGTGTCTTCCTTGATTTTCCCATTTCCATCGCTTTTTTCGCCAGCCTATCCGGGTTCATTCTTATCATGTATCTCTATCATTATCGGTTTCTGATTTATCATCTTCCTGATCTCCTCATTTCTTTCCAGCTATTCATCTAACATCCTCCATTTCAATAGCGTTGATTTTTGCCTCCTGTTTTTTGTTTATTACCCAATTCTCGCAAGCATATGTTATTGTTGGTGCTGTTATAGCGTTGTGGATATTCTTTTTTACTATTGTCTCTATTTCTTTGTGTCCTAATATTGTTTTATTCAATGAGTAATAGATTTTCGTTGACCTATTTCCTCTGTTTACCATTTCCGCATCCATCTTTCCATCACTTGTCATCACACGCTCCCCAGATATTCATAAGTCGTTACTTGTTCTAGGACCTCCCCTTTGCATTTAATTTGATTTGTGTCTCGTCCTTCTGTTGGTTTTTCATTTATTATTCGCTCTATTCGAAATACTAATAGATAGGGATAGACATATAAAGCAGGTAGACAAATTCAAGTGCCTGGGCTGTTTACTGGACAAGGATGGGATAGGAAGATTAGAAATAAGACAAAGAATCCGAAAAGCAAAAAAGGTAGTGGGTGCGCTAAACTCCATTTGGTGGGACAAAAACATCTCATCTGGAAACAAGAAAAATTCCGGGGAAGCTATGGTTGAAACAATACTAACGTACGGAAGTGAGGTGTGGGCAATGAGAGAGAATGACAAAGGAAGGTTGTAGGCCGTTGAGATGGATTACCTTAGAAAGAGTGCCAGAATGTCAAGAAAGGAAAGAATTACTAACGAAGAAATCAGAACCAGAATGCATGCGACGGAAACAAGTATAGACAGGATCGAAGTTAAGGGGTTAAAATGGTTTGGCCACTTACTGAAAATGCCAGAATCGAGATGGCCGAAGCAGCTGTTTGTATGGAAACCACCAGGAGCACGAAAAAGGGAAAGACCGCGAAGGTCGTGATAAGATGGGATACGAAAAAGTATGACAGAAAGGAACCTAGCGGAAGAGTCAGTACAAAACAGAGAGGCATGGAAGCGGAGGCTGGGTACAACAATTTGTTGTACGATTGTATATTGTGACATTTAATGTTTTATTGTACATAATTGACATAATTTTCTACAATTCCCATCTAAACTTCCAACTTTTGTAGAGGTTGAACATGAGCTTCATGAATCCAATGAGGATTCCCATTTGACCAATACCTTGAATTATAGCGATCGACTGTTCCTTTTAAACAAAAGTTGCCTCGTCAGCAAATACCACATTTGTTACAAAATGTTCGTCTAATTATTAATTGTGGTAGGTTTTTTTTAATTTGTTAGTTTTTGACAGGCAATGTGCTTATGTTTCAGTTTTTTATGTTGTTGATTTTACAATGGCCTCCGCATGGAACACGTAAGATAAACTTCAAGTACCTAATTTTAGTATTCGGTGAATTTGGCAACAATTACTAGGAAGTGGAACATAATATACACTGCCCTTGCACAGCCGGAAATATTTTGAACTTTGTGCTAAATTAGGATAGATAGTATAAAATTTACAGGGCGAACTGCTTTAACAGAAGATCGTCACAAGAAACAATTTGGTGTTCTTTCCCAGCCAACTTTGTGTAAGAACAAAAACAGATTACCTAAACCTTTATTGCTGCATATTGTCATATTTCTTCAATTAAAGTATAACATATGTGGTATCGTTGGATTCGCCTTTCTATTACCTTTCAAAAAACGTTAAAATATACAGGATGTTCTATTTCAAATAAGAAAGTTGACGTCACTTCCGGTGAAACCGGAAATACAATTGAACTGTCAATAATGGCAAAAGTTAGTTCACAAAAAATAAAAATCAACTTGTTTTTTTCTAAAAAAGTTAGCATGAGGGGGGACACTTTAGAACCTCGCTGTATAGCAACTAGTCAAAGTATCAAATAGCAAATTATTCTACGATTTAACTATCATAAATCGGTTTTCTATGAAATAATTTCAAGCTTTAACGGTAACATATCATTTTTTTTAATATTGGTTGTATAACATTTCTATGCAACAATTTTTTCTTAACTAATACTGTTTACCCAACTTTTTTGACCCAACCAAATAATACATTTCCATTCATTTATTGCTAAATCTTCGTAGAGAAAAAAATTGCGCCTTTTAGTCGAATCCCTTACCAGTAATTTAATTTAATGAAAGCCTATACACGGACGAATAACTAATGGCTCTCTGTAACCAACTGCGTCACACGCCGAAAAAATTATATCCAGCTTTCGGAATTAGCATATTATAAACGACATTTTAAGCTCGTTCCGGAGGAGGATCGAGATTGATGGGAAAAATAAGCGTAGCAAACGCAATTCCCGTTTTAGAAGTTTTCGGGAAAAACTCTTTAATTTATCAAGCGAGCCGTCACCTTTAAAACTTGCAAGAGTTGAAGGATAGGACAGCAGCTCGTCTTAATTATGAAGTAAAATGTAAATCGGGAGCTAATTCAATTTCTTTCTTTCCTCGCTCGAAAGAAAAATAAAAAACAAACTGTCTCCCAAAAGAATTGCATCACCAAAGAAGCGTTGAGTTTGGAATGAAATGGAATTGTTGTAAATGTTGTTTTTCTAAGACTTGCACTCTCGTTTCTTTTGGAATTTCCTAGAAAAGAATACTTAATGCAGTTGAATAGCTTGCCTCCGACGGCTAGCCTCTCTTTAATCCCCTCGTCTGTTCTACCATCTTCTGCTAGGGTTGCTTCGAGGTATTTGAATTTTTGTGTTTGTTCTAGTGTTTCTTTATCTAAATGTGCTATGATTTAGGTATTGGTTCTGCCAATATTCATTACCTTTGATTTATTTTCATATTAATTCTTCCCAGGGCCTTCTTGTATATCACAATATTCTTGTTTAAAGTTTTCTCATCCTTTACAAAAATAGCCATGTTATCAGCATAACATAATTCTGCAATTTGAACTTTCTTCATTTCCCACTACCCATTTTCGTATTTCTTAACTTCTTTTTTTGTTTCTTTTATTGCATCGTCTAGAACTAGGGAAAATAATAATGGACTCATTCTTGCTTTACCCCCAGGGTTGTTTCAAATATATTTGACCTTTCCTGTCCTGTTTTTACATAACTAGTGATCTTTTTGTATAAACCCTATATAGCTCTTATTAGAATTTCCGCTACTCCTCTGTTTCGTAATGTTTTCCATATGCCCTGCCTATTAATTCTGTCGAAGGCCTTCTCTCAATCATTTTCCCTCCTTTAAAAGCTTTTTTCTTTTACTTGTTTTAATATAAATACTCCTCTATTAGACCGGAAGCCGAATTGAATCTCCTCTAAAGTTTGTTCTACCTTTTCGCGTTGTCTTTTTTCTATAATTATTGTAAATACCTTTGCTACTGTACTAGTAAGTGTTATCCCTCTGTAGTTTTGGCAAGTTTTACTATCTCCTTTCTTATACATAGGGGTTATGATTTCTACTTGCCACTCTTCTGGGGATTTTCATCATGCCAGCCATTATTTTGTCATGTCCAGGGGATTTTCCTCTTTTCAGTTTGTCAATTGCCTCTCATCTCTTTCAAACTTATTTCCTCTTCTTGCGTTATATCTTCTGCTTCTTCTTCTGTACTACCCAAATCTAAATCATCTTCCTTCCTCTCCAGTAACTCCATAAAGTGCTCTCTCCATCTTCTCATGATCTTATCTTCTTCCTCAATTACATTTCCGGTCTTATCTTTGATGTTGGCTAAAGTTGGTGTCTTCCTCTGTCTCATAGCTTTCAAAGTACCGAAGAAGAGTTTCTGGTTGTGATCGTACGCATCTGCACTAAACAATATCCAGAGTATGAAGTATGAAGACAACATTTTCTTTCTTTCTTTATTAAAATTCCAAAATTCCAAGTTTGATATATTTTATTTCAATATTTTATTTCAATTTTTCAATTTAACACTCTGTATACCTTTCCAAAATCTAATAGAGGAACTGTTCTAGAACGTTTTTTTATAAACATTTCCCTACATCTAAAATATCGCGTTCTTCACTACCAGAGAGGTATGAAAAGTGCCCATGTTTGGAGACAGATGGCGCAAATTTGCTTTACCGATTGTGACTATTATTCTTTAATTATGATACGAATTAGTGCCCCATCCACCATATTCGCCAAATTTGGCCGTCTGCGGCTTCTTCCTTTTTCCAAACTTGAAAAAATGGCTTTGCGGAAAGCGGTTCACGTCAAATGAAGAGGTCATTACCGAAACAGAGGCCTATTTTGCAGAGGTCGACAAATCCTGTTATTTGAATGGCTTAAGAAGTTGTAACATGGCTGGACTAAATATATAGAGCTAGAAGGAGATTATATCGAGAAATAAATTTACTAAATGCACAACAGTTGCTTCGTCTTCCCTAACATAAGTACTTATCATACCATCCTCGTAAATTAAATATCAAAAAGAGATCCTAATACCTACATATTAGGATATTTCCCAACAATTCTTCCCCCTTTTTTTCCTGCTTCATTAATTTTTCTTTCGAATTATCTAAAAACAAAAAAGACAAACTTTCAGGCACCCACGTATGCGCGTGCCAACTAGATTCCCAACCTCGAACTCGAAAAACACGCCTCGGCTCGAGTCATTCGTAGAAATCCTCGCAAAAAACTACCTTCCCGCTGCCTTTTTCCGATGATGATGCTACTTTGATGAGAACACATCTCACGGTTGCTTACGCTTGGCGGAAAAGGAAACTTTCTAGCTTCGAAGCGTCGTTCTATTTGTTCCCAATCCGCAAAATCAAGTTCGAACACGACGAGGTTCTCGTCGAGGTAGGATAGAAGTTTGAAGTAAGATTTCTACTCGTTACCAGCTCAGAGACTTTAAGACGTATCCATTACTGCTATCTATTGTTTTCTTTTTCCTTTTTTATAACGTGTTTAAACAATAAAAAAAACGGGAAATGTGCAGCAATGTTCAAATCTAATATCGGGAATATAATGCAGATCTTACTGATTCTGAAAGAGTTCTGTGCGACGGAAAATTGGCCAATTTTCATGAAGATTACACAAACAAACTATCCGAGAGTTAAAATAAGAATATAAAAGGATTAAAATCAGGTAAAAATAAAATACATTTGATACATTTAGAATGAATTAAAATGTCTTTACTGTTGCGTAAAAGCAATAAAGAGTTAATTTATTTGTTCTCACATAGAAAACTAAAAATATAAAGCATTGTAAGTGTGGGCAACAAGAAAAATTCTGATGAGCATTAAGATATACAAAAACAGTAAAGTTTACTGTAATAAAAATATTTTTGAATACCCAAGAGTTTAATGTTTGAAAAAATAAGTAAAACATTACTATAAAAACATGTACATTGAATAAAAATTCAGTGTCGAAAACAGGTAAGAATTTCACAAAACCAACCTATTTGTAAAATTATTTTAAAAATTGAAATGTTAGTACATACTTTAAAGTAATAAAACAAATTAATAATCTTAAGAATTTTCAAAAACAGGTAAAGCGTTATCTTTTATGCATCAATTGTTATTCGATCAATGACTACATCGATGCAACCTTGTAGTTGCTTATATATTTGTATCTATATTTCTTTATTGTTCCATTTATCTGTGACGTGCTTCGTTAGTATCTGTTGTGCTATTATTCGAAATAAAGAAATATTATTATTATTATTATTATTATTATTATTATTATTATTATTATTATTATTATTATTATTATTATTATTATTATTATTATTATTATTATTATTATTATTATTATTATTATTATTATTATTATTATTATTATTATAAAAGAAATTAAAAAGTAAAATGTCTAGAAATAGCGGGAAAAATTGCTCTAATAATAAAAATAAAACCAACTTTAAGTATAAGATGCTTTTAAATTTAGAATAATTCACTTAATACAGAAAATTGTTTAAATGAATCTTAATTTTTTACATTTTTCTGGTAAATGAAGCATTTACCTTGATTAAAAATTGATACTACCTATCTAGTGAGCACCTGAAGAGTTTGTATCGTGAAATTTTCAGAGCTCCATTAAAAATCGTTACTTGATCGAGTCTAGGCAACCCCAGTGAATTTTCTACCTATTACCGGAGTTGCATTGATATTTTCCTAGACACAATCGGACCCTTAGATTCGATTTCCATCACCTCCACCCGGCTGTTTTTCTAATTTTTCGAGAATCAGCCGAAAACATGGTTGAGAATTCTTTACTTCGATTTGGTATGTATGTTGAAATGTATAAAATGGATGTACTCGTGCTGGAAACTTTTCAGACTACTCTCGTACGAGGCGAGGCGGGTGATTCAAATTTAGGGAAATTTGATCGTAAATAACGGAATGAAAGAAATTCTGGCTAGGTTATTTCATCTCGATTGTAAAAACCAACAAAAAAGTATCTTTATAACGTGACTCAAGGCGAAACTACAATCGTTTCGCTCCATTTTTCCATCATCAATAAATTTCAATCTCACCACATCCTATATGTGCGCAGAAACAACTCAAATATATTAAGAAAAATGTGGAAAGCACACAGAATATAGCGTGTTTCGTGCGTAAAACTACAATAAAGCGGATGATATATACCGGTATGATAACTAAAACGGCTATATATATATATTTTAGTATATATTTTCCCATCTCTTAGGATCGAGATAGCTTCCCAGTTTGAATTCTCCGCGGATTCTCGGCCGCGGCATTTCCATTTTACGGCTTAAGCACGTTTGAAACGAAAATATTCGCCGGTTTTCAAGTTATAAAAGCTCCGACGAAGGTAACTGCACCAGCAGCGGTTTAGGGAGATCGCATACAGGTTTGGAGAATGTGAGTTTCGAATTGAATCACTAAAAGGCAGTTAGAACACTAAAATTCGCGCTCCCCAAACTACATTCGAAATAGTTTTATAGTCTACAGTATTAATTATTTTTCAAATATCTAGATTATGTGTCAAAAAGTATGTATCATATGGGATTTGTTTTATTGTTATTGACTTTTAACTGTACTAAAGCAGAAAGTTTGAACACCTTTTAAAACCAACTTAACATCTATTAAACGCAATTTATCTGGGTGGACATTCAAAATTGAAGGACTCTCGAGAGTAAAGTACCAATCCTTTCCAAAATAGAGAAAAATATTACTAAGAAAAGTTGTTCAGAATTAACAGCTATACTCTGGATCAGCCTGTATACACTCCACATTTACAACATCTAATTTGCTTAAAGTATTCGTAATTGATATAACTAATAAAAAACGGAAATTGGTGACACTCCTTACGTGTTTTGAGTTGTTTACATGTATTTTGCTCATCTGCCGAGTGAATTAGGGACATGGATGGGAACTATTCTAGAAATTACACTTTAAGATAAGTGACATTTCAAATTATAACCTTTTTTCGTTAAAGGATTTAATGGTTTGCAGCTATTTCGCTTTTTATGTTTGGTAAGTGCTTTTTTAAAATTAGTGCAGTAGGCTTTAGAAACAAATGCTTCAATTCTCAACAGTGACAGTTTACTGTATCATTTATACTGATTTGTGCTTAATTTTTTGTACTTAAGATGTTCTCCTTGCAAAACCAAACAGAAATTGTATTACTTTGTGATAAGTCAACACCACACAGAGAAGTAGCTTGGATTTTTCACGAAAGGCATCCTGATATGACCCCAATCAGCTATACGACTGTAACAAGAATTTTGCGAAAATTTAAAGACACCGGTTCTGTTGAAAATAGATTAAAAAAACCTCACGATAAGTGGGTAACTGGTGAAGGTACGAGTTCAACTGTTTTATTGGATGTTACTGAAAACGGCACAATACCTTTAGGAAAAATTTCTGACAGAAGAACTGTATCGGTTAAAAACTGCAGTCGAATACTAAAAAAAAAATCGTTTTCGCCCTTATAAACCCAGATTTATAAGCACTTTAAAATATGTGGATTTTTGTGCATGGTTTGCAAAATGTTTCCAAATCAAATTTTATGGTGGGATAAAAGCATTTTTACTTCAAATGGTACCGTGTATTCTCAGAAATGCAGGTGATGGGTCCAAGATAACCCTAATTTCATTATAGAAGGTATGGACCAATACTCGTATAAAACTAATGTCTAGTGTGATATTTTGAATAATTAAATGATTAACCCATTTTTCTTTCGTGAGGACCTCAACTCACAGATATACCTCCAGTTCCCACAGAATGAACTTGGTAACATATTTGATGAAATGCCTTTAAACGTACGACGAACATTATGGTTCCAACAAGACGGAGTTCCCATGCATAGTACCTTACAAGTACGAAATTTCTTGGAGCAAACGTTCGACGGCAAATGGATTGGACGTTTCTCTTACTATTCATGGCCAGCTCGATCCCAGGACCTAGCCCCACAGGATTTTTTACGGTGGAGTTATTTGAAATCCCAGGTTTATCAAGGACGACCCTTCCGCAATCAAGACCATCTTGAAAACGTTATTACCAAGCATCCGGCATTAATACACGAACGTTTCATAATTAACGCTATTAATGACGTTTTGAACCATTATCTGCATTGAAATAGACGGACAATACTGAAATGTGATAACTGATTTAATGTGATTTAATATATTTCTGTGCTTCTGTTTATTTTTTCTTGTTAATGTTGAAAGATACGCCACAAAACTAGCATTTATTTATTCATAAGTTTGAATGTTATCAAACAATTAAATCCTTTAACGAAGAAGGGTTATAATTTGAAATATTACTTATCTTAAAGTGTGATTTCTAGAATAGTTTCCATTAATGTCCTAATTCATCTAGCAGATGAACAAAATGTACCAAAAATACGTGAATTTTTCTCATAAATTTAAATAATTCTTGATAACAACTCAAAACACCTAAGAAGTGTTACTTCCCGTTTTGTAATCCAAAAAAAGCCATTTTTTTTTAAGATAGGAGGCTGTGATTTCATATTACAGCTGTTAATTCTGAACAACTTTTCTTAATAATACTTTCCTCTATTTTGAAAAATAAGGATACCTTACTCTTGAGCTTCTTTCAATTTTAAATGTTCACCCTGTATAAAATAGAAGATAAATTGCGTTTAATGATCAAGTTGGTTTTAAAAGGTATTCAAGCTGTCTCCATTACTATATCTTTATTTTTATAAAAACAACTTTTTATAAACTTTTATCTACAGCAAAAAAGTCCTACTTGCTATAACTGCTTCTACTTGCTATAACTGCAAACGAACTCCCTTTTCCCAAATCTGTATACATTCTAACAAAACGACTTCTTACCTAACGTCAGCCAGCGCCAATAAATTCGGAAGTGAATATAAAATTTAATCGTCTTAGCACAATCAAATTTGTAACAATTTTCTAAAGCCTCTTTTACGTCTTCTTTATGTGGAGTTTCAAAGCCCTAAAACACTCTAAAATATTTCTTTTCTTTTATGACAATCAAAAGTTCTAACCGAAAATTTATGAGTGCTTAAATAAACTTACACACTTTGAGTTAAATGCCATCATAGAAGATGTAATTGGAAGAATTGTTCTTCGGTGGGAGATCAAAGACTGCTGTTTTCGTTTCATTTTTCTTTTCGTTTTGATGGTTACATATTAGGACATTGAGAAGTTTTGAAAACAGCTATCAAAGTGGCCGGACCTAGCAATTCAGCAACGACACCAAATTCAAAACGAAACCTAGGTAAGTCTTACTCTTGTAAAAATTTTGTTCCAAGAATATTTTAGCGTTACCAAATTGATGAAATTATCTGGGGTAAGTACGATGTTAAGAATTATTGCTTTGCAATAGACAGTAATCTTAGCAAAAGAAAATAATCACGAAAAATATAACTTCTCATGTTGTAAGGTGTAGATTGGTGATTATTAAATGGAAATTTTGAATATTCCGAAGATAGTTTACTTTTAAAATGATCTTAATAGTGATCTCTTTAAGAACCATTGAGATCCATCATCTTTTATACAATCGTATTCAAAACAATGTAAGACTGTATTGGATAAATCCTAGAATTAGGTGGACCTCCAAAAATTTATAGAAGTAATCTATTCTACAGAAAAAAATTATATTACATGTGTACCATAATCACTTTCTCTTAAATTAGAAACAATTAAATTGCGAAAAACATTTGCAGTGGGTGTGGACAGTTGTATAAGCATGCACATTAAAAACATGATTTTACTTCAAGATCTTGAAGCTAACCCCCTTAAGGCTGGGGGTGACAAAACAGTTTTAGCTGCTGTGTGAATAGTGTCAAACAGAATCTCTCAGGTGGTATATTTTAGGCAAAAAATAACTCATCTTCCAAAGATTATCTTCAACGGGTTTACCACAATCTCGTAACTCAACTTTAAAAACATTTTAGGAACCTTCTATATCGCCAAAAACATTTCTAAAGTTCTCTAAGACGAGGAGTGGTCCCATTTTCGAAAAATCGTTTATAACAGATTCAGTTCTAGAATGCAATCAAAAGATTCTTTGTTTTCTAGATGATCGTGGTGGAGGTGGTCTATTTCAAATTACACATTATTCACATTCAAAAAATCGTATTCAATGAGTATAACACGGTTTTGGACATCATCCGAGTGTGATAATTTTACCAACATCTTAAGTGCTTCTTATTTTGCTAGAAAAGTTTCTAACTCTCTTAAGACTGAGGATGGTTAGATTTTGAAGAAACCCTTTTAGAGGGTGTGGCTTAATTTTGAGATGTATCTTGGGGATAACTTATTTTCTTGTCTATTTTGGAGATGGTTTGGCATAGTTTTGGGTATACTCTCGGAGTCATTTGTTCCTTAGACAATCTTGGAGATATTTTTTAAGCCTAAAGATTGAGTTCAAGAGGTTCAACCTACCTCTGAACACACTCCCAAAGTAGATCATTACAGGAACTTCTTATTTTGCTGGAAAAATTTAGTCAGTAAGGTCTTTAAAACCAGAATACGACCCTGAGAGAGGTGGTTTTTTAAATCTGTTATAAGGCAGACATTATTCACACCCCAAAAATCATCTTAAGTGATACATAGTTTTAGACATAATTCGAATGTGAATGTGACACAATTTCGCCAATGTTTTAAGAGCTATTTATGTTGCAAGGAAATCTTGGAACTAACTTTATTAAGACTGAAAGTGGTTAAATTTTGGAGAAATCGTTGTTCCATTTTCGGATACCTCTTCGATATTACATATCTTTTTAACAATTTCTTACATGGTTTAACGTTGTTTATAACAAATTTTAGGGGTGACATGTTTCTTAGACAATCTTGGAGGTGGTGTATTTTTTGTCAAGGTCAGATTACGTCCAACAGGTTCAACACTGTTTTGAACTTTATTCCAAAGTGGCTCACTTTAGGAGCTCCTTATTTCACCAGAACTTTTTTGGTGCTAAATTCTCTAAGGTTAGGGTACGATCCAGAGGTAACTTTGGCTTTTAGACCTTCTTGTAAGTAGTCTATTTTAAATCTTCAGCGGATATAACGCAGTCCAATCATAGATCAATTTCCAGTCATACATTATTCAAAAAATCGCCTTCGTTGGATATAACACGGTTATAGGCACAATCTAGGTGTGGTGCAATTTCACTAAAATCTTAAGAGTTCCTTATTTTACTAGGAACTCTTGAAACTTAGTTCTTTCAAATTTGGCATAATTAAATTTTGGAAAAATTCTTTTTAACGGGTGTGGGTGAATTTTAAGAGGAATCTTGAAGATGTCTTATCCTTTTTTGACAATTCTTATGATAATTTTCGACAAATTCTGGAGATTACCCGTTTCGTAACCAATCTTGGAGGTAGTCCATGTTACTTCAAATATAGCTTATTTTCCGAATATTGTGTGCAATATGTTTAGTACAGTTTTGAATGCAATTGCGATGTGACTCATTTTAAGAGTTTATTTTCGAACTACCTCTAATTAATCTAATCCTCAGAAATGACCTCTTTCAAGCCAGAGATTAATCACGTCTTAAAAACATATTAGAAACTTCATATTTTGCTATAAAATCTTGTAATTAAGACTGGGTGTGATTAGATTTTGGAGAAATTGTTTTTGGAGGGTGTGGCTTAATTTTGAGATGCATCTTAGAGGTGACCTGTTTTTTGACAATTTTAAGGACGTTTTGGCATAGTTTTTGACAAATTTCAGGCATGATTTATTTCCAGATGAATCTTGGGTGTGACTTTTTTGAAATTTTGTGAAGTCACTTGTTTGCCAAAAGATTTTTATTTACATATGTAGTTACAATTGGATATTTTAGAGAATGCTAATAGTATAAGGCATATTTTATTTGGAAATCATCTTTTTGATATATAATTTAAATTTCATCCAAATTAAAATGAGGAATTTAAAAAATACTTTCCGTTACCAATGTAATACTCAAATTCATATTCTTTGTGAATAATTCCAAGCCAAATCTGAACGTATGAAGAAAAATCATTTTCCTGCTGCTTTATATGAATTGATGAGAGACATCTGTCTGCAATAACCCGCTCTTCCCCAAAAAAGTGACGCTCAATTTACTCCAACATATATGCAGCCCATCTTAATATCAATTCCGCCACCTCCACCATTCCACCTACACTCGGAACCAAGCGATAGCTTTCCCTTTTAGCTTTTTAAAATACGAAAGTTTCCACCATCGCTCCCGAACACCCGCGAAATACATATTAGCTCATTTTTTACGTCTACCTTCTCTTGTAGGCCATCGTTTCCGCATGCTTTCTGGGAGGAAGATCTATTCTTTACCTAAGATCACCTTTCCCAAACAGATATTTCCTTTTTCCTTTCCTTCTTCGTATCTGAAGAAGAACACGGCCTACTTCTTTATCAAAGTCCCGCTCCGTTGAGTCTCAGCGAAAGCGACCGAAATTTAATTAGAACTACTTAGGGATATTAAAAAGATTAGGAGGAGTGTTTTTGGGGTGAGAGAGGTGCTTGAATGTAAATGGGATCCTTTGGAGATGGAAATGAGAGAGCAAAAATCAATAGATCGTGAAGAGATTTCTTTGTGATCATGGAAAACAAAGCTGTTTTTTAAAACTTCGCAGATAATTGCTTTTTGAGATATTAAATAAAATATCGCCAAGCGGAAAAAATATACAGGATGTTCTCAAAGGTGAGGCATTTATTTTAACAGGTTGTAGAACTATGTAAAAATAAATGATTTTATCAAGAATCGCTTGTATAAAAGTTGTAAAATAACGAAGGAATTGTAGATTACAAAAAAATTGAAAATCATGCTGGACATGGTCCTGAGGCTGTATTTGTAGCGAAAATGAAATCTCGTTGTCCAAGAATAATTTCACAAGCATTTTCTCTCCGCTGTTGTAACTTCTGCCACAAATTAACAAGGAAGGTATTCACGGTGTAAATCACCGATTGTGATGAAAATTTGTCTACTAGGAGGTGTAATTTTCAAAATAACTTCTGAGCGATTAAAGATAGAAAAAATGTTTCAATAGTGAACTTGCACCATTTAACGAGCTGTTCGAATTTCAGGATACAGTTGTGAAGGCTGTATTTATTAACAAACAATGTGTTCAAAGGTAATTCTCATAATTATACAGAGTGTCCACAAAATGATAAACTTTAGCATACTTCCTTATTATAACGAGATATCCTACATATTGTTACGAAGTTGCATTGTACGTTACAAGCTAATATAATTTCATATGAAACACTAAATGTCTATTTGTGATAGTTTTCGAAATGTTCGCTCTTGAATTCTCGAATATATTACGCTCTGAAATGGCACAGGCAGTTGAAAATGTATATTTCTAGTGAATGTTTCTAACACTTTAGACATTACGCCAATTAGCAATAAAGACAATGTAACAATAGATCATGAGTTTATTTTTCATTCCTCAAAAGCTCTGCCACTATTAGTACTATTAACCCTTAATTAAGCGCGTTAGCTTTCCTTACGTAAGTAGTCACAAGAAGCAATTTGTGCACCTAGCTTTTAAAATGCTGTAAAACTATTCAAAATTTAAAAATAGTATACTTTATATTTTTATTTGTTTAGTATATATATCTCTAAAATATATAAATAACGTGCAATACAGAAAAAGAAACAAAATTAAATTTAAATATTGATACAGGATGCACAAATAAGAGAAAACTTATAAGCAATATAATTTCTTACAAAAAAACAAACGAAGTGTAAACCAAAACAAATGCAGTGAAACAAATAAAACTCTAAAACCAAATCAAATTCCAAGAAATTGAATAAAAATATATTTCAGAAACTAAGAACAAATCGAATCTTCACCAATTATTATTGAGCAATTTTGGCAGGAATATTTGATGGCAATAATGTTTTTTACAAGCAAATTTTCTACGAATACTGCAAGTGGTTGTAGTGTTTGTCTTCTGCGACCGCATATTGTGTCAGAATGGATTTTATGTTCGTTGGCAGCGAATTAATTGTGATTCGTTCCGTTAGATGCAATTTCATCAGATTCAAAGACAAATTTTTCAAAACGATGAAGTAGGGATGAGAGGGATTATAAGTAATTTGGGCATTGATTCCTGCTTACATTTAGCATTGAAAAAATACAACTACCTTCTAGTTCTTCTTGAAACAGAATATGAGTTGGACAATTGATCCACTGCATCAATTCCCCTTTTTGTTGAGTCGTAGAAAATTATCATTTCCAGTTTATTTGATTCTTGTTCTATTGAAGAGGCGCTATGCATTGTGGAAATTAGAATAACTCCTTTATTCGTGGCATGAGATACCATTGTAATATCCGTTTGAAATCCAAATATCGATTATTATTTCACAGAAATTCCGGAGGAATTTCTCTTTTGTTATTCTTCAGAGTGCCTACCAGTATTATTTTGTCCTTCAAAAGAGCTTTAGCAAGTGGTATGCTACTAGTCAAATTGCAATTGTTTCCTTTGACTGGTTCTAACAACCTATGCACGATGTCTGCTGGAGTATTTCGCTTTGCATAAGGTCCATCTGGTTGTTTGCCATAGTAAACTTCCAGATTTTGGGTATAGCATGTTTTTGAGTCACACATTGCAAAAATCTTAGTACCATATCTTGCCGGTTTATTAGGTATATATTGAGTAAAGCTACAACGACCTCGAAATGGGTCTAATTTCTCATCAATTGTTACAAATTCCCCAACACAGTAGGTCCTTTTGCAGTTAGCTGCAAAAATAACTAAAGTAGACCGCATTGGTGCTAATTTGTCTACTTTACGTCTGTCAGATCTTGTCTGCTTGTTAATAAATCTAATGCAACCCAAGAGAAATAAAAATCTTTTGTAACTCGTACAGCCGCGAAAAATTCAATACCAGTTCCATCATCTATCCATAACTCTCGGAAGTATGATTTACCTTTTCAACCCCAGAGAGATAAAGTAAGACCAAAATTTCCAGCAGTCCAGCTCTTGTAACTTCTTTACCCTCTCACACTTCATTGGTCGCCATGGTAAAAATTCACAAATTTGGGATCGAATTGATAAGACCACCTACCTTATTCACCAGATCTGGCTTCCAGCATATTTTTTTTTTCTGCTTCCTAGGCTCAAAATTTCGCTCGAAGGAAGATTTTCATCGAATGAGGAGACCATCGCATTCATAGACGCCTATTTCCCAGAACAAGACGCCAATTACTATTTGGACGGATTATAGGAATGGAAGCATCGCTGGGAAAAGTGTATAGACTTGCAAAGAGACTATGTTAAGAAATAAAACTCAATTTATCAAGAAAATGTTTGTTTCCGTGTTAGGCTAGAGACTTTCCAGACTATCCTCGCATGTAGAAATTGTATCAATATCTGACAATTTGTTACAGTATAGTTTATAGACAAATAAACGTCAAGATAACAGGAAATGAATTTCCGGGGATTACAGTCGACTAAAAAAAAGAAAAACCTTTCTTTGTACTCTTCTTTTTTGTGGTATCGTTGGATTCGCCATTCGATTACCTTTCCAAAAACGTAAAAATATACAGGATACTCTATTTAAAAACAGAAAGTTGACGTAACTTCTGGAGAAACCGGAAATACAATTGAAATGCCAATAATGGCAAAAGTTAGTTCACAAAAAATAGGATTTAATCTATTTTTCTAACCCTAATAGTTATGTTCGAAAATATATATAAAAGACAAAATTTGTTTTGCTCCCCAATGTAATAACAAGCCTTCACCTTTTTCCTCTTTCAAATTATCCGCTTTTTTTCCATCAATTTATATATATATATGTATACACATCTCATTCATCTCACTTGGCTTTGATATCGGATAAAAATCGAATTTTTTCCTTTTATGTCATCATGGTTGGCTATGTAATTTTCAAATTATCTCTTTTTGTGATACCACAGCATAGGCATTGCTTTACAACTTTCCCTACGCGATTCAAAAAAAAAAGCTGATTGTAATGCAAGTGGAGGAGCAAAAAGAATTCCCGATTTGAAATGCTAATACATTTTTTGTCTCTTTTTTTGTCTGTCAAACGGCTGCCACGTTCTTTGTCCCAACTCCGATCATACGGTTGGATATTTTTCGATGCATATCAAATAAAGCGCTGCCATAATGCGATGCTGGCTTTTATTTTTCAAAAAAAAGCGTATTATTAATTTACATTTATATTGAATCTCCAAAGTTAAAATATACAGAAACGCCCTCACGATCAAACTTCGGTTGCTGCAAAAAAAAAAGGGGATATTGATGGAATTTGAATGAAATTCTCTAGGCTCGAAAAACGTACTTTATTTTTTCTGTGTGTGTGTGTGTTTTCCTTTCTCCTGCTTTTTGTGTTTTTACTCTCCTTTCTAGGCGCTGTATTTACTATAAAAACAAAGTGTCATACGTGTTTTAATTAGTGTTTACAGGGAAACAGAAGTGGGTTATCTACGGCAAAAAAGAATTGTATTTTTTGACCAAATAGGGTAAAGTAAATGAAGACAATAGACTCTTGGATTTAGTGTTGTCAAATCTCGATTGTAGTGTTGTAGTGCTAGTACCAGAAGATGTGTACCACCCTGCTCTGTGTATCATAATGATACTTAAGTCACCTCAAAAGCCTGCCAAATTTCCTCCTAGTAGTATAGCATCACGACATAATTTTCGCAGAGCTGATTTTCACAATCTTTATAAAGATGTCTTGGCAACTGATTGGAGTTTTCTGGATTCCTGCCAAATGCTATTACATGTCCTTTACAAGAAAAATTAAGCCATATCAATTTTCTTACTCAATTGAAAACCAAACTCTATCTAAAATAAATGTAATTAAAAATCTAGGCGTAACTTTTGATCCAACTTTATCCTTCTTTAACCACATAGAAATTATTTGCTTGTCCGCTTCAAAAATACTGGGATTTCTCATGGAAACTTCACGATACTTTAATCATATCCGATTACTAAAAACACTTTTTCATTCTTTTGTCGTCAGTAAATTAGAACACGCTTGTGTAATTTACTTTCCTTTTTACACACCTCAACATCTTCCAGTTGAGCGGATTCAACGACGTTTTCTGAAGCTTTTGTCATGGAAAGTCGAGGGAACTTATTCAGATTTTCGTATATCCTACCATGATCTACTTTGTAGACATCAAATGAACTCACTAAACCATCGGCGCGAGCTCCATAGCGCTCGGTACCTGCAGAAGCTTCTTAACAGCAAAGTTGATTGTCCTTATTTGTTGTCAACCATATGCTTTAACGTTCCGCGATTGGTATCCCGTCATTCCCGTCTTTCAGTATGCCAACGCCAAGGACGATTGGTCCTACTCCGAGCGCCATTCTACCACATGACACGCAATGCCAACGTGCAGTATGAAAATAACTTTCCCGGTTCCTTTTTCACATGAATAGTTTTATTACAATTATTTTGCACTTATATTTTTCTTTGTCCTGTAATTGGAGTTAAGCTATTGGGCAAAGTATATTGTTATTGAAGTCGGTAAAAGTGTCTACCATCATGATAACGCCCCGGCCCGCTCATCGGCAATTGCAACAGCAACACTAGTCCAATTGCGCTACGAATTGGTGCCCCATACACCATGTTCGCCAGATTTGGCCCTCTGAGACTTCTTTCTTTTTTCAAACTTGAAAAGATGGCTTCGCGGAATACGGTTCAAGTCAAATGAAGAGGTCATTGCCGAAACAGAGGCCCATTTTGCAGAGTTCGACAAGTTCTATTATTTGGATGGCTTGCAAAAAGTTGGAACATCTCTAGACGAAGTGTATAGTGCTACAAAGAAATTATGTCGAGAAATAAATTTACTAATCCAAAACAATTGCGTCGTCTTCTTTATCGCAGTTATTTATCACACCATCCTCGTATATAAATGGGAAGACGTTATGTTAGAAACTCTTAAAATATTCTTGCGAACAGTACGATTTACCAAACAAGTTTATAAAATCGTACCAACACTTTTATCAACAATTTATATACTACTTTAATGGCATTTGTCACAATAGTTATTTATGTCGCAATGGCCGTAAGTGCAATTTTGCGGTCGAGGGTGTTTCGCCGCGCTCTGCAATATATCCGACACCCGGCCCGAATGGCATGCAATACTTTTCCTACTACCGGCCGGCAGAGACTTGCCTAAGACAGCGTTATATGCCGTCAACCATGCAAGCGTCGGGGTAACCCAGCAAAGACAGCGTTATACGCCGTCAGCGATGCGCGTGATAGATTTCGCCAACAATGCACACAGCAAAAAGTTAGGGCAGGAGAAGACTCCTATAGAATGCAATTTCGCATGAGTTTACATATCTTAGCAGACGTGTGACGTAGCACTTCTTCTGAATGACATACAAACAAAATATAAACTGTTAAATGAGATCAATATATATAGGCTGCCATTCAGAAGAATGTTTATTCACCAAAATACAATTAAATATTCGAAAAATGATAATGAATTGTCTCTTCTTTTCTTTAAGGTTCTTTCAATCTGACACGATCAGCAATGTATTTACAACACTGAATACTAATTATGAATTTTGAAAAAAACTAGATATGTACAACTATAACATCATTAACTTGATTAAATCGGCCTAAATTCTTGATATAACTATTGAGAAAGCTTTAAATTGGGACTCACATATTGACAATGTTTGTAAAGAACTTCCAAAAACCTCCTTCGTGCTGTATCAGCTAAGAAGGTGTTGTATCAGCTAAGAAGGTGTTGTATCAGCTAAGAAAGTGTTGTATCAGCTAAGAAGGTGTATGGTGGAGTTTGGGTGGAGTTTTCCACACAACAAAGGCTTCAGAATATTGTGTACGCTAAAATGTCAATTTTTTACAGATAATTTTACAGATAAACTAAAATCAGTATCAACGAATCCGGAAAGATAAAGTCCGAAGGCGTAAAGCCGGCCGAAATTTTCTCGAGAATGTTGAAATAGTATAATGAAAGGTGTTTAAGCCGCGGAAACGTGTATAAGTGGATTGAACTCTCAGTGCCCAATTTTTTGTGACTATTTAGCAAGACAATGTACTATGAACAGTGAGTACTACTGTAACTTGTTTCAACATAAAATGAAACCTGCGAGAAGAAGAAAACGCCAGGGTGCTCTCTTAAAAGGTGTAATTCTGCTGGACGATAACGCCCGCCCCCATACTGCCCAGGAAACGCGAGAGATGATCGAAAATTTAGGTTGGCAGGTGTTGCCACATCCTCCTTACAGTCCCGACCTCGCACCGTCCGATTTTCATCTGTTCGGTCCGCTAAAAGTATTTTTACGCGACACCAAGTTCGAAGACAACGAAGCGGTCAAACAAGCTGTACACAAATGACTCGGACAGCAAGGTCAAGAATTTTCCAGCACTGGAATTGGAAAGCTCACAAAGCGATGGGAGAAGTTGAAAATGTTGGTGGAGATTACATTGAAAAGTAGTGCACATTTCATTGTCATTGAATAAATTCCTTTTTCAACGGCCATTTGTCTCGTTAATTACAGAACGTCCCTCGTATTAATTAAATCAATGCGATATTTTCTGAGGCTTCAAAACTCATTGAATGTAATAACATCTTTGAAAGTTTAAACAATGTAGTGACACTTATAATATCCCAATTAGCAAGATTGCGCCAATAATTTTGAACACCCTATATAATCTCGGACATAATTACATATATACAGCTACACGATAAACCCAGGTGTTAGAATGGAATTAGCCATTTGTCTCGTAAGTATTAATCACAAATCTAAACGATCTACATTTGTAATACCACCCTTTTCAAGTCCCACAGCTGAGACCGGCCCAACTTTAACGCTTGCACGCCGTTATATTCGAACCGGGGACGATATATTTTACTCCCGAGGGCTCCGAATTCGAATTTTGGAAAGTCACACATGTCGCTTCCGTCCGATGCGAGCCCACGCAATACACGCACACCACCATCACTCTCCTTTGCGCTGTCATCCTTCATCCCTTAGGGCCGCCTGTGTAATCTCCCTAGGGTCGAGTAATTCTCCCTTGGAAAGCTGGGGAATGTGAGTGCCACATTTAAGAAGAGCTTGAGGGGTCGATTGTCGTACGGATAACCTGCGTTTGGGTCCCGCGTAGGGATTGTAAGGTTTAGAAACGGTCGAGAAAGGTTTGGTTAGTTCGGAAGTCCTTTGAGGGATCGAAAAAAAGATGTTAGGTATATAGTGATTTTGAATAAAGAAATAGGGGTCATGTGCTAACGGTATAAGAAAAGGTTTCACTGCTATTCTTTTTGCTTCAGTTTTTTTGTTAACACAAAAAGTTTCCTACATGAATTACGAGGATGGTATGATAAGTACTTGTATCAAGGAAGACAACGCAATGATTTTACATCTAGTCAATTTATTTCTCGACATAATCCCATTGCAGCTCTATACAGTGTGTTTATTTGAAAACTTCCCAAGTGGCCTACATCTCGAAATTTGTTTCGAGGGGTAACCGTTCTCATTAATATATCATGATACTAAACCTACCCCTCTGATGAGTTTGTATATTTCGGAGCAAGGATAACGAGTAATTGCCCTACTAAGGGCAAAGCAACTGCCAAGGTCCTCGAAATTTAGATTATACAAAATCATAATAAGACCAACAGCAGTATATGGATGCGAGACGTGGATTTTAAATCAAACGACAAGAGAAATAGTAAGGAGATGGGAACGAAAAATACTCAGAAGAATAGTAGGAGGGATAAGGACGGAAGAAGGATTCAGGAGAAGGACAAATCAGGAAATTTACTTATATAAGGAGCCACAAATTGACATGTTCATCAAGGCAAGAAGATTACAGTGGTTGGGGCACATAGAGAGAGTGACGGTGGATAGAACAGTGAAGAAAATAACATGGAAAGGGCCGCAATATAAGAAGGGGAAAGGAAGATCGAGAAAACGTTGGAGGGAAGCGATTCAAGAAGACTTGAAGGATAAGAGAATAACGGATTGGAGAAGGAAGGTCAAGAACAGAAGAATTTGGAAAAGAATAACAAAGCTCTGGGCCTGAAGGCACGCAAAAAAGCTACAATATATATAAACCTACCCCCTTAAGCCTCTCCGCCCCCAACATAAAAATCTTAAATGGGATGATACCATCGTTAAGAAGGGATTTTCATTACAATTCAGTAATATATCTTACGTTGACATTTAGTCAAGTTCTAGGGATTATAACAGAAAATTTCAATTGAGATATTTGAAAGGGCATCGCTTTTTATCGCATGATGACTTGAAAACGTTGCAGAATTACCAAAGGATTTCTTTTCGAATGCATTTTTGTTAGAAAAACCTTGGAATAAGTATGTCAGCTACCATCAACAGCAGTAAAACTGAATTCAGTTTTACTGCTGATGATACCTTCGCTATCGAAACGTACGTCCAGTGCGAGTGAAGTGTTGTAGTAAGGGTTTTTAGTGAAGTATTTCAGTGTTCGAGTGCCACAAACTTCGAGCACTTGTTTAATGGTTCTTACGTTGAAAAATAAAATCTTATTTGTTTTCTAATTCTTAGATAACATAAGAAACTCCTCTCGTAGCCAAATATTCTACCCTGCTTCGATGATCCTAAATACCATTTCTATAAATTTTGCTTCACACACAGAACACAAAAATATCGCAACTACAGCGATATTTTCCAAAAAGTAACTTTTTCCTTTTTCCCCCAGTACAAACGCCATTAACGACCCTTCCTAACGCCTGAAACTTTTCACCCTAGTCAGCAAAACTAATTCTTTTCATTTGCATCAACCAAGCGTGACTGGTAAGTTCTCAAACACAGCAGTTTTGCGCCACCTTCTGAAACGTGCCGTCCTCCAGTTGGATAACGTTCACAAAGCCATCATCGCTATCGTCTTTTTCGAGCGAAAACGACTTGAAACAAAAGGAAAAGTTCTCCTAGAAACGGGCCACTGTGTTCGGCCAAGCGACAAAATAATTTTTTCCCTCACACGCAGCTCCAAATTAAATTATGCTTACGCGCTAAAGAAAAATAACGAGATGAAACAAGAAAGTAGAAGATCTTGTTGCTCCTACTTTCGCTTGTTTGTCGGCGTTCTTTTGTATGTCCCCCGTCGAACGAAGTTGACACGCCAAAATTATATTGGTTTAATTACAAGAAAAAGCAGAAAGGGACGCCTTTTTAAGGATGCTGATAAGATCTCATGGAAATGGGAAAAAGTGGATGATTCAGCCTGGTGTTTTTTAAAAAGAAGGGTATAGGCTTGAGTGTGCAATTAAAGCAAGAACCCTTCCAGATTGAAATTTCTTGCGCTTAGTAGATTTCACTAATGCAAACTTTGTAATTAAAAATTTGCACAGAAGAGCCCTTTGCTTTTGTCGTCGCAATATTATTCTTTAATCTTGAGTTATCAAAAGTAAGAGAAGTAAAATTGAAGGAAACAGCACTTGTCATTGCCGTGGAGGAAATTTGGAAACTTAAAGTAGTGTATATCCTTCGGAGCGATGGTGTATAATTTACTAGAGCTCGTGTAATATTCTATGTTTAAATTGTTCTTATCTTCGTACGTCATGTACAAGAAACAATACGTCATCATAATATTAAATATATTGTTGTAGCCCTTGACTATAAGTAAAGTATACGGTTCGTCCCATTAAGAGTGGGGACTGGCGATATCTTAGAAACCACCACCAATAGTGATGAGAAACTCAATGAAAATACTTTTAAATTCCAAACTTGACCGCTGGAGGGCGCGGTTGCAAGGATCAACAGTAAATTTTAAATTAGCAGGTAAAAGTTCCAGGATTAACTCCGATTTTAAACGCTTTATTAAAAAGCTTAGTTAATTATGCAACACTTTAGTTAAAGACGTTTTGTCATATTGTGAATAATAAGTGTAGTAGGCGTTGCCGAATCATGTAAAACTAAACCTGCTATAACTTCTGTAGTGTTTATTCGAATTAAAGAAGTGTGGACTTGTTTGAAAGGGCATTCAGAGTTGTTTTAGACGTCGTAATTTGTGCCACCCGTTAATGTTCAAGAAACGTACCAGATGGTGTTATTCCTAATTGTACGGGATTTTCTCGATTATCTCTAAAAATTCAAATGTAACAATATGCTTTTCTTATGTCGTGTTTGAAGAGTTCTGACAGACTAAAACAGTGACGAAAATTGCGTAGTGATAGCTTTTTCCTTTTTCCAGATAATAACGAAAACAGTCCATTATCTGTAATAATTTCCCTATTAGTTACAAATACCTACTTAATAATATCGAAACTTATCTTAGTTGGCCATGAAACAAAGGAATAATAACAATAACAAAATGTAGCCGTTACAAAATACACAAATAAATGACAACAATGCAAAACCAAGACAGTATCAATAGTACATAAATTTAGTGTTACTTGAAATGTCAATAAACAATAACTTAAATTCATTTTAAATGTTTCAACTGTTTACTGTACATTATTTATATGTAGATTTAGTCCACGACGAGTGCTAATAACGGTTGCTTCGATTTCTACTCTTGGTACACTGGTGATATCATTATGAATCGCTTAACTCAGCTTTCATTGTAGGACGTGTTTGGTAAACCAGATCCTTTATCCTTCCCCATAAATAAAAGTCCATGAATGAATAATTACATTATATTGTACTTAAAGAGTGTTACGGAGTACACCAATAAAAGCTGCCCTGGTGTCAGAATTGTCTTTTTTTAAAGGAATACGACAATATACAGCCGTGCTGACCGACCTTTCGCCGACGGCATTCATGTTGTCTGAAGGTCCTTAACTCCCGACGGTATTTTTTTTTATATTGTCTGAGTTATCTTGATTCGCCGACTAGAGTTGTCGCCAAGTGAATTCTGTCAACTTGTGGACGGTAATTTTATATTGTCTAAGCTTTCTTAATTCACTGGTAATAATTTTATTGGTTGATTTTACCGACTTGAGAACTCATCTCCGAGACACCGTTTATTTTCCCTTGTAAACAAATTTTAGTATTCCGAATATGTTTAATATTATTTATCGTTTCTTGTATACGTAGTCTTAACCGAAATTTAGAACTTTGCTCAAATTTATTTAAATTTGCAATCCTAAGATAAGAATTTAATTTAATTTTATTTTACTTTAATCCGAATGTCGCTTATTTTTTTTTGTTTGTTTTTCTTGTAAAATATGTAAGTACTTGCTTATTTTCGTTCCAAGGACTCTGGACGAACCAAAACTACCTCAGGTAGATTGTTGATGAACGCCATGCTCCAGACCGCCGTAAAGCAATTTTCACTAAATTCACAAACTTTAATCTGTTAGTGAGAAGCGCAATTATTCATCTCTAGATTATTGCTAAGGCCGTTAGCATAGAGCCTGTATCAATCCTGAGAATAAGAATATTTTATAGGAAGGAATATTTTGTGAATGTTGAAGTTTCCTAAATCCGGTATAGATAATCCAGAGAAAAAAACACGCGTTACAACATACAATTTTCTATTTTGAAATCCATACTTTTATTAGAATTTGGAACATCTCAATATATTCTCTTTTGTATTATATGTACCTTTGTTGTTAAAGTCAAGCTATTTTGTTATTCGTTCCTTATTAATCTTTAAATCCCGCGAAATATTACAAGCAGCTACAACAAATTTGTACCTTATTCCAGTAATTTTTTGTTTATTAAACCTAAGGCACATCTCCATAACTCTTCCCAAAAAGAAACAAGTTCCTCAACTTAATCGAGAAGCAAATTTTGAAACCGTATTGCTTCATAAACTCATTAATACAAATCTTATTACGCACAACTGCTCCAGAAGTAATCCGAAATTTAATGAAGATCCCAACAACCAAACTTGCTTAAAATCACGCTTGTTTCACCTCTTGGTTATTTAGGACTTAAGTTTCGTATCCATTTTTCTCTCCTAACGAACAGGATGTGGCATATACGAAACAACGAACGGTAAATACGGGATCTCATTATACTAAAATTATTTTCTTATTCAAATAGACTCACGTTCAACGCGAATGACTTTACATAACCGGCAAAAGGGGCGAAACGAAATACGCCCGCATCTAGTGGCTGGTGTATCCAACACAGAACTACGTGCAATGAGCTTATCCACAGCTGGCTGGGTTTAATAAAAGCATATTACGGGACAGGACATGTACTGCAGCTGCATGAAGATGGTACGTTCTGAGACGTGCCAGGAATATGAAAGTAGTTGAGAAAATATTTATTGTACAGGGAGGAGGTGCTTTTCTTTAACGTATATGCTGGGATTTAAGCCAGGCATATAGAGCTGCCTTTTGTAATTGATCGTATTGTTCGGATATTGCTAAGAAAACAAGTGTTTCACGAAAGAGGATGCAAAATTGAACAAGCAGCGTTCCTTCGACTTTTAGAATTTTAGCGCAAAATAGCTCCCAGCAATGCTTCCATTAATTTGTGTTTGGATAGAAAACTGTTGGTAATCACTTTGCAGATTTTTCTCCCGTGAACAGTCTGAGCATTCTGTTTTGCAAAACTTCCCAGGTCTGCAGATGACTTTTAGGGGCAAAAGACCATGCCTGTACCTGTAGTCCCCAAATATCTTACTTCTTTTCCTCAGAGTAGTCTACGATCATTAATAACAATATTGTCATTTGGGAGCTTCCACCTATCAGTGAATTTGACTGCGACAGACTTGCTTTCGTTAATTTGAAGACTCCATCTGGTTGTTCCATGCCTTTATAATAATTTAATTGTACATTGCTGTTTACCTTCTGATTTAACTTTATGCTGTCAACAGTTATGATTGTTTTCAAGCATAAATAGGAGAACGCTAGATTTGTAAAACGTACTGAAACCAATAAGCCAAAATATTTCTAAAGAAGTTGTTGATAATAGTTATTGATCTGGAAAAAACTTGGAAAAGATCTCTTAATGTTAGAAACAATGGATCTTGTGCTCTTTCCTAGCTTATATATCTTAGATAAACAATATACATTCTTAGGTAACACTGGGTTATTCGAGGTGTAGCAATTAAATAACCGGACTGGTGCTACTATCGGCAAACAGCAAGCACGCCACGGCATGTTTGAACATGTCTGTGCTTGTCAATCCCGCTGTAGCAATCGTCCGTTCAAGTCCTTACAACAGCTATTGAAGACCAGCTCCAAGATTGATAAAAATAGGGATACTATGCTAGTATGTCTTCACTGTTCTGGGACCTTCGACACTCTAGATCCTGAATTATTTTTAAGCATTTTGATATATCTTTGCTTCAATAACGAAGCTATTCCCGTGAAATAATTTATCTAGTTCACAGTTCTGCAGTATCGAATAGCGTTCCTTTAAATAGAGGTATTGCATTTCAAATTCTGTAAATACGTAACAAATATGAATGCTGAGGACATGCTGTCTCTGATCTTGACTTGGCCATGGAAAGAAAGAACGTTGACCTAAAACTTGTTCATAAAACATCCCAAACATACGATCTAAATTCAAACCTTAGAAAGAGCTGTATGGAATAGGCTAGATTAGATTATTCACTAATAATATGTGATTGTGAAAATCACGTAACCTCTTTTGCATCCTCGGTTACAGATCAATCATCCGTGGGCGCGAGAGAGACGAGAAAGAGAGTGAAAAGGAAGCAAATTGTACGGGACTTGCGAAAAAGGGCGAGCGAGATGGACGCTCGCGATTGACGTAGATCAAAAGGGAGCTACTTTTCCTATAAATATCCCTATTTTTCAAAACGGGGGCCCGCAAGTTATTTTAGATAAGAGGTGATCCCTGGCCTATTTTACTGCCACCTTTTCAAATCTATTGTTGTTCCTAAATTGCTAGATTACGTTAGCGTTGTCTGCCAAACTTAACAACCTTGCAAGTGATCACTTAGGTTTCAATCTTCAAATATTGCGAGCTCACTTCTGAAAGCTGTATTTCTGTTTGAACCTGCATGATATTTCCTCTGTCAGCCCCTTTGAGCATACAATGTCCTGTTACAGTCCTGCATAAAATGTAATCAATAAAAACCCTTGGATGTTAGATGAGGATTTACGATTAAAGAAAACACGTTACTGTATGCTAACAGGTAGTACCTTCATGTTTGGTTGCAAGGAATATCATGCGACATGATAATTTCTCATTTGAATTACTGTATTATAGGGTGTATGGTTCATTTTTAGAAGTCGAATGCCGTAAGATACATACAAAACCTGCAGAATGCTTGTGTCATGCACGAAATAAGAAGACTCTATTCGATATCACATATACTTTGAAGTATAGGTGCCTTAGCTTAAAATATTGGAGATTGCTTCATTTTGCAATCCTGCAATGCAGGTAAATTAATTACTGACCTAGGCCTTTTTATGCTTACATTATTATCATCTATTTTGAAGAAGAAACCAAAAGGGTATTTGTAAAACAAATTAGTGACGTCCCTGAGACGATAAAATATCTTTTTATCATCATTTTTATTCCAGAAATATTGATCTTACCATACATACAACAGAATTTATGCAGCACATCAACACATACGCTGCATACATGATGTTTGATACACATAATACAACCAATTTGGATATTACCATGTCATGTAGGAAAATCAATATTTCAATAACGATGATTGGAATTGACTATCTATATCCTACAGTTCCACAGTACAGCATTATCCCAATGGATTAAAGGGGTACACAACAGAAAATGATCGGTCCAATCTTTATAGTTAAATATAAAAGCCATTCTGTTAAGAAAATGTGTAATCTATTCTTTTGTTATGCTCAAAACGCACACAATAGATAGCCTTTTTTAAAAAAAGAAGAAAGAGATAAATGCAGCTGATAAGGATAGATTTCCAAGTATCGAATTCGAATTTTGCAGTAAATTTGAAATGAATTGAGTAGTTCGTATTTACAATAAAACTGGAAAAAAATACTCGTACACGGAATAATTAAATCCTTGTTGACACTTCTTTCCGCGCACAATTTTACACTTATCTTAATCTTTCTAGAAGTCCTATTTTCCGGGTAAAAGTAAAATTTACTACATCCTTCCATCTGATCCGTTTGATTAACAAGCGAATAAGTGAAAATTGACCACCCGGAATAGTACCCGGAGTCACGCGATTCGGTACTTTGTCAAAAGGTATTTATAGTTTTATGTACATATGTGATGTGCCAATGTAGCTGTTCCTCCTTCAACTAAGATATTTAAGTATATTTGAAATCTATTTTGCCATTGGAAGGATTCGTGTTAGAGTTAAAGAAGAAACATCCTAATAGCGACAGATTAATTAGAAACACGTTTTGTCAGAATTGCGAAAATATATTGTGATCGCTTTATCAAACATTTTCTCTCTCTTCTCCTTCGGTCTTTGCATAAAAATTGCCAAAATTGTCAAAATTTACAAGTATTTCTACTAACATAACTAACATAAACTTTTAGATATTTAATTTCGGAAAATTACTCTAACATCAGATTCAAACTTTGTGCAAGGATTTAAGGGATTTATTTAAAATTATCCAAGATCAGATAAGTTACGCATTACACGCTTTAATGTTTTCGGTTATCGGTAACATTGTACGTTGTTCGGCTATCATTGCTTCACAAAGAAGAAGCCTGGCATCACAAGTAATGCAACAGTGATGAGGAACTCAGTTCTTATCTTAGTCATCAAATAAAGTTCGTAATGCTTTTTAACGTACAGAGTAAATACACCACGGATGCAGCAAAAAGCGTCTGGATGGTTAACATAGTTTATAGACACTGTGCAGCTTGAATATAAAAAAATAAATAAAAAGAATTCTTATTATCGCTGAAAATGAACATAAGAAAAAAGCATAAAACTATTTATTCCAAAAGAATATAAGCTGGAACGAATACCAGTAGGGTATATTCCATCTAATTTTAATAAGTACTCAATATCGACTACCACGACGATAGTACTACTACTGCTCGTACAATCTAAAGAACAATATTCTCGCTACTTTAATATAACACCGTAATTTCAAAGGGTTACACGTTTTATTCCTGTTTCCACCGTTATGCACACACCGTCTATGGGAGCAAGATTCGGAACTTCCATCCGCTTTGGAAGAGAAGCAAGCGAGGAGCCCTTGTACAAACTATTCAGTCCACCTGCGCTTGCTGCTATTCGAAAACCTCTCCAGATACGAGCCCTTTCGTTAGTTATTTGCTAAGGATATTAGATAAAAGCTCCGCTGAATGTGATATCCTTTTTTGGAGAACTTCCTCATCATTCTGTGCTATATTTATCGTACTAGGAAAACTCTATAAAACATATATTTTACCTTCTGATTTTGTTTGTTCAATTTACATTCGTTATGAATTGCGAGTATCGTGGAGTATTATGAGAATTTCTCGAAATTTTAGCTTTAGGGTTTTTGGAGCAAATAATTTAGTTAAACAATGTCATAACATTGATACATACTTGATGTTAGGTTTACAAAAAAATATATATAAGTTTTGATTTCCCAAAAAGTTTTGGGTTAAACAATTATGGAACAAGCTTTCGGATGTTTCCGTGTGCCCCCATGAGAAGAAACCAAGGGAACCTGCGGGGCACCTGCCAATTCACTTCCTAGGAAAACAGTTGTTTAAAAACGACGTGCAAAGTTCGGAGGTGTACCATCTTGCTGAAACCAAATATTGCCATTTGGTAAATTAGGATTATCTTCATTTGAAAACATTTCTACACGAGCAAGTACAAGTACGTCCCTCAAAAAATCCAGATATCCCTTTTGCCTTTTTAAATGGCTTTTATTCCAAAATTTTATTATGCGAGGTATTAACATTTTGATAGTACCATTTAGGCAATTAAATGATCAAAATAAAAAAAAAATTGTCGATTATGTCATTGCTTGAAAACCAGAAGTGGAGGAAACTTAAAATTGATACAAAAATGCTTATTTTTAAAAAACAAAATTGATCTACCCAAACATCTATCTGCGATTATTAATTAATTTCTTATTTAATTTGAATAGTCTTCATTTCAACTCTTCAATTTTTGTGTTCTTTTGTTGGTATACACTACGTTGTGAGGTTATCTTCTTACAACATATATTTCCCATAAGAAATAAATTCTCTTGAGTAAAAAATTACAACATAAATAAAAATTATACGAAACTTCTCATTTCAAATTAATTTACGAACTTTTTTGACGAAAATACATCACGTACTTAAATGATAGATGGCGCTATGAGAACTGTCATACAATTTAGAGGGAAGCGGCTCGCTTTTATTTAGGATTGTTTACTGAACTCTTTACCGAATAATATTCCGTCTGTGTAATAAGAATAACTACAAATTACACGTCACGTCCAGACCGGTCTACTTGGTATTAATGACTGAAAAACACATTTACGAGAAGATATATCATGACGTATGTTTTACTGGTTGAATTAGAACGCGTTAAAACGCCAAAAAAAAAAAGAGAATTGAGGTTGTGGAGGAACGCTTTGTACGAGGCAATAGTAATAAATCAGCATTAAACAGGAAGATCTATAAAAACAAGGTTGGAGGCGTAGGATGTTGAGGTTTTTCGCGTGTTTCAAGATAAATGCTCGTTCTCGAAACGATTTGTCTTCTAACGAAGTTCTTTTTAGAAAAGGAGAGGAAAAGTTTATTACGGTCGTTATTCATGGACAACTTAGCTTAGTTGTGACCGTTTAAAATCGAGGTTTTTTTTTTAAGAAATGAGCAACAAAGACTCTTAATGTTGTACAAGATGAGTTAACGGTTTGGGAAGGTTATTCTACACGTAAAAATTAAATTTAAATTGGTATAAGAATGGTAACTATTAATTTACAGACATACGTCCCAATAGATAAATATAACCCTAAGAGGTTCTCAAAAACCTAATCATAAAATGAGCTTTTTCCAGCTTGAGGTTAGGTGAATGCATCCTGGCGCCGAGGAAAAACCTTGGCCTTGGTCTTGAGGAACTTAAAGGAGCAACCTCGACGTTGACCTTGAGAGTCTCCATTGGCATTGTGCTTGATCTTGACATCTCAGTCGATTGTGCATCTACATAAGCCAAGGTCAATGAGGAGGATATTCGAACATACAGAGGGGCCTTTGTAATTATGTAGGGTGTCACAAATTTAGGAAAGCATGCTGTTTTAGAAATAGTGACAATTTTAATTACTTAAACATTTTCGGACATATACAGGGTTTTACAATTTTTATAGGGTGTTACAAAGTTAAGTACGCGTGCCATTTTCCAAAATATTGAAAATATTGGTTATTACCCATGGATATTTAACATCTGACATGGATAATTTCCGATTTAAAAGCGATAAGGATTCTAATATAGTTATTTCAGAAATCACCGAAATTATGAACAGATGGAAAAATTACTTCCAAGAACTTTTATGAATACATCACGATAACGAGGACCCAGAAATAAACAACTACGAATCAGAAGAGGAAAAAGGGAAGAACCTTATTGACGCCGAAGAAATAGAAGAAGCAATAAGAAACCTCAAAAATAGGAAAAGCCATGCTATGATAGGATAACACCGGAAATGATAAAAAAATGCTAACACAAATATTAAATAAGGCGTGGTTAGAAGAACAAATACCTCAAGATTGGAAAACAGCCCTCATTATACCTATTTATAAAAACGGAGACAAATATGAATATAATAATTACAGAGGAATAACTCTAACCAGCGTAGTCATGAAAATACATGAAAGTATAATAGGTAAAAGAATAAGACCAATAGTGGAAAGCACAAGAACAAAATCACAAAGTGGGTTTATGAAAGGAAGAAGGATCCAAGATCATGTATTTACATTAAAAATGATAATAGAGAAAAAATGTATACAACAGGGAAAGAAGGCATTCTTAGGATTTCTAGATCTTGAAAAAGCTTTTGACAAGTTTAACAGGAAGAGACTTTGGAAAATACTTGAAGAAAGAAAAGTCAATAAAAAATAGGAAGAATAATAAAAAATATTTATAGCGAAAACGATAACAGAGTTATAAGTCAAGGAAGAATCTCAGAACCTTTCGCAACTAATGAAGGGCTAATCCAAAGAGGAGGACTAAGCCCACTGCTTTTTACAATATATCTCGACGAAATCATAAAAAAAAAATGAACAAAGAACAAAAAACTGCACATAGGTTACAAAAATATGGAAAGTGTAAGCATTTCAGAGGTAGCATAAGCAGACGACATCATGCTGATAGCCGACAGTGAAGAGGAATTACAGAGAAACTTAGAAATATGGAACACGACGCTAAAAGAATATAAAATAACCATGAGCTGAAACAAAACAAATGAAAAGGTTATGGGAGACTAATAATATAAAACTAACATCAAAATAGACAATGAAAACATCGAGCAAATAACGGCCTTTAAATTTCTGGGAGTAAATATTCAAAGTAATGGAAGCCAAGAACTGGAAATAAATGATAGAGTAGAAAAAGCAATGAAAACATATTATGCAATAGCGCAAACATTCGTCGATAAAACAGAAATATCGAGGAATACAAAACAATAGTGAGAACAATACTGACTTTTGGATGCGAGACGTGGATACGGAGCCAGAGACAAAAAAGCAGAATACAGGCAGTAGAGATGAAATACCTCAGAAGAGTGAAAGGAGTTACGAAGTGGAACAAGATAAAAAATACAATAATAAGAGAAGAACTAGAATGTGAGCCAATCCTAGACTTTATCCAAAAAAGACAACTCAGCTGGTGGGGACACCTCCAAAAGATGAATAGCCATATGCCAGTTAAAGAAATTTGGAAAGCTAGAGTGCAAAAACAGAAGAAAAAAGGAAGACCCAGAAATACCTGGAAAGGAGTAATACAAGGAATACTGGAGAGGAAAAAAGTTCCATGGGAGGAAGCGAAGAGGATAACTAGAAATAAGAAAGAATGGGCGGATTTCATTTACGACAATAATTAATAATTGTTAATAGCAAATTGCAGATTGTAAACTGTCACCCGACACCAGATTCTGGTAGAAGGATATTTTGATAATATACCAAAATTATTTATTTATTATACAGATCGTAATTAGAGATATTCCAAAATTACTCCGGCGTCCGACCAAGAGATAATGCTATACGAATTTATAATCGATTCAAATATTTAGTTCTTTTCAATATTCCCACGAGCATCCCGCTAATTTGAATTCCATTTTCCCGTAGATACTGCAAAGCTTCGATATACGAAATTTTAGCATATTTCAACGTGGGCGCGGTTAGAAAATTTATTTAATTAAACGAATATATCCAATTGGCGTAAAATTGGGCGCTCTCGTAAACTAGCTCTCGGTAATGTCGGTTTCGAAACTGTCGCAATTTCCTGCGAGCCTAATGGGTGCTGTGGGTCTGGACGCGATACAAACCTATGATTAAACTATTTCCAAGTTGAAATAGTCTCAACCGCAGCCCCTACTGAATTGGCAATACGTTTTAGCTTGAATGGACAACCCACTTTGGCTAATGAATTACGTTAATTTGGAAATGGTAATTTATGATGGGATGGATATAGGACGATAAGGACACCGTTGTTTTATTGTATAGTGTCTGCAATCTATAGATCTTGACAAATGATAAATACGCATACACGTACAATTGTAGATAAGAAAAAATGCCTAAAGAAGAATTAAAAAATTGTATCTAATGTAACCATATCAGGTAAAGCTTCCGTTTTAAAAAATCTTGTAGAAATGTTATAATCAAGGTACGGAAAATATCACTCTGATTCTCTCTTTATCCTTTTTCATTTTTATCGTTCAGTAATTTTATTTTCAATTTTCGAACATATTTATCGCTCGTGAGGGAATCATAAAGATATAAACGTTCAATGCGACCGCTTTCGTGCATTGCGCACATCCTCAGGCCAGAATTTTGGGTCGTGACTGTCATATGTTACATACTTCACTTTTATAAAACTAAACACATATTATTGAATCTATTTCGAAACTAGACAATATAATATTACTTGATGACATCTTGCTACACACTAATTCTACTGTTATCAACAAAGACGAAAGTCAGTTATGAACAAAGCGTGACCTGAGAGCGCCAAGCAATACATCAGCATTGGTAGGGGTAGAGAGGCGGCATCGCATATACGTATGCGATGCCGCCTCTCTGCCCCTTCTAGTGCTGACGCATTGCTAAGTCACGCCTCGATCCTAATTGACTTTCGTCTTTGATTACCATCTCCGTGTTACCAACCGTTACTGTTATTGTTGTGCCCTCTAGTGGCATAGGTTTTAACCAACACATGACAGTGACCAGTGGAGACATTTTCAACAAACATTTAGTTTCATTTATTAACAAATTTTCTCCTGCTTTGCTAAATTCTGACCTGAGGATGTGCGGAATGCACAAAACCGGTCGCATTGATTAATTTTAATATAGAATTTTTTGAGTCAAGACTATCTTTACTCCAACGCCTATTAATAAAAATATACAGTGTGTTCATTTGAAAATTTCCCAGGCTGCCTACAACCGAAACTGATATAATTATTGAAAAATGCAAAAACAGGTCAATTTTTGTTTCGAATGAATATAACATGCTACTAAACTTACCCCCTTAAGCCCCCCTTGACCCATAGGATTTTTTCTTATGGGGTCACCTGAAAACGAGGAAAACGCAGAATATTGGCGAACTTAGACTTAGAATAACTGAAAAATGCAAGCGTATATCACCAGAAACATTTGAAAGGGTCAGAAGAGAATTTGACAACAAAATGGTGTACAATTTGAACATTTAATTAAGGAATTTGAATATTTTTTTTATAAAAGTTTATAATTTTTAACTCTTTTTAACTCTTGCTGCATTCGTAATGAAAATATCTTCCCAACGATACGTCACAAATGGTATCATACCATTTAAGGTTTTTATGTTTGGGGTGGGGGGAGTTAACGGGGTAAGATTATTATCATTGGCCTGTCTTTGCATTTTTTAATAATTTTATTAATTTCGGATGTAGACCACCTGGGAAGCTCTCAAATGAACACACTGTATATCTTTCGGCGATAAGGGCACGGAAAGTGAAAAGTAAAATTCGTGAATAATAAAAATAAAGTTCTTTTTATAAGAATTAATCACAAATAAGTATTCTTCTAATCTCGTAATATTTCAGGCTTTCACGGCCGTGATCGGTACCGTTTAGTTCCGTTTGGCTCTGTAATCTTGTTTAGTGTCGTTCGACCTCATTTAGCTACGTTGTAATATATAGGGTGTGATTTTAATTCGCAATCGTAAATGTTTACTATACAGGGTGTGATTTTAATTCACAAATCACAATTCATTCACAGTTGTAAATTTTAACGTTCAGGGTGTGATTTTCGGTCGCAATTGTTAATTTTAATATATATATAGGGTGTGATTGTCTTTCACAATACTTGTTGTTGTTGTATTATTGGGTGAAGCATCGTGTTACGGAATACACCTCGTGCTTCTAGTCATCGATTACTATGAGAAATTGGTATTGGTTTTTAACGCGCCAAACATCGTATTAACAAGGAACCTACAGTTTAACTTTCTTATCCGAGAAGAAGACATACTCCGATTTTTATGCGTAATAAAAAACCAACCGTCCCAACCGAGATATGAGCTCGCGTCATTTAAATCGAAAGTATGTTAACCGTTCGACCATCGAGATAGTTTGTTTATTGTTATTTTCACTGCTCTTTTGGTTGAACACCTACTTTGAAAGTAGACAATCTCACAGACTTCTAGGGTACATCATTTTTCTTGTAAGAATTATTTAAATTTCTTGTACATAAATTAAATTATACTGGAATGACAACCTTGTGACGAACCGTAATCTGTCCGTATAGATTTAAAGACTCTTAAGACAAAGAAAAATATTAAAATTATTATCTAGCAATTTTGTATCAATTCTTTAAATAAATTATTTTTTTCTTCTGTACAATTTCTATTTTATCTACATATTTTCCAACAATGCTACCGTGTGCAAGAAACAATACGTCAACCAGGTATTTGATATATAAAGCTGTCCAGAATTTCATTCTGGAGGAATTCTCTTCTGATCGTTCTTTCGCCGACGGTATTCATATTGTCTGAAGCAAGGAAAGAAAGCAATTGATAAGCAATTCATTTTCATCCGACTTACAATTACAAAGTAAATTTATTGAGAAAATAATTAGCAGAATTGTTTCTCCATATTTTGCAAAAATGTTAATTCATACGCTACTCATGTTCTACATAACTATGACATAAATAGATGCATTCGCGGTATCAACTTTATTTTTAACTCACGCTGTACTATAACAGTTCCACGAGAAAGAGATGGAATGAATATAGGGAATATATACATCTCGCAAGCTGAGGCACGCTAAGCCTTCTAGAAAATTGAATTTTTCCCTATTAAATTTCCCAATATTTCTTCCTTCTTTTCTACTATAGATTTATGACCGATTCCAGTTGCTCACCAATTCGTTTTGTCATTGTTCGACAGTTTCAATTTCCCTCCAAGCTCTTCCCAACGTTTCTCCTTTTTCTTTTTTTATTTTCATTACTGCATTGCAATCTATGCATATACGCAAGTAGTCTGAAAAGTTTCAAATCTCACAATGGCGTTATTCGTCAAAAATATTATGTTAATAAAATTGCGCATGCGTTCAGTGATACTTCTGAAAATTTCAACCATCTTGGACGTTTAAGAATCATTTGTACCGGACGTTTGGGTTTCTGTAAAAATGGGGAAAAAAAAACAAATATCGAGTCGGTACTAAATACTTGCATTTGAAAAGGAATACGCCTAAATAAATTGAAGCCGAGATGGACCTTGTTTACGGTGACTCTGCATCATCATTTACCACAGTGAGATCTTGGGCAGCTGATTTTAAAGGTGATCGTACCAGTTTGGTTGACGGTGGCGGCTGGCCAAAAACTGCAATTACTACCGATAACATCGAAAAAGTTCACCAAATAGTGCCAGACGACCGTCAGATTGAAGTTATAGAGGTAGCAGAGGCTGTAGGCATCTCGAAAGAACGTATTTGTCATATATTAGCTGAAGATTTAGGTATAAAAAAGCTAACCGCACGTTGGATGCCGTGCTTGGGCACTCAGGACCAGAAATGCATTCAAATTAACATTTCCTAGGCCGTGTTGAAGCACTTTAAGCTGAATGCAGAAATTACAGAAAAACAGCCGCATTTGAAGAATGAGAAAGACAACGCACCATCTCACGGTTCAATGGTCGCCATGGCAGAAATTCACAAATTCGGGTTAGAATTAATAGACCACCCGCCCTACTCACCAGATCTGACCCCCACCAATTTTTTGTTTTCTAGACTCATCCTGTTTCATCGAACGCCTATTGTGCAGAACAAGATGCCAACTACTATTTGGACGTTTTAAATAGATAGAAGCATCACTGAGAAGTGTAGAGACTTACGAGGATACTATGTGGGGAAATAAAATTTCTGTGTTAGGCCGGAAATTTTTCAGACCACTCTCGTATCCAGCAAGTAAAATAAATAATTATATACCTAAAAATTATTTACCCTAATCATCTTATAATTTACAACCACACTTGGTATGTGCACATATCATTGCAGGGAAGAAAACGAGGCGTATGGCAATTAAATAACCGGACTGGTGCTACAAAACATTTTATTGATCACCAATTACATTACAAAGTTTATCCCCTTCATTGTACTCTCCTTACCGACCCCTACAACGCTCCATACGAATTTTCCACTGTCGAAAGCAGTGCTGGAAGCCCGTTTCTGTCAGCTTGTTGAGAATCTCCGTCGCTTTCGCTTCCACCGCTTCCACACTGTCAAATCTTGTCCCCTTAAGCTCCGATTTTACCTTTAGGGAATAAAAAAAGTCACAAGGAGCCAAGTCGGGCGAGTATGGTCCAACACGGTGATGCCGGATTTCGCAAAGAACGCCTTCACAGACAAGGCGGAACAGGCTGGCGCATTGTCTTCCACAAATCGGTTCTTCGTCTTCTCACTCGTTCACGAAGGGTAGCTAGAACCTTACATTTCACAAGAAACTTGAGGTTAACTCGTTGCTCGATCTAAACACTCTGCATTTTTCCGACGCGACGCTAGCGTAAGGATTTGAACGGACGATTGCTACAGCGAGACTGAGCGACGTACAACCGTGCCCATCGAGCTCAGGGTGAAGCAAGCATCTACAAGCACAGACATGTTCAAACCTGGAGTGGCGTGCTCGTTGTTTGCCGATAGTAGCACCAGTCCGGTTATTTAATTGCCACACCTCGTATATGATCCAAAATATTATACGCTTTTGCTCTTTATAACTTATGATAGAGGAATGTATCTGACATAAATTTCGGTTTCGGCAATTTATCACGATCGAAGACATCGTTTGACAAAATTTATTGCGCGCCTCTTACGGCATGGCTGAGGTACCATATAATAGATGAGTTATCACATCGCGTAATGGGATTTTTTATACCGCCAGAAATGAGAAATTTATGGCTTCCTCTTGGGAAAACGCTTACTCGGTTTACGCAGTTAATCGGACGTTAAAGAATGTTATGAATACAGCATTTATTATGGACATTGTGTATGATACGATCAAAATGGAGTTAAGGTTCAGGATTGAATAAGGAAAACAACAACAGCATTAAAAAGAAAGATACTAGAAAAATAGTTTTGAAAAGTGAATCAAGAAATTCTCAGAGGAGTTTTTCTTTTTATTTATCATCACCGCAGACCAATATTATGCAGATCTTCCACCGGAAATTCACGAATAAATGTGAATAAATGTACAAATTTTCTCCCAAACGTATCGAAGCCCATTATTAAATGCAGTTGCCTAATCCAAAGTGTTCTACAAAAACATTTGATAACAATTTGATATCATTTTAACTGATGTTACGTCGAACTGATGCTCGAACTCAATACAGTGCGTCTTAAAATATGCATAATGTATGCAGCAGAGGTTGGTAACACATATCAATTTGCGTTTCTTTATTTAACGATATTGTAACTGTTTGTTTTTGGATGTAAACACAATGCATTAATCAGATGATTTTAGTGTTTGTGCAAAGCACATAGTTTTTATTCAAATTCTGGCACACGTCAGAAATTTGAAAAACAAGCCGAAGACAAGTTTCTCAAACGGACAAGTGCTATTCGTGCTTAAAATGGTGAATCAACAATTAAGAACAGCAATGTCAGTATGTTTTGTTTACTGTTGTCATGGTAATCAAACAATCCTAACACCGGAAACCAGAAACCACCTTGATGCAATATCCCAATGCAAATATCTATTTTACTCTCAATATTGGACATATGTATCGTTATACAAAAACGTAAGAGATATAAATTTCCCATACGGTGGATACAGAAAAAAGTACGTGGTGCTATTTTAAAAAATTACGTTTCGGGTGTGTGAATTTGAAAAAAATTTGGTGTTCGATATTGAACAGCCTGTATATATCCAAGGCGTTCCAATACAAGCCAAGTGTGTTACTTAATCGTGTAAATATTTACGTTAGAATGCATTCGCATTTCGAAATTTTTCAAGGAAATGTATGTAAATTTAATTATCTCAAAATCTGTTGAAATAGGCGTATGAATTCCATATTGCACTGGTTTATTTCTAGTTGGAGAAACCAAATACGTAATAATATACAGAGCGTTCTATTTAGAATAACAAAGTAGGTACCCGGTTCTGTGTTTATCGCTCATCCTGTATATACGGAAATATTTCTGAAAGATATCTTATGGTGTCTATTACATTATTTGAAAATGTTGGCCTCATACCATTTAAGGAATAGGCGCTCTCTTGAAGGTGTGACGAAAAGAAAAAGACAATTTATTGTTAAGGTATTCATTCTTTGAATTATTTGGCGCATATTTAATTGTATTTTACGTGAACGTACTTTGAACGACGGTACATATTTGCTTCATTTATCGATCCACATTCTCGTCTTGTTTTTTGTACCGTACGTCATTCAGAAGAAGTGCTACGTCACCATCCACAAGGGTATATAAACCGTTGTAAAATCTCATTCAGCAGGAGTCTTATCCTGCTTTCATCGCTGACGGTGTCTAGCGCTGTCCTAGACGAGACCTACCACCGCAACGCAATTTTCATATATTCATTTACCGCGTATATAATGATTACTGAATTTTGCTTAATTTCATTGCTAAAAACTTGTGATTTTGTAAATTAAATATATCTTTTGTACATAGAGTTTTATTTTCAAACAATAAATGTGAATTGCATGAAAAGTTTTTTTGTTAAGTTTAACAGCATGTGGTATAAAAAGGATTTGCTAAAATTCTTTAAAATTTGCACTGTCTTTACCCTACCTATTTTTAAACAGCTCCACTAATTTTCAGTAAAATATCTTGTTCGCTTACTGGATTGCATGATGACTAAGACGGAGAAAAAGTTTCAAGTAATGCGCGCAGTCCTTTCAAGCATTTACTTTGCCTCCTTTTTTTAGTTTTATAGGAAAAGACCCCCACACAGAAACCAAGTATGTTGTAGAGAAAAACAAGCTCTTTTAAGCGGTTATGAAGTCAAAACGCTCCTAGGTTTTCCAGTTGAGATATAGACGCTCATGTTAATCTTCAAGTATCTCAGGAACCATTTGTCAAAGAAGCTTAAAATTTGAAACAATTAAAAACAACTATTTTTTCACTCGTTACACAGAAGATGAGCTTTCTGCATTGATTTCCTTAGAATACAGACTTCTCAGAAATTAGGATATTTTTTGTCGCGACAAATTTTCAGCCAAGTTTGAGGACCAAAAGCAAGAGGACAAGTTAACTGTTTTTGTTAAAATTTGGAAGTTTAGGACACTGATAACTACTAAACAAGCACAGCAATTTCCAGCCAAATATCTCTCTTACTTACAGAATAACAGCTTGACAAAGATAGCAAAAAGTGTCCGTGAGCATCGGCGACATTTCACCAGTCATCACTTAAGAGGCACTTGCAGGTCATGTATTGCATATCAGGAGCTAAGAATTTGGGGAATTATCTTTAGTCGGTTGTGGAGCCTACTCACAAAATTTGAAAAAAATTTGAGATAGTCGAGCGTGAGGACTTGAGATGGAAGAACCCAATAAGCAATAGTTTAATTTTTTATAAAAGTTCTAAAGTATGAATAAAAATCTATGTATATTGCAAGTCAAAAGGAAAAAATATATGTAAAGTTTTTTAACAAAGATATAGTGATTTCTTCGCTGATTTCCATGATCTTAAAAGAAAAACTCACTACTAAATCCTCCTAACTGATCGCAATCCCGAACAAGATTTGCAAAGCGTCATCTTAAAATTTATCAAATCTCTTTTGTCTCTCATTTTGGGGTCTTGGCATTATAAGAGTAATTTATTTGAAATGTCACTCTCTATCGATTTTTGAAAAAATATAGAGGGAATACTGCTGAAATACGATACGAATTTTTTTTTTTGATTGCACCATTTTATTGGGCGGAATAAATTACACATTTTTCATGTTTCAGTTATCTCAATAGCTGCACTAATAATGAAATTATTACAGTTTCAATTGTCCAATATAAATTTCATCGTATCTCTTTTGTTTTTCATTTTAGGGCTACAGTACCATAACGAAACATTTTACGCAATTTCATTTCCTATCAAATAATTGAAAAATATACATGTATAAGGTATTCAAATTAAAAAATATAAATAATTCAAGTTAGCGCTGAAATGCGATGCGGAATTGTTTTTTTTTTTTCAATACCATTGTGAACAGCGGAAAAATCACGGGTACTTTTGCTAATTTAACCAAGATCGTAGCTTATATAATAACAAAGTTACCCATAGCCCGATACTTTTGAACAACCTGTATATTTTACACGAAACAAATTGATTACAACATTTATTTTAAAGCAAACAAGTATGACATTAATCATTACTAATAATCGTGCTGAAAATATCGTTTCTAGTCGTATATTTAATACGATTTTAGTCCATACTCCCAGCATTTCAATAAAACAATTCCCTTTTATAAATTACAGTACGTTTTTGGCCGTTCTATCTTACGTTGGCGTAATACCATGAAATATTGCAAACCGGAAACGCTGAGTGTCAAATAAATTGTAAACTTTGTTCATATCTCCAGAGAGTCGCAGCGCTGCATTTGTGCAGACATCGTTCTAAATAAAACAAGACGATATTGCAGGACTCTTTTTTGACCAACTGTTCTCGTCTATAGATTCCAGTCCCTGGCGAATATTCAAGCTAGACTTTGCGGTCTTGTTCATTCCCTGCAACTTGGCTGTCGGGTTAGGAGTTACTTGATGTATGTACAAGTCTCGAGTAAATCTTTCCCGTTTCCGAACCCCTTTCCTGTTCTAATAATCCCTTATGAAGTAAAAAGTATTCAGAAAGAAGTTCTGCGTAAGATAAAATGATGTCTAAGTAAACAGGGTGTTCGGTTTCTGCTATCAACGATACAAATTTGGTATTTTAAATAGAACATCCTATAATTATTACATTTTTGGATGCTCCTCTTCAATATTCCCTAATTGCATATCCATCAACCCAATAACCATACGAGATATCAATTTATTAATTACTCCTTAGGCAATTTTAACATAAACATATTTAGTCGAATCGAATTTAATCTGCTTTGCTGAATTTTATCCAATACGATGCATAATTTCGTCAAATATGAACATCGCCACCAGCCAAACACTTTCCACATACTCTTGCTAAGGTTTCAAACTCCAACATGTCAACTTGTTTACGCTGGTGAGTTTAGTAACTGCAGAATTCGATCGCCGTTGCATAAAGTCTGAACGGAAGCGCTGGGGAAACAGGATACGATAACTTTGCAGCCAAAACAATACACACAAATCCTCGTTCCAATATTGCAGAGGCCGTGAGTATAGCATATGCGAATTAATGATCATTAGGGTCGCATTTTGGACCGGTAATTCTATTAGAATATTGTCAAACGTATTCGCGTAAATAAATTTTCAACGATCAACGGTTTTGGTAATTTGATTTTCACGTTGCGCGTGTTCGGTGATGAGGAGTTAGGGGAAAATGTGTAAATTGTTGCAAATATAATTTAGAATTGTTGGAGACTAATGATATGTCCATTGTCTGGACCGATTATTAAAGAAGGAGCCCTGGAAGCTGCGAAGGAGTTGGATGTGGAATTTAAAGCATCGAATGGGTGGTTAGAAAAATTCTGTCAGAGACACGTAATAGGAAATTGAAGACCTGAAGGTTAAATAGCATATTTCTCGTAAAATTGGACAAAATGTCGAATAAAATTGCAACTGCTGCATCATTTCAACCTTAGTTTCATCAGGGGTCAGTTGACGACTGGCATCCTCTTTAAACCGGAAGCCCTTCAAAACTAAAAAAAGATATACAAAAAAACGATTCCTTTGAGAAGAAATGAAGATAAAATAGTAAGACAGATATACGAAGCGAGAGAAGTAGGAAAAAAGAAGAGAGGCGGATTGCGTACAACCTGGTTGGAAGAAGTGAGAATAGCAGCAGAGAAAAGAGAGGCCAGATGGGGAGATATAAAACTCCTGACAAGAGCAAAAAAGAAGTAGAAGGAAATATGGAAGAAACTGCCTGAAAACTCAACTCCAACGTTACTCGACACCGAAAGGTACAAGAGTTCCAGGATTAAGTAACTAAGTGCTGAGCTGCAGAGCGCACAAGGACGCTTGTCCAACATGTTCGAACCCGGTACCCCAAGACTGGTAGCCCGGTGTCTAGCGCGCCGGGCTACCAGTCTCGGGGTACCGGGTTCGAACCCCGAGCTCGTCATTCTCAGAGTAAGGTTTTCCGTAGTTTTCCTTACTCCAAATTTGGCAAATGCTGAGGGTGGACATCTTAAGACGCTCTACGGGCGCAGGCGTAATAATATCTCATAGCTGGCCGATGCCTCCTGTAATTGGCGAAAGCTGTTGGGGGATGTGAAGGCATGAATTATTATTATTATCATTATGTCTATTGGCTAATGTTTTCCCTCCTCACATTGCCATGACCGTAATCGATACCATATTGGCATTATTTTGGTCATTGAGTTATAAAATAATTACACTATTCAGGTATATCTATATCTATATCTCTATTTCTACATCTACATCTACATCTACATCTACATCTACATCTACATCTACATCTACATCTACATCTACATCTACATCTACATCTACATCTACATCTACATCTACATCTACATCTACATCTACATCTACATCTACATCTACATCTACATCTACATCTACTACATCTACATCTACATCTACATCTACATCTACATCTACATCTACTACATCTACTACATCTACATCTACATCTACATCTACATCTACTACATCTACTACATCTACGTCTACGTCTACGTCTACGTCTACGTCTACGTCTACGTCTACGTCTACGTCTACGTCTACGTCTACGTCTACGTCTACGTCTACGTCTACGTCTACGTCTACGTCTACGTCTACGTCTACGTCTACGTCTACGTCTACGTCTACGTCTACGTCTACGTCTACGTCTACGTCTACGTCTACGTCTACGTCTACGTCTACGTCTACGTCTACGTCTACGTCTACGTCTACGTCTACGTCTACGTCTACGTCTACATCTACATCTACATCTATATCTATATCTATGTCTATATATTTATTTTAGTAGTGAATGAGCTGCGTTTGTAATAATCAACACTCACTTTTACTACTTATTTATAAATTACCTCCTATAAACAGTAGAAACGACGATAGAATGCTAACAATAGAAGATAGTGAGAAATGGATAACGACAAGTGGATGTCACATCATCTAAAAGTTTCTAACGAGGACACGTTGTCCATATTCACACGAAACTCATTCAGAGATTCACCTTACGGATTTCATCTACCGATTTAACACGATATAATTAAACAACACTGGCTAATTAACCCAAGAACGGCCTGCAGGTACATAATTCCCTGCTCGCTAACCTGAACGCGTTTAATAATGACGTCTTTCTATTGTCAATGTCTGCTATATTCACACCCAATGTGTAGCACGCTTCACTACGATGCAATTAGAGGCGAATTACCAAGAAGATAATTCAGTCGGATGCAATATGCTTCCCTGCTAATGTGCCTCCGGTTTCCGTTGCTTGTGTAATCAATGGGAATTGTTTGCATAAATTGAATTGAAACAATTATGGTAAGTGACAATCAGTAAGTGTTATCGTAATCATCGCAAGAGCAAGAAATAAATAATTAAGTGTTGAAAGTATCGATACTAGAATTAATATCTTGATGGCATGGTTTTGTATACGTAATCTGAAGCTGTAATCGGGTATAAGTTTTAGACGAACAGTTTAAATTTTTCGTTTACACGTATATATGTACATAAAGATAGTCCGATTGATTCTACATGTTCATACATTTCTTTTACTATAAAATATAGAAAATATCTTACTAGGCAAACATTCAGAATGAGACATTCCTTTGGACCTTCACTACACGTTAAAAACTAGAAATTAATATCTTCTATTTTGTGTTGTGAATCAGGCATGTCTTGTATATTTTTAGAATAAAAAATAATTAGATATTCTTAATAGTAACACAGATTTGCTCCCTTTGTAACGCGTCTTACCCACTCGGAATCTCGAGAATCGGTTCTGGTGAATTTTAGAATGTTTTTACAAATGCCGAAAATTAATATTAATTAATCTTTGGGAATTTGTAACTTGTTTACAAATAAAATGACCGGGGAAGGTAAAATAAAAGCCTACATCTCACAATCACTCTTAAGACCCTACTTCTCTGTTGCGTTCAGAACTTTATATCCTCTTCGAAATGTGTTCTTGAACAATAAGGATGTTGTAGATGATATGAAGAAGAGAGAAGTTTATAAACTCACATGTGATACTTGCCAATGTAATTACGTTGGCAGAACATATCGTAACTTTGATACTCATATTCTAGAACACTTGAGATGCTTACAACCCAACGCATCCGGCTTTTCTCACTTCGCCAATCATCTTAAAGAAACTACTCATCATTTCGATGCAATGAACAATTTTGACATTTTCCACATCGCTAATAAAGGTAATTATTTGAATAACTTAGAATCCCTTGAGGTTTCACATCAGCGGTTGTCTAACAGAGGGTTTTTTCTTAACGCTCAATTTAATTTTGATTCAACACCAACTTTTTAAATTTCATTTAATACATGATGTCATATGTAGTTTTCTGTACCTTCTCTCCTTCTTCGAATAATAGAGGTCTCATTCTGTGCAGGTATTTCCTTAACCGAGCATGACCAGAGTAGCAAATGAAATACTCGTTTTTAAAAATCCAGTGGTGTGATATCAAATTAACGCAAAATTTGAAGAACCTTATAAGGACCAGCTCCAGTAATATCATACCACCATATTTGATACCAAAATACAATTATCGATTTCCCCAAAAATCTTATTCCCTTCCCAAACTTCATTAAAACTAACGACCAGAGAGCGCCGTATCGAGCACGTACAGTAAATATTATCTAATACAGTTACGCAGATCTCGCTACACTACGGCCCTCTATCCTGCAAATCCGAATTAACGGCCTCGTTTAGAAATTAATTAACAGCAAACGAGAAGAACAACCCCCACGTAGTAAGCCTTTTCTCTCCCGCCAAATATGCTTCTCATCCTTGAAAATATTAAATAAAGCTCTGCCAATTAGACCATCCAACTTAGGATGAGACGACAGCCAACTCAAATAGCTCATCCGGCTCTTCATCGCGTCTTCGCGCTCAATTTCCGCAGCTGATGTCTCCCGTTTTGTTCGACGCGATGTGGTGGCGTCTCTAACGGCTTCGCCGAGTTTGCTTCCCCTATTTCGAGGGTATCCCGCAAAACTTGTAATCCCTTGCAAACGTGCTTGGGCGAGTTAAGTACTCGCTTTAAGGACATCCTTGATGATCTAACGCATGAATATATCGCCAGGATTAACTTGATACACTCCCATCGTCGTACAGTTCGTTCTCGTTTCGTCTTGGGATTTATTTGCTTAATAGAGTAATGGGTTTTTCGTGTATTAGGTAAAAGTGGAAAGTTAGAAGAGTGTTATAGGAATATCTAAAATATATCTCACTAAGTATTTAATCTTTTTTCAATGTTAATTGAGTTAAACTTCTCAACTGCTACAATTCTAGAAAAGTTTTTAAATTGCTTTAAAATTATAAAATATTTCTACTTTCTACACGGCCTGTATAACTTTATTTTCCATTTTCATGTAACGAGAAAGTTTTGGTTTAATTTTAAAACACGCTTTTAAAATTTCAGAATTTTTGAAAATTTCCGTAAAATTTGGATAAAGATCAAAATTTCTAATAGATACTAAAGGTTTATAGGAAAATTACCAATTCGAAAGGAAATTCCTTATGTTTATACCGGAAATACGAGGTGTGTCTAATTTTTTATTTACCAAAATTTTTATTTTTTTCAAATAACAATCCTACCCCCTTCAAAGTAGGTCACTTGTGCAGCTATACACTAGCGGAGTCGTTGTTCCCAGCTTGGTAGCAGCGCTGGAAGGCTTCGGTATGGCCATTAGCATGTCCGTCACATTCTTTTGGATGTTCTCCAAAGTCCCGAAATGACGTCGTTTTAAGACACTTTTTAGTTTGGAGAAAAGACATGGGGCGTTGTCATGATGGAGTCTGCAATGCCTGGTCTCACACGAATCACCCTTCTTCTGAGTCTTTCAAGGACACCCTTGTAAAAACTTGGTTAACAATTTGCCCTGGAGGTACAAATTCCTTGTGAACGGTACCCCTACTGTCAAAGAAGCAAATCAGCATTGATTTGCTCACTCTTCGATCGGGGAGAATTCTCAGTGTGCCACTCCTGGCTTTGCCGCTTTGTCTCAGGGGCATATTCAAAAATCCAGGTTTCATCATCTGTGATCACACGAGTGAAGAAATCGGGGTCTTTGGCAATTCTTTCAAGAAGATCAAGGCACACGTTTTTTTGAATGTCCTTCTGCTCAATTGTGAGGTTTTTAAGCACCATTTTGGCACAGATCTTTCGCATGTGCAATTCTTCAGTTAAAATTTGATGAACGGTGAAACTGTTCAATTGTAAGTGGTCACTCATTATCCTTATTATTAAATCATGGTCTGACCTCACAAGAGCCCTCACACATTCGATGTTTTCATTGGTTTTTGAAGTTGAAGGCCTCCCTGAGCGAGGTTGATCTTCCACCAGTTCTCACCCACCCAAAAATGATTTGTGCCAACGAAAAACTTGTGTTCTTGATAAGCAATGTTCCCCATAGGCCTGCTTTAACTTTTCAAAAATTACACTCGCGCATTCCCCAAGTTTGACACAAAACTTAATGGCATAACGTTGTTCCAAATACCGCTGTTCCATTCTGTGTGACACACAACAATAACACAACTTCACTGATGATGAAACTCGGACTGAGCGTCTGGAGCCATCATTACATTCAACGATGCATTTTAACTTTGTTATACGCGCCATGAACAAAAAGTGCTACGTCACTCCCGATACGAGTATATAAGCCGTGTAAAATATCAGAGTTTGGTCTTTACTGCAGCAGCCTCAAGCTAGGCAGGAAGAGCACCTCTGGATGGCGCAATTGGGCGGCGTTTAAAAGCTGACTTTTGCAATGCTGACAGAGATTCATCCTTATTATTGGAGCAATCAAGACGGCGCAATTAAAGCTGATTTTTGCAAAGTTGGATAAAAATTTGTCAACATTCCGCAAGTCCGAAACCGCAATTTATCAATGTTCCACAATTTGACGGCCTCATCCTGACTTTTGTGAAGTATTGATAACCGAGATTCGCCAAAGTTCCACAATTGGGCGGCCTTACGCTCACTGTTGTGAAGCACTGATATCCGAACAACGTAAAAGTCCAACCAAACGATTAAGGAATCTGTTAATATTTGATTGCTTCATTCTACTGAGCCTTATCTCTGCAGATGTCTAGGTCTACCGTTAACCAGCACTAATTCCGGCCACAAACTTGCTAATTCTCATAAATTTGCCGTAAATTCTATAGTCTTTTTACAAATTCGTTTACACTTTTCCAAAAACATCTAAGTATACAGGCTGTTCTGTTTAAGAAGAAAAATCATACCCTTCGGTGCCACCGGAAATGCAATTCAAGTGTTAATACCACCAAAAGTTAGATCACAAAACGCCAACGTCCATCGTTCAAAAGTTAGAAGGAGGGTGCAGGATTTAGAACTTCGCGTAATAAAAAGGAATTAATCATGCGGAGATAACATGCATAGAAAGAACCAGATAGCACACATTTTTCACCAACTTGTATATTTTATCCCCTTTTCATTTTTGAAAAGATAGAACTCGCTCGCCAGGAAGAAAATAGAAATAGAAGACAAGTTAATTCAAACTTTCCGAAGTTTAAACTCGCTTGGTCAAATTCCGATATCCCCTAACAGACACGATAATCCAAAAACCAAACATTTATCTAATTTCCTGCGCAATATTCGAGATTATTCGGAAACGTTGGACTCTCGCATTCTACTCCGAAAAAGACGAACTCTCTCCTAGGTCCTTAATTAACTCAGCAATTATACGCGTATTAAATGCGCCTGACTATCCCAGTCCAGGGCCAACCGGGACGATCAGGACTCTAAGATGCGGTGACAGAAGCACTCTCGAGTGCTGTCGAGGTTCTCGACGGACCCGTACAACGAGGCGCGATATATTCCTGCCATCCGGTTGGCGAGAAATACACGTCAGCCGTGCTTGACGGTTCGCATTAATTCGACAGCTCGTTTGGGGGAGAATTAGCGTTGGAAATCAGGCGAGTCGGTAATAGAATTCGTATGCAAAACAGGGGAGTGAATTGGTGACGGATGATTATAGTCCATAGGAAATTGAGTTGAAAAATAGGAGCATTTCTAACTTTATTTAAGTTACGGATGTCACCGTAATCTATTTTTTTTATTATTTGAAGAGTTAAAAATGATTTTGATACTTGTTCATGCATTTTAGGTTAGATCTATATGTATCTATATAAATCACTTCTGTGTTAGAACCAATAAATTATCTTCTAAGAGTGGTCGTTAAAAAGACCTACTCTCAACGGAGTGACAAATTTATGACTAGGGTAATTTGTGTGACGTGCAAACTAGAACTGATAAGGACTTGATTTATTTAGTTATACGAACAAAACTGCATGTATACCCTTTTTTACGACAAATTGCCTTCTTGCCGCGCAAGCGGTCATACCAAGTATACAGTCCACTCCAGTAATGTAATTCAATTAAATTACTATTAAACAAAACACCATTATAGTTTGATTCTTGCAATACCGGCACTAGTTTTAAACAATACTTGAAACATTTCATTAACTACAAGATTTAAAATCACCAAAAATCGTTTGAAATTGACGAAATTAAGGTATTAGAAGAATGTTGCTTTTGCTTGTATTTTCACATAAATTATTGCTCAAATTAATGAATTGAATTTTTCAACTTATTGCATTTAGAATGTCTACTTCACGATTATAAAATATCTTTTATTGCTGATGATGCTGATGATATTTAACAAATGCTATGGTGAACAAAGGAGCGAAAGGATGTTTTCAAATTTTCTTAACATTTATCTTGTTGCATACTTTCCAACACCGCTGTATATTGCTTTTGAGCGATAGTGTATGTAAGTCATTAATTAATCGTTCTAGAATTTGTGTAAGCGCTTTATTTTGATATTGTTTTGCCTCCATACGTCATTGTACTAGAATCGATACGTCACACGAATTTTAGGTATGTAAAGACGTGCAGTATTTCATTCCGCGAGCGTTCTCTACTGTCCTTTCTCGTTCGTTGCACTGAAGTCGGCTTGGGCTGACTAAAGCAAACTATCCCTTGCTCCGAAATCCGCTAGGACTGACCAGGGTAAGTTTCCGATCACCTAGGCTAGACTAGAGCTGACGCTTCGTGGACATCCCGAGACTCCGTTTAAGAGAAAACTGCTTTCTTAATTTCAAAATTAACTGAAAAAAGCTAGGTATTTTTAGAAAAAAAACCATTGATTTTTATTTTTTTTGTATTGTCGACGTTTCCGGTGTCACTAGAGGTAATGTAAACTTCCTTATCCTAAATAGAATACCTTGCATATTTTTAGGCCACTAAAGCAATAAAGAATGAATTCCACAAAAAATGTATTGTAACATGAATTTCAGCAGATTCAAAATTTAAATAAAAATAAGGCAATATATGTTATACAAGGACCGGCATAAATATAAATAAAAAAACACAATTTTTTCATAATTTCTTTAAATAAATTACATATTTCCAAATTTCTCAAAAGTAGGTGTGCGATAATAAAACTTTACTTGTCATTGATTGACGTACATAGATAATTGTCGTTCTAAATAGACATATATTAATGAATTAGTTCGAAAACGTTTCCAAAAAATGCCATAAAATAATCCGATTGAGATGGATTAATTATAAGTGCTTACAGTAGATACCGATATATATATAGCAACAAAGTATTTCTTCGAATAAACTACTTTCAACATGATATTCTTTTAACACTTTAGAACTTAAAATTCCCCCTTAAGTATATTTTGACAACCGTATTACGAAAGCGGAAACCTTATCGTTACGTAATAGATCTCTTCACTCCGTACGATGTTATCGTAAACCTTTTAAGTAGGTGCTTATAGGGAAAATGCCACACTAGGAACAGGCACGCGACATTATTTGTAGAGCGAAGGACGAGAGCTAAGAACAACTCGACAGGCAAGAGCTAGGCGGAGAAATAAGCCCGTAGCACACCGGTAAACATACATAAATCGTCCCATTGTAAACAATGGAGTCCTTCCTACCGGTTAATGAATAACGGAGATGTAAATTTCTTGAAATAATCAATTATACATGTTCAATGCTTAGCGTTGAATTAATTCCGGCTGTCTCCCTATTTATAAACATTATTAATATGCATACCGGACCTTAAAAAGACAGGGCTGATAATACAGGCTACATCACGAAATGGGGAAATGAGTATAACAGAAATTTGAAGATTTATATACACTAGTTATCCTTCACAGCTAACTCAACTAACATATTTTCAACTTCCGCTATCTCTTCCTTACACCGGAAGTAGCCATCAACTTCCCTATTGTCAATAGAATAGTACAATTTTTGTCAGATTTGGATTCTGTGTTAAATCTTAAAATTATCTTATGCAATTCTACTCTAGAATTCATTCCTAAGTGGATATTGCATCTTTTCGAAAAAGTTTGACAGATGTGGTGCATCACAGGCTTTCAAATAACACAATTGCAATACGCCAAGAAACTTATTCTGCTTGCTGGTATTGCTAATGAAACGATGTTTTCATTGTAACAGATAAATTTTCTAAATTATATAATGTGTGCCAGTAGAGACGGGACAATATCAGAGATATTTAAACTGAGAAATGGCGCTTAGAACATTGTAGAACATGTATAAAACAATTTACAAACAACAACATTGTCGATTCATTCAGTGACGTCGACGGTGTTGTGAATACGTTGTCGTATACTTCGAAAATGATCGTTCGACATCCAGTGAAGTAAGATTTGCAAATGTCAGATATTCCTTTTCCTCATTTGGACCCTCTTGATTTTCAGTTATAGACCGAACCTTTTGTAAATCGGGATTTTTCGTTAAAATTGCACCAAATTTTTGAGCAACATCGACTCCTATAATGTTCGTCAAGTTTTCTAGAGCGGCTTGTAAATTATTTATGCAATTCAATGCGTCTCGTGCAGATAAGTGACTTTTCTAATTGCTGAATAGCTTGTGCAACTTCAGAATAGTTCATGGAAATTTCATCTATTTGTTGTTGAACGTCCGAATTGGAAAAAAATTGCTGACTATCTCGAACTGCTGCAGAATCATTTGAATCAAGTCTCAAAATAACATTTTTCACTTGTGAAAAATATTTCTGATAGTAAGATACTGTCTGAAGCCATGTTCCCCATCGCGTTATTACAGGCTGAGGTGGTGGTGGTAATTTCGGACACAATAGTTTGAATGCACGGATGTGTTTGGGAGATTTGTTGAACACTTTTTTGGTAGATGCTATTAACTTATCCACCATCGGATACTTCGAGGTGACGTGCGTGTATGAGGCATGTTATGTGAAGAAGAGTCGGAAAGCATATTTTCAGCATCCTACCAACTCTCAGCATTGTGGCGGCTCCGTCAGTAACGAACATTGTGACTTGGATTCCTATGATACAAAATTCTCTCAACGAATCTTTTATTACCTTGACAACAGTATTCTGCATTAGTTTTCTGAATCCTTTTACTGGATAACAACAATGAAGCTGGTGGACCATCACGTTTTAAAGGACGCGCTACAACATGAATGACGCTGTGTTTCTGAGCATCAGTTGTTTCACCCACACATAGGCAGATTTTCTTATTTCTCAACTCGCCTTTTATACATTCCTTTACTGTACCTTGCACACGTGGCAAATTGTATCGTAATTGCATAGATGTTGGCAGCTTCCATGAGGGAACGTACTTGGCCCAAAAAAGACGAAAGTGTTCATTAGATACTAGATGTTGTGGGATGTTGCACATACTTAAGATAAAAATAAAATCATATAAAAATTGCCAGTATGGAATACTGTTTCTTAAATTCAATACATGACGTTTACTTTTACAATGTTTTCTACGTTCAAACCTATCACGACTTAGCAAATCCGCCATTGCATATTGTGCAATAAATATGCGGACTTCTATATTCTAATCCAGGGAAATGCCTGAGATATTTATTCACATTCGAAGGAAACGTTACACACTTTGGGCGTCCCATCTTCGCGTACTTATTTGGAGTGCAGCGTGTAACGTGCTGTCGCTTTGAACTCTCTCGCGGTACTGTCGAGATCGATTACGAGTTGAAAATTACCCCTACCCACGCCGCTACCGCTACGCTACTGCCATCCGGTACCACCTTTTTAACAAACTATAGTTATCACTCAGCACAATTAATAGGATGAATTGAAATGCGAAAAATTTGACCTTGAAAGGAATTGAGAGTAGCCCGTGTTCGCTCTTTTTTCAAAAAAAAGAAAAACAGACGATACAATAAAACCCTACGCCCTAAATACGAATCTATTAGCCACAACTCCAGTGTTAACAAGTTATCGCTGAAAATTTATGTCAAATACACCTTGTATAACATCAAGTTTATAACTTGATGAATTACATATTCACGATAATTTTCTAGCTCGACCTCGCTTCTCGTACGTCATATTCAAAATGCTAACTGTTCCGTCATGTGCAATCGAAATGCCACGCTTTCTGACAAATTGTCGTATATAACTTTGCTCAATATATTTCCTAACCGCTAATTAGCAACTTTCATCACTTGCCAAACGCTACACTTTAGTTTCAGAGAGAAAATTACACGCTACGACTGACTTTCCATGACGGGTAAATCATGTCAAAGACGTTAGAATTCCGTTTTGATATGCGAAATGACGGGAATTTCTCAATTTTGTTTGTGGGAAGTGGTCGATGTGTAAGTTGCTACATTAAACAGTAGAAATCGAATGGTAAAATTATATACATTTTCGTTGCTTTTTATATTCCCTTCCAAAAGGAATACACCACCCAGAAAAAAAATTATACCATATAGGGATAAAATCCTGGGTAAATGTTTAACAATCACAACCAGGATCTTTCAGCTTCTCTTTTATCCCAAAATGATTTATATTGAGGTTCGGGCTCTGGGGCAGTTACTACGTGATTTCTAATACATCCTCTTCTGATTTCTTTCGCATATAATTTCTCTTAATTCCGCTAGCATCTTTAAGATCATCGTCTTCCTGCAGTATAAAGTTAAAGTATGAAGATAGTCTTCTTACCACCACAAGTATATATTACAAGTTTAGAAAAATTGTTTTAACAATTTGATATTTTTTTACTGCGTAGATAACTCTTGGGCAACTTTCTTGGATCAACCGTTCATTATAAGAAGCTTCTTTAGAATATCAAGCGTATTTCCAATTGGGATGTCAAATGACACAAGTCGATCTGTAGTATCGACTTTTAAATCTTTCAGTTCTTTTACCAAATCAGTAGAACTTTTAGATAGCGGGCTGAAATTCTATTCCGCAAATGTGACCACAAGCCTACAAATCGGCACCGTTAGGTCTTTTTATTTAAGCCCTTCAAAAATGTCATCACTTTAGGTTCAAATTTTTACAACTCTCTTGTACCTTGACATCCAAACGAGCTAGGAGATTAAGTTTATGTCCATCGGAAAGCTCTCGACGAGCGCGTTAAAACTAAAAATAGCCCAACTCTCTAGCACTAACCGTTCCGACGCTAGGGCATCTCAAAGTTAAGAAAAGAAGATTCCTTTTTTTAAGTTTGAAGCGCTGTAGCTCCCAAACCAAAAGAAGTAGAAAGTTCTGCTAGGCCGCAATCGATTCAGTGGATAATTTTCTATCGGAAGCTGTGAAATTCATCGACCAGAAATGTGTACCTCACGATAACTCAGGCGAAAACTAGAGCGATGTCGATTTAGGGCCTCGTCTTGACGCCGTTTTTGAAGATCCGAAAACTTCAAGTGCCCATATCTCCTAAACGATTAGAGATAGCGGGCTGAAATTTTATTCCTCAAATGTGAAACCATACCACCACTTTACTCCTCGCTAAAAATGTCGTCTTGAAGAATAGATACGTAGAATTTACTTACCACCCCAATTTAGAAGACAAATTTGCAAACCTTTTAAAAAAATCCAATTTGATCACCGCTTTCTCCATTCATTGTACTTTTAAGCGCCTCCTAGGTTCAAATAAGCTTGACATAACAGACAAAAACAATGGATTTAGTATCTATAAAATTAGTTTCCGATAAAATTCAACAGGAATAACCGTACAAATTAAAACTCTTTCGTAGTTTTATTGCAGATGATTTCTATATGTATTGTGGTGTACGATGGACAAAGAATTTTACGTCTGCAGGTATGGAAACTTTTGAACGATCCTGTCATTCCCATTCACTCACTAACTTGCAAATAAACCTTCATGGGAAGGACGTCTCGCCCCTCGCATTGTTCCACAGTTTGACAGGTCGAAGGTAGTTTCCAACCTGTAAAAGGCGGCGTTGTAGAGCGTATAATTGAAATTTCGAACGGAACACTTGCACCAATCTACAAAGCAAAGCCTAGGGAGAGAGAACAAGGTGGAGGATAACAGTAGTAGTTGTACGGAGGAAAGTTTTAGTCGCCTACATACAATATGCTACATATAGGTACTACATTAAATGGAAGACGATGCTGTGCAGAATAGTTTGACTAAAGGGTTGGGATGAAGTGCTTTTAGAGCGTCTGTATTATAAACGAAGCGTTTGAGGTAGACGGAATTAATTCTCCTCATTGGAAAAATAGTCTGTGAGAGGACGTAGGATACAATCTATGTGTGTATGGTAGCGTAGGTATTTCGTTTTAAAGGGAAAAGATCAAAGTGAAAATTTGGAAATTTTAATGTGATTCCGTTTCATGCTGTAGGGGTCATCTTCAACTATTAACCTTTCAGACTCAGTACTTTTAAAAATCTGATCTAAAGATTTAAGTACAGTACGTGTTGAAAATCGAAAAAATAACCTTAAACATTTTTTATTTATAGATTTGTGTTAATGTTTTAGACATGTTAACATTTCCGTCACACACAAAAAACCACCAAGAAAAAATACGAAAATGAATCCCTTAATTTTTTATTAACATGTGAACGGGCTGTCTGACATGCCCGAAACGCCAATCGACCCAGCTACTCCCGACGAAATCCGAGCGATCATCAAAAGCCGGAGAAACAAGAAGTCCCCAGGGCCAGACTGTATCACCAATCTGGCTCTGAAGAGATTGCCTCTAGAAGCCGCGGAGATTCTTTGCGATATCATCAACGCAGTCCTCCGTCTCCAGCACTTTCCCGCTTGCTGGAAGCACGCTGAAGTCGTCACCATTCCCCAATCTGGGAAGGATCACCTCTAACCCCAGAACTTCAGGCCGATCAGCCTTCTGTCCAATCTGTCGAAAGTAGCCGAGGCGGTCATCCTCGCCCGGCTGACCGATCTCACAGACGATTTAGCAATCATCCACGACGAACAGTTCGGTTTCCGAGCTGAGTTGTCCACTGAACTCCAACTACTTCGGTTCACGGTCTCGAGAGGCGAGAAACCGTCGGAGCAGTTTTCTTCGACTTCGCAAGTGCCTTTGACTCAGTCTGGCACCAAGGGCTGATCAACAAATTGATTACTTCCGGTTTGAACCCCAACGTGGTTAGGCTTGTTGCACCAAATACAACTCCGTGAAGTCGAGTACCCGCGGCATCCTCTCCGGCGTCTCGCAGGAGTCTCTCTTGGGACCGTGTCTATTCCTTCTGTTCATGGCGGATCTTTCCCGGTCACCCGGCACAGTCATCTACGCGAGAAGCAGTAGCGAAAGACTCATCAGTCAGCGGCTACACACCGCTACTGACGGTTTTCTGGGTTGGGCAGCCCGGTGGAGGCTCGGCGTGAACGAATCTAAGTATGTCGCGATTAGATTCACAAGGAGGACGCGCGAACCCTGGAGCAACATCCGGGTGAGACCAGTCCAGCTGCCGTGGAGCCCGGACGTAAAGTACCTTGGTATTCTCATGGACAAAAAGCTCACCGTTTTTCGACTGCCCGCAACATGCTACTCCCCCTCCTGGGTCGAAGGAGTCCCCTTCACTTAGGCAGCAAGTTGCTTCTCTACAAGATGACTCTTCGGCCGCTGCTGACCTACGGCGGTATGGCCTGGTCCACAGCGGCTCCGACGCTCCTCAAGAGCCTGGAAGCCCTTCAGAACAGGACTCTACGCATCATCGTTGACGCCTCTTGATTCGTTAGGAATGAACAGATTCGTCGAGATCTGGGCGTTCCGTCGATTCAAGAGCATCTTGAGAAGATCCTCAGCTCGGCGTGGGCAAGGGCCCGCGACAGCGAGAATCCCTGTGTACAGATGGTCGTCGTCCCCCAGGATCGTCCCCCTCCTCTAGTGAAGATTCGTCGCCCAGCGGATTTCTTCGATTCCGGCTGCGTAACGCCCACAGCCCCAGACGATCATCCCTGACTCCTCAAGATATAACCCTATTTGTTACCCAATAATAATAAAATGACCCATCCGAGCCCAACATTCTTCTACTCCAAATTCCAAGCTGCGCGAACCGAGCCAGCTTTATCAAAGGATGATTAAAGGGTACAAGGCAATTCAGTCCGACCCTAGTCCCGAAAGCAGTTCCCAGTGTATTGACATGTATTCCGTTTTGCCCAAAAAATTATTTTGGACCCCATAAAAATAATGCATTTAAGAAATTGTAAGGGAAAAACACAACAAATTACTAGAAATTAAAAAAAAAACATCACTTTTTTTTTTGCAAAACATAAAATATTTATGAAGAAGATCAGTAGAACCATGTTTTCTTATATTTAGAAACAAAAAAATCTTATAAAAGTTAAAATGAATACAAAAACTGTTTAAAAAATGTCGAAAAAGTCTATAATTGCTGGTAAACAAAACGTAAAAGTTATTTCACTAGTAACATTGCAACTTACCATTCTTAACTACTAACAAGGGAACATCCCGAAAATTCAAAAAAATTTGAAACTGTGAATAAGTAGTCCACACCCAAAGATATTCGAAAGTATTTTCCTTATCGACCCAATCCCATTTTAAGAGGGTGAAACTACCCCTGAAAAAATTATGGTGCCCCCTCCCCCCAATTTTTGAATATTGGCCTTTTGGGGCCACAAAAAAAAACGTGTTTGATTTCTGCATGAATTAAATTGTAAGGTTACTGCCTTTAACACCTAAAATCCGCCCTGGGAAACAATTAAGGTTCAAATGTCACAGCTACCCAATCGCCTTCTTCTTTTTTTTTATGTCATCCACCATAACATCCTCTACAACATTGTCATCAGCTAAAAAGTATTGAGTTAAAGAATGTTTTAGTTTTGGTAAAGGAAACGCGGCGTATCTGCATAAATGAATATTATAATTATATTATGGTACTCTATCTTTTGTTGATACACGTGAAATTGAACACTCTGTATACTTGGGCATAATTTTACGTTATGCAAAACTTGTCCGAATATTTTATACTTCAAAAGAAAAGAATTAATAAAACTGCAACATACTTCTCTTATCCTCAGTGCAGCACTTTTATATCAAAATTTAATTAAATCGAATGAAACATAAAATTAAATCGTGATATGGTAGCTTAATAAAGAACAACAACATTTCTAAAATAAACCCGTCTCACTCTCATTAGTGAAGATCCCTTTTTGTCCATCGCAAAGAGTACAGAAACGGTTATTTATCTCTGCCGTACACGAAAACGCAAACAAAATTACAATCATTTCCGAGAACATTAATAACCTCTCTCTGAAATATACAGCCGCCCATTGTTCCAAGTGGTACACAACATTAACCCGGTTCCGTCTTCTTCTCTATTGTCTGTTTGTTGTTGTTGCAGAGTTGGACCTGGATTTTTTGGAGAGACGCCAGAATGCCGCCGCCGCTGGAAAACCAACGAATGAATCGCAGGAAAACGCTCAGAGCCAAATTGAAATCAGTCCCGAGTCTGTCGACCGGGTTAAAGTTATCCTGCTTGGTGCCTCGGCTGTCGGGAAGAGCAGTATTGTCCAGGCAAGTTCTAAAGTCTGGCGCCGCTATTTGACGGCTTAGTCTTTTGTTTCCTATTAGGTTATTTTTTACATTACCGTCTGAAATACAATATATATTAAATTGAACAGGATACTATGAGTATCTTTAATTTGTTTAATTTAATAAAGTTATATAGTTTTGAATGCTAACCAAGATTCTGGTGAGAAAAAAATTAAATTCTAAACAGTTCAGAAATTGTTGGAAGAAACATTAAAAGTCCCTACTTTCTTTAAAGTAATATATCTTCACAATTATAAAAGATATGAAAAAATCTTTCAGGTAAAACTTGTTTGGTTTAACTCAATACACTTACAATTGATAACAAAATTATATACATTGCTAGTAATATCTCGGAAACCACTATCTTGGTTTCAAATTTAATTAGAGGCCATAATATTAGGTTGTATCAAAAGATTCCGCCACTTTTCCTACTTACCGCATAGTGAAAAGTGGCGAGAATTTTTGATACAACCAAAAATCCCCCGAGAAACACATTTCAATACTATAATGTTGTAATTTATAACTACGAATGTAGTTGTCATTATCCGCACGTAGAGTTCAGTATGGCCAGTCGTTCGTGAAAATCCCTTTAGCGGATGTTAGCTTCTTCGGTAGCTGCTACTCTTTCCCAGGCCTTGGAGCGGAGACTTATTATAAGTCCAGCCAACGACAAACATCGGAAAACGGACAAGAAACTTCTCTTCTATTCATTTTCTTCATATTATAAATAATAATAATAATGATTTTTATTTCCTCTATAGGCACCTATAATTTATATACGAGAGCGATTGGTAATATAAGTGCCGTTTGCTTATTTAAAAAAATATCAATACATGAAGAGGTTTTTATTAAATACAATTTAAAGCTACTACTTTCAGCTATTTTCCTACATAGTTGCCATTAAGATTGAGACATTTGTCATAACGATGAACCAATTTTTTAACGCCCTCTTCATAGAACTCTGCCGCCTGTGAATTAAGCCATGCTATAACACTGTAGCTCTTCATCGCTTTCAAACCGCTGCGATCCTGTTGCGAACTGTACGTGAAATTTGAGGGAAAAAAGCACCCAGTTCTGTGATTGTGAATTTTCTCTTCGACATTACCCAAAAGTTCGTCCGTCACAACAGTTGGTCTTCCACCCCGTTCTTCATCATGGACATAAGTTCGTCCTTCTCGAAACATACGGCACCATCTTCTAACCACACTCTCACTCATGAAATTTTCACCATAAACGGAACAATGTTCACGATGAATCTCTGCAGCCTTCATTGTCTTTACACACAGAAATCGAATAACAGTACGCAGTTCACAGTCGGCGGAATTTTCAATTGCAGCAGCCATTTCGATCAAAATAGCATGAAAGAATATCCAAACGATTCTCCCACCAACACTACCAGACTCACATTGAACCAGACTACACCGTAGCGCTGCGATCGCGCCGATATCCCCACTCCTTTGCTCCCTTGGCGGGAACGGAACTTACTCTACGAATCGCCCTCGTATACACCACCGTGGTTTAAGTCTTCGAGGTGTGGGATTAATTAATGCCACAATCGTTTCACTTATGCACTAAGAGTTGTTTAAACACTAAATTCGTGTTATGTTCCCCCATTTTAAAACTGACATCGTACCCTTTCAATAAATAAAATTCCAATTTCACCGAGCGTAACACTTCCAAATGAGTAAGCTCTGGGATAGGGGAAATCGTATCTAATTGAATATTGTATGCCTCCTTAATCATTCATAAAACACGAGAACGGCCCAAGAAGGAATTTATCCCAATTCTACCATCTCTATATAGAGAAATACAAGGTCTTGACAAGGAAAACAGATCACATTATTATTTCAGAGACTATTTCCTCGCCAGTCTCATTTTTTCCCTTCTTTATCTACGTTTGAATTTGAAATTTTAATATTTTAATTCACTTTTCATCTTACCGTTCTAAGGACTTTCTTTTGTTTTCAGTTGGATATTTAATAAGGTTATCAATTTTGAACATCTTGTTGCATTGTTCCTTTGGTTGTTTGAAAAATTTTAATTTTTACTGATGATTTTGTTTCTGTATAATGGTGTCCCGCTTATTCTTCCCCTAGTTTGAACCACTTGATAGTTATTCTTTAAATTAGTAAATTATATATCTACAAATAAGGAAAATACCACTTGTAACATTGAATCTGGGACACCCCGTATATACAAATAGAACATTAATATGTACGCCGTATAATCGTACCGAACATTTCTCACAACTTTAACATTTCCTCCGAATTTAGTTTTAGACAAAACTCATTCACATTGCAGGCTACATTTACTTATAACGTAAAGTGTATTACGTTACATTTTCCCAGTCAACTCTCAACATCGTAAGCGTTCACGAATGGAGCCAAATTTTGCGCAAAAGGTCGAACAGTAATCAAATAAAGTCCTTCGCAGTTTTCAGCTCGACAACAGCCATCTCGACTGGAGATCGTAAAAGTTATACAAACAGCGGAGGCAAGGCGATGTCATGGCGAAAGGGCAGATCATATTTCGAGTGTTTATGAATTTATAATTCCCTACCACATTAAATTGGAGCGTTTTTGGTATTCAGCGAAGCAATAAAAGACCAAATTTTCATTTCGCTTTTAAAATAGGAATATGAATTTTACGTTATTTTTTTTTTTTAGGTAATTATCCTGCTGTTTTGATTATTTATTAAATGACCTAGTCAATCATCTTTTACGTTTTTTTTATTTCCAAAATACATGTAAAAGAAAATATTTTCGAACTGGAAGAAAATATTGATTTAACCGTTTTTTTCTTGTAATAATATTTTCGGGTCTTTTTCAGTGTAATATTTTAATTTTAACGCTAAAACATAAATAAAATTCTAAATATTCCACACCGCAACGAGTCTCCTTTTTTCTTTCTTTATATTTCACTCTTCCTCTTCTTCCACATCTTTCTTTTGTGTCGCCCTGAATCTAGACGCACAGAGATGATCCCATGCAATATTCAATAAGCCGGGGAATAAAAAAAATGATGCGACCGAGGCCAAAAAGGTCCGTTATTTCGCGGTAAACCCTTGCCTTTCCCTTTTAAGGTTCAAGAGCGCTCCTTTCGGATTTTTCTCTTTCGTTTTTTTTTTTGGGAATTTCAGACGTCCGACCGTAAATAACCTTCGGAAAGAGCGTAATAAATCTTCCCTTTTATTTAGTTGGATTTGAGCGCAAAAAATCCTAACGCAATATTGCTTATTTCAAAATAATTGGAGATAAGGGGATTGTATTGGATGAAAATCTGCTGGGAAAAGGTAGCTGTGGAAGTGGATATAAATGTGAATTTAGGGTAAATTACTTGTCCTTGAAGGTTTAGAAAAATAAACTATTAGCAATCTAAATTTCAAACCCACATTCTTTAAAAAATACGTAGACGATTGTTTAAGATGTATTCCAGCTGATAATTCCGCGAAGTATCTGTCTCGGCGCGGATAATCCGCAATACCTAAGGTAAAGCCCATTTTGTTTAATGTCTAGTCAAGCCACATGGTTGCAGACTAGAACGACTGAACAGAAGGGTGTCATAAGACGCAGCATTTTACCGTTCTAGTAACTTTTAAAATAACATTGTAGCAAACACAGGTAAGTGCATCCTACCGGTTTAAATGAACCTTTGTGGGTTTATAGACCGATCTAATGTAAGAACAACGGTAACTATCTTAGCTGCCCAATCGCCCACTGGCAGGGTGTAAGGCTTCCCAAACTCAACACTACCCTTCGCTGTTTGACTCAATACCTCAGAAACTATGAGAGATATAAAAAAAAAGTTAAGACAAGATTTAAACTGTTTTACATGCTCTTAACGTTGACGTAAATGTTTTCTTTTTTCTGTTGGAGATGTGGGAGTTCCATGTTAGTTTTTTGTCAAGCGTGACTTCCAAATATTTAACTTCGTCGCTGAATTTCGATGGTACAACTTTTAGAATTTTATGGTTTTAGAATATGGAAAAGTTTTAAAAGAACATTTTCAGATGAATTACTACTTATGGATTACGACATAATTCTACACCAAAGAAACAGTATTATTTAGTTACAATCTTCAACTCATAACCATTTGTCACCGCCAAAGTTCTTCAATCTGTTTAAATGCATGGTATAAAAGTGGATACATCGCCGAACAGCCACCACATTTTAAAAATTCGGTAAGATTCTGCTTCCCGAAGGATGCAGGTTATCTTTTAATTTCCAAATCCTCACTACTTAATGTGGTTAATGATTTTCTTTTTCGGTTTGAGGCTGAGGTTATATATTTTATAGCATCTTCTGAAAAAAATTACGTTTAAGATTCATTGTCATTAGCATCAATATCTGCAACTAATTGTGTTTTTTCGTTACTGTGTTTTCCTTTTCTTCATCCACTGCAAGTGATATTGAAGAACCATTTGCACCCACAACTAACACTGCAGAAGGATCTTCCCCAATTATATCAACTATATTTTCATAATATAGCACCTCTTCAACTTTTTGAATGATCCGTTCTCGTTTCTATGATCATCTTGTAATCTTTCAAAGATTACTGGCCACGCGAATTTCTTTTTTGGCTTTTTGAAGTCTTGGTATTCAAGGTGCGAGAGAATAACTTTTAAAAAGCTTGAGGAATGGTGAGGGGAACCAAGGTAAATATTTTTAGCTTAGCAACGATAGGTCGAAAATGTATAATTTCTCTGGGGGAGGTCAAAATTGCATAACGTTGATCTCCTTAGAAATAGGCAATTTTTTGGGCGCATGTGCAAGCTATAATCTATGATCATCTTGTAATACTGTAATACTAATAATTGTATAATTAAATAAGAAAATTGGCCGCAACATCTACCCAAACATTTATCATCCAATTATTGCTGATGCCTAGAGCGGGCCAAATTGCGCCATCCAACAGAATCGGAATCAGGCGCAACGGCCGCTTATTGTAAATAGCGTATATGTGAGTCACAGCAGATATGTGATATTTCGAAATTAATACACAAGAGTAAAAAAATAAAAGCTGACGCAATAATAATGTTTAGTAATTAGAGCGGATATATATATATATAATATAATAATTTATTTCGCTGAGGTGTTTTTATTTTCATTATGATTTTTTATTTGATTGAAAACGGTATGCGTTGTAAATGGGATGTAATAAGGAAATACCTGAGAAACTGAACGCTTTTTTTATTCTGTTGTACTTAATAATGTAACTGTAAATAAAGATATAATAAATAAATTCTATCCTTCTTAATAATGCGGATAGGCTTGTTTAAAAAGTTGAACCATAAGATAAGTTTCCACATTTGCCTCGGTGAAGGATGTTCGCCGAGACGAAAAAATGTTCTTATATTTCGAAAACGGCCGTTCCACGTCTGCCGAAGTAAGACAGGCGTAATTAAAATAATCTTTAGACTTAGTCAAGGAATCTGCAGATGCCCCATCGCACATTTGTCTTAATCTCGTGTAGTCCGGATTCTTTTTTAAAACACTATCGAACTTAGCTAAAACTCGTCCACTTGTTGCATCGTTTATACTATGTAACAATGTACTAACTTCGTCCACGACTTGCACTGATTCTACCAACGACAATCCACAATTTTGCAAATTTTCTATCGCATCTACTAACCCTTTGTAATTGTTGCTAATATTCTTTAGATGTGTTTCAACAGAAATATCGAGAAATCCCTTCTGGCTCATCCTAATAGCTCTAGCTTCGGCAGGGACGAATTGCAAAATAACGGATTTGACTTCTTGAAAATGTTCATTAAAATAAAAAGCGGCTTTTAACCACGTTCCCCAACGCGTAAGAATGGGCTATGTGGTTCTCGAATACCAGGGCATAACCTGTGGAATGCCCTAGTCCTCTTAGGACTTTTGAGAAACACTTTTTTTGTGTTTGCTATTAATGCATCCACCTCCGGGTAACACTCTCGAATAGTTTGTGCCACAAGATGTAAAGCATGGACTTTACACGTAACATGTAAAAGTCCTTCACACTTTTCTTTAAGGGAACGGCCTACACTACACATTGTTGCTGCACCATCGCTCATGAACAACAACAGTTGACTGGTTGACACTTGAAATTTTTGTAACGTTTCGAGAACTACGGCCGTAATTGCTTTACTAGTACACTGTTTTAATCTTCTGCTGGCTAATAGAATTGCAAAATTTGGTTTAATAGGATCTAATACGCGCACTATTATATTCAAAATAGAATTTTTTTTGCAATCTGTCGTCTCATCAAGACATAGCCACAGCTGTTTATCTTTTAATTCGGCTTTAATTCGATTTTCAATGTCCTCACGTATTCGTGGAATATCTCTCCGTAACGCTGTCCGAGATGGTAGTATCCACTCGGTATTGTATGTACCTCAGAATTTTCGAAATGCTTTTTTATCAAGTATACGAAGTGGTAGACCACATACCATAAACGTTAAAAGCAATTCTAATTGAAATTGACGTTGTTGTGACACACCATTTCTTTTATTTCTGTGGTGTGCGCTATTTATATGTCTTTCACAATCACGTTTGCTCCAGCACAGTAGTTTCTTTTTACAAACTTTACAGAAAATTGTACTCCCATTGTAGTGTAAATCCACAAATTCACTAAGAAATTTATTAACTTTCGTAGGTAATGGCCGTTTATTTTTAATAGTTACGTTAGACATAATCACTAAAGCGAGCACACCGACGCTTGTTTCTAGTATGCCACGAAGTGGTGCAAACGTAACGTCTGCAGATTCGTCATTTGTTGATGAATAGAGCGCGTCATCCGTAAATGAATAAGCGCGCTGTTAGTTCGTAGCCGTCGATGAATGAACTTTTTTATTGTAGTGGCCCACTGTGAACAACGCCCTATTTATCAACGAACACCCAAACTGCAGGTGTATATTTGCGCGTCTTCACGACGTAATAGACAGTGGTTTTGGTCCTCGTCCTAATAATTACATATTTAAATTACCTATGTTTACATACATATATGCGCCCGGCAGCCTGATTGCGAACCTGGCGCGTGGCGCTCTTGGCCCGCTCTACTGATGCCTCAGAACGAACATCCCGTGAAGATTGCCTTCGACCCAAATATGGCTATTACACCTATTGAAAATTCCCTCTCTTGAAAATGAAACCTCATCGGTGAAGAGTACAGCAGCTGGAAACTCACCTCTTCCCATCGTTTGCTCTATAAACCAAAGAGCAAATTGTGCCCTAGCAGAAAAATCCCTTGAAACAAGAGCATCAATTTTCTATAGGTGAAATGGTCGTTTTTCCTTTGTTTTTCCACGCCTTCTATAAGTTGATTAACCATAGGGACTGTTCATTGGTCTTAGATCTTGACGATTATTATCAATATTTCTACAATGAAAACAATTGCGAAGGACTGTGCTAAATGAAAGAACTATTCTACTGTTTCTAAGAAAACCCGGTTGTGTTATTCAAAGTAAATAAAGAGGTCATCAAAAAGAAGCTAATAGTCAAGGCGACGACCTGAAATATGTCAGTTGTCGTTGTTCAGGAGAATAATCCTATCTGTAGGTATCTACTCTATTGATCAATTCCAAATCCACACGTAACACATGAAATGAGGCTTTGGCGTTCACGCTGCCGTTCCGGTTTGGTTAACAAACAGAATCAACGCTATCGATTGCTATTTTAACGAACCCGGAAACCGCGAGCCTAGACAACGTCGAATCAATCAATTAACCCGTCGATTCCGAATCTAGTTCTATAATTACCGGGCAGCGAATTGCGTTCGTGCTTTAACGAGCTCGCATTCTCTAATCGGTTCTTACACTACCGTTTATTGCCTTAGAAAAAGGTCCTTTAAAGATCGAAAAAACGACGTGTTCCGTTTTAAAAACCATGCCCCGATCGACGGCTCTTTCAATTTAATAACGTTCCGAACGCCGAAAAGGTAAACGGCACGTACTCAAGCCGGGAAGAAATAGGAAACTCAGCACATCTCCTGAATTGACAGTAAAGTGGTTCGCTCTCCCTCGTGAAGCATTTATTGACGAAAAGGGAATGAATTGAATGGCAGATGAATGAAAGTGTCTAATGTAATCCTTGACACCTTTAGGAAAACATTTACGTGTATGGAGGTAGTGATTTCAGTTATAAATTCCTCGATTTATCTTGTTTTAAATGTAAGGGATGTGAATTTGTTAAGTTTGGGATTGAGGTTAGAAAGACAGATGCTTTGCACTCTTACTTTATCACCAAACGAAAATAAAATGTACGTGTAGGTATTATTACGTTAAAAGTAAAACGTGTGGAGTGACGTTTTATCACGGTTTTTTGGTTTCTCCAGCGGCTTATACAATGCGGTCTTAAAGTAAATGAAATGGTAAATTACATGCAATAAAGGTAACACATAAATTAAATTTAAATTTGTCATAATCTCGCGTGGAATTTTTTTTTGAAACATGCCCTGCACCATTTACGTGCCGTAGACAATCACTTTTCGACCAATACATTAAATCTATTTTACACACTACACATTGAATTCTAGCGCCATCACACTTTAAATCAGGCATTTCTGCAATAAATTCTCTTATTGTGTCCAACTTTGGTCGTTTTCGCGACGTAGGAAACATTTTCAAAACAAACGTAGAACTACGATATAGTATACGACAGCGTAGATGCATACACAACAGATCGGCTTTCGAGTCGCAGCTATACTGACGCTTATACCGAATTGTCCCGGCCGTGTTTATTTTGTGAAAACTTTGATGCGTCCGCCACTGGCTTTCAGCGCAGTGTGCGTTGCTCTAAAAATGAGTTTTACATTGCCCATTTCTTTCTGAGCTCCAGTTTTATCGCCGCATCCAACAAGAATTAAAATTTTGATGCACAATTTAGATGATTAAATGATCTATGGAAATAAAAAAAAATCAATCAAGGAGCTTCTTTTCCATCCCCACATTCCTCACCGTTGGATTCTTTCCAAAAAACCCTTTTTCTCATCTCTAATTTCAGTATAATAAGTTTTCGTTTCCCATCATCCGTTTTTCTAACACGACGCACAGTGGCTTGCCCATTCCTTTTTTTTTTGCCTTACACATTATTACGACGCCATTTTCTTTTTTATTATTCTCGTAAACTTCAGCAGGGCCCCAACGGTATACCCGATCTCCCCGCCTTGCAATAAAAAGCGTGTATAAAAATAATTACTTTATCTTATAACGTGCCTTCCTTACCTTCTTTTTTTGTAGATTTTCCTTCTTCGACAAGACAGAAGCAATAAAAGAACAGCGATTCTACTTAAGATCTTGACCGTTTATTTTCCTTTTTTCTCGATATCGTGGCTGTAATTTATTTGATAACTTGCCTTCAGGTCAAAAGCATGTCCCCTTTTCAAGAGGAAATTTAAGAAATGTTCGGATGTCACGCGGTTAAGTTGGGCAGGACATACCTCTACGAGTTAGGAAATTCCAACACGTATTTAATTCTGAAAGAGGACTAGAAGGGTGCGAACCGATATGTCGATATGGGACAGCTTTGAAATTTGAAATATGTACAAAATACGCGATTTCCATGCCAATAGTTCAGCGATTCATTCCCCAGACTGTTTTTCCACCCTTCAAATACATAGTTACAAAATATTCAATTAATTAATATATTAAGAGATCGTGAAGCAATTAATAATGACGAATTAAAAATGCCCAATTTTTAATTACAACAAATCTGTTGGTGGTATTCATGTGACGCGGAGTGTATATAGAAGTCACACTTTGTCAAAAATTGTTTTGGAAGGATTCAATATCAAAATTTCTATATATTCTTGTCTAAATTTCGTTTAAAGACCTATTAAACAAGATGAGAAAAACTATATCAAATTACACACACACAAAGGTGTCTCATCTATCCACTATTGTTCGAAATTAATATCTTCTCATTAATATCGTCTCATATTCTCATATCCCTTTCCACGACCAAACAAATGATACCTACATATGTATCCCCTACTCCATAAATTATTTAGCAACGCCACCTGTGATATATGTAAGCGACGATAGGTTTATCAATTTCACAAAAGCTACTCGGATAATCGCTTTACCGGTATCCGACGTCGTAGATAACCTACGTAATTAATAACGCGGCTACCGCAGGTCCCTTTCTGCACCGCTCTTAGAGCTTCCGCGCAACAAAAGCCTTGCTGGCAGGGTAATTATGTCTGCTGGAAAGGGCGAGATGCGGAGATCAGCTGAGAAACATTGTAATACGCGTATAATACACCCGCTAAGAGGCTTAAATTCTTCAAATACGTTTCGCTTGGATGGTAATGAAATATGTGAAAGGGAGACTCGAAAGATAGGATGATCTAAACTCTTGATCGAAATAATTTTTAGTTAATTTAGTCGGGTAACGTCGTGAAGATCATCTAGAGCAGTAATATTCGAGTGTTATTGTCAGTACTAAACGTTGATCGACACTATTCACTAAAGACTGTTTGAATGTACAGTACAATTTCGCTAATTCGATATAAGGGGGGGGGAAAGACGCATGATAAACAAAAGAATAAAACCTATCTTATGCTCACTTGTTATTCCCCCTTTAAGTATTTCTCGAAAGGCGTCTCGTAAGTATCTCTCGTAAGCTAATTCAGGGAGGAGGGAGTGTGTTAATACTCTAATACTCGAAATAATATAGGCGCCACTTGATTAACAACTAGAGTAACCAAAACTTGCGGACTCGCATAGGCGTCGGTATTACGGGTTAATATAAGAATACGAAAAATTCATAAATAAACTAAACCGGTAGAGAAGCAGGCATGTAGTGTCGACCTTGAATATAAATCATGTTAAACCGCGCTGAGAGAGATTTCGTTTTAGTACCGGTTGAGCTGTTGTAGAGATTAGTCGAACGGTCAAGGTTATGTACTTACGTGTCGTTTTTGAAAATATAGCTGGTGTTTTTTGTGTGTTGTAGTATTATACCAAGTACATAATTAGTGTATCGTTTCATATAGAACTAATATTTACATACCTAAGAAAACAATGCCTCGTAATAGATTTGCTACTAATGTACATAAGTATGTGTCACTTTACTGGGATACTTGTCTTTCTCTTAATAAACGGGTACTCTAAAACTGTGCCACTGGAACACTGAAACAGTTCACTAAAACCCTACCGAAAATAGTACAAACGATAAAAACTTTTTCTGCAACAATGAGAACCATCCTGAAGCAACTAACATTAAAACGACATTCACATACGTTGTAACCACGTTCGGAAAACACTCGGTACGTTTCAGCGCATGACACATACACATTTGACACATACGCATTTTAGTACTGTTTATTTTGCCGCATACCGTACTTCATAAATACATTATGTTCAAAAATAAGGGACACGGCAAATGAAACGAAGATGGCATTTGAATGCTAGTTTGAATTGGGAGAGAAACATTTATAAATCAATTAGCCCTGAAATTTCAATCTCTCCTCAACTAATTCTTTAAAGTAAGCGTTGAAAATGGTTCCATGATTCTTTTGTACCCGAAATTAAAATGAAAATGAGGGATTTGAATTTGGCCCCGAAAGTATTCCTTATTTTGGATAATCCCCTTAGATATCCCGATGCAGAAGAACTATGTACTGAAGATAGAGGCTTTTAAGCAATGTTTACCAAATTGCCCCCCGCATACGCAAAATATTTACCGAATTTTCTCAACACAGGGCAGATATAACAATTATGGTGACCAGGACCAAAAAAAATAAAAAATCTCCCCTTTTTTCTAATTTGAACAGTATTTCCAAACAGTTTTCGAAACACTATTATTTGATACACGATTAGGAAATCGCAAAAGCAACCTGGAATTCAAAATAACTATTAAAATATTAATTATTTACTTTTTTTCTGTTACAGCAATTCGTTTGGAACGACTTTTCAGACGAATACATCCCAACCGATCGCAAATACACCTACTACCCATCCGTCATAACGAATAACCGCCTCTACGAGATCAAAATCTCCGATCTACCCGTTATACCATACTTCCCCGTTAACTCGTTCTACGAATGGACTGATTACCGCTTCTACGGGCTTCGCAGCGCCTCCGCTTACATCCTGGTATTCGATCTCTCCAATTTAGAAACGTTCCAGTACATAAAAACCCTACGAGAACAGATCTCCGAAAGCAGAAACATCTCCAACGTTCCTATCCTGATAGTCGGTAACAAGCAAGATCTAATCCTACCCGAAGAGGGCGCTACTAGCGGAGGTAAATTGGCCATCACGAGCGGCAACGAAGAACGTCGAAGGGAAATTGTGAATACCGTAAAGAAGATCTGGAAATGCGGTTATGTCGAATGCAGCGCCAAGTACAATTGGAAAGTAGTGACTGTCTTTAAGGAATTGATCAACATGATCGACAGTATGGAAAGTCGAGACCAAAGTCCGATGCTGGACAACATACAGGAGGCGTTGGATAGGAACAAGTGTAATATAATCTAGGAAAAAGGACAGGTAAGAAAAGAGAATCGAAGAAAGAGGATTATCGCCGGGAATCGGAGAAATAGCCCCCATGGGAGCGAAGGATGGGGCTACTGTTTGGTTTCTTTTTTCTCGAATAGGTATTTTTATATTAAACATCTAATTTCGAAGCGATTTAAGAAGAATAAGGTAACAGATGAATGTACCAAACGGTCAAATAAATTTTAAATAACAAGGTTTACAATAAATTTTAGATAACAAATTGCGAAACAAGGTGTAATTGAAATATGCACACAGAGAATAATAATCACTTCCAGTATGTATCTTTGCTGTTAAAAAAATCCTAATGGAAGGTCAAACGCTTTAATTTCCTTGTGTGTTTTCTTGTCAAGTACAAAGTAAATAGACGAGGGAATCCAAGAGTTGTGCTTGACATCCCATTTACGTCATCACCAGCCGCCACTGGTCATAACCAAAGACAAAAATCAATTAGAATCGAAGAGTGACTTAGCTATGCGTTAGCATTAGAAGGGGCAGAGAAGCGGCGTTGCCTAAGACAACGACAGAATGATGTACGTGACCTAGTAATGCACATGCGATGCCGCCTCTCTGCCCCTACTAATGCTGACGTATTGCTATGGCGCTTTCAGTCACGCCTCATTCCTAAGTGACTTTCGTCTTTGGTCATAATAACTAAACAGCTCCAAAAAAAGGTAGTAAGTCCCTTTAAACTGTCAAAATTACGGTCAATTTATGATAAAGAAAGGAACAAACTCCAAAAAAAAACCGGATATATTCAATTAAAAAAAAATCTATTTACAATTTCTACAATATCAACGTCAACTACAACTAACTAGTTTACGAGGTGTGGCAATTAAATAACCGGACTGGTGCTACAAATCATTTTATTGATCACCAATTACATTACAAAGTTTATCCCCTTCAATGTGCTCTCCTTGCCGATCCCTACAACGCTCCGTACGAATTTTCCACTGTCGAAAGCAGCGCTGGAAGTCCGTTTCTGTCAGAACCTCAGTCACTTTCGCTTTCACCGCTTCCACACTGTCAAATCTTCTCCCCTTAAGCTCCGATTTTACCTTAGGAAATAAAAAAAAATCACAGGGGGCCAGGTCGGGCGAGTACGGTGGGTGATCCAACACGGTGATGCCGGATTTCGCCAAGAACGCCTTCACAGACAAGGCGGAACTTTCCGCATGTTGAATGATTCGTGCAAAATTTGACGGACAATTTCTTTGTTAATTCCTGAGATTTCAACCAGAGCTCGGACACTCAAGCTAGGATTTTCGCGGATCAATTTACCAATTTTCTGAATGTTGTCGTCCAGGCTGCGGGTCGTCTTCGGCCGTTTCACGTCCCTCCTTAAACCTTTTACACCACTCAACAACTTGTGCGCGCGATAAACACTTCCTTTAACATGGCATAAGCTTCTGCAGCAGTTTTTCCCAGTTTTTCACAAAAAACTTGAGGTTAACTCGTTGCTCGATCTGAACACTTTGCATTTTTCCGACGCGACGCTAGCGTAAGGACTTGAACGGACGATTGCTACAGCGAGACTGAGCGACGTACAACCGTGCCCATCGAGCTCAAGGTGGAGGAAGCATTTACAAGCACAGACATATTCAAACCTGCCGTGGCGTGCTCGCTGTTTGCCGATAGTAGCACCAGTCCGGTTATTTAATTGCCACACCTCGTACAATACTGCCAACCTCTAGCATAAACTAGAATTATCAAACATTCTTCACGTAAGAAATAAGTAAATCGTTTTTTTAATTAAACAAGGCCCGGTTTTTTAGCTTATTTTTAATGTTGGTAAATTTGTTATTTCAGTTGGTAAATAGACTTACTCACATCTCTTAAATGTCCTCCTTAGAGCCCTTCATATACGACAATTTTTGAAAACAAATACCTATCAAATTTTTAAAATTGTTAAATTTAGAATTTACTGCCCTGCTTTCCGATTCAATTCGTCCAATTTTAAACCCACTACGTCCAGTACAATAGTGTGCCGAAAAAGGATCCGTTCTGTCTAACAACACGTAAAAAGGTTTTGCTAAGAATTAGCTGGAATTTTTAAAATAACGTGGAAATTATAACACTTCAATTATAAATAACAGGAAACTAGAAGATATACACTTACATTTTACCTAATTGATAAAATTTCGAAATCGTAAAAGCCATCACCTATTCACCATACACAGACGCGCGTTTCGCAGTTTACTGCTCTTCAGTGTGTCTTGTGGAAGGTAATGGCATTTTAATACTTTAAATCGTATATATACGAAGTAGATGTTTACATGTACGCATGAGGAAATCTAATTAAGATATCCTCATTTGCACATTTGATAACATTTCGTTTAATTTCGAAGACGATATCTTAATTACAGCTAAACAGTAAATGTCAAAATTCTTAAACAACTTAGTTTTTGCCTTGCAACAAAAATGTTGTTATTCTGACAGAAAGGGGTGATAATGTCACTTTATTGTAACACTGACCAAATTGTGGACGGGGCAAATTCCGCCAACAGCTGCGAGGAATACCTTTTAAGCGTTTACAAAAACAAAAAAGAAACAATTTTTGCTACAAATCATTTTATTCTTTTTCAAAATGTTCACCATTAGGATTTATACACTTTTGCATGCGTTCAGATCAATTCTCGAAACATTTTTTCCACTCTGAAGGTGGTATCTCCAAAGCATGGTTTTTGGAGGCTTCTCGAGGTAATAAAAATAGCTGTCCATGTATCTTTTGCTTGATATTCGGGAATGAAAAGAAGTCCTTGGGAGATAAATAAGGTGGATACCGGAAATAAAACATTAATTCGATGTTTTTCTCCTTCATATAATCCATTGCTTAACGTGTTGTGTCACAGCTGGCATTGTCATGATGGAAAATAATGCAATGTTGTCGATTGTTTTTCCTGATTGCATCAATGACTTCTAGCAAACAAATCGTTGTATACCATTCAGCATTAATTGTTCTTCGATCCTCCAAGGCAATGCTTGCAACATGTCCAGTACAGCGAAGCAAACATTTCCTTGGAAATGAACACGCAAACAGTTGATCGTTGCTTAATTTCCGACTGATACAAATATATCCAACTTTCGTCAGCTAGTTACGATGTTGCATAGGGATTTTGAAGTTTCCTTACACCAAATGACAAGAACCTTTCTTTGTGCTTGGATCAAATTGTGCGGAATCCATCTGGAACAGATCTTTTTCACACCTACATGTTCATGCAAAATCGCATTTACTGCAGTCTTCGATAGGATGTCTCTATCTCGCGGGAAATCACATGCCGATCCTAACATAACATCGATATTTTTTGGAACAACAACTGATTTTGATCAACCGTCACGAAATTCATCGCTGACCGAAGCAAGACTATGACGAAATTCTGCAAACCAGTTGTAAACGGTCTTTTCTGATGGTGCTTCATTCATGTTGTTGTGTTAGGCCTTTACTAAAATCGTGAAATTCATAAAACTGCTTCTTTTAAATGCTCACCACAAACAAACTACTCGGCCAATTTCTGACCTGTCATATACAACAATAACAAATGTTAAATTTTACGAAAATTTCAATTCTCAATAGCGCCATCTACTGGTCGTTCTGTGAAAAGTTAAGACGCTACCCTCGTACTGTACATATTAAAAAAAAATGCTCTGAAACAATAGACTTCAATTCGCCTTTGTTATCTAAAGTTTAAAAGTAATACCAAGAATGAAATTTTATTATTTGTATCGATATTCATAATCAAAGAAAAAAAAAATAAAATAAATAAATAAGGAAATAAATGGCAATAAATTATATAAAATCTTATCTCTGCAAGTTGCAAAACGATATATAAACCCCTTACAGCAATATAGGTGTATGATATTACTTAGCTTTTCGAAGTTTTTGAAGCAATGCTAAACGAATAGTACTTTACTGCAGAGGAAATTAACAAGAGATCAAATGAATAAAAAAAAACATTCCTCAAATTTTAAATTTGTAATGGGAATAATAATGTTGACAATCCAACTACGTACAACAAACAATAAAAAAAATCGAATCTAAAAATCACCTTTAAATACTGAATAATATATGTTATATGTACCACGTTACTGATAAGCTTCTTCTTATTGGCGAAAGCAAAAAAAAGACGTTAAATTGGCCCATGTATATATAAATACTAAATAATAAACAAGCTTTTATGTAGGAAAAATTGTTTTAAAATTTCAATCAAATCACCTATTAATTTGTACCAGATTCAATTCAAGGTATTCATCGTTGAAATTCCACATTTATATAGCAAACAGCGATGCCCGAAAATATGCAATATGCAATTTCACTCTTTACCACATCGACCTTCAAATTTAACAGTTTGTTGGCAATTCGTTGTTGTTTACTGTATATTAGTAAATAAATACTAAAAAAAAATTAGATAACATAAGGTTACAATAATTGCAAGCAAGCTCTCTCTTCGTGTTGTAAATAATAATCATTAATCAGTAGAGTAACCAAAACTTGCGGACTCGCATAGGCGTCGGTATTACGGGTTAATATAAGAATACGAAAAATTAATAAATAAACTTACTTGCTAATTATTCAACAAATTAGAGGCATCAGGATGTGAACTACTGTAAACTTGCATCATTGCATATGTTTCCAAAGTTACGAAAACGATCTCTCCGCATCTAAGGAAGTTACATTTGCATGTAGAAACTGTTTTTCAAAATCACTTAAAAGTTCACTATTCTTACACTTATTATAAACGGCCTCTAAAGTATTAAAATCGGGATTTTTCCTTAAAACATCTGCCAACTTTTAACTAGCGCATAATCCTGGCGTATCATTTAATGTGTGTAATTTATTTTTTACACTCTCCACTATGTCTAATGATTCCTGCAATGACAATTCAGTACATTGTAGTTTTCTGATGGCATCTAGTAATACTGTATAATTGGTACATATTGTTGTTAAATCTTCTAAAAGTTGAGGAATTTGAAATTCTCTTTGACTTTCTCTAATTGCTTTGGATTCATTCCGATTAAATCGCATTATAACTGATTGAATTTGTTGAAAATGGATCAAATAGTAAGAAGCTGCTGTTAGCCAAGTACCCCATCGCGTTAAAATTGGTTCAGGAGGTTCTGGAATACCTGGACAAAATTTACGAAATTCTTTTAAACGTTTAGGAGATTTGCGAAACACTGCATTAGTACTTCCAATCATCCGATCAACGTTTCCGTAATGTTGTCGAACAACTTCACCAACTAAATGCAAAGCATGCAGCACGCAGGTTATATGTATTAAGTTAGGAAATATATGTTTTAAGGATCGCCCAATACTTAACATCGTTGCTGCACTATCTGTCACAATCATCACAACTTGATCTTGGGCAATTTTAAATTTTTTCAAAGCGTTCATTATCATTTTTTGAATATTTTCAGCGGTACATTGTTGAACACGTTTGCAAGCTAACAAATATCGAGATGCTGTGTTCTTGCTAGATAAAACGCGAGCTATTACATTCACAATACTGTTTTTCTTTATATCGGTCGCCTCATCCACGGTAATCCATATTTTTTTGGAACACAAATCACGTTTACACACATTTTCTAGCATCTCTTTCATTCGTGGCAAATGATTCTGTAATTGTGTTTATGAGGGTAATGGGTACTTTGGAACGTATTGTCGCCAAAACGTTTTAAAAGCTGCTTTTCTCACCAACGACAACGGAAGATTACAAGAGGTAAACATAATTAATAAATGTATGAGGAATAGTGTATAAGGTATTTCAGTTCTTGCATTTCTCATATGCTTAATACCATTGACATGCCTCTGGCAATCAGTTCTGTCCAATGCATATTAAGCAAAAAACTGCACTACCGTCATATTTTAAATGGGGAAAAAGTGACACATACTTATGTACATTAGTAGCAAATCTATTACGAGGCATTGTTTTCTTAGGTATGTAGATATTAGTTCTATATGAAACGATACACTAATTATGTACTTGGTATAATACTACAACACACAAAAAACACCAGCTATATATTTTCAAAAGCGACACGTAAGTACATAACCTTGACCGTTCGACTAATCTCTCCAACAGCTCAACCGGTACTAAAACGAAATCTCTCTCAGCGCGGTTTAACATGATTTATATTCAAGGTCGACACTACATGCCTGCTTCTCTACCGGTTTAGTTTATTTATGAATTTTTCGTATTCTTATATTAACCCGTAATACCGACGCCTATGTGAGCCCGCAAGATTAGGTTACTCTATTAATCAGTGAACGACAAAATCATAAGAAATGACGTCAGCCGCAGCAGAACCGTATCCAGAGCATTTGCTGTACGTGGAGATTATTTCAAGATCGAGTATACAGTCGTATTCGCATCGAGCTCTCTCCTCAGATTATTTTTTATACTAATAAGAGCGGATCATTTTTCTCTTGCGGACACCTAACTATTCGTAATGGTGGATCTTCTGTTATCGTCGGATACCGGTTGCGGAGCTTACGGAGCGAACTCCGAATACGGCGTACATTCTACGATTACGGCACCGCCGCGGGGCGACACTTTGGCCTTTGGTACATTCCTTTTGCCATATTTCGTTCTGTTAGGTCCTACGTAGGCGGTACTATTTATATTTACTATATCTATTCTTTATTTCGTAAATAATAAACGACACAATTAATAGGTTTAAAAGTATTCCCGGTGATATTAGAAACGAACTGATACAAAAAGTTAATGCAGTTGTTCAGCAAAAACAGTCATATCCCTTACGATTTTGCCGTTCACTGATAAAAATATTTATGGATATGAATAACACGTACGTACTATTTTATTAGTCATTGTCAGCTCACATCAGCACAATATGTAAAAAGCGTCTTTTAAGAAGCAAGAATCGTCTTTTTAATAATTTGAGCGCAATTTTTTTAAGGTGTGAAGCAGCAATTTTGCAAAAATGTGTCTCAGAGCTGTGCGGGGTTAAAACTAAATTGGATTGGCATGCCTGAAATGTCATTAGATTTGACAGTTGGTCATCATGCTTACTGTAAGATGCGACACTAAAAAGAGAAAGAGACATGTAAAAACATCAACATAACCTATAAGTAATAGTGGCATCGTTTTTTATAAGGTTATATTATAACCATTTACGTCAGTTTATTGTAATTGAAGCGGTTTCTTCGGTACAAAAGAACATATTTGGCAAAAAAGTGTCTGGGATACCCTTTTAAAATTATTTAGTTAAATTTTGTAGGTTATGATCATCCAAATGCAATTTATAAACTACAAATATTTTAAATACATTAATTGGCAAATACATGTTTTCATTCAGAACCTATTTGGCACCGAATTTGATTTAACGTTCGTTATTTATAAGCATTTTAATGATATAAAAATCCAATTATTGCAGTCCTATTAAAATAACTTCGCGCGTTACTGCATTCCAATTTAAACGGACAAGATCACCAACAATATGAACGAAACATCTTTGATATAACATTTTTAAATATTTTCTTTCAATTAGATCCTATAATATTTTAGTATATTTGTAGTATAAAAGGAGTTTTGATAAACAGTACCTTAGTAGTATCTAGAAGACTCTTGTAGACCTCATAAATTTCGATAAACAGATCACGGGATCACTTGCTGTGAATAAATCGCCATTTTCACTTTGCACTTAACACCAAAAGTAAACCACAACAATCAGTATAACTCTGCCCTATAGTAAAAATCGTTTTAAGCAATAAAATTCAATAAAATCCACAAGAGTTTTATTTCTCGTTTGAATTGACATGTTACACATTGATAATCGGACGTACCAATCCAAAATGTTAAATTCACTACTAACTCTACCAACCCAACGAAAAAGTTTGTATTGTAAAATATCTCTGTTGCTTTTATACATTAATTACAAAAGAACATAAACATATAGGTACTTAGCGTACATATACATATAAAAAAATACATCAAAGCTGTTTCATTTTCTTTCTACGTGCTACAATTGAAAAAAAAAACCCACAAGCTATTTGGATACCTCGATAGGACGCCGCGTTTGCGGTAATAAACAATGTAGCTTCGGGCGACAATCCATATAATGCCTTTGATGTTAACTCTAAACCTTTCACATGTAAAATGAGATTTTTTCTCGATTGGAAATAGATAGAAAGTACGTACGAAAAATGTAAACGTTGCATGCTTTGTTGTGAAGTGACAACATGGTGTTGTAGAGTTAAAAAATGCAATAAAATACCTCAAAAGCTTTATTCAAAATTCACTCTAAAATGTACATAAAATGCTTAAAGAAATTGTCTTTTTGTGATAAAGAAATAAACAACAGTATTACTACTCAATACAATACTATATAAAATTGTTATTGATGAAAGGATAGCAAACACAAGAGCCTTGTTTTAAATCAGCCAGAAAATAGTTTCGGATTTTTCTCAGCCAAATTGCGTCTGGCTAGTTTGTGATTTCTGCTGAAACAAGCCTAATGTTGTTGTTTCCGAAATAAAAAACAATTCTCAGAATTATTTGAACTACTCATATTCTTAAACACACTATCGTTAGAACTACCAGGGAATCCAAAAAAAAATTCTAAAAAATGATTTTCCTGCAGATGAGAACGCAATATTTACTTCCATTTATAGGTATGAAGTTGGCAACTAAAAGTAAATGGACTACGTAGGAACAGGGTTGCCAGGAAGAGCGGTAAAGCACTTTTTTTGTGCTGCAGCACCAATATGCTACTTTTAGAAAACGAGCACTCTTTCATTCGATCGTTCAATTTTTACTGTTTATGGTATATAGTATTATGTTTCTTTTTTGTACATGTAAATTTGTGAAAAATGTTGAAACTCAATCAAAAAGTTTGAATCTGCCGCCATTATGATGTTCATGTTCTAGTGTTTTCATGTTGTAAGCAGTTGGTACTAATAGAATGCAATAAAGTTAGCAGTAAGAAAAGTTGATGTCATGTTGATGTGAGTGAAGTAAGATTCATTCTAAATAAAATATTTATTATTCTTAGAAACTTTATCCACCTAAATATGCATTTATACACTTAAAAAAAAATATTTTAATATCGTTTTGAACAGGAAATAAAGAAATGTAGTGGAAAACTATATAGATTAAATGTATTACTAATTTGACGTAATAAAATCCTAGAAAATAGGGGGTTAATTGGTTATTTGAAGAGGTCAAATGATGTCGTTTAAATAAATAAATTATATAAATGGAATGTGAAAGCAGCAGGTGGAATTTAATGATTTTCTGTACGATAGGAATCGGTCATAATTCACTTTTTGCCATCTTTTCATTTATATTTTCTAATTTTTTTACTGTTGTTATCAAAAAGCTTTACTCTGGCAGTTTTAAGACTATTGTTGTTGTTATTGCATTATTGGGCGAAGAATCACGTGACGGAATACACCTCGCACATCTAGGCATCGATGACTATAATCATTAGCCAATCCTACGAGAATTTTGCCGGATCCAGAGAATTTTTTAACATACCAAACATCGTATTAATTTGTTTATTATTCCTTGTGAAATATTTGCATGAATTCTACGTTTTTTAAAAGGACTGTTTGTATTTCTTGCATTTCAAACATGTTTATGTGTCCCACCCTTTTTTTAACAACCTATAAACACGTCAATGGAAACAATTCCAATGTCGAGCGGGATTTTTAAAACAAACAATTTTCGTATTGTAGCGGCAGAGGCAATCAATTTGAATTGCTCATATGTAACATCATTTAAATTTGGAATTTGCAAATCGGTATCGGTTAAAATAACAACCACACAGCTCTTGTACACATACCGTGTGCTACACCGAGAAAATAATACTTAAAATAACAATATATTTAGTAAAATATGCGACAGCAATACTTTATCTTGAATCCAACTATAATTTTTGTTATAGCAACTATATATTTTGTTGGAATAAATAAACGTATTGTAATTCTTAGTGTATATCGTTATTTTTAAAATACAGGGGTTTGCTGTCCCAAAATGTTTCTGTGTGTAAAATCAAAGATTACTACATATATTTTATAACAATATTAATGTTATTAGTTACTATTAGAGTTGAGAATTCGTATCCAACTACAAATCTGTATCCAGGATACCCAGTATTTCACAATCGCATTGTTTTTATTATTTATTTTTACAAAATAAATAATAAAAATAACAATAAAACTCCTTAGTACGTAAAAATGTTAAAATACAAAATGAATATCAAAATGCAATAATATTAAACCCTAAATACAGACTTGTTATCCGGACGAGATTCACAGCTCTAATTATTACCAGATAATCTTTTGCAATAAAAAGTGAACTCAATTCAAGTATATAAATCTATTTGAATAAAATGGGCAATAAAACAATGTCTGAAATGTCCAATTTGTTAATAATATAATATATAATGTGTATGTAAATTTACGATTTGTTTAATACCTTTTTTTCTAAACTTTTTATTTGTGTACAATTTAAAAAGAAACCCCCAAAGTACCTAAGCGATAAGAAATGTTAGAATTGAAAATAAAATATTTCAAAATTTTCCTGATGTTTTATTTAACTCCCAAAGCAACGTTGATTTTTTAAGCATTTTTAAAAACTGGCGCTAAACTTCAGTAAGGAATTTGATTGAATAGAAGTGAAGATAGATTATTAATTAGATCATTACCAACTAAAATACTCGAAAGCAATACTTTTCACATTTCATAGTTGTTCAGAGTGAAAAATGTCTGGAATATTAGAAATATTTCAAAAACTATTGCATTTTGTTTTATAAATTTCATTGCTAGAGAATTATGTGATAAAACAACATTTGTATAATGTTTTTGGCGGTCTCCACTGTTCCAGTAACAAATTAATTACCATGAAATAACCGCAAAGTAGATATCCTTACATATTTTTTACTTAGATAACATTTTTAAAACAAATCATATATCCTTTCGATTATTTACTTTTAATTAAAGTTATTGAACGATTTCTACAACAGCTTAATTTTCCATATCTCGCGAACTCTCTAGAGAAAATCCTGCAAATATGACGGCGAAAAAAAAACGAAAAGCGGTTTTTACTCCCGTATCAAGCCGGCGTACAATTTCCCAATTAAAAACTTCCTATGAAACGCCTTCCAAGAGGATCAGACGACGTAATTTACGCCAGACCAAAAGCCGAAATTAAAATATGAACTTGTAATTCGATAGTAACGAGAAGACGTCTCGAGTTGTTACCGCTATCGCTGCAGAAACTCATTAAAACTGGTAGATGCGAACACAATATAAGGGATTGTCGGGACGAAATTAGAGTCAATTAGAAAAGTTCGCCTTTCGCGTTTTTGACGGTGGAGGAAAAAAAGCAGGTGTAAGGGAAATTAAAAGATTCGATGTCGAGGGGTTTTAAAAGGGGAAAATAAATTGCATCTTAACGAGTTTCGAAATGGAAACGTATTGAAAGGGATAAAATGAGGTAAATTATTATACAGCGTGTCCTCCTAGTGCGTTGCGGTGGAAGATAATTCTTTTCCTGAGCAACTTAGAGAAAAAGTTTTCAAACAAAAATTATTTGCAAGTCAGTAATGCATAACATGAAAGTGTATTGAAGTTTACAGAATGTTCACATTCTGTTGCACACGATACACGTTTATTTCTTTTAAATACACGACGAGGAACGTTTACTTGCACTGATTTAAATCAAAAGAAATATTTTCTTAGGGTTTTTCTCTCCATTTAAGAGAAGTATATACTTGTAATGAAATAATTGTATTTCTTTAAGATATTTGTTACCTTGATTCAAGAAAATCTTGTAGAAAGCGATTCTAACGATTCTAAGTATAAGTAAATAATCGTTATAACACAAAACAATATTTTCTTAAGGATAGTAAATAGTTTTCCTAATTCCAGAAAGGGTTTAGGTATTGTTCATAAATCAATAATTTCATTTTCTTAAAATAAAGCATTTATTTACTCACAATTCTTGAAATGCATATTGTTTATATCCACAGTATTAATTGTACTTACCTTGTTTAAAACAGTACGACATATCCATACATAACGCAGTAAATTATTCTCATTGCTTATGATTTTAAAAATGCTAAGATGGAGGTTTTATCTACAGAAATTTGTTCAAACAAAATTGAATTTATTGTAGAAGTATAGATACATGAAGAAAGTGCCTAGAAACAGTAACCAAGATAACGCTAATAAATAGCTCATGGTATTGATAGAATCACTCCCGCCTTTTACCTTGCCCACATTGTTGTTTATTTCTCCATTTATACCACCAATCTTCAAAAACAACGCTGAAATGTTTCCTGACGCCACCTACTGCCAATAGATATAGTCATGCCGTCCTAAACAGTAACGACAAAAACCGGAATACGGATACCATACTTACCAATGCAATGATACAACCTTTAACGTAGGTACAACGTTCGATAAATATTTTCAAACGATTATAATCTATACAATCATGAATTGGTAACAAAATGAAGCTCCAAGGACAAGGTAACTCTAAATTATTATACAGAACGTTAAGAAGCTTAAGAAAAGAGGACAGCAATAGTAACACACGTAAATTCATTAAAAGCAAGGAAAGAAAAATCCTAACTGAGCCGGAAGAAATTAAGAAAAGCTGGTTCCAACATTTTAAGGAACTGTTGGAAGGTCAAGAAATCACTGTTGATGTAAACAACCTCTGCGTTTACATCATCACAGATGGGAGATTGATTACATTTGAGGAAGTATTGTATGCCCACAGGAAACTGAAGAATGGAAAGTTGGCTGAAGAAGATGGAATCGAGTCTGAGATCCTGAAATATATAGGGACGGAGGGAAAGCGGTACTTCTTCCAAGTATTACAAATGGCCTGAAGACGAAAAAAGATACCTGATGATTGGAAATTGGCAGCTATTGTTACAATTCCCAAAAAAAAAGGGAAAAGACGATTTGTAACCATTATAGGGATATCTCGTTACTGAGCGTAACAGGCAAAATTTACGAGGGAATCTTGGAGAGCAGACTAACAACGCAAACTGACCAGAAGATACTAGAGAATCAAGTGGGATTTTCGGCAAATTGAGGGAAAGGTGCTGCGCCATCGGCCTGAAGAAGGGCTTCGACACGTTACCAAGAGGGAAAATATGGAAATGCCTAGAAGAATATGGAGTCACTAGAGAACTAGAACTAACAGCAAGAGATCTTTATAAAGAGACAAAGAAGGTCATGAGAACAAGAGTAGAAAAGACGGAAGAGTTCATTACGTATAAAGGAGGCTAAGCGACTAGCGTTGGACAGAAGAGCCTGGAGAATATTTAGTAACACAACCCTCGATACTTAACCGGTAATACGAGGAAGAGGATAAGTAAGTAAGATTCATAAATTTAAAAACTTACTTTTAGGTAAAGAACATAAAGCACCCACAGAAACTTTATACATAAATCACATAATCAAAAAGTAAAACTACTGGCTAAAGCTATTCAGGCAAGAACAACGGAAAAGAGGGAAATTGAAGATCGAAAATATAAACAAGAAAATAGATTCATAAAAGCAATTGAAAAATGCAACGAGCTTCTCAAGAGATTTGTAATCATTAACAATATTTTTCAAAATAAAAGTCCGTTTAATATTTATGGTTTCTTTAAAAACAAAAAATGTGTAAACATAGTAACCCCATCATAATTCTTTATACTTACTCTGAGGGTTGTCTATGGAGGGTTTGGAGTAAGGTGACAGTTTGACGTCAGAAGCCTTCCTTCTGGGAAAACGATGGAAAGTGTCGTTTCGGCTAAGTACTTCTGCGTACCATGTTTCCGTACATAACTATGATTATTTTGACGTCAGAGTCCCTAATGGCCTTCCTTCTGGGAAAACAATAAAGTGTTGTTTTGGTGTCGGCTACTTACTTCTCCGTATATAATTATATGTATCCAAAATGGCTACGTTCGGTGATATAATTTAAAATATATTGGATTAAAACACAACGTTTATTACACACATTTAGAAACATCTCTCCGTGTTCAAAAATAATTTTGTTAAATATAACGTAAGAATATAAAACTATTTGAACAAAACATCTTCACGTTTTTTGTCAAATACAACGGACAGTTAGGGAATTGAATTGGAATAGCATTTTTTTAAGCCTAGGATTTTTTAAACTTACAGTTATAGAAAAATAACTGTAGGCTTTCACGGCCGATGTCTGAATTTGTACTAGCAGTACATTAATAACAAAATAAAATTAATAACATCTGGAATCCAACCCTGAAAAATACGAAAACGCTACGATACTCGAACCACAACGCCCGACAGAACACACGGACCGACATAGAAACACAGCCAGGATACAGCCATTCAGCGCGGGCCACACAGCGAAGTGGGGAACCAATCAGCGCACAGCACAGGTATATATTACGGAGCGTTTCTAGTCTGAGCACCACTCATCAGATGACCAGTGAAAACTGATCATCGTCCTGAAGATGCCGACCGCAGTGTTTGGCGAAACGTCGACTTCGACAAAGACCACAGCCCATCAGCTCGGAAATATGTACTGCTAGTACAAATTACGGTTATAGTTTCACCGATTTTTGAATCTGTAGCTGTTGAAAAATAAATAAATAATATCTTCTTTTACAAAGTGTAACAGCCGACGCCACAGTTTTTAGGTTATCCCGTTTTTATCGCTTATACAACACTATAAAAACATTACAGATATCACCAACAAAGTACGGAAATATCACTACGCAGCATTTTTTTTTAAATAAAACTAATATAATTTGAATAAACCAATGCAAAACGCAAGAAACGATCTGAACGTCTGAATGATCGACGACCTGCTTCAAAATACGTCACAGTCTGCTGACGTCAAAGCGCTGAGGCCTTGCGCACATCGTAGCGCCAATTTCTTAACGTAATATAGACAAATATATCCTTTACTGCCGGAACCACCAACTTAAATCATCCGCGAAATTTAAAAAACGCCCGCTCTAATTATAATCTGTAGATTCATGAATTTGAAAACTTACCTTTAAGGTGAAGAATATAAAGCACCCACAGAAACTTTATACGTAAATCACATAATCTAGAAGTAGAACTACTGGCTGAAGCTATTCAGGCAAGAACTACAAAAAAAGCGAAATTAGAGATTGAAAATATGAACAAAAAATAGATTCTTTGAAGCAATTGAAAAACGCAACGAGCTTCTCAAGAGATTTGTATTCAAATTTAATGATTAACAATATTTTTCAAAACAAAAGTCTGTTTAATATTCATAGTTTCTTTATAAACATAAAAAAATGTGTAAACAAAAACATAGTACCCCATTACAATTCTTTATGCTTACTCTTTTCATTTAGCAGTGTTCTTTTAATATTAACTCAGCTACGAACATATCTTTATCGCTACTATTGTCAGTGCTTTCAAAATTATCTTCAGTATATTCCTCTTCAGTTAACATACAACTTTTACCAGTCATAATAGTGAAATTAAGGTTAGGTTGCAGAAATTGGAAACCAGTGTTGCCAGATTAGAAAATGAGAAATTCGTGAAGTTGCTTACAAAAAAATAGTGAGATACCGTAAGAAATGATTTTTTTACATATGAATACGATTTAATTCGTTTTAGTAATAGGAAAACTAAGGAAGTTTGTAAAAACAATATTTTAGTACCTTCAAATAAACACAAATTGTACAAAATGTAGTTACAAATATACATAAATGTAGGCAATTAGTAACTTGGACAAAAAATATTTCATTCGGAATCTGTATCAATGTCTTCTTTTAACGTATATATTAACTGAAATGAATTAAGTTTTTTCTACAAGGTTTGAATCAATTTTAAAATCATAACAATTGTCACTACGTAAAACTAATGTAATCCTTCCAACGTGTCGCTCATAAATCTATTGCTTGTCCGAGTTTTCTGTAGATTGATATGTGAGAAAACTTTCTCCGGCAGCACTGGGGTGCCGCAAACATAATAAATTAAATACGAATGTACGTAAGTTAGGAAATTTATTTTCGCCATTTCCCAACCACAGAATTTTTTTTCCCGGTTTCAGTAACATCACACCCACCCTCCTCCATCGCCCACCATTTGTTTTACACCAGCTATTAAATAGAAATATAGCATGTAGGTATTGGTACATTTACGCATGTACAAAGAAAAAGGCGGCAAATTTGAAATAAATATCAAAACGCTGTAATTCAAATGATTAATTATAGATGGTGTTGGAATAGAATGATATTTAGTGACCTCTGCAAAATGTAAGTTTCAAAAAAATTCGCCCTATGATGGAATTTTCTTTTGAATATTGAAAATCGTGAAATTTGATGTCCGAATCGTGAAATCCCACGGTTTATCGTGAAGTTTGGCATCACCGTTGGAAACTGCACGTGCCCGATTGTCTCCTCTTTAAAACCAGCTCTGAGAAGCTTTCAAGTTACTCTGATGACGTCAGTAGGTACTGCTCCAAGCACACAAACAAATAAACCTAAGCTTTAGCATTGCTTCTGGTAACGTTGTTGGTAATACAGTTGCACGACATTACCAACCTAAACCTCGCGCGGAAATTAAACTATTCTTACCTTCGAAACTAATGCGAAGATTTTTAAAAAATTTACCTGTTACAAATTTTATTTAAATTTAAGATAAAGTAACACAAAAATTAGAGAAATACATATTTTATTGTAACTTATCAATCGAAACAATATCCATATTACAAACTCCTAAACAATTAATTTTCTTTCATTTCACAAATATTTCCTCTCCTTAAACTATTCTTATATCTCGCAATTTTTTTCCTACGAAAAAAAGAAACGGAAATACGCGTTCGAGTCGTTTGTCAAAGTTCGATAAGGTTTCCCTTTTACTGCAATATTTTATCAAACAAAATATAGTTTGCTTTAACTTAAATAAATATTATGTACACAGAAATTAGATACGAAGAGCAACAATCGAGGATCATCATCCTTATTTACGTTTCGGAATTACTGTCGAGGTTTCGATGGACGATCTCGTCTAGGACTTTAGGTTCGGCGGAATCCTTCTCGGTTGGCACTGTAGGTTCGTCTTTCTGTACCTCTTGGATGGCATCGAGATCTACCCGACCACCATCTATAAGACGTACAATTTCATGCGATCTAACTTCGAATTAAATTAAAAACTACCTACCTGGAGGACCGGCTGCGTCGATATCGATTGTGCTATCTGAATCGGACAAGAAACTATCCCAAAAACCTTCTCCGTCGTCGTCCTCATCCTCGTCATCGTTAACATCATCCTCCTCTTCGTAATAATCATCGTCTTCATCTTCGTAGTCCGAGTAATCTTGATCGTCTACAAATTCCTCTGCTAATACGTTAAAATCCTCATCGATGTCTTCGTAATCTGTTTTGTTCGGATTTCCTAAGAAGTTCTTTACCATTTTGATATGGGGAATTAGTTCCTATCTAGTAACGACAGCAATGGTTCAGTATCAATAAAGAATAGTTCTTTCTTATCGTTAACTTTCTTCTCCTTAGGTTTCTTTTTTCCTTGCTTGTAAGAGCTGATTACGATCTTTCTACCATTAATTTTTTTCTTTTTGAGTTCTTTTCGTGCGTTTTCTAAGATTTCAACGCTGGGGAAATGTATGATACACCACCTGCGCGATTTCTGACGTGGTAGTACAACTTTGGTGATGTCTGGATGTAATTCTTTGATCTGCAATTCTTCCACGATTCGAACGGGTAAACGTATATAGAGCCTCAATTTGGGGTCAGATTCTGTGCTAAAAGTACGATGAATTTAATTCATAAAGGTCGACGAAGTGTTCGAAATAAAAATAACCTTACAAAATTTGTATCTTGGGGGAATTATTACGTATTATTTTATTGTTAGATTGACACGAACATGTCCGGCAGATACTGATTTTACATAGTAAAGTAAAGGGGATTAAAAAAGGCGATTGCATACATACCCCATAATTGTCAAAAAAGCAACATTAAAATTTGTAGGCTTCTGGAAGAGAAAAAAATTCCGATTTGTTTTTATTGAGGCAGACACACATTTGCAAATGGTGCTATCCGTGATGATTGTAAATTGGCGTCATCTATAGGGAAACGTGGGAACTAATACTGAATTGATCTAAAAGTAATTTCCACTAATTAACTTTATATTTTAATTACCTCCATAACCAGTGTGAGTAGATTTAATTAGAGAATAAATTAATAAAATTTGCAGTAATGCTGCACTTTACGGCTCCCATTTCACACAATCACTGTTCGTATACAAAAAACGAAGAAACTAATGCAACGTTGCCAAATTATCGTTGGTTACTTTACTTGTCATTTAAGAATCGTTCAGCCGAGTTTAAATACTTTAATTAAGAGTGTTTATATTTATTGGTTTAGTTTAATTTTCTCTATTAAAAATAGCAGGAACAGGTGATCTTATAATAATATAAAGTGAGAAATGGGAAAAAATAGGACTATTTAATGTTTCGTTTAATACTAATATTGTAATCTTACAACATTGCTTAGTTATGCGCATACGCAGATGAGCGAAATGAAATTGGAACCGTAAACTGCAGGATTACCAAATGTATAACTCACTCAACCCTGCAATGAATTAAATTTTCAAAAATTTAAAAAATTGCGGGAAATGTAACCTCTATAAAAAATTTCTTTACACGAGCGTGCAAAAGTTATGTTTCGATTTAAACTTACAACGTAATGCTAGAGATGTAAGTGGTAGCAATCGCAACAATTGTTGAATATAAACAAATTTCAAGAAAGCAATAAAATTATTAATAATTACATCGATAATGTAATAAAATATTGAAAATAGGACTTAAAATGTTACAAATTTCTAAAATAACGTCTTCTGGTTTATATACCAACATTTATGAAAATGGGAGTATTAAGTTTATAATTGTATTTTATCAATTAACACGAGCAGAACGCAGAAATTTTATTAGAAAGAAAATTTCCCTAAAGCTTGTAATTGTTTAGAGATGTCGTTTTGAAAAACGGGAAAAATCACTATAATTTACTATTAAAATAATATAAAAATATACCTAAATGGTTTGCGACTCTTTATGCAATACTTACATAAATGTTTTGAGTGAAAGATTGTATTAAATTAGCTATTGCATACAATTTTTAAAGGGTTTTGCGACAAAGCGTTCATTATTTCTAAATTAAAGTTTAGCATTCTTCTTAGGAGCAATCCTATTGAAATTTATAGAATATATACATTTGGCGGATGAAATTTGCGACAGCCGTGACCCATTTGTGGAACAAAAAGGCTCCATTGTTGTGTAGAATTGCTGACGAATGGATGATGCGTTCAATTGCTTTTTATTTTGAGGTTGCTATACTAACGGCGCGGCAAATAAAAAACTGTTTGATAGTAATTGTAGAACTTTCGGTTTTGTGGTTTGAAAAAAAAATGGACTTCACAAAAATATTAAGAATTTTCGCAAAGCAGCACGATAACCACACAAATGATTGAGTTACTAAAACCCATTAATTCGCTAAAGTATACCACCAGTTATTAAAACTGTCCATTTTTAAGGTTATTACAAGCAGAGTTACTTGTCACTGTATAAAATCGCAGAAAAAATTTCACTCCACCCTATTGTACGTTGTAAGTTAAATTATAATTTATTTCACAATATTGACTACGGAATAAATTAGAAGCCGCGGGATATTCAAACTGTATTTAGAAGGGCGCGCGGCCTTACAACTTTGTGGGCACACCCCCTTGCTATCAAGCGTTCAACCTGAGTAATAAAATACGGGCGTACTACTGCTGCACCCTGTATTTAAATATAGAAAAACTGTATCTTATTGAGCACTTTTCTGAAATTATGCCACTTTTCTGAAATTATGCCAATATTATTGCATGTACGAATACTTATTTCTCTGGCTGTACCTATGTTCCTGTTTGGTACCAATGAATTTACTTTTAAATTTAGTGTATGCAGTGGCAAGTACTGCTTTTAATTTTTAGTGTATATAACAATATTATTACAATTTTAATTTTCCTCAATTTTTAAAAATTTAATAAATAAAATAATACAAAAAACGTGTATTTCCAAATACATCTAATAGATGTCGCCGCACTTCACATACTGCAATATTTCACTTTTCCGAGTTGCGACCTTCCTTTGCGGTATTTTTTTTCTACGACGGCGGCGCGTAGTCGCCATCTTGACTGTCAGAAGGACGTTCTTGATAATACCGAACCGTATTTACCCCTCGTGTGTGGTGTTGCCCCTCTAAAAAAACCGATTAAACTCTACCGCTATTATCTGCGATCCGATCCGTTTGCCTATTTCAAAAAAAAAAAGGAAAAATCGGACCGTCCTATTCTTTCCGCTCGCGAGCGAAATGTACGAACCGTTCGTGAATTCGCTACTGCCCTAACGGAATTTTTCGAGGAGCGCCTATTCCGTTTATAAGAGAAGTGCTTGTTCCATAACTGTTACTACTACTACTATTGCTGCGGATTAATTAATTTTCTCCCGAAACAATTTGACATTTCGTAATGCCTACGATTTCGCGTTGCATCGCCGTTCGTTCATGGAGAATAAATCACATAAATCCGTAGTGAGAAAGTGTTTTTTGTGTGTGGCGTTTTCCCTTTTTACCTGCGAGAGAAGAACGCAACTAATTAGGCGATATGTTTATCTAAATTAGGAGGAATTACCAGTTCTTTTTTTTGCCTTTTACATAATAAAAACAGGTATTTATAACCGATAAATTTTTTGCATGTTGATCTCGAGGAAAGAATCCGAATAATATTCGCGTTTTAGAAGCTTACTATTACAAATTTTTTATACAATTAATTAATTTCAATACGAGGATCTATTCCTTTGAAATTATTCAATTTATAACATTCCATCGTTAATATTTTTAATATTAAATGGATCAATGCCTTGTTAAACGTAAACAAGGACCTACATTTAGCGAAAATAAGTTACGGTTGACAGTTCTCCAAAGCGGTGCCAATGTGGAGGTCATGTCAGGAGTTTATAACCTTTATTCTGATTCACAAAGCATCTCGCAAAAAATTCTCCTTTATCTAATAATAAATAAACCTGATTATCATCATAATCTATTCATTTTATCACGTACTTGACGCGCCTCGAGATCATCATGAATTGTTTTTGTTGTCAAATCATCTCAGTTCATAATAGCTTTAAATTTTGGCTTGACGCCAAATCTAAAAACTGTTTGTAATGTTTCAATATGCTTTAGTTGTAGTTTATGTTGTCAAGAGATACTTGTAAGCATTATCGAATTCAATCGTCTAAAATTAATCTTACTTATCGAACGGTAGGTGGAAAATGGAACCTACGGACCAGCCGAACTCAATCTGTCACATTAAACCGATACAGATGTATCCGTTGTCCAACGAGCAGAAGATTAATCTTCCCTTCGGCTTGCTCGCTGGAGAATCCATCGTACATTCTGGTAATTCCGTCGAAGGCCTTTTAGTTTTGACCAGCTATCGTTTGTATATACAATTACGAGATTGCCAATACCATGTTCCTTTGGGATTAGTCGAGACTGTCGAGCAAAGAGAGCTGTTCCATTTGCATATTTGGTGTAAGGACGCACGTAGTTATAGGTAAGTCGTCTTAAATTAAAAGCTAACATAGTTGAATGCTTAGTTTTCGTTACAAACGATACAATTTTAATTTTTTAAATGGAACCTGTATACAGGGTGAGTCGGAAGGAACGCATCAAACTCCAGAAGTGTATTGTACATGTGAAAATAATGTAAAAGAACTCATATGTTCTTATTCGATTTTCATTTGTTTTCAAGTTAGAGCGTAATTATAGAAAAACAAAATTTCTTATATTAAAATTATTTTTAATCGTAACATTCTTTTAATAAATTTTCAAAATGTATTAGAAATATTGCAGCCGTTATTAAAGAACATCGAGCAATAAGGAGAACAATAGACTCCCTTCGTAGATGAAACATAAGATGTTTAGGGGTCAACGATGGCACTTTCAAACATATATTAAAAGAACGCTATGATTTAAAAAATGTTAACGTATGAAATTTTGTTTATTTATACTTACGCTATAATTTGAAAAACAAATGAAAATCGAATAAGAACAGACGAGTTCTTTTACATTATTTTCACATACACGATGCACTCCTGGAGTTTGATACATTCCTTCCGACTCACCCTGTATTATTTCCTGGGAACTTTCTTCAATATTCCCGATACCCATCTAAAGTTTTTGAGATAATTTAAGATTTACATGCTAGAGTGGTGATTAATGTTTTATTCGATTGGGTATTTCTTGAAGGAGATTTCAGCAATACATCGAAAAATCTTTTGTATCAACTGGTGCCTATAAGATGGTCATCGAAATCGTCCCGATGTTTGATTCATGCTATTTTAATTTTTTAAAAGCGAACACCCTGTATATTTTTCTTAAACCCGATAGAAAAACTATTCTAGAAACTTTTTTACACAAATTTCCCTATACTTAAAACGTCGTTTTTTAATAAATTAAATATGAAAGTCTGCAAATAAATTTTTTGTTTAAAAACCTATAATGTTGACGTTTGTAGCGGAAACCGAGCATCCTGTATACTTGGAAATCATTTTCTGTCGTGCAGAACTTGTCCCTGATTAAAACTTTTTCTCTAAAATGCTCAATGATGAAATTAAATCCCAACCGATCACTAGACGGACATTCTGTATATTGCAAAATTGATATCTTTGCAAAAAAACGTTTTCTTAATTCATTTTAAGTGTTGATATATTTGATTAGGTTAAGATTTTATCATCGTTTTATCGTTTATGAGTTTTTAGCATTATCCAATGCTATTTAATAAAAATATATTAGATAAAATGTGCCATGACAAAGTATTTCGTAATATCATTCATAGCAAACTACTACAAAATATTAAATATAAAGGAAAAATAACGGTCCTAACGTAAAACCTTGAAGCACACCAGTTCCCTTACATCTTAAATGCAATTGAATCCAATTACTTGATTCTAACTTGACACAGGTCAGTTTCAATACGTTTTACACGCGTTAACATACATTACAATTGCATCACTAATTCTTTATTGTTTTAACCTCGCGTATTTCGAAAATTTGCTTTAATATGCGCAACGTCGAAACGTATCACGAATCCATTTAACGATTCTACCAGCGTATTATCATTTGTTAACAAAAAAAAAAAAAAAAACAAGAAAATGACAAAAGTCCAAGATGAAATAGCAGACAAATATCTATATTTAAAAAAAGGTGATAAATATTTATTTTCGTACATGAAAGTCAGTCACTTTAGTCGGCATAAAATTGCGTTATACTAGTAAGAATGTTTTTAAACAGATCTTACGTAATGTCTAGTAATTTAACTGTTTATTTCACAAAAATAACTTTGGATTCATACAATTTAATATCATTCTGGTTGTATACACTGTGTGTCATTGGAAAATGAACTGTGTACACGGAGTGTATCATTGGAAAATTACTTGTAAATTGTAAATAAATCAGTTGTTTTTTTCCCTATTTCGTTGAATTAACTTGCTTGAAAATATTATTGGTGTTCAATGAGTTCTTTATATGGAAAAAATTACATTTGCCACAAATATTAAACTGATATCTTTCTACAAATAATAAATATCAATATTTGTTATCATTTGTTATTATTATTATTCGTTAATTTCGATTAAGATTGACATTAAAATCCGTTATTTTAGGATATTTTGACTGAAATACGAGGTTTATAGTCTTAATATTACTACCAAAACATATTTCCTTTTAATGTTGCTGTTTTAATGTTTGTCCATGAGATTTTGGTAATCAAATTAAGAGCATTTTTGTAGCTCCATAACTATAAAATGCTCTTGTAAAGGTCGTTATTTTCTATATCTTTCTGTATACAAGGTTAGAAAGTAAATATCTTTAAAACGGAAACGATGATATTGATGAAACTTTGTAGGTAAGATGCATCTGATTTCTAATTTTTTTATTGTTACTGTATTTTCGGTTTAACCGGAAGTACCTTCAATTTTTTTTTAATGAAATGGGGTACTCCGTGTATTTTTGCATATAATAATGGAACTTATGAAGAGTGAAACTCAATTTGAAGCTTTACTCTTCGATTTAACTGTCAGATGTAATTGTAACCAGCATAAAAAATAACACTGTTCGAATTGGAGACTTTTTTACAACAAGCTGCGCACCCGGGAGGTAAACCTAATTCGAATACGGTGAATCCAATGGTGCTAACCGTTTTTAAAAGTTAGCTCGCGTTCTCCAGCAATTTCAATTTAAAAAATTTAGACCCAAAGACCCAAAAAAAATGCAATTTTTATAATTTTTTGATCATTTATTGAATTTAAATCGATGAAAATCCATCGTACCGACGAAAACACATCGAATAGGAACTATTTGAAAAAATTGAATCGATTCGGTCGATTTTTTTATAGTTTTTTTTTTTTTTGCAAAAAAAAGAACATTTTTCTTGATTTTTTTTCATTTTTCATTCTCTAATTGCCCTGATTCTTCTGTATCGTCATCTTCTTCTTTGTAAATTCCAATAAATGTCACCTAAAAGAGCTTTTTGCCGCTGTACCAATGTTCGAGCCTCGTCACTTGATGAAAACGCTCGCCATGTTAATCGGATTCGTTTGGTGATCGTTCGACGAATTCTTCTACATTGGGATGCAAAAAAATTAATTTTTAATGACATTCGAACATTTAAACGGAGAGAACATTGTCAATAACCGCTTTCACACAATCCCATGCCACAAGCCCCATGTCAATGAGTTCATTTTCAAATAGTTTGTCCCTCATCAAACGACGAATGGTCGGTCCATTCAATATTTCTGTAAAATAAATATAATACAAAATAAAATTTCAATAGATCAACATAAAGATTCAGACATCTACCTTCTTTTATTTTCATCCCACTTAACCGTGGGAAAATACGACGCAATTCGTTGAATGCATTTCCTTCTGGGTTCAATGCTTTTATGAAATTTTTAACAATTCCTAGTTTGATCTGGAGCGGTGGTAACAAAACCTTTTCGATCGCCACAAGTGGATTCTCAATAATGTTATTTTGTCGCAATCTAAATTCCTCACGTAAAGGCCAGTTCCGTTCCTTATATTGGTCGCCGGCAAAACGAATATTCCGCAAGCACATGTAGTTTCAATATTAAGATGTTAACACTTTGACTTCTAAAAATTGACTGAGCTCTCAGCGGTTAATAGGGTTAAATGGAAGTTTCCAGAAGGTACACGAATGGTCCATGGAAGGTTCTCGAAAGTTTCAGAAAGCTCTTCGGCCATTGATCAGATTTTCCAGAAAATTCCAGAATGTTCCAAAAGGTTCTTCGGGCCTAAAATTTTTTAATTGAAATTGCTCGAAAACTCGAGTTAACTTTTAAAAACGGGTTGGCACCATTGGATTCAGAGTACTCGAATTAGGTTTACCCCCCGGGTGCCCAGCTTGTTGCATTTTGCAATTAACACACAGTGTAATTAAAAGGAAACATGACCTATTCGATTACGTTCTTTTTTTTTGATCATATTGTATATTAAACATTGTTTCAAGTTCCAATAATTTTCTTATTTTGAAAACAAAAGCATTCATTTATTATAAATAACTAAATAAATCTACATGAAATAGAATAATAAATTGAATATATTTATACGATACACCCTGCTGTTAACCTTTCTTCAGTTAATTGTTCCTCTAAGAATTATCTCAATGAACTTTACACATGCATCTCTGTTTACAAACACAAGGAATTATCGTTAACTATCGAAGGAATGCGTTCAAATGACTCACGTGCTAAGTATTAAGGCTTTATCGTAACAATAATAGTTAATCTTATTCTCGCTGGAGTTAATTTTGCGTTCACGGCTAATAATAAGTAAATTTTCGATCGTAAAATTATGAAATATGTAATGGTAAATGTAAATTCCACATAGGGTTTCTATTTTTCCATAATTCTTTTCACTTGAGCATAAAATAAGTCAGAATTAATTTATTTCGAGGTTTTTTATGCTTGTTCCCAACAAACTGCTATGTTTAACTTCTTTTTTGTGGTCAGTATTTGTATATAATGGCAAGTTTAAAAATAGCAGTTTAAGGCTTTTTGTTATATGAAAACATCTGGCACAATAACATCATAACAATGATTTTAAAAGGTCTTCGTTTTCTTGGGAGTCATTAATAAAGAGTTCGTTATATGGAATATTCTGGACACTTTTGACTACTTCAATAAACGCTGGGTGTACATTAAATCAGAGGTTCCCAAACTTATTTAGTTTAGCATAAATTTGCGCATCTCTACTTCTCCGTATATCTTAGAATAGAAGTAAAGCAGAGGTTCCCTAAATGTGCGCCGGGGTGCCCTAGAGCGTAAACAGGGGCGCCGCGAGGCATTCCTACGAACACGGACGGTCTGGAACATTCTAGAATGAAGATTTAGAAACGGCTTCGAAACTAATGCAACTTTCTAGAACATCTAGATCGTTCCCGTAGCTTGTAGAACTTTCTAGAAAGATATGGAACATTCTCGAAGTACATCGAATATTCCAGAAAACTATGGAACTTTCTTGAAGTTTATAGAACTTTCTAGTAGACTTACACGGCGTACTATCGGACATTGTCGAAGTTTCGCGAAAGTTCTAAGTAGACGGGGCGGCCAGCATAAATACGGCATCACTTCGGCGAAGCAGTTCAGTTCCTAAATAGCAATCGAAGAGTAAACATCCGTGAAGAAAAGTAAACGGTTTTAAGACGCCCACTACCAGAGCAGCGCCCACTTTGTTTCAGTGTGTCGCTTTGTGTTTTCGTGAAGTCGTAGAAAAATTGATAGATTTTTATTAAATAAGCAAGTCGACAGTTTAAGGGAGAGTGATCAAGCATCGAAAACTTGTGGGGTAGCAAAGAAACGGAAATATCGTAAATACCATGATAACTATTTGAATGTTGGCTTTACTTCAGTAGAAGTAAACACTCAAGAGTGTATACTCCCAAGTAAGCTAAAGCGATATCTCGAGACCAATCACTATAACAAAATATCGCTCGAAAATCGATGTGGATATAGAAAATCCGATATAAATGCTGCATTTGATCCGTTTTGTTAAAATGCTTTTCTAGTGACCCAAATTATAATAAAATACCGCGTCGACTTACCGAACGCCGATTAATAAACTTGCAAGTCCCGATTTCGAACGAAAATACGCATACTTGATAGGAAAAGTAGCCCCCTTTCGATCTACGTCGATCGCGCGCGTCCATCTCTCTCGCCCTTTTTCGCAAATCGAATACAGTTTTCTCCCTTTTGACCTTCTTTCCCGTCTCTCTCACGCCTCCGGACGATCGATCTATAATTGAGGATGTAAAAAAGGTTACGTAATTTCCACAATCACATATTATTAAGTATAATAATTTGTATAAAAAACATCAAAGATTGGTGCAGATTTGTGGTTATTATTATCTTAATATAAGTACTATTTAATAATGTTAAGGGGGTAGTACAGCAAATACGAAAGATATAGGTACACTCCGCATCACACAAATTGTATTTACATCTGTTTCAAAACAATATCCATACTCTTTAAAGAAAATTACAAAAAGTATTGATCTATCAAGTTTATTACCTATTTAAACTAAACGTAATAGAATTCAATATCCATTTACTTAATTCTTTTCATGGTTTATCTAACAGGTATCTAGCTTTCTTCTGTTTCTAATTGGATGTTTGCGTGTTATACAGCGTTTGATATTCTAGAAATAGTAACAGCAATAATGTATTCATAATTTCTATTTTATTTATAGGCAGTTCCTCTCCCTGTGTTTGTAGGCCTACCTTTTTAATGGCGGCGAAAGTGTCAATGATTTGACCTTACGCTATGCATCATTAATGGCGTTTGAGCGTGTTTTTTTCTCTTTAAACACGAATCGAATTCAAGGTAGTTTATCAATAACGCCGGGACAAATACCGTACAAGGTTGTATCGCGCGTTAGCCGCGATGATTATTAATTATTAATAAATATACACATCTCTGTTCATGCATTCAATTAATCTAAGCTTGCATTCTCAATCGATTAATTGAATAATTCAATAAACAGTGGTTTTTCGATATCAATTCTGATTTGCGCGTACGTTTTTCGTATACAGGATGTCTCACAATAGAACGGAAGGCGGTAGAAAGTGAATGTACACGTAGAGAAATGGTTTCTTTCATCAAGAAAATATTTTTATTTCAAGTCCTGTATCAACTCTGGTAGATCGTTTTGTAAAAATTGTAGATAAGTCTCTCCATTGAAGTTGTTGGGCAAATAATATGGGCCGACGAGAGAATTACCTATTACACCGGTCCACACGTTTACACTAAATTTGTGAGAAATGATGTTTGATGCTTGCTGGATTCTCTCCTTTGTTCGCTCACTAATGCAAATTGTGTAAGTTAATTGATCCTTCTCTGGTAAATCTGCTTTCATCGGCCCACAGGATGCTGCGCAAAAAAAATATTTTCAGTATCCTCGTGTAATAAGAATCGCGAATTTGTATCCGTCGGACGTGATCTCCTCCTACTTCTAAACCTTGCGATGGTGTATAGTGAAAGGGATGCTTCTTTTCCGTGCGGAGTACCAGACCTTCTACGGCGACACATTAAAGTTAACGGCTACATCTCTAATGCTAGTAGTAGGGTCCTCTTCAAGTGCGGCTAAAATGAATTCATCAACATCCGCATTATGTTGTCGAACGTTAATTCGAGGTTCCTGGTGATGAACGGTTTCACGCATACGTCGATACGTATTGCTAAGAACTTGATGATTGGGTATTCTCAACTTTTAATGTTTATGAGTGATGGTGCCGCAAACATGCGTTCTTTGAGCCGATCTCTTAAAGAACACAGTGGTTCTTACATGTAACGTGTAAAATCCATATTCTAAATCTTGCGACACAAACGATTCCTACATGTTTCTACTAGTAAATGCATTGTGTGCTAGTACAAAGGCAATGTTTCTAAAATCCCCGAAACGTACCCTGACTATTTCACAAACTGTGTCCTAATTTACCTGAACCACCACAGCCGATTGTACACGTTCGGGAACACGGTTGCAGGCTACGCTTTACTACAACAAATATTTTGTTCAGGTAAAGAAGGTAGTTTTAAAATTCAATCCGACAGAAGCTGCAGCGATCAAGAAAAGCCATTAAATATTTCAAGATAGCGTGACTATAACTACCGGCACTAGGTGGCGCCAGGAAGTATTTCAGTTGCTGTTTTTGACGATTAGTAGCATAAACTACGAAATGAACAGCAATGTGGACAAGAACAAGAAGCTTTTTCTCTTCTCATATTGTTTTTATCGGTGGTGATTCCATCAATACCAGGAGCTATTTAATTTAGCATTATCTTGTTTATTGTTTCTATGCATTTTTTTCATGCGTACGTCTAAATTAAGTTCACTTTTGTTTGAATATTATTCTGTAGACAACCTCCATTGTAGCCTTTTTAAAATCACAAGCAATGTGAATAATTTACTGCATTATGTACGGATATATCGTACTGTTTTAAACAAGGTAAGCGCAATTAATAATGTGGCCAAGTTCAGTGACTTTGCAAGATTGCTAATCAACCCAGATTTCATTTAAATATTCATAATTAAATAGTTTAATAACAAACCACCAAAATTGCCGCTTAGAAACTTTGAAGGGTTTTGCGATACTTTTTGGCAACGTAAACTTTATTCATCAAAAATTATGAAATAATTCTATTACTGTTCCTATATGTTTTTAAGTATTACAAATTCGTGTTAAATATCTTTGGAAATCTCCTGGAAACTAGTTCAGATTGTATCAAATGCAAAAAGTTGTTTACTTTGTAGCACCTTCAAATATGGAACACCCACACAACAAGTTTTTCGAAAACGGTTACAGAAAACTGAAAATAGATATGATTTTCGTAATCCGTACCTTAAAGTTACTCGAAATTGAATGGCCACATCGTATACTTCAGAGGTAGCTTGAAAAATTGCGAAAATTTGTTGTTTCGACTTTATTGCGTCACATATCAAGTATCGGAAGAGACAAAGACTTGACTAACGGTCGATTTTATAGATTTCGACAAGTTGTATCGATCTAAGAGTAGCGCGCATCTTTATCACTAGCGGTTATTGAGATATTCGTACTTGAAGTGAAGAATACCACAAAAATGAAACATGGAAAGCACATTTTTAAAAACTGGTTACAGGAAACTAAAACTAAATGTGATTTTCGTAATTAACACCTTAAAGTTACTCGAAAACGACTGGTCACAACATATTTTTTGGGACATCTCAAAAAATCGCGAAAAAAAAATGTTTTCTTTCTTCATTAAATTAAATCTTTACGGTACGTCTTTTTCGTGTTTTAATCTAGAAGATGGCAGGATAATCATAACATTTAAAGCATTCTTAAAGTAGCTACTGCCAAAAACTCCTATAAAAATCTGTATATGCCTTTTTCTCGGATATGAAACGACTCTGGATTCGGCAAAATTCCAGTAGGGTTGGCTAGTGATCACAGTAATTGATGCCTAAAAGTGCGAGGCGTATTCCGTAACCTAACGCTTCGCCCAATAATACAAGAACAACTTTTTTCCATGTCCAATCTTCAGTTTTTCCTTTGCCTTTTCAAAAAAGCAATTTTGAGCAGTTTCTCCTTGCTTCCAGATGTACCTTCGATAATAACGAGATCTGCTTGGAATGGTACGGCCAATTATTGAAGGAAACAAGTAGTTCGCGTCAATTAGAGGAGCTCTTCGCTTTCCGATACCACGTCTGGTCGAAGGAAAATGGCGGCGACGAAATCATCAACAAGATCGAGAGCCAGAAGCAGTTCATCTACGATGAGATGGCTTTTAAAAATGAGGTAAGATCGTTATAGAAATTAAATGGAGTACATACTCCTTTACATAGAAACTAACAAAATCAAGATATGAGAGGAGTTTTTAATGTTATCTACCTAGGTATGGAACAAACGAGTTAGAGAGCAAATAAAAAAATGAAAAAAAATCTTGGTAATTTTGCAAAATACGAATCCACAGCGTTTTCTAAGTCATCATTGGATCAAAAGGGACGCCCTCTCAAATATTTTTTGTGTTTTGGAAAACGATGATAGTCACAGGGAGGTCGAAACTGTGAGGTGGACTTTGTAATTCCTGAAAACTGCAATCATTGACTATTTGAACAATTCGTGCTTTATGCATCCTGCAATTGTCGTGCAGAAGCAGGATTTTCTGAGCATCATGGTGGGGTCATTTTCGAGTTCCTAAATGCGCCTTTGTAGACATTCCCCGGTATTGTAGTCCCTTTTGGGATATACTCAATTAAGAGAATCCCTTCCGCGTTCCAGAAAACTGTGTACATCACTTTCCTCGCAGAAAATTGCGTCTTTGTCTTTTTGGATGGTGGACAGCCCTTATGAATCCATCCCTGGTTATAATTCTATAGAAGAAGTCTTCATTTTGGGATAAAGGAGTCAAATTCTCCTCGCAATATAGTTTTTATTTTGGACTCAGTAGCCTGAGATTCCATCATGCCGACACACTTTGTTCATTCCCAAATCTTCGTGTGGAGTTTTAAAGACATTCCTATTTCTCTAGCAACAAGTTTTACTCGGCGATCAGTTCGTGCTTCTAGAGGTCATCATGAATGGATTCCCTATCCCATTTGAACTGCTTCCACCGACATTTGACTCGGAAATAGGGCAAACAATTTTCTCCATACACTGCCACCATTCTCTCATGGATATTCTTCGTGAAACTGCCTTCTTTCGATATAAATTTCATGACGCTTCTGCGTTCGAGATTCAAATCGCTATACCATTTAACGATCTGTACCATCTCTGCGGTTGTATAAACTAACATAGTGTATTCGAAATTCACGATCTCTTGTTAAAACCTTACGAGCGCACAGAAAGACAAAGAGTGCGTCAGATATGCCTCTCAGAGTTACAGCAGTTGTGCGGGGCGAGGCTGGCCGGCGCGGATAAATGCAAGTATGCCAGATCGCGCTCCGTACAATATATTTCGGACCCCGGTGAGGCCTGGGCTAACGTGTATAAATTACAAATGTTAAGCGATTGGAACCAAACTTGGAGATGACGCAGAAACTTGACATAAGAAAATTGTCGCGATACGTAGATAATAAAAAAATTCCTCTCGCAGCTTGAGCAATCATGACCGGATGCTATTATCGCCCACCGTTATCCTTGTGAGTGATGATTTAATTGTCTGTTTCAGGTTGAGAGACTGAAATTTGACACGCACTGCGCATGGAGGATCAGTTCGGTAAATAAAACGTACAAACTATGCTCAAGTTACCCTCCGTTGCTGTTGGTGCCGTCATGCGTATCCGATGAGAATTTGGAGATCGTAGCTAAGTTTAGGAGTTCTAGGAGGATCCCGGCTGTTGTCTGGAGGTATTTGAAACGAATTCCCGCAAGGAACGATAACTTTTTTTCTAATTTGCATCCATTTCAAAATTCCCCAAAAACTAGACATTCTGGAAATGGAGCTGTGATAGCAAGATGCAGCCAACCCGAGGTTGGATGGTTAGGTTGGCGGTCTGCGGAAGACGAAGACTTATTAAAAGCAATATCCGACGCTTGCATGTTCGATAGGGGTCCCAAGACGATGCTGGACAAGGAATCGAACCTATCGCATTCCCCGGCGTCGGTCCATTCGGAAGATTCCGGACATACACAGCCTGTGATAGAGGTTCCCGAAAAGAAAGTCGGTCTTCTCCATCTGCTTTTTTACTTTAGCGGCTATTTTAATCAATTTTTTTCTAGAAGGTTTTAATTATGGACGCTAGATCTTACACTACGGCGGTTGCAAATCGCGCTCGAGGTGGTGGATGTGAATGCCCGGAGTATTATCCGAATTGCGAGATACAATTCATGAATTTGGCCAATATCCATTCAATTAGGAAGAGTTTCCACGCTCTTAGGCAGTTGTGCGCTTCTTCTGGTGATTTACCCAAGTAAGTGTTGTTAAATTTGTTTCTTTCAGTAAGATATCGATCTATTTACTTCTGTTATCTATATGAGAGGTAATACCGTCATAAAAGCGCAGATAGCGACAACAAAGAGCGTATTTCTTGAAATTCCAAGAAAAATGCAAACAGTTGGTAATTTTACTATGAATCACTAAGCTATAATGAAGCCATTTGAAGTAAGATTTTTAAATTACGGTCAATTATCGTTCCATGTTAGTAGCGACAACATCTCTTAACGAATAGTGCTTATAATTCCGTTTAAAATGTTAAAAGATGCTGAAAAGGAAAGAAATTAATGTTGAAACGCGTGCCCTGAGAGTAGCACAACATAACTTAGGCATAAGCAGTCGTCAAATTGCTAGAAAATTACATTTAAATCCATCTACTGTCGATCATAACATCAAAAAATACAGTGAAAGTGGCAGTTTTCTAAATAAAGTACGAAGTGGCAGACTAAGGGCGAGAACATCAGCTCAAGATATTGCAATCGTGGTGTCCAGCAAGCAGTATACCGTTATATCGGTATTGCAATCCCTAGTATTCTTATCTGGAGATTTTAAATTGAAAATCTGTATAGAATAGAATTTTTCCTCAAACATCTAATTAGAATAGTTACAACTTTACATTTTCTATGTTAAATTGTCTAAACTACGTGTTCTTTATATAATCAAGCTTGAATATCTCCTAAAATTAACAAGGAATTGCTTCGTAATTGTCTTTCAACCAATTCCGCTATTTAAAACTGAAATACTAGCTCTATAGAATAAGCCACGCCCTCCATTGATGTTCTTATACGCAAAATGCAGCGTGTACAACCTGCATATAATTTAATTTCTAGTAAAATTTTAATTATCCCCATCTTCTTTTTCAAGATCCTGGTATCCTAAGGGTGTCGGACTTGCTGATGTTTTCAGCCGACTCTCATCTGTTTCTTCTATTCTTTCTCCATCTCTGACCAGTCCTCTCATGCCCTATACTGGTTTTTCCCTCTTAAAAAATTTGAAGTATAATAGTTTTTTTTCTTGTTTTAAATTGACAGTTGATCAACGTTTTAGAACTTCTTTATTTCTATTTTTGTGTGAATCCTAGGCCACGCCTTCCGTTAATATCCCTTATCTTGAGATTTTGAATTTACAATCTGTGTAGAACAGAATTTCCAAAAAAAAAATCTAATTTGAATAATTTTGATTCATATATTCTATTTGAAATTAACACATTTTTGACTTTTGAGAATTTATCTATGTTTATATAAAATATGTGTTTTTTAATAATTAAACTTGAATATTTCAAAAAATTTACCATTAATTGCTTCTTAATTGCATTTGAACCAATTTTAACACTTAAAATTGAAGTACAAACTGTATAGAATAAACCACGCCCTCCGTTGATGTTCCTATGTGCAATTTTTCAAATAAACACTACTTTTAGATTTCGATGTTTTTATAGATTATCTCGAAAATCCCGCACTCTTATTGTTTGTTATATCTCGGTTGGTATCACAATTATAAAGATTTTTTCAATAATTAGATACGTACCTATTTATCTGTGGAATTAATTGCAGCTATCAGTTTTTCTTTGGCTAGTATAACGATGGAGTAATGATATAAAGTCGATTTTTTTTAACGGAACACCCTGTATAATTTTAATTCTCTTTGCATGCATTTAAAATTTAAATTTGACCATTTAAAACTGAAACACAAGCTTTATAAAATCAACCACGCCCACCATTGACATTCCTATGCGCCAAATTCACATAAACAACATGTACAAAATCAACAATTTCGATTAATCCAATTAACTTAGGTAAAACTAACGAATAAGTGTACAGAATTTCAAAACTTTGCTATTTAAAACCAAACTAGTTCTCTGTGATTCAATTTTTTTCTCATTTCCAGTTGGTTCAGCCAATTAGAAGGTACACGTTGGCTCCAACATATGTCTGGTGTAATGAAAGCAGCGGTTACATTGGCCAAGACCATCGAAATTGAAGCTAGACCCGTCTTAGTTCATTGTTCGGATGGTTGGGATCGTACACCTCAGATCGTGGCATTGGCAGAGCTTCTCCTGGATCCCTATTACAGAACGGTTGATGGATTTCGGGTTCTAATCGAGAGAGAGTGGTTGGCTTTCGGACACAAGTTCGCTGATAGGTGTGGCCATCCAACGGGTAGCGATGACCAGAATGAGAGGTGTCCTGTATTCCTGCAATGGTTGGATTGCATTCATCAATTATTGAGACAATTTAAATGCAGCTTTGAGTTCTCCGATACTTATCTGGTAAGGAATTTTTATTCTTTACGATGATTTAATTGTTGAATTTTTATTTAAGGTTAAATTGGCACAACACGCCTATTCAAATCTCTTCGGTACTTTCCTCTGTAACACGAAGCAGGAACGTGTTGAGAGGGTTAACGATGGTACCTTCTCCGTTTGGGGATTTTTAAATTCGTCTTGTTATAAGAATCATTTATACGCAGCTCCTTCGAAATTAGATCATCCGCAGGTATTATCTCAGTTTCCCTACAATTTATTTTAACATTTTTCTTTTTATTGCGGGATTTCCAGGTACTTTGGCCGCAATGCAACGTCAGGGATCTTAAACTCTGGTCGGCAGTCTATCTAGGATCTTTGGAGCAAAGATCTACAGGTGATAGCGGTTCTGGTTCGTGTCCAGGACCGCCTGATTCGATCCATAATCAGATGACGAAGACCAGATCATACGGGGATTTACCGAATGCGGCTGATATTTGTTCGAATACCTTTAGGCGTTGTAGCGATCCCAGTATTACGGTAGAGTCTATGTAAGTATCTAAAAACCTTGAATGAATCCTACGGGTTTATCAATGTACGGAATGATTTCATTAACTTCTGATGTTGTTTAAAATAATCTGTCAAAATTTTCAGAAAAAGTGAATTTCCCAAAATTGCTACGTGCTTAGATTAGTTTATTTCGCTTATTAATAATTGAATTCGTTAAATATTACAGAAGCATCAATTCATTGACGATCACACCCGACAAACCCTCAGCCAACGACGATCCCAACATCCAAGAGGACGCCAGCGATTCAGAAACGACGTCCGCACCGAAGCGCCCCCTATCCGCCGCGCCGCGTTCTTTTTTATCAACCGAATTGGACGAGATTGACTGCAAGAGTGACTGCATCTACAAGGACGACGGCGGCGACAAGACCGAGGACGAATGCGACGTCTTCAGCGTACCGCCGGCGCCGCCACCTCCCGCCGCGTTAATAACGCCGTCGAATGCGCCATCTAGCGATAGTAGCGATAATAAGACTGAGTTAGTTAAGGACCTCTTGGACTACGAAGCGAATTCGAACTACGGAACGGGTCTGAAGGACGCGAACGCGTTCGAGAGCATCTGCCTGAGGCCGCGGAACAGTTCGACCGGTGCGGTTAGATTGGCGGGCGATATAAACCATAACGGAGGGGACGCGTTCTTGAAAAGTGGCGGGGGAAACGCGGATGAGATCGATTCGGATACGGAATGCACGACGGAACCAAGTGAAAGCAGGTCTGAGAATACGGTGGTCTGTGATAGCGGTGGTGGGGGAGGAGCTAGGATGCATGGTAGGGAGAGTGTCGATGTGCTGAAGTCGGTCGAGACCAGTACCGAAACGTTGGTGTCGGAAAATGTCGTCTGTGGGTAAGTAGTAGTTAATGTTTGTTCGGGAAATTAGTGGAAGGTATTGAGAAGGAATGTTACGTTGCGTTAGTCTACTTCTGACGTCATATTAGTTACAAAAAAAAGGGTGTAGGTAACACAAATTAATTTACTAAAACTTAATATCGTATAATTAAATGGATTAATTGTGATGCGATTCTAACCATGATATTAAACTTGCCTATCATCGTCAAATAAAATAAATTATCTACGAAAATCTAATAAAAAAACACTGTTTTTTTTTTGATTTATGGTAAACACATACATTAACACTAGAAACGTTAAATGCAGAATTTTCGCGAATGTCCTAAACTGCTCTGACTTCGTTTTCTATTAACTTTGGACTATTTCATCGCTAAAAAAAAAAGTATCGATTGCTCTTAGCACCCAAAACCGCAGTGTGACACTTATTCTAAAATTAGAAAAACTAAGTACACTAACAAAAATTAAACAGCTATACACTGTATTCACTGAGGAATGGGACATCGCGGTTAGAGTTTTAAATGGCATATATAAAGGAAAAACAAAAATGAAATCAAAAGGCAATGTTCAAGCGGACAGCAGCTGGTATGTACTGGCCCCTGCTCTACCACCCAACCTTTACTAATTAGACAGAAATATTTTGGTTAAAGAAGTGTTTATTCTTAAGATTTTTTTTTAGTACTACAATATTCTATCCATCATAGTACGAATATTAAGACTGATCAAACCGATCATCTGAATTTCTGAACCTAATTTCTTATCTAACTAACTCTCTGGTATATCACAAGTATACAGCAGGTATAATACTGGTCCAAGTACACTCCCCTGGGGAACACCAGCCTTAATGTCCCTGAGGTCCGAGAACTCATCTTGTTTGACACGAAATGTTCGCTCTGCCACATATGATGTCAAGATGTCAAGATATTGCTTTAGAAGGAGTCTGGATAGCTTATGTATGAAGCTAATATGCCATACTCTATCGAATGCCTGGGCAACGTATAGAAATAAAGCTGCGTGGATGTTTTTTTTTTTCTTCCAATGCTTTTTCAATGATGTCCGTAACTCTGTGGACTTGTTGGATTGTTGAATGATTTTTTCGAAACCCAAGCTGGTAGTTAGGGATCAATTTACTTTCTTCCATCAGTGGTTTTAGCCGTTTGAGGAGTATTTTTTCAAAAAATTTTGATACAATTGGCAACAGGGAAATAGGCCTATAAAACTTGACGTAATTTGGAGATTTATCCGCTACTTTCCAAATTTCTGGTACGTATTTTAGTCGAATCGCTGCATTAAACAAATAGATAAGCACGATGATGCCCTTCCTCAGAAACTGTTTAAATACACCTCCTCTTATAAGGTCAAACTCAGGAGATTTCTTGGAATTCAGATAAGTTTTGATTTCTTGAACTATCCCTCCGGGCGTGACCAGTGGTATTTCTATCAGTTTGTTGTTGCTGGCAGGTTCTAGGTTGTGTTTCACTTCATTTTGGTTGAGTTGAAATATTTCCTCTATGTGGTCTACAAGTAGCGCTGCTTTTTGTTTATTATCCCTTGCCCAGGGGCCTCTCTCTATTCTTGTCGGCGGAATACAGCCGATCGTACGTCTAAAATTTTTTTTGCTTCTTTCCATAACGGCCATTCGGAATCTTCTTCTGGGGTTAGTTCATTTAAGTAGGTTGTAAAAGAATCATTTTTAAGTTTTATTTCTCTTTTTAATTTTTGTGTTCTGTTATTTAAAATATTTTTGTCAGCTGGGTCTCTTGAAAATTGTCATCTTCGTCTAGCTCTGCGTTTTTCTCTTACCAGTTCTCTTATTTCGGCAGGGTAATTGTTTCCTTTGGTGATGTGTGTGATTTGTTTTGTGCTTGATTTTGAATCCTTCTGTTGAACTTCTCTGCTTCAGCGTCTAATTGTTCTTTAGTTTTAAGACTTATGTTGAGGTCGATGTTGTTTTGTAATTCTTCTCTAAAGTAATCATAATCCGTGGATTTGTTTACTAGAGTTACTCGAGTTTCTTTTTTATTAACTGTTTCGCTTAGTCGTCATAGGAGCTGCTGAGTGTTCGGAATCTATATCGAAGTTTTCTTCTATCCCTTTGGAGTTTGTTGAGATTTTGCTGGTTATAAAGAAGTCCAGCAGGTCTGAAATTTTGTTTGCGTCCGCTGGCCAATAAGTAGATTTACCAGTGGAATGGAAGTTACATCCTAGACCTTTAGCTGCGGCGTTGTAATCACTAGAGTTTGTTAAAGGGGTGGTACCGGCAGTGGCGCACCGCATAAAAGTAGGTACGTAGGTATGTTAATGAGGTACTTGAGCTATAGATGGCGTTGTTTATTGTTGTTATTTCGACAATTAGTCCGCAAGATGGCGGGGGGAGTTAGTAGATTTGCTACAGTTCCTTATCCGTTTGGTGTAGACGTTTATGCTTTTTTGGAGATTTAGAATTAAAATGCACATTATTCAACCTTTAAAATCACAAATTTAACCAATAATTAAGAATAGTTTAACGCAATTTAGAAGACACTAAAAATTAAAATAAAAAATGCTTTCTAATCAAAAGAAGAAGAAAGTAAATATACAGAAACTTGCCAAACGTTTTTGTTCCTTCGATATTAAAATAGATTTTTTTTCTGCATTACAGGCACCTCATTTGTTCATGTGAGGAGGAAACAGCTTTATGATACGTGTATTTTAAAAAATTGCTGTATAGAAGGAAATGTTTTAGATACATTTTAAATTTTTATTGAAAATAAATAATATATTTTAGTTATAAACGCATATTTTTTTTTGCTTATCTATCATTATCCATCAATAATAACCTTCCTCTGAAACAAAGGAGAACAAATACCCGCTCGCGAGCCTTAGAAACGACTTCCGGTCTTATTACATTATTAAAAATCGCGCTAGGTGATAAAAAAACCTTTTATCTAATCAGATCTAGAGTTGCGTAAATATATTTATTCTTATTTGACACGTTTCGCAACACATTTTAGACATTTCGCGTATATTTACGGTACTAGCAATCACTTTCTTCTAATTTTAGTTCCCCTAAAGAAATCAACGGCTTCGAAAAACTATCCAGTCCCGATATCTACAATGGTAACAGTGATATGTGCAAGACGTGCGCCCAAAACATCAAGTTCATTCATGGAAAACCTAGGTAAATTCGTTGTTTTTTTTTATTTTCGTTCTTTGAAGTTGGTAACAAGTACGCTGTTGATTATACAATGTGATCAAAAAGGACTGATTGTGTTAGTATACCTGACAAATTAGCGTTGAAACTGACGAAGTTCTCGCCTATTTTGGTATTTTCAGTGGCGTATTTATGCATTGGGATATAACAATGAAAATAATAATGATAATAACACACAATTTACGCCACAAAACACCAGTACGTCAATGACAACAATAAAGTGAAAAATCTTAATAAAAATAACAAGCCAAAAGTATCCGTTTCCAAATTGCCAACCTAATATTTAAAATATTGTCTTAATAAATCGAAATCAAAGCAGGTTTTTCAACAATCCACTCTTGTTTAGATTTAATCTTTCTTCCGTTTTTTTTTTTTTTTATAATTTTTTTTTCTTTGATCGTAGCCATCACCATAGCGGAAGCACAAGCGGTAAGACTTCTAGATACTCTACCCCTCCCCTCTACTCTAGAACACCAAGCGCAAACGGTTGGGACAATACGTTAATGTCCTTCGGACAACAGAAGAATGTCTACTCGTCATATCAATGCAATCTGGGCGATGATGGGCTCATACCGTTGCGTTGCGACATGCAGGAGAGGTTATGGCAGATTATTGAAGATCATAGAGTGAGTGAATTTTATTCTATCATTAAATTCCGAAACTTTATAGTTTATTTCATTTGCAAGTAAAGTATTTTGTTAAAAATCTAAGCAACTATTTTGTTATTTATGCCGGAAAACATCAAATTGCTCGAGGAGAATCGAGTTACAAGTTTCGTAACGTTTCAGATAAGAGAGGAAGAGCTCAGGAGAGAATTGCAGACTTACAGGAGGGCTCTGATCAAACAAGTTTGTCACAAGTGTAATCATACTGACCTGGATAGAAACGATGATACGGTAAGTCGATGTAATGTACTACCAAAAAGAAATGATTAGTTGATATTAGGGGAAACGGACTGTTCGGGGGGAAAGTTAAAGTTGCTCCACTTCTTTCGCAGTATCCTTCCTCTGCATACAGTCCAGATCTCCGAGTTTTCAAATTCTAAACCGTAGAAAGAAAAAAACAATCCTAATTATGTAAAAAGTAAAAAAAAAAAAAGAAATACATTCGGACCAAGTGCGTACTCTGAGTAATAATGTTAAATATAACGAGAACGTAAGTTCTTGTCTTTAATATCCCAATTTAAAGAAATTCATTCATGAAACGCTTGTATTTGGCTTAAAATGATAACTTCCCATATTAACGAGTCGTCAAATTCGCTAGGAAACGTGCATATTTCAAGCTAGCAAATATACAGACATACGGACACTTTACGACGACGCTAGACGGTAAACCCAAACATAATATTACAAATTTATAATTTTAAATCATAGAAATTAGGTTTTATGTAATTTAATCATTGATTGGAGATTAACAGATAACAGATGAGCGATTTTTTTAGCGTGAGCTATTGTATAGCAAGCCCCAGCGATAAAAAAAAAATCAACCATAAAAGAGACTATTAAAAATAGTTTTAATTTCTGAAATTGACAGCTAGAACGAATGTGAGACAGAAAAACCATAATTTCTCGAAAAACTCTTTCAAATAAAGTGAGGACGTGGGGTTAGGTCATATCTGATGACTTTAGTTTGCTTTAACGGATTTTGAAGAACTTGGAATCGTTTTAAAAGGAAATTTGAGAAACACCTGATATTGTACTTCCTTGTACACCACCAGCATTTGATACCCTTTCCATTGCTTGTTATGTTCTATGCATTTATAAAATACAGCCCGGCAGACAAGCGAGGAGCATTAACATAATCTTCAGCTGTTTCCATATCTTCTTCTTTATCTTTGAACGGCTTTAAGGTGATGCATAAAATTATTTTAAAAGAACTGTTTCTACGCTTTTGGAATTCATCCCAGCTTTTGGTTTTCTTTTTTGTTTATTGTTTCATTCTTTGTAACGTCTTTAGCTTTCGTCATCTTCTACTCATCCGACATTACTACAAACGGTATTTTTTGTATTTCCTTACCTTTACAGCATTTGAGTAATGCTAGAAACGGTCAAGTGATGTTGAATTGCTTTGTGAGATGTCGGTAGGGTCAGTTACGTCAACTGATTCAAAATGTTCAGAGGAAATGTCATCCTTTGTCACCACGGATAAATTTTGCAGCTTTTGCAGCTGAATGACTTTAAACCAGACATTCTAAGATCTTCATTTGAGGTCATTCACCATTATCCCTCCGTTTGGAAGCATGCCGTCATAGTTACCATTCCTAAGCTAGGAAAAAACACCCTGTTCCCTCAGAACTTCAACCCCATCAGTTTTCTCTCCGCGAGCTCTAAGCTGACAGAATCTGTGATTCTGACCAGGATGAGAAATGAGATGACAATTTTGAACCCGATCAGGGTGTATCTGCCGACTTTCGATTGCTTAGGCTGTGCGATGCAATTAGAGACACCTTTCAACGGGGAGAGACCGTTGAGAGTGTTTCTCTTAATATTGAAGACTGACACGACGGCATTGCTTTCAAAATTGAGATTGGATTCAGCAGGGGTCTTATAAGATTAAGATAAGAACTTTCGAACTTCGACACATCAAATCCGTTCCGGGATCCTTCAGGGTTCACTTCTTGGCCCGGAGTTGCTTTTTATATACATCTATGACGTCCCGAAGTATCTACAAGTTTATCTTTCCATGTACGCGGATGACATCGCTATTTATAGCGCGAGTAGGAGAGAAAACTTTATGGTTTCTAGGTTGCAAACAGCCTTTGACGGCATTGTCGAATAGACAGAGACGTGAGGCATCCGAGTTTACTAAGCGGATCAAACCCTCGCCGCAAGAACTGGATGTTAACGGCCGAAGACTGGAGTTAAATATCTGGGAAGTCACGTTGGACAGATGACTTACGTGGAGGCAACACATCGAGCAAACTCGGCGACCCGCGTAAAAAATTCATTACTGCCACTGATTGGCTGAAGTCTCCTGGATGTCAGGACCAAGAAGTTACGCTATATCACCTATCTTCGACCATTTATATCGTTGCATGATCAACGACGGCGCCTAGCCATCCGAAGAGACTAGCGAGTCTCCAGAGTCAAGTGTTAACGGACTTGGAGATCCTCACCTTGAAGGAACGCCTACGAAAAATAGCCAAGCAGACGTGGATGAGGGCAAGCATCTCCGATAACCCACTGCTCGTTAGAATGGCGGAAGACCGTTCGCCTCCTCGAGCTGTGAGAATAGCTGACGGATTTTCACAAGGGGATGGAAACTAGTTGAGGACGAACCAAAACACCAACCTGGAGGCTCTGAGGGAAACATGAGCTACGTCTGGATCAACGGTTGCTTGCGGTGGAGGCTGTTAATGAATGATAAAGGAGCTTATAGCCTGTCAGGTTCGCTCTGGTAGAAAAGAAAGCCCTTCCAAATCCTCACCATTAGACGTATGTATCTTCATGCTGGAGCTCATCGTTCTGGCTCTTCTCGTCTGCTAACACCGACACCTGCAATTACATTATTCTCAAATGAACCTGGAAACGTAATTTCCTCCTCATTAACACCCTTGAAGAATTTTCATGCTTAAACTTCTCAATAACATCTTTACCAACTATATTCACAAACGTCGGGTAGTCAGTTTTATTGAGAGTTGTATTTACGTTGTTGTGGTCATCTGACACTGTTTTACTTCTGCTAGAACACTTTGCAAAGTCGATAACCTCAGAGGTGCAAGTCGTATGTTTCAAACCCAATCTGGAGAGTGGTGGCTTGTATGTTTTTTTACTACGATTTCCAAAGACTTTCTTTGTTAGCTCCCTTGAAGGATTATCCCGTTTCCAGTGCTGATCTACGTCCTTCCAGTCAGCTGTCATTGGCTGAAACGCGTCTACATCAGCCGGCTGGAGGATCCTGGTCGTATTCGTGTATAGAGCAACAAGGATGATTTCTAATGTTGTATGTAAGTCGTTGAGATTTTTGTCAAGGTGTGTCTTGTGTCTGTCAATTCAAGGGAAGGAAAACACCAGAAACGATATGATTCTTGATATTCTATTTGAAAGTTACAGGTACCAATAGCTGTAGTCATTAAAAAAAAAAAAAAAAAAAAAAAAAAAGGCGTTTTGATGAATATTGTATATGGGTAAATTATGGGAATATTTTTTTTTCAAAAATGCTTTGTAAAACATATCAAAGATACGCACTTGACCCGACTGACAATTGCCATCCTCTATCTTCTCTTTTTTTCTGTTTTCTTTCATTGAACGTAGTCAGCATCGAGTGATGATGATGATGAAAGCTCTTCTTCCGGTTGCAAAGAGCCCGATAATTCCGATACAAATTCGCAAAAAACGGAAACACTACTACTGCCATTACCACTTAGAAATAGGGTCAGTCTATATGCGAATCACTAGCCAAGTTTAGTTGTTTTTTTTTTTTTCGTATTTGTTTGGACTCTAAAAAGAACTGTTTTTGGTGTTACGTATGTGATTTATTTTTCATTTTGTTTGATTTTTTTAACCGTTATAATTTTTTTTTGTAGATGAAATTAAGCATTTTTGAAAAGGACGCGTGTGTTTGCCGTTTTTAAAATGACGTTTTTTATTAAACAAATTAAAAAAATACCAAGCTAAAGTATCTGGTTTGCGACGCTAGATTCACTAACATTTTTTTTTTTAATTTTTCAATCCAAAAATTACTGATTTTCTTTTTTCCTATTCATTTGTTTTATTCCCAGTGTTTGTCTTGCTTGCTCCCGATATTCGTCTTTCTCCATCTTCCATCTATCTAGCGCGAATCATTTCTTCTTAAATTCCTTTTCAGAGCTCCGTGGTGGATTCCGTATGCAGTGCGGGGGAAGGCCCGACTTCCGCTGTTGAGTCGCTGCGATCGGATATGTCGTGGGAGGCTGTGGAAGACGGTGCTGCCCTCCAGGAGGGAACGCCGACGTTATGGGTTCCGGATCATGCCGTATCGCGATGTACGGGATGTCAGACTGAGTTCTGGTTGGGTAGAAGGAAACACCATTGCAGGTAATTTGATTTTTTTTTTTTTTTCGTAATCCCAGTAAAGGTAAAGCAAGATCCAAATTCCATAGTATTCAACAATTTCGCTTTTAATACAAGTTGTGAGATTAAATCCGCTTAAGCCATAGACGATTCTAATATGTAACAATCAAATTCCAAATTTTATAGGCACACACCGACTAGGAAATCGTCTTAACTTAAAATTTGACAATAAAGTACTCCAATATATTCTAAAAATTTCCATACGAGGAAAGAAAACGAAGCCGAAGTGGGGATAAAGTGAAATAATTACACAAAATAACCAATTTTATAGCAACTAATGATAAAATTATTTTCAAATATAACTGTAAAGAGAGACCAAATAAAAATTACCCATCCAAAAGGTAAAAATAACATCCAACAAAACAATGCTAAATATATAAATATTTCATAGCAAAATACGTGGCGCCATCTATGAACCAACAGCCAAACTACACAATCTAAAGCTGTACCCCTAATTTCAAAACTAGAGACATCGAGAAGGTAAATAACCAACAGAAAATATTACTTTCAGAAACTGTGGAAGAATATTCTGCGCGGACTGTTCGGAATACAGCACCCCGCTCCCCTCGGAACACCTCTTCGACCCCGTCAGGGTTTGCACGTCCTGCTTTTCGAAACTATCCAGACGAGACTGTGGCGAAGCGCCCCTACCAGAGCATTGCAAGCATCAAGTCGTAGTCGCTTCGCATCACCACCACCAGATGGCGTCGGCGACGACGAACAACAACCCGCAGATCGCAGCATCCAGTAATTAAGACGTGCACACCCGCCCTTTTTCGTAATCTTACAATACAATAGGGTACTGCTAAAAAACGAGAGTTTAAAATACGCGCCAAAAAATATACATACCTCTTTTATGTGTATAAAAGAGAGAGAAAAAAAAAGGATGGAAAACAGAGCAAGATTTATCATGTTTTGTATTTGGTAGCAATTTTATTTTGTAAGGATCGCAAGCTTGAGAAAACAAGAAAATATCGATCGCTCTTATTGCTAAATAAACGATTTCCTTGGTGTTAGACTTGATTTTCTATGAAGGTATAAGATTTGTCTTATAAATGTACAATATTTAAATATAAGAAGATGATATTCACGTATTTTTATGTGGGTGTGTCACGCACTTGTAGAAAATATTTCTTTTATTTTCAAAATCGGTGTTTTTATAAATTTTAAACGGGTTATTTCGGATAAAGTTGGTGTATGGGGTTTTACGTATGTTAAAGAGGGAGTTATCTTGAAGTAACTACAAATTTTAATATTTTCTTTCTGTTACATATTCCTTCGGCGTTTTTTTTTTTTTTTTTTTTTTTTTTTTTTTTTTTTTTTTTCTCGCAAACAGTATTGCCATTAACAAAATTTAAAAAAAAACGTTAACATTACAATAAAAATATGAAAAAAGTGCAAAATAAATAATTTAAATAAACAAATGTAATCTTTCTCTGGTCTAAGGCAACAACAGGTTAACGGTTAGATTAGACCGAATAAAAACTGAAGAAACCTTATAATTTGCAATTTTTATTTAGGAAATGGTCATCGGGGTCTTTCCAAACCAAAAATAATATGCATTTGTAAAAAAAAAAAAAAGTTCCGAAAATTTGTATAATTAAATGGGTGGGATGTTTCTGTTTAGGAGGGGAGTTGTTGCGCTAAAAAATGTGTGGATTTAATATTTCCAGGTTGTGCTTGTTGGTGGCAAAGGAATTAGATGGTTTACATTAAGAAATATTTTCCAAAATCTATGAACTTACAAGATTCGTCGTATACCGATTGCCAACCAAAATTGATTCAATAGCTATGCATATGTACCTAACAGAGAAAATAATGTAAGCACATTAGGAGGCACCGCCTAGCATGTGATGTATACTTGCAGTTATAATTATTTGCCCAATTGAAATGATGCGTATGAATAGAAGAAAAACAAATTATAAAGTAGATTCTATTTTATTTACACTTTAAAATAAATGAAACATTGTTTTTGCGTTAGACAACGTATTTAACACGAAAAAAAAGAGTAGATTCATCTATATGACCACCTTTACTTTTATTGATTGCAGCACACAGTCTGGGCATTCTTTCTCTTAATTTTGCAAGAGTAACAGGTTCTATTTTAGCCAAGGCTTCTTGTAGTTGCTTCCATAACACTTCTTTAGAAGTTGACGATCGAGGTCTTCCCACAGAAGCTCGATGAGGCTTTGAGATAAATGAACACCATTTCTAAACATTCGCGATAGCTTGGAGATGTATTTCGGATCATTATTTTGCTGGAAAATAAAGCAGTCGTTACATTTTCCGATATCGCTCTTTTTTTGTTTTAAATCTCAACCGAAACACTCCCAAAGGATTACCGATCCTCCTCTAGGGTTGACGGTAAGTGCCACACAAGCTTCTGTTGTCCATTTCCGGTTTCCGAACGGACACTCGTCTCTTAGAACCAAAGAACACCCTTTCATTGTTCATTTGTCCGGTGTTGGAGCTCCTTGGCCCACCCCATTCGTTTTCGTTTGTTTTCATTATATAAGAGAGATTTGATGCATAAGGTATAGATTAAAACAAACCTCCGATCTCGTCGTGAAACAACGTACAAGACTTGTTTATTCATCATTTTTTAGGTTCTCACGCATGACCGTCAGACTTCATAATAATAATAATAATTGGTTTATTTCTGTTTTTTTTCAGAAATATGTCAATTTACATAAAAAACAACATAATCACATTTATATTAATTTTAATAAAAAAGAAAATATATTAAATACAGGGTGGGACAATACTTCCGTTAGGATTTCAAGGAGGCCAGATAAAATAAAAAATTTATTGATATCCACTTATTCTATGAACCTTAAAGTTTAACATTATGAGGTTTTGAATAAAATATCGGATAAATGACGACCATCATTGTCAATGCAATTCTGAAGTCTAAGTCCCGTTGTAAGACGTCGATCTGTATGAGCTGGATTTCTTGGCGAATGGCCGCCTTCAACGCCATCAAAGTGCGGGGTCTGTGTTTGTAGACTTTAGCCTTGAGATAACCCCAGAGGAAGAAGTCACAAAGGGTTAAATCAGGTGATCGAGTCGGCCGTTGAACGTCACCCGTCATTGAAATGAACTTCCCAGGAAACTTTTGCCTCAAAACCTCCATCGATCGCCGGGCTGTGTGAGCTGTCGCTCCGTCTTGTTGGAACCAAACATTGGCAAGGTGAAGATCACTCAGGTTTGTGTGTGACTGTGACCGTCATTTCTCCATCTTAAAAAGAAATAGGGACCAATGATTCCATGACTGCTTATGGCACACCATGTGGTTACCTCAGGACTGTGTAGTGACCATTCCTGCAATTCGCTTGGGTTTGCGTCACTCCGATACCGAAAGCTTTGGCGATTTACAGTGCCGCAGAGGTGGAAATGAGCCTCGTCGCTGAACAAGACAATATCGGCAGGTGGAATGTCGTTAAGAAGCTGCCGACGTAACAGTTCCTGCACGATCACCATCTTGTGTAGGTGAAAATAAAGCTGTTCGTGCAAAATACGGCGTATTGAGCGACTTGACATGCCCAGAGTAACAGCATGCTTGCAGACTGACGACCGTGAAGATCGGAGGATGGCACGTCTTATTCTCGCAACATTTTCTAAGGTACGAGCACTGCGTGGTCGCAAAAATTTCAATTTATAATCACTCAGTTATTTTATAAGAGGAGGATGCCTTTTATAAACGGGACCCGTTTTTTTTAAATTCTAACTTTATTTAACTAAGCTTACAAATATATATTATTTTTCTATATACTCTCCCGCCCTAGAAATACATTTTTCCCATCGCATCGGGAGCTTTTTTATTCCATCATCGTGGACCCATTGGAGCACAAAGGCTTCCACCGCTTCGTTGTCGTCGAAACGCTGACCTCCAGCGCGTTTCTTTGAGGGGTACAAAAAGATTGAAGTCACAAAGTGACAAGGGTGGATGTTCCAGCATTTCCCATCCTAATGCATCCACTTTTCACATCGTGGCGTTAGCCACATGAAGCCTGGCGTTGTCATGCAGAAGAATTACACTTCTGACCGATTGCTTCTTCCTTCCAGTACTTCACAATAATATTGCGCATTAATTGTGCGTTGATCGTGGAGAAAATCAGCATGAAAAGCACCTTGCCGATCAAAAAAAAAACTGGCCTGGGTCACACTTGTCCTTGGGCGGTGATCATGGCTCTCGTTGTCGACCTTTTCACGCCCTCCAGAACATTATTTGTGCCATGCAAACACACGGGTTCTTGACAGGGTGTTATCTGTGTTATCGCCGCAAAATTTCGGTTGGATTCACCCCCTCCTTGGCCAAAAACTTGATGTAAATCCGCTGCTCTACGGAGACATGCACTTCTTTCTCGCTCATGGTTTCTTTAGATACTAAAGGGACCCGAGAAAGTTGCGGTCGGTTCTCCCCTGTCCCTAACGGAGAAAATACACTCAAACTCATCAAAGCTGTCCCCTGTTTACATATGCTTCATCGGTACGAGGGGGAAGCAAGAATCTTACAAAAACTCTGAAGTGAGTGCGTAAAAAGAACATGGTTATTAGTGCATGTTGAGTTGCTCAGAGTTTTGTGGTAAAACGAACACGCTGAACACAATGAAAACGATATATTCAAACTATTCACTATCATTACGTGGTTTTAACATTAACCAAACATAACCTTGTTGCTGAACCGTAATTGTAGTATTCTTGGAGCTTGCAGTTTACAAATTTCTCCACTTCTGTCAAAATTATGATTATTAATTTCAAACATGAACGGACACATTTACCTCAAAATGAAGGTTGTAAATATAGCTTTAGTTTTACCAAATTGACTTGAAGTGCTTCAAGTATTTTCTTATCTGTTAGATGTAGCTACTGAATCAAATTTGATAAAATTTATCTTTAAACATTTTTTTTGTCGGATTTTATTTTAAAAAAACGGCTTTAAACTATTGGCAAGACTATAAGGAAGCCTGCTTGGTAATAGCACAGCTATTACCAATATCAACAATGACTCGTGTCTAACCTCGCTACTTTCGACTAATGTACAAATTTCATATTACTAACAGAAGCAAGTATTATATTATTCTGTACCAAGAATCTACCAAAAAACCAAGACTATCGTATCACGGTACCAATCAATCTAAAACGTATTATATCACTTTTGGTAAATTTGCATCATCGCTCACCGGTGGCAATTGGCAACACTGTTCGTAAGTAACTTAATTTCGTTTTTAAACTATATTTTTAAGCATCATTTTTTACGAGATTATAGCATATTTTGAAAATAAAAGAAGTAGAAGCAAATGTAAGACAACTTCTTCGTAAAACATGGAAATTACTGTGATGTTTGATTATTACTATATACGACTACAATTACTGCGCCATCTATAGGTGTTTTAAAGAACTATTTGGATATCTCCCGTTATAAAGATGAAAGAATGTAATATGAGACTATTTTGTATGCACTGGTAAATAAATAAAAACAGGCAACAAATATAACGATGGATATTTTAAATAATAACATTAATCTTATACACTTACACTCTATCCAAAATTATTCATTTCCTATTTATGATTTTGTTATTATTGAAGCTACGAAGCTAACTTGGAGTACCAACAAAATTAACTCATTGTGGGGAAAATAACTTTGGATATAGTGTATGAGTTCCACATTACATCAATGAAAGTCGGTACAGAATAAGTTATTCTCCATTTTTTGGCTTCGTAAATCAATTAATTTCTTCGACAAACGCAAGAAATGTATGTAAGTGATTCGATTACATTGATTAGGGAAATTTTTGATATAAATACTCCATTCTCAAACGATAATAAAAAGAAATTATTAGGTAATTCGAATGCGAGATTGGGATCGATGAATATTAAACGTTATCTGTAAGGTTGTCCAAAAATTAGGAATTGCATTAAAGTAAAATACATTTTTAAAAGATTATCGTAGGAAAATTTTATAAAAATTCTTCGTAAGTGTTAAAAGTAATATCTCTCTCGATGTGACCTTATTATGGAAAAAAAAATGAAAGAAAAATTAATGAAAATATGTATTTTATTACATTTTTTAGTATATTTTTGCTATTAGGAAAGAAATCTAAATAAAAATATGAATTAATTGTCGAGGGACTATGGGTAAGTTAATTTCTCATCGAACGCTTTCTTTATTGCATATTCATTAGAAATTTGCCCATAAATCCTTAACACCATCTTTTTAGGAAAATAAAACAACAATTTACGTGTAAAAAATCGATGTCAAATCAATATTTGTATGTAATATGTGTATTTGATGTACGTAATTTATTTGTCTTTACTGTACTTTCATTATTTTCAACGTATTAGAAAACATCATCAGAATGCAGACTATCGTTAGAATAAAATAAAAGATTTCACAATCAACCCCGTAAACAGCATACGAATCGAAACAAATCCTTCACCAATACCAGGTATCTGTTTTTCCCACTACGATAGTGACATGCATAGAATTGCTATGATGGTACAATGTTCTATGCTTAAGTTGGTACTCTTGAATAAGTTTAGTTGTAAAATAAACAGTTAGATGGCGCCGTTCGACTTCTCATACGTGATTCTTGGATAAACAAAAGCTAATTTGATGAAAAATAAAAAGAAAACAGCGCGATGTCCCGATCAAAGATGGCCGACTTAAGTGTAGTACACTTGTACACAAACATTAAAAAAAAAACGTACTACTAAAAGCTAAACAAAAGCAACTCTCAATGTATTGTGTGGCTAGTGTACATATATGTAAAAATAAATAAATATATACATATATATATTTACCTGTAATAAATATGATGGAAATAAATAAAAAAGAAGTATTTATCGATGAAGATCGACAAGAAATAACATAGTTCCTCTTTATTTGTGAGATCTTACGTCCGAGATTTTAATATTTTGAAAAGAATTTGACAGGTTGTCAATTGTCAATTGCTTACGTCAAATTTTCTTATAGGTTAAGCTGTCAAAATTTTGACAGCCAACGGAGCTAAGGCATATTCAATTCTTTGACATCTTTCGGATGTAAAATTTCACGAAACATATATCACAATCTTTTTTTTTTTGTTCTTGTTTTTTAATTTTATTTTTATAATTACCATAAATGAGAAGATTACAATAACGGAGATGAAATAAAGAGAAAAAGGAGGCATTTGTATTGTGTTATCCCCCCAAATCCACTTCTACATATAAATATAATCGCGAAAAAGCTTTGAAAAACTTGTATCGGAAAAATCGCAGCTTTACGAAACCTGTTAACCTGTTCTTTTTTGTTCGAGTAAAAAAGAAGGAAAAAAAAAAGAAATAAACATTGATAGAACAGCCAATTTCGTTTAAATAATCCCCCCCCAAAAAAAAGGATGCCTGAAATCATTGTATCTATATTAGCTCTATCCAAGCAAAATATGAAATCGTAAAAAAAGCATTAAAAAAAGAAAGTATGATAATATATATGTATACAGAAATAAAAAACAGAATTGGTTATATTTGTAAATTTATATAGTTGCATTTATAAACTAGAAGTCAAAAAGAAAACCCGTAAAAATACTGTAATATGGTATGATCTTAGATTTATGTAATTGATGAAATATGTATTATCATTAAGTAACAGATGAAAAATAAAATTTTAATTTTATGCGTTGACTTTTAATAATAATAATAATATTCGTTTATTGCGCCAGTATTAGAAATAAAGTAGAAAATTGTACAAAAACATTGGACTCGTATCTTAATATATAATAGTGTTAATTGTATCAGTTAGATAAGGACAAATGCAATACTGGAGCAAAAGGATCTAGGTCAGCAATAAGTTTACTGATCTTCCCCTAGACCCGCATACCGAGAACCACACACACGCGTAGGTAACAAGCACTATCTATAGGTAGTAGGTTTGCGCACATAGAATGAGTATATAGAATATAAGTAAGAAAAATGAAATAAAATAACTTGCAATGCAGAGAATCAAGTCAAAAGCAGATGCAGTCACTGGCCCCCATAGTAGTAAGTTTTTACCCTGATTTTGAACATTCGAATAGGCAGTCGCTTGAACCGGTTGGGTAAAGCGTTATAAATAGAGCGGGCCAAATTGCGCCATCCAACAGAATCGGAATCAGGCGCAACGGCCGCTTATTGTAAATAGCGTATATGTGAGTCACAGCAGATATGTGATATTTCGAAATTAATACACAAGAGTAAAAAAATAAAAGCTGACGCAATAATAATGTTTAGTAATTAGAGCGGATATATATATATATATATATGTACACGCTGAGGTGTTTTTATTTTCATTATGATTTTTTATTTGATTGAAAACGGTATGCGTTGTAAATGGGATGTAATAAGGAAATAACTAAGAAACTGAACGCTTTTTTTATTCTGTTGTACTTAATAATGTAACTGTAAATAAAGATATAATAAATAAATTCTATCCTTCTTTATAATGCGGATAGGCTTGTTTAAAAAGTTGCACCATCAGATAAGTTTCCACATTTGCTTCGGTGAAGGATGTTCGCCGAGACGAAAAAATGTTCTTATATTTCGAAAACGACCGTTCCACGTCTACCGAAGTAAGACAGGCGTAATTAAAATAATCTTTAGACTTAGTCAAGGAATCTGCAGATGCCCCATCGCACATTTGTCTTAATCTCGTGTAGTCCGGATTCTTATTTAAAACACTATCGAACTTAGCTAAAACTCGTCCACTTGTTGCATCGTTTATACTGTGTAACAATGTACTAACTTCGTCCACGACTTGCACTGATTCTACCAACGACAATCCAGAATTTTGCAAATTTTCTATCGCGTCTACTAACCCTTTGTAATTGTTGCTAATATTCTTTAGATGTGCTTCAACAGAAATATCGAGAAATCCCTTCTGGCTCATCCTAATAGCTCTAGCTTCGGCAGGGACGAATTGCAAAATAACGGATTTGACTTCTTGAAAATATTCATTATAATAAAAAGCGGCTTTTAACCACGTTCCCCAACGCGTAAGAATGGGCTGTGGTGGTTCTCGAATACCAGGGCATAACCTGTGGAATGCCCTAGTCCTCTTAGGACTTTTGAGAAACACTTTTTTTGTGTTTGCTATTAATGCATCCACCTCCGGGTAACACTCTCGAATAGTTTGTGCCACAAGATGTAAAGCATGGACTTTACACGTAACATGTAAAAGTCCTTCACACTTTTCTTTAAGGGAACGGCCTACACTACACATTGTTGCTGCACCATCGCTCATGAACAACAACAGTTGACTGGTTGACACTTGAAATTTTTGTAACGTTTCGAGAACTACGGCCGTAATTGCTTTACTAGTACACTGTTTTAATTTTCTGCTGGCTAATAGAATTGCAAAATTTGGTTTAATAGGATCTAATACGCGCACTATTATATTCAAAATAGAATTTTTTTTGCAATCTGTCGTCTCATCAAGACATAGCCACAGCTGTTTATCTTTTAATTCGGCTTTAATTCGATTTTCAATGTCCTCACGTATTCGTGGAATATCTCTCCGTAACGCTGTCCGAGATGGTAGTATCCACTCGGTATTGTATGTACCCCAGAATTTTCGAAATGCTTTTTTATCAAGTATACGAAGTGGTAGACCACATACCATAAACGTTAAAAGCAATTCTAATTGAAATTGACGTTGTTGTGACACACCATTTCTTTCATTTCTGTGGTGTGCGCTATTTATATGTCTTTCACAATCACGTTTGCTCCAGCACAGTAGTTTCTTTTTACAAACTTTACAGAAAATTGTACTCCCATTGTAGTGTAAATCCACAAATTCACTAAGAAATTTATTAACTTTCGTAGGTAATGGCCGTTTATTTTTAATAGTTACGTTAGACATAATCACTAAAGCGAGCACACCGACGCTTGTTTCTAGTATGCCACGAAGTGGTGCAAACGTAACATCTGCAGACTCGTCATTTGTTGATGAATAGAGCGCGTCATCCGTAAATGAATAAGCGCGCTGTTAGTTCGTAGCCGTCGATGAATGAACTTTTTTTTTGTAGTGGCCCACTGTGAACAACGCCCTATTTATCAACGAACACCCAAAGTGCAGGTGTATATTTGCGCGTCTTCACGACGTAATAGACAGTGGTTTTGGTCCTCGTCCTAATAATTACATATTTAAATTACCTATGTTTACATACATATATGCGCCCGGCAGCCTGATTGCGAACCTGGCGCGTGGCGCTCTTGGCCCGCTCTAGTTATAAATCTTAACAATATTATATGAAAAGGACCTAGTAAACAAAGCCGTCCGATGTATGGGGGGAGAGAGTAAATTTCTAAACCTCAGGTTAAGATTATGAACATCAGTTCTATAAGATATTTTGGAATACAAATACTGCGGTGATCGAGAGAGAATAATCTTATGCGAAAGGACTGCATAATGTAACGATCTTCGATGCGCCATGTTCAGCCACTGATTATATTTTAGAGTATGTGAAATCGGATGAGGTCTTCTTATTCCGTGTATGAACCTAAGACAAGCATTTTGCGCTTTCTGTATTCGTCTTGTATCAATAGAGTCTAAACATGGGCCATACACAGTGTCACAATAATTAAAATGAGAAAGTACCAATGCGTCGCACAGCACTCTCTTCAGCCTAGGGCTCAGATACTCCCTGCTACCGTAGAGTACCTTAAGTTTTGCATAAGCTAGCCCGAGCAACGAAGTAACATGTTTCTTAAATCTCAGATCACCATCCAGTTCAACACCCAAAGTTTTCACTGACTGCATGAACGGAAGCCGGCAATTGTTCAATATAAGTTCCAGCTTGTTTGATACGCCTAACCGAGCTGCTGGACGCCCTAGTACCAGTACTGCTGTCTTTTTAGGATTTCAATTTAATCCATTATTTATTTATTTTTTTGATTTTCTCGAATTTTTTAAAATCGAAAATGGTAAGTACTGCAATTAGGTTGGTAGAAATCACAATTTTGGGATTGGTACCCCTGATTGTCACTTCTAAATCTGTCGATGAATGATGAAATATTTAATTATGAATGTCAAACAGGGTTCGTATTATTTCTAATTAATATAAATACGATTTTGAATATTTGAAGGGACAAATGTTGCTAATAAAAACATAAAAATGGTTTACAAAGAAAACCATCTCGAATTGTCTTTTTTTTTTACTAGCATAACGCTAGTGCCAATCTCTCAAAGACAAACAAGGATAAATTTTAAATATGCTCCTAATCCATTTATTAAATTTTATTTAAATTGCATTATTTCAGCAAATAATCGATCAAATTTGAATTATTTACATAGGTAATTTTCATAAAGTTCTTAAGTAGTAAAGAATATTAAAATTAAAAATATGAGGTAACCAGAGTTTGTTAAAAAGGTGGTACCGGATGGCAGTAGCGTAGCGGTAGCGGCGTGGGTAAGGGTAATTTTCAACTCTTCGATCTCGACTACCGCGAGAGAGTTCAAAGTGACAGTACGCGGAGATGGGACGCCCAAAGGGTGTAACGTTCCCTTCGAATGTGAATAAATATCTCAGGCATTTCCCTGGATTAGAATATAGAAGTCCGCATATTTATTGCACAATATGTAATAGTGGATTGCAAAGTCGCGATAGGTTTGAATGTAGAAAACATTGTAAAAGTAAACGTCATGTATTGTATATAAGAAACAGTATTCCATACTGGCAATTTTTATATGATTTTATTTTTATGTTAAGTGTGTTTAACATCCCACAACATCTAGTATCTAATGAACACTTCGGTCTATAACTGAAAATCAAGAGTGCCCAGATGAGGAAAAGGAATATCTGACATTTGCAAATCTTACTTCATCGGATATCGAACGATCATTTTCATCATCAACTTACTAGGGCGGTTGCCAATTGTCACAGTGGACATCAAGACGACAGGAAAAGGTAACAATATTATTTTTCACTAATATTGTATATTACGTACCTACTTTTATGCGGTGCGCCACTGCCGATACCACCTTTTTAACTTTGAAGTAGATCGTCGATCATTCACACGTTCAGATCGTTCCTTGCGTTTTGAATTGGTTTATCCTAATTATATTGGATTTATTGAAAAAGAATACTGTGTAGTGATATTTCCGTACTTTGTTGATGACACCTGCAATGTTTCTCTAGTGTTGTAAAAGCGATAAGACCTTTTCTGGACCGATAACAACGAGCTAACCTAACCTAACGTGGCGTCGGTTGTTTTGTTTGCGACTGACACTTTGTAAAAGGAGATATTATTTATTTTTCAACAGCTACAGATTCAAGAACCGGTGGAACTATAACTGTAAGTTTAAAATATCCTAAGCTTAACAAAGATGCTATTCCAACTCAATTCCCTAACTGTCCGTTCTATTTGACAAAATTCGTGAAGATGTTATTGTTCAAATAGTTTTATATTCTTACGTTACATTTAACAAAATTATTTTTCAACACGAAGAAATTTTTTTGATGCGTGTAATAAACGTTGTTTTAATTCAATATACATATTGTAGGGGGGGCATTTGTCAGGGGGCTCGTTGGTTATATTTTAATAAAACTAACTTCACAAAATATATAAATAAATGTATTGCTTCACGCTACATCAAAATACATCCATTTTGCGGTTGACATCACTCTTTTACAATTTGTATCACTGTGTTCCTTTTCACTGTGACTTACGTCACAGTATGTATCGCCAACTTAAAGTCTCTAACAGTAACTAATATAGTGTCAACTTAAGGTTATACCTTACAATATTTTAAATTATATCACCGAACGTAACCGTTTTGGGTTTTGGATACTGATATAGTTATGTAAATGTATTCATATCAGTGAACGTATTGCAATAATTATAACTTGTTGTAATAGGAACGATAGATTAGGTAAAACACCACATAATAGGAAATTAAAGACCCTGGTTAAATAGCATGTCTATAAATTTTCTCGTGAGATTGAACAAAATTACGAATAAAATTGCAATTACTGTATCATGTCAACCTTAATTTCATCCAAATACATGTACAATTACAAATAATAATTAGTCGATTAAATATCCACCATAAAAACATCTTTCACGCAAACGGTGCTCGGTTACGTGTTTGGTTTTTGCTTTGAGAGTTCGTTTTTCCAAAATAAAATCGAATGAGATGCGAAGAAGGGCTCATCTGACGACTGGTATCCTCTTTAAACCGGAAGCCCTTCAAAATTTAAAAAGGAATGCAAAAAAAACGATTCCTTTACCGCTTAGGTTAATATCGTGCATGGCGATACATCGCCTACCGAGCGTGACATCATCGAAGAACGCTGAGACCTAGTTTCGGTGGTAACGGTATATCATTTATTGCCGGAACTACCAACTCAAACCATCCGCGAAATTAAAAAAGTGCCAACTCTAGTTGTAACTATAACCCATACCAACTTTGAAACATGCATTTTAATTTGAACTTCAATATTTTTTAATTTTCTATAGGGGGCGTTTGAAAATTAAATTCTTCACGTCATATTTTTAATTTCTTTATTCTAAAATATCATACAATTTTAGATAACATGATTGCCATTTATTACAACACTCGCATCCGTTTCATAATATTATGTATTATAATTTGATAATTTACAAAAAGAAAGAAAAAAAAATGAACAATTTCTATTCTAGTATTTTATTCTATTTAACGGAATATACACTTAATTTTACATAGAACTACAAATGATAGGTTATGAATAAACTCTTTGGTCCTAAAGGTTATTTATTAACATTACAATATCAGCTATATTTTTTTGAAATAATTAATAATATTTGATGAAAAATTAATAAATTATGAGCTGCAAGTATATCGGTATAAATATTGATGGGAAAAAATTGTAAATATTCATCGCTGAGATTATGGGGAACGCTCTTGTTTGTCATGTAACATTTCGTTAAAAGAAAATCTATAAATTGAATACTTGTGTCTTTCTTTCAATGCTAAATATCATTTACGATTAATTTTATTTTGTAACTAATAAAAATGTCACAGTAAAATAAAAAAAATCTGTCAAAATGAAGCGATTACGTCAATGTCAAACCAAAAGTATACCAATACCAACCTTTCAAAATAGATATTCCTAAAACCAATAGAGTTGTTGCAAAATTAATGGAAAATAATGTTTGAAACATTAATTTTCGACATTTTTTTTAACAAGAAATAAAATAGTTTCCTTTCAATTTTCTTATATATCTACTGGAGGATTTAGGGTACCCTTACGATTGGTAAATAAGAACTCTTCGATATTGATGATATTGTCGAATTTTTTGAGAAATAACTTACTTAATCCTTGGGCCTTGTACCTTTCGGTGTTGGCTGGAGAGAGTTGAGTCCCATTGGTTTGCTCCATATTCTCACCTAATCCTGGAATGTCTCTCCGCCGCCTCTCTTACTTCCTCTTTCCACATTCTTCGTGGTCTTCCTCTCCTTCGTTTTCCGCTTTCTCTTGCTTCGAACACCTTCTTCACTAGCCCATTCTTTGCATATATCCCATCCATCTCAGTTGTCCCTGTTCTATTGTTTCTTCCACTGGTATTATGTTTAACTTCTCTCTGTATTCCACATTCCTTATTTTATCTCTCCTTATCTTTCCTAATATTTTCGTCAGATATCTCATTTCTGCAGCTGTCAGCTTACTCCTCTGCCTTTCTGTTGTTTTCCAGCTTTCACAGGAGTAGGTGAGCGTTGGTTTTACAACTTTTCTAATTACCTCGGCCTTTACCTCTTTCGGTATTTCCTTCTTGTTGAGGAATTTCGTTATTATTATGTTGAAGAGTTTTCCAGCTTTCGCAATTCTCTCGTTAATTTCGTCCTCCATGGTTCCCATCTCGTTGATAATTGTTCCCAGGTAAGAGAATTTGTTTATTTGTTCTACAGCCTTTCCTCCAATTTTAATTTAGTGTCTTTCTTTGGCTGTTCCTATTATCATTGTTTTTGTTTTCTTTAGGCTTATTTTCATATTACTTTCTTGTAGCTCTTCATTCAGGATATTTATATTATGTTGTAAATCTGCTTCGTTTTTCCCGACTATTGCCAGATCGTCTGCGTAACACAATTCTGTTATTCTTAGATTTTCCATTTTCCAGCTTCCGATGTTGCATGTCTTTAATCTATTTCTACATCTTTTCAATATTCCATCTAATGTGACGTTAAATGGGCTCAGTATGCAACCTTGCTTAAGTCCTACTCTATTTATACATCTTTCAGAACATTCATTTCTAACTCGTACGTAGCCGCTCGTTTCCTCGTATAAGCTTTTTATACTTTCTAATAGTTCATGTCCTATTCCACTTTTTTCCAAGATTTCCCACGCGTTTTCTCTCTTTATCCCATCGAATGCCTTTTCCATATCTATGAAGCACATGTGTACCTGCTTGCTTGTTCGTATTGCCTTCTCACTTATTTGCCTCGTTATAAAGATCTGATCTTGAACTCCTCTTTCTTTTCTAAACCCTGTCTGACTTTCTTCCAAATTGTTCTTCCACTTTTTCTCTCAGTCTTGTCTCCAGGATTCTTGTGTATACTTTCCCTACAGTGCTTGTTAGTGTGATACCTCTGTACTTTCCGCATTCTTTACTATCACCCTTCTTATATAATGGTGTTACGATTCCTATCCTCCAATCCTCTGGTGTTTTCTTTTCTTTTCTGACTTGGTTTAGTAAACCTAGTAGTTCTTGTTTTGCTTCTCTTGTTAGAAATTTAATTATTTCCCCAGTTATCTCGTCATGCCCTGGTGCTTTTCCTAGATTAATTTTCTATATAGCTTCGTCTCCCGATATTCCATGATCCACATTTTTTGTTGTTCTATTGGTCGTTGATCTTGTATTTGTATTTGTCTTTCACGTTGATTTTCTGGTTGTTCTTGCTCTTCCAAAAGTTCTTGGAAATATTCTTTCCACCTTTTCATGATTAATTCTTCCTGTGTTACGATGCCTCCGTTTTTATCTTTAATATTCTTCAGCACGGTCGGCTTTTTGTTTCTCATTTGTTTTAGCATTTCATCAAAGAGTTTTTGATTCTCTGTATGTGCCGCTGCCATTTTTTGTCCAAATTCTTCTCATGCTTTTAGTTTGCCACTCCTTACTAAATCTTTAACTATTTTTCTTTTAACCTTATAGTTCTCATAGTCTTCAGTGTTTCCTGTTGTTAAGTATTTGTTCCATGCTTGCTTCTTCTTCTTAACTTCCCTCTGTATTGTTTCGTTCCACCATAGCGTTCCTTTCGGTCTTCGATTTCCGATCCTAGTTGTTTTAAGTCCCTAACTCGTTGCCATATTGCGGCGTTTACTATAAAGTAATCTATTATCGATTTCTCTTTTCTATTTGGTTCCTGTCTTGTGATTTTATGTATTTCCTTGTGCTTGAATTTAGTGTTTGCTATTATGTAATCATTTTCTTTGCAGTAATCGATAATTCTCATCCTATTGTTCACAGCTTCTTCACCCTCTTTTCCTAGCCATCTCTCCAATCCATTATTTTTCTTTCCCGTTGAGATCTCCCATTATTTTTTTCTGTCCTATCTGTTTCTTTCTGTAATTCTTCATAAAATTTAGTTCTTTCTTCCATCTTTTCATTATCATTTGGGGCATACATTACTATGAAATACCACTTCTCTGGTCCAGTAGTTATTTCCAATGTTAGGATTCTTTCGTTTATATGTAGAAAAAACTTGAAAAATAAAAATTTTATTAAAATGAGGTCCACTATAATCCATTCTCCGGATTAGTTCTCGTCTAAAAACACACTGTAAACACTTTTAATTACACAGCAAAGCTTAAGAATGATTCTCAGATGACGTTAAAGTGGAGGATTGAAGATTACAGTTTCGATTTTAATCGAGATTTTTAAAAATAAATGTCGATTTATCAATCTACATACATTTACGCAATTATTTGTAAAAATTGCTCTGCATTTTTCTTAGCATTTTTTCTGTTATACTCTAGAATACTTGTGTTGTCCCTAAATTCATGCATAAATCATATGTATTAACACTTTTATGTAATTCATTTTGCAAGTAGCTACTTAGACCTAAAATTTCGAATACACACTTAAGAGCAGCAATGTAAGTATGTTTTGTTTACCGGTGTCGTAGTAACCAAACAATACTAACTCCAGAAACCACTTGGATGCAATGTTCAAATACAAGACACAAATATTTCCTATACGGTGTAACTTTGAATGAAAACCATTTTATGCAATTCATTAAAACTTAACGACATTGACGACGTCAAAATCGCGGAATACAAAAGACTAACTTCTCTGTGCATGAACCAAAACCGTTTTCAAATAGGGAGCAAATATTATGAACAATTGGAGGGTACGGCGATGGGTAATCCACTGTCCCCGTTCATAGCCAACTTGTTTATGAGTAAATTTGAAACGTGTTTGAAAAAGGACACCGTGTATTTCCCTAGAATTTGGCTTAGATATGTAGATGATTTTCGCGGTTTTTGACACTAAGAAAAGTAACATCCCGGATTTCCTCGCGACACTCAACTCAAAATTCGGATCCATTAAATTTACAGTAGAAGAAGAAGTGAACAATCAACTCCCATTTCTAGATAGCCTAGTAATTAGAAACAATAATAAACTAGAAATAGACATCTATAGAAAAGAAACAAGCACTAATAGATTCATTATGACCGATTCGAACCACTGCGAACAACATAAAATGGCCGTGATTAGTTTCTTAATTAATAGACTAGTGAAATTTCCCTTAAACCAAAATAGGTACAAGAAAGAGCTTAAATTCATAAAAATGTGGCTATTTATAATGGTTACTCGTCTATAGATGTCGACCGCATCCTTAAGAAAGTCCAATATAGGCATTATGTAGAAAATTCTACGACCTTGATACCGGTAGAAACGCGCGACAAGAAATTTGTGAAACTCCCCTTCCATAGAATATCGAAAGGAGTCAGTAAAGTTTTTAGGGGACAAGACATGAACGTATGTTTTAGTTCACGAAATACACTTAAGAACCTTCTTGGTAACCCAAAAGACAAACCGGACATGAAAGAAAGGTCGGGAATTTATAAAATTGCATGCAACGACTGTGATAAAGCCTACATTGGACAAACGAAACGAGCGATAGGTATTAGATTTAATGAACACATGAGATGCTATAGATTCGGTCGAACAGGAGCGTCAAGTGTAGCTGACCATATGAATAACACAGGACATGTAATCAAATTGGAGAATCTCAAATTAATTAAAAACGTAACTTCACCTCGGGAATTGGACGCATTTGAGACAATGTATCTTAAGAAAGAGATGCAACATTCGCAGGTCATGAACAAGGATAACGCTCCACTTCATTTCTCTTGCTTGTTTGATTTATTAGGGTAAAAGAACCTTTCAGTTTACACTTGACGAAGACCGAGTCTCGGTGTTCTGCAATTTATGTTTGATTTGTTTAGTATCCTTAGAGTGCGTAGATAGAGAATTAGCGGGAAGTAACTTTCCTTTCGTCTCGCTCTTTTCTACGAGGGCGGGATAAAACCCTTGGCCGTTTCATATATACCCAGCATGTTAGAGTTAAGCGATAGAAAAGTAGGTATTTGGAAATAGATATACACAGCTACATGTTTAGACACTTTTGTACATATATACCCTTCTTTTTCCTCGAGAGGAGGGATAGACATGCATGGTAGAATTAAAGTAAAAGTTTTTAGTTTTTTCGTTCAGATTTATTCGGTAACCCGGTTGAAAATGGGGGCCCAGTGAGCCTTTGAAACAGCTGTTCCGAATTAATTAATAACATTTTGTGTGGTGAGGAGTGTGCCGATACTCTCTGTTGTTTGTCAAGAATGGTCAGTAATAATGGGATTAGTAGCTATTTTTAGCTGAAATAAATTGTTAATTAACTAGGAAAATATTTCCAAAAGCATATAACTTCGATGATGTGTAATTATCTCTATAGCAATGCAAGAACACGTTCCCCATTTTATTTTGTACAGCATATCTACATAAATAGTAAGAAGCTTTTATAAAACAAGGAGATAAACATGTATGTATGTATGTATATAGAATATAAAAACATGCGTTAGGCATTTGTTTTGAAAAACATCACAGTATACTTGACACCTATAGAATTTTACATTTCTTTCTTACAATTATCTACTTTTTTTTTAATGTTATATCAAGTTTAAAGCTATCGGCTTCTTTTATTTGTCAATCGTGTATTAAATGAATATGACATAATTTACTTATTTTTATATATTAATTTTCGAGTATATAAGCAACTAGTTTCTTAGAATACTTCCTCCAAAAGTACCTTAATTAACTTTATCAATGCTAATACTAACATCCTATAATAATATTCCTATATGACACCACTGAATCGCTTCTAAACAGCAATCGATGACGTCAGTGTTAGGCCTAATTATTTTCTGTTATTATCATTTTTTTAATACAATATTATCTAATTATCTAAGCTAGAAGGGGTTTTTATATTTGGAATTTAGGTATTAAATATTCTTAACATCTACATTAATATTAAATTAATCTTTTTTAATACTAAATATGTATATCGTGTAATAGCAGAAATAAGGCATCAAATGAAAAATTTTTGATTAATAATATTTCGAAAAATGATTACTACTGAATATAAAACTTCCTACATACTTTGAAACCAAATTTTAACTAGAGATATGTAAAATTAGGCTTTATCAAAAATAGATTTTTTTTAAGTTTAGAATTTATGTACAAATATTCAAATTTTCAAAGAGAATGCTATTAAATTATTTCTATTTTCGGAATATAGCGATACCAATTGATAAATAATTTATAATTGTTAGAAATATTTTACGATTTACAGGAAATATTGTAAAACACGTATTTCATCTGGTATAAAATAATTAATTTTAAATAAAAAAACAAGGAATTTTCAATAATTTCAAATAACAGTCCAGTTTTTTTTTTTTGAGGAAATTGGAACTCTCAGAAATATCAAATTTTTTTAAATAGAAAAACATTAAAAGATCTGCCCATAAATATACGTAGTAAATTGTGATTATAGTAAGATGATAAGCCAATTTACAGTAGAGGGTTCCACAAGGAAGTTCTAAATAAATTAATAAACAACAGCCTCCGCAAACGGAGTACGTGTCATTTGCCTTATTTTTATAAGTAATGCGCGCTGTTTTCGTATCAGTGTCGTAATTTTTTTATTTATTTAGAATATATTATGGATCTTTTATTATTTTTTATGTCAATATATCTTTCCCCGTTTGTTATTATTAAAACAGGCATAAACAGAAACGGTATTTCACAATCGCTGCTTGCAATCATATAGATGATTATATGCAGAGAATCTGGGTCTTATTATTAAATAAAAATGGCACAAACAAATATCGCGAATATTTTTGTTTGCCTTCGGACATTGTTATGAAGATTTATGATAGATTACGTTTACGAAACACAGCCTACTACCGTTGAAAATATAAAAGAGAAGATCGAAGAAGCATTTTGGACTATTTCACCGGAAATGCTGTTAGAAATGGTTCGTAATTTTCGGGAGAACCGTCAAGTAAAGTAGTGCAGAAACAACTGCGTTCTGCATTCTGATAACGCGAATACACATATCGCTTTGAAAATTGATATCTGTACACAAAATGAGATATTATATTACTCTTACCGATTCAAATTTAGTTTTAGAATTTGCTGAAATAGAAACAATGTAAAAGTTCTCCATTTGGTGCGTACTATTTGTTCCGCAAATATTACTTATACTTATATTTTAATTTTCATATATAGAATGAATCAAAAATAATTTATAATGTTTTTTTTTAAATTAACTCTTGTAAACAAGAGTTAATTTTTAAGTTCTTTGACCTAAATCCGATCCTGGAAAAAACAGTTGTTTACAAAAGTATACTACAAATACAATATATTTTTCTTTGTTATATCCGTTATTTCTGATTCATCCTTGATACCACGTATTGTGCGCAGCAAAATTATGTAATAAATTCATTCAATTTGATGAAGCAATTTGTCTTTCGAAGATATGGTCAGACAGGTCAATTTTATTCTTTAAAAATAAAAATTTTTGCATTAATTTTAAATTTCCCCCATTTTTGGTTTTCAATTAATGACGTAATCGAGAATTTTTTTAAATGACCACCCCCTATTTTTTGTTATATTGATAGATCATTATTGTTTACATGCTGCCATCCAAATTTTCGAATAAAAGTCATTATGTGAGGTTTTAAAATATTGATGGATACTGAGAAAGTTCATAGAAAGAAAAATAGAAGAAGAAGAAGAACTGTTCCTCACGTTCATAGACTTAAAGGGCAGCCTTCGGCACAGTGAACAGAGATGAAGTATGGAAAAGCTTGGAAGAAATGCAGATACCAAGAAAATTACTGGAAGTTATTAAATCCCAGTACAGAACCGTAAGAGTAAAGATACAAATAGCAGGCAGCAGGTCAGAAGCGTTTCAAATGAACAGAGGTATCAAACAAGGTGACAGCCTAAACCCCTCTCTTATTCATAGCTATAATGGATAAAATTGTAAAAATAATAAGAGAGCGAGAAGGAAACCTGTGTACTGTTATAGGATATAGGAACATGGAACCGGTAAAAGCAAGCGATCTTCTTTACCCAAATGACGTGGTACTATTGGCAAACACAAGAAAGAAAATGCAAGACCTAGTAAACATATGGACGGAAGAGATAGAGAACATGAGCATGGAGGTGAACACGGAAAAATCAAAAGTAATGATAATAAATGAAAAACCAACAGAAGGACGAGACACAAATCAAATTAAATGCAAAGGAGAGGTCCTAGAACAAGCAACGACTTATCGGACGAGCGTGATGACAAGTGATGGAAAGATGGATGCGGAAATGGTAAATAAAGGAAATAAGTCAACGAAAATCTATTACTCATTGAATAAATAATATTAGCACACAAAGAAATAGAGACAATAGTAAAAAAGAAGATCCACAACGCTATAACAGTACCAACAATAACATATGCTTGCGAGAACTGGGTAATAAACAAAAGACAGGAGGCAAAAATCAACGCTATTGAAATGGAGCATGCTAGACGAATAGCTGGAAAGACCAAATGGGACAGACTAAGAAATGAGGAGATCAGGAAGATGATAGATCAAAAACCGATAATGACAGAGATACGAGAAAAACAAATAAATTGGTATGGACACATGATACGAATCAACCCGGATAGGCTGGCGAAAAAAGTAATGGAAATGGGAAAATCAAGGAAGACCCGAAGAGGTAGACCTAGGAAAACATGAATGAACCAGATAGAGGTAATAGGAAGAGAAAAAGGAAAAACCCTTGATGAAATGAAAATTTTGGCAAGAGATAGAAAAGCATGTAATAAGATATGGGTAAAAGAATAACCGGAATCCCACTCCGACGCATGAAAAGGCACAAGGAATATTGATGGTACCATTTAGACAATTAAACGATGGATCAAAATAAAAAAAAATCGGGAGTTGTTATTTAAAGAAATTGTCGATGAAGTCAGTACTTGAAAACTAGAAGTGGGGCATACTTCAAATTGATGCAAAAATGTTTGTTTTTAAAAAATAAAATTGATCTGTCCGAGTATTTCTTCGAAAAACAAATTCTTTCAAATTTAATGAATTCTTTCCATAATTTTGCCACGTAGTGTATTCTCTATATGAAAATTACTAGGTCCTAATGTCTTGAAACCTTATTTACTTGTCTTATTGAAATGTATATGTATAATATAATTATTTCTTTGTTTATTTTAAAGCTCTGATATATTCTAATTGTTTTTATCTAACATTTCTGTAAGATACAGTAGTTACCAAATTTTTTCAATTATTTATTTTGATAAAATCCTCTTCGAAATTGAAGCCACAATAAAATTTGTTTGCAACTGAAAAGAAGATCTTATCAAAGAAGTCTTTTCTAATTAATTGCACCTCAATGTCTTTATAATATGTCTAGCAAAGGTATACAGTTAGGGACATTCAGAATTCATTAGGAAGCTTAGGGACAATATGAATCTACTTATGGGAAGACTATGTTTCGTTGTTAATAGTAATCTTTCCTAACTTGCACATTATCTAGCTTTCTTATGGAAATTACATCCCTAAATTATGAGATTGTAAATTCTTTCAAAATTTGTAGAGATCTTCATTGCAAATTTTGATATAAAAAATTTAGATCTTAAATTAACTTTTCCAGTTCGCAATTGAATGTCTCCAACTGTATAACTCTCAAATATTTATATCTTTCCTCATTATCTACTGAGAAATCCACAAAACACTTCATTTTGACCTACAAAATATCCTTACACATTAGATACGTATCTTGTATTAAAAATTAATCAGACTTTGGTATAAAATATGTTTGGAAGAAAGGAAAGTTGATTGAAAATATATTCGAACACATTGTAGGCAGACTTATTTCGTAAAAATTTTAGGAATCAGCATTTTTATTTAAGTGACATTCTTTTTAAATGAAGGAAATTCCTACATGAGTCCAGTTACAAAATAATTGGTCTATCCTTTTTAATTTAAGTATATTGTATAGTCGGCTCACTAGGCTACGAAAAGCACAAAGGGAAATGCCGCTAATTTGTAAAGGGAGTCCTAACAAGAGCGTAAAATTTAAATTTGGCGCCATTTTTGCTATTGTGCTTTGACAAGAAAACCATTATGACAGTTCGATGATAGACAGTCCGTCGTTATTAAAAATGGATCGCTATTCGACACAAGACATTTTTATTGTTGAACAATTTCAAAAATGGTGAAAATTTTTGATTGACATGATTCGCAAATTGCGTCCAATTTTTGGTAAACAAAATGTTCCAACAATGAAGGGAATAATCGAAAAATTCGATAAGATAAAGTCGATTACTGATGTCAGACCATCAACACGTGTTCGTCGAGGACGTTCAGCAAAAAAACATCATGGCTACTCACCAAAATGTGGCTAAGAATCCAGGAACATCCATTCGACACCGTGCTGAAGAATGGAACATATTCTCACGAAAAATTTGTGTCTTCATGCCCACAAAATTTAACTGACTCAACAACTCAAGCCTGCAGACCATGCACAGTGAAGAAAATCCCTCATTTGGGTTTTTGAACAACAACAACCGAACGATGAGTTTTCCAAGAAAATCATCTTCAGCGATGAGGCCCATTTTCATGTTGATGACATCGTAAGCAAGCAAAATTACCCCATTTGTAATGACGAAAACCTACATGTATTTCATGGAAAGGAAATGCATTCCAAACGTATCACTGTTTGGTGTAGATTTTTAGCTGGAGGCATCATTGGAGCATTTTTTCGAAGATGCTGCTGGTAATGCACAAAGAACCGATTACGAACGGTATCGGAGCATGATAACCCAGTTTTTTGTATCTCAAATTGATGGTGTGGATCTCGAAGGCATGTGGTTCCAATAGGACGGTGTTACTTGCCACGGAAAGCATTTCATCCGAATTGTTTGAAACAAAAATTCCGATTTTGTCGGCATCTGTAATGATACGGGGTTGCATGCCTGTTCAAGGTGTAAGTACCTTTTGTTTTATAAATGGCGGCACACCAAATAAATTTGAGAAGCCCATCCTTTTCCGTCAATTGGAAACCAGCCAAGGGAAGTACATCTTCCAATAGCACAACCTACCTTCCATATGGTTAAATGGAAAAGGATCGATGAAAGTAAAATTCTAACACTGAAATGGTTATAAAATAGTTTAGAAGTAGTACCCATGAAGAAGGACGTGCTCAAAATCCTTGTTAACAAAGAAAATTATATGAAATGTCAAAATCATACTGAATACAACATTCAAACTAGACCTATTATTTTGCAACGGGGCTCGTAGTACTTATAAGTACAATCAAAGTTTGACATTTGAGCAACATATTTAAAGCAAAATTTGAGAAATAGCTTTTACATTCAGCCAATAGCATCTATGTGAAAAAAAAACCACTACAAGAAAAAATCTACTGCTGGAAGATGAACTAAGAAAATGTTAATGAAATCGTCTAGAAGGAAATGTTGGTTTTATAAATAGATTTAATTCACCTACGAAACAAAACAGTGCAGATTTATTCATTTATTAAGGGTATGGGAGCAAACAAATCAGCACTGTTTCCTGCAGTTATTTTTGCTCCCGCATCCTTAGTAAAAAAATTCTAAAAGGGTCCCTTTGAAAACAATACTCATAGCTTTACAACGTATCTCTTACCTTTGCGATGAAAGAGACACTTAAAAGATATCACCTTTATATTGATTAAAGAAAATGGATTCATTCAAAACGTTCAAGAGTTGTTGAAGTTGGTTATTGAGAATCCAGAATATTTGGTTGGAATGTTTCTGAACATATGTGAAATACAATTGTACAAATATAGATGCTTTGGAAGATTCGTAGTTAAATCAATTTAAAATAAGTTATAAATAGTCGAATAGATAATTTTAAAGTATCCTCGCCCTAAAATGCTCTATCAAATCAATTACTCCAACCGAAATCCTCAAAAGAACACCCCATACTCTATCAAATAATCAATTTACCCTGCGAAGATCACCTTTTCTTCTTGGCTGGCATGGCAAAGTTGTATATCTCCTCGTAAACCCTTTGCTGTTCTCTTTCAATAAGCTTCTTCATTTCTGCGGTGAAAGGATCGAACGCCAAAGCTCTTCTTTTCCTCCGATAGATGCCTTCCTTTCGGTCGAGAGCACAGCGAAACAATTCATCGGAGATGGACAGCTCTAAGAAGTCCAATATTGTTCTTACGGTGTTCTCTACGTTCTTCACAAGTTGTTCGTAGAATATTACGTGGGTGGGTCCCGTGAAATTTCTTAACCAGTCTAAGTTGGTCTGCCTCCACGATGTCAGCTTTTCGTTGACGAATTGCTGCCAATCTAGAAAAAATAGAGAAATGTTTACTCAGTTAGGGTTCTTTAGGTTGAAGTAATTGTGTAAGATCGATTTTTTTAATGATTTCAGTTCATTTTAGATGTGACTCATAGAGTTTAAAAAGATTTAGGATTCCTATAGTAAAAGTAGAAGAAGAAGAATCGATCTAATGGGAGAGACAGACTATTAACAATATATTTTAAGATATTGGTAAAGAACTGTGTTATGCCATCAAATGTTGTGTTATAAATCGTGGATTAGGGGTGTCTGAGATTTGTGGGGTATATCAGGTGTCGTAGATTCAATGTTATAAGTGATATTTTCCTTATTTGTAGAAATATAAGATTCAGCACTCCGTGGTTATGAAATCGTACCTCGTCAGTTCATAGAATCATCATTTAAGTTCAACCCTTTGCTTTGCTAGCGACAAACCTCTTTTGGTCCCCATAGCTTGCTCCAGTGTCTAAGTTTTAGTTTGAAATAAGAATGATAAGCTTTTTTTTAACAAAGTCTGTTGTGTCTGTTCTTTGCATAAGTACATAATTTCAACAAATGCAAGAGAATACATTAGGATAGTTCTTGCATTTGCGCATTTTAAGAAAAAGAGAAGAACATCAGTTAGAATATGAAAATCAACTCAGGAAAGCTCAATAGGTACAATCGTAATAGATAAATAAACTAAAAATAACTTTGAAATATGGAAGGAATTGTACAATGCACCCTCTACCATAAATACTCTGTGCTAGTTGCACAATGCAACAAGCTGGGCACCCGGGGGGTAAAAGCTCTTCGGCTATTGATCAGATTTTCCAGAAAATTCCAGAGTGTCCCAGAAGGTTATTTGGACCTAAAATTTTTAAATTGAAATTGCTTGAAAACGCTAGCACCATTGGATTCAGCATACTAGAATTAGGTTCACCCCCGGATGCCCAGCTTGTTGCAAAAAAGTCTTCAATTCGAGCACAGTGTTATGTATTGCATGACTTGGTATTCAAATTTTCAAGGGCTGCTTCGTCTGTGAACGCTTTAGACTATAAATGACAGATGACAAGCAAAATCAAATAATTGCAACTAATGAAGTTTATTGTTGGTTTAACCTTCTAACGATGTTTTGGCTTGCTCTCTTAATGAAATTCACATTATGGGCTCTTGCCTTCACGTACGCATCCCCAATAGACACTAGAGAAACAACCAACATAAAACATTACGTCAAACAGCGTTTCGGTGCCGCAGACAGCGTTTACGACTACGTTAGCTACCTCTTCGTTGAGGATGATTTCTATTATCCTGCCGTACTCATCACTGACGACATCGTGGTCACCTTCCAAGTGGACGAGGTATATAAACCGATGATTTGCTTCAAGGAAAACTGCGCGAGTCACGTGAGAGATTTCTGGTCGTCAGACAACTTGCATTTTTGGCAATTGACGGCGAAGAGACCGAATCCGAGCATTTACCAAGGCGATCTGGATCCCACCAAGTGTTACATACCGTCAGAATTAGGAAAAATGGGTTTTGTGGAGTTTGATGTCATCGAGGATAACGAGATTGAATGCCACGGCTTGTGTGCAAGCGGTGACGCTATCATTTGCGGCATTGACTTGTATGGCATGTTAACCGAACGTACAAGAGATAAGAATACTTTCGCTTTCCTCTCTGTAGTCACTTTGAGAAAGGTAACAAATACACTAGTTGGGGTTACCAACTATATTCTTTTGAAATTTATAAATATTATATTTTATCAGTCGTAAGTCGGAGACTGAGTGAGGTTGCTCCCTTTCAAATGTCTTTTAAGCACTTGTCTGGGTATTGCTCATCATTGAGGCATAAGTCACAAACAAACCGAGTTTGGATCCTTTTGTTTTGTTGCGAACAGATTCAACACTTGACTCTTCTCCAATCTCCGTGGAAAATGTGATCCAGTAGCTTATAACAAGAAACATCTCAATGAAACAATCCATTCTCTTAACACAAGTCTACCTTTTTCAAATTATTTGTTAGCTGAATTAGACCTTTCATGATCACGTCCCTGAAGTGTAAGTAAATTGATTTTTTACCGGTGGCTTTTTACAAAATGCATTCTGCTCCTCTGTTATTTCTCTCCTTGACCATTATAAATTTTTGCGCAGTAGATATCATAAGCACATCTCGTTTATCTTGCAATTTTCCCATAATTACTCTATTCTTCCTTCTTCATATTGCTTCACCCTTTTTTACTTTTTCGTCTGTAACTTGTTCCTTTGGTTAGCATGTCTTCAGCCAGATCAACACTAATGTAATAGTTATCGAGAAAAATGGTGTACTTATTTACAATAGCATGTCCATGTCCATGATTAGCATCCTGAGAAGTACCTCTACCAGAATACACAAATAAATTCAGCAAAAAGCTATCTGGAGAACACAGCTTGTACAATTTGGTTCCATATCTTGCCGGTTTATTTGGACTGTATTGCCGAAAATACAGCCGATCGCGACATAGTAATAATGCTTCGTTTAGTGAAAGGTTTGGTCCTGGATAATAAATGTCTTGAATATTTCACAAAATGCGGTTTATAATGTTAATAATTTTATATAATTGATATGTCATATCGTTACCATCATCATAAAAGCATAAGCAAGGTAGAATTGTTTCAAACCGATTACGCCCCATTGTCTGCTTTATTGTAGGCATTTTTTATATTACCCATAGCTATACATAAACCCAAGCATTTTTTCGAGTTTAGCTGCTGTGAGATTTTTCCATTTACGCATATTTGATAACAAATGTTCTGCTTTGGTATTTGTCCAATTTACACGTTTGCTGACCAATGTATCATTAAATATAAGGGAAAACCTTCTTGCCCGCCAAAATAGAAGAGGATCCTTTTCCACATCAACCCAGTCATCATCATTACCTTGATTATCTCCATCATCACTTCCCTCAACTTCCATTGAAGCCTCATTAAAATTATCACTTCGTTGATGCATCACTACTTGAATCTTTGAAAGGTTCTTCAAAAGAACTGTCTCCAGGATAATTTCTGCCTTCCTCTTTGAGTTCCGTTTTGAGGGACACATCGTAAACCACGATATTAAACCACCAAAACACCAAACAATGTCAGTATACCACTAAAAAAAGCACTAGACTGCCTCCCAGACAACCACATGTTTTGAGCACAGATTGGACAATATAACCTCAAAAAATCCTGGGACCATATGACTCACGTATGAGTCGTACATTCCTATACACCCCCTAAAAGTCTGAAATCGTTCTATGCTGACCGCACGGAAATAGGTGGCATTGACTGAACATCGTAGTTTCTTTAGCAAATTGAGATTTAAATCAACGTTTTGCATTTCAAAAAGATCGTCGTTGATCCATCTATCTTTCTAGAGCTGAACCCCGGAGTCCTTCAGCTCCTTTGTCCTTGTGTAACAGCTTCTTCCTCACTGTTTGGAGAGACCATATAATTCAGACAGTGTCCAGAATCTTCATTGGGGCGTGGACTTGCTCTCCTAACCACATCGGCTACTCTGACTGTTCTAGTTACAACGAAGTGGCGGTCGGTTCTAAGGCACAACAGTTATATATTTCACTAAGGGATTATCGGACACTCCTGCTCGTTCCAAAATTCCGCTTATTAACTTCCGCAGATATTCGGGAAATGGTTTTCTCTTTAACCTGAGTAAAAAATCTCTTCTTGCTTTTCTTTTAATTTTCCCCCAAAAATTCTCTTTGGTGATATTAAAATAAACAATCCCCAAACTCCCAGAATTTGAAAATCTTAATATATTCATATCCCTTTCTGATTTGTTCATGAGTGTAATTGCAAGTCAAAATTGGCGTTTTCCACACAATACAGAATATTGAGTCCTAAAATAAAGTTTATTACCACTAATATGTTATATTTACCAAGGCTTCTTTGGTTCTTTTGATGAGATTTGTTACTTAATGGAAATAGTCCTTATTTTGTTTACTATTGTTATTAAAGATGTCCAGTAGGCCAACTGACACTAGCGAAGATGATGACTCGATTTTGAACGCCTTAATTCCCACGGAACTCCAACCACCAGAACGGACGCCGATGAAGCCCGACGAACATGTTGGGGAAAGACGTGAATCGCTTGCAGCACAGACTAGGTCTTCGTTTAATTTATCCGCAGTGTTCCTTTATCTTTCTTTAGTATGTTATTGTTACGGTTGAACTTTATAGTTTACATTGCAATTAAACTTGTTTTTCTTTGCGCTTTTGATTTTTTTTTATTAGTTTAATTAATTGTTTTAAGTGTGGTGACGGCCCAACGGGGTGTATATGTTTTTTAAACCTTGTCATAATACCAGGAGTGTTTAATGTGTAAATTGTATGTGTAAAGTATATTTCCTTCTACCACAATGGTGTAGGACAAGATATTTCTATTCTGCATAAATTTTATCCAACTCTTCTTATTTCTAACCAATACTGCTGCTTCATTCCAGGACCTCCTCTTTTTTCTTTCAGGACTTGTCGAATAGTTTCTGCCTGAAGATGTAAAGCATGCACTTTACACGTAACATGTAAACACTTGCAACCATGTTCAAGAAGAGAACGGCCTACCGAACGCATTATCGCTGCGCCATCGCTCATAAACGTCAACACTTGACGTGGTGAGACTTGAAAGTATTCTATCACCCTCACAATTGTTGCACCAGTACACTTTTCCAATCTTTTTCCAGCTAGTAACAGTGGAAATGTCGGTTTATGAGGATTCAGTGCACGTACTGTAACATTTAAAATAGAATTTATTTTACAATCTGTTGTCTCGTCAACACATAACCAAAGCAACTGATTTTTTAGTGTAGATTTGATTTTCTTTTCCACGTCTTCGCGTACGCTTACGTGCCGTTTTTTGTAGTTAGCAACTTCAACTCGGGATTGTACTTGTACCAAATGTTCTGAAACGGTTCTTTTTCGAGTAAGCGAAATGACAAATGACAGGTTATCGTCGTGATAAGTAAATCGAAAATAAGTACAGTTCTCGTTGGTACGCTCTTTTTTCTATTTCTGTGTTCTTCCGTATTTATATGTTTGTTGCAGTCCGCCTTGTCCCAGCACGTTAAATGTTTCTCGCATACTCGTAGATCAAATCGGGAAAGTCACAGATAAATTTATTTACTGTGCCAGCAGAATCGTTTTTTGTAACGTAACACAAAACACAACGCACGCTCTCGTTTCCTAAGTTGAACGAAAAATAAACAAGTGGACGCTGACAAAGCGAGAATCGATTTTTGTACGCAGTCGGCTACTCCGATGAAACTGGTTATACAAGCAGGTTTTACAAACAACGCGATTTTGGTAAAATAACATTAAACGGTCAAATTGACCGCTATGGCCGTGTTTGGTATAAACAATGAAATTCACAATACTGGCTTTCAGAAAAAAAATCATATCTCAGAGAGGGTTAGTGTACATCAAAATGGAAAAGGACACAAGAGGGCGATAATGCAACTTCAAGAATTTCAAAATGGCGAGTAGTTGAAGTACGCGAACGATGAAAATGACCGCCTCGGCCGTTCTTATATATCCACCACTTTAAAACATAGAAGTTGTGAGGACCACCTCTAAGAGAATCCAAAAGAATATTCCAATATCTTAATACAATTTTTTGCAATTCAGTTTGTAATGAGAAGCAGGTGTTGCGAGACATCGGCAAATCGAAATAAACAGTCTATTATCTCTCTGACATATTTATCCACAACCTTTAAATACACACAAATATGTTAGCATAACAAAGCTGTGCAAACACATCCGCTTTTTGATCATTAAGGTAATGAACTGTGATGGATTTGTTTACGGAGTACCGTTCAAACAAAAGCTTGCTAATGGCGGGGCCAAGCTATGAGAGTATGATTATCGTTTAAATAATGTTTCGCACAATATGCAATTTCGAGGTTGTAATGGGGTCAAATGCTAAGAGAATCGTAAGCCTTAACAAGTTAGCGTTCGAGTAAATTCTTTAGAACTCGAAGATGATTACTGTCTACAAAATATTTTCTAATACATAGAAATGACATTTAAGTTTAAGGTTATAAAAAAAAGTGAAGCCCATAAATATTGTGGTCTTCAATGTCAGTACTCAATAAAATCACTCATTAATAGAAATTAGAGATTTAATAAAACATTATCTAGAAGCTGGTGGGTGATACAGATATTAAAAGAATAGCTGCAGAAAATCTTTGCGCAGAAATATTTGAGCAACTATGAAGACATCTAAGAAGCATTTAATGTCAATTTGCTTAGCCAGATATTGGAAAAACTATCTATTTATTTCCAAAAATTCAGAAGCTATAAAGTACGCCCCATAAATTCTCGCCCTGACAGGTTCTAGCGTGTTGAAACTCCATTGCGTCATAGCTACAAATGTGTGAGGCCTACATCATATATATCACGGCTCGAAGAGCAGTAGCTTTTAATAGCCAGCCAGACAACGTGACAAGTGCATGAAAATATTTCAGGTAACGAAAATTGCTGCCTAATCACATTGAGGAACGTTGAGATGGCGTTTTATGGTGATTTATCTCCTTCATATTCCACTGCAAAAAAGGGAGTAAAATGTTTCCGTTTGGGGCAAGAATCCCTTAAAGATAATGAGGGCCCCGATCGGTCAATTGAACTGATAATGCCTCAAAACATTTCAATTATTGAAGAAATTGTATTAGCAGATCGCCGTTTGAAAGTGAAGGAATTAGCAGTGATGTCTAACATTTCTGAAACAAGTATTTTCGGAATCCTCCATAATCATTTGGGTATGAATAAGATTAGAGCAAGATGGGTACTGCATCTTCTTTCTGCTCTCCAACATGACTCGGTGATACGCCGTCTTTAAGTTAGGAACCGAACCGATTTGAGCCCATTTGCAGAGATGAACACTGGGTATTAGATTCATTAGTCAGATTGTTCAGACATTGGTATTTGAACTCTAGCTGGTCTTTTTATCTACCAGTTGTTAAACGTATTCGCCAATAAACACGAGTTTAAATTAACTAAAAATATCCATAGCAATGTGACCAGTCAACAAAATAAGTTCTTGACCCAAAATGTTAATTCAAGCACTTACATTTGCCTCTGTTCCTCTTGTACCGTTCCAAAGAAGCAAACCCGATGTGGCCACCACTCTGACGATTAAATTCAGCTTGAATGGCGGGTGCTGGAGCTCTCACCAGGAGTATGGCTTTGGAAAATGGTTTCCTAGCTAGCGGTCCGTATTCGTGTGTCTTGACCACTAAAACCGAACCGTTCATTATGCTCTCGGCCGGAAAACCATTCTTGAGCAAGCCGTAATCTTTGTAGACCGATCCTGTATAAATTCCTGCAAAAGAAAAGTTAGTCATTGGGTTTTTGGAAGAGGATTGCCTAAAAGATACTTTAAAAATCTTAAAGAATTGTTTAAAGTTGTTTTGAGGTTCTTCAAATTTGAATAATTTCAAAGAATCAAAAACCCTTAAGCAAATTAATAAACACACATCTTTAAGGAAAGCTCCAACCAAATTAAAACATATATAATCACAACAACAATTGTTATAATCCCACCCTGTACATTGCAATGTCTTTAAATATCTACCCCTTCCACGTAAAGTATAAATACTCGAACAATAGCTTGCGATTTAGGTCTTACGCTCAACCGGATGAAATTTCACCCACACGAGGCATTATTACAGATCGCATGGGCGGGCGTATTCAACTCCTAAATGAAGACGCATTCATGCGAAATAATGTTAGCGATATTATCGACGTTACAAACCTGTTGCTTGCTGAAGCAGATATCGTAGCCATGTGTTTCCGCTTCCGGGGAACGAAGCCAAGGCTACTGGTACCTGGGGCGGTTCCAGAAACCTCAGTTCCGTACACCATTGGATCTTTGATCGGCGTAAAGGTGGTCTCAATGCTGAAACGCCGTACTCAAGATGTTTTGTCCGCGAAATCTGCTGGTTGTATTCAGATACCTGTCGGAAATAAGTCAAAAAAGTGTTTGTAACACAGAGACAGCTGAGAAACATGTAATTCAATAAGGAATTATAGTCTAGATGTGGCCAAAATACTATGCATTGCTTATTGAATTAGAATTCTTTTCTCTTTGGAGTAATATGTTTCTTGGAGAATCAACTGAAAACTCAGAAGGCAATGTGTAACTTAGATCACGAGATTTAATTGCAGTTTCATATCTAAAGCATTGTCAGAAATAATAATGAAACAATGATTGCATCTATGTTATTTTATCGAAAGGTGAGCTAGTTTAGATTGTCATAATAATAAGAGTAGTCTGAAAAGTTTCAACCCTTAACATGGCAAGATTTTCAGTAAAAGGAAAATGAAAGAGTAAAGAGTTTGAAAAGGAAATTGAGAAAATAGACGAGAGGCTAGAAAAAGACAAGAATGTGAAAGAAAAAGACAACAAAGTAGTTTTAGGGCTGCTACATTGACCGGTGAGAATATACTTCCTCCTTTTCATCCATAAAAGTGTCAGCAGACTTATGCCAAAGCTGTATTAGAATGTACGACAAGCTTGCCTGAATGTTCCGAGAAAAGAAAGTCTGTTATAAAAGTAATAACAAATTCATCTTACAGGATTCTAATCACTAGAAATAACAACGAAAAAGAAGATTTGATTTTACCTACCTTAGTGCTAAAAGCATTCCCTTTGGGTTCGTGTAGAGTAACCGCTGACAACAACAACACGCCTACTAAATAGAGAAGTAGCAATATTCCGAGTGCCCAAACTCTGGTCCTCGACATTGGGCTTCATCCATGATCTGTTTTAGAGAGATCAGAGGTTGTAGAAGGTTAGCAAAGTTTAACCGTGAAGGATCTGGTGGACGTTTTGGCTGAATTTCGTCGAAGATCTTCTAGAATTGTCAAAAGAAAAACGATTAAGACAAATCAAGAAGTTGAAGACGTTCCAGTAAGCAAGTAGAAGAAGGTATGCTACTTTGTGATAGTAGAACTTTTGTATGGTTGTATTTTTAATTTATCTTAGTAGTAAGGATACCGTAAAAGATCTTGGAGTTGTCCCGATTCGCACTTTCGATTTTGTGAATATGCAGGAGCAACTGGTTAGCTGATACTTGTCGAAATTTGGGGTTTATTAAGCGTAATATATCTAAATTCAATGATTTAAAATCAATTATTCTACTATATAATGCATTAGCAAGATCCAAAATGAAATTTGCACCTTCAGTTTGGTATACCCATGTAACAAAAGATTCTGACTTTCTAGAAAAAGTACAAAATAAATTTCTGCGCTTCCTTTATTACTGGAAATTTGGCCAAACTCCATCGTTTTAGTCATACTTTAACACTCGCAAAGAATTTTTGATTCATTTTCGATCCTCTTCATGGGAATCTCTATTATTGGAGATTTGGTATTTGTTCTTGGAGTTTACAACAGAAATCCACCCCTTGAGACGTTTCTCTATGGCCTGCTATAAAAAGCATTATTTGCACGACACCCTCTAGAATAGCAGAAAACATGCAGCAGCGAATAAGAAACGCCTTTCTTCAATTAAACGAAAACAATTTAGCTCAACATGTAAGCTAGCCCATTTACCTTCTTCAACTATATGTTATCTACAAGTCAAGCTAATTATCAAAAATTTCTAAAAGGAGTTATTACTCCTAGAATCAAAGAAATGGGTCACCATCTACTTTTTCCAATTTAAAATTTTTTTCCCTATTAAAAGGAGTTGAATTAAAAATAAATATGTACATGAAAGGTCGTATTTTGTCTCAAAAAAAAAAGAATGATAATCTTTTTCTTTATTGATTATCTACATGCAATCATAAAATCAACAGATCAATCAGATAACATTTTAAACACTAACAAAGACCGAAAACTAAAGATATCAATGTGAACCCATAAAACTCTAGATTAAATCAAATTATAAAGCTATCAACTTTCATATTCTCGAAAAATCTTAAACCGAAGATCTTATTTCTCTTCGTTTTCATCAGTTTTTGGCGCCGATCTCTTAGTCTTTGAACCTTGCTTACGTCTCTTCTCAACACGCCTTCTATAGAAATTCCCTTCCCCCATGATAGTCCTTACAGTCGCCAAGGTCTTTTTGTCCTTGCCCAAAATGATTCCAGTAGCAAAATTATTACAAACAACGACATCCCCGTTTTTGCAATTCGGTCTGCAGTCGATCATCTTGTCGGTTCCGTCCAATACTACGCTATGATTGTCGTTATTAGAAGCGCATTTTTTATGGACGAACCTATACCCGGGGAAAACAACCGGGCTTCTTCTACGGCTATCTACGAGCCAATAGGAGAAATGCTTGCTGTCTTTACGCTTCCTGGTGTTTTGGCATTTATTCTTCTGGCACAATTCCGCAGAGGTAGTATCTGGAACCTTCACTGACGCCACGATATTCTTATTTACCAGCAAACCTTTATATTCCTTCCCAGATTTCCTACCCTGATTGACACGAATGGTGTACAGGTAACTGTCGTCCTTCATCTCAGCCTGCTTGGCTTTCGGTTTCTTCCTCGTTTTCGACTTTTCCGTTTTACTAGCGCTTCTCACCTCAAAGATTTTGCTCGCATAGCTTTCCAATGAGGTGCTACTAACGCTTACAACCGTAGATGTCTTACCGACATCCGTATCAGATATAATGTGGGTGGGAAGCATAGAAACCTCACCGGTTTTCAAGCTATTTGTTTCTTCAATTACATCTTCGCATCTGCTCAAGTAAATCGAGCTGAGGAATAGCGAAAATTGTACGAAAATTCGAATAGTACGCATTTCGTTGCAATGTCAATATTCTAGCTTGAAATTGACAGTGTTATTTGATTTTGAAACAAATGCATTGATATGTTTTGAGGTGTTTTGATATTCTATTGTTGTTTGTGCGTTGAATAGGATTGCTATGGATGAAACGAAAGTAGTAGGGAAATGTGCTTTTAACCTAGAAAATTATCTGTTATTATGTTATAAACAACGAGAAGGTGAGATGGATTTCGCAGCATTCTAATCACAATAACAACCTATACCAAGGCAGTAGATTAGTTGACGGCTTAGGGGGTTCTCCAGTAAGAGTACCTAAGGTTAGGACGCTGTCCAGAGGAATAACCCTAAGGCATGGCCCTTCTAATCAACGCCAGCGCAGAACACTTGGGGGGTAAGTGCTCCGCAGTCTCTTTTTCTGCTTGGCAGCCCTTGTATAACAGGTCTTCAGTTAATTCCATCCTGACGACGTACTTCTTTAGCCCATAATGTGCATTCAGGACTCCAGAAGTCATAAAATGGCAGAGCAGCCGGATTTTGGTAACCAACGTCATTTCCTGAACAAGTAAGTCAACAGGCGCCAGGCAAAGCATTAGCTTCATTGTCGCTGTTGATGTAGATCTTAATGCACCCGTGATACAAGGAAGATACATACCTAAAGCGTAAATCACCGATTCTGATGAAACTTTGTCAGTTTGTAAACCCCATGGGATATTGCTCAAGGTACCATTGGATGCGGCAGATCGATGCAGTTCCTCGTGAATAAGATTCGGTTACTCTTAAAGGGATATCGTAAAATTATGGACATATATTATGTCAATAAATCCGATGGTGTTATTGAAGTACGAGGGTAATTCGTAAAGTAAGTTCCGTTTCCGCTTAGTGAGCAAAGGAGTGGGGATATCGGCGCGATTGCTGAGCTGCGCTGTAGTCTGATTCAATGTGAGTCTGGCAGTGCTAGTAAGAGAATCATTCGAACATTCTTTCGTACTATTTTGGTCGTTTAAGATAGCTGCTGCAATTGAAAATCCCGCCGACTGCGAACTGCGTGCTGTCATTCGATATCTGTGTGCAAAGAACATGAAGGCTTAAGATTTATGATGAAAATGTCATGAGTGACAGTGTGGTTAGAAGATGGTTCCGTATCTTTCGAGAAGGACGAACTACTGTCCACGATGAACAACGGAATGGAAGACTGTTATGACAGACGAACTTTTGGGTAATGTCGAAGAAAAAATTCGTGAAAATCGGCGATTCACAATCACAGAACTGAGTGCATTTTCCCCTCAAATTTCACATACAGTTTTGTACAAGGCTGTTACAGAACATTTAGAAGAAATTTTGTGCACGGTGGGTGCCAAAACTTCTTACCGAAAACCATAAAACAAAGAGAATGAGATCGGCATTAACTTTTCTGACACGCTACGATGTTGAGGGTGGAGATTTCCTAAGGCATATCGTAGCAGGTGATGAGACTTGGGTCGGATATGTCAACATTGAGATGAAAAGACAGTTAAAGCAGTGAGGTCGCTTTAACTCGACTAAGAGGAAACCTTTAAAGTGCCGTCAAACATTTTCTGCGAGAAAAGTCATTGTTACTGTGTTTTGGGACAACAAAGACGTCCTTCTTGTAGATTTTATGGAACGAGGGACGTGGATTATCGAGTTTGGACATCGTTATTCTTCACGACAATGCCCGCCCGCATACCGCCGATCGGCCTACTGGACAGTTTTAAGTGGGAAGTTTTTGAGCATCCTCCCTGCAGCCCTAATTTGGCTCCTAGCGACTACCATCTCTTCCCTAACATGAAGATATGGCTTGGATCACAAGGTTTCAGGTTTTGAAAGCGATGAAGAACTGCATGACAGTGTTACAGCATAGCTTAATTCACAGGGGGCAGAATTCTATAAAGAGGGCATTAAAAATCTGGTTCATCGCTATAATAAATGTCTTAATCTTAATGGCAACCACGTAGAAAAATAGCTGAAAATAGTAGTGTATATAATACAAGTTACTTTACGAATCGCCCTCGTAAAACAGAATGTAAGAATAAAACTCCTGCAAATACAAAAGCCATTTAATTATCGATCTAACATCTAAATCTCAACGGTAATAGGAACAATACATTAAAACGTTAAATAAGAACCCAATGTAAATGTAGAGTAGAGATATTCTAGATGATGCATTAGAAGTCCTCACCATCACCGAATCGTTATTCTCTTTCTTGTTGCTTGGGGTGATATCGGGTATCGGATCGTCCTCTTCTTCATCGGATTCCTTCTGCGGTTTCTTCCTTCCAGCCGCGATACCGGCAAGACTTTGCAGCTTGCTGACGCTGACGAACTCGAATTGGTCGAGGTCTTCGTTTCTGACCTTCGCCAGCATCCCGTAGAGGTCGCTACCGCATATGATCGCGTCTCCGCTCATGCAGGAGGCGCTGCATTGAATGGCATCGCCCATAAGGTCAAATTCTACATAACCTTGCAAACCCAGTTCTGGTGGTAAATAGCAATCGTCTTCATCAATATTTCCATTGTACAAACTGGGTTTTCCGCGTTTCTTCCCCAACCGCCAGAATTGATAATTACCCGTGGACCAGGTCTTCTTCACGTCGTCGACGCAATCCTCGTTGAAGCAGATCTTCGGTTCGTAGATCATCAACGTTTGATAGGTGGCCACTACGTTCTCGCTAATCAGCACGCCCGAGTAGTACGATGAATCTTCCATGAATAAGTACACCACGAAGTCGTACTTGGGATCTATATTGGCGTTTTCACCGATTCGAGGTTTGGGCTGCGAATAAGCGGCGTCGTCCTCGTCCTTATGAGCTTCGTTTTCCTCGAATCTTGACAGCAAAACCAAGCAGAACACGATTAAGCATGAGAAATGCTTCATTTTTCTAGTAAAATCGACGTACTTATGTCATTTACGTCAACAACCACATAACAACTATAAAATGTAAATTTTTATGTCTAATATAATTTATGCGCTGTCAAATGATTGAAGTCATAGAAATGGAAGTAAGCGTTGTTCTGTAAGTAGGGAAGTTGCATGAATTTCTTTTTGCTGTAGAATTTTTAAGTAATCATTATTTAGGAATCAAGATACATACAAGGAAACACTGATAAGTGGCTGACGCATAAAAGTTTACATGAAATAAACACGGCCGGGACAATTCGGTATAAGCGTCAGTATAACTGCGACTCGAAAGCCGATCTGTTGTGTATGCATCTACGCTGTCGTATACTATATCCTAGTTCTACGTTTGCTTTGAAAATGTTTCCTACGTCGCGAAAACGACCAAAGTTGGACACAATAAGAGAATTTATTGCAGAAATGCCTGATTTAAAGTGTGATGGCGCTAAAATTCAATGTGTAGTGTGTAAAATAGATTTAATGTGTTGGTCGAAAAGTGATTGTCTACGGCACGTAAATAGTGCAGGGCAAAAAAAATCCACGCGAGATTATGACAAATTTAAATTTAATTTATGTGTTACCTTTATTGCATGTAATTTACCATTTCATTTACTAAGGAAGAAAGCATACGTCTCGTTTTGGAATGAATATTCGGACTTTAAGTTACCAAATGAGAGAACATTACAGCGAGTTGTGCCGTCTGCTCGTGAGCATGTCGAGAAAAGAATTAAATCGGAGTTGGAAGATAAAAAACTGTGGTTATGTGTGGACGAAACAACAGATCGTAAAAAACATTCTGTGGTTAATGTAATGGTACGCACAATGGAACCACATCGACCGTTACCCTCAATTTTACTAGCTTCCAGACGAATACAACAATGCACTGCCGAATTAATTTCAATGTTGGTGTTAAATACATTGGAAAAGTTTGAACTTTCAACAAATCAACTGTTGGTGTTTATGAGTTATGGTGCCGCAAACATGCTTGCCATAGGTCGATCTCATAAAAAACATTGTGCTAACTTGTTGCACATTACATGTAAAATTCATACTCTCAGTCTCGTAGCAGATAGTATCAGAAAATGTTATCCCGAGGTAGACGCTCTAATAGCACATACAAAAGCTGTGTTTGTAAAATCCCCAAAACGTATTCGGGAATTTCATAGACTATGCCCCAGTATTCCTGAACCACCACAACCTATTCTTACTCGTTGGGGAACATGGTTAGAGGCTGCATTTTATTATCTTAAATATTTTGAGAATATAAAGAACTGATTTTAGAATTCGACCCAAAGGAAGCTGCGGCTGTCAAGGTAAGCCGCTTGAAATTTCAAGATAGTCAAGTTAAAACAGATTTGGAAATTATTCAGAACAATTACGTGGGACTAGCGGATGCGGTAGAAAAACTACAAAATTCTTCGGTGTCGTTAGTGGAATCTTTGCAAATAGTGCAACATGTTCACGCATAGCTATGCGCGATAGAAGACGCAAGAAATGTTTGTGTTTTAGAAAGGTTTGAAAGTGTTTTAGATAAAGACTCTGATTTTGGCACATTAAGACAAATTTGTGAAGGTGCGTCAACAGAACCGTTAAGTTATTTGAAAGATTATTTTACTTACGCAAATTAACGTCACTAGATGTAGAACGTTCGTTTTCGGCATACAAAAACACTTTTTCTTCACGCCGCACTCACTTTGCCGAAACAACTTTGGAAACATATCTAATGTTACAAATATTAATTAGACATTATCCACTTTGTGATTTCACGGAGGATTCTTAAAACGGTTAGTGTTTGAGCACGTATCACACTTAATTTATTTTGTGTAAAAAACTTTTATGCGTCCGCCACTGACTTTCAGCGCAGTTGCGTTGCTCTACTGATAAGTGCATCTCACTGATGCACACACAGTTTCATTTAAATCGATAAGATGCACTTACCTGTGTTTCCTTGTTAGACGAAGTGTTCATTTAAATTCCATTTTAAGAGAAACATGATTTTGAAAATCTTTAAGGGTCAAATCTTAATCACGTGCAGCATCTTAAACTCTTCAGCGATTGTTGTGATGTCATCCGGTCGCCATCAGGGATCCCGTCCAACTTTGATAGGATCTAGCAAGATCTTCTAGGAAATAAGGCTGCAGTGTTGATGCATTTTTATAATACGTCATGCGTCCTGGTCTAGATTGGTGCAAGGCATGTCGGGACTTCGATCGTTCTGCCAAATCATGACGACCATGAGGCGGAAGATTTAATTAGAATTTAATTCTCAATTGAAGGGTATTGTGTTTAACGTATATAATCTGAAGACCATATTTCCAAATGAAAATAAAACAGAACCAAAAAACCGCTTTTGCAGCTGCTACAAGGGTCTCTCTAGCTACTACAAAGAGAATCTTAAGTGAAGGTGTCGATTCGCAAGTTAAAAAGAATAGTGATGGAGAAGTAAAATTCAGTTCTCCTAAAAAACGCAAAAGAACATGCACAACAACCAACATACCGCTATGGGAACAAATGGATATTACGAGGGTGAGTCAAAAATTACTTACACTTTTAGTTCTACAACTGTATTAAACAAAGATAGGTGTACACAGGAAACGTACTTAGCCCAAAAAAGACGAAAGTGTTCATTAGATACTAGATGTTGTGGGATGTTGCACACACTTAACATAAAAATAAAATCAGATAAAAATTGTATGGAATACTGTTTCTTAAATTCAATACATGACGTTTACTTTTACAATGTTTTCTGCATTCAAACCTATCGCGACTTAGCAATCCACTATTGAATATTGTGCAATAAATATGCGGACTTCTATATTCTAATCCAGGGAAATGCCTGAGATCTTTATTCACATTCGATGGGAACGTTACACCCTTTGGGCGCCCCAGCTCCGCGTACTTATTTAGCGTGCAGCGTGCAACGTATTGTTGCTTTGGACTCTCTCGCGGTACTGTCGAGATTGACTACGAGTTGAAAATTACTCCTACCCACGCCGCTACCGCTACGCTACTGCCATCCGGTACCACCTTTTTAACAAACCCTAGTTATTACAATGCCAAGTAACATATTCGAATGCACGCGTTGTTGCATATTAGTGGTGGTCGAATCACGACCTTGCTACGATCGATCTTGCGTTCATCAAAACAATCTATATTCATATCTGTGTTAAATGTCATTTGCTTGTCAAAATTACGGCAACGCCAAATCAATTGTGCATTGTAACCAGATTACAGCCGCAGTGAAACGTCCCATCCTCATAAAACTGCGATTGATTTCATTTTCTCATTAGAATTCCTATTTTTATTTTTAATTTATTGCATTCGTATAAATCTTATTTATTATAAATAAAATCTTAGCTATTTCCAACACCCTAAAAAGAAAGTATTGAAGTCTTTATTTAGTGTTTAGACATTTATCGTTGTAGATATTATTCCGTTTTATTTTGTGATTATTTTTAATTTTATATTTTGCTTTAAAAAAAATAACTTTTACGATGGTTGTAACTTATTTTCCCGTGCAGCTACATTGTGACTAGTAAAATATAAAATACTCTGAAATCAGATGTAATACCTTGTTTCGTTATTCACCCTACGAACCCCGACCGATAACATCACAAAAGTGTCTGTTTCGAACATTTAAAAATTATTTCGTTATTTTTTTAATCGTTTTCGATTAACAAAAGTAAATAAGTAGATCTCACAAAACGTAGTCACTTTCAAAAAAAAAAAAAACGTTAACCCTGAGATAAATTTGACTCTTTAATTTAACATTCATTACAATATACATATATAAATTAGAAAACAAATTAGGAAACTTGTCGTGACGTAGGTATTTTTCTAGTAGATAGAAATTTTGAAAAAAAGTGGGAGGGTGGATAACGGTTCCCGGAAGAGGGTAATGGCTAGAGGAATACGATTAACACTATCATATAGCGTCCTCCAAACCAAAAAAAAAACCTAAAATGTTTTTTTAAATATTTTTTATAGTTTTGGACATATTATCGCCAATAGCGAGAGGCTGTGTTGCGTTAAGGGTGCCTTACAGGGGCGACTGGGCACCTAAAACAATTGCACTCAATCAACCTACAAACCCACAAAGTTTTCGGTTTTCTGAATTTTCAGATTAGCGATATTAGATTTTTTCCGGAAAAAATAAAAATACCTTGTTCACAAAGAATATTGCGACATAGTTGATGTCATTAACAAATACATAAATTTTGTGATGCAAATTCTACTTCATTTTAAAGACAATAGTAAACCAATAGGCTAATAACAGGAACCATTGGCTGAAAGGTTGCCATCACGGCGGAAGAACTGTTATCATTAGAATTTCTAATCGGATTGCTCTCCACAGACTGCTTTTCGACATTCGTTTCATGCCCTTCCACGGGAAACATCCTTGCTAAACGGTTCAGATCGAAGAGTTGTCCATGGCTGTCGTTGCTCGGTGATAGCATTATCCCGATAAGTTCGCCTTTGCAGAATATTACACCACCATGATCACAAATCGGTGTGCAGATGACAGCCGTCTCATTCTTGGCTTCTTTATCTCTTTGCAATTCCACAGAGTTGTTGTTGGATTTGCATTCGTCGAGGTGGTCAAAATCGGTACGGGGTCGGCTTGTGGAAAGTAGGTCAGGAGGGTCTTTGAATTTCATTTTCCAAAACATGAAACCGTTCTTCTCCAAAATCATAGTCGTGGGAACGCATTCCTCTTCGTTTTGCGTGCAAGCGACTAAATTGGACTTATTGATTAGTTTGTTCGCCACAACCGCAGTCGCCATAATGGTAGACACAACCGCAGCTGCCTGTAGAGCAACTTGAACTACTTTTTTAATGATTATACCTAGAATGAGCGCACCGATGAAACGTCCAGAACCTAACGCGGTCGATTGCGGTCTTAAATATATTACCATTTTTTTATCATTGTCATTATCTCTTTTAACTACGCCATCGTAGTTTTCATCGTCTTTCCAACCTACCACGGACTTCCCCATTGCGCTATCTTTGGGACCGAGGCCATCCGCTTGAAGTCTATTCGTTGCATTATCTTTACCATCTTCGCTGTATACGATTGATATGAATAGGGACAAAGATAAAAGACTTGCTAAAATGCGCATTTCGAAGAATATTAGACTTTGACGTTTATTCAATTGTCACGTACTAGGGTTGCTACGCATTGCTACCAGTCCTCATTTCGCGAGGACTGTCCTCGTTTTGATACGTTGTCCTCTTGCCCTCATTTGACAACAAAAATCCTCGCTCTTCAATCTTTTATTGATAAATTGATAAAAATAAATAAATGTATGGATGAGAGTATATATTAAAGATATTTTAATCATTGACAATTTTTGAAAGATAGCTTGTAGTAATAATAATAAAATAATAATAGTAGAATTTATTGGCGAAACAATGCACAATACAGAAAAAAATTTCAGTAATTGCACTGAGACAAGTCAAAAAGACTAAATCGCCTAACTTCTTAAAGAGGATATACGGCGTTCTTCCTCTTTGTTACATTATGTATGTGAAAATGTTGACCTTTTACTGTTTACCCAGTAATGGTTTTTCATCATCCATAATGCAGCACGCACTAATTGCAATTAATCTGTATTTTTCGTAGGGTTCTGTATTAACTACATGATCTACTACATGTAGAGTCGCTGTATGACAGACAGATGAAAACGCTTGATATATTCAAATTGTACAAATTTAAACCTAACCTAATGCACCTAATCTCGATCATTATCATTACGTAGTACCTTTTAACATAGTTTTAACATTATCCAAAGATCATATTACCAAACATAACCTTGTTGCTGAACTAGATAACGCATGCGTCAACTTCACGTACACGTATGTATTAATTGAACATAGAAGTTTGTAGTTTACAAACTTCTCACTTCTGTCAAAATTAAGATTATTAATTTCAAACTTTGTGAACAAACACATTTAAACACCTTTGTTATACTTTAAACACTAATTGTAATTCTTAATTATAGCTATTAATATTGAGGTTGTGAATGTAGTCACAGTGGGAAAGGTATTCAAGGACAAAAACAGGCGAAAGCGTTCATATCAAGCTCGTCAAAGACTGCGAAAATGGTGCTTTCGTTCAGTAAGGGGGACGTTAGAGTATTGGCAGAATTTTGACAGGTCATGTAGAAGAACCGGAAAAGGCAGAATACATTTTATGTAAACGTGTTGCCATTAGTCGCATCGATACGACGCCATCGTTTCAATAGGTCATCATTCGCATCTACTGAACTGAAGGAAAGCACAATTCTTCAATTCCAGACGATTGGGATACCCAGAATAATGATAATGTTGACTCCGAATCCTGGTGGCCTCATTTTTACAAAAAAACACTAAAAGTGCAGATGCTCTAACATATTAGAGTATTGCTCCTTGATATATTACAGCTAAATGTCCAGCTCCAATTGCCAGTTACATTTATTTATATGGAACCTGTGCCTATGAATTCGAAGAAGATTGATGATATCAAGCAATGTGATTAAAACTGTCGGGATGACCAAAGTTTCAGAAGAATGTAACTCTTTTCAATATCACCAATATTTCGCTTTTATTTTAAAGCTTCATCAAGGGTTATAAATGAGATAAAATGGATGGCCAAACTTGTGAACTTACAAGCAAACTGGCAGAACTGACCCCCTCCAATTTCGATGACACTTGGTATATTGGCAGACCATCAAAAAGTAAAGGACACGGATTTTTTTTATCGGCTGATATTCACCTTCGGAGGGTGAAGGGTGCATCTGAAGTTACCCCCAAAAACGCATTTTTCATCATAACTCCGTCTTCCGTTTACTATTTATGTGCATTTGGCATCTACTATGAACGATCTATTAGACAATGTTAAATTCTACACTTCAGTTTATTTCTAACAACGAGAAGTTACTTTAAAAATCGCGAAAAAAATTAAAATAGGGAACTTGTGATTATATAATACAGTACAAAAATATATTAAAGTGCGTCATAATGTCAGTAAAATGTCGTCTATTTTTTTATAAATGACCGATTTACTGCCTATATTTTGTCTTTATTTGAGAATATTTTCAGAGACACGTATTCATATCCTTAAAATAACTTTAAAATTGTTCCAGAAGGAGTTGATATTAGTGCCAATAAATTACGTGTATGTATGTATATAAAGGTGAAACGGTCGAAAAAGAAACAGTGTCTAGATACATCAGTAGAGTAACCAAAACTTGCGGACTCGCATAGGCGTCGGTATTACGGGTTAATATAAGAATACGAAAAATTCATAAATAAACTTACTTGCTAATTATTCAACAAATTAGACGCATCAGGATGTGAACTACTGTAAACTTGCATCATTGCATATGTTTCCACAGTTACTTCTTTAAACCTTGTGCGTCGACAAGAAAAAATATTCTTATACATAGAAAACGATCTCTCCACATCTAAGGAAGTTTCATTTGCATGTAGAAACTGTTTTTCAAAATCACTTAAAAGTTCACTATTCTTACACTTATTATAAACGGCCTCTAAAGTATTAAAATCGGAATTTTTCCTTAAAACATCTGCCAACTTTTGACTAGCGCATAATCCTGGCGTATCATTTAATGTGTGTAATTTATTTTTTACACTCTCCACTATGTCTAATGATTCCTGCAATGACAATTCAGTACATTGTAGTTTTCTGATGGCATCTAGTAATACTGTATAATTGGTACATATTGTTGTTAAATCTTCTAAAAGTTGAGGAATTTGAAATTCTCTTTGACTTTCTCCAATTGCTTTGGATTCATTCCGATTAAATCGCAAAAATATTTCTGATAGTAAGATACTGCCTGGAGCATGTTCCCCAACGCGTTATTACAGGCTGAGGTGGTGATGGTAATTTCGGACACAATTGTTTGAATACACGGATGTGTTTTGGAGATTTGATGAACACTTTTTTTTGGTAGATGCTATTAATTTATCCACCATCGGTTACTTCTTTTGAATGGTTTCTGCTACGAGGTGATATGTGTGTATGAGGCATGTTATGTGTGAAGAAGAGTAGGAAACAAGCATATTTTAAACATCCTACCAACTCTCAGCATTGTTGTGGCTCCGTCAGTAACGGACATTGTGACTTGGGTTTTTGTGATACAAAATTCCCTCAACAACTCTTTTATTATCTTAACAACGGTTTCTGCATTAGTTTTCTGAATCCTTTTAGTGGATAACAACAATGAAGCTGGTGGACCATCACGTTTTAAAGGACGCGCTACAACATGAATGACGCTGTGTTTCTGAGCAGCAGTTGTTTCATCCACACAGGCAGATTTTCTTATTTCTCAACTTGTCTTTTATACATTCCTTTACTGTACCTTGCACACCTGACAAATTGTATCGTAATTGCATAGATGTTGGCAGCTTCCATGAGGAAACGTACTTAGCCCAAAAAAGACGAAAGTGTTCATTAGATACTAGATGTTGTGGGATGTTGCACACACTTAACATAAAAATAAAATCAGATAAAAATTGTATGGAATACTGTTTCTTAAATTCAATACATGACGTTTACTTTTACAATGTTTTCTACATTCAAACCTATCGCGACTTAGCAATCCGCTATTGAATATTGTGCAATAAATATGCGGACTTCTATATTCTAATCCAGGGAAATGCCTGAGATCTTTATTCACATTCGATGGGAACGTTACGCCCTTTGGGCGTCTCATCTCCGCGTACTTATTTAGCGTGCAGCGTGCAACGTATTGTTGCTTTGGACTCTCTCGCGGTACTGTCGAGATCGACTACGAGTTGAAAATTACTCCTACCCACGCCGCTACCGCTACGCTACTGCCATCCGGTACCACCTTTTTAACAAACCCTAGTTATTACAATGCCAAGTAACATATTCGAATGCACGCGTTGTTGCATATTAGTGGTGGTCGAATCACGACCTTGCTACGATCGATCTTGCGTTCATCAAAACAATCTATATTCATATCTGTGTTAAATGTCATTTGCTTGTCAAAATTACGGCAACGCCAAATCAATTGTGCATTGTAACCAGATTACAGCCGCAGTGAAACGTCCCATCTTCATAAAACTGCGATTGATTTCATTTTCTCATTAGAATTCCTATTTTTATTTTTAATTTATTGCATTCGTATAAATCTTATTTATTATAAATAAAATCTTAGCTATTTTCAACACCCTAAAAAGAAAGTATTGAAGTCTTTATTTAGTGTTTAGACATTTATCGTTGTAGATATTATTCCGTTTTATTTTGTGATTATTTTTAATTTTATATTTTGCTTTAAAAAAAATAACTTTTACGATGGTTGTTACTTATTTTCCCGTGCAGCTACATTGTGACTAGTAAAATATAAAATACTCTGAAATCAGTTGTAATACCTTGTTTCGTTATTCGCCCTACGAACCCCGACCGATAACATCACAAAAGTGTCTGTTTCGAACATTTAAAAATTATTTCGTTATTCTTTTAATCGTTTTCGATTAACAAAAGTAAATAAGTAGATCTCACAGAACGTAGTCACTTTCAAAAAAAAAAAAAACGTTAACCCTGAGATAAATTTGACTCTTTAATTTAACATTCATTACAATATACATATATAAATTAGAAAACAAATTAGGAAACTTGTCGTGACGTAGGTATTTTTCTAGTAGATAGAAATTTTGAAAAAAAGTGGGAGGGTGGATAACGGTTCCCCGAAGAGGGTAATGGCTAGAGGAATACGATTAACACTATTATATAGCGTCCTCCAAACCAAAAAAAAAACCTAAAATGTTTTTTTAAATATTTTTTATAGTTTTGGACATATTATCGCCAATAGCGAGAGGCTGTGTTGCGTTAAGGGCGCCTTACAGGAGCGACTGGGCACCTAAAACAGTTGCACTCAATCAACCTACAAACCCACAAAGTTTTCGGTTTTTCTGAATTTTCAGATTAGCGATATTAGATTTTTTCCGGAAAAAATAAAAATACCTTGTTCACAAAGAATATTGCGACATAGTTGATGTCATTAACAAATACATAAATTTTGTGATGCAAATTCTACTTCATTTTAAAGACAGTGGTAAACCAATAGGCTAATAACAGGAACCATTGGCTGAAAGGTTGCCATCACGGCGGAAGAACTGTTATCATTAGAATTTCTAATCGGATTGCTTTCCGCAGACTGCTTTTCGATACCCTTTCCATCCTCTTCCTTGGGAAGCATCCTCGCCAAACGGTTTATATCGAAGATTTGTCCATGCTTATCGTTTCTCGGTGATAGCATCATCCCGACAAGTTCGCCTTTGCAGAATATTACACCACCATGATCACAAGTCGGTGTGCAGATGACAGACGTCTTGTCCTGGCTTCTTTGTCTCTTTGCAATTCCACAGAGTCGTTGTTGGATTTGCATTCGTCGAGGTGGTCGAAATTGGTACCAGGATTGGCTTTTGGAATGTAGGTCAGGAGGGCGTCTTAATTCCATTCTCCAAAACATCAAATCGTTCTTCTCCATAATCATAAACGCGGGAACGCATTCCTCCTCGTTTTGCGTGCAAGCGATCATATCGGTCATGCTGCCCCTTACCGTCTTCGAAACCGCAATGCTATACTTAACCTTGTTCGTAGCAACTAGCATACCGACCATGAAACCTATAAGGAAACCCAAGATGAAACCTCTAGTTTCAGAAACGGTCGATAGCGATCTTAATTGTATTACGATTTTCCTATCATTGTCATTATCTCTCTTAACTATGCCATCGTAGTTTTCATCGTCTTTCCAACCTACCACAGACTTCCCCATTGCGCTGTCTTTGGGACCGAGGCCATCCGCTTGAAGTCTATTCGTTGCATTATCTTTACCATCTTCGCTGGATACGATTGATATGAATAGGGACAAAGATAAAAGACTTGCTAAAATGCGCATTTCGAAGAATATTAGACTTTGACGTTTATTCAATTGTCACGTACTAGGGTTGCTACGCATTGCTACCAGTCCTCATTTCGCGAGGACTATCCTCGTTTTGATACGTTGTCCTCTTGCCCTCATTTGACAACAAAAATCCTCGCTCTTCAATCTTTTATTGATAAATTGATAAAAATAAATAAATGTATGGATGAGAGTATATATTAAAGATATTTTAATCATTGACAATTTTTGAAAGATAGCTTGTAGTAATAATAATAAAATAATAATAGTAGAATTTATTGGCGAAACAATGCACAATACAGAAAAAAAATTTCAGTAATTGCACTGAGACAAGCCAAAAAGACTAAATCGCCTAACTTCTTAAAGAGGATATACGGCGTTCTTTCTCTTTGTTACATTATGTATCTGAAAATGTTGACCTTTTACTGTTTACCCAGTAATGGTTTTTCATCATCCATAATGCAGCACGCACTAATTGCAATTAATCTGTATTTTTCGTAGGGTTCTGTATTAACTACATGATCTACTACATGTAGAGTCGCTGTATGACAGACCGGATTAGGGGGCACATGAAAACGGTTGATATACTCAAATTGTACAAATATAAACCTAACCTAATGCACCTAATCTCGATCATTATCATTACGTAGTACCTTTTAACATAGTTTTAACATTATCCAAAGATCATATTACCAAACATAACCTTGTTGCTGAACTAGATAACGCATGCGTCACCTTCACGTACACGTATGTATTAATTGAACATAGAAGTTTGTAGTTTACAAACTTCTCACTTCTGTCAAAATTAAGATTATTAATTTCAAACTTTGTAAACAAACACATTTAAACACCTTTGTTATACTTTAAACACTAATTGTAATTCTTAATTATAGCTATTAATATTGAGGTTGTGAATGTAGTCACAGTGGGAAAGGTATTCAAGGACAAAAACAGGCGAAAGCGTTCATATCAAGCTCGTCAAAGACTGCGAAAATGGTGCTTTCGTTCAGTAAGGGGGACGTTAGAGTATTGGCAGAATTTTGACAGGTCATGTAGAAGAACCGGAAAAGGCAGAATACATTTTATGTAAACGTGTTGCCATTAGTCGCATCGATACGACGCCATCGTTTCAATAGGTCATCATTCGCATCTACTGAACTGAAGGAAAGCACAATTCTTCAATTCCAGACGATTGGGATACCCAGAATAATGATAATGTTGACTCCGAATCCTGGTGGCCTCATTTTTACAAAAAAACACTAAAAGTGCAGATGCTCTAACATATTAGAGTATTGCTCCTTGATATATTACAGCTAAATGTCCAGCTCCAATTGCCAGTTACATTTATTTATATGGAACCTGTGCCTATGAATTCGAAGAAGATTGATGATATCAAGCAATGTGATTAAAACTGTCGGGATGACCAAAGTTTCAGAAGAATGTAACTCTTTTCAATATCACCAATATTTCGCTTTTATTTTAAAGCTTCATCAAGGGTTATAAATGAGATAAAATGGATGGCCAAACTTGTGAACTTACAAGCAAACTGGCAGAACTGACCCCCTCCAATTTCGATGACACTTGGTATATTGGCAGACCATCAAAAAGTAAAGGACACGGATTTTTTTTATCGGCTGATATTCACCTTCGGAGGGTGAAGGGTGCATCTGAAGTTACCCCCAAAAACGCATTTTTCATCATAACTCCGTCTTCCGTTTACTATTTATGTGCATTTGGCATCTACTATGAACGATCTATTAGACAATGTTAAATTCTACACTTCAGTTTATTTCTAACAACGAGAAGTTACTTTAAAAATCGCGAAAAAAATTAAAATAGGGAACTTGTGATTATATAATACAGTACAAAAATATATTAAAGTGCGTCATAATGTCAGTAAAATGTCGTCTATTTTTTTATAAATGACCGATTTACTGCCTATATTTTGTCTTTATTTTGAGAATATTTTCAGAGACACGTATTCATATCCTTAAAATAACTTTAAAATTGTTCCAGAAGGAGTTGATATTAGTGCCAATAAAATTACGTGTATGTATGTATATAAAGGTGAAACGGTCGAAAAAGAAACAGTGTCTAGATACATCAGTAGAGTAACCAAAACTTGCGGACTCGCATAGGCGTCGGTATTACGGGTTAATATAAGAATACGAAAAATTCATAAATAAACTTACTTGCTAATTATTCAACAAATTAGACGCATCAGGATGTGAACTACTGTAAACTTGCATCATTGCATATGTTTCCACAGTTACTTCTTTAAACCTTGTGCGTCGACAAGAAAAAATATTCTTATACATAGAAAACGATCTCTCCACATCTAAGGAAGTTTCATTTGCATGTAGAAAACTGTTTTTCAAAATCACTTAAAAGTTCACTATTCTTACACTTATTATAAACGGCCTCTAAAGTATTAAAATCGGAATTTTTCCTTAAAACATCTGCCAACTTTTGACTAGCGCATAATCCTGGCGTATCATTTAATGTGTGTAATTTATTTTTTACACTCTCCACTATGTCTAATGATTCCTGCAATGACAATTCAGTACATTGTAGTTTTCTGATGGCATCTAGTAATACTGTATAATTGGTACATATTGTTGTTAAATCTTCTAAAAGTTGAGGAATTTGAAATTCTCTTTGACTTTCTCCAATTGCTTTGGATTCATTCCGATTAAATCGCAAAAATATTTCTGATAGTAAGATACTGCCTGGAGCCATGTTCCCCAACGCGTTATTACAGGCTGAGGTGGTGATGGTAATTTCGGACACAATTGTTTGAATACACGGATGTGTTTTGGAGATTTGATGAACACTTTTTTTTGGTAGATGCTATTAATTTATCCACCATCGGTTACTTCTTTTGAATGGTTTCTGCTACGAGGTGATATGTGTGTATGAGGCATGTTATGTGTGAAGAAGAGTAGGAAACAAGCATATTTTAAACATCCTACCAACTCTCAGCATTGTTGTGGCTCCGTCAGTAACGAACATTGTGACTTGGGTTCTTGTGATACAAAATTCCCTCAACAACTCTTTTATTATCTTAACAACGGTTTCTGCATTAGTTTTCTGAATCCTTTTAGTGGATAACAACAATGAAGCTGGTGGACCATCACGTTTTAAAGGACGCGCTACAACATGAATGACGCTGTGTTTCTGAGCAGCAGTTGTTTCATCCACACAGGCAGATTTTCTTATTTCTCAACTTGTCTTTTATACATTCCTTTACTGTACCTTGCACACGTGGCAAATTATATCGTAATTGCATAGATGTTGGCAGCTTCCATGAGGAAACGTACTTAGCCCAAAAAAGACGAAAGTGTTCATTAGATACTAGATGTTGTGGGATGTTGCACACACTTAACATAAAAAAAATCAGATAAAAATTGTATGGAATACTGTTTCTTAAATTCAATACATGACGTTTACTTTTACAATGTTTTCTACATTCAAACCTATCGCGACTTAGCAATCTGCTATTGAATATTGTGCAATAAATATGCGGACTTCTGTATTCTAATCCAGGGAAATGCCTGAGATCTTTATTCACATTCGATGGGAACGTTACACCCTTTGGGCGTCCCAGCTCCGCGTACTTATTTGGCGTGCAGCGTGCAACGTATTGTTGCTTTGAGCTCCCTCGCGGTAGTGTCGAGATCGACTACGAGTTGAAAATTACTCCTACCCACACCGCTACCGCTACGCTACTGCCATCCGGTACCACCTTTTTAACAAACCCTAGTTATTACAATGCCAAATAACATATTCGAATGGACGCGTTGTTGCATATTAGTGGTGGTCGAATCACGACCTTGCTACGATCGATCTTGCGTTCATCAAAACAATCTATATTCATATCTGTGTTAAATGTCATTTGCTTGTAAAAATTACGGCAACGCCAAATCAATTGTGCATTGTAACCAGATTACAGCCGCAGTGAAACGTCCCATCCTCATAAAACTGCGATTGATTTCATTTTCTCATTAGAATTCCTATTTTTATTTTTAATTTATTGCATTCGTATAAATCTTATTTATTATAAATAAAATCTTAGCTATTTCCAACACCCTAAAAAGAAAGTATTGAAGTCTTTATTTAGTGTTTAGACATTTATCGTTGTAGATATTATTCCGTTTTATTTTGTGATTATTTTTAATTTTATATTTTGCTTTAAAAAAAATAACTTTTACGATGGTTGTAACTTATTTCCCGTGCAGCTACATTGTGACTAGTAAAATATAAAATACTCTGAAATCAGATGTAATACCTTGTTTCGTTATTCACCCTACGAACCCCGACCGATAACATCACAAAAGTGTCTGTTTCGAACATTTAAAAATTATTTCGTTATTCTTTTAATCGTTTTCGATTAACAAAAGTAAATAAGTAGATCTCACAGAACGTAGTCACTTTCAAAAAAAAAAAAACGTTAACCCTGAGATAAATTTGACTCTTTAATTTAACATTCATTACAATATACATATATAAATTAGAAAACAAATTAGGAAACTTGTCGTGACGTAGGTATTTTTCTAGTAGATAGAAATTTTGAAAAAAAGTGGGAGGGTGGATAACGGTTCCCGGAAGAGGGTAATGGCTAGAGGAATACGATTAACACTATCATATAGCGTCCTCCAAACCAAAAAAAAAAACCTAAAATGTTTTTTTAAATATTTTTTATAGTTTTGGACATATTATCGCCAATAGCGAGAGGCTGTGTTGCGTTAAGGGTGCCTTACAGGGGCGACTGGGCACCTAAAACAGTTGCACTCAATCAACCTACAAACCCACAAAGTTTTCGGTTTTTCTGAATTTTCAGATTAGCGATATTAGATTTTTTCCGGAAAAAATAAAAATACCTTGTTCACAAAGAATATTGCGACATAGTTGATGTCATTAACAAATACATAAATTTTGTGATGCAAATTCTACTTCATTTTAAAGACAATAGTAAACCAATAGGCTAATAACAGGAACCATTGGCTGAAAGGTTGCCATCACGGCGGAAGAACTGTTATCATTAGAATTTCTAATCGGATTGCTTTCCGCAGACTGCTTTTCGATACCCTTTCCATCCTCTTCCTTGGGAAGCATCCTCGCCAAACGGTTTATATCGAAGATTTGTCCATGCTTATCGTTTCTCGGTGATAGCATCATCCCGACAAGTTCGCCTTTGCAGAATATTACACCACCATGATCACAAGTCGGTGTGCAGATGACAGACGTCTTGTCCTTGGCTTCTTTGTCTCTTTGCAATTCCACAGAGTCGTTGTTGGATTTGCATTCGTCGAGGTGGTCGAAATTGGTACCGGATTGGCTTTTGGAATGTAGGTCAGGAGGGCGTCTTAATTCCATTCTCCAAAACATCAAATCGTTCTTCTCCATAATCATAAACGCGGGAACGCATTCCTCCTCGTTTTGCGTGCAAGCGATCATATCGGTCATGCTGCCCCTTACCGTCTTCGAAACCGCAATGCTATACTTAACCTTGTTCGTAGCAACTAGCATACCGACCATGAAACCTATAAGGAAACCCAAGATGAAACCTCTAGTTTCAGAAACGGTCGATAGCGATCTTAATTGTATTACGATTTTCCTATCATTGTCATTATCTCTCTTAACTATGCCATCGTAGTTTTCATCGTCTTTCCAACCTACCACAGACTTCCCCATTGCGCTGTCTTTGGGACCGAGGCCATCCGCTTGAAGTCTATTCGTTGCATTATCTTTACCATCTTCGCTGGATACGATTGATATGAATAGGGACAAAGATAAAAGACTTGCTAAATGCGCATTTCGAAGAATATTAGACTTTGACGTTTATTCAATTGTCACGTACTAGGGTTGCTACGCATTGCTACCATTTCCTCTTTTCGCGAGGACTATCCTCTTTTTGATACGTTGTCCTCTTGCCTCATTTGACAACAAAAATCCTCGCTCTTCAATTTTTTATTGATAAATTGAAAAAAATAAATAAATGTATGGATGAGAGTATATATTAAAGATATTTTAATCATTGACAATTTTGAAAGATAGCTTGTAGTAATAATAATAAAATAATAATAAGTAAAATTTTATTGGCGAACAAGGGCACAATACAGAAAAAAAATTTCAGTAATTGCACTGAGACAAGCCAAAAAGACTAAATCGCCTAACTTCTTAAAGAGGAATACGGCGTTCTTTCTCTTTGTTACATTATGTATCTGAAAATGTTGCCTTTTTACTGTTTACCCAGTAATGGTTTTTCATCATCCATAATGCAGCACGCACTAATTGCAATTAATCTGTATTTTTCGTAGGGTTCTGTATTAACTACATGATCTACTACATGTAGAGTCGCTGTATGACAGACCGGATTAGGGGGCACATGAAAACGGTTGATATACTCAAATTGTCAAAATATAAACCTAACCTAATGCACCTAATCTCGATCATTATCATTACGTAGTACCTTTTAACATAGTTTTAACATTACCCAAAAGATCATATTAAACCAAACATAACCTTGTTGCTGAACTAGATAACGCATGCGCCCACCTTCACGTACACGTATGTATTAATTGAACATAGAAGTTTGTAGTTTAAAAATTCTCACTTCTGTCAAAATTAAGATTATTAATTTAAAACTTTGTAAACAAACACATTTAAACACCTTTGTTATACTTTAAACACTAATTGTAATTCTTAATTATAGCTATTAATATTGAGGTTGTGAATGTAGTCACAGTGGGAAAGGTATTCAATGACAAAAACAGGCGAAAGCGTTCATATCAAGCTCGTCAAAGACAGCGATAATGGTGCTTTCGTTCAGTAAGGGGGACCTTAGAGTATTGGCAGAATTTTGACAGGTCATGTAGCCCTAGAATATCACTTATTCAAAGTAGAAAATGCTGAAAATCTGTCGTCTATGCCAAGAAGAACCGGAAAAGGCAGAATACATTTTATGTAAACGTGTTGCCATTAGTCGCATCGATACGACGCCATCGTTTCAATAGGTCATCATTCGCATCTACTGAACTGAAGGAAAGCACAATTCTTCAATTTCAGACGATTGGGATACCCAGAATAATGATAATGTTGACTCCGAATCCTGGTGGCCTCATTTTTACAAAAAAACACTAAAAGTGCAGATGCTCTAAATATTGCAAAATTCGTAATAAGGAATTGCAGGCAGCTAACATATTAGAGTATTGCTCCTTGATATATTACAGCCAAATGTCCAGCTCAAATTGCCAGTTACATTTACTTATATGGAACCTGTGCCTATAAATTCGAAGAAGATTGATGAACACGTGATTAAAACTGTCGGGATGGCGACCAAAGTTTCAGAAGAATGTAACTCTTTTCAATATCACCAATACTTCGCTTTTATTTTAAAGCTTCATCAAGGGTTATAAATGAGATAAAGTGGATAACCAAACTTGTGAACTTACAAGCAAACTGACAGAACTGACCCCCTCCAATTTCGATGACACTTGGTATATTGGCAGACCATCAAAAAGTAAAGGACACGGATTTTTTTTATCGGCTGATATTCACCTTCGAAGGGTAAAGGGTGCATCTGAAGTTACCCCCAAAAACGCATTTTTCATCATAACCCCGTCTTCCGTTTACTATTTATGTGCATTTGGCATCTACTATGAACGATCTGTTAGACAGTGTTAAATTCTACACTTCAGTTTGTTTCTAACAACGAGAAGTTACTTTAAAAATCGCGAAAAAAATGAAAATAGGGAACTTGTGATTATATAACACAGTACGAAAATATATTAATATTATATTTAAATATTTTCAGATACACGTATTCATATCCTTAAAATAACTTTGAAATTGTTCCAGAAGGAGTTAATATTAGTGCCAATAAAATTACGTGTATGTATGTATATAAAGGTGAAACGGTCGAAAAAGAAACTGTCTAAATACATCAGTAGAATAACCTAAACTTGCCGACTCGCATAGGCGTCGGTATTACGGGTTAATATAAGAATACGAAAAATTCATAAATAAACTAAACCGGTAGAGAAGCAGGCATGCAGTGTCGACCTTGAATATAAATCATATTAAAACCCCGCTGAGAGAGATTTCGTTTTAATACCGGTTGAGCTGTTGCAGAGATTAGTCGAACGGTCAAGGTTATGTACTTACGTGTCGCTTTTGAAAATATAGCTGGTGTTTTTTGTATGTTGTAGTATTACACCAAGTACATAATTAGTGTATCGTTTCATATAGAACTAATTTACATACCTAAGAAAACAATGCCCCGTAATAGATTTTTCTATAATGTACATAAGTATGTGTCACTTTTTCCCCATTTAAAATATGACGGTAGTTTCAGTTTTTTGCTTAATATGCAATGTTCGTTTGCTGCATTGGACAGAACTGATTGCCAGAGGCATGTCCCAAAGGTATTAAGCATATGAGAAATGCAAGAACTGCAATCCTTATACACTATTCCTCATACATTTATTAATTATGTTTACCTCTTGTAATCTTCCGTTGTCGTTGGTGAGAAAAGCAGCTTTTAAAACGTTTTGGCGACCAAAACGTTACAAAGTACCCATTACCCTCACAAACACAATTACAGAATCATTTGCCGCGAATGAAAGAGATGCTAGAAAATGTGTGTAAACGTGATTTGTGTTCCCCAAAAAAAAATGGATTACCGTGGATGAGACGACCCATAAAAAAGAAAAACAGTATTGTGAATGCAATAGCTCGCGTTTATCTAGCGAGAACGCAGCATCTCGATATTTGTTAGCTTGCAAACGTGTTCAACAATGTACCCCGGAAAATATTCAAAAAGTGATAATGAACGCTTTGAAAAAATTTAAAATTGCCCAAGATCAAGTTGTGATGATTGTGACAGATAGTGCAGCAACGATGTTAAGTGTTGGGCGATCCTTAAAACATATATTTCCTAACTTAATATATAAACCTGCGTGCTGCATGCTTTGCATTTAGTTGGTGAAGTTGTTCGACAACATTACGGAAACGTTGATCGGATGATTGGAAGTACTAAAGCAGTGTTTCGTAAATCTCCTAAACGTTTAAAAGAATTTCGTAAATTTTGTCCAGGTATTCCAGAACCTCCTGAGCCAATTTTAACGCGATGAGGTACTTGGCTAACAGTAGCTTCTTACTATTTGATCCATTTTCAACAAATTCAATCAGTTATAATGCGATTTAATCGGAATGAATCCAAAGCAATTAGAGAAAGTCAAAGAGAATTTCAAATTCCTCAACTTTTAGAAGATTTAACAACAATATGTACCAATTATACAGTATTACTAGATGCCATCAGAAAACTACAATGTACTGAATTGTCATTGCAGGAATCATTAGACATAGAGGAGAGTGTAAAAAAAAATTACACACATTAAATGATACGCCAGGATTATGCGCTAGTCAAAAGTTGGCAGATGTTTTAAGGAAAAATCCCGATTTTAATACTTTAGAGGCCGTTTATAATAAGTGTAAGAATAGTAAACTTTTAAGTGATTTTGAAAAACAGTTTCTACATGCAAATGCAACTTCCTTAGATGTGGAGAGATCGTTTTCTATGTACAAGAATATTTTTTCTTGTCGACGCACAAGGTTTAAAGAAGTAACTGTGGAAACATATGCAATGATGCAAGTTTACAGTAGTTCACATCCTGATGCCTCTAATTTGTTGAATAATTAGCAAGTAAGTTTATCTATGAATTTTTCGTATTCTTATATTAACCCGTAATACCGACGCCTATGCGAGTCCGCAAGTTTTGGTTACTCTATATATCAGCCATGGCTGGGTTCGCTTTAAATTCACTTAACATCGTAATAGATCCCAAATTCACATAAATAGTAAACGGAAGATCAATCAGATAGGTATAATAACGGAATATATGCATGTATGTGCGAGGTCGCGCTTTATAAAAAATATTTCCTCTATTATCCCCTGCCCCACTAAGGGAGGAAGGCATTCATCTATGATCCGTTCGAAAGCCCCTTTGAAGTAGAACATTTTGTTTTCTGATTCATCCCGATAGCTTGCGCGGTTCCCGAGTTATGATGAAAAATGCGTTTTTGGGGGTTATTTCAGACGCACCCCCAACTTTGCTATTAATTTATAGTTGTGGCTCCTGCTATTTTTATGTACAGGTTTGTACATGCATACGTACATTGACAATTAACACGATAAACGTCAAAGTCAAATATCCTTCGAAATGCACATTTTAGCAATATTTTTATCCTTGCCCTTATTAATATCAATCGCATTCGGCAAAGATGGTAAAGATAATGCAACGAATAGATTTCAAGCAGATGATCTGGGTCCCAAAACCAGCATACGAGGAGAATCTTTGTTACGTAAAAAAGACGACGAAAACTACGATTATAACGATAGTATAGTTGAAACAGATAATGACATGAGGGATGAGGGATTCGTAGTCTACTTACGATCGTACTCGGTCATGTTTGGTCCTGAAACTTACCCCGGTCTTATCGTCAACGATCGCACTGCAGTTACGGCAAAGATAAACGACCCTATGACTAATATGGTGGCTTGCACGCAAAAGCAGAATGATTGCGTTCCCGTAACCAAGATGATGGAAAAGAATGGTTTCATGTTTTGGAAAGTCAATTTACCACACATATCTAAGCTGAATTTTAAAAGCCGACTCGGTATCCCCAAAAACCTCGACGACTGCAGATCCAATAAGAATTTCGTAGAATTGCAGAAAGATGAAACCAAGGACGAAACGTCTTTCACCTGCATACCGACTTGTGATCATGGTGGTGTAATATTCTGCAAAGGTGAACTTGTCGGGATGATGCTATCACCAAGGAACGACAACCATGGACAAATCTTCGATATTAACCATTTGGTTAGGATGCTTCCTAAGAAAGAGGGTGGAAAGGCTGTCCAGGCGAAATCTGGGAAGAGTAACTCGCCGGCCAAAGGTACCCGTTTACAGGCCAGAAGTTCCGAGGATAACAACACTACTTCCTTCGCGATAACCCTTCAGCCAATGTTTCCTGTTATTAATCTATTGTTTTACCGTTTTCTTTGAAATGAAGGCGGATTTGTATCATCCGCTTATTTATTGTATGATTATTTAAATTAAATATATTGAAATATTGTTTGTGAGCAAGGTATTTTTATTTGTTCCAGAGAAAATCCAATATTCCTAAGTCGTATTGGCCAAAATGTAAGAGGGGAAAATAGAAATTGATGGAATCTACTTTCTAAAATTATTTTTGGTTAATTTTTGACAATTTTTTTGGTTTACACTTTTCTTTAAGGCGATTCATATTATTTTGTTTTAATTTCTAGACTAAGATATACCATAAATAACGTGTAATGTATACAAATAACTGAAAATCTTGACAGGTGGGACGTATATCTTTTATTGTTAATATGAACCAAGATTTGCACTTGTTGCAGTTTAATTACGATTTCATTGACTTAATATACCTAGATATAATTAACCTTGATTGGCCTTTAATTGTCTTGAATTAAGGCGGACAGCTTTAATACAAGTAGACGTTCCTCTGCGTGCAGATAGACATCTAGTACACAGCATTTGTTTTCAAACAGCAACCTGTCAAATATTAATCGAATCTCGACACGTCAAATTTCTCGCGGGAGTGCAAAAATGCGTGGCATTCCACTGCAATTCGCGCTTTTGCTATGCGTCGTGGTATGGTGGAGTGAAGAAGCTAGGGTTGCCCTGAATTCCAGAATAGGAAGGGAAATGCACCTAACTGAAGACGAAGACGATGATGACTTTTACGGCAGACCAAAACACCTTAAGGTCAACTCAAAACAGAAAAATTCGGCCAGTAGAGATAGCAGCGATGACAGTGACCATGAGGATGACGAAGAGGAACTTTACGAAGATTACAATGAAGTTTTAACGAACGGATCCTTTCGGGACTCTATGCTCGTATTGTTCAGAAAGTCGGCAACGTTGGGTCCTGCGAATTACACCGGCGTCGTACTCACAAGGGACACGGTTGCCTCGATTCATATCGACGATCCGAAGAACGTGGTAGGCTGCCCATTTAGGAAGACCGAGGAGGACGACTGCTTCGGGGTGGAACTGCAGAAGGAGGTGCGCGGCGTCCAGTACTGGAGGATGAAGAAGCCTCGCGACACGCCGCCGCAGATTCCTCCTAAAGGTCGTCTGCTCAATTTCAACCGGAAACTGTGCAAGGCGAATGCGAATAGCGTGGAAATTACGAGGACCCAGAAGAAGGGTTATGATTTCAAATGCTCGCCCAGTTGTAATGAAGGCGAAGTGATTATCTGCGGTAAGCTATTCCCTTCATACCGGTTGACTCGTAAAGTTCTAGGGATATAAATTAATTATAGCAACAGCGATAATCCTCACTTCAATATATACTAACATTGTCATTGTCACAAGATTCAAAAAACGTCAAAATGATGTTCTTTATGAAGGGAATATTTACAAAGACGAAAATGTCCTTTCAAAATACTGTAGCAACGAATGTAAGAGCTATCTTAAGCTGTGTACGGCCGAAGAAATAAATAGAATGAAGACATCCGAGTCTATTATACAAACATACTCGCACATTTCGAAGGGTGTCGATTGTCTTGGAATTAACATTCCTGTATTATTCTGGCTCTTAAAACATTTACAATTTCAGGCCTGCCAGCTTCTGTAATGTATACTTTCCGATATTTAGTGTGCCCCCACAAAAAGAAATCAATTGGAGATAGATCGGGAGATCGTGGAGGCCAACGAATGCTGCCTGTTCCACTAATGAGACGCTTGGTAAAAGTATTCAATGAGAATTGCTTCACTCTGAGTGCACTATGTGTAAGGCAGGCATCCTGTTGGAACCACGCAATTTCCTAATCCATTCTAATGTATTTGTTGGCATTCATGAAACCATCGGTAAAGAATCAATAGTTTCATAACGTTGTTTAAAACAGTACGACATATGCGTACATAATACAGTAAATTATTCACATTGCTTGTGATTTTAAAAAAGCTAATGTAAAGGTTATTTACAGAATAATGTTCTAACAAAAGGGAACATAATGTAGAAGTACACATGAAAAAAAAGTGCCTAGAAACAATCACCAAGATAATGCTAATAAATAGCTCCTGATACTGATGGAATCACTACCGGCAAAAACAATATGAGAAGAGAAAAGCATTAAAGCGTCTTGCTTCTGGTCACATTACTGCTACATCTCTCAGTTCATGCCACTAATCTTTAAAAACAGCAACATAACCAACACCCTTAATTTATGAACGATCAAGGTAACACCAGAATTTCCCGGGTAGTATCCAGAAACGCAGCCTGTCGGGTATATTCATAACCAACATAAAACATAATTTAAACAAAAACATGGCTTTTTCGATTAGTTTCTTTTATGATCACACTGTACTAGTTTTGAAAAATGTTAAAATAATCGACAATTGTTGACAAAAATTTTGACCTTTCGATTCCACAGGTAAACAACCGGTCGGCATATGGAAGCGCAGTACGAAAGATGAAAGCGAAAGTGAGACTTACGAGAGCGGAGAGGAATACGGGAAAATCCTCGATCTCGCCGATCTGCTGGAGGGCTTAAGGAACGCCGCTCCGCAACCCACACGGCCACCGCCCATCGCTCCCCCCGTTGCAAAACAGGAGGATGCACCCAAAAGGAGTGAGACCGATGAGAAAAAGGTGAGGACCAGCGGTATGGCCAATAGGATCGTCATTTCAACATTGTTACTGTTTACTATAGCAGCCTTGCGTTACAAATTCCTCTCATGATAGATTTTGATGGTTATAAGCATCTTTTCCTGTATCTGTATTCATCAAACAAAGTGTTTAAATTATTTATTAATTCATTATTATTATTGTTTCCTTTTCTTTCATGTTGTACTGCCAAGAATATAAAAACAAATAATAAAATTGTTTATTAATTATAACGCATTTTTTTTCGAAGTTGATAATTACTTTAAATTGAACTACGTTTCACTAGTGAACCAAACCGTTGTTAATTTTGAATTATTCACATAAGAAAATTAAATATTTTGGGCTTGCTACAATCTTTTAAAAGTTGAATAGAAAATCAAAATGAATGTACAAGTAATACATACATTCAATAAAAACCGTTAGCCCAGGCATAACAAGGCCTACCTGCTCTGACGTCAGCCAGGCTGTGACGTATATTAGTTTAGGTAAACAATCAGCCATATTTAGCGTTTTGACATTTACACGATCTCTTGCGTTTTGAATTAGTTTATCCAAATTATATTGGTTTTATTAAAAAAAAATACTGTGTAGTGATATTTTCGTACTTTGTGATACCTGCAATGTTTTTTTAGTGTTGTATAAGCGATAAAACCTTTTCTAAAACGATAAAAGCGTGATTCGGGCGGTCTATTTGTAATACTGTCGGCGTCGGTTGTTTTCCAACAATGTATACTAGGGTTTATGAGTTACGCTTTGTAAAAGAAGATATTATTTGTTTTTCAACAGTTACAGATTCAAGGACCGGTGAAACTGTAACTGTAAGTTCAGAAAATCATAGGCTTAAAGAAGATGCTATTCCAACTCAATTCCTTAACTGTCCGTTGTATTTGACAAGAAGCTTGAAGCTTTTATCGTTAAAATAGTTTTATATTCTTACGACTGGCATCCTGTTTAAACCGGAAATCCTTCAAAACTCAAAAAAGAAATGCAAAAAAACGATTCCTTTACCCTTTGTCTAATATCGTGCATGGCGATACATCACCTAAAGAGCCTGACGTAATGGAAGAGCGCTCAGGCCTTGTTGTCTGCCTGGTAATGCAAAAACACATCTACTTTTTTTATCTTTACGAATAGCCTCTTCTCCCAACATTTTAAATAGAAGGGACCCACCGTGTGGTGCCTCAAATGGTAGCTTATATTCTCACAATTATGTTGGTGTATCTCTTGCTCATTTTGTTCTATTTAATATCTTAAGAATGACCAAGTTTTACGTTATTTTACGAACAATAAATTCGTGAAATAAAATTGAGCAAGGTTTTGACGTTTTGTCACTAAAATTGTCAACAGCTTTCCTCCATTTCTCCAACTTCACCTGCATTGTTTTCCGTAAAATATGGCGAACACTATTGCTGAAAGGGTGGAAATTATCTTCATTTAGGGTGTTAAGCTCACGCCACAGCAAGAGTTTTTAATGAGACACCCAGATAAGAATATGGACCATAAATACATACGAAAAGGTAGTAGATAAAATGGCTGAAATTGAAGTACTATTGGAAATTTTACCATGGATTCAACTACTTCTTTACGTCAGGTTGCAATTTCCACTAGACTTTCTTACTCATCGATACGCAGAATCATGATAAAGAAGGTATTCAAATGCTCGACGAACATTAACTTCTCTTCCAGCAAGATAATCTTCCTCCGCACTATACTTCAAATGCTCGTAACTGGTGTAAACAAAGATTTGGAAATCATTGGATTGACGTGGAACTATCCAATAGCCTCAACTTCTTTCTTTGGGGCCATTTAAACCAGAAGATTTAAACGATTTTCATCAACGAATTATCAACAAGTGTAAGAACATTCCACAAGGAACTTAGAATTTGAAAACCAATATTCTCATTTTGCGCAGTTTTTGTGAATATTGTTTTTTCAGTTTTATTTCTTTCTTGTTGTTGTTATTCTTCTTGAAGACCTCGGTGCAAAGAGGGGGCAGCTCCGCTTTTATAAATGCCGTCATCAAAAATAATTCGCAAAGCCGCTGGAGTTTTAATTCTCTCGTCACAACAGTATGAAAAGAAAATTAAAAGAAAATACTGGGTTAGAGATTGGATATTAAGAAGGGAAGCTTATGGAGCCTACAAAATTCTGCTTACAGAATTAAGACTACAAGACGCTCAGCAATTCAAAAGCTTTATTCGTATATCCGCAGTTGATTTAGAGAACCTTTTAATGGTGGTGGGAAATAAAATTAAGAAACAAGATACTCATTTACGTGCTTCTATTAGTGCTGGTGAACATTTAGTTGTTACATTACGCTTCTTAGCTACCGGTAAGTTTTAAATATTGTAGTCCTTTTATAATGGTATAATATTGCTTACAGGTGATTCATATAATTCACTGATGTACTTATTCAGAATACCAGCATGTACAAAGAGCAAATTCATTCCAGAAGTATGCAGTGCACTGTATGAAGAATTAAAGGAGCAATACCTAAAGGTAATAAAATCTGTTCAATTTATATTTTGTTCGAAATTTCAGAAATAATAATAGTAATATATTTCTTATAACACCATAATACATAAAAATACATGAACATAAAACATATTAATCTGTAGTACTCAACTTTCTAACTTCTCTAAGATGGCAGCACAGTGCCTATACAATACAAAATATAAATGTATAACATTCAACTTAATTCTAACAAATACAGTAATTCGTTCGAATCTGCATCAGAAACTTGCATTATTGCCTGATTAATAAGACGCCTCAACTTTTTTTATTTTCAGGATTTTTCAATTGTCTTAATTCTGATGCCACATAATCAGCAAAAATTTGTTCCTGATCATTAGGCTGCTGTATAATGTGTAGAATCTTCTGGATATCAGATTCCCCAATTATTTCCTTATCTTTCTTTATTTTCTTTTTAATATGTGGCTGTTCCATCATAATTTCTTCTGGATGTTTTTCTAACTCCTTAGAATATTCGTTAATTTCTCCTAATTGCTGTAAGTATAGGTACCAACAAAAAGTCGAAAATGGTTGCAACATGCTAAACAATTTGAAGATCGATGGAATTTTCCCCATTGCATTGGCGCTCTGGACGGAAAACACATCGTTATACAAGCTCCTATTAACAGTGGGAGCAATTATTATAATTACAAAGGTAGCTACAGTATTGTACTGATGGGCTTAGTAGATGCATCTTACAAATTTATTTATGTTGATATCGGTTGCAATGATAGAATTTCCGATGGAGGTGTATTCAACAATTGTTCTTTGTCTTCAGCACTTGAGAATAATCATATTGATTTGCCAGAACCTACTGAACTACCCGGAAGAACAAAGCCAGTACCGTATGTAGTGGTTGCCGATGATGCGTTCGCTATGAAGCCATATCTTATAAAACCATATCCCTTTAGAGATCAGCCTGGCCCTAATCGAGTGTTTAATTACCGATTATCAAGATCTAGAAGAATAGTAGAGAACTGCTTCGGTATTCTTGCCAACAGATTTAGAGTTCTAAGAAAGCCTATTCTGTTACAGCCACAAAATGCTAAGGCAGTAGTACTAGCGATATGCGCTTTACATAATTTTCTGATGGTAAGAAATGATTCTGTGCCCATATATGCTCCTCCTGGAACGTTTGATAAAGAAAGTGCAATATCGCATGATATTATACATGGTGGATGGCGAAATGAAGGTGATATACCTACCCAGAATTTATTACCACTCCAAGGAGGTGTAAATCATAATTATTCAATGCTAGAGAAAGAAGTTCGTGAAGAATTTAAAGAATATTTTATGACTCCACATGGCGAAGTACCTAGGCAATATAAGTTTATTTAAATTACATAACTACAAAATGCTTTTTTAAAGAAAAATAAATTATTTACTTACTAAATTACTTGTTGTTGCTGAATTATCTGTTGAATTACCTATAAATTGTAATGCCGAAAAATAAGGCCAATTTGACATAGATATTTCATCTGTACCTGCGCCACTTTTTTTCGATTTGATTTTTTTAACTTCTTGCATATATTGTCTCCGTAAATTATACAGCTTTCGACTTACTTCTGCCACTGTTGTTTCAAATTTTGCCGCTATTTCTTCTAAATATTTTTGTTTCTTTATTCGATCGCGGTACGATACATATTTAACATCCCACAATAAATTATTTTCTTCGTACAATGAAATTAAAATTTTAATATCTTGATCTTCCCATTTCTTTCTTTCGGGAGCCATCACAAACTCGCAGAGAATATCGAGGCGATTTCGAAAAGATCCGATAGTAACGGCGAGTAACGTAGAAGTGACAGTTTTCGTGTTTACACTTGCAAGTTTTTTTGTCAGGCAAGAGATGTCGCGACTTTGGGGAAGTCAGCTCGCAATGAAGTTTACACTAGCGAGGGTAGTGTCTGACAGTAAATTGCGCGATTTTTCTTGCTAATGTAAATCCACCCAAATACTTTAAAATACAGTTATCGCCAAAACTTTTCTAGATGTTTAAAGACATTATCAGTTTCCAAATGTAGAGGAAACTTTTCTTTTTCGGTTTCTAAATAAAATTTTTTTTTTCAAAAAAAGGTACACTGGAAAGGTATTCATAGAGGTGTAGGTGTAAATTTGATTTATAAATCAAAGCATATCCTCTTCATCCACTTGACAATATTTCGCACATTTAGATTTTTGGTAGATATTATCTCTTTTACATATCTAATAGATATCTTATGCACAGGTTTGTGCTGCAGCAAGGAACAAAAAGACTTCAAAACCTGCAATTATTATTAGAAAATCAACGTATCATTGATAGAATATTTGTTTCATCTCGACAACCAAGGTGACGTTTGACAGTTCCATTGGACCTGTGCGCGAAGGAGAATGCGACGAAAACTCATAGTAATCATGTTGTGTTGCTGTTCGATTTGGATGGAACGAAACGTCGAAGCCTACGTTCTAGCCAAGAACCATTCTAGCAACTCCAACGTCTCTAACGATTCTCTAAGCCAATCGCGTCTCGATCGAGAAACCAGCGAGGTGATCCGAGTACGAGACGACACCCAATTCGACGACGAATGGAACGATGACGAGAACGATGACGATGACGGTGAAATAGAGGACGAAGATGAATTCAAACCAGGAGGCGACGACAATTACGACGACGACAAGGACGATGACGAGTCCTTCGATCCGAGCATGTACATCAGGAAGGTCCAATCGAAAGGGGATGAATTCACGGGAACACTCATAGATTCCAGAGTAGTCGTCAGTTCGGTCAATTCGAAATCGCCGAAAGCGCAATGTTGCGATGTGGTTGACGTAACCGATTGCACCAAAGTCGAGAAGATCGACGTATTCGAAGACATCGCTTATCTAAGACTAACAGAATACAATCCTAAGCCGCTCTTCACCGATAAACCTTCAAAAGATTGCAAAGCTGTTGGGATTACTCATGAAACCATAGACATCAAAATCAAAGGGAAGGAAATCAAATGCGAGGAGTGCAATGACTTTGACGCGGTGGTCTGCGGCAAAAGACTGGCGGGAATTTTGCGCGGTGATCGTAAGTTTCATCTAATCAAAGTGGATCATCTTCGCGACAAAGCTGGATTCACCGAGGCCGATAGGGACGAAGACGATCTAGATTTAATTCTGCAGCAGGAAAAGAACGATGGCGATCAACAATACAAGGATACCGATGAAGATTGGTTATCGGTGCGAAAGTCTAATCAAAGTATAGCGAATCCTATGGTAGGACCACTAGTTTTGTTTGTGGCGGTTACCATTTCTAGCTTATTATTGCTTAATTATGTTGGTGTATATGCTTAGTATTTTCGATATATTAATAATAAATTTATGCATAAGAGTTTTAATTTGTTTTACGAATTAGGAATAATATTTTAATGGATTTATCCATCTAAAATACATTAGGCGTCCTCTTTTTGCCCTATTAACTGAATATTCGTTACAAAATCACCAATTTGAGTAATCATCTTGACACCAATGTTCAATTTACAGATATTCAATTTGGGTTCAATTGCTAAGATACTAAAGAAGTTCAAATCATAATCATTAGGCCGGGCACAGAGAGCTTCGTGACAGGTTAGAAGCGAAGCTGCCGCTCCCACGATGCAACGTATGTATGCAAATGAATCGGCACGGACTACCTCAGCGAATGAGATTAATGATTTATTGTAACAGTTTCTCATCAACCCTCCGCAGCGTTAATCGTAATTATAGAAACTTGCTGAAAAACCCAAACCTCAAGGGTTTAGGTGAGAAACGGTTTTCGAGTACACACATAGAAATACCAGCTACAGTTTACCCACCCCGGCAAATTTTCTTGACCTATAATCATAGGAATACCAGCTACAATTTACTCACTACAGCAAATTTTCTTGACTTATAATCATAGAAATACCAGCTACAGTTTACCCACTCCAGCAAATTTTCTTGACCTATAATCATAGGGATACCAGCTGCAGTTTACCCACCCTAGTAAAATTCCTAGGTCTATACTCGTAGGGATACCAACTGCAGTTTGCCCATTCCAGCAAATATTCTAGGTGGATACTTACAGGGATGCAGTTACTCCTTCATTACTTTCTTACTCGACTATGAATCTCATCCATCCGCTTGCGAAGGTTCGAAACATAATCTTCCCTGACCACTTCTTCGTCTAGTTTAAAACTGAACTTCAGATCACACGGCAGTCGTAACTTTCGGCCAAAGAATACATTTGCAGGACTTTATCGATCCCAATCTCATTCATGGTCAGCAACAACTTTGGATAGGTATTTTACGATGGTCCTATTCATGGACTTTACCATGCCATCGGATTTTGTCATTTGTCACAAGTACGTTTTCTTTTCAAATTCATAAACAAAAAAATCCAGTAATTTTGCCAAATTTAAACCAATCTAGCTAGAAACTTAAACGAAGGAGCTAGCACATCGATACAAAGACGGGCGAAGTGCGGTCGGAAAAGAAAAACATCGGAAAGATCCGACCATGAAATTGTTCATTAGGCTTTGAGCAATAGATTTGCTACAATTAAAATGATTCAAAAAAATGTACAAGAGAGAGGAATAGAGATTTCGAGCAGAACTGTCAGGTGCCGATTGCGCGAAAATCGCCTAATGGGCCGAAGACCTGTAAAAAAGCCGCGTTTAATAGAAAAAATGAAATCTGCTCGTCTCAACTTTGCAAGAGAATATCGACATTTCACAGACGAGAATTGGAAAAAGGTGAATAACTTAATATGATTTTTACTGAATTAATGTTTGCATTATTTAATAGGTTTTCTTTAGTGACGAGTGCTCGCTCTGTGTGTTAGTGCAGCGAGCGCAATTTGTTCGTAGACGACCTGGCGAACGTCTCACAGAGTCCACGGTTCTTCGAACTGTAAAACACCCTCTGCAGGTAGTGATTTAGGGAGTGATTAGTGGAGACGGACCCGGCCGTTTGTGTTTTGTAGAAGGTACAATGCGTCAAGAGCAGTACATAAATGTGTTAAAAAAATACGTTATTACCGTATTTTAAGTCTGGACGTCACATACCGGCAGGGCGTATATTTATGCAAGATAATGCTCCTTGCCATGTGGCAAAATAGGTTAAGAAACTCTTTGCAGACAATCACATACCTCTTTTACGTTGGCCTGGAAATTCACCGGACCTCAATCCCATCGAGAACGTATGGTAACGACTAAAAAGTAAGGTATATGAAAGAGAAAACCCTACAAAGGAAATATTAATGAAGAATATAAAGGATGTATGGGAGAACGACGAAGATACAAAAGAGACAATCATATCTTGCATTGAAAGTATGCCCGGAAGAATTAAGGGTGTTATTAAAAATCATGGGTTATGGACTAAATATTAATTACTTATTTAATATTTACATATGTTACATATTTTTACAATATATTTTATAAATAAAAAATATAATACATGTATAGTTTATATTTTATTATGAAGAAACTACAAAATATTGAGTGTTTCAAGTAATTTGGCCAGGGACTGTATATGAGGAGACGTTAGTCCTAGGAAATCGAATCATTTTCTATCCAACTCAATAGAATCCAGAAAAAAAATTACACGGACCCAAGTTACAAAGGTTATAAACATAAACATCCCTAAATAAGACTTCTCCAAACATAACATTGTAACTAAATTACTCCCATAGTAATTGAAGTCAAACCGCTGAATAATGAGGCTTCTTATTTCTTACTCCGGCATCGATTGCGTTGGATTTCTAAATTTAGTCCTATTTTTGTTTACGCAAACTCTCCTTTAATCAAAGTATTATAAACATAAGTAGGAAAGCAGACCGAAAGAGATCCAATATACCTATATATAACTTGGATGTATGAAATTACATAAATTAGATTTTTCTTGATTGCCTTTCCTGTTTACAGTGAAATATGTATAACTGTATGAATGTTATTTCAATTGGGTTTATTTTTAACGCAGCATGATATACAACTAGCAAAAGATTTCAATCATATCGTGGCACGTACGAGATTCTTCCATAGCACCTTTACAACTGATAATTGATAACAGAAAAAAACTTCATACCTATTCAAAAATCATAGATATACGATGTAGGTGGGCTCGGCAATTCAAATGCCCACATATTTAACGCAAAACATCTAGGAGAGTTGGCAATACAACGTTTCATCGATGCTGGATTGTTTTCTAATGGTCATAACTAGAGTTGCGCCAATGGGCAGTGGCGGAGGTTCGATACAACCCTCAGTATAACTGCGAGTCTCAACCAGATCTGTTGTGTATACGTGTACCCTGTCGTAAATACTATTTCGTAGTTCTACGATTGTTTTAAAAATGTTGCCTACGTCGCGAAAACGACCAATGTTGGACGAAGTTACAGAATTTATAGCAGAAATGCCTCACCTAAATTATGATGGCGTTAAAATTCAATGTGTAGTTTGTAATGTCCCTTTAATGTGTTGGTCTAAAAGGAATTGTCTACGTCACGTAAACAGTAAAAATTGCACACGGCACTATGACAAATTTAAATTTAATTTATGTGTTACCTTTATTGCATGTAATCTACCGTTTAATTTACTAGACAAGGAAGCCTATGTCTTCTTTTGGAATAAATATTCGGACTGCAAATTACCAAGTCGGGCATCGTTACAAGGAATTGTACCATCTGCTCGTGAACATGTTGAAAAAAGAATTAAATCGGAGTTGAAAGATAAAAAACTGTGGTTATGTGTGGACGAAACAACAGATCGTAAAAAACATTCTGTAGTTAATGTAATGGTACGTACGATGGAACCACTTCAAGCGTCACCTTCAATTCTATTAGCTTCCAGACGAGTACAACAATGTACTGCCGAAGTAATTTCAAAATTAGTGTTAAATACATTGAAAAAGTTTGAACTTTCAACAAACCAACTGTTGATGTTTATGAGTGATGGTGCCGCAAACATGCTTTCTGTAGGCCGGTCTCTTAAAAAACATTGTGCTAAATTGTTACATATTACGTGTAAAATTCATGCTTTCAGTCATGTGGCAGATAGTATTAGAAAATGTTATCCTGAGGTAGACGCTTTAATAGCGCATACAAAAGCGGTGTTTGTCAAATCCCCAAAACGTATTCGCAAATTTCACAGACTGTGCCCCCGTACGCCTGAGCCACCAGAACTTATTCTTACACGTTGAGGAACATGGTTACAGGCCGCGTTTTATTAACATAAATATTTTGAGAATATTAAGAACGTGGTTTTACAGTTCAATCCAAAGGAAGCTGCGGCTATCAAGGAAAGCCAGTCGAAATTTCAAGATAGTCAGGTTAAAACGAATTTAAAAACTATTCAGAACAATTACTTCGGATTAGTGGAGGCAATAGAAAAATTAGAAAATTCTTCGGTGTCGTTAGTGGAATCTCTGCAATTAGTGTAACATATTTACGCACAGCTATGCGCGGTAGAAGACGCAAAAAATGTTTGTGTTCTAGAAAGGTTTGAAAGTGTTTTAGAGAAAGATTCTGATCTTGGCACATTAAGACAAATTTGTGAAGGTGCGTCAACAGAACCGTTAAGTTGTTCCAAAGATTATTTTAATTACGCAAATATAACATCACTAGATGTAGAACATTCGTTTTCTGCATATAAACACACTTTTTCCTCACGCCGCACTCGGTTTGCCGAAACAACTGTGGAAACATATCTAATGTTGCAGATATTTAACAGACATTATTCACTTTGTGAATTCACAGAAGATTCTTAAGACGGTAAGTGTTTGAGCACGTATAATATTTTATTTCTGACCATTTATTTTGTGTAAGCTTTTATGCGCCCACCAATGGCTGTTGGCGCAAATTGAACAACTCTAGTAATAACAATAGACTTTATCAGCAACATTTTGCTATAAAAAAAAACATACCTCATTTTTTAAAAATAGAATGGCATAGTATTTTTAGTTGTTTGATAGTTTCATAAGTTTTGCAAAAATGTTACAAAAGAAATAATAAAATAAATAGAACTTTTATGCGTCCGCCACTGGCTGTTGGCGCAAATTGAGCAACTGTATTTATCATTTAAAAATTTTCATCATTTACAAAAATGCCTAAAATGAAAAGCTATTTGGTAGCCTCCTGGATCAAGAACGTTCCAGAGTTACTTTTGAACGAAGAAAAAGTATTCTGCAAAGCGTGCGGGAAAACTTTACAAAACAATTTTATTTTACTAATTTAATTCAAACTATATATTTATTTTGCAAATTCGATTGGACGGCCTATATAAGTCCTAGTCTGCCATTCAATTGGTTCAAAAAATTGCTTTGGATCGCTGAACAAAATTACTTTTATTAATAAAAATATTTTACATATTTTGTACATTTTGGGAATATTTTCAACATATTTTGCTTATATTTAAGACATATATATGTACATATTTTAATCAAAATTCGAACATTTAATCCGGTCCCTAGTCATAACTAACTTAAATATCTCCAAAGGTGGATGACATTTTAAAAAATTACATAAGTTACATTCTCATTGATCGGTTTTCATTTTTTTTTAAGAAAATTGTGTTATAATAGGTATACATTTTCCTGAATATCTTGAAAAGTATCAATTTTAAATATGTAATGCATCAATTTGATATGAAAGAAAAGAAATAAGTAATTGTATTGAAACAAAATAGGTTTTGCATTTGAAAGCATAACCGTAATTTTCGAACGCGTTGGATAATATTTTCGGAAAATTAATTCATAGTTCTGCAAAATTTCAATTTTCCAAGTCAGAAAAGTTCAGATCCATTCCTCCATCTATCAAAAAATTTAAAAAAATGCAAATATCTCTAATATGGTTAAAAATAGCAACACAGTTGTTCTATCAAACGAATCTTAAAATTGAATTAGGAATTCGAAAATGTAATAATATATAGGCTGTTCCATTTAAAATAACAAAGTTGACAGCTACTTCCGGTATAACCGGAAATCTTAGATAATTGAAAATATTCTAATTCAATAACACATATAGGCTTTAGTATATTACCAAGTTTTCAAAATTTTTCAATGCATACTTTTTCATATATCCATCAATGCAATTCCTTGTGATGTTTATTTTGTTTTTAAACTATTATAAATTTGTTAAAATGCGTATAAAGGTGTAAATAGATTAAAATAACAATAATAAAAATGAATAAAAATGAGAAAAAAGAAAACCAACACATGTGTAAACTATGAAACGGCAACAAAAAGGAACATATAAACAAAACACACAAACGGGCGTTCAGAAATATTCAATAATCTCCTGATGCATCCTGGCACATTTGGAAAAGAAATTTTGTTTACAATCAATTGAGAAATAATTTCAATTTTTTTGCAAAAAAAACTTACATTAAATCTTCAATATTATGTTTAATTTGCGATTACACCCCGCATTTTTTTAAATAAATCCTTAAAATCTCCTGAACATCACATAATTTAAACACAGTCTAAAATTCTAAAACCATGAAAGCTTCAAAATCATCTAAAAAAACTTATTCAATTTCCTTAACACCCCCACAAATTATTCATCCCGCGACCAACCCCAAAATTCCACCTCCCAAAACATCACGACTCGAACCCAATTCCAAAACATCCCTTTCGTATTTACAAAGAACACCAAGAGAAATTAATCCACAATACATCTTGGAACAATATGAAATTTACCTGTACCTTTCGATACGCCCAGTATAACACACATTCATGGTATCCATGATAGACTAGTGCACCGTTAGGAACGCCAATTAGAATCGTGGATTTCCAGCGTACCGACTAACTTTAGAAAACGCGATTTTCCACCCGAGACCTACGGATTGAAAAGCCCTGTCCCAGTCGCTGATCGAGACTGGCTCGCTTTTAGGGCGTCGTCGGCGGCCTGTTTCTATCTCTGTCGCGCGGAGGTCCGGACGTCTCGACGCCCTCCAGTGACCCTCAAAATATTGCTACCGCTTCTGTTTGAGGAAAGCAAGGTAAAGAAGGAAAATAACTTTGTAAATAAGGGTAATGCAGGTTTTATGTGGGGTGTGTTTGTTTATTAAATGATGTGAGGTCTTGTTTTGTTTACAATGAATGTGTTATGGAATGAAATAAGGAACTGGGAAAGGGTTTAATGTCATTTTGATTTCAAAACATTTTTTGTGGTATTAAATAAGCAGTCAGATTTGAGGAATATCGTTAATTCAAAATTTTAAAAAGTGATTGAATTTAAAAGACAAAACAGAAAAATTAAAAACTCTAGATATTTTTTTTATTCACAGTTCAATTATGGTTTTACTAGAATTCATCAAGCTGCACCCATATTCGCAATTTGTGCGATAGTTAATAGACAATAAAGATGAATTCGCGAATGATGCTCTTTACTTATTTTAAATCTTCAGACGCCTTTTTCCTTTTCTGCCGCAAACGTTGTCTTCGGCATTGCTTTGCAATACAACTCCGTTTTATCGACAAATTCAAAATTATTTTCTTAAATTAAATGGTGTGTAATTTCTAATGCAATTTTGGTAATTGTTTTTAAACTCGTAATAACATAAGGTGATCTATTGAACTTCCAAACGGGAGGTTTACATCCACTGTAGAAGAGACTCTAAGTATATTCTGATTGTACACTCTTCTGGCTCAGTGGAACTCAGTAATTCTGGCCAAATCACTTCGAGGAAGACGACTGACTGGGGATTATCAAACGACATTTTCAAACCTCTTGTAAGATGGACAACAGCATCATTCGAACCATATAAATCTCCGGGACCAGTTATAGTGTTTCCAAGGCTGCTGCAAGAGGTTATTGGAGACATCATGCGATCCCTTTTGGAGATATTTAGAGCTATGGGATATATCCCACAAGCATGGACAAATTTGGGGTTGTCTTCATTCCAAAATGTTTAAAGAAGATGCAATTTCACCTATGGTAACTCGCCTATTTGCTGTAACCATCTCTCGAGCTTGCTGAATGTTGTCGTCGGTGGTCGTTTTTGTGTTACGCTCGTGCGGCAACTTTGAAACATTTCGATCCACAAAAAAAACGCTTTTACGGGATAAAGCGCTGTCCCCGTATTGTGACAAAAGTCTCCGGTGAATTTCAGCACCTTTCACACCCTCTGACCACAAAAATCGAATCACTGCTCGTTGTTCCTCTTTGGTGGAAACTAATAGCGCAGCTGATATGCTTGTGCTGTTGTAGCCAGCAGACAAATGACGCGATCGTAATTAAATTCCGCACACATGACCACAGAGGCGCCAACTCAACGCATGCGCAAGCGGCCGCCACTACGATAACCTTCGAAGCTTGTTATCGGGAAAGTGTAGATAATATTTGACTTACCCTCGTATTATTCCATTAACGATTTGAATTTTATTATTTATTATTTAATAATTCTTCTATCTATAAGATAAATATATTCTTTAATAGTATAATTAATCTTGTAATTAATTTCTAAAGTGATTAACATTTTTGAAATTATAGAGCGTCTCAACCTGCTTATGCAGTATGGGATTTAATAGCAACAGTGTATCTCTTTCTATCCCTAGAAGTCTCTCAATAACGCTACCTTTATTTCCGGTTGCGATGTTGCGATATCGCGATATCAGTTATTAAATATTTGACATAACCTCAATATTAAATCTGTATATATCTCTGTGTATATTTCAATATTTTCCACAAGTTTTGATGGAGTAATGTATTCACAAAATGTTAACATATATTTTTGTTTTAATTATCACCAGTTCTTTCCTATTATCTTTTTGGTATTCACTTTTAAATTGATTTTAAATTAACTTTAGCTGTCATAGAATCCCTATATAGGTTATATTTTGATCGCACTAAGTGTCAAATAATGAACCGGAAATAGTAATGTAACATATGATTGGACGATTTGGCAACCGTGAATCGAATTCCCATAAAACGCGTACTGCACACCGAGGTTGAGATGATCATTAGTTCATATATTTTCAATCACCCCTGTACAAGCATTACAGCTCCAATCGAACATGATCCCATGTGACGCATGCGCGATTTTTAAAAACACCGCCTCAATGCACACGTGTTTGAACTTTTTTCGCGGGCCGTTTGATTTTTTGCTCGATTTCTTTGCACTTCATTTGTTCGGTGTGCCAGTAAACAAAAAGGTAATCGTACCGTTTATCTTTCCTATCGCTTTAAAACGATTTTTCCGCAGCCGACCAGCCTCATAGGCCGTCGTTTACCATTTCGCAAAGTATTCGCATCGTAACCGTTAAGAAACTATAACCTATAAAAGCGCGACCAGCCCAGCGTACGTAGCCTTTCTGCCGAGCTCGACACACGAATTTGACAGTTCGCGCTGTCGAAGCTTAGAGAAATTTCAAAAAAAATTGTGCTCTGTCTTTTCCGTTTCACCTTCTAATCGATTTTTTTTCTTTTTTAATGCTGATCTTTAGGCTTACCGTATATCTGCTCGAGATTATTTGGCTAGTGAGTGCAGTCTGTGCATATTGCGTGGTCCCGATTATTACCAACATATACCCGACGTACTAGAATAGAATACCAAGAGGAATTTACGAAAAAGAAGAGAATGTTCGCTAATAAACGATTAGGACCCTTCATGGTAAGATATTTTTAACATAAGCAGCGAAAATTTTAAGAGAATCTCCCATGATACTCTTAATTTTAAGGATTTCACGTTACAGCAACACCAGGAAGCATCAACAAACACATGTAGCAGTCCCACCGGGCAAAATAACGGATCAGGAGATAATGACAATTTCGACAAGACAAAGTTGATTGTCAATTATATACCGCAGTACACCACCGAGGAGGATTTAGCGATTATATTCTCACAGATTGGTCCGATTGAGAATATCCGTATTATGAAGAATCTACGAACAGGTTATAGCTACGGATATGGTTTCGTTAAATACTTGAAACCGGAAGACGCAGCTAAAGCTATCGAAGCATTAAGCGGCTTAAATTACAGGTATTTATTCCTTGAAATTTCTAGAATTTAACGTGTAAAATATTTTAACATCTAAATTTTTTGCTGTCATACTAGTTTTTATATACCATACTTTAAAACTACAGAAAATATCGTGTAAAAAAAATATATAACGCCAAGTTTTTACCTAGCCTGTTTACGTTTTAATCTAAATACAAGAGGATTTTAAATTTAATCCGTTATATTATTCGTTTTATTGGGTGAATTAAATTTTATTACAAATTCTATTCATTTTACAGAAATAAAAGGTTAAAAGTGTCATATTCAAGACCGCCGGGACAGACGATGAAGGAATCTAACCTGTATATATCGAATTTACCAAAGGATATAACGGAAAAGGATCTCGATAGGATATTCGGAGAATACGGGGAGATAATACAAAGAAACGTGTTGAAAGATAAGATTACGGGTTTGCCGAGGGGTGTCGCCTTCGTCAGGTAAGCGAATTTTGCAAATTTATATTACGTTTCGATGTATTTTTTGAATTTCTAACCTACAAAAATTTATATTTTTCACTTACAATTCATGCGAAATTGAATAAATTCGTATTCGTGCAATATTTTCGATATAAACATTGCTAAATTTATTAGATTTGTCTTACGAAGTCTTTATTTTTAATTTTAAAAGATATTTCTTGAAAATATTTAATTACAATATCGATGAGCTTTATATTCGGTGAAATTCCCTTTACGATAGTGAAATTTTGAATTTTCAATGTAACGAAGGATTACGATGAAGACATTTTTGAATATTGCATGTTTATAATTATCGTACTTTATTTTTTTGTAAGTAAAATTGCTCCTTTTGCAAAGCGAGACCTTTGAAAGTTATATTTGTTTATAATAATAATTCCCTTGTGCTATTTCCTGTCATAGTTCACTTGGTTGGTCAAAATTCTTACATTTGAATCTTTTTAACGAAAACAATATAGTTACAACATGTCTGTTATTTATTTTGGGTTCATTACGGTTGTATTTAATCAATCTAATCAAAATAATTATTGATCTATAGATCAGCGGTTCTCAAAGTGTGTTCTCCGATAAAAATCAAAGTTAAGATCGAACTTTAAACTTTCTGATTTTCATTTTACGTTTAAGCGATAAACACATTCAAGGAGAAGGAACAAGGTTTTTTCTAAACATCCACCTGCCTTATTCGCACGTTAAAACGCATGTACCTCTTTTAGCAATAAAAATTCTTCGATTGAGAGTGCTTAAGTGGTAATAGAGTGCCTGACCTTCTTAGTTGATTAAGAACTAGGTCTTATCAAGACTAGATCTTTCAAAAACATGTCTCCAACAGTCGTGTTGGTTGTTTTATAAAAATACAAGAATAATTGGATGTTATTATTTTATTTCCTATTTAATTATTTGGTAACTTCATAAATGCATTTCACTAAGATGATTTGACTAAAAATTTATTATATAAAAGGCAAAAGGCATAAATTTGGAATCAAAGTTTTCAAATTATGCTCGAAAAGAGGCTATATTTATAAATTAAAGATTTACGCTGGTCTGGAAAAGCAGCACAACGAGCCTGTCGCTGATAGTCTCGTTATAAGCCTCTCGGATAATGTACTAAATTCCCGCCGTACGTTATATACGGACAACTGGTATACAAGCATTGGTTTAGCTAAAAATCTTCAAGAAAAGCAGGCACCGCCTTGTAGGGGCACTGAGAAATAACAGAAGGGAAAACCCAAAAGAAATGGTAGAAAAGAAATTGGCAAAGGAAGAAATCTGACGAAATATGGCGAAGAATTACTTGACGTGAACACTAGAGCTGGTGCTAAAATAAAACGAATTTCCATTGTAGATTATAATGCAGCGAAGTCATACATAGAGGACTCAAACCAAATGGCGGCATATTCAACGTCCCTGCGTAGTACCGTAAAATGGTATAGAAAAATCGCGTTGGAAATTGTAACGTGAACTTCAATGGTCAGCTCATGGTTGTTGTTCGTGCAGGTTAACAATGAAAGATTGCCAATTAAGAACTTCAAAGAGAATCTATGCCTGCAGTTGGAACTTCAAAACAAAAATTCCAATCTTCCTGCAAAGGCGAGAAATGTTACCGAACATTTTTGAAAGAAAACGGTTGTCGTATGCGATAAAGCACCACAAACAGGTACTATTTGCTTGTCCGGGTTGTGAGGATCTTCCGCATTTTTGTGTAGTAAAAAAAAGAAAGCTCATCAATAGGTTCCAGAACCCAAAAACTTTGAGAACCGCTCCTCTAGATCACGTACGATGAACTTAAGCTTGGTATAGCGTACGAAACATTATCGTTAATAAAACTACGTTCTTTCATTCGCAGATTTTCTAAACGAGAGGAAGCCCAAGCTGCTATTGCCAACTTGGATGGCAAACAATTGGAGAAGTCTACGTTTCCCCTCAGCGTTCGTGTGGCAGATGATCACAGCAAACAGAAGGCGCAGTTCTTGGAACATCAGTCGTACTTCCTTAGTAGAGGTGAGTATTTTGTGCTATCACAGATAAAAGAGCTTTACAGGTAGCCAATGTATATGGCATAAGTGGCAATAGATTTTAATCAATAATTTGTTACGAGTTCAAGAGATGGCGCAATAGATCACATGTACGAGAATAGTCTGAAGCCTAACACAGAAAAAAGTATTTTTCTTTTGTCAAAATCAGTTTTATTTGTCAACATAGTCTCCTTATTAATCGGGTACTCTAAATCTGTGGCACTGGAACACTGAAACAATTCACTAAAGCCCTTACCACAATACTTAACTCGTACTGGATGCACGTTTCGATAGCCAAGCTATTATCATCACCAGTAAAACTGAATTAACAAACTACTGATGATGATAGCTTGGCTATCGAAACGTGCGTCCGGTACGAGTTAAGTATTGTGGTAAGGGTTTTAGTGAACTGTTTCATGAGTCTCCTAATAGAGTCATTCCGTGTCAAATGGACCAATTTTCAGGATCAGCCACGCTCGACCATCTCAGATTTGAATAAAATTTTGCATAAATGTTGCCTATTGTATAAAGCTAAGATGTGCAAAATTTGACATCGTAAAAGTAAAAATTGGAGATCCTATGGACCCTTGAATCAAGGGTGCTAAAATGTCGCGCGAGTCGTACAGCATTTTCAGCCAACTTTCAGAGGCTATATACACAAATGTATTAGTAGTAAGGGAAGGAAGTTTGGGGATATTGCAGATATGTTTAACCTTTGCAAAGCTATGAAATTTCAGCCATGTGGCATTGTTAGTTTTCATGCTATTGAAGCTCGTAGTCGAGAAAAAAATTTACGCGACAAATTTGTAGCCGTTGTGGCAGGCCTCTATCATCAAGAGCTTTCAAGATGTAGAGCTATCCTTTGATAAACCTTCAGAGAATATGGCTGTGATAAAGTCCTCCAAGTCTCAGTGCTTCATCTTGAATCCTTAATTAAATATAATTGTTTAAAGCATGAAATTTTGACAGGTTTTAAGACCTGTATCACAAATTTGACGACTCCAATTTTCTTGTTTTAACTGCCATTAGAAAGAGCAAAAATTGTTCCGTTAGAATATGTTACTTTTATTTTAGACACACATCAACCAAGTGTTTAAAACAGCAACAAATTCTAGCATTTATGTGAACTGTTGTAACATATCTAAGCTTGATTGACACCTAAGCTTACTTTAATAGCTTTCGTTTTTAGCTAAAGCCTAGATTATTTGCCAAAACTCTGCAGGATAAACATATTAACGCAGAAAAAGATGTTGTTATGCTTCTTTTGTTAAAAAAGTGCACAAGCTGACAGTAACAGTTTTCTCATTGCTGATGTGAACAAAAAGTACTGTTGAATCTTTTCTGAATTGAAAAATCTTTTTCGATGTTGTCCTGCAACTTGCAATCTTGACCCATGGATCCAATGGAGGCAGGTGAATTTCCATGTTGTACTATTGGTTGTTCTAGTTAATCTAAATCTCATCTGTGGTATAATTCGAAACAAGGGTTGAAATGAATTGAAGAATTTTCTGCTGATGAACAAACTTTGTTACAACAGCGCTCTGCTCAAGTCCTTGATGTTGGATCGACAGTTTGTCTTGATCATGAAGCCCTGTTTCTAACCAGGTTTGAGTTTTTGCGTAGGAGCTGTTGTAATCCATTTTCGAAGACCGATCATAACACAAAAAAAAGGATTTAAATATTTGTTCCTGGCCAGAAATGGTGCCCAACGTGTCAGAAGGACTGTAAACTCGAAACCACTGCATTGTTGTCATCTTCGCCGACAACAGATGATGACGAGGACCGTTCTGAAGCTTCAGAAAAGCTCAATGCAAGTTTGACTTCAATTGGTGTTTCACCCTTAAAATTTCAAAAGATTAGTGGATGTAATGCTCGAGACTATGCAAAATGCAAGATTAGTCAAGTGCAAAGCGCTATGAATAGTCAAATTAATCAAATTACACCGGCAGGTCTGGTATGGATCGTTTTATCCTGCGAAGTTTTTTCAAATAATCTGTGCTTTAGCTAAAAGCTGCTACAGTAAGCTTAGGTATGTTCGCATAAATGCTAGAATTTGTTGTTATTTTAAACACTTGCTTGATGTGTGTCTAAAATAAAAGTAACATTTTCTGATAGAACAATTTTTGCTCTATCTAATGGTAGTAAAAATAAGAAAATTGAACCAGTCAAATTTGAGATACAGGTCCTAAAACCTGTCAAAATTTCATGCGTAAATTTTTTAAACAATTATATTTAATTAAGGATTCAAGATGAAGTACTGAGACTTGGAGCACTTCATCAGAGGCATATTCTCTGAAGGTTGATCAAAGGGCAGCTCTGCATTTTGTCAGCTCTTGATGATATAGGTCTGCCATAATGGCAACAAATTAGTCGCGCAAAATTTTTCCTTGACTTCGGGCTTCAATAGCATGAAAACTAACAATGCCACATGGGTGAAATTTCATAGCTTTGCAAAGATTAAACATATCTACAATATCCCCAAACCTTCCTTCCTTACTAGTAATACATTTGTGTATACAGCCTCTGAAAGTTGGCTGAAAATGCTGTACGGCTCGCGCAACATTTTGGCACCCTTCATTCAAGGGTCTTCAAGGGTCCATAATGTCAAATTTTGCACAGCTTAATTTCATACAATAGGCAACATTTATGCAAAATTTTATTAAAATCTGAGATGGTCGAGTGTGCCCACTTGACGTGGAATAACTCGGTGACGATTCCATATCGAATTGAATTGAAGCCAATTTGACACGTATATTTTTGCACCCAGTCACGTTTCGTAATGATCGTACTTACCAGAAATTTACATCATATTTTTCCCATATGAACTTCTTCGTATTGTTTCAATACAAAGAAAAATAACAATAAATTATGTGTAGTCATCGTAATCTATACGGTAACATCCTGAATTCATATTTATTTTATTATGATTCTGCAATTCCCTTGTGTTATGCCGACTTATCTATCGTGTTCTTCCGTAAATTGACCAAAAATTGTGGTTTAACATCGTCAACGGTTTGTTTAATTGAAGATGACAAGGAAATGTGAAATATTAATAATTGAATTCGAGCAAATTTTCTTTTTGTGTTAGACTTTCTTTTAACTTGGGTGCTGAAGTCAATTACAATAACAGAAATTGATTTTCAAGACATTTTTGACGGGAAAACGCCATCTTCGTGTTGAGACTTGAAACTTTTCAGACTACCCCCGTATGAGGCAGACTGAAACGTAGTCTCCTCCTCTCTATATCTCTGTCTAATTCATACGTAATGATCCGGAGATCTAGAGGTGCGTACATCCAAAAATGCAGAAATCTTGCCACTACTTTGCCTCCAAATATCAACATTAAATCGGCTATTTGTAAAGCTCTTTTATTTGCGATATTATTTAAACAGTTAAAATTTTCAAAATTCAATAGAAAATCAAAAAGAATCACTATATATACTTCATTTTTTTGATCTTGTCCATTATATCATTTTTTGTCAAATTATAAGAGAGCGCTAGCGCCATCTTTGTATGAAAAGCGTAACCTCACGTTATCGTTTTCTTACGGAGATGGTTTCGCTCCGAACTATTAAATCATTTTTTTTTTTTCATTATCATTTATGGATTTTATGTCTTATAGAAACATTCCATCGAAATATTTATCTTAATTTTCGCCCTTTTCTTGCAGATTCATATCAACCTGTTGACAACGCGAATCCGATCGCCTACCCGGCATCTAATAGTCAATATTGACACCATGAGTATATAAACCAATTCTCGTTAATGTATGAAAATACTCACATTGAATAATGTTTTTGTTTTCTGAGTAATTTGTTCTAAAAACAGCAGATAAATTATTATTACATATTAAAAATAGCGGTTAGAATAAAATATTTAATTTATTTAAGATATTAAGAAATATATGATTATTAATTATAAATTTTTGTTATATTTGTACAAAAACATTTCTGAAATGTATTTCTTTACTCACAGATTCACTTCGAATTTAAATTAAATTAAATAATGGGCAAGATCGAAAAAAATTGAGTTGCAAGGACGGACGCCACTGATTTAACCGTTAAAAATTTTAAATTGTCTTTAGATTTACACCTTCGGTGCTTCTGTGAGTGTAAGAAAAGTTGTTTATATCTCGGTTCAAAAGAATTTTTACCAATTTACTAAGGAATTCTGCAAATGGTATACCAAAATTCAATCGATCGAATTGATCCTCCAGTTAAACCAGTGGCGTAATCCCGTTACATTATAGAATGTCCCACTGGCAACTGTTGATATTTAGAAAAATATAAATCAAAGAAATTTGAAAATTTTTGGCGATTAATAACATAATAACAGTAGCGCTAACTTGCCCAAAATATTTTGACATTTTTGTTGAAATCGTTGATAGTCGTAAATAAAAATATTCAAAAATATATAAAATTTAAAGTTTTTCAGTTATTTAAAATAAAAAAAAAAAAATTACGTGTGCAGCCCTAATGAAACAGAGACCGTTTTCATTTCGATTGCTGTACGCGCCAATTCTTTTTTGTCCCGGTGTACAGTGGTCTAGAAATTATGAAATTTGCCAAAAAAAATCAGTAAAAAAACATTTTTCAGAACAAGATAACTTGTCGATTTCAGAGATGGTTTCTAGTAATAGGAGTCGATATCAGAAAACAAGAATAAAAATTTACATTATACAGGGTTATTCGAAAGTAGGTTCCTAGTTTGAACGGGTTGTATCTTTTGCGCATGTTACTAGTATGATTCCGCATAGATATCATTATCATTTAGAGAGATTGGGTTTTCTTTCTATGTACAGGATGTCTCACAAGGTAGTTCCTCGTGCCGATCGAATCCATCGTTATATGAAAAAGTATGCATTGAAAAATTTTGAAAACTTGGCAATATGCTAAGACCTACAAATATTATTGCATTAAAATATTTTTAATTATCTAAGACTTCCGGTTATACCGGAATTACCTGCCAACTTTGTTATTTTAAATGGAACACGCTATATATTATTACATTTTTGAATTCCTAGTTCAATTTTAAGGTTTGTTTAATTCAACAACTATGTTGCTATTTCCAACCATATTTGAAATATTTGCATTTTTTGAAAATTTTTGACAGATGGACGGGTGTATGTGAACTTTTATAATTCTCAAGGTGTTTAACTTGGATAATTAAAATTTTGCAGAACTATTGACCGTATAGGGTAGGATTAGAAAACAAATGAATTTTTGGAAAATATTATACAGGGTGTCCGACAATTACGATTTAACTTTCAAATAGAAAAAACGTCAAAGCTTCATTTTTTTTAAATACATCTACGTATTTTTCTATTCTAACGAAAAAAATAAAATGAGTATATATTCATTGCGCATCTAAAATTGATATTTTTTAAGGAAAAAAAAAATAACCAGCAATGAGAATGTAGGTTATATAGTTATTTAAAGGAGGTATCCAAGTTAGTTGTGCTACCGAAAAATCTCCCATTATTACCCCACCCCGTATATGCCAAATTTTAACTTTATTTTGAACATATTTGCATTTTTAATTTTTAACCAAAATTACTAGACCACAGTACAGTGGGACAATCCAAATTTTCCCTCAAAGCTTTTTTTATTTTTATTTCAAAACCTTTTATTTGCTTATGCGTTTATTTTTTATCCATAAAATAACGGCTGTAGCTCCCTATATAGCGAGATTTCTTTTTTATTTTTAAACGAATAGGTTTCCCCGGTCTAAGGAGTCCCTTCCAAAGACCCACAACCTTCACCCCGCGCAACCCGAACTTCATCAACAGCCGATTCCTGGGGGCCGGCGACAGCCACTTCCTGAGCTCGATGTTCTGGTAACCTGCCAAGCCAGTAGGATCCGGAGCGTCCCCGTTAGATGGCAGCGCGCTCCCGCCGTCTTAATAAAGCGACGCCTCCCCGAAACGGAATTTAAAACAAAATAGGAACGCTAAGAAAAGGGCCGACAACTTAACGAAAAGACAATTCCCCCCACTCCAACTCCTTGTTTTTAACGTGTTTAATTTAATTTTTTTTTTTTGGTCGCTTTCGAACATTTTTTTTTTGTTTCGTTTTGAATCCTCCCCCCCCACTCCTATATATATATATCTGTATACTTTGTTATTCGTAATATATAGAGAGAGGAATGTATGAAGAGAAGATAGCAAGTGATTATGATGGATGTTGCTTCCTCCGAAGTGTTCGCAATGGCAAGAAATCTGTTCGCTAGGGTTTTTAGACGCACGACATTTATTTCTTTCTGATTTTGTTTCGTTTACGTTGTTTTCGATATTTTCCTTTTTCATCGGTGGTTGTTGATGAGAGTAACGAAGGATATTTTAATATTTATTGATTGTGCACATCGGATCGATGCATGGTGTGTGATTTTTAATATTTTGTTTACTCCCATTTCGGTGGAAATTTTTCATTTTCCTTTATTTATTACCCTTATTATTATTATTGCTATTATTATTATCTAGTTACCCATTCTTATTATTTTACAAAACAAAAAAAAAGCTTTTCTTCTGCGAACAGACCTTTCTATGCTAATGTTACCTAATTCGCAAAAATATTTCTTTCGTTTATCTTTTTTTTCCGTTAGCCTGTTTCGAAACAGCAACCCCACCACAGCCACACATGTTTGTACACTTTACGAATTCATATTTATTTTATTTATTTATATTTCTATACATCTAATTTAAATTTCTTATTTCTAATTTTTATATTTATAATACCATGATCAACATTTGTTCATTTTTTTTAAATATACTACGAAATATTTTATTTTTGTACCTTATACACTTTTACGAGAATCTGAAGAATGTCATGTGATAGTCGATGATCGTACGGAGGAGTCTTACAGGATTGTCGAGACTATAAACCTGAGATTTTTTTTAATAATGTCGAAAGAAAAATTGTGACATACGAGACGAATTTATTTTTTATATACAGGCATTACTTTCGGAAGGTACTACTTAGATTTATTCGTGACAATAATACGACATGATTTACGTGTGCCGAATAATTTTTATGTTGTTTTTTTTTTGGTCTCTCCGTATACGTTGATTGTTTTTAAACGAAACCTATGCTTTAGATAGTATTTTAAAATTTATAGTTGTAAATCTGTGCAATATATTTAATTTTTTTTTCTGTTTTCTTCAAATTTTTGCCCCACCCCCCTTTTAAGTTTATTAATTCGAATGTTAATGCTAACTTTAGATGTCATTGTTTTTAAGTTTTCTTTTTCCCTTTCTTTGTTTTATTTTTCCTTTTCTTTCATACTTTTTCGATATATATTTATTTTATATTTTAGAGATTATTGATTGCCCCCCGCCTACACACACACCTCGATGTATATTTGTTTTCATTTTAACTATATTCGATAATAAATAATGTTACTTTAAAAATTGAATATTGTGTTTTATTTATGTCTTTTAATTTTTTTATTTTTAAAATTAGTAGAATTCTAAAAAAAATCATGACTTATTATTAGAGCGCCACGCGCCAGGTTCGCAATCAGGCTGCCGGGCGCATATATGTATGTAAACATAGGTAATTTAAATATGTAATTATTAGGACGAGGACCAAAACCACTGTCTATTACGTCGTGAAGACGCGCAAATATACACCTGCAGTTTGGGTGTTCGTTGATAAATAGGGCGTTGTTCACAATGGGCCACTACAAAAAAAAAGTTCATTCATCGACGGCTACGAACTAACAGCGCGCTTATTCATTTACGGATGACGCGCTCTATTCATCAACAAATGACGAGTCTGCAGATGTTACGTTTGCACCACTTCGTGGCATACTAGAAACGAGCGTCGGTGTGCTCGCTTTAGTGATTATGTCTAACGTAACTATTAAAAATAAACGGCCATTACCTACGAAAGTTAATAAATTTCTTAGTGAATTTGTGATTTACACTACAATGGGAGTACAATTTTCTGTAAAGTTTTAAAAAGAAACTACTGTGCTGGAGCAAACGTGATTGTGAAAGACATATAAATAGCGCACACCACAGAAATAAAAGAAATGGTGTGTCACAACAACGTCAATTTCAATTAGAATTGCTTTTAACGTTTATGGTATGTGGTCTACCACTTCGTATACTTGATAAAAAAGCATTTCGAAAATTCTGGGGTACATACAATACCGAGTGGATACTACCATCTCGGACAGCGTTACGGAGAGATATTCCACGAATACGTGAGGACATTGAAAATCGAATTAAAGCCGAATTAAAAGATAAACAGCTGTGGCTATGTCTTGATGAGACGACAGATTGCAAAAAAATTCTATTTTGAATATAATAGTGCGCGTATTAGATCCTATTAAACCAAATTTTGCAATTCTATTAGCCAGCAGAAGATTAAAACAGTGTACTAGTAAAGCAATTACGGCCGTAGTTCTCGAAACGTTACAAAAATTTCAAGTGTCAACCAGTCAACTGTTGTTGTTCATGAGCGATGGTGCAGCAACAATGTGTAGTGTAGGCCGTTCCCTTAAAGAAAAGTGTGAAGGACTTTTACATGTTACGTGTAAAGTCCATGCTTTACATCTTGTGGCACAAACTATTCGAGAGTGTTACCCGGAGGTGGATGCATTAATAGCAAACACAAAAAAAGTGTTTCTCAAAAGTCCTAAGAGGACTAGGGCATTCCACAGGTTATGCCCTGGTATTCGAGAACCACCACAGCCCATTCTTACGCGTTGGGGAACGTGGTTAAAAGCCGCTTTTTATTATAATGAACATTTTCAAGAAGTCAAATCCGTTATTTTGCAATTCGTCCCTGCCGAAGCTAGAGCTATTAGGATGAGCCAGAAGGGATTTCTCGATATTTCTGTTGAAACACATCTAAAGAATATTAGCAACAATTACAAAGGGTTAGTAGACGCGATAGAAAATTTGCAAAATTCTGGATTGTCGTTGGTAGAATCAGTGCAAGTCGTGGACGAAGTTAGTACATTGTTACACAGTATAAACGATGCAACAAGTGGACGAGTTTTAGCTAAGTTCGATAGTGTTTTAAAAAAGAATCCGAACTACACGAGATTAAGACAAATGTGCGATGGGGCATCTGCAGATTCCTTGACTAAGTCTAAAGATTATGTTAATTACGCCTGTCTTACTTCGGTAGACGTGGAACGGTCGTTTTCGAAATATAAGAACATTTTTTCGTCTCGGCGAACATCCTTCACCGAGGCAAATGTGGAAACTTATCTGATGGTGCAACTTTTTAAACAAGCCTATCCGCATTATTAAGAAGGATAGAATTTATTTATTATATCTTTATTTACAGTTACATTATTAAGTACAACAGAATAAAAAAAGCGTTAAGTTTCTCAGTTATTTCCTTATTACATCCCATTTACAACGCATACCGTTTTCAATCAAATAAAAATCATAATGAAAATAAAAACACCTCAGCGTGTACATATATATATATATATATCCGCTTAATTACTAAACATTATTATTGCGTCAGCTTTTATTTTTTTACTCTTGTGTATTAATTTCGAAATATCACATATCTGCTGTGACTCACATATACGCTATTTACAATAAGCGGCCGTTGCGCCTGATTCCGATCCTGTTGGATGGCGCAATTTGGCCCGCTCTACTTATTATTATACTTAGTTGAATAATTTACCGCTAGAGGTAAGTACTGCAGTATCGCCCATTTTTGCGCCAAATTTAAACTGGATATGGACAAATTCTACTAAAATTGAATAAAGAAAAACTCTAAACAACGATTTTTGAAGGTTACTTTATTCTTATTTGTATATATTTTTTGGCAGTTATAAAAATAAACATAAATTTCTGTAAAAAAAATTAAATTTTTAGTATTTTGTAAAAAAAAACAATTTTATTGCATTGATTTTTTTGTCTGTGGAATGATTTAGTAGCGCTGAATGTAAGGTTCCGAATAAACTGGACGGCAATAATCCAAAGCATCGCCATTATACCCTGGAGGACAAGAACAACCAGCGATATGGTTTCTGGGTGAACATTCAGCATTTGTACCACATTGCATGTTCTTGCAAGCATTAACACACCTAAAACAAAAAATTTAAGCAATTTTTTTAACGACAAACATTAAACTACAATATACCGGATGATTCATTTATCTTGAGACGACTGAATAACTTAGAAACCATTCATTTAATCGAAAAAAGATGTAGATACAAATTTTATTATACGAAGGGGGAAAGTATATTGTAAAGTCCACGTTTAATTTTAGAAGTGCCATTAATGCCTTTCGAGTGTTAGGTTAGTTTTTTCTAAAATTAAACGTAGACCTTACAATACTTTCCCCCTTCATGTGATAAAATTTTTATCTACATTTTTTTTTCGATTAAATAAATGGTTTCTGAGTTATTCAGTCGCCTCAAGATAAATGAATCACCTGGTATAAGATTTGATATTTGAATTTTAAAGAACGTCAATTTTTTTAAGTTTTAAAGTTATCTAACATTTGAATAAACCCATTTTTATTTACCTGTAATTAATACAAGCTTCAGAATTTAAACAATCGTCATCTCTTAAGCATTCGCCTCTTACGCAACCTGTAAGTGCGTTTCCAAAATATCCTTGAAGACAAGTACAGACAGGTCTGTCATTTCCTGCGTCGTCATTGCCAGGTTCACATTTTGCGTTAGCACCGCAAGGGTTTGGAAGACAAAGATCCTCTGGAAAATTAAGGAATGTAAGATTCTTCAAATAAAAAAACTATAATAATGAACAATGTAAATCTAAAATGACAATTGTCGAATTTACAAGAAACGATTAACTTAGAAAGGTAATCGATAAAGAAATAGTCCAAGACAATTAAAATTTGAAAAAGTTATTTTGGGAATATCCAAGTATAGCTCAATTTTCCGACGTTGCCAAACTTGTTTTGTTGTAGTAAAACTGGCATGTTAATGGCGCGAAATTTAAATTTAACACCCAATAATAGATTTATTTTATTATTTATTATTTAGTTCTTAGATAAGACTCTTCAATTTTCATTGATAAATCCCGATTCTTTGATAAATTATGTATTAATTTTTATGTAATATAATTTGAATTAATATAATTATAATTTTTTATGAGATAGTTAATTGAGTGCTATTATATTTTGTATATTTTACAATTTTTTATATTTTTAAATATTACTTGCATTATTTTTTATATTTTTAAATATTATTTACATTACTTTTTTATATATTTAAATATTATTCATTTGAATATACGTTAATTTAACACTTATTTATTTAAACTAAGAAATTATTTAATTTTAATAAATTCATTAGCGTAAAATTTGACATTTGAGAGTTATTCATTTCTTTTGTTTAATATCAATCATTTCAAGTTAGTTTTAATCAAGTAGGTTCCAATATTTGGTGAATGTTTACACTTATTACGTTAACCAGGTTGTTCTTTCGCCATGCGCAGCTTTCCATTAACCTATTAGCATGAAACGGCGCGAAATTCAAAAAAATTAAATTTTAACTAGGGAATATAAACAACATTTCTGCTAGATATTGATAATTATTTAAAATCCTTGTGTTTTGACTGATTGAGACTAGAAATCAAAGGGATTTTGAAACAAATTCAAATCGACAATTCCTTTTGATTTTTTAATAAATTACGTGCAAAAGAAAATTTAATTTATTGATTTTAAATGAAATCTAAGGGCAATTACCTTTGGTGTATGGTCTACAATACTCGTAAGGGTTCCCAATCGTATCAATAGGACAACTGCATACCGGCGTAATGCCTCTGAGTTCGCACTTAGCGTTCACGCCACAAGCGCCATCACAAGGGTCTTTGCACGAATATAATGAGCAGAGTGGTTTATTCGAGGGACATTCGCTGTTGGAAGTACATTCCGGTCTGCAAGAAATGTCTGCCCTGCCATAATAACCCTGAAATTCGTAAAAATATTAAGTATTACATAAATTTGTAGAACAATTTTTGACAATTTAAATTTAGCTAGGAATCTGTTAAAGAAATGTAACAAGCAATGGTTGAATATCATCAACATTTAGCCGTGGCAAAAAAATTATATTTCTAATAGTACCGTAGGACACTTGCAGATGGCAGCATGACTTCTGACACCGATACATTCAGCATTATGCCCGCATTTCGAGTAACACGGATTTTGACATCTATTATCGATACAAGCTAAATTTGGACTGCAATCTGTGTCGTAATCGCATTCATGACGACAACCCGCCAATGGGGAACCCATATAACCCGGAAGACATTCACACACAGCCGTATAGTTGAAAACCTGGCAATTGGTGTTGGGGCCACATGGATTCGGGTGACATATTTCAGCTGGAAAGGAATAGAAAGTGTTGTTTTCAAAATAGGACGAAAATGTAAGAGTATTAAGACTTTCAAGGATGTTGCTGGAAGAATAATGTACCTTCTGAGTTGAATCAATATTATAAAATTTATTTAATAATAGTTTTTATTTATGCCTTTTTAATGAAAAATTTGGACAACTAATGAAAGATTACAGCTTGTTCCAAAACATAAAAAGATTATTCTAACAGGAACAATACTCCATAAATTGAAACCCATTTTTCAAAAAATACCTACACAAGTTTTATAATAACTCAGAAATTACGTGGTGTGTGTCTTATTAAACATTTTTGGTATTTTAGTTGGCTTAGCTTGAATAATATTCTGTAGGTACAAAAAAATATTTCTAAAATGAGACAAAATGTAAAAGTGTGATAGATTTATGACGATGTAGAATAAATGACATAAGATTCTTTAAACCAGCAAAGAATTGGGGTGGTACACTTTTGTTAGAAAATGCTGCCAAATTGTTACTACAATTTGGAAATTGTGCTTATATCATGGACATGAGAATAATGCGTTTTACAAATAGTTTTGAGTTTGAAGAAATGAAATTATAGAAGCTACAAATGATTACTTTAAGATCCAATAATACTTAAAAATTTTCAAGGCTTTCAATGCTATAATGTAAAACGTAAAGAAACAATTTTGAATAGGCTTTCAAGGTTCTTATCAAATAAACGAATTCTTACATGGATCAAATCTTCTACAATATTCCGTCGGTCTTCCAGTATATCCAGCTGGGCAACTGCAAACGGGGACATGCAAATGTACTTCACACTGTGCATTGACACCGCACATATCGATACATGGATTGACGCATCTACCCTGCTGACAAACTAGATGGCTACCGCACTCAGAGTTGTCCAGGCATTCCAATCTCTTGCAGTAATTCAGTGGATCACCTTCATAGCCTTTTAGGCAAGCACAGGTTGCGATTTCGCTGATGACTGCGCATTTTGCGTAATATGCGCAAGAACTACAAGAACTGTGTTGGTCGTCTGCAAAAGCGTGCATATTGTAATGAGTCTCCTCATACTTTCTCAGGGAAATTTAAAATATAAAATTAAATAAATGGAAATTTAGAAAAAATTGCAATTACTGTTAAAATTAAAGTTAAACGAAACAAATTTTGAATGCCAAAAAGTGTATTGTAGCTAGCAAAGAAATAATTATATATTTTATAAAATTTTATGTTTTATTGACTTCAATTACACTATGTTTCGTTTGTTTAAAATATGATTATAAAACGTTACATGTTAAATTCGTACTAAAATTAGCGTGGGCATCTTGCCGCCTTTTTTATACACTCTTCGGTAAAATCAGTTTGTGTTGTATCTTGTATTTTTTAGCGGAAAATTTAAATTTGACTGAACAAGATGTTTTTCAAATTTTTAAATTATTGGCCAAAAACCGTTTATATCTTCTACCCATTGTTATAGTCTTTTCAAAATAATTTTGCCGAAAGAGTTCCTTTCCGAACCCCAATCCTGGGGATACACGTAAAACTGCTTGTAATTTATGTATTTTCTTAAAATGTCTTCGTAGTTAACAATTTTTCAAAGAGAAAAACTTCAAAAACGCGTATGTTTTGTTAATAAATATTATTACAAGCTTATTTGAGTGAAATTTTCGATTTTTACGTTTTATAAATTTTGATTGTTAAACATTTTTCAATCTCCATTCTTTTTTTGTTGTTTCCCCAAAGAAAATTTTCCCACTTATTTTTATTCAATTTTAGATTTCAATTTTGATGGTAAAGAATCAACAGATTCATTGCAAAATATATATATACTGAAATGTGTTTTCTTGGGGGAATTTGAAATTTCTAAATGAATTAAACTTCTAAATTCTTTGTGGAGTCGGGAGTATTCCTGAATACTCTTTGGGCAATTCTATTTCTTAAATTTTGAAGTAAATTAATGGAAATTAACGAATTTTAGTATTAAAAATTCAAACTATCCTTAATTTTTCTATGCAGCTGTCATCTAAATCCTATATTTTCAATGACATTTACAGGAATCTGCCTGCTCTAACCTCGAACCTTTGAAATTATACTTTAATTTCACTCTCGAACACTTTAAATTGAGACCGTAGTCAAAGCATTAGTTAACATAACGGAAGTCTAACCAGAATTGATGAATTTTCTGGCGTCCCTCTACTCCTTTATTTAATCGCGATAGCGATTGTTTCATTCCACAGCAAATTTTGATGATTTTTGTCCAAATATAAATTTTATGATACATTTCGATGAAAGGATGTTATTTATAGAAATAGCATGCGAGAATGAATGCGGTAACGCTACCAAATGACTGAAATTAGACGACTCTATGCTCACTGACAACGTAAATATGACCAATTTTACTGACGATTTACTTAATAACATTACGGAATGATGTTTGAAATACCCTGTTGTCTGTTTTAGAAGAGGCTTACATCAATTTTGACGATTGACAAATGAAGAAATTGCACAGAAGATGGAGTTTTATCTACGTTACCCTAAGATCGTCGTTATCTAGACTTATATTTTATATTTAACGTCCGGACTCCAAGGCCAGTTGGCCTGGGGGGAAATTGTGACTGTCGAAATGAGCTTTTTCTCCGCCAAAGGGATTTTTTATTACTATCGGGTGGCTATCCTGAATACCCTATACGTTCTAAATTGATAGCTGATGTTCCCGATTCCCGAAATATTGAATATTACACACATTTTGTTATTTAATCCTTTTTTATATATAAAAAAAAGGATTGAATCTATTTGGGTATTTATCCAAATAAGTTTTTTTTCATTCTTTCATGAATGAATAGAATAACTTAATAATAAAGGAGTTGAAAATAATAGAAAGAACCGCTTGTCAAATTCTAAATTATTACACCGATTATAACACCAACACTACATTTTTTACACGTGTCACTTTTATTTCTTTCAATAAATTATGTAATATATTGGTGCCGTGGGTTGTACACCTCATTAAGTTGGATTCCTGTCAAGGTCAATTTTGTTTGTTTTTATATTGTTTCTGAAATCGTATTTATGTAGAACATGTTTATTAAAGAGCTCTAGCAGCTGTTAGTTTAATTTGCAAGTCAAGATACGTTCGAATATAGTATAGTTTATCTTATTGGGTAAAGTTACAGATGGAGATCATTGATGGTATTGCAAAATTTGTTGTTGATACAAGAATAACTACTTATTTATCAATAAAAGATTGAAGCCCTTGTCTTATGATTATGAGGATTTTTATTGCCAAATGAGGACAAAAGGAGAATGTATCAAAGTGAAGACAATCCTCGTGTAACGAGAATGGGTTGCAACCCTAGTTAGAATGTCGTAACAAAACAGTTGACTTAGAACTTAGCTTGTTACTACTGGCCAAGCTGAAATATATATGCTGTTAAATTTGTTGGCAGATATGAATACATCTCTTAAAGCTTAATATTTTCATCCAGTATCTATGATTTTTGGGGCACGGTCGCCCGTCTATCGCTACTTTTGTCCGCAAAATTAGATTCTACGGGTCTATTTCTACAAGAAACTAATTTTCGCCATCAACGAGTAACTTTTGAGAAATTTGCAGTTTTCCGATGAAACCACCACCAACTTAACCGGTTGAACCCCGTCGATTCCCGTATAGCCTTTCCATATTTCATCGGGAAAAAGCCGAACCTATAAAAAGCGTATGATTGCCACAGAAATGAGATCTTCATGAAAATCGAGCACGTAGGATCCAAATTTGGTATCAGAATAAAGCTAGGAAAATCAGATGTAGGTGTACAGTGCTGCCGAGTCTAGGAAGATAAATTCACGACATTTATGATTCAATCTCAATGTGGTTTGCTGTTGGAAAATCAAAATACGTAAAAATGCCGACAACAATTTTTGAATATATACTTTTGCTGCACTGTTGGTTTTGCATTTAACTTTAAATTGCAGTAAAAATAAAATAATATACAAAATTGTTTGAAATATTTTAGTCTTCAAAATCTGTTTCAAAAAGTATTGTTAGTTTTAAATGTTTTGTTATGTTCATATTATTAACCTTTCTGTTTCGAAGAAAGCCATTTTACTGAACGGGTATTTCATGAGTTTCATCGTACAACCAGCTAATATTTTAATCTAAATTAGGTTGGCAATATTAACAGTTGTCAACCTTAGGTTGGCAATATTAACAGTTGTCAACCTTAGGTTGACAACTGTTAATATTCTGTAGTTTCTGGCTCCATTCTTTTTTATAAGAAAGTATTGAATTCGATGTGATTCTACTGACTTTGACAAGACTATTGAATTGGGAAAGAATGTGTTTAATTCTTATTCTACTTCCTGGAAACAAACTCTAGATGCTTCAATTTTTATTAAATTATATTTCCAAATACTCATACGAAAACCACCTGGTAAAAAACGAAAATTTACGTCAATAATGGCTACTTCTAAATATTTTAGAAACACTTTCTTAAATTACACATGAAAAGATTGGCTAGTAATAATAATCAAAAAATTAATGCTAATATAACTCATGGTATTGCTGCATTCATTTCCGGCAAAAAACAAAGCGAGGGAAAGGGACAGCGTAAACTCGTGAACATGTTTCTGCCTACCCGTGCGGAATCGCGCTGATGACGCAAGGTAGGCAGAAATATGTTCGCGGGTTTGCGTTGTCCCTTTTCCCTCGCTTTGTTTTTTGCCGGAAATGATTTCATCAATACCATAGGCTATATTAGCATTAATTTTTTGGTTACTTTCTTAAATTCTTCTTCATAAAATTTAAACTAACCTCTCAAAGTATAAGCTGAACGTGGTACAGCAGATGTAAGTCCATTTTGATCAGTGATATAAACCAATTCGTCTCTGGTAATCGGCTGTTTCGAAAATCCTCTTCTTAGTGTATACTGGTAGAATGGACTATAGTAATAGATTGAAGAGGATATTCCAGTACAATATGTCAAGATGTAAGCTAACAAAATGGTTTTATGCATCTGAAACAAGAATAAGGTTATTGTCAACTGTATCTTCACAATAATCTTTACTCTCTATTTCAGTGGTTCTCAATTTTTTTTTTTCGCATAATTCAAGTTTTCACAAACTACTTTAACTGTTGTAAGTTTTAAATGAAATTTGCCACACATCTTCGTTTCGCGAGGATTGTCCTCCTTTTGATACTTTGTCCTCTTGTCCTCATTTCACAAACAAAATCTTTGCAAGACATGTTTTTCAAACTTTTATTGATAAACAAATAATAATTCATGTATAAAAGTTATTGGTAATATAAAACAAATATAATAAACACAGAATACAGAATATGGAACGTGAAAGAGAACGACTGCACCAGTTAAATCATCTTGGCTACACTATAGGGTCACAGTCAGTGTTGCCACCAAGAAATTATTTAACTATCTAAGTATTAGATGGGAAACTTAGGGAAAATCTTTAGATCTAGGGAGATTAAACTTTAAAATAGTAAAACTATTAAAAATGAAACATTTCAAACGATCTTTGAGTGGTTTAAAGTAGAGGTAGTCTATTTAACAATTGTTTTATATGTAAATTTTTTTCAGCAAAGATTCATTTTGGTGTTTCCCTAGGTGTTTGATTGTTATGACTAGTCTGGGGAAACAACGGTAACAGTCAGTGTAGTAGATATGTGGTGCGGAGTCGGCGATTATTTATTTCACGCGTTCACAGCGTCAGTACTAAATCGATGCTGTATGCGAGTAGTTCTGTGTATATGTAGGCTGTCGTAACTTATTTCGTAATTGTACGCTTATGTTTGCTTTAAAAATATCGCAGTTAGGTACGTCGCGAAAACGACCAATGGCAGACATAGTTTAGAACTCTATAGTGGACATGCCGGACTTAATTTTTGATGGCGCTAAAATTCAATGTCTAGTTTGTAAAATCCCTTTAATGTGTTTGTCCAGAAGCCATTGTCAACGTCACATCGAAAGCAAACAGCATTCTTCCGCAAAAGGTGGCATACGAGACCAAGAAAAATTTACATTTGATTTATGTGTTACTCTTATTTTATGTAATCTATCGTTTCGTTTACTAGACAAAGAGGCATTTGTCTCCTTCTGGAACAAATATGCGGACTGTAAATTACCTAGTCGGACATCGATACGAAATGTAGTGCCATTTGCTCGTGAACAAATAGAAAAAAGAATGAAAACGGAATTGAAAGATAAACTGTGGTTATGTGTGGACGAAACAACAGATCGTCAAAAACATTCTGTGGTTAATGTAATGGTACGTACAATGGAACCACATCGACCGTCATCCTCCTTCTTACTTGCTTCCAAAAGAGTTATAAATTGTACTGCCGATGAGATTTTAAAGGTGGTGTTGAACTCATTGAACAAATTTGATGTTTCAATTAAGCAACTTTTAATGTTTATGAGTGATGGTGCCGCAAACATGCGTTCTTTGGACCGATCTCTTAAAGAACACAGTGGTAAACACGTGTAAAATCTATACTCTAAATCTTGCGGCACAAACGATTCCTACATGTTTTCCACTAGTAAATGCATTGATTGCTAGTACAAAGGCAATGTTTCTAAAGTCCCCGAAACGAACCCGACTATTTCACAAACTGTGTCCTGATTTACCTGAACCACCACAGCCGATTGTTACATGTTGTGGAACATGGTTGACTGAAACAGCTGTGGAAACATATCTAATGATTCAAATATTTAACAGATGTTACCCAGTTTGTGATTTCACGGAAAACTTTTAAAACGGTAAGTGTTTCAGCACGTTTTATAATTTGTTTCTTACCTTCTATTTTATGTGTAAACTTTTATGCGCTCGCCACACCTCTGGCTGTTACCGCATATTTGCCCAGGTTAATTATAACACAATTTAGGTATTTAGGTATTGTTCATAAGTTATGACTATTCTTTTCTTTACATTTTCATAAATGATGTCATTTATGTGCACTTGTTTTTTTAAATTTCGCGTTTGATTTAAGTTAACGAATGTTTACTCAAAAAACGAAAATTAAATAATAAATAAACTTGAACATGAATTGCATCATTTCATTCTCCATGCTGAAAATCTATGCTTATGCCTAGAAAAGTAAAAGGCATAGCAAAAAATATAAAGGGGTTGTGTCACTTTTCCGGGCAGTTATTGCAGAGAAGAGAAATTGTATCTACTTCGCCCCCTAATAGGTCAAGGTGTTGCCCATCCCTGCTCAAAAACCGACTACGTCTATGGTTGTGAGATGTTCACATTATTGCCAACTACCCGTGTTATTTTCACTACATGTGAAATACCATAAATTATAGGTTACGTTTTAAATTAATTCAAATTTGAAGTTTGTTCGTGCAAAATGATACACGTTAGGAAAGTTTATACGATATTTTATTTAAGAAATTATACCTATAATCCTTTAAAATGCAGAAAATCTTAAATAAGAAGAAACATTGATTTGATATACAGATTCTGTGCGATTCAGGCAATGAAACTATGTTATCTTACGTTGATGGTAAGTACATTCTTATCCTTCTATTTCTATCGTGAGTAGAAGATATAAGAATAAAATTAGGCGTGTCAAATTATGAGAGAATGCCAGGCATAATAGTGTATTAGTTTCAGTCGTTAACAAAGGTCGAAGTTAATAACATTTGCATTCTATGCAGTGTGGTGAATTTCTCAGCTGTTAACACGTTTTATTTTTTTTTATTCCAATTTTACGAAGATATTAAATTGACAATTTGATAAGCATTTTTCGTGAAGAGACAGAATTGGCATTTTTTAAATTTCGCGGGATGATTTAAGTTGGTAGTTCCGGCAATAAAGACTATATTCATTTGTATTACGTTAAGAAACCAACTTAAATCATCCGCAAGATTTTAAAGATGCCAACTTGATTAATAGAAGAGGATTTACGAATAAAGTTTGCATTTTTTGAATCTTGCGAATGATTTAAGGTACTTTCTTGACGTAATACAAACGAATATGTCCTTTATTGATGGAACTACCAACTTAAATCTTCCACGACATTTAAACAATGCCAATTATATTTATTGACAAAAAATGTTTATCAAATTTAGGTTTTATTTTTAAATATAACCTAAAATTAAATATTTATTGATACCCTTTCTACAAAATATAAAGTTACTTTCTTAGCGATTACGTAAAATTAATTAAATAGAATCTAAATAACATTTTGAAATTTATTGAATAGATGTAAATCAAATCAAACAATTTTTCAATGCCCAAAATAATTGTATTGCAATTTTATTAAATAGAAAATAATTACTGTATTTAAAACCATTTCTGATCTTTCTGCCCTGCCGATATTTTCAAATCAGCTCCGAAACAGTGGTTGTTTCTGATATCCTCCGCACAGATATTTGTTTTTCAAATGAAAAGGTTCTAAAACATTCCAATTAATTGTTTTTAAAAGAGTTATATTCTTAAAAAAAAAATATATATATATATATATTTCGTAAGTCAACAATTTTCAAATCCTATATTTTATTGTTTAGGAAAATATTAGAAAATATAATTCATCCCTTTTAAAGAGCGAAAGTATGAAAAATAATTTAAGGAAAAAATAGAAATAGAGCTTACCGCTAACATACGAAACACGGAAATTGACGGAATGTGGGAAAATATGAAAACAACGATAACAGATGCAAGCAAAGCAGTTATTAGAAACACAGTTAGGAAAGAAAAAAAGGAAAGATTGGTTTGACGAAGAATGCGAGAAAGCAATAGAGTCTGCAAGAGAAGCTAAACAAAATCTGCTAAGGAATGAAAACGAATAAAAGAAGAGAGTTTATATGGATGCAAGACGGAGGATGAAAACATTATGTAGAAAGTAGAAAAGAAAATCCAAGGAAGATGAGCTAAAGGAAATAGAAGAAAAATTCCGAAATAAAGAGATACGGTCCTTTTACCAAGAAATCAAAAGAAAGGAGAAGGGATACCAGAATCGAAGTGTATATATCCAAAGTGAAGAAGGAACACTATTAAGCGAATCATCCAAAGTTCTGGAAAGATGGAAGAAATACTTTCAAGAGTTGCTAAATGACACTGGAGAATAAGAACAGGATACACCACAGGATATGGAAGGGAACGAACTAACAATAGAAGCACCCACGAAGGAAGAGATAATAGGCATGATTAAAAAGTTAAAAAATAACAAAAGTCCGGGAGTGACAGAAATAACAGCAGAAATGTTAAAGGCAAACGGAGAACAATTGCATGAACAAATATATGCCTTTATCAAGAAAATTTGGGAAGAAGAAAGAATACCAGAAGACTGGAGGAAGGCAAAAATATGCCCCATACATAAGAAAGGAGATCAGCAATTATGTGAAAATCACAGAGGCATAGCACTGCTTGAGACGGGCTACAAGATACTGGCAAATTGCTTACGAAGTAGATTAAATGAGTACATGGAAAATATCGTGGGAGAGTATCAAGCAGGGTTCAGAGCGAATAGATTAGTAACGGACGAAATCTTCACACTGAAGGAAATACAACTAAACAGTTACGAGTACAAGAATAACCTTTATGTTCTTTTTGTTACAACAGTTACGAGTACAAGAATAACCTTTTTGTCCTTTTTATCGATTTCAAACAGGCTTACGACAGAATCCATAGGAAACAAGTGTATCAGGCTATGAAAGAGCTGAAATTACCAAACAACGACAAATGACGTTAGATAAAACGAAATAATCTGGAAAGGAGGAAGATCAAATGAATTTGAAGTAAAAGAGGGACTCAGACAGGGCGATCCGCTATCCACGACGATAATTATTTTAGTACTGGAAGTAATTATCAGGAAAAGTAACGTAAAGATGGAAGAAACAATATTTAAAAATGAACACCAATGTATAGCATTTGCGGACGATGTGACAATTTAGAACTGAAAGGAATTATAAGAAGAATAGCAAAAGAAACAAAAAGATTTTGTTTAAAAATGAACCAAGAAAAGACGAAGTACATGATAATGGGAGACACGCAGCAGGACAAAGAAGAATATCTAACGGTACAACTAGAGGAAGAACAGACATACAGGTTTGAGAGAGTCGAATTTATGTACATATCTAGGAGTGACAATAAGAGAAAATGGGCATGAAGAATATGAGATAGAATCAAAAATAACAAAAAGAAATAGAAAGTTCGGAGTGCTGAGATCGCTAATGAAATCGAAACTTGTGTCAAGAAAAACGAAAGAGAGAATTTATAAGATGGTATATACATGCGAAGGGTGGGTATTAAATAAGGCCGAAGAAGTAAAATTAAAACGGTGGGAAAGAAAAATACTAAAAGCAATGTATGGAGGAGTAAATACGAAGGAGGGATGGAGGAGAAGAACGAACAAAGAATTAGAAGCACTATACAATGGACCAAAAATAACAACAGTTGTGAAACCACAACGAATAAGATGGCTAGGACATGTGCATAGATTGGGGAACGACAGAATGACCAAATTGATACTGAATAGAAGACCAGTAGGAAAAAAAAAGGAAAGGAATACCACGGAAAAGATGGCTTGACAGTGTTTTAGAGGACTTAAAAAAAATTAACATTGCGAATTGGAGAGACTGGGCAAGAGATAGGGAGAGCTGTAGAAGAAGGGTTGTAGGAATGGCCAACGGAAATCTGTAAAGGAAATTATTAGAATGAATAAGCTTTTGTATTGAGTTTCATATTATTTTAGTGTAATTAAGAATGTAACTTCTTTTCGCCCAGGGCCTACAAAGCCTGTTGAGCATTATAATATATCTATATATATATATATATTATTGTTTTCGCATACAATATAATATCCATTTCATAAATAAAATAGGGTAACTACTTCTAATTTGCACATCAAAAGTTCTTTCATGTTTAATTTAGAATTTCAAATACTGTATATGCAATACGAGCACTAACACGCAATTGATTCAATAAATTAAATTTGAAATATAACTATGATTTAGTGAATTCGCACATATTAAAAGTGAGGGGTCGTTCTTTTTTTGTCTTTTTTAAGAACAAAATTGATCGTGTCAGACAAAGATTATAAAAATCGTGTCAGACAAAGATTATAAAAATAAATTAGGGAAAAATCCAAGGAAGAGGCCACCAACACTGTTTTGCCTCGCAATCTTACAACCATGAGCAACTAAATATAAAAATTTAATCTTAAATGAAAATTGATACACTTTTAAACGATAAAATCATCACAATATATTAAAGTTGTTTTAGTTATTATTACAGATAATTAATTATATAAGAAAGATATATAATAAATCTCAAGTTTGTTAGAATTTAATCGAAATTGCTTATGGGTTTCAAATTAAATTGATTATTTTTATATATTCACGAGATTATTTTGATAATATTGTGCTAATAGTATGTTATTAAGATATTCTAAAAAATGATTAATTGCAATTCCTTTTCTAAACTAGCTAGAATTTACAACGATTTCTTTGAAAAAAAAAAACACAAATAAGATGCATATATAGACTTACTATGGAACTTGGGTAATATCATCAGATTTGATCTTGAACCGCCAGCAAACAATCACCGACTAAAAACAAAAAAGTGCGGGATATCAAGGTTTCCTTCAAATGCTCGAAAAAGTGTCTTTCAACGGGATGTTCCCATATATTACCATCGTAAAGTGGGCGACATTATTATTAAGAGAATCGAGATTTAATATATTCGTTAAAACAAACAATTTGCTCTTGTAATTTTTTCTCTTATGCAATATAATTATCATGTAGGTATAATAAATAATATTTAATGATTCTCTATGAAGTAATACAAAATCGTGTATCAACTTATTCGGCTAATAGATCTTTTTTCTTTCAAGTTAAGTATAATTATTGTTATGACATTTATGACTTTGATGGTAGCCATGATCGTTTTTTTTTTTTATTATAAACTACATGAAAAAAATAGACGTTTTTTTTTTATTTCTGTCGTTAAACAAAAGTGTTTGCGGCTGCAAATGTTATAAGCGTATTTTTTTTTTGCTTACGTAAATGATTGATTTTATGATCCGAATGATGTTATCTTTTATTTTTTTTTATTATCACTAGCTGCTCATTAGCGCCAACGGGCAGTGGCGGAGGTTCGATACAACCCTCAGTATAACTGCGAGTCTCAACCAGATCTGTTGTGTATACATGTACGCTGTCGTAAATACTATTTCGTAGTTCTACGTTTGTTTTAAAAATGTTGCCTACGTCGCGAAAACGACCAATGTTGGACAGAGTTACAGAATTTATAGCAGAAATGCCTGACCTAAATTATGATGGCGTTAAAAATCAATGTGTAGTTTGTAATATCCCTTTAATGTGTTGGTCTAAAAGGGATTGTCTACGTCACGTAAATAGTAAAAATTGCACACGACACTATGACAAATTTAAATTTAATTTATGTGTTACCTTTATTGCATGTAATCTACCGTTTAATTTACTAGACAAGGAAGCATATGTCTTCTTTTGGAATAAATATTCGGACTGCAAATTACCAAGTCGGGCATCGTTACAAAGAATTGTGCCATCTGCTCGTGAACATGCTGAAAAAAGGATTAAATCGGAGTTGAAAGATAAAAATCTATGGTTATGTGTGGACGAAACAACAGAGCGTAAAAACATTCTGTGGTTGATGTAATGGCACGTACAATGGAACCTCATCAATCGTCACCTTCAATTCTATTAGCTTCCAGACGAGTGCAACAATGTACTGACGAAGTAATTTCAAAGTTAGTGTTAAATACATTGGAAAAGTTTGGACTTTCAACAAACCAACTGTTAATGTTTATGAGTGATGGTGCCGCAAACATGCTTGCTGTAGGTCGATCTCTTAAAGAACATTGTGCTAACTTGTTACATATTACGTGTAAAATTCATGCTTTCAGTCATATGGCAGATAGTATTAGAAAATGTTATCCTGAGGTAGACGCTTTAATAGCGCATACAAAAGCAGTGCTTGTCAAATCCCCAAAACGTATTCGCAAATTTCACAGACTGTCCCCCCGTATGCCTGAGCCACCACAATCTATTCTTACACGTTGGGGAACATGGTTACAGGCCGTGTTTTATTATCATAAATATTTTGAGAATATTAAGAACGTGGTTTTATTATTCGATCCAAAGGAAGCTGCGGCTATCAAGGAAAGCCAGTCGAAATTTCAAAATAGTCAGGTTAAAACGGATTTTAAAACTATTCAGAACAATTACTTCGGACCAGTGGAGGCAATAAAAAAATTACAAAATCCTTCGGTGTCATTAGTGGAATCTCTGCAAATAGTGCAACATGTTCACGCACAGCTATGCGCGGTAGAAGACGCAAAAAATGTTTGTGTTCTAGAAAGGCTTGAAAGTGTTTTTGACCAAAATTTCCTTCAAAAGCCTTCCCAAGTTTCGAAAACCATTATAATTTCTTTCTTGAGCAATTTTCAGAAAAATTTTTCAAATTAAAATTATTCAGAGATAAATCCTGTACAAAAGTATATCTAAGTATATCGAGTGTTCAGTATTTGCTAGATTTTCCATGATTTAAGAGATGCCTCTATCCAAATCCTTTCAACTTCTCACCATTCCCCTGCCCTAAAGACGATTTCTTATATTTCATTGAAGGTAAGTAATATTGTATTATCTTTCTGTTCGTCCAGAACATTTTAATAAACATTTCTTTTCAGTAAATTTAATTTTTGGCGGAGAATTTTTATCGTAAATTACAAAATAATTCCTAAAACTGTCTTCATGATCAATAAACAATTCCACGGTGTAGCTTATTTTTATTTTCTCTTAAATTTTATAACGGAAAATAACCATGTACCTTAGACCAAAGCTAATTTCAACATTCCCAAAGAAATTTTAAACCTAATTCCATACTTTATTTCTTCATTATTTATTTGGTTGCCTTTATATCGTAAAAAAATTCCTATGTGCAATTATATTTCATACGAACTCCGATAAAGACGTTCATATGTCTATGGAATTCGGACAAAGACTCATATTATCAGCAGATTTAATTGCTCGAATAAAATTTCTATATTAGTCATAAAAAGAAAGAATATTGCCCAGAGTTGCAGATGTTTTCAGTCGCTGTCATTTCGATATGAAAGCAATTAATATCACCGCATGACGAAAGGAAATTTTTACATGAATTCTTTGTCCCTAATACCCCCAATGTTCAAAAGCGCGTATGCCGCAATCCGTTTCCGATTGCTAGGGTTTATCGAGAAAGATCAGCGTTAAGTATAATCTATAAAGAAGCAATTTGTTCGAATTAATTGTTGAAAATATCGCATGTGTTAGCGCTTTTGTCTTCTTTGTTTTGCAAAGTTTGTTTTGTTTACTTTCATTCGTATATTTTCGACCGAATTGCAGACTCCAGATGGTAATGTTTCTCTTCTAGAAGTATATATTAATAAGGTTCAACGTCATGTTGAAAGAATGTTTTCGCCAATAACAATTCGTTGACAAAGAAGGATTAGTAATAAGCGAGATAAGAAAAAAAAACAGGAGGTAAATGCACTCCATGATGATTTCTATCAAAAGAAATCTTTCGTAACTCAAAAATGGTTGTTTCCAACTTTGCCACTTCATATTGGCTTCGTGTAATACATGCCATAGATGATATTTCAAATAATTCAAAAGATTTTGAACATTACATACACTTAAAATTTACATAATTCTGTAAATTGGACAAATTTGAAGCAGTGATGACGCAGTTAACTAACAATGAAAACGGAACAGCTTGAAATTAGTAAAAAACAAAGAGGGTGTAGCTCTATATTTTTAAATGAAGTTGAATTAAGAAGCAAGAGACTGGCAAAAAAACCACGACTCACCAGAGGATGCAAAGATCAAAGATTGCGTTTTGCCAGAAATCATGAACATTGGTTTGTTAATGACTGGAAAAAGGTTTTATTCTCTGACGAAACGAGTGTTAGCTTAAAATCTCCTGATGGACGTGAGGGTGTCTGGCGAAGGTAAGGAGAGAGATTTGCAAGTTGTAACATTTCTCCAAGGGTCCCATTTGGTGATGGATCTGTAATGTTGGCGGAAGGGAGCATCTGCTTCGCCGCTCATACAGAGTTGGTCCCTGCACGTGAGAGGTCTATGAACGTCTTGAACACGTAATGACATTTGCTTCTTTTGTAGGTCCTAATGTTTTATTCATGCAAGACAATACGCGCCCCAGCGTGGCTTGACAGCTTATTGATTACCTGTATGCTGTTGATATTCCGTTAATTGAATAGCCACCTAACAGGCCCGACCTCAACCCCATTGAGGATTTATGAAACCATCTTAAGAAAACGATCCGAGGTTGTTAACTTCCACCTTCCAACCACAATCAACTGGTAAATGCACCAACATTTTTACATATTTGTCCTATCAGCCATCTCGTTCATCTTCAGCTGAATCTTCAAATTTACCCATTCAAAATTGTAATCGATGCTTTTCTCCTATGGCCTTAGAACCAGATTTATTTAAATAAAATGGATTCATCCAAAATCTTACGAATCTAAATTTTTCAATAATTATTTTGTGCATTAATGTTTTCAAGAAGAATACTATGCGCTGGATTGAGGTAGCCAGTTGCATTAGGAACCTTAGGGCATGTATCTTGACAAATCTTTAATTAGGTGAGCCAAATTAATTGGATATAGGGACTTTTCCTCTGCAAAACATATTCACTTTTTTAAACTTAGAATTTGGGAACTTACGTCGATTTAAAGAAAGCGTATTCATACCAAAATTAAGTAGTCTACTTCAACACAGAAGAATCTACCAATTCCCTTGGAAAGAACGCCTTGTAATCATTGAAAATCACCAAAAATGTAGTTACATGGGTTGCTTTCGTATTTTTCGAAGTTTTTGGAAGGTTGTTAAGAAAGTGACAAAGATACAGATATAGGACAATTTATTTGTAATCCACGGAATGTTTAGAAATGAAATTTATCTGAAGGTAAATTAACCTTCTTATCGTAAAGTGGTTTTATCAAATAAATGGAAGAGTTCCGAATTGCTGAGCAAATTCAAAAATTGTAAGGATATTCGTCAAATTGTCAATCATTGGTGAAATACTATCTGCCGATCAATCTGCTGTTCGGCAGACAGTTGTAGAAATGGATTCAACACTCCATCAGGTCTACAATGTTGATAAAAGTGCAGAGTCCTTCCAAACAAAACTTCCAGACCGTCACCATATAAGCTAAAACTGCTAATTGTTGAAAAAGCTAACAAAGATTTGGACTCCTTTTAAATGCCTTAGATTTAAGAGGAGTGCAAATCTTTCCGTTGCGTATATGGGCCAAAATAAGGAATGGATTACAATGGATGTTCTTCGTAAGTGATTCTATCATTGTTCGTGCCTAAAGTTAAAAGCAAAATGGGCGATTTGAATTTGCTTATATCGGATCGTGCCCCTTGACATCCCGATATAGAAGAACTATGTACCGAAGACGAAAGCACTCAAGCAATGTTTCTACCTCCCTTATTACAAGTCTATACTGATACATATCATATCTAAAGATGCTGTCAGCGAAATTATCTCTTGAAGACGTTTGGTGTCCTGTACTATCGCGACTTATTCAATAATCATTAATAAAACTGCAACCCAATGTGGATGAGCTGCTCAAGACAAGCGATGAAAATGAGGACGACGTAGATTATTAGATTTTCAGGATGCTCAGGATACTGAATCCCATCGAGTCAAACGCTTTCCAAGCCGATACAATGAAATTGCACAATGGCTTGTGGAAGGCGATGAAGAGATTCTAGCTAGGAAAGAAGAGATAATTTCATCATTAACGGCGGACCAAATAAGAGAAGACGAAGAAGAAAGGATTCCACGTCATGAGAATGACGTACCGCATAAAAAAACTTTGAAGTGTTTTCACTAATGCATTAAATAGGGTGCCAGATCATCAACTGTTATTTCTACAGCGCATTAGAGATCAAACATTGCTAGTGCTAAAGTGTTGTTTAAAATAAAATGTTGTTCTGTATTTTTAGAGCTTTTTAATCTGCGAGGTGTGGCAATTAAATAACCGGACTGGTGCCACCATCGGCAAACACCGAGCACTCCACGACAGGTTTGAACATGTCTGTGCTTGTAGATGCTTCCCCCAACCTATGCTCGATGGGCACGGTTGTACGTCGCTCAGTCTCGCTGTAGCAATCGTCCGTTAAAGTCCTTACGCTAGCGTCGCGTCGGAAAAATGCAGAAAAATGTGTTCAGATCGGTTCTTACTACCCTTCGTGAACGAGTGAGAAGACGAAGACCCGATTTGTGGAAGAGCAAATCCTGGATGCTCCACCAAGACAATGCGTCAGCCCATTCCGCCTTGTCTGTGAAGGCATTCTTTGCGAAATCCGGCATCACCATACTCGCCCGACATGGCTCCCTGTGACTTTTTTTATTTCCTAAGGTAAAATCGGAGCTTAAGGGGACTAGATTTGACAGTGTGGAAGCGGTAAAAGCGAAAACGACGGAGGTTCTCAACAAGCTGACAGAAACGAACTTCCAGCACTGCTCTCGACAGTGGAAAATTCGTATGGAGCGTTGTAGGGATCGGCAAGGAGAGTACATTGAAGGGGATAAACTTTGTAATGTAATTGGTGATCAATAAAATGTTTTGTAGCACCAGTCCGGTTATTTAATTGCCACACCTCGTATATGTGAACATCTAAAACATTCATTTAAAGCAGTTTAAGTGAAAAGATCGTTATATTCACCAATCCGAACATCTTCTTTCTGTTGTACTGTATATTTACGTGATACAGAAGAAAATTAATCATTTCTTAATGGTATCTTATGTCAACAATCTATCTATTTTAGTCACGATTATATTATGTTGTAATTTATGGCAAAACGATCAAACGATTATCTGTTTTGGAATGTGAATGAGATATTCGTTAAGCTATTCAATAAGCAAAAAGAAGAAAGGAAGAAAATATGTACTTACAAAGACATTATACATTATACACACACATATCATGCTATGGAATCTTTATATTATGTAATCAACTTAGCAGTGCCTCTGTAAAGTGTGAAGGATTCTTGGGATTAACAAGTATAGCTTCCGTTTGAGTTTATAAAAGGATGATGCGTAGGAAGCGTTAGATATTGTTATTCTATTCTTGGTAATCGTTCCTGTTATTTACTGTAACTTTATTTTAGTGAATAAACGAAGGCGTTGTATTAGATAATAATTATGTAGGTATAATTGTTGTACGTACTATGAAATATCCTAATTTGGCATGGTTTCTTTTTTTTATTATTTAGGTGAGAACATTATAATTATTTCTAGGAACATAACATCCGTGACACCATTTCTGAAAATCCAAACAATAATTTAATAAAATGCAGAATAAATCCATTTTTTTTCTTTTCGTGTTTCTTTTTCTGAGGCACCCAACTGTTTTACATGTAAATCAAACAATTTTACTGAAATTCACACAACTATATTTTCGAATTTGAAGATACCTCTAATGATTTTTAAAACAACACTATTTAGAAATTAAAGGTTGTCCCACATCTTGCTACGTAGGCACCAAAAACTGTAAAAATGCATGTAAGTGGTTTTCTAGTGGATTAAAACGAAATGTTTTCTGAGGAATTAGGAATTTGGTAAATTTGTTTTATTTCATCCAATAAAAGTTCCCAAATTTTATTATATCTTAACTATTTTTTTTTTATCATGCAAATACAGATAACTAACGCAATAGGCAACATGTCAACTTTACTAAAAATAGTTTTGTTTGAATTATGTCTAACACCGGCTTTATTATATTCAAAATATGCCTCATCTATAGACAAGGTCTTGTCTAGGCATTCAACATTATCCTGAGCTTCTGCTTGAAGCATTGGCGAAGCGGTATTAACGTAAATCTATTGTGAAGCCGTCTTCTCAGAATTTTCCATACTATTGACCAACTTCTCTAGCAAAAGTTTTGCGATTTTCCTACATGGCACTACAAAAATCGTATGCAAAATTGTCACGATGTTCCTGGACTTCTTCTAAAGCTATAGAACTACATTGACTTCGTTATTTTTTTTACTAATATCAATTTATTCAATTATTTTTTTATTGATTAACTGGACAATCAGCTTCCTTAAACTTGTTCACAAGCTTAAGAAATGATTTTACATGATAGATCCAATTTCTCAGTATACATAACGCATTAAAGCAGGCAGTGGCGTAACTACACCCACGCAATGCGTAGGGACCCTAGACGCAAGGGGGTCCAAAGGGCCTTCCGATCTTCTATGTTTTTACTCCTGTTATGATACATAATGATCTTGCGTGGGGGCCCAAATTTGGTAGTTACGCCACTGAAAGCAGGCCAATACGAACCCTACAAAAGCTAAAACCATTTTAACAATTACACTGGTCAATAAGGAATCTGGTCTAGTGATTATAGATTTGCTATTTATAAAGCAAGTCTCTTCCTCTAAATGATATCTATTTCCGTGGAATTAATGCTAGTATATATCGAAGAAGTGATCATTTAAAATTTTTGGATTTTATTTCTGAGTAATTCTACATCTCGTTCATCAATTTCCAGGCAATGAATATGATTTGCTACGTTGGTGACATCTTTGGAATTGTTGTTTTGTTTGTGAAATACAATGGGACAGCTATGTTTCGTCCATCCTAAGAAATTAAAGTGAAAGGTGCTTTGGGTCTTTATTAGAAAGCTTTAAATTGTTGCTAAGCATCTGTACCCTTTCATGGTTTTAACTTTGGTGTCAGTAAACGCGACAACCATCTTATTGAGAATCTGACCATGCATAGTTCCATTTGCAAGAAGAAGAAAGCTGAAGGGATTGTTTCCTCTAACCTTTCTCAGTGAGCAATTACATTTCTCTATGGAGGTAAAGTATCTAGGAATCTTGCTTGACGAGACACAATTTTGGAAGCCTCATCTGGATAAATTAATCTACAAAACCAATGTATTGGCTGTATTTGACAGTAGTTCGACCTATGATCGCGTACGATGCTATTGTTTGGTGGAAAAAGGTCCAACAAGTTGCAGCCTAACAGGCCAAATAGGTTGCAGAGGACTGGTTCCTGAAATTCTCCTAAATTTTACTCTCTTTCACATATTTCTGGAAAGATAAGCCAGGACAATTGTTTGCAAATACTGGGATCTTGCGGTAAAGAACATGGCCTGCACTAGGACGAAAATTCTCGACAGGATTCTTGAAGACGAGACAATTCCTTCGATGTGAGACTATCAGAGTAGCAACTGCAACTACTTGATTAAGGTTATATTACACCTTTTCCTTACCTTTACACTTATTTCTTATCGGCTATGTTCGTTTAAAGAAATACCTACACAGAATGGGGCTCGCTTAAGAGGAGAAGCGGCGTCTGCACTTGAAAGAGAAGGAAACAGTTGAGGACATATTTTATCAGTCTTACGATCTGCAGAATCAGATTTTCTCTATATATTATATCCTTGTAACTGGCCTGATAATTTTGAACACGAAATTGGTCGCCTAATTTCTCAATAGAACTTTGTGAGATCTGAAGCATTTTTTCATTCATCCAAATACTCAAAATTACATAATTTTGTATAATAAATTATCCAAATTTATGAAAAATTATATGTTCGACTAATTGGATGTTTGTGTTTATATTACAAAAGCTAACATGTACAGCTAACACGCGTAAAGAAAGTAAAATAATCAAAATTTTGTTATGTATAAATGTACATATATCATATATTTCTTAAAGATAAGGTTCGCTAATTAACTTTGCAGTGGTTCTGCATATAAGGTCACTATATGTGGTAAATGCAAACATAAGCAAATTCTAAATACATATGTATGTAAATTTGCAGTTGCCTACATAGATTTCCAAAGAATTTTATTTATATGATTATTTACGAAATCTGTATATATCACAAGATATGATTTGGAAGTTTATGAAAAGAGATAGCAATAACGATAATGATAATGATGACCATGACTTCTTATCACGTGCTGTAGTAACTGGTGGTATCTAGATAAGCCTAGAATATCAATAACTTAATCTTATATGTATTTAGTCTCCAAAAAATTTTAAATCGCCAGCGTTTGACTAGAGTTCATTTAAAAATATAGTAACTGTTTTAAAAATTAAAAAATAAAACAAGAAAACTAAAACCTGAGCCTTAAGAAACGGCAACCATCAAGTGATTGATGAAATGCATGAAATTGTATTCAAGAATCGAAGTGAAAAGTTCTAAATATCCAGTGGAAATTTGAAAAAGGATCCTTTGTAACACAGCAACACAATCCTATTCCGTATGGTTTGAATCTTCAAAGTTTGCTGTAGCGTTGTTCCTCTGCCATCGAATTAGGTGTCCCTCCCAGATAATATCCTAAGCTTCTTTAGGATCAACGCTGCTCCATTTACTAGATGTTATCCCCAATATGGACTCTGTCTGCTATTTGTACTACATGACGGTCTTGAGGGATTTCGGCGACTCTAGCCAACAACGGCTTATCGGATAGACTGGCACGTCGCCACGTTTTCTCAGCCATATCTCGCAGGTATTCCTGTAGGATCGGTATCCTCAGGTCGTCTCGCAACTGTTGATTCCGGACAAATCATGGGGCGGCCAGTAATCATACGAAGTATTTGATTTTGCAGGGTCTCCAATTTCTAGTCCCACAATCAATATACTCATTAGACTTAGCCCTATTAGAATTCCAATTAAACATTGCCTCAAAAGAACCTTTTATTTGCTCGAAACCATGGAGAGCATGTGAAAAACCAGAAGAAAAGTCTTAATTCACATTTTTCAATTCAAATGCCTCACTTAAACATTTGCACCTAAATGTTTGGAACTGTTTAATAACTACTCTAGTTCTTGTGATTCATGGTTCCATTCTCTTTGGTGCATTACCAAATTTGCGTGGATGGAGTTTTAAAAGACTGCAATTCATTCATTATTGATACTCTCCCATAATTTCTTGGGGGTCATGGACATTGTTATAACCTCCATCCCAAAAAATTCTACACATTTTCAGAAATAAAACAAGTCCTATAAGTTGAAGCAACTTGACAGTCATCTATCTAAGAATGAGAACCATACGGGCAATTTTCCACGTGGTCCGGGGCACGATAATACCCTTATGTATAAGAGAGAAAAAAATCAAGAAAAAATGGATGAAATTCGATTCAAACTTGTCCCACAACCAATATTAGAATTTCAATTTGACATTGCCTAAATTGAATCTTACCTTGTCTTGGTCCAAAAAAATTATATAGGGTTATTCCATGTCAAGTGATCAAGTCCCCACGCTCGGCCATCCCAGATTTTATTCAAATTTTGTGAATAGGTTCCACAATTGACTAAAAGTAATTCCCCAAATTCTTAGCTCCTAATATGCAATACATGATCTGCAAGAGCCTCTTAAGTGATGACTGGTAAAATGTCGCAGATGCTCCCCGACACTTTTTGCCATTTTTGTCAAGCTGTCATTCTGTAAGTAAGAAAGATATTTGCCTGGAAATTGCTTACAGAATAACAGCTTGACAAAAATGGTAAAATGTGTCCGTGAGCATCTGCGACATTTTACCAGTCATCATTTAAGAGGCTCTTGCAGGTCATGTATTGTATATCAAGAGCTAAGAATTTGGGAAATTACCTTTAGTCGGTTGTGGAACCTACTCACAAAATTTGAAAAAAATCTGAGATGGTCGAGTGTGGGGACTTGATCACTTGACATGGAATAACCCATACTATTTTCCATCAGCGAGAGAAAGATCGTCAGGCCAATCTTATGTGACTTTCTACACTTCTTCTTTTGTTCCTAACACAAGTAAATGATCTTCCAAAATAACAATTTATAGAACAACGTTATTTGTAGATGATACGTTAGTCACAATTGTAACAAAACACTGAAGAATTTCAATAAATGGTTTTCAAAAAATAGCTTACAACTAAGCACGAACAAAACAACTTTTACACAATTTGAGTACTTCTCAAGTGAAGACAAACCCCGACCTTTATGGAGAGGTGCTTAAAGTGAAGAATAAATACCTTAACCTTTACAAACATTGAATGCTAGTTTATTTCAAGATCGAGAACTTCCTAACACCTTGTATACGCACTACTAATCGTAAAAGATACATTTCCCCAAACGATAAAGACGCAACTCTTTATCAAATCAAGGAAGCAAATCGTATGACATTGAATCTTCCTACGTATAGAAAAATAATGGCGTGCCACACCATAACAATAAACAAAAGATCTTGACTCTAAGATACTAACAGCTTGTGCGTAAGGATGCATGTGTACAATAAATATGTGATAAATGGAGCACATTTTCACGACAGACTAATGAGTTCTTATCAAAAAATTGAAAGAAGATGAATAAACACGATATTGTAGTGTATGAAGGAATATAAGATCTTTGATGTCGTGGTTTGGTGCTTCAGTACAAGAACTAAGACGGTTTGAGATACATTAATGTATATTTAATGATTTAAATATTACATAGTGTGTGTTTTCGCATTTAAAAGTGATAAGAGCAGCTGTCGTTGAGGTTAAGCTTTCATTGATTCGAACTATACGAACTCGTACTACATAAATCATGATATAAACTGATTTTTGTTTGCCAAAATCTTAGCATCCATTTCAATTAGTTTCTTTAACATTTTTCTCATAAAATTCTGATTGGCTGCTTTTACTGAAAGATTGAGGAACACGCGTAAATATGTGAGGTATTGATCAAGAAAGTTGGGGATCACGTGTAGACAAGAGTGAAGAAGTAATATCCAAAGATTTGTGTACTAGTTTCAAATAAAATGGGTAAGTTATCACAAGAATATATTTTTTTTAATATGTCATCATGTTATAATATCGATTTTCAGAGACGTGTTTTCCTTCTAATGTTTTTTTGTATGACATTCTGCAGGCCTTATAGGCCCTTGGCTTCACATTTCTTCACTACTTTCTTCCATTTTTTCCTGTTACATGCTATCCCTTGCCAGTCCTCAACACCCAAATGTGCTAGGACTTTCTCCAATGCTCTCATCCACTTTCTTCTCGATTTTCCCACTCTTTTCCTTCCACCTTCTCCAGCTCTTAGTAATGTCCTAAGTATCTCAACCTCTGGGCCTCGATTACTTGCAATATCTTCGGTTTTCCGTACAAGTTCATTACATCTTGATTTGTTCGTCTTCTTCAAAATTCTCCTTTCCCATATTTCCGCTTTTGTCTACATCTATTTGTTAAGAATGCACACCTCAGACCCATATTCTACTGCTGGACTAACTATTGCTTCATATATTCTAAACTTTGTTTCTCTAGATATGATCTTAAATTTGACAATTGTTTTAGAAGCCCCTACCACACTGCTACCCTTTGCTAATCACTTGTTTATTTCTTTTTCTTCCTGATTAGTATTTGTTATCGTTACTCCTAAACACTCGCAAATCTGTTAGATTTTCAAAGCAGCACTCTTCACCTCCTTCTCCAAAAAATTCTACCTGATTCAGCCCCTCATTTCCATATATTTATAGTAGTTTTCTTTTGGTTTATTATTAACCCATACTCGCTAGCTGTTTTCTCTAATCTTTTAAACATTTTATCTAATTCCTTTTGTGTTCTTGTTACTAACACTATGTCATCAGCATAGGCTGTACACTGCTGTTTATTGTTAATAATTAGACCATTTCTATGTATTTTACATTTTCTTAGAACCTTTTCGAGTACAAAGTTAAATAGGACCGACCGGAGATAGGAGATTCCCTTGTCTTAATCCCTTTTCAACCTCAAATATGTTGGATATAAGTCCTTCTATAGCCACTTCTTGTAATACGAAGTCATTTCTATCAACTTTACAATCTTTGGTGGTATACCCAGCTTGTACATTGCTTGGTACAGATTGCTTCCAATGATCGAACTATACGCTTGCTTATAATCCACCAGTAACAGGTGCAACCCTAAATTGTGTTCGAAAGCATTATTTATAAATCGCCCTTGATATTCTTCTACCTAATCTTTCTTGGCACTGATCCAGTCCACTTCTTACCACCCTCGCTAAAACCTTCTGACAGTGCTATTCTCCTGTAATTCTCGCATAAGGTTTTATCACCTATTTTGTGTATAGGATACAACAGCGCTAAGTTCCAAGCTTGTGGCATTTCTTCTTGTTGCCATATTCGTCTGATTAACCTGGCTATTTTATTCTGGATAATAGATCCGCCTTCTTTAAATACTTCTGCAAGGATTTCATTTTTCCCTGCGCTTTTGTTGTTTTGTAAAGACAACAATATCTCCACTACCTCTTTCTCCGAAGGTTCCTTTATTAAATCATTATCATTATTTTGGATTTCGCATATTGAAGGCGCCTTGTTATAGCGTCAGTCATATTAAATGTTTGTAAATTATTTCTTAACATTTCTCCAGCTTCACGAATTCGCTTAATGAACTACTCACGAATATTGATTCTTATAGCTTAAACATAATCAATCCCCACACATAAAATTCCCTGGTCATCAAATCTGGTGATCTTAGTAGATTTCCAATCAGAAATAAGATTCAATTTTGATCTACACTTCTTGAAATTTATCTATGTAGTAATTTCTTTTAAGCAAGGTCAAAGATGAAATCCATCTTCTGCAAGGAAAAGACCAATTTACATCGGGTTTTTCTGGTCACATTTGCAATGTTAATCTGTACTTCTGCACATCCTGTGTCGTAATCATCCGTGATATTTTCCATTTTATCAATTGTAGTATGCCGTGATGTATATATTACTAGGAATCGAGGGGGTCATGTATCTCGTGCACAAGCAAACAAAAGAAGTTTAATTTCACTTTACTATAGGCTAGGATTTTTTTCTCTTAATTTATGTTATGACTCGATGTGATATAGTATAGTGAAGCAATAGGGCGATCTGTTGCATCAACTATGTTTGTATACTACATACATAATATACACATGTGTATATGTAATATTAATAGGCATGTGGATACATAATACATAATGTTATTGGATATAATAAACTTGCATTCTTGGAATATATAAAAAAAATTAAATAGTACAGCCTTAAATGTGTTGCTACAGCTGTGTTACACTGTCACGAACGGCAGAGTGGGGGAAATGGGACGAAGAATATATTTAATAGAAGTTGCTTTCTTGACGTATGTTAATTTTTGACAGGTGACATTATTTTCCTATCGGTGACGTAATTATATTTTAATTTTAAATAGTACACCCTATATACGGGTAATTTTTTAAAACCTTCCATAAGGCAACTTGTTTATTTGAATTAGATTCACGCAAAGAAACGTTTACTTGCCAATTCAAGACAATTACTGTCTTAAATCAAAAGAAATATTTCCTTAGCCTTTTTTCCTTCGCATAAGAGAAATATGTACTTATGATAAAATAATTGTATTTCTTTGTTTAAGACATTTGTTAACCCGATTCAAGAAAATCTTGCAGACAATTTAAAGAAAACGATTCTTATAACACAACATAATATTTTGACGAATTCACTCTTCTTTTTATTCTCCTAATTTCACAACTTAACTCAACTCAACTCAAAATTAATTTAAAATTATCCTACAACAAACATCAGAGTAAATTCAAAGGTGTTTTCTAACATTATTTCATACATTAAATATGTTTCGTTAAGGTATCTTCATATACATCGGGAAGTTTTTGTATTTTTAGGTTTGTCATGAGAGTTTGTCTACCACAGAGTCGTCTAATTGAGTCAACAAATAGCGTTACCACATTCACTCGCTCATGCTACGGCTAAAAATAACTTTACATTTATTAAAAATTCCACGTGAGATTATATTTTCTGTGGAAAGAAACAATCGCCATCGCGATTAAAATAAAGGAGATGAGGGACGTCAATAAATTAATCAATTCTGATTAGACTTTTATAGAGTTAATTACTATTTTTAGCTGCGGTCTCAAGTTAAAGTGTTCGGCACAGAAATTAGAAAGTAAATTCAAAATAGAAGAGAAGGTTCGAGGTTAGAAGGGCAGATATCCTGTAATTGGCATAAGGAATATAGTTCCATTTCTTAATTTGAAAAATTCAAAATAATTGCTAAAAGAGTATCGAAGAATACTCCCGAATCCCGAGTTAAAAATCTAATTAAATTGCAAAAATTCACATTTTTAACAATTTTCCCTGAGATAAAACATTTCAAATTTGGCGCCCAACGTGGGGCAATTTTAATTTTAAAATTCTGCTATAAGCTGACAGAAACGTAAAGTAAATCACGAAAATGCCTAGAAATACGAATACAGCGGACAGTGGCGATGCTGACTTAAGGGATGAGTTCAGGTATTTTACTAAATCGATGGAAGATAAGATAGACAGGGCACTTAATCGGTTTCGTAACATGACGGAGAACGTAAAAACGCATCGATGCATTAGAAGGATGCAATCGTCAGTTACTAGGTTAAAATTTAAATCAAAATGTAAATCAGAATAATCGTCAAGTCGAACAGTCTCGTAGGTCAATAATTCAAGTCCGGGTTTGTTAGAAAGTTCGTTGATGAACTTTAAATTAAAGGAGGTTTTACTTAAGTTCAATGGCAGAGACGATAACCCAATGCAATTCGTATAAGCTTTAAAACGTCTTGTTTCATCTAAAACGAATCTCCCAGAACTATTGGTATTGATAAGATTATCTTTGATTCACGATGCCCTCATGTGGTTTAGTATAATTGCTAATTCTTTTCAAAATTTTCCTGAATTCGAATCACTTTTCCTAAACAAGTACTGGGGAGAAAATGCCCAAAGTAAAGTGGGAGCCGATCTCTTCACCGGCAAACACGATTCATCAAAAGGGTCCTCGAAAGAGAAATATTTTACTAAAAAGTATTCAATCGTTCAACATCTTACCCCAAAAATCGAAGAAGCTGAATGAATCCAGGCATTATGAGTTTGAAATTGTAAAATCAATCATCAGTCTTATTCGGAAATCAATGATTTCCTTGTACAATTTGGTGATCTTGAGAAGTATAAACAGGGCGAAAGTAAATCTAGAACAACATTTCATGCTATAACAATTTCTCGAAAACAATACTCAAAACCAAAGTTCGAACCAATAAGTACAACAAACCTCCGAAGCTACAAAGAGTACTAAATAACCTCGAAAATCCCACACAATGTCAGTTTAAACCAAATCTAATTCCAAATTGTAAATCAATAAATTCAAAATCAATGTTTAACATTTTCCCTGAGATAAAACATTTCAAATTTGGCGCCCAACGTAAACAATCAAAAATAAAGATGTGTTCCGCTAATCGAAAAAGGAATATACTGTCGAAATTTCAAAAAAACGTCACAAATCACATTTCGATCATATTTTCAAATTTCTCCTTGAAATCCATCCAACATTCCATACAAATAAATTCAATTCAGGAACCGTATACTTCCCCCACAAAAAAAAACTTCGTTTGATCTTTCTTTGAATCCCAAGATTTCGACACACCCTGTACATATTGAAAAAGATACAAACTTAAACTTTCATTCTTTAATAAACGCACCAATTAAGTTTGAAACGTCACGCAAGGAATCCAAGCAATTACTCTCACCATAATCACATAGGGAACACCCGACAATTGTTAAATATTTGATTGGTTCGTTATTAATCAAGATTCATTTGCAGACATCTTGAGAAGCTACAAACTGATATTAAAACGGCGGCGATCTGTCGATTCAGAAGAATCTCAACCCTTGGAGAGCTCGCATACATCTACAGCGAGTTTCGGGTAAGTATTCTCAATTTGTCATCAAAAAGAAGTCGCTCGAAAAGTTGATGGTATCCAAATATGACTTAATTTTTACTTTCCAGGACATTCAACGGCCAATGCGTCTTCCATGACATAGATACTACCGATTGCGAGCTGGAGAAGTCCACCAAACCTCTTCCCAATCAAATTCAAACCACTCCGAAGAGTTTACTTAGGTAAGATTGCTAAGAACACCAAGCAAAATATTTGGATTCATTCTAACTAATACCATTCTTCGCAGGAGGCCATTCTCTTATCCGCTTGGAGATATCTTCGTTCCAGACGACGATGTTTACGAGAAATATTATCTAACGAAGTCGTCGGGAATATTGAACGACAGTTCTTTTGTGAGTACAATTTGATACAACTCTACGTAGCGGTTAATCTCCGGTACATATTTATTTTAGTAGATAACGTAGAATTCAATTTTTGAGTTTGTCAATGGGAAATTGGAGTGTAGCATACCGCATTTATGCAGGGCTAACTAATTTTAAGTGGGAAATTTGAAAAAGGCAATGATTTTAATACACCAATTTACGTTGAAATTTCTAGAATATTGTAATTATTTATTTTGTGAGGAAATTTAATCGTTTTATTGTTTCCTGTAATTAATTTGTTTCATAAATTTGCTTAAAAAGGCAATTGCTGTGTTAATTATCCGCAATACAATAACTGTTTTAAATCAAAAGAAATATTTTCTCAGCGTTTCTTTCTCCGCTTAAGAGAAGTTAACCTCGATTCAAGAAAATTTTAAGGAAGCCATCCTTAGTATAAGTAAATGGTCACTACAACACAAAACAATATTCTCTTAAGGATAGTAAAAAGTTTTCTTAATTCCAGAAAGCGTTTAGATATTATTGATAAATCAATAGTTTCATTTTCTTAAAATAAAGAATTTTTTACTTGGAATTCTTGAAATGCATATTATTTATACGCACATTATTAATTGCATTTACCTTGTTAAAAACACTACGACATATCCGTACATAATGCAGTAAATCATTCACATTACTTGTGCTTTTAAAAAGGTTAAAATAGAGGTTTTATCTACAGAATAATGTTCAAACAAAACTGAACTTTATATAGAAGTACACTAGGAGAAAGTGTATAGTAACAATAACCAAGATAATGCTAATAAATAGGCTCCTGGTATTGATGGAATCACTACCGACAAAAACAATATGAGAAGAGAAAAGCATTAAAGCTTATTGCCCCTGGCCGCGTTGCTAATCTTCAAAAACAGCAACTGAAATATTTCCTGGCGCCACCTAATGCTAGTAGTTATAGTCATGCCGTCCTAGATAATAGCGACGGAACAAGAATATAGATACCATACTTACCCATACAATGAATATAACCTTTAACGTACAACGACAGAAGCTCGCTTGGTTTTACAATTTTTTCACTATTCTACAGCTTTAATTTTACAATCTAGGCTAACAGCACTGCTTCCTTCTTCAGGATCACATGTAATCTCTTCAAAATTGTCCTTTTCATCTTCTACTACATCTTCCACAAAATGCACTTCATGGGGTTCTGTTAGTCGTTCGAATTCCTATTATGTTATACGAGGTGTGGTAATTAAATAACCGGACATTTTATTGATCAACTTAACCAGGAGGCAGAAAGCAACAGATATAATAATGTGATTGAATTATTGCAGGAATGCAATAAAGATATATATCCAAATATTTATCACTCCGTCAAGGTGTGGCAATTAAATAACCGGACTGGTGCTACAAAACATTTTATTGATCACCAATTACATTACAAAGTTTATCCCTTGCCGATCCCTACGACGCTCCATACGAATTTTCCACTGTCGAAAGCAGTGCTGGAAATCCGTTTCTGTCAGCTTGTTGAGAATCTCCGTCGTTTTCGCTTTCACCGCTTCCACACTGTCAAATCTTGTCCCCTTAAGCTCCGATTTTGCCTTAGGAAATAGAAAAAGTCACAGGGAGCCATGTCGGGTGAGTACGGTGATGCCGGATTTCGCAAAGAACGCCTTCACAGACAAGGCGGAATGGGCTGGCGCATTGTCTTGATGTCTTCCACAAATCGAGTCTTCGTCTTCTCACTCGTTCACGAAGGGTGATTAGAACCTCGACGTAATAATGTTGATTGACTGTCTGACCTTCGGGGAGCCAGTGAATGTGGACAATTCCACGCGTATCAAAAAAAAAACAATCATCATGGCCTTGAATTTAGAATTGCTCATTTTATTTTTTTTGCCATGGTGAGCTTGGGCTCTTCCAATGCATCGATTGGCGCTTTGTTTCAGGGTCGTAGGTAAAAAAACCACGATTTATCACAAGTAATCACACTGTTTAACAATTCTGGATCATCATCAATGTTGTTTAAAAGGTCAGCACAAATGTTCATTCTCGATTCCTTTTGCTCTGGAGTGAGAAGTTTTGGCACCATTTTTGCGCAAACTTTCTGCATGTTTAATGATTCATGCAAAATCTGACGGAGACAGTTTCTTTGTTAATTCCTGAGATTTCAGCAAGAGCTCGGACACTCAAACGACGATTTTCACGGATCGATTTACCAATTTTCTGAATGTTGGCGTCCGTTTTTGGTCGTTTCACGTCCCTCCTTAAACCTTTTACACCACTCAAAAACTTGCGTGCGCGATAAACACTCACTTCCGTACACTTCCTTTAACATGGCATGAGCTTCTGTAGCAGTTTTTCCCAGTTTCACAAGAAACTTGAGGTTACACTCCGCATTTTTCCGACGCGACGCTAGCGTAAGGACTTGAACGGACGATTGCTACGGCGAGACCGAGCGACGTACAACCGTGCCCATCGAGCTCAGGACGAAGGAAGCATCTACAAGCACAGACATCTTCAAACCTGCCGTGACGTGCTCGCTGTTTGCCGATAGTAGCACCAGTCCGGTTATTTAATTGTTACACCTCATATATCCAAAAGTGAATACGCTTTCTTATCGAGCATCTAATTATATCTTTCAAGGCATCATGAAACTCAATTTCTCGAAACGTCTAGAGGATTATTGCGGCTAATTGGCTAATTTAAACGTTGCAAGTAACATGTTCAATATATTAATCGCTACCATTATACCAAAAAACCACAAATTTACAGTGCAAAAGACGATATATCACTTGAAACTGCCAGCTTATATAATTATGCATCACGATAAGAGTCTACGTGACAAAACAATTTGTGTATTTTTAGTTTTAATGTTTGACTGTTTAAATTTATTATACAGCACCGTTTTCTACGTAAAAGCGACTTTATTTTTTGATAAATAAAAAAAAGAAATTATAACAAAAAAGAGGGGTACGGGGTACCCGGTCTCCCGTTATATATTTTTCTCCGAAAACAATTTGCATCATCCTCGAGACTATGTTTTAAAAAGGATTTATATCTGCTATAGTTTCCGAGATACTTACAAAAATGTAAACATCATGCAAATTTTTGGAGGGGGCCTAACCCCAAAATTGTATGATTTAGCCGGTAAAAAAAAAATGGTATTGTTTTTATACCAAGATACTCTTTCCGTGTTAGTTGCAGTTTCATTGAAATCTGAATTCCCGGCTAGCGGGTGTTCCCTTGTAAGTAAATATTATTTATTGTTAGAAGTATTATTTTAAAATGTTATAGTGTTTCGTAACAAAGTCTAAATGTAAATACCCCGATTTTAAAAACGCTTCTCCTAAATTAAAAACAATCTATAGAATTGTTTATTTGTTTACTATTGCAGTTGATGATCTTATTGAAGAATAATCTAATTTTTTCTAGAAAAAAAAGAATGTGTGACTTATTTAAATATGATCTAACTTGAAATGTTGATTTCCAATTACGAATAATATCGCCTCTGACGTATTATATGATTATACGGTACCTTGAACTTGAAATTTTCCATACGTTTCTTCGATTACCAAATCAAAATCTTTCCAAGAACATTTTAAAGATGTATTTACACAGTCGTCATAATCCAATAGTAATAATACACCATGTATCAAAAGTAAATGTAAAAAAACAAAATGAATACATTTCATAATTGCAACGTCATTGACATATTTTTAAAATTAAATATCCAATGTATATATTTTTAAATATATTAATATCTTTTTCAGAGACAAAATCAAGAATATTTTTATATCTTGGATTTTTAATGCAAGAAGTGTCAAAATTGTCAAAAAAATCCGAAATTTGCAAACCAATTTAGATTCATTTCAAATAATGCTTGAAATGTTGAATACAGCTTAATGCGAAATGCTATAAACATGAATTGTAGATTGATTTGACAATTTTTTTATAAGAAAATGACTTGCATATTCAATAATACGGGTTTTACAAAGTCCAACAGTATTACCAATAACTTAAATAACTTTTGTTTTGCTAGAGATATCGTCAAACAAAATGAATTGGGAAAGCTTTCAGATACGTATTTGTTTCTGCATAACTTTTTTCAGATACTACGTCAAATTAAATTCATTCGGCTACGGAGACAGAGGGGGAGGGGGCACAATAATACGACAGTTGCCTTTTTAATTTCGCATATGGCCATAACAGCAAACAGTAGATCGATTTAAAGGCATCGGTTGGAACAGTCAAAATTGCCATTTTAAAGGCATCGATTGCTTCTTACGCCCACTGGAACCGTTGACCACGCCCATTCCTGATTCGAAGGAACACTTTGATCTTGAAAACTAGGTTATTGCAAAACATAAACCTTCGTTACAAAAGTCACCCTCTCAATAATTACTTTTCTAAACTATAGTTCATTTATTTCGTTATATTTTATTATATTCAGTCTTGCCAATCTAACACGGTCGATAAGTTAGGAATTTGACAAAGAAATTTGCGCGGTTGTTTTAAAATTATTAAGATTTAGTTTTATTTTGTTGTAAAAATATTATAATTCATTTAACCGCGAATCGTATGGTTCTGACACATAAAAATAATTTTTTAAAATAAAATTTCGTTTATAATTATCGTAAATATAACGTAAAAATATAAATCTATTTGAACAATAACATTTTCACGTTTTTTGTCAAATACAACGGACAGGTAGGGAATTGAGTTGGAATAGCATTTTTTTAAGTTTAGGATTTTTTAAACTTACAATTATAGTTTCCGCGGTCATTGAATCTGTAGCTGTTGTAAAATAAATGATATTTCTTTTTACAAAGTGTAACTCACAAATAAAACATACAAAACAGCCGGCGCCATGTTAGGCTAGGTTAGCTCGTTTTTATCGTTTCAAAAAAGGTTTTATCGGTTATACAACACTATAAAAACATTACAGGTATCACCTGCAAAGTACGAAAGTATCACTAAACAGTATTATTTTAAATAAAACTAATACAATATGGATAAACCAATTCAAAACGCAAGAAACGACCTGAACGTGTGAAAACAGGCGACGCTACAGTTTTTAGGTTATCCCGTTTTTATCGTTTCACAAAAGGTTTTATCGCTTATACAACACTAGAAAAACATCACAACACAACAATCACTGCACAGTATTTTTTAAAATAAAACCAATATAATTTGGATAAACCAATTTAAAACACAGAGACAGGTGTGACGTATTTTGTTGGCCGTCGATCAGGCCGGCCTACTTCAAAATACGTCACACCTGTTTAGACTGGTGTTTTCGGAAGTCACGCCACGGCCAACTAATGTGAATTATAATAAAACCTTTAAAAACATATTAAATTGTCGAAGGTTTGGTAGAATACTCTGAAAACAGTGAATGCTACGAAAAAAATGCAAGGGGCCTTTTTTGATCTAAAGAACAAGGAATCTAGCAGAATAATCAAAATTGTATTTTAGTCAGTGGCGTAGAAAATATTTAAAAAAAAGGACACTAGACCCACATCTCCGCCACTGGATTAAATAACTTATCACTGGTAGCACCAAAATGTAGAGCTAATTTAGTAAATTTCGAATTATCGTAATTAGCCATTTTTTTTTAATATTTGAAGAATATTTTTTTTCTAAAATATTCAATTCCCTGTATCTTGAAGACTAAGACTCCGAAGGCATATGTTCGTTAAAACTTTCTTACCTAAAAATACTTTTAAAATCGCCAGTAACATTTTCATAGATAAAATCTGGACCAACCTGTATAATGTACCAATTTTGTAAATATCTTCATCCATTAAATACAATTTCGAAAGTTTGTACAAGAAAATATTATTTATTAATCAAAATATTTCTCTAGAACTCCTTAATAACTTCGTTTTAATATTATTATTGCATGTTTTATCATTATTATTATGCCACATTTTTCGCTACTATAAGATTATAAACCTTATAGCATGTTTCAAAAAGCGTTACTTTATATTATCTTTGTTGCAAACCGATAAATGGAATCAAAAACATTAATTGTAGCAATAATGAAAGATCAACAGATGTTGTTATCAAACTATTAATAACTGACGTAATTATACTATCAGTATAAGATAGCTTTTTATTGTCATCTTATTTTGTTACGCAACATATAAATAAACAAGATAAATTCGGCATTCCTTAAGTAGATTTTTAAAAGGAAAAAAATAAATAATATTAATTAATATTATAGTTGAAAAGGAATATCATACCCCTTATTGAATATTCAAAAAAAAATCATCAAAACAACCTCAAGAAATAGAATTACATTACACTTTCTAACTATAAGGATCAAAGTCCCAAACTTCCGTAAAACCTTACAACTTTCGGATTCCACCAAAGATACTTCTAAAAATAATACCGTGCCTAATTTAATCTGAGGAGAAAAAATTCTATTTCGTATGCCTACGTCAAACTGTGTTGCGTAAGGCTCGTCAACGTGACGATCAACCGACTGGAAACAGATATATCTAAAGAGTTTGTGTAATTTTAAAATGGTCCACAATACAAAAATACATCAGGCTAGCAAATATTGTTTTGCTCCATATTGGTGGGGAATGTTTCCAATAAAAGGACCGGCTTTAGGTAGATTTAATAATAATAATATTGTAATTGTACTTAAAAGATTTAATAAATTGATTAGTAATTGGATTCTTATGCTGGGCCCACAGTATTAATGAAGTTAATGATGTGAAGAATCAAATATATCAAAAGGAAATTGTTACAATTTGATTGGAAGGTACAGGTCTCGCGTTGTAGGATGGCGAGTTCCGGCGCTGTCCGAAGATACTGTCGGACATCGTTCGGGAAAATTCAAGTTTGAATGCAACATGCAGTGGCGTAGCTCGACTTATTTTTTAAATTATTTTAGCATAATAAAAAACGTCTATAAAATAAAGTGTATTAACAATCTATGTTACAAAAAATTATAAGAAACGTACTGGCATCATTTTACAAATCTTCATCATCCCCATCGTCACTAAAATGGAAGTCGTCTTCACTAGAATCCTCATTTAAATTATTAATTCTTCGGTTCTGACTTCAATTATATATTCACTTTCCATATACTTTTTTTCAATATTTATTACGTTTTTGCACCTTTTTTGCCAGTCTTCAGCCGTGACTGCATTAAATTCTTCTTCGGCTAATTTCCACGCATCGTTTATTTTAAATGTAGTATTCCGTTTTCCCACTGTTTGTTGTACTGTTGCCCATATTAATTAAATATGATTTAAACCCGGATGATATGGCGGAAGCCTTAAAATAATGGTGGCCGTTTTCTTGAAAAATCTGATCAAATTTGTACTGCACGTGGTTTCTTTTGTGAACTTTTATGATTTCGTAAAGCTGTGGTTTAAGCATTGTAGGTGTAAATGGTATATTTTTTTCTGTCAACCATGATATCATTTCCGCCTTTCGTGAAGTATTATTCGCTGGACGATTAATTTGAACATTATGGTATGGCGCATTTTCTACCACCACAACAGATTGAGGAGGTAGATTTGGAATTCATTTTTCTCGCATCCATCAGCAGCAAGACTGATCTGGTCAGCAGCAAGACTGTTCAGTCTTGCTGCTGATGATGATAGCTTGGCTATCGAAACGTGCGCCCAGTACGAATTAAGTGTTGTGGTAAGGGTTTTTAGTGAACTGTTTCAGTAAAATACTTATGAATGAACCAGAAATACACGTGAATGACACAAATTTGTGCTATCGACAAATGTAATATTAATTATCCAAGTTTTATTTTTATATTACGCACCTTGAATTTTTAATCTCAATGTATTTGGTAAAGAAATTTGTTTATTATTGTTATCGGTTTAATTTAATTCCATTATTAAGTTGGTAATACTCTTATATTAGCAACGAATTCGATTTAAATTTTAAAATTGCTGTATTTTTTTTACGTTTTATGTCTAATGATTAACACATGAATATCTTTGCCCGGCAAAGAAATAGAAGCTTTTAAAAATACTTCCAGTGTTAAAATGCGGGTTCGCACTTTGTACTGTTTGGTCCGGTTGATGGCTAGCCCGCCTTAGTCCGATACTGTCCGCGAGTTAAGAACATAACCAAAAAATTCTCCAGTCCACCTGCGCCTATCAAATGATTTTTTTTTGCACAGCGCGTGAAATCCAGTGAAATCATGTGTGGTGTTCGACGTGCTCGGGCGTTTTCCATCAATTATTGCTTTAGCCGACGATAAAAACTGCATGCCAGTTTCGTAAAACGGCAGGCGATCATATGAAACCGATGATAAGAAATTCTGAATGCGGTCAAAGTTTCAGTGTATTTGATTATACTCCAATATACGCCTCGTGTCCTAAACTTAACCTCCAAACAAGAAAAAAAAACGCAAAATATAATAGTACCAGTTAGCAATAATAACAATTATAAACAATGAAATCACTTGCGTTCTAAAACGAAGTAATATAAATGCAAGCTCATCATAATCTAAGTATCTAAGTTCGTCGTTCGATTTAAATGTACAAGCCGAGGTTAAACGTCAAAAATGTATTCTTATCATCGTGCTGTTTTCTTTCTTCAAACGTTTCAAACAAGTTGTGCATTGAAAAAGCGCTCATCGTCTCAAAGTTGTCGCGTTACGAATTCGAAAGGATCCGACATGATGAACTCAATGAGAAGGCGCTTAGGAAAAAGTTAGAAGCCGAAGGTGCCGATTTCCAGGGTATAGTGGATGGTTATAATCGCCACAAGCATTATGAAAATAAAGTTTTAAAATCGCTGAAAAAAAATGGTATAGATGTACGGGTGGTAAATCGATTGAATTACAACGATGATTGTGTGAAATGGGCCGATATTGTGATACCTACGGGTGGAGATGGAACTTTTTTATTAGCAGCTAGTAGAATCCGTGATAACGTAACACCCATACTAGGTTTTAATTCCGATCCTAACTGTTCCGAAGGGCATCTATGCTTATCGAAGCATTATTCGTACAACATAGACGAAGCTATACGCAAGTTAATAGCAGGAGATTACGAATGGTTTTTACGGACTAGGATAAGATCAACGGCAATAGGACCAAAAGGCGACTTTATCCCGCACGATTTACATAAAATACCATTAAGAAGTGATGAAATGCGATCAAAAGTGGTAAAAGCTACAGGTCGTATCTTACCGTATCTCGCATTAAACGAAGTCTTCATTGGTGAAACGATTTCAGCCAAAGTCTCACATCTCAATATTACGTTAAACGATGAACTCCACGAAACCAGTGTTAAATGTTCTGGGTTATGTGTCAGTACCGGAACGGGCTCAACATCGTGGAATTCAAGCATAAATCGAGTGTCAGTGCAAACGGTTGCCGAATTGTTACGACTTTTAGATATGAGCCCTACGGAAGATGAAAATAGTTTGGCTACAGTCTTAGCGGATTTGTACAATAAACAGTTACTTTTCGATCCGACGCATCACGGTATGTGTTACACGATACGGGATTTTATATCTGCTCAAGTTTGGCCGAAACCGAAAGGTATAAAACAAAGGGGCTTCGCGACTAAAATTAAAGTGAAATCTAAGTGTTACGATGCTTCGTTAGTGATTGATGGTGGTATTTCTTTTACATTTAGTACGTGTTCTACTATACTTTTAGAGTGTCATCCTGAGGACGCATTAAGAACTATCCGTTTCAACGATTGATGTACATAAAATATCTATATTTCTTTTTCCAATATAAAAGATAGATATATATTTTTTAAATAATATCTTTTTGCTTCATTTATTCTATATCTAACTTATGTATATTCCAAAAATACTCAGCTTGGGGTCTAAACGTTAATCGAAGAGATTATTTCTGATATATTATTTATACAGAGATATAATATAATCCGCAAGGTGTGTATATTGTGATAAGACAAGCATGAATTATCTTGATGTCTCGCAAAACGTAGCAATTATTGTAATATGTGTACCTGACATTTATACAATTAGTAATTTAAATAAATATTTTATAAAATTCTTGTCATTTAATCTCTTTTTACATGTTTTCATTTTATTATTACATATAATTTCCAAAAAGAAAATTCATAAAGTTAACCAAATATCAACTTTATTAGGTTATGTTTACATTACTAATCAACCTGTCACACTTGAATTATCGCATTTAATAGATATTTAATTTATAGAAAAGTATACATTAAATTGAAATTAATTTTCATAAAAGGAATGCATAATTAATTTTTTTTATGATAAATGAAATTGGGAAAATATCTAGGAAACTTTTCATGTTATAAATTTATTTGGTTACACTTACATGCAGTAAATAGAAACTATAAAAGCATATCAAGTGGTTCAATAGAATTGCGACAAATTAACATTTAATTATAATTTAATAGATTATTATATGTAATTTCCAAAATAAAATATTTTTAATTCATAAAATTAATCATACAACATCTTTATTAAGTTACGTTTACATTACTGATCAATCTGTCACACTCGAATTACCTATGCATTTAATAGATATTCAATTTACAGAAAAAAATACATTAAATTGAAATCAATTTTCATAAAAGGGATACGTAATTATTTTCTTTTATATAAATGAAATTGGGAAAATATCTACGATACTTTTCATCTTTTTAATAAATATACAGGTCTCGCGTTGTAGGATGGCGAGTTTCGGCGCTGTCCGAAGGTACTGTCGGACATCGTTCGGGAAAGTTCAAGTTTGAATGCAACATGCAGCGGTCTTGTATTTCCACCGCGTATCTGAAACGTTCGCCATCCTATAACGCACAAACTGTACATATTTGTTATACCTACATAGGTACAATAAATATAGAAAATATAAAAGCATACCAAGTGGTTCAATAGAATTGCGACAGATTAACATTTAAACCATTAAAAAGTTATTTTCCTATGCAACAGTATTGAAATGATCAAAGTATAAAAATAAGAAAAAAACATGACAAACATCATACTATATTTCATAATTCATTTAATTCGTTTCTTGCAAAAGTCTAAATATTGTTTGCTGGTGATATCGTTGATTTAAATGATGAAGCAAAAATTCCGAAGTATAATATAGGCAAAGTTTATTATTTACCAAGCTGAAATTTTACAACGATCTATATTTAGCTCAGCGTTTAAGGTTCATATCAAGCACAGGCGTGGTATTCACGATGTAAATCGAAGCTGGAAATACATCGCGTGAATGGTGTTATCCATGTGACGTAAAATTTGTGTTTGTTGTCGCAAACAAATCGATTCAATTGGATTAATCGCGAATCGTTTCGTGTTGTATACAATGGAGTTCAAAAGTATTTGAAAATTTAGTTTTATGAAAGAAAAGATACGTGAATTTTAAGTGATGATTACACTCGGTGTTTTTTACATCCTCTTTCTTGACCAGTGCTAGGCGATAACCTCTGGAGCCCCTTGTCGTCTAAGTTCCATCGGTTGTTAAGATTTGTTTCAGTGGTAATCTCCTACCGTCAACCTCTGGTTCTCCCAATATTGCTATTCAGCATTTTCTTCGTCCATTCCTACCATATCGCGAACTCTCAAAGTCCTCACTTGGGATGGCGGTCTCTCCTGCAGCTACACCGTCTCCAGGACCAACGGGTTGTTAGATAGTGCTGCTCTCTCCCAGGATCCTCTCCATAGATGTTCCAGGAAGGTCTTCAACGTTGGGACGCCCAAATCTTCTCTTCTCTCCTGTCGTTCCCCATATATCTTGGAGCCTGCACTATGTATCTCAAGATCTTGTTTTGTAAAATTTCCAATTTCTTGGATTTTTCCGGCGCGGCAGTGGATCACACCAATGCAGCGTAAGTCAAGATGGGCGGCAGGGTCGAGGTATAGATCAGCAGCTTAGCTCTTGCTCCATAGTAGTGGCATCAGGCGTCCTTTCGCTTGGTTGAACTTTTTAATTATGTTTTCTGTGTGGCTCCTCCAGGTCAGTGTCTTATCAATCACCACGCCGAGGTACCTCACCGATGCCGGCTAAGGTAGCAAAAACCGGCCCACCCTCACATCGCGGCGTAAAACGAGCAGCGACACATTCGTCATCATTAATGTGTACTCGCCATCGAGCAAACCACTCCATCAGTCTTTCCAAGGCTCGCTGCAATCTTCTCGTGGTCACTCTCTCGGCGCGTGATGACGAATATAAAACTGTATCGTCCGCATAAATTGCAAGTTATACCTCCGGTGCTTTGGGAATATCACAAGTGTACAGAATATACAATTCCGGGGCCAACAGCGACCCTTAGGGCACCTCACTTCGCCCATCCTAACACAGAAGCTCCTTCCTCGCAGATAGCTACGCAATAATCTCACCACGTTAACATTGACACCAAGCTGCGCGATCTTGAACAGCAGACACGAGGAGTGCCCCGGGTGGTCAATTTCTTAACGTAACGCAGAAGAATGTCGGAACTACTAACTTAAATCATCCGCAAAATTTAAAAAGTACCAAGTATAATAATGACGAATACTTATTTGTCATCAAATTACTTGAGTTTTAATTGATTTGCCACTTTTATAATAAAAAAATAATCAGTAAAACATTAATTTTTAAATATTTTTGTACCGTTCTGTATATACAGTGACTCACAGCTTAAATGATGTAGCATATATAAAATCACATAGTGCTGGAAAGGAAGGGGAAACAACAAAAAGAGAGTAAAATAGTAAATAAATTTTAATCAATTATAATGTTGTTAAGCATTATAGATTGAAATTAAACTTAAATTGTAACGTGTATAGTAAACGAAAATCCAAATGATGTTCAAAAAGTAGCTCACAGCTTAAATGATGCAAACACAAAAACAAAAAAAAATCCAACTAGAACCATCCAAAAATATTTAATATCGCGTACGATTCCTCTTTGTTTTAACACTTCTTTAATCTATTGGGCATTGATTTGACTAATGTAAGTGTATATTCGGAGGTGATTTTTTCCCATTCTTCCAAAAGAGCCATATGTGGACAATTATACAACAGCCACTCTTTCACCAAAGCGGAGGAATGCGTAGGATCTTTGTCCTGGTAGAAAGATAAATTTTGTTGTATTCCTAATTTGACCGCGCTAGATTTAAGATTTTGTTACAGGATATCTAGATACATAAACCTGTTCATATTGCCCTCAATGAAGCACAAATTACCAACTCCAGAGGCGGCCATCACATGCTCTTCCCCAAATTTCACGGTAGGACGCAAATTTTGTGGTTTTAACGTTTCATTCGCTTTTCTCCCGACATGAGCATTACCATCTTAGCCCAAGAAGTTGAGTCTACTCTCATCCGCAAATAATTGAGGTTTCCAAAACTCTAGGGACTTATGCTGGTGTTCACGAGCAAATTCAATTCTAAGCCGTTTGTTTTTTGTACTTACGAAAGGCTTTTTTCTAGCTACTCGACTTCTGTACTCCGCTTTTCTCAATATTCTTCTTATTGTTTCTGGATTACACGATCTTCCTAAGTCCTTTTCTATCCCTGCTGTTATTTTTTGGGCACTTAACATCGGATTGCTTTTTATTTTACGCACAATATACGACTCCTCCCTTTGAGAAAATATTTTGTTCTGCGCCTTTCTTGATTTATTTCCTGAATGATTTTCACGTGTATAGCGTTCTATAATATGTTAGACGGTGGAGGCACTCTTATTCACTATTTCGGCAATTTTTTTTTTAGTTTTTCCATGTTTAAAATGAAAAATAATTAACTCACGTTCTTCAATTGTGGTACGTCTGCTCATTTTCAAGTATGTTATTAAATAGACACCAAACAGTGCTAGAGCTTTAAAATATAGAACTAGGCAACTCCACAAATCGGTATTTTACCGTAATTTCAAGTTTGTCAATCCAACATTTACGTTTTGCTTCATTTAAGCTGTGAGCTACTTTTTGAATATTATTTTGATTTTTGTTTACTACACACGTTACTTATAACAATTTAAGTTTAATTTTAATCTATAATGCTTAACAACATTATAATTGATTAAAATTTATTTACTATCTTTTTGTTATTTCCCCTTCCTTTCCAGCACCATGTGATTTTATGTATGCCAACTGTGAGTCACTGTATAGTTTATACAATATAAATTTCATTATAATGAATTAATTGTTCTGTTTTTTTCTTCCTAAACGATTACTTTAGGAATGTTATTGATATTTATTAAGCAATATGTTTCCATTGACGTTTCTTTTCTTTAAAAAACCTGTTTTGTATATTTCAACATTATCTATCGTTAGCGAAATATGTATGTCACGAGAACATTAATAGTATAACGACAAGAATAATAAGATAATTACTAGAGTTTATTAAAAAGGTGGTACCGGCAGTGGCGCACCGCATAAAAGTAGGTACGTAATATACAATATTAGTGAAAAGTAATATTGTTACGTTTCCCTGTCGTCTTAATGTCCACTGTGGCAATTGACAACCACAATACGTTGTCGTATACTTCGAAAATGATCGTTCAACATCCAGTGAAGTCAGATTTGCAAATGTCAAATATTCCTTTTCCTCATCTGGGCACTCTTGATTTTCAGTTATAGACCGAACCTTTTGTAAATCGGGATTTTAATACCGAGTGGATACTACCATCTCGGACAGCGTTACGGAGAGATATTCCACGAATACGTGAGGACATTGAAAATCGAATTAAAGCCGAATTAAAAGATAAACAGCTGTGGCTATGTCTTGATGAGACGACAGATTGCAAAAAAAATTCTATTTTGAATATAATAGTGCGCGTATTAGATCCTATTAAACCAAATTTTGCAATTCTATTAGCCAGCAGAAGATTAAAACAGCGTACTAGTAAAGCAATTACGGCCGTAGTTCTCGAAACGTTACAAAAATTTCAAGTGTCAACCAGTCAACTGTTGTTGTTCATGAGCGATGGTGCAGCAACAATGTGTAGTGTAGGCCGTTCCCTTAAGAAAAGTGTGAAGGACTTTTACATGTTACGTGTAAAGTCCATGCTTTACATCTTGTGGCACAAACTATTCGAGAGTGTTACCCGGAGGTGGATGCATTAATAGCAAACACAAAAAAAGTGTTTCTCAAAAGTCCTAAGAGGACTAGGGCATTTCACAGGTTATGGTTATGGTATTCGAGAACCACCACAGCCCATTCTTACGCGTTGGGGAACGTGGTTAAAAGCCGCTTTTTATTATAATGAACATTTTCAAGAAGTCAAATCCGTTATTTTGCAATTCGTCCCTGCCGAAGCTAGAGCTATTAGGATGAGCCAGAAGGGATTTCTCGATATTTCTGTTGAAACACATCTAAAGAATATTAGCAACAATTACAAAGGGTTAGTAGACGCAATAGAAAATTTGCAAAATTCTGGATTGTCGTTGGTAGAATCAGTGCAAGTCGTGGACGAAGTTAGTACATTGTTACACAGTATAAACGATGCAACAAGTGGACGAGTTTTAGCTAAGTTCGATAGTGTTTTAAAAAAGAATCCGGACTACACGAGATTAAGACAAATGTGCGATGGGGCATCTGCAGATTCCTTGACTAAGTCTAAAGATTATTTTAATTACGCCTGTCTTACTTCGGTAGACGTGGAACGGTCGTTTTCGAAATATAAGAACATTTTTTCGTCTCGGCGAACATCCTTCACCGAGGCAAATGTGGAAACTTATCTGATGGTGCAACTTTTTAAACAAGCCTATCCGCATTATTAAGAAGGATAGAATTTATTTATTATATCTTTATTTACAGTTACATTATTAAGTACAACAGAATAAAAAAAGCGTTCAGTTTCTCAGTTATTTCCTTATTACATCCCATTTACAACGCATACCGTTTTCAATCAAATAAAAAATCATAATGAAAATAAAAACACCTCAGCGTGTACATATATATATATATATATATATATATATATATATATATATATATATATATATCCGCTCTAATTACTAAACATTATTGCGTCAGCTTTTATTTTTTTACTCTTGTGTATTAATTTCGAAATATCACATATCTGCTGTGACTCACATATACGCTATTTACAATAAGCGGCCGTTGCGCCTGATTCCGATTCTGTTGGATGGCGCAATTTGGCCCGCTCTAATAATTAGTGTACGTACGAATGGATAGAGGCGTTATTCATAGCAGGTGGATAATCGGTTTATTGCACCCCTAAGCATTATTTTTATAACCAGCAATTATCTGTGGCCATAATGTATTAGGGTATAGGAAGAATTGATTTTGATAAAACAATTTTAAAATATTTTTTGCATAATTATTTATCATTCCAGTATAGGAAAATGTAGTATGACCAATAATCTCATTATTCAATACTTTATGGATTAGTTTACGTAATACCATAGCTTCCAGTGTAACTTCTGCATTTAGAATCCCCACCCGATGCCCCTTTGTCCAGTAGTCATTATTTTGAATTGTAGAAAAGGAATATTAAACCATGTCTAAATTAATATGACGGAATATCAAGACCTTAAGTACATCAAAGCATTGCATCCAAAGATTTTTTGCAAGGAAAGAGAATGGCGTCCAAAATAGCAAATTATTCAAGATGCTACACTAGTTAAATTTAATCCCAATTTCCTAAGTGTCTTAGCTTTGAAGCAATGGCCTTTGAAAGCATTTAAATCTATCCAATTTTCCGGTAACAACGTAAAAATTTAATTCTAAAATAAACGTCACTCTGCTTTCAGATTCATTCGAAATTTCTGTCAATCCACGACGAAAAGCTGGAACCAATCAAGACACAAAACTCCCTAGTCACAATGTAAGTAGCGTTTTAATTAAACGCATATTGACTTTCTAACAAACTCGCCAATTTGCTTCAAGATATATCAATGCACAATTTATAACAACTTGTTGTTTACCAGATCTTCCTTCAACGGACGCGATCACAAAGGAAGAATTGTTAAAATTAACATTAATATATCGGGATCAAAAAGCGTATAAAAACGTATGATGAAACATCTTCAATTATTGAATCATCTCGAATCGTACAATAGAAATAAAAACGATATAATAAACAAATCAGATATCAACTTAGCAATGGATTTTAACAAATGCATGATTAGTGGAACATAAACGTCGATAAGGTTCACTAAACTACAATAAATAGAAAATACTTAGTTTCTTATTGATTTGTTATTTTAGATGTCTGAAATCATTTATATGGATTGTATTTCCCTGTATATGATATTGTTATTTGCTTCTCTGCCTTTTGGAAACATATTTTTCCATTTAATAAGTTTAATTCTCAAAAATCTTTTGTTAAAACAAAAACATCATTAAAACCATCACGAGAGAAAATACAAACTCTATATCTTCTTACAGCTTCGCAATATGGAACACAATCATGGGTTCCTCCTTGCTGGCGATGGCTTGGGGCTTCCAAAAATCTGGACTAATTCCAGGCATGCTCCTGCATGCTTTCATAGCGGGAATCTGCTTATATACAGCCCAAACTATTCTAAAAATCAGCGATAGTCAAGGTATTTAAGATGCCCAACATATTTTTCCTTTAGAGAACAATCAAGGATAATTCATTTGAATTTTGTGAAATTTTAGGTAGCTATGGTTACGGAGGAGATGTTCCTGAATTATGCAAAGTGCTCCTGGGAAAATGGGCCGAGATGTTGGCCAAGATTTTCTCGCTAATAGTCTTGGTAGGTGCCAATATCGTCTATTGGATATTGATGTCGAATTTCCTATATAATTCCGTCGATTTTATCTATGGTATGGTCAAAATTTCTTTAGAAAGCCTCTAATTTGATTGAATCGAATTTTCTTCGAATAGGTTACATTGTAGCACCAGATGAGATTGATAATAGGACAGTAATTTGTCCGAAGGAAGAATTCAACAGGACTGGTATGATCAGCTTAACGAGTATGATAAAGCCATCAAATTTCTATACCGTTTGGAACTTGAATACCACTGTACCGATATTTTTGGCACTTTTAATGTTTCCTTTCTTGAACTTCAAGAGTCCTACGTTTTTCACCAAGTTTAATAGTTTAGGTAAGAAAGATTAAAAGCAGAAAAATCGTTTTGTGTGGCTTTTATAATAATTTTATTCTTTTTGGACGTAGAAATTTGAATTTTATTACTAATTACACTGGGTGGGCTCCAATTAGAGACTTTTTCTTTTGCAGAAAGCTGGGCACCCGAGGGGTGGACCTAATTCAAGTATGCTGAATCCAATGGCGCTAACCGTTTTTAAAAGTTAGCTCGCGTTTTCGAGCAATTTCAATTTAAACATTTTAGACCCAAAGACCATAATTTGTTGACTATTTATTGAATTTAAATTGATGGAAATCGATCGAATACACATCGAATAGAAACTATATGAAAAAAATTGAATCGATTCTGTTGATTTTTCATCATTTAAAAAAAAAACATTTTTCTTGATTTTTTTTCATTTTTCATTCTCTGATTGCACTGATTCTTCTGTATCGTCATCTTCTTCTTGTAAATTCCAACAAATGTCACCCAAAAGAGCATCTAGCTTTTTGCCGTTGTACCAATGTTCGAGTCTCGCCGTCACTTAATGAAAACGCTCGCGATGTTCAACGGATTCGTTTGGTGATTGTTCGGCGAATTTTTCTACATGGGAATGCAAAAAATTAATTTTTAATGACATTCGAACATTTAAACAGTGAAAAGCATTGCGTCAATTTTCGGATCAATGAATTCGAAGAACATTGTCAATAATCGTTTTCACACAATCCCGTGCCACAAGCTCCTTGTCAATAAGTACATTTTCAAATCGTTTGTCCCTCATTAAACGACGAATATCAGGCTATTAAATATTCATGTCAAATAAATATAATACAAAATGAAATTTCAATAGATCAACATTCAAATTCAGACATCTACCTTCTTTTATTTTCGTCCCACTTAACCGTGGAAAAATACGAATAATTCGTTGAATGCATTTCCTTCTAGGTTCAATGCTTTTATGAAATTTTTAACAATTCCTAGTTTGATGTGGAGCGGTGCTAACAAAACTTTTTCGATCGCCACAAGTGGAATCTCAATAATGTTTTTTGTCGCGTCTAAATTCCTCACGTAAAGGCCAGTTCAATTGCTTATATTGGTCGCTGGCAAAACATGTATTCAACAAGTTCATGTAGCACATATTTTTAGTATAACTCGTTTGCATCCCTCTTAAAAGAGCCACCACTTTTAAGTCAGCACAAATTTTCCACTTTTGGCCAGTATATTGTTAAAAAAGGATATTTCAAATTAATTGATTTTACAAGACAATACAATGAACAATCTCGAACTTTTCACTATTCACTTCGGTTTGGGTTATTTGCTTTAATATTTCGATGTTAACACTGACTTTTGGAAACATACCGAGTCCTCAGCGGTTAACAGTGCCGCTTATAAACCCGTTTGACCAAGTGGCAGTAGCGGGGATGGAAATTTTTAGAAGATTCACGAATGGTCCATTTAAGGTTCTCGAAGGTTCCAGAATGCTCTTCGGTCACTGATCAAATTTTCCAGAAAATTCCAGAATGTTCCAGAAAGTTCTTTGGGCCTAAATTTTTAAATTGAAATTGCTCGAAAACGCGAGCTGACTTTTAAAAACGGTCAACACTATTGCATTCACCGTATTCGAATTAGGTTTACCCCCCCGAGTACCCAGCTTATTGCATTTTGCAACTAGCACAGGGTATTGACGATATGTTTTATAAATACCATTCCAGGTGCTGCAAGTGTTTGCTACATGATAGCTTTCGTCATTGTTAAGGCATCTAATTGGGGTATACAGGACATACATTGGTTAGAAGAATTACATATTAAACCAACGTTTCAAGCTTTGAGTGGCATGTTGGCTCTGAGTTACTTTATTCACAATATTATAGTGTCCGTATTACGAAGTAACAGACAACAACAACATAATGTAAGTATACTGGATGATTCAATTTAAATGCACGCCATTGTTATCACTGTACAATCATCAAAAAAGAATATTTTGTCTCATGAGGAACTGCATGAAAATAAGAACTATAATTTCTCTGTTGACAGGTAAGAGATCTAAGCATAGCCTATTGCCTGGTCCTTTTTACATACGTTTTTCTTGGAGCATTATTCTACGTCTCATTTCCATTATCAAAATCGTGCATTGAAGATGTGAGTAATTTTTGAGAAGGTAAAGAAGTCAAGAACTTACCAATTTTCGATTTCATTTCACAGAATTTCCTGAACAACTTCTCAAAGCACGATCCACTAACGATAGTCGCAAGATTACTGCTGTTATTCCAACTTTTCACTGTTTTTCCGTTGATGTGTTTCATGTTGAGAATGGATATTTTCACTAATTTTAGGATACTGTTTAAGGCGAAGAAAAATGCGGAATTTTCCTACCTGAAGGTTATAGTTTTGAACATGATAGTGGTGGTAGTTTGTGTGTTATTCGCTTGCTTTCTACCGAGGATCGGTACCTTGATAAGGTAAGTTTTAGTCTTAAAATCTCAAGAGATAAAAAAGATGAAAGTCTTTAGAACTGATTTTTTTAGTACAGTGATTTTATGTTATGTAATAAAGTTTTTGGTATATCTCCCATGAATGCCCTAATATACATTTTTTAAGTTGGTAGTTCCAATAAAAATCAAATTCACATGAATTGCGCTAAGGAATTGGCGAATATGTACATTATTACTGGAATCCCCGAGGATAATAAACGTTGCAATGATTGCTCAATCTCTATTTCGCAATGTAATCAGAGTCATGTGACGTTAGTTGCGTTCCACATGGCGTCGAGCGTCGTGTGCTACGTTGTGTCTTAAGCGTTTTATTTCCTTTTTTTCTTGTTTAAATACTTTTCAATGCTTTAAATTTTGTTTTTACATTATTGCTTGTTGCATTTATAAATGGTAGTTTATAAGTTACTAGTGAAAGAGTGTGTTAATTCACGAAAATGATAGGTAGACACTATGGGATTGCTGAATGTAAAAATAATTCAGTCGCAGCTAAAGCTAGCAAGGAAAATGTTGTATGTTATCGCTTTCTGGAAGAAAAGAATATAGTTTTAAAGTTTATCAGGGAGCAATGGATACTGTGGAAAAGCAAATAAATTCAATCAGGATACAAGTCTGACCTTATTTTTGTGACACGAATCAGGAAAGGACTCGCCAGAGATAGGAAAGAATGGAAGAAATGAGTGAAAAACGGCTGGAAACATCAGCAAACTCGGCACTCTTAGGGTACCAAGGTCTTGAGGAAGAACAAAAAGAACAAGATATCGTACTGTAATTATACATGATAATTAACTACAGATTTAGGTACACAAAAAGAACGATTTTTTTTAAACTAGTTTAAATAGGGACAAAGCATCCTGTTGTTCAAACAAAATCATAATTTTTCAACCTACATTAGATATTTGTGTTAAAGGAAGCTGCTTTATGCGATCTTAAAACCGTTTACTTTTCTTCTCAGATGTTTACTCTTCGTTTATTGTTTAGGAACTGAACTAGTTCGACGAAGTGGTGCCGTATTTATACTGGCCGCCCCCACCTACTTAGAATTTTCGCGACATTTCGACAATGTCCAATAGTATGCTATATAAATCTACTAGAAAGTTCTATAAACCACTACAGTTCCATACATTTCTGGAATATTCCATGTGCTTCGAGAAAGTTCTACAAGCTACGGGAATGATCTAGTCTGGGTGTTCTAGAAGGTTCCATTTGCTTCGAAATATTCATTTTAGAAAGCTCTAGGCCGCTATGTCTGCCTGCGTTCGCAAGGAATGCCTCGCGGCGCCAATGTTTACTCTGTGCGGCGTCCCGGCACACACTTAGGGAACCCCTGCTTTACTGCATAAATAATAAATACTATAAAGTTTAAATGTACTTATGAAAACTCATCTAAGACATAAGGAGGTTAAAAAATCATTTTAGAAAGTTGATGGGCACAAAATTTCTGTTTTTGTGAAAAAAATAAAAACCCAATATGTCTTGTGACATTTACACACAATTTTTAACCACAACAAAACCTATTTTCCTATTCCTAAACATATCACAGTAAAACATTTTATGGATAATGTGTTGCCTATACTTCTAGCAACGATTTAATATTATTTTTTCAATTCCTTATCAAATCTACTTGACATACACTTTTATTTACCAATCAAATCACACCGTAAAAGTGTTTTAAAATAATTTCAACAATTTTTTTCCAGATATACCGGCGCTTTAAGTGGAATGGTATACATTTTCGCACTGCCAAGCTTGTTGAAGATTGCATTTCTACGGAACGAAAAATCCCTGACCCCTTTCACCTGCATAATTCACATTTTAATTTTGTTGTTGGGTGTGCTCAACTTCTGCCTACAGTTCTTTATTACGGATTCATAAAAAAACTGTGATTTTTCTCTAATTTCATTTTAGATTATGTTTTTGATATTACTATCGATAGGAATTTATATTTTTGCCTATATTTTATAGACAATTTTTTGTTTACTTAGTAAAATATATGTACTTTGATATGTATTTTGTATATGTAGTGAAATATTTATTTAAAACATCGTTTGTGAAAGAAAATTATTTATTTTTCAATAAATTGTTCCTTTTTGTACTGAATTTGGAAGTTTTTATTTATAAAATCATGGATATAAATTCCCAATCAATCATTCCTTTCTAAAAAAAATACTACATCAAATGATTTTTTGTGTAAAAGATTATGGTCTTAAAATTCTTAGTTCGAAATTATGGTTAAAACTTGCAGAATCGTTATTATAACTCAAATGATCACCAATTCTTGTTCAGAAACATGTTTTTGCTTGTTTGGATCAATGTTATCACTTTACGAGTATCAAATAATTCTGAATTTGACAGCATTTCATTGGGATCGAAAAAAATTAAGGCATATTCCACAACTTTAAAGCCTTTTCTATCCAAATGAACAGAGAATATCTCTCCAAATTTAACAAATAATTTTAAACCAACAAAATTCTTAAAGTAATCTTTCCAAATTATGCAAAGCATTTTGTACCAATCTGTTTACGAATTATATTCTCTTTTATCTATAAGAAAATTGAGAACCATTATATCCAATATATATATACCAAGATTTAACCCATTACCAATAATTTGTAATCTGCCAGAAATAATTTCTGAAAAAAATACACTATTTTTGTATTTGATTCAGACAAGGGTTGGATTATACTAGATGATATATTTTTTTTATTGAAAATAGGTCTAGATACTGGTTGTCATAAAAAGTTTTGTTAATCTACTATTTCTGGTCAATTTCAAATTTAACGCTTGTGGACTACTTTAAAGATATACGAAAAGAAGAATAACAAGAAATTGTATTAAGAAAAACCTATGAATAACACATCCAGTTAGTTACTTTTACTGAATACGAATGATTTGAAGATTTGGACATGCATATATTTAAAAATGTCATTTAACAGAAAATAATTTTAATTGCTCTGCTTCTGAGAGAAAATACCGTTTTGATAGGGAGGACCATAACATTTTGAGACATGGTTTAAATAGTTCTGTCTAGTAACATTTTATCCTTATCCAAATCCAGCCAATTTTCCTAAATCCATCAAAAATTCTTGGACAAGTCTAGCTGAAAAAATAGTTGAAATAAAATGTCATCTTATGGAACCTTGAGGAATTACTGAAGAAGCTAAGAATGCAGGTACTAAAATTCCGGACAAAAATTAAAAAGAGTTCTGCAAATACCCGTGCTGAGGTGATTTAATGAATTGGAAATTTCGATACCTCCAAACGGGTGCGCAAATAGTATTAAGGATTAGTATTTCTTTATATCAAATGATCAATATTGATCATCATTTATTACTTAATAAGTTATGATTTAATAAAGCTGGTGGTAAAGCTTTAGATATGTTTAAATCACATTTGAAGGGTCGAAAACAGATTGTTTGGATGTGGCTGTCAGTGTCCTGCTGGGCTCGATATTTGGACTTCTTCTTTTTGTAATTTTTATAAACGAACATTGTTGTGAAAGTGCAACAAAACTCAATACAAAGTTAACATCGAAATAAAAAACAGTTAAAAACAATTAGTATAATTAGTGTTGCTTTCGTTACCATAGCAGCAATTTAATCAACGAATTGCATCTAATTAACAGAGAAAGTCTGAATGGGTCAATGGCGTATCGTTAGGGAGTAATCAACAAAAAACGACAAAATATTATAATCAAGCGTTCTTGATCAAAATTCTGTATTTGGGTATACCTCTAAATCACAAACAAATCTTTCTAATAAAATTTCTGCGTATCTTCAAAAGAAAGGGTGCTTTACTTCTCGGAGGTTTTCAAAGAAATGCTGTTAGCGCTGTTATTATTAACCTTACAGTAGATATTTTATATTCATTGTAAGTCTGGCAACATGCATCAATTATTCAAGAATAAGAATAAGAAAAGTTTCTCATTTGTTGTATACTTTTTTGGACACACTGTATCCACTGTTGCGTCTTGTTATATGTATACACAAGGATAAAGAAAAGTAGGCTACTAACTCTGATGTTCATCACTACGGAAGACGTAATCCCCATTTTATGAAGCATGATCTTATTGTGAAGTAACGCTGGCGGCTCGTGGTGACGCAAATGGGAGGTCAATTTCCATTTCATACTACAGTGTGTACTATGCTTGATTCTAATTCAGATTTTTAAAACTGATTCTGATTTTTAATTCTGATTCTGATTTTTTATTCTAATTCTGATTTTTAATTCTGATTCTGATTTTTATTTCTGATTTTGATATTGATTTTTAATTCTGATTCTGATTTTTTATTCTGATTCTGATCTTTAATTCTGATTCTGATTTTTTATTCTGATTCTGATTTTTAATTCTGATTCTGATTTTTAATTCTGATTCTGATTTTCAATTCTGATTCTGATTTTTAATTCTGATTCTGATTTTTATTTCTGATTTTGATACTGATTCTTAATTCTGATTCTGATTTTTTATGCAGATTATGATTTTTAATTCTGATTCTGATTTTTATTTCTGATTTTGATACTGATTTTTAATTCTGATTTTTAATACTGATTCTGATTTTTATTTCTGATTTTGATACTGATTCTTAATTCTGATTCTGATTTTTTATTTTGATTCTGATTTTTAATTCTGATTTTGATTTTTAATTCTGATTTCGATACTGATTTTTAATTCTGATTCTGATTTTTATTTCTGAGTTTGATACTGATTCTTAATTCTGATTCTGATTTTTTATGCAGATTCTGATTTTTAATTCTGATTCTGATTTTTATTTCTGATTTTGATACTGATTTTTAATTCTGATTTTTAATACTGATTCTGATTTTTATTTCTGATTTTGATACTGATTCTTAATTCTGATTCTGATTTTTTATTTTGATTCTGATTTTTAATTCTGATTTTGATTTTTAATTCTGATTTCGATACTGATTTTTAATTCTGATTCTGATTTTTAATTCTGATTCCGGTTCTGATTCTAATTCTGATTTTCAATTGATTCCGATTTTTTATTCGAATTCTGATGTTTAATGCTGATTCCGGTTCTGATTCTAATTCTGATTTTTAATTCTGATTCTGGTCCTGATTCTGGTTGTAATTCTGGTTCTGATTCTGGTTCTAATTCCGATTCTGATTTTTAATTCCGATTCTAATTTTGAATTTTAATTCTGATTCTGATTTTTAGTGCTGATTCTGATTTTTATTTCTGATTTTGATACTGATTTTTATTTCTGATTTTGATACTGATTTTTAATTCCGATTCTTATTTCTGATTGCGATACTGATTTTTAATTCTGATCCTGATTTTTTATTCTGATTCTGATTTTTATTTCTGATTTTGATACTGATTCTTAATTCTGATTCCGGTTCTGATTCTAATTCTGATTTTCAATTGATTCCGATTTTTGATTCTAATTCTGATTTTTAATGCTGATTCCGGTTCTGATTCTAATTCTGATTTGTAATTCTGATTCTGGTTCTGATTCTGGTTGTAATTCTGGTTCTGATTCTGGTTCTAATTCCGATTCTGATTTTTAATTCCGATTCTAATTTTAAATTTTAATTCTGATTCTGATTTTTAGTGCTGATTCTGATTTTTAATTCTAATTCTGATTCTGATTTTTAATTCTAATTGTGATTCCGATTCTGAATCTGGTTCTAATTCTGGTTTTGATTTTTATTTCTGATTTTGAATTTTAATTCTGATTCTGGTTCTGATTCTAATTCTGATTTTTAATTCTGATTCTGATCCTAATTCTAACCCTAGTATTATGGTAAAAGCTGCAGAAAAGTTGAAGGAGGAATATATTTCAAAAGACAACAGAAGAAAAAGAAGTTCAGATCGAACCGTCACATATCTGTACAACAGGTATGGAATTTGATTTCACCCAAGCTTACACGTCGTTTTTTTGCTTTGATTGTTCCAATAGACACTGTACTTTGCGGGAAACAAATTTTGCACAGTTCTTGAACAGTTTCCACTTGCCTGATGCTAATATAACATTTAAATCCTTTCACCTTTCGCATATATAAAAAAATAGATTGTATAAACATTAACTACTAAAAATATCTAATTCACACTCTCATTTGTTTACGTTTTTCCTCTTTGAACCGCGCTGAAAATAATCCATTAAAGAGACGGTGACATTGACTCCGTAAAGCACCTATAAATATTTTTTGGCAACCGTTTCAAGCATCAGACAAACAAACCTTTGCTTACTTCAAAATATGACGTCGCATCGTGCCAATCGACCCGGTTTTTGACAACTGTCCAAATTGAAAAATGTAAAATTTACTCTCGTAAAATTAAGTCAAAATTCGCGTTTTTATCGAAACTGATACTATTCTAAAATAACGTTAACGATAATATGTACCGTAAACGCGTTAAGCTAAATTTATTACTCTCTCATGGTCGAATAACTTGATAATTCCCAACGGAACAAAGCAATAATTAACAAGTGGAAATAGTGAAATAATGCGATGGGAGGATAGTTGATATTGAAACGGCGTAAAAGTCGATTCTACCATGTTCTTCATGGAGTTTGTGTTGATGTGGGTAGATTCTATATCTTAATATTATTATGGATGGTCCATCAACTAGTAAAGGGTAAGTAGATTCTTTCTTATTTGCATTTAATTTTAGCTGCAATCACTTTAAACTTCGTTTACCAACATTTTCAAGTTCAAAAATCTCCTTTACAAACCAAGAAACAAAATAAATTTACACTCACCTCATGGTCGCTTCAAAAAATTCCTTGAATCTCCACACTATGACAACCTTCATCATAACCAAGGTAAAAACAAAAACAAAACGAGGAAGAAGGTGTTATGTAACACTTTCCGCAGATGAGAGACATGTTGTATGTTCGAGATGCAAGCAACATGGCATCAAAACGTGAGTGTTAAAATAAGAATAACGATCTAAATTATCGTTTCGCTGCCAAAATTTCTAGATCAGGCACCCACTTGGTCATCAAATTTTAACTTGGCGGTAAATAATTAGAAATTTTATTTCAAACGGTTAATCGAGAAGTTGATGATGTTTATGTTTTGTTGATTGTGGATCTGTAAGATGTTTACTATTCTTTTTAATTCAGGATCTGGAATTCTTTTGATATAAACCTTAATATTTTTGAGAAAAATATTGTTAAATTGGAGCCAAAATACAAGAGAAGGGACGATGAGCTTCCTCCTGTGTTTAGATAGATTTTTCGCGAAGAATTACTGAAAATTTCAGCATTTTACTGCAAAGTAACGAGGTTTTGATGGAAATTTTGAAATCTAGTGGAATTCTTAGATCCTACACCACTCTGCAACTACACTTAATTCTCCTAGATCAATTCTGATATCAAATTAGAAATCTACAAGGTTGATTTCCATGAATACCTCATTTCTTTGGCGATCCTACGGCTTTTTATTGATTTAACTTCCTTCCGGCGAAATATGGTAATCACATGCGAGAGGTGCCGGGTTTTAGCCGGTCAAGTCTGATGATGATTTCATCGGAAATATCCAAATCTCCCAAAAGAGGCCCAATGGGGGTGAGCATTGGCTTCTTATGGAAATCGATTTCGTAGAATATGAATTTACTGTCAAAATTAAGCTAGAGATGGGGATAGCAACAAATAAGCGGTATTTACAATATCTATTTGTTTAAAACTATTAAATAATTATGTTGTCCTTTGAAATACTAAAGCAATATCTGTTGTGCTTTTTTTTGATTGGAACTTTAAATAGATTTTGAAAATGGAAGTCATCCAGATTTTGAGGAAGTTCTTGATGGAAGAACTATAAGATCAATTGTAGCAATCTGATTAAAGTTAAATCTCCAATCCAAATTGTTCTATTTGTTTGTTTTTTGTTTGTAAAAGGGAAGGCTTTGTGGTGATCAAAAATTATTGAAAATGTTAAATGTCGTCATTAATAAAGCTTCCCATGACCATCAAGACAATAGATTTTGTCCAAATCATCATTTGCTTTTTTGCATGGTAGAACACACGTTGTGAGCTTCTAAACTTATTGGTAATATTAAAAATACCAATTAAAGACGCTAAAAATTAACCACTTAAACTATACAAAACAATGGATTGTCTGAATAAACTAGAATCATTATTGAGATTTTAAATGGTTATGGTTACAAACAACAAAACTATTTAAAACATTCAACATTTTTCATGGATATCCAGTAGATCTCTTTTGATAAAAATCTTGCAATATTTTACGTGTTGTTTGTTGGTCAATACTGGATATCTTTCTTACTTTTTTCAAACGACAAACACATTTGTTTAATTCTAATCAATTATTGACCAAAAAATAAGGCAATTTTATCAACAACCCTAAATCTTAACGTAAAGTCGATAGTTTTAAAGTTATTCAATCAGGCATGATATTAAAAAATCTTCAAAAAACTGAGAGTGACACCAACCAAAAAAATTACGAATAAATTTCTAGTATTAGTAGCAATATAGTTTTGGCCAATAAAACGGAGCACTTTAAACTTTGAAAAATTTAAAACCTTGTTGAAATATATTTACAAAGATTACTATATTATAAAATTCTAGATGCCGATGGAATATTTGTCTACACTTCTTTTATTTTGGGTTCAAGTAGTGTCTTTTAAGACTGCTTGTAATCCTTTGGCTGAGTGTTTACAGAAACCAGCAAATGCTGGATTGGATTTGGGTCTGGAGATTGAGAAGGCCAGCCCAAAAGATGGAATCCAATCCAATCCTTAGTTTTTCAAGCTGTGTAGTAGGGAGAGTTACCTTGTTGGAGAAAATGTTTTTTTAAAATCTCATCTAAAGAAAGTTTTGCATACGATGGCTTTGATGTCGCATTTAGAGCTTCTATGTACTTTTGGTTGTTCATGGGGCAATGACACGTAAACATTTCACCCCCATATCATAATGTTACCGCCTCAATTTTCCAAAGCTGTTGAATATCTAAGAAGAAGGAGAGTTGTAGAATGGGCGTCATGATCACCAGATCTTGCTCTGTGTGGTTTATTCTTATGAGGCCATTTAATGAACACAGTTACCGCAACAGTCTCGAAAATATTGCAGAATTGGAATAACGGATTAGAGAAGAACATATCCTTTAGAATTGTTTTAATTTCTTTTCAAATGGAAAGATATGGATTCAAATGTTGACATTTTATATTTTATTGTTTCTTTTGGTTTTTGCAACATTTTTAAGAACATTATCATTAGAAAAAGTTGCTATCAAACAGTTAAAAAAACTATAGTCCATTCACTTTAAGAATATAGTAGATAGCGCTGCAATCGGCGTCCGTATAACACTGCTAAAATTGAACTCGATTAAATAATTGGAAAAAAAATACCTCCTCTCCGTAAATATCGTATTAATCGTGTTCTGACAAGAACAATTTTAATGCAATGTGCTAAATAGATAATAATATAACGAGAAACACAAGAAACAACTAAATAGTCAACCTAAATCAACGAAGAACTTCGACAACTGACTATCCAACATAAATTTCGTATGCACAGACATCCTTCTTTCGTCGTGTGTAATTTTGCCTTAGGAATTAGCCAATAGCAAACGTCGAAAATATAAGCCTAGCTTACTCAACGCTAAATTCTTAAAGTGAATGAACTATATGTCATTCTATTTTTTATAAATGAAGTCATGGCGTAAAAACTGACAAACTCTTTCTTGCATAACCCAAAGAAATGTTAAGATCTCGCCAAACGACTTTGTAGAATATACGAGGGACCTTCAGTAATTAACGAGACAAATGGCCGTGGAAAAAAAAAACAATTCATTCAAAGACAATGAAACTTACGCTATCTTTCAATGTAGTCTCCATCAACAATTTAGGCACTTCTCCCATCGCTTTGTGAGCTTTCTAATTCCAGTGCTGAAGAATTCTTGACCTTGATGTCCGAGCTCCCTGTGTACAGCTTGTTTGATCGCTTCGTTGTCTTCGGATTTGGGGAGCGGGCCAAACAGACAAAAATCGGACGGTGCGAGGTCGGGACTGTAAGAAGGATGTGGCAACACCTCCCAACCTAAATTTTCGATCATCTCTCACGTTTTCTGGGCTGTACTGTCTTGGAACCCATCTCGAACACGTTTCGCGATAATTCAGCTTGTCATGAATGATTGAATACACAGTTCCGACACTAACATTACACAAATCAGCTATTGTCACGATTTTTATTCGCCTGTCATCGAAAATAAGGTCATTTATGCGATTTTGTAGCACGTCGGTCAACACTTCAACCGGTCGTCCGGAGCGATGACTTGTTCTGCCCGATTCAAACTGTTCAATCCACTTATACACGTTTCCGCGGCTTAAACACTTTTCACCATACTGTTTCGACATTCTCGAGTAAATTTCGACCGACTTCACACCTTCGAATAAGCACTAAACGTTCCTCTTCCACCGTTCACGTTTCGAGAGGAGCCGACATTTTGAAATAAACAAAAGAGGTTATGTTTGTTTTTATTTCTTTCAAACAGCTGACTTAATTTGTCCCCAAGGTTGCCAACTTGACCCACAATTTCATCTAATAATATTCGGTAGTTTTCCCGCTACTGCAGTTTGTTTCCCACGTAGAAACACAATTTGAATTTGAATTTAGAATCAGCATGTAGGTAATATTTAATTTTTGGTTCATTTTGATATTTCTCGAAATTTTTGAGGAAAAACGATTTTGATGCTGTACCGTATTTTATAACTGATTTCAGAGGCCTGAAATTTCGCGTAAGAGTACCAGAGAACCAATACACGGGAACTAACAGTTAATAAATACACGCTGGAACATTTTTCCAGTGTTTCCAATAGGAGGATAATTTTCCTTCCCTTTGGATCTTTTCGGACCCTAATATTTTTGAACATTTTTAAATTTGTTGAGTAGGTATCACAATGTTTGATAAATCCCATTTTAATTAAGTTTTAAATTTAAAATATCTGTGTTGGGCCAAAATCATTATTAAAACATGATATATTCCACACATTGCACGGTTAAGAATTCATATCGCATGATACATTTACAGCATCAAAGGCTTACATAAAACTCTCTTGTTTAGTGGAAGACTTGCTAGGACTTACTTTCTGAGGCAAAAAAAAAGTTGAAGATTTTCAACATTTTTTTAAGGCAAAAATCATATAATTTTAACATTTGCTACAACAAGGTAGTTATCAATGAAAACCTACGTTGATCGGGTGATTGAACAATACAAATCCTTAGACGTATACCCTGAAGATTCAAATATTTTTGAAGACTTCTTAGGGACTGCTGAAGAGATAAAAACAGAGCAAAATCAGCTTACTAGAATATTCTTGGAATTTATGTCTTACTGTTTGGGTTTGTTAACTAATTTTAACTTGCTCTTTCAAGCAGAAAAACCTTATAAATTAAAGCTAGAAACAGAAAAGCTGTCGATTGTTTTATATAGTAATTACAAGAGTTTGTTAAAAAGGTGGTACCGGATGGCAGTAGCGTAGCGCTAGCGGTGTGGGTACGGGTAATTTTCAACTCGTAGTCGATCTCGACAGTACCGCGAGAGAGTTCAAAGCGGCGTTGCACGCTGTACGCCAAATAAGTAGGCGGAGATGGGACGCCCAAAGGGTGTTACGTTCCCTTCGAATGTGAATAAATATCCTAGGCATTTCCCTGGATTAGAATATAGAAGTCCGCATATTTATTGCACAATATGCATTAGCGGATTCCTAAATCGCGATAGGTTTGAATGTAGAAAACATTGTAAAAGTAAACGTCATGTATTGAATTTAGGAAACAGTATTCCATCCTGGCAATCTTTATATGATTTTATTTTTATGTTAAGTGTGTGCAACATCCCACAACATCTAGTATCTAATGAACACTTTCGTCTTTTTTGGGCTAAGCACGTTGGAAGCTGCCAATATCTATGCAATTACGATATAATTTGCCACGTGTGCAAGGTACACTAAAGGAATGTATAAAAGACGAGTTGAGAAATAAGAAAATCTGCCTACGTGTGGATGAAACAACTGATGCTCAGAAACACAGCGTCATTTATGTTGTAGCGCGTCCTTTAAAACGTGATGGTCCACCAGCTTCATTGTTGTTATCCAGTAAAAGGATTCAGAAACTAATGCAGAAACCGTTGTCAAGATAATAAAAGATTCGTTGAGAGAATTTTGTATCACAGGAACCCAAGTCACAATGTTCGTTACTACGGAAGCCGCAACAATGCTGAAAGTTGGTAAGATGTTGAAAATATGCTTTCCGACTCTTCTTCACATAACATGCCTCATACGCGCATGTCACCTCGTAGCAGAAACCATTCGAAAGAAGTATCCGATGGTGGATAAGTTAATAGCATCTACCAAAAAAGTGTTCATCAAATCTCCCAAACACATCCGTGTATTCAAACAATTGTGTCCGAAATTACCACCTCCACCTCAGCCTGTAATACCGCGATGGGGAACATGACTCCAGGCAGTATCTTACTATCAGAAATATTTTTCACAAGTGAAAAATGTCATCTTGAAACTTGATTCAAATGATTCTGCAGCAGTTCGAGATGGTCAGCAACTTTTTTCCAATTCGGACGTTCAACAACAAATAGATGAAATTTCCATGAACTATTCTGAAGTTGAACAAGCTATTGAGCGATTAGAAAAGAGTCACTTATCTGTACGAGACGCATTAAATTGCATAAACAATTTACAAGCCGCTCTAGAAAACTTGACGAACACTATAGGAGTCGATGTTGCTCAAAAATTTGGTGCAATTTTAACGAAAAATTCCGATTTACAAAAGGTTCGGTCTATAACTGAAAATCAAGATGCCCAGATGAGGAAAAGGAATATCTGACATTGCAAATCTTACTTCACTGGATGTCGAACGATCATTTTCGAAGTATACGACAACGTATTCACAACACCGTCGACGGCTGAATGAATCGACAATGGAAGCGTTGCTGATGTTGCAATTCTACGCAGCTTACCAGGGCGGTTGCCAATTGCCACAGTGGACATCAAGGCGACAGGAAAAGGTAACAATATTATTTTTCACTAATATTGTATATTATGTACCTACTTTTACGCGCCACTGCCTGTAGCATCTTTTTAACAAACTCTATTGATGAGATATCAAACTCGTCAATTTCGATTCACCTCCAATCCCATCTCTAAAACTAATAAACAACAAGGCGGCGCGGACCGGCTTAGCATCAAACAGTTTGAGGAACTCCGATCGAACAGCTGATCGTAGCCTATCGATTGTTCCAAGGCAAATAGGATACAGTCACGAAAACAAAACAGCATGCTATCATCTAGAATAACCAACCGATACATCATAAACGTCCGCTTCGTTCTAAACAATCTAAACATGGTATTGGCGAGTTGTAACGGACGAACTATAACACCTTCAACGTTGCGTTATACGATTCACGCGAATTTCTTAGTATTGAGTGTTCTTGTTCGTTGTACGAAACATGTGACTTATCGGTGTGTCGAGGAAAATTATCGCAAAATCTGTGAATAAAGTCGGCTACGAATTTAGTTGATGTGATACGCTGCTGAGAGATACGTAACGTTGTAATTCAGAATAGTTTACTGTAGTTCTGTGATTAATGATTAGTCGTTTTTTTAAAAGTGTGATAACAGGTAAATATATTCAATTTTCATTTTATCTGGTGATTTTAAAGTTTAAACGTGTTTTTAACGATCCTAATCTGCAGATATACGATAATTTTTAAATATTTTAAGTACATTTTAATAACAGTTTATTTTAAGTCTGTTTTATCAATGTTTTATTAAAATTCCCTATACAATACATGCCTTTCATGTGTTTAATATGTGTTTGTATTGAATTTATTCAAGAGTGAGACCTTCGCATAGTTTCCAGTGACCTTTTATCCATTTTTGTCCTTTTCACGCTTCTTATTTTTAGAAAAAAAAGGGTACCTATTAGTTTGAATCTTAAATGATTTTTATTTTAGATATTTATCCTTTTATAGTTTTTTTCTTTCTGTTTTAAATTGCCTGTCATGCATGTGTACAAATGTTCATGTCAATTGCAGAAAACTATAATAACACGGTTATAACTGTAACGTTTTGATCCCGAGATTTTAAATTTAGTTTTTCAACAAAAAGGAGAATGTTTTTTTGATATACTGAAGAAACGTTAATAATCCAATCACTTTTTAAAAGTACAATGTTGCCAAATATATCTCATAAATAAGCAGGGCACAGTCGGTCTTCGCAACAGAATCGGATCAGTCGCGTCAATACCACAATGTAAAAAATTAAAGCTGACGCAATAAAAATGTTTGGCAAGAAAGCGTTGAAGTATTTTTATTGCCATTATTACTTCTTTTTTTGTTTAAAAACGGCATTTGTTGTATATATAATGTAATAACCGTAAAAAGTAAACAAAGTAGTTTCTTCAAAAATCTGTTGTGCTTAATACCTTAACAATAAATAATAATATAATCGATAAACGTAACTTCTGAACAGTGTAGATAGGATTGTTGAAAAACTTGCACCATCAGGTATGTTTTTTACATTTGTTTCGGTGAAGGTTGTTCGCTGTGATGAAAAAAAATGTTATATTTCGAGAAAGACCCTTCAACATCTAGGGAAGTAACACAGGCATAATTAAAATAATCCTTACGAGTTAGTTACTGAAACTGCAGATGCACCATCACATATTTGCCTTAATCTCGTATAATCGCAATTTTTTTTTTAAGCACTGTCAAACTCACTGCTGTAACTCGACCGCTTTGCGTCGTTTATACCGCGTAGCAATGTATTAACTTCGTCCACGATTTGCACTGACTCTCTTAGCAACAACCCAGTATTTTGCAATTTTTCTATTGCCTCTAGTAATCGTTTATAATTGTCGCTAATATTTCTTTTAATCTATCTTAACAGAAGTATCTAGAGATCCTTTGTGGCTTTCCTTAATAGCTGTAGCTTCGTCAGGGTCGAATTGTAAAATCACAGATTTTACTTTTTTTGAAATGTTCAGAATAATAAGTAGAGTAACCAAAACTTGCGGACTCGCATAGGCGTCGGTATTACGGGTTAATATAAGAATACGAAAAATTCATAAATAAACTTACTTGCTAATTATTCAACAAATTAGAGGCATCAGGATGTGAACTACTGTAAACTTGCATCATTGCATATGTTTCCACAGTTACTTCTTTAAACCTTGTGCGTCGACAAGAAAAAATATTCTTATACATAGAAAACGATCTCTCCACATCTAAGAAAGTTACATTTGCATGTAGAAACTGTTTTTCAAAATCACTTAAAAGTTCACTATTCTTACACTTATTATAAACGGCCTCTAAAGTATTAAAATCGGGATTTTTCCTTAAAACATCTGCCAACTTTTGACTAGCGCATAATCCTGGCGTATCATTTAATGTGTGTAATTTATTTTTTACACTCTCCACTAGTCTAATGATTCCTGCAATGACAATTCAGTACATTGTAGTTTTCTGATGGCATCTAGTAATACTGTTAATTGGTACATATTGTTGTTAAATCTTCTAAAAGTTGAGGAATTTGAAATTCTCTTTGACTTTCTCTAATTGCTTTGGATTCATTCCGATTAAATCGCATTATAACTGATTGAATTTGTTGAAAATGGTACAATATAAGATGCAAATTCTGTTACCAGGATTGTACCATCGCTTAAATTGTTCAGAAGGTTTGGAATATCCTGGCAATCAATACGAAATTCTTTTAACGTTTGGAATTTACGAAATGCTTTGTATACTTCGTAATCATCCGATCAACTTTCTGTATTTTGTCGAAACTTCACCAACTAATGCAGCATGTAGCCCGCCATTATATGTATTAAGTTAGGAAGAATATATGTTTAAAGGTACGCCCACCTTTAAAAATCGTTCGACCTGCAGCTAGCTGTCTTCCCAATTCTATCAATTTTGAATCTCAATTTAATTTTTTAAAGTTCATTAATACTTTTTTGTACTTACCCGGTTTATGGAAGCCACTTTGAAAAGCTGCCAATGTATCGAGATGCTGTGTTTAACTCAGTGTATATAAACCGAGCCATAATATCGAATACGGTTTTTGCTTATATAGAAGATTGCCATTACAGCACTTAGTAATTTAACGCATATTTTTTTTGGAACCAAAATCACTGACACATTTTTCTTATTGACATTTTTTTCATTAGGGAAATGATTTGTATTTGTGTTAATTGTGAGTAATGGACTTTACGACGATTGTACAGCCAAAACGTTTTAAAAGCTGCTTTTCTCACCAACGACAACGGAAGATTACAAGAGGTAAACATAATTAATAAATGTATGAGGAATAGTGTATAAGGTATTTCAGTTCTTGCATTTCTCATATGCTTAATACCATTGACATGCCTCTGGCAATCAGTTCTGTCCAATGCAGCCAAACGAACATTGCATATTAAGCAAAAAACTGCACTACCGTCATATTTTAAATGGGGAAAAAGTGACACATACTTATGTACATTAGTAGCAAATCTATTACGAGCCTCATCGAGACATAGCCACAGCTGTGTACCTTTTAATCCCGCTTTGATCCCATTTTCGATATCTTTCCGTATACTTGGTAGCTCTTCCCGTAACTTTGTCTGTGATGGTAAGTTCTACTCAGGATTGTATGTACGCCAAAACTATCGAAACGGTTCTTGGGCTTAAAAGAAGAAAATTGCCCACTTAAAACAGCACTTAAGTTGATTTAAACGCGTCATTAATTTTTGCTGATTTGACATACGACAAAATACTGACAATTTTCTCTTAATATTGACAATATTTTTTTTCTCAACCTGTATGGGAAAGTGATATTTTATGTCATAACGAGAGCCAATGTCTACATTGTCGCGTAAGGACTTTAACGGACGATTGCTACAGCGAGACTGAGCGACGTACAACCGTGCCCATCGAGCTCAGGGTGGGGGAAGCATCTACAAGCATAGACATGTTCAAACCTGCCGTGGCGTGCTCGCTGTTTGCCGATAGTAGTACCAGTCCGGTTATTTAATTGCCAGACCTCGTATGTGCAATTCATTTTACTTCATATGGTTCTTACATCTTCTCTCATCATAATTATTTTTTTATTATCCATCCTTGGGATAAATACAAAAAAAAAAAAAACTGAATTTAAATCATACGCAAGTACAATGCTAAAATGACTGTATGAGATGGTATAATTGGTGTTGATCATCATCTGGGGCTGTATTTTCTTGATGGAAACCTTGATTCCAATAAATGTTCAAATTTGAGCCACTTAAGAGGTTATGAAAAAAGACATGTTACTAAAACAATCATCTTGATTGTAAAAATTTCGATTTTCAAAAATTGATAGTGACAATTTCATGTAAAATTTGATTGAAGCCAATTTGATACACATATCTTTACATTTATTCATGTTCCATAATCATCATACTTTCCAAGAGTTTACATAATATTTGTCAAACCACACGACCTTCATATTGTTTCAATTCAAAGAAAAATAACAATAAATTACGTGTAGTCATGGTAATCTATGTGGTAACATCCCGAATGTATACTTATTCTTATTAGTATTACGATTCTGCAATTCCTTTGTGTTATACTTATTTATCTATCGTGTTCTTTCGTAAATTGCCGAAAGTTGTGGTTTAACGTCGTCAGCGGTTTGTTCAATTTAAAATGATATAACGAAATAGGAAATATTATTGCATTGAAGCAAATTTTCTTTTTATGTTAGACTTTCTTTTAACTTGACTACTGAAATCAATTACAATAATAGAAATTGATTTTCAAAACCAATAATATCTTTATTCCTGGAATTGTTTTCCCTGTTTGTGACGTACATTATACCTTTACAATCTTTTCTGTGTTATGTACTCGATTTATTGTCGTCGTATTTGTTGGAAATTGCGTGACACAGAAATGATAAATTTTGTGATATCAATTCTATGTTTTTTGATAGAACTTTTACAATTAATACAAAAAGTGTTCTTGAAGTAATCTCCAATAGATTTGGTAGGTAAAATTTTCCAAAGTTTTTTTTTTTTATGTTTAAAATCCCATGTTTAAGGTAAGAAAAAAATCGGAATATTTTTATTAAACAACACATATCTGCCAAATGCTAAATTTAAAAATGACTAACGACCTTGCTAGTAGTAGGTATTTCTTTCCTTACAAACGCCTTCAATTTAAAATAATTAGTTTAAAAGATAACTGTTTACAATTCCATTAAACAATTAAGTGTATATTTCAAAAACGTGCCTCAGCAAAAAGATAATTTGATTGCAGGGGATTCCCGCTGTTTCTAGTTATTTTTTTTGTATGTTTTAGTAATTTAGATTATGTAAAGCAATCGAATTTAAAAATAAGTAAGGATGGTATTGAAATAATGCTAATTTTAACGTAGTATAATGTTTGTACTATTGTTAAATGTAATCACTTTCTAGCTACACCATTGTTAATTAACGTTACGTGCTTAAATACTGTTTTAAAATCTTAAACGAAAAAAATTCCCACATTATATAAATTTGTAACTATTCAAATAAACGAGATATTGATTTAAAGATTGTCTATGTCTTACAAATAATAAATTAACTCAATATCTTGGATATATTGGAATGTAATCGAAGTAATCGACTTTAACGATGCTGCCATATCTAGATATTACGCATAACTAGGGTTCATTGACATTGATGTTATATATCATTAATTAGTAGTAAATACTATACGTTTAATAATTAAAAGTTTGACAAGAATTAGTTTTCTACTAATATTCCAATAGAAAAATGACACATAATAAACTTAATACAGCTGCAACCTTTCATAGTTAAGCAAATAAAATATATTGCCCTCACTGACGTTATAATAAGAGTTGCTCAAGTTGCGCCAACAGCCAGTGGCGGGCGCATAAAAGTTTACACAAAATAAATGGTCAGAAATAAAGTATAATACGTGCTCAAACATTTACCGTCTTAAGAGTCTTCTGTGAAATCACAAAGTGAATAATGTCTGTTAAATATCTGCAACATTAGATATGTTTTCAAAGTTGTTTCGGCAAACTGAGTGTGGCGTGAGGACAAAGTGTGTTTATATGTAGAAACGAACGTTCTACATCTAGTGACGTTTATTTGCGTAATTAAAATAATCTTTGGAACAACTTAACGGTTCTGTTGACGCACCTTCACAAATTTGTCTTAATGTGCCAAAATCAGAATCTTTCTCTAAAACACTTTCAAACCTTTCTAGAACACAAACATTTTTTGCGTCTTCTACCGCGCATAGCTGTGCGTGAACATGTTGCACTATTTGCAGAATTCACTAACGACACCGAAGGATTTTGTAATTTTTCTATTGCCTCCACTAGTCCGAAGTAACTGTTCTGAATAATTTTTAAATCCGTTTTAACCTGACTATCTTGAAATTTCGACTGGATTTCCTTGATAGCCGCAGCTTCCTTTGGATCGAATCGTAAAACCACGTTCTTAATATTCTCAAAATCTTTATGATAATAAAACGCGGCCTGTAACCATGTTCCCCAACGTAAGAATAGGTTCTAGTGGCTTAGGCATACGGGGGCACAGTCTGTGAAATTTGCGAATACGGTTTGGGGGATTTGACAAACACTGCTTTTGTATACGCTATTAAAGCGTCTACCTCAGGATAATTTCTAATACTATCTGCCACATGACTTAAAGCATGAATTTTACACGTAACATGTAACAAATTAGCACAATGTTTTTTAAAAGACCGGTCTACAGAAAGCATGTTTGCGACAATAAACGTACCACAAATTACCTTTTTATAGCTCAAGTTTTAGTAGATTTCAGCAACACGCAATATGGTAATCAGTAACGTATTGTAGTGAAAGAAACAAACGTTTACTTGTAAAAAGAAAAAAATATTACATTGACGGGTATCTTTTGAAAACGTTTATGAAACGTTGCATGCTATTGTATGGGTACGTGGCATCTGTATTTGGATTTCCACTATTTAGGACGGCATGACTATTACTACTCGAACTAGGTGGCACCAGAAAGTGTTTCAGTTGCTGTATTTGAAGATTAGTGGCATAAGCTGAGAGATGTAAGAGCAATGCGGCTAGAATTAAAAAGCGATAGTGCTTTTTTCTTGTACTACATTAATTTTTGGTAATAGTGATTCCATCAATATCGTGGGCTATTTATTATTCGCATTATCCTGATATGTACGGTTATGTCGTACTGTTTTGAAGAAGGATAATGCAATTAATAATGCGTGTGGTAAGGAGTACATTTTGTAGTAATACTTTTTAACGACAATTTTATTATAAGTGTATGGTATTTAACCGACAATTTGGTAGTACTTTTTATACCATCATTTTATAAAGCAGTTTACAATTTTGGAGTACTATTTTTGCTATAATTATGGAGTACAGGTAGCCACTTCAAACAACTACAGTAATAGTGTATTTTCTACTTACTTCGATGGTTGTCACTGTAGTAACCGTCGATTCTGGTATAATAAACTACAATTGTGGTATAATTTACTATATATTTCTCTCAGTGTGCGATTTTATACAACACAAGAGCTACATATCTCGCGCTATGGTGTTAATTATTGAGTAGATTATGTAAAAATCATGAGTATCACATTTGGAAGAAAAAATCTAACATTACTACAACTGAATACACAAACAAATCTAGCCAATTCCGCAGTTATCCAATTAGTATATTTGTGATAATTCCTAGTATGCAAATACGTGACAACAAAGTCTAGAACTCACCTGATTTTGTCGTTTTCGGTTTGTTTTGTTGTTGTTTTTTGTATGCATTTTTTTCCTATTATAATCTTGTGAAATTTATTTGTCATAAATTGCCTGCAAACGGTGTAGGCAAGGCAAGAATTGTTACAAAATTGCAAAATGGATGCAACTCATAGGCAGATTTTCTTATTTCTCAATCCTTTACTGTACCTTGCACATGGGGCAAATTGTATCGTAATCGCATAGATGTTGGCAGCTTCCATGAGGGAACGTACTTAACCCAAAAAAGACGAAAGTGTTCATTAGATACTAGATGTTGTGGGATGCTGCACACACTTAACATAAAAATAAAATCATAAAAAAATTGCCAGTATGGAATACTATTTCTTAAATTCAATACATGACGTTTACTTTTACAATGTTTTCTACATTCAAACCTATCGCGACTTAGCAATCCGCTATTGGATATTGTGCAATAAATATGCGGACTTCTATATTCTAATCCAGGAAAATGCCTGAGATATTTATTCACATTCGAAGGGAATGTTACACCCTTTGGGCGTCCCATCTCCGCGTACTTATTTGGCGTGCAACGTAATATCGCTTTGAACTCTCTCGCGGTATTGTCGAGATCGACTACGAGTTGAAAATTACCTCTACCCACGCCGCTACCGCTACGCTACTGCCATCCGGTACCACCTTTTTAATAAACTCTAGTTATAAGGACTCCTGCTTCAGATGCGAAAAGGATTTCACATAATGATGAATATTTTAATTTAATAAATCCTATAAATGAAATCCGTTATAGACTTAATAATTTAAAAATCAAACATCATTTTCAGGTAAGCCAAAAAATCTTGCTATTTATAGATAATTTTTCCAAGATTCTCATGTAATTCAGTAAAATTTGAAGAAGTCTTAGTCATCAAAAAACCTGTTTCACAACTCTGCCACCTTAACTCTAAATCCTATTAAACTACATATATTTTATTACTAATATAATACAAACTGAAAATTGAATAATCGTCATTTTCCAATTAATAAAATAAACATTTCTTTAGAATTTCATATGTTGAGATGTACAAAGAAAAGAATGACTGACTCTAAGATATTATTAAGCTAGAGACTAACATTGTGAAATACATATTTCCGGAACTGTCGAGATAAAATAAATTCTGTATTACATTTGTTATTTTTCTCTCTACTTCAATATCGATAAGGTAATTAATAAAATCTGTTATTTCTAACGAGTCATAACACCATTCACATAAACAAGTGCATAAACAAATTATGCAAAACATTCTGTTATATGAAATATGTGTGTATTTGAAAGTATGTGATACAGATCAGGAAAAAAAGCAGATAAACAAGATTTATCTGCTAGAAAAATATTGGAATATTTCTGTATTGAGTACTAGATAATTAATCTAAATGTAATCATAAAGTTTGCGTAAGGTTAAGTGGGCGAAATAAGCCTCATATGTATATTTTGACAGGTACTTTAGCACTTTACAAAGTCTTTTAGAAAATTAATCGATATAATTGAACGATTTGGTCTGTTAATGAAGGAAAATTTTAAATCAGAGTTAAGATTCAGATCCAATTTAGATATTGATTCCTATACGGAATACACATGTAATTCTCAAGTAGCAACACGCGTCCAGTACACAATTATACTTTATAATTTGGCCCTATATTGGAAGAATCTTTTCTCTTTGTTTGAAATTAAAGACACTGACAAAAGTATATAGATTAAATTAGAGATTTCGGTTTCCAAGTCCTATATGGGAGAGATTCAAATGAATCCACAGCGGTAGGACGTTTTGTAGCCTAATGAATCGTATTTTCAATTAAATCATGGCATTAATGCTCATAATTGATATAGAATTTGGCCTGTAAATTACCATAACCAAACAATTCAAAAACTTGAAAAAGTTTTGATGCAAATTTAGCATATCTTTGAGCGTCTACATCTCAACTGGAAAACCTAAGAGCTTCTGGACTCAACGACCATTTAAAAGAGCTTGTTTTTCTCTACAACATACTTGGTTTCTGTGTTGTGAGTCTTTTCTTATAAGACTAAAAGAGGAGACAAAGTAACTGCTTGAAAGGACTGCGCGTATTATTTAAAACTTTTTCTCCGTCTTTGTCATCATACAATCCAGTAAGCCAATAAGAAATTCTATTGAAAATTAGTGAAGCTGCTTAAAATTGAGTAGAGTATGAATGCTGAAAAGTTTAAGGAACAATATTGAAATCCCTTCTTACCACATGCACTCAAAGTTGGGGGAAAATGCAGTTTCGACAGTGTCGAAATCTCAGCAGATGCTTTCTTTATTTGGTCGTGGTTCTTTTTAATACTTTTATGGCTTGCGTTGGTCCATGATGACTTTTTGTCACTACTATTTTAGAAACGGTATCCCCATCGCCAAGGGGCCACGCCCGATAGCCGGGCAAGTCTAGCCACGGGTAGAATACTTTCACCAAGGTTCCTAAGCCTCGGCTTTTTTTAGTCTTAAGAAAAGATCCCAACACAGAAACCAAGTATGTTGTAGAGAAAAGCAAGCTCTTTTTTTGTCGCGACAAATTTTCAGCAAAATTTGAGGACCAAAAGCAAGAGGACTAATTGATTGTTTTTGTTAAAATTTGGAAGCTTGGGACACTGATAACTACTAAGCAAGCACAGCAATTTCCAGGCTAATATCTCTCTTACTTACAGAATAACAACTTGACGAAAATGCCAAAAAGTGAGCATCTGCGACATTTTACCTGTCACCACTTAAGAGGCTCTTGCAAGTCATGTATTGCATATAAGGAGCTAAGAATTTGGGGAATTACCTTTAGTCGGTTGTGGAACCTACTCACAAAATTTGAAAAAAATCTGAGATGGTCGAGCGTAGTGACTTGATCACTTGACATGGAATAACCCTTGTGAAAATTTGAAAGTAATAGCCATTCTTCTTGGTTTTCAAGGATAGTTCACAAAATTTTTTTCTCTGTTTTTGAGACAGACAGCAAGTATTTTAGAGGTGAGAGAATCTTCAAACTGTATGCTACGCATTAGCAACCTAATAAAAGTACCTCCTTTCAGAAGTACTTTGTTTAAATATAAAAATCCATTTCCAGTTTTATCCATTGATTTGACAAAATGCTTAATTATCTAATTTATTACATAACGGGGGAAGATCTGTAGACTTGCTTTGGTTTTACAAGAAATACATATTTGACATAATTTGTTTCTGGTATATAACTTATCCCTTCTGACCACACCTTTTTTTATAGTGATTTTCAGTGTCACAAATCACTACAAAAAAAGGTGCGGCCAGGGTAATTGAAAAACGGCCAGTCTGTCTTATAGACTAAACGTATCGTTCTTCATATCTACGTACAGTTGCGAGGTCTAGATACTCTTATTTTACCATCATTAGAAGACTGGAATATTTTCTCATTTGAAAATACAACATTTATCTAAATTTCTACATTACGCGCAATACATTGATTGGTAAATTCAAAGCTTTAATAATAATAATAATAATTTATTGGTGCTTTAGATCGTAGACATACGTAGAATAAATCAAAAAAAAAGATTACACAAGAGCAATATAAATAATAATATCGTCACAATAAAGTGCCAAGACAAAAATTCACTAAATGTGTAAAAAAACACTTTTTAATTAAACAGTTTTTAAGTCTTTTGAATAAGAACAGGCAAGAGTTGATGTCGATGTTATACCTGAAGGAATTGTAGGCCAGAGATTTCTCAAATAAGGTTGTCATGGGCGCGAGTGGTTTAAATTTATTCGAACGTCATGTATCGTAGCTATGGTCAGTAAGGTATTAATTAATTGAAACGTAATGCCATCACCTATCCACCATCTATGGACACGCGTTTCGATGTTATACATCTCGTCAGCATAGCTTTGTGGAAGGTAATGGCATTTCAATAAAAAGTAAGATATTGTTCAAAGTATTCGGTATTCTGTCGAACGAAGACAGAACATTTAAATATATAAACACCAACAACAGACTTTTTTCTATAAAGAGAGGTCTGCAACAATGCCGCGGTTCCATTCTACATATTACGCCTAAAAGTCTTTTCTGCAAAATAGATATTTTTGGCACAATTTGCAGTGTTACAATTGACTTTTTATTAATTAATACTAACGGGCTCAATTATAAATTATAATATCAGAACAAATAAAAATGTTATCAATGTTTGAAGTGGAGAACCAAGATTTATGACATGCCGGGATTCTCGTCCTACTAGAGTACCGGTTGGACCTTCTACATATACTTCCACATGAAAAATATATCTGTTAGCAAAATATTTTGATAACGATAAGCCAGATATTAAATTCTATATATTTATAGCCCCATTATGTATCAATTTGACAAAGTACCTATTTAGTATAATATATTGGATGCAGTAAGTTCAATAAATTCCATAGACTGTTTTAGTTTAATTAACGGTCATCAATTATTGCTGTAAGTATACTTTTTCACATAAAAATTTGTGTAACAAGTTTAAAAATTCGAATTTTTAACATTAAAACTATAGTTTGAAACAGCTAGACAAATCGTTTTTATGTTTAATGTTTACTTTTAATCGAAAAGCTTAAAAAATGCTCTTTTCTGCATTATTTCGTTCGTTGTTTTTTTTTTGTTTTTATCTAATTTTACTGATTTTAGTAACCTTTTGTACAATTTATGTATTGTTAAACTTCCTTTTAAATAACACTCTCCGTATGAATAGTCTATTACATCCCCTCCCCTATTTATTTTTTCAAATTGCATTTCTTCCATCAATTTTCGGTAATAGCCACTAGTTCTACAGTTCCTGGCCATTGAACTAGGAACACTTAAAAATATGATTTTGGGATAAAATTTAAAAAAAAAAACAGTTGGTAATGTTGGCAATATTATTGTTTAATTACATATTACATATAACATCTCCGTGTTTTATTATTTCCTCAATTCTTTTTGGCATGCCGCCAATACAGTTTTTTATTGTTTTTTTTTTTTACATTTCGTCGCTATTATGCCATACATCTTCAGTATGTTGTTGTAATTCTTCCTTTGTAGTTGAGTTTCGTGTACTTATGATGTTTTTCAATGCCACACATTTTCAATTGGGTTCATGTCTGGTGAATTGCTTGGCCAAGGTAGTACACGCAGATTTTTAGATTCAAGGTATCGCATTACACTTTTTGTCTGATGACACGATGCAGTGTCTTGCATAAAAGCATATGGTCCTTGAGTTGGATCCAATGAACCAATATATGGTATCAAATAGTTTTCTAAGACTTTTTTATATTGTTTTTGTTCCATTGTTCCGTTAACGAAATATAGTGCTCCCGTTCCTTCGATCGTAATACACGACCAAACCATTGGAGATGGGGGCTGTTTAATAGATTTGATCGTACATCCTTCTTTATAACGCTCTGAAAGGCGTCGGCGAACAAATTGGCTTCTCTCCGTTAGCACTTCTGGCCATGATTCGTCGCTATAAATAATCTAGGAAAAAGTAAAACACGTAGAGAACCATTAAGCGAACTATGAGGATGAATTTGATTAAAAATACAGATGACGAGTGAAACTCATCATTCTCCAATCTTCAGCTGTATATTTTTTACATTCTTTAGCCCATTGAAATCGTGTCACTTTCATCTCAGATGTTAGTCTTGGCTTCTTTGCCGGACGTCTGCATTTCAAGCCTGCTTCATGAAGACGCCTACGGACTATTCGGGCTGATATTTGTATACCTTCTCCATATGAGATGATCAAGAAAATAGAATAAAAGTTCTAAGAGAAAATTCGAAACGTTTTACAATTTCGAAAGTGGTTCAAAATGTTAAATGGAATGACTCATCGTGTAGTACCTCAAATGAAGAAAACAGCAATGTATCTTTTTTTGGAAAAAAAAACATATTTAGAAACTGAAAAATTAAAACTTTGATCTTCATTACGAAACTGATAATAAGGTTTTAAACATCTAGATAGGCGTTGGCAATCGAAGTATATTAAAATATTTCATTACAATTGCATGGGGGGCAGAAACCAGATAGCTCCACTTTTGGAGGAATAATTCCCAGGAAAGCCGGTTTTCAAATTCTTGCCTTATTTTTTTTTTGTGAAATCTTTCTACACTCGCTGATAATTCGTTCACGCAAATCGTTTAAATCTACTAGTTCAGGCTTATAAACTACTGATTTTAAATGGCCCCAAAGAAAGAAGTCGAGTGTTGTCAAGTGTGGCAATCGTGGAAGCCATTCAATCGTTCCACATCTGCCAAACCAGTGCTTTGCAAAACTTCGATGAAGGCAGTTACGAACAATTGCAGTATACTGCAATGGAGCACCATCCTACTGACAGAAAGGTTGACGTTCATCGAGCATTTGATTATCTTCTTCATCACGCTGGTTTTTTTTCAACTTCCTTAGTTATAAGAGGATCGATGGTGTTCTTCAGTATATTCAAATAGGCGTTACCATTTAGCGTTTTATTGATGAATATATGGGCTCAAGTTTTGAATCCTCAGTACTATAAATGGAGGATAATTTCCACCTCTTTATCAATAGTCTACACCATTTTTAGGGAAAACAAAGATGAAATTGGGGAAATGGAGGTAAATTATTGATAATTTGTATGACAAAACGTCAAAACCTTGCTTAATTTTATTTCAAATCCTACCTGAATGTTCAGGAATTTATCGTATTATGGTTTTCAAAAGATAATCAGATATTTAAGGACAATTTTGAGTAGGAATTTCATCTTGATTTTTAGCTCTTCTATTAAATGTTCAATTGTCTGTCTCCTTTAACATTAGCAACATTGATCAAATAATTTTATTTATTTTTTACTCTAGGCACTTGATATTACTAAATTTCCTAGATGCAAAAGAATAAACGTTGTATTTATATGTATTTTTTTCCGGCAAATGTAATCTTTAGCGTTGTCAATGTTGATTTAAGGTTTCATGTTAGTTTAAAGATATAAAACATGCTAATTTTACTTTTATATTCGTCGACAAACTTTATTATTTCATATTGCAAATTATCTTCTTAAATTGCTTCAAACAACAAAGTCAACGGGTCATTGCTATCAACTGTTGGATTTAAGCGAAGGTCAAAAATTTTGTAATAAATTTGGTTTATCGATATCTCTCTCAAAAATGACATGTTCTTACATATGATTTATTCATACACTTGTATGTATACAACGTATACATATACTTAAATATTCCATGTTAGTTAACGCTGGTTGTTATAATTATTAATAATCTTGTTGTGGTTTGAAAACTTCCATTCATTTTTCAACAGTTTAAACGGTATCGTATTCGTAGTCACGCTCGTTCTTATCGATTGTCATCTTAAGACGTGATTATCGATTAGATCTATTAGTGAATTGGTGTCTGGAGTGTCCCATTGTTTACCTCCATTAAATTTTGTCTCTTCCAGCTGAGTAAGTAGTTATCTTTATTACTGATGTAATCAATTCACATAATTGCTAAATAATGGATTTCATGTGCAAGAGTGTATGAGTGTATTGTTCCAAAATTGTTGATCAGTTGCTAGTACATAGAAAGGTTTTTGGATTTTTTATCGGTTGTGTAATCTTTTACTCAATACCAGAGAAGATTGCTTTGGAGAAAGATTAAATTCCGATTTACCCTTTTTCTAAGTGTGCTGTTACTCAATTCTGTTGATCACAAGAGAATTTCTGTACTATTATCTTCTAAAAGGTTTAGTGTAATTTGTGATACGTGGTTCTGTTAGAATTTTTTAGTACGTAATTTAATCTCACGCTAAAATGTGTTTGTATTTCAAATTTTTTGAAGGAAATAGATGTATCTCCGAAGATGGTATGATAAATATGTCTCTTGGGTTTAGCGATTCGCTTGTGCACCTGTTTCAATCATATTTGTTCAATAGACTTCAATATGTTTTTTTTTTTTTATAATGGCTTCTACCTCTCGTCAGTACGTTGCCTTTTCGGGAGTCCCTCAAGGGTCTAATCTTGGGTTTTTTATCTTCAACTTAATCATTAATGATATAAGTACATGTGTATCGTCGAATGCATTACTGTCTTTGGTCTCTGGCGTATAGTGATGCATCCATGTCTCATCTACAGTCACATAACGCCGCAGAAACTCACTCGTATTGCGCTTAAACATGTTCAAACATTGCTTTGAATTCGCGATTCCGTTTTTGATCAATCGTCAGTAGACGCGGCGCCCATCTCACCAATAGCTTTCTCATGTTTAATTTTTCGTGAAGGATGTTTTGTATACGTTCAATTGAGATGTTTACCGTATTAGCAATGTCTCTAATCATCACAATTAGACGACATGGCCCCTCCTCATCAAAGACGGATGTTCGGCCACGCATAGATTCATAAACCAGTATCTGATGATCGTCATCGAGGGTCCATGGCACTTATAACCTGCATGCAATTTCTCTTTGATTTCTGCACACGTTTTCCCATCCAAACAAAAAATCGAATCACTGACCAGTACTGTTCTTTTTCCACGATTCCACAAATGCAGTAGAATAATACTCACAGTCGGTAATGCAGATTAATACAAAGTGCCATCTCGTCTATAAACACGGGTACTTCTCATACCATCCTTGTAAATTTAAACGATTGAAGATAGAATTACAAATATCTCGAAATCTGTTAAAAATAGACATATGAAATTCACATTATATTGGTATTCGATGGAGAAACCGAAAACGTATTAATATATAGGATGTTCCATTTTAAATAATAAAGTAGGTGCCCGGTTCTCTATTTATTGATTACTTTGAGTATCATGCATTCCATGAAAAAGTCAACCCGAATGAACAAAAACAAGAATACGAGGGCAATTCGTAAAGTAAGTTCCGTTTCCGCCTAGTGAGCAGGGGAGTGGGGATATCAGCGCGATCGCAGCGTTGCAGTGTAGTCTGGTTAAATGTGAGTCAGGCAATGCTAGTGAGAGAATCGTTCGGACGTTCTTTCGTGCTATTTTGATCGTTGAAAATGGCTGCTGCAATTGAAAATCCCGCCGATTGTGAACTGCGTGCGGTTATCCGATTTCTGTGTGCAAAGAACATGATGGCTGTTAAGATCCGTCGTGGACCTTGTTCCGTTTATGGTGAAAATGTCATGAGTGACAGTGTGATTAGAAGATGGTGCCGTATGTTTCGAGAAGGATGAACTAATGTCCATGATGAAGAACGGGGTGGAAGATCAACTGTTTTGACGGAGGAACTTTTGAGTGCCTTTTTCCCTCAAATTCCATGTACAGTTTTGTACGAGATTGTTACTGAACATTTAGGTTATCACAAATTTTGTGCACGGTGGATGCCAAAACTTCTTACCAACTGATCAAGGGAGATCGACATTTGACAAATCGCGAGATTAAGACACCCTTGGGCATTTCAAAGACGATCCAAAAAATTCTGCACGATGAATTGGCTTTAAGAAAGCTAGTTTCCCCTTGTATCCCACATCTTTAAACTGAAGAACAAAGAGCGTCTTGTGTTAAATGATATCGGAAAACATTGAGCAACAACGGAAGCTCAAAACATGTTTATAGTATCGTGAGCGGTAAGGAATCATGGATTTATTCGCACGAACCCTAAACCAAACGTTAATTCACTGTGTGGGTGTTCCAAGATGAGATTGAGAAGTCAAAAAAAGTTTTCCCTTTCCGAAGTGCGTCGAGGAAAATGGTCACAAGTTCCCTTTAGATTGAAGATCGAAGTACGGTTAATGCCTATTGGTATACAACCGTTTGTTTACCAGATGTGATTGCCATGCTTAGACAAACCAACCCATAACGATGAATCATTCTCCACTACGATAATCCGCGTTCGCATAGACCTCAAAAGACGATTGAGTTTTTGAAGCAGCAAAACATGAAGTTATTATTAGATCATCCTCCATACAATCCTGATCTAAGTCCCAAAGGATTTTTAAATTCCTTAGGATCAAGAATGGGCTGCGTGGTTAACGATTCCAGTCGCCGGAGGAGGCAGTCGATGCCTTTAAAATGGCAATTTTAACTGTTCTAAGTGATGATATAACAGCTTTAACAGTTGGCTTGAAAGAATTAAAAAGTGTATCAATCTTTATGGGGAATACTTTGAAAAAAAAACTGGCCCCGGGAATGAAGTGTGTCTGTGTTTTTTATACCTGTGTTCATTCGGGTTGTTAGGTGTCTGGGGTAACTGGCCAGTGGTGTCCGCCAAAGCCATATAATAATAATAATAATAATTTGAAAAAATAATGTTGCATTTTACAAACATCATCATACCCCGTGCATACACTCCTTATAATGGCGTACAATTACCCTGAAACATTTCACCACGATTGGTCCACTGCAAAAATAGTTACGGTCGAAAAACCAACAGTTGATAGACCTTTGGCCACTACTGTACACTCTTTACAGTACTCGATCAACACCTCACATAATTCAAATAAACGACGAAAACCTTCGATAACATCCTTTTTTTTATTTATCCTATATTATTCCCTTTGTCATTAGGTGTACTCTCCTGAAGTGTCTCACGATCGCAATCGTCTCGTTTTCTAGATAAAACTATCTGCCAATCATCGCAAAAACGTGCTGAGTCAATAGAAGACATCGTTCGTACATCTACTAGTCGTTAAAAACCGATCGTTTTTCCGTTGATTTGTTTATCTTGCACGTGTTTTGTTCGTTGTAGGACGATTCTAATCCGCTCGCAAATATCCGTTATAGACACAATCGGAGAGATTTAGACTGCAAATAACGACCACGTTATAACGTATTAATGGTGTGAGTTGCTGGTGAACGAATGCTGGAAAGATATGTCCGGGAATGTTGAGGACAAGTTCATAGAGGTGGAAAAGACCGAATTGATAGGGTGAGTTAATTTTGATGTTATACCAAATTTCAAGTTATTCTTCTTGTTTGATCAAAACAGAACTTTAAATAATGGGATACAGGAGTATTTTTTTTAACAAATTACTTAGCATGAGAAACCCTTTAATCGGCGGTTGATACGTTTAAAATGCATGTTTTGGAGGTAGCTCCGTCGGAGTGGCAAAAGTGCTTCGAAAATTGGTTCAAGCGCATGCAAAAGTGTATAGATCTTGATGCACTATTTTGAAAAATAATAAAGCCATTTGCGATGATTAATTTCTTTTTTTTTGTTTTTTATTCCCGAAATATTTTTACTTTCTTGTTGTCCGATTCAAATAACATTATTTTATTACTATTAGCTCTTTACTACTTTATAAGATAAAATAAAAATATACAGGCTGTGCCATTTGAAAAAAGTAATTTTTTAAATTTAATTTTTTTCATGTTTGGACAATTATATTCAACATCCTATTAGCCGATATCTCAAATGTTTTATAACTTAACATTTGTCTTTCCACCTACCAAATGTAAACGTTTTTCTTGCAGAAACGACTGTCAAATTTTCAGTGAAATAGTTCCTTGAAAATGTGAGTTTTCACCTTTAAAGCTGAATATCTCGAAAACTGTAAGGTTTCAACATAACAAATACACAACAGGAATGTTTTAGAATCAGGTATAGAATTAAAAAATTAATTCGTATATAGGGTGTCCCGTTTAAAAAAAGACAACTTTTGGTTGCTCTACTTTTTATATCGCACCTTGTGTACTTTTACATATTTTTAAAATGTGCGGTCTTACTAACCATATACGATATACACTACCGTTCATGGAAATTCGGGCAAGCAAAAAAATGTACGGAAGTCAAAGAAAATAAGAGAAATATTAAATGGCCATGTATTTAATACTTACTTACATGATTTTACATATTTTCAAATTTATTAAAAAGAAAAAGTTAATGTAATACAAATAATTTAAATCCGATTTTCATCGAAAAATCCACCTTTTGCCTTTAGGACTGCTGCCACTATTCTCGGCATCCGATTCACTAATTTTGCTAATGTTTCGTTGGGCAAGCTTGTCCATACCTCCTGGAGAATGGTCCACAAATGTTCTTTCGATTTTGGACACTTTTTCCTAACACATCGGTCTAATTCTCCCCATAACAACTCTATCGGGTTCGGATCGGAGGACTGTGGCGGCCATTGCATAATTTTTAGGGTTCTTTCATTTTCTCCTTGCTGCAGGTAATCTGTGCACAATTTAGATTTATGTTTGGGGTCATTGTCCTGCATAAACTCAAATTCACGACGAATTAATCGGACTCCTGACGGTATGGCATCTTCCTCCAGGATTTTCCGATATTCTTCTTTTTTCATTATGCCCACAATTTTGAGCAAGTCCCCTGTTCCGATTAAGGAAAAACAACCCCAAACCATCACAGATCCGCCTCCATGCTTCGCCGTAGGAACTATACATTCCCGTAACTTTCTTTCCCCTCCTGATCTGCGTACGAAAACTCTCCGTCTATTTCCAAAAACCTCAAACTTGGATTCGCCAGTCCACAAAACGTTTTTAAAATCGTCCACTGTTCAATTTCTATGAGTTTGTGACCATTTCAGTCGTTTCAGCCTATTTCCTCTTCGAAGTAACGGTTTTCGACAAGCCACTCGCCCATGCAACCCAGCCTCTTTCGGCCGACGTTTCACAGTACTCACACAAACCTTGGAATCTCGCTCATTATTGAATTCTGCAGCAATTTCTGACGCTGTTAGTCTTCTATTGTGCTTACTAATTATTTTTATTCGTAAATCTTCCACAGTCGTTTTTCTTGACGGACCTGGCCAATTACGATCTTGCACGTCACCGGTTGTCTTAAATCGAACTATAATATCATGTACTGTAGATCTTTTTGTTTTTAATTTATCCGCAATCCGTCCTTCTGCGTACCCTTCCTGATGCAAGGTAATAATAGGAGATCGTTTTGAAACAGCTAGAGGCTTTCCACGAGGCATTTTAAGCAGTCAAACCGAAATTATTTTATTTTTCACTTGCACAACCACAGACACTTTCACAATAACAATCTCTTCAGAACTACTGCGTTTACAAATGTTATAATACTTTATAAAGGGTATACGAATATTTCCAGGTAACACGAGTGAATCAGCTAACCCTCCTAGGGATTATTATAAAGCTTTATTGTCACTGTAATTATTGGGGATTTCCAACATAATTATATATTTTATGATAACGGTCTTATAATAGACAAATACTACCTGGAAATTGGTAAAAGACTTCCAGAAAAGGTTAGTTTTAATAATTCCTCACAGAAATGTATATTATATAATTTTAAAATTTTTTCCTAAACAGTTAATATAATTTGTCAGCTTGCCCGAACTTCCATGAACGGTACTGTATACAATTTTATCGCAAATATTACCGATAAATCATAAACTTACTTTACTCCATTGTTAACTCATCCTGTACATCTAGAGATATTCGATAATGTTTAGATATAAGCTTAATAGGTCTAAAAACACCGTCAGATAAAACAAGAATTAATCAACTTGGGAAACACTTTTAGACATGGCAAAAAAAAAAGATCTCAACGGTCAGTGTAGTATTCGCAAATATGACATAACAAATTGTACTTTTCCATAACAAATTATGTTTTGATATTGTATCGATAACAAGTGTCAAATGTGCTAAACTAATTTGTGTAATAATAGCATAATTTTTATATAGTTTTTTGGCGAAGTGTGTTACTGATATTTTTATTTCAAAACATCACTCGCGAAAAGGAACTCGTGATTCCTCTCTTATCAATAAATGTTAACAGCTTTTCTTCACAAGATATACAAATACAGAATGCCAGGGTATCATTAAAAAAAAGAGAGTAAGAACAACATTTTGCGCTTGATAACGCCACTTTAATCACAGCATGTGATTCAATTTTTGTATCCTTTGCCTTCTATAAAGATCCATCTGCCAACGACGAACGGCTTCAGTTTGAAAATCCATTACACGAAGTAATAAATTGTTTATACTTTAATGTTTATATTTGGAATAATATTTTTATGGAATATTGTTATAAACTATAAAAATTCAAGTGCTCTGGTGCGTTCAAAAAGCAAAGATTATCTATCTGATCTATCTGTTTACTTAATCAATTGCATCGCTTATGAAATTGTGTCATATTCTTTGACGGACCTTACTATTTTCTTTGATGTGTTTGCTGCCATGATAGGTTTAAGTTTTGTGACTCTTTAGTGCTGTTTTGTGTTTGCAAAAAAGGGGATTTGTTCAAAGAAATTTGTGGAATTTTCGTCTCAAGTTTTTAGTTATGGATGAAGAAAAACGTCCTTTATTGTACAGAACGACTACTTATCATTTTCAAAGGTAATATTTTAACGTGCCTAAGTATTTTTTTTGAACAAATGATTCCATTTAATGACCATATCTATAATAATACAGCATATCAAGCACATATTTGACTGATCTGAGCTTTGAACTCTTTTGCTCTGCATTCAACTGTCATGCAAATGTCAAATAATGTCAAAGACAGAAAACATCATATATTTCACGTTAAATTAGTTTTCAATGTCAAAAATACACTTCTACCAACGTCAAATAATGAAGTAGTTGATATCACCGATTTCCGATGACGTCACATTAAGGCTGGCCAAAAGTGCGCGCGTTTGAAATGACAAATTTGTTTTTTAATCTCTATGATGGAAGTAGAATGTTAATATCAGTTTATCATACGAGGTGTGGCAATTAAATAACCGCACTGGTGCTACTATCGGCAAACAGCGAGCATGCCACGGCAGGTTTGAATATGTCTGTGCTTGTAAATGCTTCCCCCAACCTGAGCTCGATGGGCACGGTTGTACGTCGCTCAGTCTCGCTATAGCAATCGTCCGTTCAAGTCCTTACGCTAGCGTCGCGTCGGAAAAATGCTCGGAAAAGTGTTCAGATCGAGCAACGAGTTAACCTCAAGATCCTCGTGAAACACGAGGTTCTAACTACCCTTCGTGAACGAGTGAGAAGACGAAGACCCGATTTGTGGAAGAGCAAATCCTGGATGCACCACCAAGACAATGCGCCAGTCCATTCCGCCTTGTCTGTGAAGGCGTTCTTTGCGAAATCCGGCATCACCGTGTTGGACCACCCACCGTACTCGCCCAACCTGGCCCCCTGTGACTTTTTTTTTTATTTCCTAAAGTAAAATCGGAGCTTAAGGGGACAAGATTTGACAGTGTGGAAGCGGTAAAAGCGAGAGCGACAGAGGTTCTCACCAAGCTGACAGAAATGGACTTCCAGCACTGTTTTCGACGGTGGAAAATTCGTATGGAGCGTTGTAGGGATCGGCAAGGAGAGTATATTGAAGGGAATAAACTTTGTAATGTAATTGGTGATCAATACAATGTTTTGTAGCACCAATCTGGTTATTTGGCACACCTCGTATACCAAAATTCTTTATTTTTGATGCTCTGTCTTTTTATAATGAAATTGAAAAACGTGTGTAACTTCTCTTACACACAACTTTATATACGATAGAATGACAAAATGTAACCTGCTTTATTTGGTAATTTATTTCTTATTTTCTAGTTTAAAAGCAGTTATTTGTTCTGCACCTATCAGTGTTACCAACTTATTAGAAATTTCACTAAATCTAATGAAATAACATTTTATTTATTAGACAAACGGATTTTTTGTTGCTTAATATTTTAAAAAAGCATTTTAAAGAAGAAACCACATCTGGTTTTAAATCATAAACATCCACCATTCTTTTTTATATTAGAAGCCTAAAAATTAACGATATTTTTCTTCATATTCCAGTGTTACAAATGGCAAACCACAAGGCGATCTCCAAGTGGCCAGACCCGTCTACAGACAAGAAGAACTGCATGAAGCATCGAATTACACGAAACCACACAGCAGCCGTAAGTAAAAGACAAATTTAGGAAAATGCTTAGAAGCATCGTAATTACTGTTTTTTTCAGTGAAACAAGCCATAAACTCGAAATTCAACTCCTTTAGCTTCTTTTCGATATGTTCCAGTATTATTCCAGTGTTAAGCTGGCTACCCAAATACAGATTCAAGCAAGACATTACAGGTGATATTATAAGTGGTATAACAGTAGCGATAATGCATATACCTCAGGTAAAATGGACATGGTGTTGTTAGGGTAAAAGAATTTGCAAAATTTAAAATGAAATGTTCTCTTTTTGGACAAGAAGATTTCCAAAAGATTCCAAAAGCATTGCAAATTCGTTTATTCCAATTTGAATTTCGTTTTATTCTCAAACAGTGGTTAATAGAGTATTTTTGTAGGGGATAGCCTATGGACTGTTAGGAAATGTGCATCCAGTGGTAGGGATATATATGGCCTTCTTTCCTGTAATTGTTTATTTCTTCTTTGGGACATCGAGGCATATATCAATAGGTAATAAAAACAAAGAATATCTACAGGTTATCCCATATAATGAGCTTACCATTGAAATCTCGTAAATGAGACAAAATGTGCCGAATTACGTCAGGGTTTCCTTTTTTTTTAATTGAAAACAAATTTAAAAAATTGATACGTGCACTGTAGTGGAAAAATGGTATATTTGACATTAAAAGTAAAAGGGATATTTACAGTTAATCGCCAGTCATGCATTTTAATATTACATCCAAGTGGTTTAAGGCGTTATTATTATTTGGTTACTATGACAACAGTAAACAAAACAAATTATATGCTGTTGCATGCTGCTTTGTTAGATCCTTTTGTTTTGTATATTGTTTCCGTTCTCCTTCTTGATAACTTATTCAATTTTGCATCCAGGTACGTTCGCGATAGTGTGTTTAATGACGGGTCAAGTAGTAACATCTTATTCTAATGGATATCAGCCGTCCGATGTGAGTAACAGAAGTATAGAAAACAGTACGACACATCCATTTACCAGCATAACAGGCCAACAATACACACCAATCGAAGTTGCCACGGCTGTGACGTTTGTAGTAGCTGTATTTGAGGTAATGAAAAAATTTTAAAATAATTTGTATCAGATTTCCAAGTTTTCTTTCTTTACAGATGGCCATGTACGTTCTTAGATTAGGCGTATTCACAAATTTGCTTTCGGAGACCTTAGTTAACGGATTTACCTGTGCTGCTGCATTACACGTCGTTTCGTCCCAATTAAAAGATCTGTTTGGATTAAATTTCGTCAAGAGGAGGGGATATTTTGCAGTCGTACTTGTAAGTATCTTATTATTCAATGGGAATGATTTCAACTGTACAAATATCGCTTTTTCTTTTATTTTAGACATTCTACGATGCACTATTAGACGTACCGAATGCTAATAGAGTCGCGGTATCTATCTCTATGGGGGCAATAGTTATTATGGTCTTAAACAATGAAATTTTCAAGGTAAATTGTAGGTTTTTCTTCTAGGAACTTGCCTAAATAGACTTCTGCAATTTTAGCCATGGCTAGTTAAGAAAACCAGGGTACCATTCCCAATTGAATTAGTGGCTGTGTTGGTTGGCACAGCCGTATGCTACAGTTTCGATTTCAACAAGAAGTATGGTCTAGGCATTGTGGGAGATATTCCGACAGGGTAAGGCTAATACAGGCTGATTTATTTTTGACCATCACCATTGGCGTCTCGCTTATTATTGGAGATAAAGAATAGGTTTAAATTTCGTCTCTTTTCATTGGCGTACAAAACTTTTCTATTACATTAGACTTCTAATAACTTTTTTCCAAATTCCAGGTTACCATCACCTGCATTACCAGCATTTTCCTTAATTCCCTACATTGCCGTTGATTCTTTCGTCATAACGATCGTTTCTTACACCATAACCATTTCCATGGCCTTCATATTCGCCCAACAAGCCCATTATGAAGTGAACGCCAATCAGGAACTCTTGGCGTTGGTAAGAATCCAAAAAATTTTCGTTAAATTCGCCGAAATTTGGAAAATCCTTGGTTTTGCGTTTCAGAGTTTGAGTAATTTCGTCGGGTCATTCTTCAGCTCAATGCCGGTTACGGGCTCTTTAGCAAGGTCTTCAATACAATACAGCGTCGGAGGAATCACACAAGTTGCTTCGATTGTTTCTTGTTTCCTCCTGCTTGGGGTTTTACTATGGATTGGGCCGTTATTTGAGAATTTGCCAAAGGTACGTTGATGTCATTGGGAAAAGGTTTTGATGTTATTTTTTTTTATCCTCACAGTGCATTTTGGCAAGCATCATCGTGGTGGCTCTCAAATCCATGTTAGTACAAGCGAAAATGCTGAAGAAATACTGGAAATTGAGCAAGTGGGATGCGGTAGTGTGGATAATCACCTTCCTAACCACATTTGTAGTCTCAATCGATATCGGGTTGCTATCCGGAATCATAATATCTTTGATAAGCATCTTCGTTCAAGGTCACAGGCCTTATACCTGTCTCCTAGGTGTAGTTCCGAATACAGATCTTTACTTGGATTGTAAAAGATATAAAGGAGTATGCTTTCCAATTAAAAGACAATACTCTTTTTGCTAATTTTTTAACTTAATAGGTTCAAGAAATTGAAGGAATCAAAATCTTCCACTACAGTGGAGCCTTGCACTTCGCCTCCAAAGCCATGTTCAAGGAACAGCTGGCCAAGAAGATTGGTTTTGATACATCCAAAGTCCTAGCGAAATTGGACGAAGTAAAAGATAATGGGGATGAAAAAATAGGTGATGAGCTCCTTGTCAGGTGCATAATTTTGGATTTCTCAGCTGTTACGTACGTCGATCCCATGGGAGTTCAAATGTTAAGGACTTTAGCGAACGAATGCAAGAAATTAGGAATATCTCTTTACATAACCAATTGCTCAGGTAGATCTTTAATGCATGATTTCTCATAGATTGCTAATTTCTATTTTGTTCTGATTCAGGGCCAATTTTCGAAATGCTAGCGAAATGTGATAAATACGAAGGACAGAAAAGTCTGATCAACATCTATCCCACAATTCACGACGCCGTACTCTACGCAAAACTCAACGAATCCTAAATCCGTCTTTCGATTTAAGCAGAAAAATGTGTTCCATGAATTCTCACGGTGCTACGTATAATTTTCACGAAATACGTAATTTTTTATTATATTTTTTCACTCGCAAAGAAGATTGTTATTGTAATGTACTTATAGGTAGTAAATTATGAGCAAAAGAGAAAAATGCACTGTTTAGCGTATATATGGAGATTGTAAGATATGTAAATAAGTACAAGTTAGCGAAATAAGATCTTTATTTTAAGTTGCATGGTGTTTTATTTTATGACCCTATAGTTCCAAACATGCTTAATTAATTTTAAAATAAATTAAATTTGAAAGGAAATTAAAATTTTTGTAAAGACGCCGATGATGTAAACTTTAAATGTTCTAGATCTAACTTCACGAGTTCTAAGAACTGAAAATTCCCGAAAAAAATTTAAAACGAAATACATTTATAACATTATTTAATTCTTATATACCTTTTTAATAAAATTTTAAAACTGTATGAATAACTTTTAAATAAATAATTTATTTAGGAATACTTTTAAAAAACATTTCAAAACCGAATCGTAGCTAGCTTCACATCTAATTGGAATTTGCTTAATACATAACCTCATTTTTCATATTGTATCCTAATCTATTTTTTTTTTGTATAAAATAGTATCAAAACTTAGTTTGTAGCAATGGCGGATCGTTTAACGCAATTACAAGAGTGTATAAATCAGGTCTGTTGAATTAATTCATTAAAAAAAAACTCAAAGTACTCATTACAATTTCTTTACCATTCTAGCAAGCTGACAACTTTTGCAATAGCATTGGAATCCTTCAGCAATACGCTGCTCCAAGTAAATTCCCCGGATTCGACAGAAGCGGCTCACAAACCCCTCAACAGCAATCGCAAGAAGATTATGTCCAACTCTTTACAACCCTAATTGCACGATGTTCGAAAGATATCGATACCCTAATCGAATCCTTACCATCGGAAGAGAATTCCACAGAGCTTCAGGTATTAAAACATCGTAAGTTATTGTAATATCTAAGTTATATTAAGGATGCAGTTGCAGAGTTTGAGGATATTGGAAAACGATAATCAAGAAGCAGCTCGTAAGTTGGAAGCTATCGTTTGCCGAGGACAAGAGTTATTGGAGCAAATACAGGCTGCGTTAAGTGACATTGCACAAGCACAATTGGAGATGCAACATCCGATGAAGGGAGTGAATAATAATGAATGAGATTTTATGTTTTTTTTTACTTGCAATGTTTTGCCGACTGATATAATGTTTAAATACGATATGAATCTTTTCGATTGTTAAGTTATAATGATTAAAAGATAATTTTATTAAGTACAAGGCGTCTTTGTTTCAATTTTTGAGGGTGAATATCTTTATTGCTTATAAGCTGTTTTATTAAATTGGATTCAATGAATGTAGATTTTACCAGAAAATTTGGCAGCTCGAAGTAAGGTTAGAAACAAAAAATACCATACTACGAAGTTAGTGACAGTTTTCTTTTTATTTAATGATAAAAAAGTTCCTTTTTTCTGGAAATTAAAGCGATTGGTTTTCAAAAAAGTGAATTGGTAAACCTGTAGAATCACATTTTGTATAAATTAAATATAATACAAACTGCAATAATGATAGGCAGGACTGTGGGGTAGTATAGTAAACAACACTAAGTATCGGCACACTCCGCACCACACAAATTATTAATTAATTCGGGAAAGACTTGTGGGTCCTCATCGTCATCCGTATGACTGAATAGTTTGTGTAATACGAAGTGTTCCGATACTTAGTGTTGTTTGCAATAGAAACTGCGTTTGTTAGATATAAACTCAACAATGTTAATGAAGTATAAAGTAAAAAGATCTATTACTTAGAAAAACTCTTTAATATCTGTTCAAATAGCTACCGGTTTCGAGCTATCGCTCATCCTCAAGCTAGAATTTTAAATTTAGTAACAGTAGAAATTTAAAATTCTAGCCTGAGGATGAGCGATAGCTCGAAATCTTTGTTTCTTAAATTCAATATATGACGTTTACTTTTAATATGACTTCTACATTCAAATGTCGTATGACCTAGTAACTCTATACTACAAAATTTGGGGAAACGCCAAATATATTTCTTCACATGCGATGCAAGAGGTACACCAGGCTTACGCCCCATGTTTTCGAAAACACACAATGAGAATCCGATAAATAATCGAACTCCTCAATGTCTATCGCATTACTAAACTCTGCTTCCACATACGTACATACACCCCTCCGTACAGACGTCTCTGCGGGTGCAACCGTTTGTCACGCTTTAATAATGATAATCGTAAGAAAAATAAAAATGAATTATGATTACGTTGAAATTTAATTAAAAATGTAAGTGTAATATGTTATAAATCTTCTAAATATTTATGCTTTCTATTTTAGAGATTTGATGCACTACAAAATAAAATCCAAAGTTTTAGAAATGAATGTCTTTTATAAAGACCTAAATATATCTTCTTATCATTCACTTACCTCTATTTCAGCAATTTTCTTTTGTCATTTATAAAAAAGTATCTATACAAAGATATTAAATTTTGTATTACTAATGTACGAAGAACAAAGAGGGTGTAAAGGAAAATATTATTGTAGTAATTAAATGAATTAAAGATTTTAATTTATTGAAAAAGAGCTAAAGATATAAACATTATGTCTACAACCCAATAAATAGATCTGACAACGTTGTTTCTTTCTAGTAAACGCGTTTAATGGCTGTCACATCTATTCAGTTACATACGATTTTATTACTAGCAGCGCATGCGCATTTCATAGGTATCAACTTTACATATTTACCAAATGAATTTAAAAATATAATAGGAAAAAGGTTAGAAATTAGAAAAGAACTGATGCGATGTGAAGCTACCAACAAACTTTTGTAGCGATTCATTCTTTACGTAATACCAACCTAGTCAAACGTCAAATTTAAGCTGTCAATGTCATTTTATTCCCTTTTTTGCAATTGAAGCACTAGAACAAAAAAAAAAAAACCAATATAAAATACTAAAGCTTTATTTACAATTTTCTTATTATTTCCTTTTCTTTCTTAATTTTTCCATGTACAATTCTCCATTAATTAGACATGAATGAATTACAATCAAACTCTTCATATTACGAGCTCTTGCGTTAAGAAATAAGTGTTTGTGTGGAAGGATAGATGTGGTGTCAAATCTAGAGAATAATAAATCGGAGAGAAGAAAAAAAAACACAATCGATAACAATATTTACGATATATACACGGTTCAAAAAAAAATATTTACAATCAACCATTTATATTATGTAATAGTAAAATTTTTTAAAAAAGTTATATAATTTAAAACAAGCGCCCGTCGCAGAGATGCCAGTCTCGATTCTTTCTTGTTTTATTCCTTTTTTTTTTGTTATTATCAATCATTTCTTGCGATGTAATTAGTTTATTTAAAGTAGTATTTGTTTTATTTTATTTTTGTAGAAGAAGTTCGAAAAAAACACACAGTCTCACACGTAGCCATTTTTCTTTTATCACCCAAGAGAAAAAAACGTTTTTAAGTTCATGATGGAGGAAAGGAATTACATATTTACAAGATATCCTCCGTAATAAGAATAATAACTTCCTTTTTGAATATTGGCGCGTAAATTCTTAGTTCAGTGTTCCTCGACAGGTGGCGGCACCGCACAGGCACGGTATTTTCTCGTCTTCGATTGGAAATTTGTAATCGTAGGTGATTTCTTCGTTAACACCTATGCTCTGCTTGGAGTAGATGACGATCTTCTTTTGGGATTCAATCGTTATAACTTTGGCGTAGCAATTCGGCTGTTAAACGAAAGATAACCGTTATAAGTAGATGATTTGTCTATTTTGATCTAAAGCGCTTACGTTACAACTGTGATTGATAAATCGCGCCAAATTTCCGCATTTCGTTGCGTCTATGATGGTCTCAAGGTCGATTCTGAAGAGGTACGAGCTGCCGATGCCCGTCGCCTCGTATTTGGTCTCCCTGAGATCAGCCACTGACGGCCTGATCATCTGTCCGACGTATTCGATGACCATTTCATCGGCAGCGATCGGTTCCATTGCGAAGAGACCCCAATCGTGGATGGCGGACTTCGCGAACTTCAGGTGTTTCTTTCGGAACTTGAGTTGGTTGAATTTTAACAGGTCCGAATCGGTGTCGGTTCCGAAAGCGGTCAATAGACGGCGCTGGTTAGATCTTGCTTCTCTAGATAGACCTGCATTTCAAAAAATTAATCGTTTATTAGTAATTCATACTTGTTTCCTAGTAAATTTTGCATTTTGGAAGAGATAAAGGTTGGTAATACTTGGATAAGTGAAATTTAACTTTCTTGATATTGCCAAAATGTTGAAATGTCAAATTTGTGAAGGTTATAACACATTTTTGACATGTACATATGACAAAGTTCGAATTAAAATTGAGGTTAGAAGAAATACTCAGATGACTACGCTGTGAAGTTAGTAGCACAAAATGATCTACAGGCTAGTATTACAAGCACATGTCAAATGTATGGATTGGCAATACCTGAATATGTCAAATTTTATTTTGTCAATATTGCCAACATAGTGAAATATCAAATTTAAGAAGATTGTAACATTTTTTAAGAAATGAGGTTAGAAAAATGATTATGTTATCAAATTATGATCTAAATTTTAATACCATGTAAGATTTGATAATATTTGAGTTAGGGTTTATGACGAAACCTACAGACAGTAAAGAAAAAGTATTGGTGATATTTTAGATTGCAATAACGTATCATCTACGAACAGTCTAAAAAAAAATACAGTTATTGTTGTAACAAAAATATATAAATCGTTTTCCTGTATAGTTTTTTGTTAGATAAAAACAATAATACACTCACTAGAACAGCCTGAATACGTCAAATTTTGTCAATATTGCCAAAATGCTAAAAATGTTAAATTAAAAGTTATAACAAGTTTCCTAGGACGGATTATGTTCTAAAATTATTACTACACCAACTTTTTATTTTGCAGCTGTTTTAAGACCCTCAAAAATTCCATCACTTTGGGTTCAAATTTTTACGGCTCTTTTATATCTCGGCAACCGCACGAGCTCGGACGTTGAGTTTGGGTCAGTTGGAAAGCTCTCGGCGAGCGCTTTAACACCAAAAAAAGCTCAACTCTCTAGTTCTAACCGTTCCGATGCTTGGACGTCTCAAAGTGAATAAAAGAAGATTCCTTTTTTTAAATTTTGAAGTGACGTAGCTCCCAAACCAAAAAAGCTAGGAGGTTCTGCTTGGTCGCAATCGATTCAGCGGACAATTTTCAATCGGAGCCCGTCAAACTCGTCAACCGGAAATGCATACCTAACGATGAAATCGGTGAAAAACTACGATGTCAAAAATTGAGCCTCGTTTCTGAACGCGTTTTGTTGATTACGAAAAAACAACAAACGCCCATAACTTCCGAACGGTCGGAGCAATCGAAACAAGTGATGATATCCTTTTGATCTACGTCGAAAGCCACGTCTTTTGGTGTATAACTCAACGCGATTCGGAACATTTTTTTTATTTTGCAGCTGTTTTAAGACCCTCAAAAATTCCATCACTTTGGGTTCAAATTTTTACGGCTCTCCTATATCTCGGCATCCGGACGAGCTAGGAGATTAAGTTTGGGTCAGTTGGAAAGCTCTCGGCGAACGCTTTAAAACCAAAAAAAGTTTAACTCTCTAGCTCTAACCGTTTCGATGCTAGGACGTCTCAAAGTTAATGAAAGAAGATTCCTTTTTTTAAATTTTTAAGTGACGTAGCTCCCAAACCAAAAAAGCTAGAAGGTTCTGCTTGGTCGCAATCGATTCAGCGGACAATTTTCAATCGGAGCCCGTCAAACTCGTCAACCGGAAATGCATACCTAACGATGAAATCGGCGAAAACTAGAGCGATGTCGATTTCTGGCCTCGTTCTGACGCTGTTTTAGGTTGATCGAAAAACAAACGCCCATAACTTCCGAATGGTCGGAGCAATCGAAGAAAGTGATGATATCGTTTTAATCTACGTCAAAAGCCACGTCTTTTAGTGTATAACTCAACGCGATTCGCGGCAATTTTTTATTTTGTAGTTGTTTTAAGACCCTCAGAAATTCCATCACTTTGGGTTCAAATTTTTACGGCTCTCTTATATCTCGACATCCGAACGAGCTAGGAGGTTAAGTTTGGGTTCGTTGGAAAGCTCTCAGCGAGCGTTTTAAATCCAAAAAAAGCTCAATTCTCTAACTCTAACCTCCAGGGTGCGCCACTGATTTTTTTCCGATTTGAAATGTCAATTACTTACACCCCCAACCGAAAAAAAGGTTCGGTGTACTACATCCCTGCAAAATTTTATCAAAATCACGTCAAATGTAAGGGTTGGCAATTCTTAGAATCGTCTAATTTCGTTTTGTCAATATTATCAATATTCTGAAATGTGAAATTTGCAAAGATAATATATTTTTTTGATAAAATAACTTGATCATTTAAAAAAAGTTAAAATCGACATGAGTACGGTGTGAATTTAGTAGCGTATGTCAAATGTCATCTGTCAAATGAAATAAAATGTCAATTTTGAACTGTTTGTGAATAACAGTTCAGTTTAATATACTTTTATTGAGAAAAACGTTAGATAATACGCTTTTTACCTTGAGTCTTGGTAACAGGCACATTGGGAGATGAATTCGTGTTCGATTTGGTGTGATGATATTTATATTTAGCCTTCTCATTAGCTTCGACCTTATAATAACCCTCAGTCCTAGCAGATCCCGTGACGTGAACCCTCATATCGTCCTTTTTCCTTCGCTTAGGCGGGCTGGAGTACAGGTCGGTAATGCAGTGATCCACCCAATGCGTATCGTTCAACCAATAACCGATCGTGTCATCCGCTAGCATCGCCTCGTAAGCTTCTTTCAGATAAGAAATGTCTTCGCTATCAATTCCCTTCGTCAGAAATTCGTACAGGATGCCCATTTCCGCTATGATATCTCTTTCTTTGAACTTAACATTATGCACTACGGGTTGCGTTGAGATTGAAGGCGGTATCCTATATTCCATTTCGGGTTTCTTGCTTTGCTGGTCGAAATCGATGTTATTCGGGAGTTCTTGGAGTTTGTTGTGTTTCTGTTTGCGCTGCCTGGGTTGCTTCTCCTTTTTAGGTGGTTTTTCGGGCGGTAGAACTATTTCCTCGCGGTTCGTATAACCGTGATCATGCGCTAGGGTTTGCGGTGTCGCCTCTATCGGCTGTTCTTGAATCTCTCGCTCGGGTGGAATGCAATACGAATGCTCCATGGCCACCTAGAAGATTAAAATTATATTTAAAAATTAAATTACATTCTACAATAAGGAACCAAATGATATTTAATGTGGTTAACATTGTTACTTGATTCTTTTTATATTAAGTAAAAAGGAACCTTCCATTAACAAAAATACCAATCGAAAATGTTTACATTTTTACAATAAGAAGCTTAGATTCAATGAACATATTAGGTGTTACAGGTACGGCAAAATAGAAGCGTCAAGTGTAGCACAACACATAAACGAAACCGGACACAATGTTAAATTAGAATACCTGAAATTGATTAAGAGCAAACCTCGCATTTGAAACCATCTACATATATAAAAAAGGAACGCAATCTGTTAAACAGAGATAACCCGCCACTTTATTACTCTTGCTTTTTTTGATTTATTAAAAAAAAAAAACAGTTCCATCGTTGTTTTTTCATAAACTATTGATCTTATCAACACCTCGATTGCATATGAACTGAATAAACAAAATTGGTGAACAATGGATTTTATCAAAGCAGGCCGATCATTCAAAAATTTTGCATCACGCCGCAAATTTTCATTCTGAACGACTTTTCTCAACGACATTTTGCCATATTAGTGATCAAAAAAGCGCTTTACCCGAATAGAAAATAAGTTTACATTTGTTATAGTCATCTTAATTTCTAAAAACCAAAAATCTTCTTAAAATATTTTTCAGACCAAGCAGGCCGGCATCCCAAAACATTAAAATGAAATTCTAACATTAACTCCATGTTGGCTTTTAATAAATTGCTATAAATCAAACACCGGCAAAAAAAAGAGTAATATTAAAAATATAGTTGTTCCTAAGATATTGTCCTGAGGCACGCCTATTTTAATAAAAAAAAAAACAGAAATATTTTAATTACATAGCAACTTACTTGCGATTTGGGACTACTGCCATCTGTCGAGCATTCCGACAACCTCTTAACCCGTTCGATAGCACCATTAATATCCTCCAATTCCATATCAACCACATTATTCGCCTTATTCTTACCCTCTAAAGCTTCATCATCTGAGCTAATGCCAACCTTAGTAACTTGAGGTAGTTTCGCAGTGGGTGGTTCTTCCGGCGGAGGTGGTTTAACTTCGTCAACCTCCTGAATGGCAGTAGGAGGCGGTAGAGGGGGCGGTGCTTCCTCCACTTTGCTAACAGCGTCCTCTATGGGCGATTCTTCTTCGACAATATCGCGCCTAGGACTTGGTGATTTCTCGTGCGTCTTCAGACTCTGTTCGCGTTCCAATCTTTCCCTTTCGATCTGTTCCATCCACTCGGTGTTCTTCCTACGTCTTTCGAGGTATTCCCTTTCTCCTTCGCTCATATCGCTGTCGCTATCTATGTAGCGCTCTAGCAAGCTCGTCGACTTCGATTTCTCCTCAGTGAAACTCGATTCACTTTCGAATCTGGTTCTTGAGTCTTCAGTTTCGTTTCCAACGAGGACCATGGGTTCGGGGGAGTGGATTAGAGGTGCCACGTCATCGAATGTCTCCACGGCTGAAGGCACGGGGGTAGTACGGTCTTGCGGAGTGATGCTTCTCCTGTTTCTCAGTTTCACCTCATGCTCCGACTCGGTGCTACTCTCGTCCGAACTGGAGCTTTCACTATCCGAGCTGAAACCGGAGCTTTCGCTGCTGCTAGAACTAGTCGAGGTTTTCCGAACTCTCCGCAAGGGTTTTCTACTTTCTGAATCGGAATCTTGAACGATTTCTTCGTTATCCGATAATTTCCTAGAGTCTTCATCCTCTACGACAGGTGAAGCCAATTTCTTCCGCCTGAAACTCGGCATCTTCGGCAAGGAAGCCCTCAAACCCAAACCTAACCCGCCCATGCTATCCAAACTAATATTACTGTAGAGATTCTCCCTATTAGCCTCAAGTAAAATATTAATATTGTCTTTGTTAGTCTTTTCTTGCGCCAGTTCCTCAGTTTTGGAACTTCCCATCTCGTGATCTTTTGTACTCTCCTCCTCCCACCACGTTTCGAACTTCTTGAAGGCGGTGAACTCCACCATCTTCTTATTGAAGTCCTTCTTGAGAATCTGCTTCAGTTCTTGCGTGACCTGTTGCACGACTCCGTTTATGGTGGGGGTATGAGGATCGTCTTTGGACGTCTCAACTCGTCTAGGAGGGAGTTGGTATGGGATGTAAGGAGTTTGGAGAGTGGAGAATTGGGGATATTGAGGGTGGGGTAGGTACATGGGCGGGGCTCCGTAAGGGTAGGTTTGCCGCCAGTCTGCGGCTGCGCCATAATGGCTAGTCGGGTGATAATATGGAGCGCCTGGATATCCTGTTGAAAACGGTTAAAAAATATTAAGAAAAACAGTAGAAGACTACAAAAAATCTCTTTATAGCCACATACCTGTGTATTGTTGATACGGATTGAAATGTCCTGGAATGGGAGGCGGCGGAACACTTGTAACGGTGGTATCTATCTTAGATTCTTCGATCTTCTGATCATTACTGCTCAGAGATGACAGGCTCATCTGGTCATCTTCGACGGTCTTGTCAAATTTGATGGAATTCCTATCAATCGGACTATAGTTGTTCTCCAGGTGTTCGCCGGTTAATAACTCGTCTTCGCTGGAAGAGATGTCGCTGCCGATTTTGTCCATTTCGATCTTGACTTTCTTGAGAAGAGCCGTCGTTTCCAACGCTTCCTTTTGCCGAGCCACCAATGCCTTTTTGGGAGACACGAAATTTTGTTATTAAAGCGTTCGAAAGTATCTGGCAATTGAATTAGGTTGTTTTTCATGTATTGAATGTACGAATTAAACTCGGTTTAACTCTATTCCGTACAGGTTTTGATACAATTTTCGACAGCAGAGAGTAATGTTATATCACACACAGAGTTAGAAGAATGGATTATATTCTCCTCAATATTTTATCATTCGTAAGGTAGTTGCTATATGACGTAGTGGCTTATATTCATATCACGACACCCAGTGCTTGCTTCTTTTAACAAAATAAAATTTGTTTTTTGAAAAATTGTTGGTTTTGTACCGAAAATTAACAGAAAAAATCTATATACACCGTGGTTCATTAAGGATCATATCTCGGTAACCATTTATCGTAGAACTTTAGATTAATATTTTGACTAAAAGCGAGAAATTGATTAGCGTCCCTTTATTCCTTTATTTTATTCGCGGCTAATTTGAATAACTATACCTTTTGAAATATAATTTAATAATAAATTTTAATCAAATATTCTTATTTTTGAAAAATAGCATAACGCATGCCATGCAGGGACGCAACTGGGAGAGTAAATCTATACTACTCTATGATATTTAACACCGCCAATAACTGTACAATATTAAAATTTATTGACAAACAAGTTGATTACTTGAGGATCGATATTTAACTTTCGAAATTATACAAAAGATGCAACTGAATTTATGCTGTCAATTGAAGATTTAGGATGTGAAGAAAATGAACAGAAGGCAAGTTATTTCGGAAGAAAACTGGTATGCTGGTAAATGAACCATACTCCTTATGATACAGTCAACTCTCCTATAACGCGATTAATTTGTACCGCGTTATATGGAAACCGCGCTATAAGAAACGCAGATTTAACCTAGTAGAAACCAGATTGCATTAGAACAAATAACAAAGAGAGTAGCTGTGACAGCGGCAGTTCAACAGCGTTATTGAATAAAGAAATTCACGCAAATATGCAACAGCCAATCATATGTCTGTTTCTTCGCTTATAGGGGAATTCCCGCGTTATAGGAGGGCTGTCGCAGTTTTAGCTCCGCGTTATATGAAAACCATGTTATAAGAGTACCGCGTTATAGGAGGGTTGACTGTATTGCGAATATGGGCTGGATGCAGGAAAAGATTATTTGACCGTTATTTGATAAAAACTGGTAAAACATACAGCTCCGAGCAGAGAAGGATGGGCTTGCCTGACGTAATGCAAAGCGATATCATCAATATTATGCTGCGTTGTCGTCGGAATGTTGCTGCTGGGTATTATAGAGTAAAAATAAAGGGCATTCATAAGTGTAAAGATGTTTTTTAGTATTCCTTACTACGATTCCGTAACTTATCCTTTGAAAAGTGTATACTACCAGAAGATTTGGAACTAGCAATTATAAGGCCCACCTATAAAAATGGATCTCGTAAGGAATGTACTAATTATAGCTGGATAGCTATTCTTCTCTTGATAAACAAAATAGTAGAGGGATATGTTTCAGATGTCTTATTTAGCTTTCTAACAAAAAAACAATCAGCTTGATAGCAACTAGTATGGTTTTCACCCGCTAATAGAAGCCGTTCAAACCAGAGATTGAAATTCGAAAACAAGCCAATCCCGGAAACAATTATTTCCGAAAAATAAGCCAACCCCACCAAATACAACATTTGCAACACTGCCATCCCATTGGTAAATAAAAACCGTTCCAACCGGGGATTGAAACTCGAAAACAAGCCAACCCGAGAAACAATTACTTCTGTAAAATTTACCAACTCCGCCAAACACAACACATACAAGAGCGCTATCCCCAGCTAATAAAAACCGTTCCAAATGAAGATTAAAACTCAAAAACAAGCTAACCCCGGAAAGTATTACTTCCGAAAAATCAGCCAACTCCGGAAAGTATTACTTCCGAAAAATCAGCCAACCCCGGAAAGTATTACTTCCGAAAAATCAGCCAACCCCGGAAAGTATTACTTCCGAAAAATCAGCGAACCCCGCTAAACACAACACTTACAACAGCACCACCCCCAGCTAATAAAAACCGTTCCAACCTGAGATTAAAACTCAGAAATAAGCCAACCCCGGAGACTATTACTTCCGAAAAGTCAGCCAACCCCGCCAAACACAACACTTACAACAGAGCCAGCCGCGACTAATAAAAACCGTTCCAACCGGAAATTGAAACTCGAAAACAAGCCAACGCGGGAAACAATAACTTCTGTAAAATTTGCTAACCCCGCCAATCACAGCGCATACAACAGCGCCACCCCCGGCTAACAAAAACCGTTCCAACCCGAGATTAAAGCTCAAAAACAAGCCAACCCCGGAAAGTATTACTTCCGAAAAATCAGTCAATCCCGCCAAACACAACACTTACAACAGCAACAAATTTGCATTCCTTCTCATATAGATGGTTTCGTAAGCGTCTAATTCTCGCAGAGAAGTTACGAAAGAACATATCGCCCATTACCGCAATGGAAGAATTGAATCGTCAAGTGAAGCACATCACATAAACAAAACTGGGCATAATATAAATTAGAAAATCTCAAATTAATTAAGAATGATTCTGGATTGATTACAGTTACACAATTCTATTTATCAATAGGACAAACTGGCACACAATTCCGTCTAGTTTCCATTTAATGCAAGAAAACAAACACTACGAGCCCAAGTTGTTGAAAATCAGTTGACATTCACTAAGGTTACAATCACTCTTGTGTAATAAAAAGTGTGCTTCCCCCACCACTTTATAATTGGCACAATTACAAAGTGTCATTAGTAGATAATTACGCCATCTTATAGCAACTTAAGAATCTCGAAAATATTTTTAAACATGTTTTCATTTCAGCACATTTACCAATTTTTTTCCTAAATTTTCCGAGATATGTCCGGTCACCACCCTTAATGAATCAGCCGGTATACAGGTCCAGTTCTCAAAATTAATACAAATCTAAATATTCAAAATTAATCGTAACCTACCTGCTCTAAACCTTCCCGATGGCATTGCAGGTAGATCTCCTTCGATAAAAACGGCGAAGGTGGATCGGACAGCGGGGCATTCTGGTCGTTTTTCGGACATTTCGAGCCCGAATCCGGTGGGGGTGGATTGATCGGGAGATCGCTTAGCGAGACACTTGATCGATCTAAAGTAGCAAGCGTAAATAACTCTAATCAGATCGATTTTTTTTTTGTAGGTTATGGTAAAAAATTACCGTCATCGCTATCCACTGACATTGGAATCGGTACGGAATTTACGGTCTTATCGATGTTGGCCTTGGATTCGTCATCGGAATCAACGCCTAGTAGAAACGGGGGTGCCATGCCGCCGGGACCCTTGCCTTTCAACAGCATGGCTATCCTAGGGGCGGGAAACAATTAGGAATCGACATATTAACTAGAAACATTCATTTTGTTGATGAACAAAAAATTTGAAATATTACGCAATGTCACTTATAGAGGGCGTGCTTAAAAGTCGCTGTCAAACACGCAAGATGTGGTACGAAATTATAAAATAAACAAATTCTCTTAATATATTCTCTTCCAAACATGTCCTACTTCCCAGTTAAGCTATGTCAATTAAACTCATTTATTGAAATTCCCTAAGTTACAATGTAATCACAATTCCCCCTGGGGCCACTCCATGTCAAATGGACTAAGGATTCCAACTCGACCCTCCCCAATTTTGATGAAATTTCATTAAAATTCCAATTTCCAATTTGACCATTTTCCATCATCAATACAGGCAAATCGAGCCGAAAATGTTATCAAAATTGGGGACCATATCTAAATTTGGTTCACTTGATATGGAATGACCCTTGGCGATGGAGACGCGTTACCACTTACCTGACCCCACTATTTTAACAACAAAATAATCTGAATTCTTACACACCTCGTATCTAAATCTAACGTCTTCTCTTCCTCCTCGGCCTTAGGCTCCTTTTCCTTCTTCTTATTCTTGCTACCACTTGAGCTACTCGACTTCTTTTTGTCTCGATCCCTCTCCCGCGAATCTCGTTCTTTCCAGTCTTCGTTCTCTTTGCTTTCATCCGGTTCCCGTTTGCTCCACTCCTCCTTCCATTTCTGGGAAGGAGGAGGCACCGAAGGCTTCTCCCAGGTGTTCTCGGGAGGCCATTGCTGGGGTGGGAGGTGCGCAGACCACAGTGGCGTCGCTCCAATCGCGTGATAGGTGCCGTAGTGGGCGTACGGGGTTGGCATTGACATGCCCATGTATTCGTAGCTGGAAATGAAGCAAAAATAGATTCGGCATCGCTGTAATTTGTTTCCAAATAAAATCCTGAGAGAAAAATCTTTCCAAAACAAACTAAAGATTATATCATGTGAACATAACCTTCTGATTCTAAAGAGATAGGAAATTTTGCCATATCACTGAGGATACATTATTTAAACAAAACCTGGCCTAACGTCGGTCCCTCCAAACAAACCAAGCCCTTCTCAAAGAAGTAACAAGTGATTTAAACATTCTTCTGGAAAAGGAAAGATTGATTGCAACACAATTTACTACATTCTTAAAGTGAATGGACTATCAACGGAAAGTTAGGAGGTTAGGTCGATCAAATGTCAAAATTAATCTAGATAATTTTAAAATTCGACGTTTTAAAACCATGCTTTGGAAATAAAATGAAAATGAGAATAAATGTAATATAAAAGGCAAATATTAACTTACCTCAAAGGGGTAGTATTGCTGGAGCTATAATTGGTAGAAAAATCACTCTGCGCAGTACCATAACCCATATCAGAGCTACTTGGTGTCGCAAATTCATTCCTTGGATACCCCCTAGCGTAACATCTATCCCTTTCCCTGTCTTTTCCGTGTAACCTATCTTCCCTTTCCTTCACCTCCTTTGCTTCCCTATCCCAATCCTTACTTTCCTTACCATCAAACGTATCCTCTTCCATCTTAGCTTCCGGTTCCGGTTTTGCCGGTTTTTCCTCAACTACCGGTTTCTTTTCCGCTGTGTATTCTTCGAACTGTTGCTTACATTTATCACCAAACGGATCTAAGAACACCTGGAGTATCTTTCCCATTACGCTGGTGTTATTCAGTTTTTCGACGCATAATTTGGCCCCTTTGACGGTCTCGAAGACCACCCTCCCGATACCTAAATGCTTATTGGTCATGGGATGATAGTAGATGAACAGTTCTTCGATGATGCCAAACTTCTGGACCATATCGCGAAGAAACTGCTTGTCTATGTTATCATTTAGTTGGAAGATGGTTACTTCTATGGAAGGTGGTTCCCCGACGTAATTAGAATCGATTTTAAACCTAGAAAGGGAAGAAAATCAAAAGAATTGTCCATAAAATTGATGGTAAATGCTTCCACGATGGGAGTTAGCTAAAAATCAATGGTGTTTGTAAATTTGCTCGGGTAGCGGTTCTCAAACTTTTTTGGCTATGGGGTCTTTTGAAGGAGTTTCTTTTCTTTTGTCCCAAGATCAACAATACTTCCTAAAGAAGCTATAGATCTGTTCAATAGCTTCAATGGTAGTAGAAGATTCACGAACGAAGAACATCCACTGCGATGTCAAATCAGAGAAGATTCACCACATTACGAGCTCTGGAAAGAAGCAAGAAGACCTTTGACAACAATGTCATTCGTTTGCAAGAGAACAAAAAAGATCTCGAAACCCTGGGTGGATAATTGGCACGAAATATATGTAGAGCAAATTACATGCGTTTGATATTCATCGTCGATTCAACTAAGATGATATTGAAATTTTTTTTTCTGTTGTATACGAAGCCATGACGTTCGAAACACAAATTCAACCTGTGCAGAGCTTACCACCTCATTTAAGACACTAATACTAATCGTAACTTTATTTCCACAATTTGTGCCAAATTGAACGTCCCAGTGCAAGAACCAGACATGTCCACGTTTTGGAAGAATTGAGAAATGTCTGATCTTTCCTAAGTAAATATCACCTCCATCATTTGGTGCAAGAACAAGACTTTTATCGTGATTTTGAAGACGATTATATGTCATAATATGTTGGATGTTGGGTTTTTGCTCAGCATTCCTTATATTTTATCGTTTGGTGTAAAAACCAGACATGTGACTGCATTTAGATAAAATGAAGATATTTGTTTTGTATGTAGTGTTCTCATAAAAATTTTACATTGCAACGATCAAAAGAGAAGTCAAAATAGCATTTTAAGAGATGAAATATGAAATTAAATTAAACTACCAATAGCCGGAAATAGAAAAGACAAAATTTGAGAGTTTTAGATGAAACAAAATAATATGGAATATGAGGAGGACATGGTAATTGGTAATGGAATTGTTAGCGTTATTTAAAGGATGACCAACCCCACAAAATATGCTGTTGACGAAATAATAAGGAAAACCAAAAAAAGTTTGAGATTTCCACTATAACACTCTGAACTAAATCCAATGGATCTAATTTGGCCTCAAGCAAAAGGGATATATTGCCAGACAGAATGCAACATTCAAATAAGCAGATGTAAAATGCCACAAAATATGTCATTGGAATTGGACAATTTAAGAGATCTTCATGAACCATTGACACCAGTGACAACGATTCATCGACCTCATATTCTGATGAATGTGATTAATTAATGCTGGACTATCAGCAATAAGAAGTGTACTGTTTTCAAAGCGGAAAACCGTTAAAAAACTTAATTTATCGCAAATTAGTTAAATAATTATACGAACTGAGGGTTCGGAAGCGTTCTAAAACACTTTTTCGGCAATTTTAAATAACTTCAATATAAATTCTTGGAATTTAACGAAAATTAAAACTGAAAATTGAAAACTCATCTGGATTTTTATGACGATGACATATAAACTTTATATTTATGTGATTTATGCAGGAAATCTGCCTATTCCTAACCACCAATCTTCACTTCTGCCTTGAATTTCTTCTATGATTTGAATATTAAACACTTTGAAACTTGTGTTACCTCAATGAAAACTTCACTCAAAGTCAGAAAATCAATTCGCGTCCCTCTACTCCTTTATTTTAATCGCGATGGCGATTGTTTCATCCACAGCAAATTTTGATAATTCCTTTCCAAATTTAAATTGATGATGAAATTCCGATGAATGTATTTATTTTTAAAAGTAGCATAGTGGAATGAATGTAGTGAGGCGACTAGATGACTCAAAATATATTACTCTATGCTATAAAATTCCACTGGCAACCCAATAATAATAAAACTTACTGATGTTCTGGACAAAAACATGATGAAACTTATTTAATATAGTAATTCCTAGTACCCCTGCTCCATACAACGGAGGCCTGGGGAAAATTAGGCGCTAAAGAAGAGGTATTAGCCGCCAGAGGGATATTTGTATTCAACGGGTGGCTATACTGAACCCACTATACTTGCCTGTTTATGACAGTTTACGTTCGATGATGCAAATTTGAATACTACAGAAGTGTGATATATTCTTCTCTCTCTCGAAAATGACTGATATTAATCTAAAAGGAAGAAGTTCTTATAAAGATTAAAGTTTGTTTTTTAACGAATGTACTCAAATACAGATTTTCCTCTGTTTAAATAAAAGTTGGTTTGGAAATAAAATTATTCAATTGTTTTATTTAATAAATAAATCCTTGTGTTTTCCACGGTATCTGAAAAAAACTGTTAGCTACAGGTTGCAATGAATAGTATAGTAATTTTAAAAACCTGCCGAAAATTGTCGAAATCTACCGATTTTTTACGAAGTATCTTCCGAATTCGTTACAACCGGAGGTGGCAACACTGTACGTTTTGCTATATTACAGTCAACTTTATTGAAATCTCTAATTTAACACCTCGTTGTCTTGTTTCTCGTCGGAGTCATTCCATGTCAAGTGGACCAATTTTCAGAATCAGCCACGCTCGACCATCTCAGATTTGAATAAAATTTTGCATAACTGTTTCCTGTTGTATGAAACTAAGCTGTGCAAAATTTGACATCATAAAAGTCAAAATTGGAGGTCCTATGGACCCCTGAGTCAAGGATGCGAAAATATCGCTTGAACCGTACAGCATTTTCATCCAACTTTTAGAGACTGTATACACAAATGTATTAGTAGTAAGGGAAGAATGTTTAGGGATATTTCAGCTATGTTCAACCTTTGCAAACCTGTGAAATTTCAGCCATGTGGCATTGTTAGTTTTCATACTATTCAAGCTCAAAGTCAAGAAAAAATTTTGCGCGACAAATTTATAGCCATTATGGCAGGCCTGTATCATCAAGAGCTGACAAGATGCAGAGCTGTCCTTTGATAAACCTTCAGGGAGTATGCCTGTGATAAAGTTCTCCAGGTCTGAGTACTTCATCTTGAATACTTAATTAAATATAATTGTTTTGAGTGGAACTGTTGTAATCCATTTTTGAAGACTCATAACACACAAAAAAAGGATTAAGACCTCTGGATGATGATGCAGTAAATCAGTTGAAAGTGTTCACAAAGAATGTATTTGTTCCTAGCCAGAAATGGTGCCCAACATGTCAGAAGGGCTGTAAACTAAAACCCACTGCATTGTTGTCATCTTCAACAACAACAGATGATGATGAGGGCCATTCTGAAGCTTTAGAAAAGCTCAATGCAAGTTTGACTTCAATTCAAACTTTATCAGAGTTTTGAGAGAAAAGCTACACATATCGCCATGGGTCAACAAGTTGCAGGACAACATTGAAAAAAATGTTTAATACACAAAAGGTTCAACAGCAGGTTCACATCAGCAATGAGAAAACTGTCACTGTCAGCCTGTGCACTTTTTTAACAAAAGAAGCATAAAAACATGTTTTCTGTGTTAATATGTTTATCCTGCAGAGTTTTAGCAAATAATCTACGCTTTAGTTAAAAACAAAAATTATTAAAGTAAGCTTAGGTATGTTAGAACAGTTCGTATAAATGCTAGATTTTTTTATTTTGAACACTTGGTTGATGCGTCCCTAAAAGAAAAGTAACGTTTTCTGATAGAATAATTTTTGCTCTTTCTAATGGTAGTTAAAACAAGAAAATTGGAGTTGTCAAATTTGAGATAGAGGGTCCTAAAAACTGTCAAAATTTCGTGCGTAAATTTTTGGAAGCAACTTTAAACAATTATATTTAATTGAGGATTCAAGATGAAGTACTGAGACTTGGAGGACTTTATCAGAGGCATATTCTCTGAAGGTTTATCAAAAGACAGCTCTGCATCTTGTCAGCTCTTGATGATACAAGCCTGCCATGATGGCTACAAATTTGTCGCGCAAAATTTTTTCTTGACTTTGAGCTTGAATAGTATGAAAACTAACAATGCCACATGGCTGAAATTTCACAGGTTTGCAAAGGTTGAACATAGCTGAAATATCCCCAAACTTCCCTTCCTTACTACTAATACATTTGTGTATACAGCCTCTGAAAGTTGGCTAAGAATGCTATACGGCTCGCGCGACATTTTAGCACCCTCGATTCAAGGGTCCATAGGATCTCCAATTTTTACTTTTACGATGTCAAATTTGGCACATCTTAGCCTCGTACAATAGGCAACATTTATGCAAAATTTTATTAAAACCTGAGATGGCCAAGTGTGCCCACTTGACGTGGAATGACTCTTCGCATTTTGAATGTATTTTACAGAGTATTTAAAAAAAAACATTTTCCAAGCGAATTTTTGCTAAAAAACTAAAATTAATTCGCTTATATTAAAGAAAAATCTATTTCTTCAATAACAAATATTTAATTTCTTTGATTTTTTAATAATTTTTACTTAAAATACCCAATTTTTGCTTATTTAAAGCCTTTTGAACCAAATCAATCGATATTTCGCAAAATTTTCCATCATCCAAAATTCGTAATGCTCTAATACGGAAATTCGACCCCATGATGTAACATTCTCACAAGAAACCACAATCTTATGGGAGAGTTTTCGATCGCCCTGTAACCCATACATCTTATTTCCGAACTCAAACGCGCAGTTTTTACGGATTTTTCCTCGCCAAAACGAAGATAATAGGGAACAAGGCCTAATGGAAGATAATAGTGTATTAGCTGACGTATACATTGCGCAACAAAAAAATTACATTGCACTATTCCATCCGGTCTGAAAAGCAAAAAATTTCTCGCCCAAACGGACTACAATAGATAAGTATTGTAAATAATTTTATTAAAAATCAAATTAGACGACTGCAAAACAAAAGAAGAATCGAGGAAATCTGTCAAAAAAAGACCTTGATGAAATTTTACGTCTAATAAATGACTAATAAAGACGATAGAAGATGTAAATCCAGTAAAAAAGGGATTAAAAAACGAAGGGATGTTAGTAAATTGGCGTTAAATTCCATATTTCGAATGCTAAATTCTGAATAATTTATAAATAAGTCGGTATAATTTAGAATCGCCGTGGAAAATTTTGAGGTTATGTCGACTAAATGTCAAAATTATTGCAAATCACTTTAAAATTCGATTTTTTTAGCGTTATTTCTGTTATTTTAAGGCTGATTTTCGATATTTTTTACCTATGCTTTACAAAGAAAATAAAAATAATATAATATGGAACATATAAATTGTTTTTGACTTATCTCACTATAATATCCATATTTTTGTACAAGTTTAAATTCATTGGATATTTGCATAAACAAAAAAGGTTTAGTTTAAATGTAATTCATATAATTTATATGTTCCATCAAATCGTTAAAAGGTATAACAATTTTTTTTTTTTTCCAGTTTTTAAGTCTTAATAGTTTTACAATAATCTTTTTTATTTTTGATTTGTAGTAAAAGATATTATTTTGGTAATGTACATACCTAGGTACTGGCAGTTCTAATACTTCCAGTCTCGTCCATATCCTGGTTAAATGCGATCTAGGATCTCTTGGTATAACAGGAGCGCATGGTCCATCAGGTACATTACCGTCATACCTATACAATTTAGCGGCCCCCTTTACCAGGAATGGATCGACGATTAACTTATAGTTTTTAGGTTGCTTCGGTGGTAAATGACTCTGACTGGTTCTCGGTTCCATGCTGCCGTTCATTCTGAAACAGAAAAGTTATTTCGAATGACAGTTAATTTGTATGCTAACACGTTCTTACGATCGTTTCGTCTTACCTCTCATTCATTTACCACGCGATATTTGCTAGCTAACTTAGAAAGGGATAAATATTCATTCAAACAATAACTTTCAACTTGGTTCGAATATCAGGCGAACTGACATAATAGCCGAGATCCCGTAAATTACTTTAACCGGACGGGAATTGACTCAAAAGACGATTGCCATTCACGAATACTATTTAAAAACGCTAGGAAAAACGTGTTTACAAAATATAATTTCTATCCGAGTTAACACACATAGATCGACCTAACCTCTCGTCTCAATTCAGATGGCGCCACATAAATCAAAATAACAACATTAGACAGTCGCTGTGTAAAATTACCCCATAAATGCGTGGCCTTTTGGGGAGGTTATTTAACTGTCAGTTATATCATTTTTATCCTTGAATTATGATTATTTGCAAACGAAAGGGGGCTAATAGATATTTAACTAGTTCATAAAGCTCATGGAATATGCATGTCTTACAAATGAATCAGATTTCGGTTATAAGATTGCAAAAAAATACATATTTAAGTTTCCAGTGGCGTAGATGTTGGAATGCCAACAGGAGCACCAACTGCTCTTAATGAAATTTAAGAAATTCATAAAGCTCGTGGACGCGATCTTCACCATCAATTTAATGTACCATCGCTTTTATAAAAATCTGGGACAAGTGATATTATTATTACATTATCCAGGACCGTGCCATATGGATGCGCGAAGTGTGCGTTGCACACAGGCGGCCAATATAAAGGACGGCATCGATGACAAGTAATCAATAAGGAAAACGAGCCGTTAGGCGGCACGAACTGAGAAAGTAGAAATCAAAACAGTCCGAAGGATACAAATTATTAACTGCTGACTCTTACGTTAAATCTTAGTACTTTTTGGTGTATATTATTTTATATTCCATTTCTCTTCGCCCTTGAACTTCATACTTAAGTGAAATTCAAGAAATTGTTAGTTATTAATACATTCTCTCTCCTTATTTTGTTATTATATCAGTATTTTAACTATAGTATTTAAACTAAATTAATTTAATATTCGAGTAATTAAAAAGAAAATCTCTATATATTATTATCTTAGGTTGGCAATCCTTCGTGTTGCAATAAATAAATTTATCACAAATATCTTACGTTCCGCCACTGTCTAAAATTCTTATTTTTCTCCTTGATAAAATCAGATGTTCAGATATGGTTGAAATCTTTAAGATATTTTAGTTGAGTTTTAATTTATTTGGCTGTAATATACAAAGATTACAAACGAAATGTGTCGCAATTATTTGCTACAATCCAGTATTTATAGAATATCACAATTTGTTAAGCATTATTCAAGTATAACGAAACCAAAAACAGGTATTTTGTTTATTATTTCTCTGAATCTATAATTTTTAACGACAATCATTGAAGTATTCGATCAACCATCCTACATTCGACTTTGCGAAACCTACCAGAATGAAGATCCTAGCTTAGGGAACGATTTATTAAAGAGTATGACAGTACATTTTGATTTTCTGACAAGCGAAGAGGAACAAAGTATTTTCAATGAGATTGAACCGTACTTAAAGAGAATGCGATATCAATTCGATCATTGGGATGATGTAAAATTGACAAATTCACTATTATTGGGTGAATAAAAAAGGATCATTCTAGGCAATACATGGGTATCGAGAAACTGAACGATTAGAATGGAAAGACGATAACAAAAAGATATTAGATCGTGTTCGAGATTTAGCATTTCCACCGAACGTAGCTCAATTGAAACATGTACATATATTAGATTTAGATAAGAACGGGTATATTAAGCCGCACATTGATGCAGTCAGGGTTTGTAAAATTAATTTTATTGAAAAGAAGCCGTAAAAGTATTTATGTAATTCTATTTTTTTTCAGTTTTGCGGTGACACAATAGCTGGTTTAAGCTTATTAACGGATAGTGTAATGAGATTAGTTCACGATAAACATACACATCTTTACGCCGATGTCTTCTTGAAACGACGATCCTTATATATCATGACCGGATCGGCAAGATACGATTATAAACACGAGATCTTGTCGAATGAGTATAGTAAATTCGATGGAAATGTAATTTTTAAGGATCGTAGAATATCTGTGATATGTAGAAATGAGCCTTGCACTGAAGATATGGAATGATTAAAATTATTTTTGTCATCATCTATTTGTTTTATTACTTTAGATTTCAATAAAATTTTAAATAATTCAGAGTTTTTTAAATTCAATGTAATCTGTTGTATGATTTATTCGAAACGTTTTGAGGTTATGTGAGGAACTTTATATTGAAGTTAGTGCTTTTCAAATTTCACTATACATATCAAGCGACTGTATTTTGCGGGAATTTTAAATAAAAGAGGTTGTTTGAGGCTTTTTTTTGCAATAATCGAATAATATTAAAAATCGTAAACAATAGCAAGATTCAGTTCCAAATCGGAGATGTATTCGTATTTATTGTGTTGAAGTCCTGGTTTTATGATTAATATATTGGCAATGCCAAATGGTACGTATTTAGGTACTTTTTTGTTGCCAACCTGAGTATATGATAAAGTAGATAGTTGTAACAGGTTTTGCATATTTTATTTTAACGAATTGATTTCACAGAAAAGTTGTCACATTTGTTTTATTATTGTTATTACTTCTCTGTACAATGTAATAATGCAGAAGTTGGCAATTAATGTTGAATACGATACTTATGTAATATGGTAAATACATGAATTCCACCAAGAAATCGACTAACTATGACCCTACTATCCACTAAACGATTACAAGTCGGTTCACAAATCTTCAAAAGGCCTAGCTCTAGCAGACATTTGCAGATCATCTCATTTCACGAAATAAAATTTTGTACCATCAGGTTTAATGTACTTCCTAACTAAATTTAGTTAGTAACAGTGACCCCGATTGTCATTTCTGAAATCACCAAAAAGTACCAAATGTGTATAAAAAAAGGATTTCATTAGTATTAAAATTGATTATAATTAACAAGTTATAATAGTAAACATAACTTATAAAGCAAAAACAGCCCGTAATTTTACAAAATATTGACTTAATCGATCACAACAGGCATTGTTAACATGTAAATTGAAGAGTATTGGTATCACTGAAAGCGCCAAATTTGAATAAGCAAGGAATTTTATTAAAGCTGGGGTCAAAAAAGTATTAAAACTGATTATTATTAACATGTCACACTATTAAGCATAACATTTAAAACAATAAAAGCTCCATATTCGCAAAACATTTATTTGGACAGCAACAGCAGGCTTTTCTGCATATAAATTGTAATGGCATCACTGAAAGCATCAAACTTATAATGTAAAAAGTCCTTCATTTATAAAAAGATTTATTTAGGCGGTCACAACAGACATTTTTGACGTATAAATTGAGGATTATTGCTAAAAATTAAATAAAATTTGAAATTCCCGCCTTGTTAGCACCAGTTAAATATATAGGTTGGTTGGTAAGGTAGAGACAGACAAAAAGTTGTTAACAATTGAATGTAGTTGTAAATGAAGCGATGTAGTGACGAACATAATTTTGTTGATATATTTTGTTATTAAAATACAAGTGTGTGTGTCTTTTTGTGAGTACGCAGAAGAAGGCTTCTAACAGTATTGATGTTATGGAAAGCAGCAAGTGGGGATTAAGGAGTGAGTTTTATTCAAACTAGAATCAAAAATGTATTAAAACTAATTATTCGTAACGTGTTATATACAATATTAAGCCTGTTTTACAGGGCGCGATTTATTGGTCGATTAATTGAACAAGTTAATCTTCGATTTTATCGTACCGTGTAAAACAGCAAAAATCGGTACGGTTTCTTAGAATGTAAAGCAGCATATTTCTACCGATTTCTTAGTCAAAAACTTATTCAATTAATTGGCCAATAAATCGTGCTGTATAAAACAGTAAAATGTTTATTTAAAAATACACAACAGGTATTTTTCACGGCATAAACTGAAGAGTATTGTTGTTTCTAAAAACGCCAAATTTGAATAAGGATTTTCTTTTTATGAAAATTGAGATAAAAAAGCATTAAAACTGATGATTATTGACATGCCCCTATATTAAACATAAAATATAAGGCAAAAATATCCCTCATTTACTAAATATTTATTTCAACGGTTACAATAGGTATTTTGACATATGAATTGAAGAGTTGTTGGTGCCTCTGAAAGCGCCAAGTTTGAATAAGGAAGCAGTTTTATTGAAACTGGTATCGAATAGAAATTAAACTGAACATCGTAAACATGTTACAATATTAAGCATAACACATGAAACGTAAAAAAACGCTCATTTACACAACATTTATTTGAACTGTCACATTGGTATAAAAATCAAAGAATAAAACTAAGAAAAACCTTAAATATGAATATAAATTGTACTTCACAATCGACAGTATCATGTGATTAATAATTTCGAAGGAGTTTGAACATTTTGTTAGTTTTTTATCGCATAATCTGTTATATTTGGGAATCACAAAATTTGCTTTCCAAAAAGATCACTGCTATTGCTAGAATTGTGATAAATCGCAAAAAAATGGTAAAATCATGTGTGGCCGTGAGATGTCACTGACAAAAGCGTACTACCAATGTAACACTCCCGCGAAATTTGAATAGAAATCAAGTAATACAAGCCAAATTATCCTGGAATCCATTAAATGACACTGTTTAAATGTAAATAATTTAAAAGGTTTGCTGAAAATAAAAGACCATTTAGAGTTATCGATTTTATTTCAACACCTGTGACATCTACAAAACTAACTTTATACAAAGATTTACCAATGCACGTTATTTATTTCTATGTTTTTCTCAATGCCACATTTATTACATAATTATTTACACTACTAGTACAAATTCTGAATTAGAAATCGTGTTTTATTTGACATAAGTACCGATGAAATCCAAATATTTTGCAACATCGGTGAACCTGATATTTTGAGTTTTATCGCAGGCGTCAAAGAAGCGTTTTGGAGCTGAAATAACTCCTCTAAGGAAATAAACTGCACCTCTTAATGTGTTGCGAAGTAAAACCATTCCCCCGCCAGCATCACCTTGACAAATTGAAGTACCTAAAAGAAATCAAACATCACAGTTATAATTCTTTGTTCTTCCATTTAATTTAGTTTTTTTTTCTGTTTGTTTTGATGGTAGAATTGTAAACATTACGTTTAGAAAGGTTTCTTAGTTTAGATACGAACCATTTTGTACACCTGCGCAGTACAATCCACCAGATTGATATTGAAAATAGGCGTGTGAATCAGACAGTTGGCAATCCTTATACGATACCAGAGTTAAATCGAAATCTCTTAGCTGGATTGTTGAATTTTGCTGCTCGTTTAAGCCCCAACCCGTGGCTGAGCCTGTCAAATTTCAGTCAATATTTGTATTCATTTTTTTATTATAAAAAAAGGTTACTTAATTTTACCTGTAGTTCCTACCAGGTTGTCGTAGTTGGTATCGCCTTTCCAAAGACACACTGGTCTGACAAAATCGTCATATTGGACGGGTGTTTTTAATTTGATCAAAGCTAAATTGTTTGCATAATTTATCCTACTATATGATGGATGAACGATGATTTCAGAAACTTCGTGAGCTTGAAGCCCTGGAGATTCAGTGTTGAGATCGTATCTTCCTAAAACCATGCAAAGGTAAAGAAAGCTATGGTTTTATGGGTAAATAAAATATGGAGACTTTTAATTCAGTTTAGGACTTAGTTCTTAGACAAGAAGTTAAACTGAAGAATTATCTAAAATGTCTTTTTTCATCAACAGAAAACTTAATGTAAAAGTAAAATACTCTAAGAATCTAGAATCGTTTGGTAATGAGATCAAATCAACATTTTATTTCATCGTTGTTAGATCAATTAAATATTGTTTGTTTCTCTTCTAGTAAAGCATTAAAAATACTATCTGCAGCGTTTTATGAATGTAATATTCAAGATTCCCCCGTAACCCATTCTAAACATCTTCGAGTTCCTTTCTCGTACAAATCATTTACAAAAATCAATTTGACTAATTCCATAGGTCATCATAATCCTTTTTGAATCTTAGTAAGAAGCACAGTTTTGATACAAACCCAACTGAATTTGGATATCATTCGCCTTCAGAGGTAACCTGGCAAAGCCTTGGATACAATGAGCAGCAGTTAATATGTATTGTCTAGAAACCAGAGTACCACCACACCCATACCTCAGCTTTCCAAAATCGTTGTAAAACAAGGCAGCATGCCATGGGAATCTTACAGCTTTGAAGATTTCATCTCCTCTGAAAAAGGAATATTCTTGTTCCTGAAAGCAAAAATCACCTCGGAATAACAGAATGTCATTAACAATGTCTTCAACTTGAACTTACCGCTGTTACACCGCAAAGTAACTGGTCGATTTCGTAGTTGAATAAGACACTTTGCCTGGAAAATAAAGAGATTACATTTAAATATTTTGGATATCTAAGAGGGATGATAAACTTGCTCTGGTCTTAGGAACCCATCAATGAAGATTTGCCGGGTTGGTCTCCTCGAATTAGAGCAGATGGTCTTGCCGTTGAGAGCAAGTTCTGTTACAGATGGGATCGGTCCATTTTCGTTGTAAGTTACTAAGAATCCTAACCCATCAAGGGAAGTCTTTATGTTGGATAAAATGTAAGTGTTATCGTTGGAAATGTGTACCTTTCCTGTAGGGCTCTAAAAAATATAATTAAAGCAATTAGAATTCACAAATGATTGAGATGGAATTAAAATCAACGAAGCCATGGTTTAATGATCAATTAAGAAATACGAGAAAGGAACGAGATTGTTTACATACTAAAGCTAACGCTTTGAGAGAGACAATGAAAATTAAAATACAAACAAGTATAATAAGATTCAGAAAAGAAAGTATTACAAATAAATCATGAACGTTTCACTAAAGTTATTGTAGAAATATTCTGAAGAAATTAGAAGAATTTTTGGTTGCAACATAGATTTCAGTGAACCAAATATTAGGCTAAGATATAGTGCCAATATGATGAAAATTATGAGGAACATAAGGAGCCAATAATAATGATACGAGAAAAGTTTTAAACTACAATCGTTGATAATTCAATTGAAGAATAAGAAGATCCTGAAAGGAGGCTGTCTGTTGTTACCAAAAGTAAATAATACGTGTGAAGTAGAAGAATATACCCCATGATCATGTTGCCGTTAAGTGGAAAGATTATGGAAGTGGAATGTGAAACAGCAATTGTCGGAATACCTGAAGATCAATAAGATTTTAATCGAGAATCAATCCAAATTTAGAGAAATACATATGTTGGTGTGAATTAGCTCTGCAATTGGTTTTCACAAGCTGGAAGAGAGTTATGAATAGTGAAAATATAAGTTGTGGTGATGTTTATCGATTTATTTTGAAGTGACTATTGCGAGAAGAAGGTATAAACGTTTTTGGACAATAATTTAAAATGTTGAAAAACATTTAATATGATAATTGTAAGATTTAACTATGGATACGGTTTAAAAGAGGCGATTAGGCAAATAGGTAAACTATCCCGTCTCTTAAGATAGTATTTCCTAATGATGAGAAGTTTGAAGAAGATCTAATAGACAATAATCTGAAATGTTTTAAAACAAATTGTTAAAAAAAAATTGAATTTTTGTAAATTAGTAAAACGATTAGACGAACTGGGGGTTCGGAAGTGTTCTTACACACTCTATCGGCAATTTTAAACGAATTTTTATATCAGTAAATGGAAATTAACGAAAAATTAAGACTGAAGAATGCAAGCTCACCTAGATTTCTAAGTCGACGTCATATGAACTTTATGTTTATATGGGATTCACGGAGAACTGCCAATTCTCAAACTCCAACCTTCACTTCTACCTTGAATTTTTACTATGACTTAAATATTACACACTTTGAAGCTTGGAACACACTCAAAATACGAGTTATCTCGATAAAAGAAGCTTGATCAAATGTAATCAAATTGATTGGCGTCCCTTCACTCCATTATTTCAATCGCGGTTGCGATTGTTTTGTCTACAGCAAATTTTGATAATTCCTTTCCAAACATAATTTAACTATGTTTTATTGATGAATAAAGTTATTTTTGAATGTAACATAATCGAGTGAATGTAGTGACGTGATTAGACGATTAAAATATCCTAGTCTATGACCTGAAATTTCACTGACAACTCAATAATGACGTTCTACTTAAAAACTTTATGATAGATTTTCAATTTACGAAATACCTCTGAAGTTACGCTGTTGTTTGTTCTAGGAACGTTTTGCGTTAATTTTCAAGATTTACGAAATGGAGAAATTGTACAGAAGAACATATGATATAAAATTTTGACATTTTATATTTTATTTCTTTTGTTTTTTCTTTTGTAACATTTTTGCAAAACTTATGAAACTATCAAACAACTAAAAAAACGGTACCATTCTATTTTTAAAAAATGAGGTCTGTTTTTTTTACAGTAAAATGTTACTGATAAAGTCTATTGTTATTACTAGAGTTGCTCAATTTTCGCCAACAGCCAGTGGCGGGCGCATAAAAGTTTACACAAAATAAATGGTCAGAAATAAAATATAATACGTGCTCAAACACTTACCGTCTTAAGAGTCTTCTGTGAAATCACAAAGTGAATAATGTCTGTTAAATATCTGCAACATTAGATATGTTTCCACAGTTGTTTCGGCAAACCGAGTGCGGCGTGAGGAAAAAGTGTGTTTCTATGCAGAAAACGAACGTTCTACATCTAGTGACGTTATATTTGCGTAATTGAAATAATCTTTGGAACAACTTAACGGTTCTGTTGACGCACCTTCACAAATGTGTCTTAATGTGCCAAAATCAGAATCTTTCTCTAAAACACTTTCAAACCTTTCTAGAACACAAACATTTTTTGCGTCTTCTACCAGGCATAGCTGTGCGTGAACATGTTGCACTATTTGCAGAGATTCCACTAACGAGACCGAAGGATTTTGTAATTTTTCTATTGCCTCCACTAGTCCGAAGTAATTGTTCTGAGTAGCTTTAAATTCGTTTTAACCTGACCATCTTGAAATTTCGACTGGCTTTCCTTAATAGCCGCAGCTTCCTTTGGATCGAATTGTAAAACCACGTTCTTAATATTCTCAATATATTTATGATAATAAAACGCGGCCTGTAACCATGTTCCCCAACGTGTAAGAATAGGTTCTGGTGGCTCAGGCATACGGGGGCACAGTCTGTGAAATTTGCGAATACGTTTTGGGGATTTGACAAACACTGCTTTTGTATGTGCTATTAAAGCGTTTACCTCAGGATAACATTTTCTAATACTATCTGCCACATGATTGAAAGCATGAATTTTACACGTAATATGTAACAAGTTAGCACAATGTTTTTTAAGAGACCGGCCTACAGAAAGCATGTTTGCGACACCATCACTCATAAACGTCAACAGTTGGTTTGTTGAAGGTTCAAACTTTTCCAATGTATTTAACACTAACTCTGAAATTACTTCGGCAGTACATTGTTGTACTCGTCTAGAACCTAATAGAATTGAAGATGGCGATTGATGTGGTTCCATTGTACGTACCATTACATTAACCACAGAATGTTTTTTACGATCTGTTGTTTCGTCCACACATAACTACAGTTTTTTATCTTTCAACACCGATTTAATTCTTTTTTTCAACGTGTTCACGAGCAGATGGCACAATTATTTGTAACGATGCCCGACTTGGTAATTTGCAGTCCGAATATTTATTCCAAAAGAAGACATATGCTTCCTTGTCTAGTAAATTAGACGGTAGATTACATGCAATAAAGGTAACGCATAAATTAAATTTAAATTTGTCATAGTATCGTGTGCAATTTTTTTTTAAAGAATGCTGTTTACTAATTACGTGACGTAGACAATCTATTTTGGACCAACACATTAAAGGGATATTACAAACTACACATTGAATTTTAACGCCATCATAATTTAGGTCAGGCATTTCTGCTATAAATTCTGTAACTTTGTCCAACATTGAGCGTTTTCGCGACGTAGGCAACATTTTTAAAACAAACGTAGAACTATGAAATAGTATTTACGGCAGCGTACATGTATACACAACAGATCTGGTTGAGACTCGCAGTTATACTGAGAGTTGTATCGAACCTCTGCCACTGCCCGTTGGCGCTAGTGACGAACTCTAGTTATTACTATTATTAATAGGAAATTCCGAATAAATACAGTTAAACAGATATGTCTTGATATTAAGCAATTAGCTTATTTTCTAATAAAAAAAAACAATTTGGAAAATACTAAAATAAAGCAAAAAGATTGACATACCTTCACAAAAAGTTCTTGAATATTTTGATATATTAAATGGTTCAGAATGGCAATTTAATCGAGCAAAAAAAGGATCATAAAATTTATGGCTTCGATCACATATTTAATTTATATTTAAAATTAAAATATTTAAGTATTTATTACTGAATATATATCAACACGATTACATAAATCTTCTTCAAAAATCCAGCATAAACGGTTCATAAAAACCATCGAATAAAAGTTGTTCTCCTAAACTGTATAATTGTAATATGACATTAATTTAGATTTTACATTTATACGTTTTTTTTTTATTTCTCTAAAAGATTCAATAAACCGGATCCTTATTTGTAATTTTTGGATATAACTTTTAACGCAAAATTAATTTATCTTGATGGATTTTTGTATATGGCGCAATATAAAATAATTTCGCTTTTTAAATGTGGTATACTTTGATTTTGGAAAACTTACGGCAACTTGCTCTGCTGGTCTGTCCAGGGATAGTTTCAATTCACTTCCAGAAACATCACCAATGTTTTCCAAATTTATCCTACCAGACCAGGTATTTTTGACTCCTTCTGGGAGTTGATAACTGAGGATGTTTGGGCATGGTGATACCAGATCTTGAGCGCAATTCCCATAATGATTGTTTAGTACAAATATAAAAGCCAAGAAGGCCGAAAATTTAGCGAAATTAGTCGCCATAAGGCTGAAAAAGATTAAGAAATTGTAGGTATGAAGTGATAAAAATTGTTTTTCGCAATAACTGATCTAATATTTGCAAATTATTTGTAGCGTGGTAATTTCACCTACTTACTTTAGACAGGGCGAGTCAAGAAAAACGGACCAAAGTCCAGGGGTGTATTATACACGTAAAAATAATACGATTTTCATTTGTTTTCATGTTATAGCGTAATTAAAAAACAAAGTCTAATACGTTCCACATTAGAAATTTTTTCCGCATTTTATCACATATCACGTACCAGCTATCTGAATGAATTCTTTCGAGGCCCAAAATCATTTCAATAATTTTGTTGTTCTGATAGATGTCAGGGTTAGTTTATTATGACAGTGTTTTAACGTTTATTTTCGAATTTGTACATTATTTTCTTAGAAAATGCTACACACCTATTCAAATTTAGAATATGCAAATATGGTGTTTGTTTATGATTTTTGAATGGCAATGCTATAACTGCTGTTGAAAAATATCGCCAATATCGTCCCTGGTCATCGAATTAGGACCACTCAAAAATATTATGATTTCGGGGGAAAATTAAAAAAAAAACAATTGATAAAGTTAGCAATATTATTATTTAATTACATATAACATGCAAGAAAGTATAACATATATTTACTAATATTTGCTTGTTCCTCCTCTATGTTTTATTATCGCCTCAATCCTTTTTGGCATACTGCCAACACTGCTTTTTATTGTTTTTTTTTTTACATTTCGTCGCTATTATGCCATACATCTTCAATATGTTGTTGTAATTCTTCCTTTGTAGTTGAATTTCGTGTACTTATGATGTTTTTCAATGCCACACATTTTCAATTGGGTTCATGTCTGGTGAATTGCTTGGCCAAGGTAGTACACGCAGATTTTTAGATTCAAGGTATCGCATTACACTTTTTGTCTGATGACACGATGCAGTGTCTTGCATAAAAGTATATGGTCCTTGAGTTGGATCCAATGAACCAATATATGGTATCAAATAGTTTTCTAAGACTTTTTTATATTGTTTTTGTTCCATTGTTCCGTTAACGAAATATAGTGCTCCCGTTCCTTCGATCGTAATACACGACCAAACCATTGGAGATGGAGGCTGTTTAATAGATTTGATCGTACATCCTTCTTTATAACGCTCTGAAAGGCGTCGGCGAACAAATTGGCTTCTCTCCGTTAGCACTTCTGGCCATGATTCGTCGCTATAAATAATCTAGGAAAAAGTAAAACACGTAGAGAACCATTAAGCGAACTATGAGGATGAATTTGATTAAAAATACAGATGACGAGTGAAACTCATCATTCCCCAATCTTCAGCTGTATATTTTTTACATTCTTTAGCCAATTGAAATCGTGTCACTTTCATCTTAGATGTTAGTCTTGGCTTCTTTGCCGGACGTCTGCATTTCAAGCCTGCTTCATGAAGACGCCTACGGACTATTCGGGCTGATATTTGTATACCTTCTCCATATGAGATGATCAAGAAAATAGAATAAAAGCTCTAAGAGAAAATTCGAAATATTTTACAATTTCGAAAGTGGTTCAAAATGTTAAATGGAATGACTCATCGTGTAGTACCTCAAATGAAGAAAACAGCAATGTATCTTTTTTTGGAAAAAAAATTTATTTAGAAACTGAAAAATTAAAACTTTGATCTTCATTACGAAACTGATAATAAGGTTTTAAACATCTAGATAGGCGTTGGCAATCGAAGTATATTAAAATATTTCATTACAATTGCATGGGGGGCAGAAACCAGATAGCTCCACTTTTGGAGGAATAATTCCCAGGAAAGCCGGTTTTCAAATTCTTGCCTTATTTTTTTTGGTGAAATCTTTCTACACTCGCTGATAATTCGTTCACGCAAATCGTTTAAATCTACTAGTTCAGGCTTATAAACTACTGATTTTAAATGGCCCCAAAGAAAGAAGTCGAGTGTTGTCAAGTGTGGCAATCGTGAAAGCCATTCAATCGTTCCACATCTGCCAAACCAGTGCTTTGCAAAACTTCGATGAAGGCAGTTACGAACAATTGCAGTATACTGCAATGGAGCACCATCCTACTGACAGAAAGGTTGACGTTCATCGAGCATTTGATTATCTTCTTCATCACGCTGGTTTTTTTTTCAACTTCCTTAGTTATAAGAGGATCGATGGTGTTCTTCAGTATATTCAAATAGGCGTCACCATTTAGCGTTTTATTGATGAATATATGGGCTCAAGTTTTGAATCCTCAGTACTATAAATGGAGGATAATTTCCACCTCTTTATCAATAGTCTACACCATTTTTAGGGAAAACAAAGATGAAATTGGGGAAATGGAGGAAAATTATTGATAATTTCTATGACAAAACGTCAAAACCTTGCTTAATTTTATTTCAAATCCTACCTGAATGTTCAGGAATTTATCGTATTATGGTTTTCAAAAGATAATCAGATATTTAAGGACAATTTTGAGCAGAAATTTCATCTTGATTTTTAGCTCTTCTATTAAATGTTGTGCATTATGCTTTTTGCCTTATGCCACGGTGCATTATCTTTTTCTACGTTCAATTCATTCTTTCGCGCGGCATACGGTTTGTACAACATTTGGCCAACTATCACATATGTACTGGTAGACCTGTCCTAAGATTCGATCATTTCTTGTAGCTACTCGAATCTTCAATGCGACTACTGGTATACTATTTTCTAAGAAATTTGAATAGTCGTTATCTGTCGTAGTATTGTCCTCTTCTTTAACTGCTATCGGAAAACGTGAAAGACCATCAGCCCCCGAATTCGCAAGTTCAGCTAACTACGCTGCCCAACGTTGCAAACGCCCTGCTGCCATTAAAGGAACCCCCTTGTTTTCTCCAAACAAAGCCAACAAGGGTTTATGATCCGTTTCGAGTATGAATTGTCGACCCGTCAAATATTGGTAAAATTTTCTAATTCCCCAATACAAAGCTAATCCTTCTCTGTGAATTACTGAATAATTCCTCTCAGGTTTAGACAAAATTCATGAAGCGAATGCAATTGATCTTTCCGTTTTATCAGGAAAAATATAAAGTAACACTGCTTCAATTCCCTTATCTGAAGCATCGCGAGCTAACTTTATTGGCAGTGTTGGATTAAAATGAACCAATACTAATTCGGACGTGATTAATTGTTTTGATATACAAAATGCGTTGTCACAATCTTTACTCCAATCAAATTTTGTATTTGTTTTAAGCAAATTGTATAAAGGTTCCAAAATACTCGACAAATTTGGATTCATAGCAGATGGATAATCAGTTTATTGCACCCCTAAGCATTATTTTTATAACCAGCAATTACCTGTGGCCATAATGTATTAGGATATTACTCGAACAACAATCATGCTTTTATAGATTTTCGAAATTAGAATTATATTTTATAAATATTCTTATAAATTTAATATTTCTGAAGTGGTCCTATTTCCATGGCCAAGGACTGTATATCCTTTTTTCTTTTTTTAAGTATACTTATTGGTCAAAATATAAGGACCATGAAAACAAAGTTTGACGTGGCTAGCAAGAAACAACAGTATATTCTTAATTTGTTATCTAAAATGGTCCAGAAAATGTAGATAGAAATTTGGAACACTTCTTTAAAGCTCGATTTTGTTGTACCGTGTAATCAAAACTAAATAATAGCATGTGGTTATCGTCTTTACCTGGCTGAAGTGTGATATTCCTTAATCGATACAATAGCAAATTAACTTCCACTACAAAAACTTAGATTATTTTTCCTAGTAAACCGTACAACACAAAATACTCCACAATACTGTTACTTCCACAACATTGTCACACTGTCATCAATCTTCAAAATCAAGATATATGTATATATATACTCCTCCATCAGGCTAGTTTTTGCGCATATCATCACCTACTTTTGGCATTTTAGAATTAGCCAAAACAGCTGCCATGCTAATACGATCCAGAAACAATAAAATTTAAATAAAATCTATTAATTAGTGATTATGTTTAATTCGAATTGTTTTAGCATATCCTGATTAGCTCTTTTTTATAACACGCTCAGAAGTTTTGATGAATTTATGTTTGTTTAATTTTGAGACGTTTATGGATCAAAAGATCTTGGACGATATGCTAAAACAGTTTAATTGCTTCTTGAAAATGTTAATTATATCGCACAAGATATGTGATATCCATCCTCATCGGGAACTGATTTGAATTTACTTTGATTTGATGGTCACGGAATCGTGTGTAGGAATTCTTTGAATATTCTTTATGGACAATAATGTACGTTGTAAATGTAAAATATTACGAATATCTATAAATGATAATCTTAAATTCTTAAAGGAAAACTATTAAAATCTTCTGAATCCTATTTGAAAATGATAAAGATCTGTCACAATAATATGGATTTTCATTGACAAGGTGTTTCCAACAGGACTATCTAAAAGCAGCTCAATAATCCGATATTGCCAGATACGCTTCGGAATGTTAATAGTGCGAAATTTGAACTCCACATACTCCAAAACTAATCATTTTATTTATGATGAAATAATTAGTAATCTATTAAATTAAAAAAAAGTCTAGATTTTTATCTACATTTTCTATATTTTTTTGACTAACTAATTTATTTAAAAGAAGATTAAAGATACCTACACTTCCAGGTAATAGTCCAAGTCCAAAAATTCCTTCTTCGTTTACTTCTATTTGAAGATACGAAAATTTTCATAATTATTTATTTAGATTGAGCAAAAATGTCAGAGTGATAGTTTTTCGTTCAATAAGAATAAAAAAAGACATCCTTTCAGCAGTTTAAATAAAAATACACGGCAAATAATGACGTTTTACAAGAATTAAAATGAAAGAAGGAAATCCAACCTCAAACTTTAAGGTTACGCGAACTCTTTATGGTGACCACAGAAGTGCCAAGTCAACGCATGCGCCACTACGATAACCTTCAAAGCTTGTTATAGCGAAAGTGTAGAAGTAAACTAAATCAAAACAGAAATAAACAGGCTTTTCAAATTCTTTTTTATTAAAACTTATTTGTCCATACATACATATTTAGAAAAAAATACCATCTACGTTCTTAATACAAAAACAATCATTCAAATTGCGTTTACAATCACACTGCTATAGCTTGTTTTATAAAATCTAAAAACTTGGCAACGTCGGTAAAAACAACGTAGTGAGTGGGATCACATTTAAATTCGTTCTGAAGGGCAACGCTTACGGAAACCAACCCTCTCAGTTGATAGGCCTTCTTATTAGGAATTCCAGTGTTTTTGGGGAAGACCAAACCTCCACCAGAATCACCGTTACACACTGAAGTACCTGTAAAAAGAAAACAATTATTTGATGCAATGGACATGAAAGTATAGCTAAAAAGTAAAAAATCTATCCTATATGGTAGTTAAAACATAGAGTTTCAAAGGAAAACATACTTTTTCAAGAATATTTCCACGTCTCAGGTATTAAAAGGATTAAATATTTTGGGTGAAACAACTGATTTCATCTAAAGACAGGGAAAATTTTGTTCTTTTATTAATATTCCCCAGTTCAGTTGAATAGTTGAGTCGGGAATCAGTTAAAACCCTTGGATCAACTGGATATTGCTTGATTGAACGTTTTTGTTCTTTCACTTAGCTCAAAAAAGATTATGGATGGTGACAGAATAATTGGATCCAGTTACGCAAGAAAAAACCAACCAACAGTGTTTCTGTTGTGGATTGGTCCCATGTTGTATAACAGGGTCTAATTACTAAAACTAAATCTACTCTCACTCTAATGGAAATGTAATCAAATTAAATCCCGATTTTGAAGTGATTTTGAACTAAAAAAGTTCTTAATTTGTTCATAAAATCCCAAAAACAATTAGAAACAGATTTTCCCACGTAAATCAGATTAATATATCAAGATCTTTCAGAAGAAAATCATTTTTTCTGCTTTTACTCTACATACCATTAGTAAATCCAGCACAAAAAGTCTCACTAGTGGTAAATCTTGAAAAGAAATCTGGAAAAGAGTATATACAAGCTTCCTTCGATATTATTGGCATGTTGAGCATGGTTAATTCTTCAGTTAATTTACCATTTTCGTCAAATCCCCAACCAACAACGGTACCTGCATTAAAACAAAAAAAAAACAAAAAGTTTGAATTAATTTTTTAGAAGTTAAAACTAGATATTGAGATTAGGTAAAAGACCAAATTCCTTACCGAATTTCCCCACCAACTGAGTGATGTCTCTAGGCCCCTCCCAAAGACACACAGGTCTTACAAAATCAGTAAATTCAGCAGGATGAGACAACCTTATCACTGCTACGTCATTCGAGTAGGTCTTAGAATCATATTGCGGATGACGAGTGATCCTGGAGACTTGATGATCCTGAATTCCAGGGTTGGACCACTTCTTGAGATAGTACTTTCCTAAAATGAGAACCCTGAAGATATAACAACTTGTTTTAATTGCTGCGTTAATTTTGTTGTTTTATGTATAATACTGAAGGATCAAGAACATAGAACTTACCTAAATACACCAGCAAATTCTCAGGGTTTAAAAGATTTTGCGAACGGGATCTCGAGACACAATGTGCTACGGTAATCACGTGATATCTTGAGATTAGAGAACCCCCGCAGATGTAATTTAAGCCGACGCCTCTGGCATGGTACAGAGCAGCATGCCATGGAAATTCGCCAGCTTTTGTTTTTTGACCGTACGTGATTAAGGGACGTGGTTGTACCTGGAAATGCACGAAACAAAAGAATAACGTAAGTTACACGTGTACTGTTCAAAACGATTCGTAAAACCCTAGATTTTAAAGAAAACTACTAATTTGCAATGAATCTCTTAGATATTGATTCTGATCTTCAGAAGTCTTTTTTATTCTCACAGCTCCAAGCATCTACATCCAAATGAAATTAAAGTAATAAGTCTAAATTGTCTTGAACAGTACACCATTACAGAAAAGTAAGTGTAATGTGTTTTTAATTCTTATGTTACCTGTGAATACCCTAAGGCGTTAACAAGCGAGTTTATGTATTGATAGAAATTTTGATATGGATTCCTGTTGCCGCTTTCATAGTGAGTGTTTTGTTCTTCTGGATAATAATAGTAAACCTGCCTTTTAAAGCGACTCTAACCATAGAGGAAAGAAAACAGAAAAAATGCCAATCAGAATTTTGAATATTGCCCAGATATGTCTTTTTATTGATGTTAATGATTAAATTCCCAAGCTTGACTTTAAAAAACAACGATAAACAGACGTTTTAAGACACAAATTATTCGTTTATGATCCCCAAAATGCTTCATGCAATGTTAAATACAAAATTTTTTGATCTAGATGAAACGATGCTACAAAAATGGGTTAGCAAAACACAAAAAAAAAACATGCATATATTACATGATAAATGTCGTTGCTTTTATTTCATATATGTTTGAACAAAGAAACTAAAACTCCCCCAGACGCATCGGATAGATTTACCATTGAATAGAATCGCCATCCAGTAGAATCTTTTTTTATGTGGATTTTGGAAGATTGCAAAAGAGACATGTTGGATTAAAACAAATGAAGATATAAAAGGCGTAAGTAACAAATTATTTGGCCAAATAAGTTGGCCAATTCTCAAACTGGTTGAACCCGAAAGAAGATGAAATTCTTGCAAATATTTGCATAATTCCTCTTCTGATAAATTAGTGGTTATCACAGCTGTTACTACTGGTTATTTTTAGATATTTTTGTACCCACAACGAAATTGAAATTCTAGGCAATGCTGCAAAACATAAATAAACGTAACGCCAAAGAAAGCACTGAGATAAGATTTAAGCACACAGAAAGCGTGAGAATTTTACAAAAAATTACCACCAATCGAAAAAGAAGCACCACTTACAGCTATAGTTCCACATTCAACATTATTTGTTCCAACTCCAACTGGTTTAATATTAAATCCAGAAAAATCGCCTTGAAAATAATCATCTTCATCACCAGGATCCGGAGGTCTAAAGCTTGGTCTATTACTAAAACAAAATAAAATTTTCATAATTTCCAAGAAGATTACACTTGCTTTATTATCTTTAAATTCCGCAATACTATCATATATAACATATTATTTACCCAGAGGGTCTCGAAGGTGGTTCCACAGGTGCTGGTGGAGCTGATGGCGGGGTTACATCAACTGGTTTATTGGTGTAAAGTGTTGAAGCTGAAGGGGGTGGTGCTGTAGTTGCTTGGCCTTCAGGACAAACAGTTTTCGCATTCAGACGAAAGCTAACTAGTCTTGGGATAGGTTTACTAGGATCATATTTGATGTAAAACCTTAGTGGATAAGGAGTGTTGGCGACAAGCTTGTGATTCCTGTTTTTGACGAGGTATTCTGTATTGTCGTCTGATTTGACTTCACCAAACCAATTCTGGAAGAAATTGAAATCACTCGATATTTTGAAGTCGTAGACTTTTGCCGATTATATTAGGTTTTCCAGTTCTGATATTATTTGAAATGTTATTTAGCAATAGTACGTGGAATTTTTCCTGGATATCATTAAATGTGGCATTGACTTGGTCATTTCATAATTTTATCAGTTTTCGTTTCACTTTTGATTTAAATTTAGCGAAATTCTAAAAATCCTACTATATTGCATATGGATCAAGTTGGTAACATTTTGGGAATACCAGGATAGTCTATATATATATTTTTTTAATTCTTAAACATTTTCTTCAATAAAATTACTAATTCTCCAAATTTAAACCCCCAAAATATTTTACAAACGATGTTACTTCGTTTAAGACCAAATCAAGTTCATTCCCATGCTTTCAATTATCTTCAAAAGATACTTACACCTAATTGCAACGACGGCCGGTCAAAAATTAACCTCAACCAAACACCGGAAAGGTCAGAATCGGAAATTAGAGTGACAATTCCATACCACTTGTCCGTTTCACTTCCGGCAGGTTCGTAAACGAATAACCTCGGACAAGGCGATTCCAGTCTTTGAGCAACTGTTTCCGTCCCAAACAAAACAATGATGAGGCAAACAGGGAAGACCGAAACGAATCTAGTAGCCATTGATCTGTAACAAATTACCAACACGTTAAATAAAATGCGCTAAAATTCATTACATTCTTTTGCGGGGATATTTTTTCTATTCGATTGAATCATCATGCAATAAGACAGCAATTTATTACAAAATTATGAAAGGTGATATGTTTACTGAGATAAATCATGCAAGTATGTTGTTAAAAAATAAATGTTTTAACACTTACACTTTATATTGAGTAACAAATAAGTATTAATTATGGGATTTACCTAAAATTACATGACAAGCACATAAAATAATAAAGTGATAATTGATATACTATTTCTTGAACAAATAGGAAATTAATAGGCTATGATTACGATGAGTTTGAAAAAAGTATTCATATGTTTTAGGGATTTTCTTTAAAGAAGGTAATAATAGAATTAAAATACCCAAAACCCAAATCCTGTTAGTCAATTCAGCAATCTGCTACGTCATTGTAATGTAGTTAATTTTGATTAGTAAACATAATTGGTAAACTACTTTAATCTTTGAAAATACAATGCCGATTCTAGAATTTCCCTTAGTGACTTCGATGATACCAAAATTAATCAGATTTAAATGAAAATCAATTTTAATTTTATAGATATTCAAGACCTGCAAAGTCACAAAATCTATATAAATGTGAAAATTGTGCAATGCTTAATGAAAAATGGGACTTAAATTTTCTAGCAGCGCCAGTAGGTTTTTAAGAAGAATATATCTTTGACATTTGTTTTTGTCGTTAAATTCCATTATTGAAGACGAAACAGCTTCGCTATTAACCAAGAATATTATGATCCATCACCAAATTCCTGAAATAGAATGATTTAAATGGTCCTAAAGTTAATCAAGTTTAAGTGAAGATCAAGTTAGATTTTATGGATATTCACTGCCTTATCTATTTCAATATCAGTGTTGGATATGAAAGAATTTTAACCAAGATTTATCCTTTAATCACAAAATCCTCAAAGAGGTTTATAGTATCGTCATAAATCGATTTAATTCTTACATCTCTAGTCACTTCTGAAAGTCTATTGAAATTTGACAATTGTTAAAAATTGGAGTCAAGTTTTCTAGCAACATTAGCAATTTCTTTTGAGAAGAACTTAAACTTCTCCCTGCTACATCTTTGGCATTTGTTTTTAGCGTTAATTTCCATTATTGAAGATGAAATAGTTTAGCTAGTAATCAAGAATATATGGTCCACTATCAAATTCCGTTGCAAGAAGAAAATTGTCTGAAATGAGTAGTTATGACATCTTAAAAAGAATTGGATTAAGGTTTTAGACACTCTGTAAGAATTCCTATGAAGTTAGATGAGTATATTTGCAAATTCAAACAAAAAATTTCTGAAATAAAATGATTTAAGTGGGATCGAAATGTTCTCTCTTTTTGTTACGCTCGTTAAGATTCCTCCTTGAATCATACAAAATGTTCAAAGAGGTTTAGAGTGCCGTCATAAATTAATTTGATTCTTACATGTCCAATCATTTCACAGTCTATTGAAACTTGACGATTTTAGTCAAATTTTTCAGCAATACGAGTAATTTTTTTAAGAAGAATATGCACTTCTTCGTTTCCATTGTTTAATATGGATCAATTTAACTCACGACTGTCGTGATTTCTCCATGGTTACATTCACACGCTTTGTCTTAATAATTTTAATATTTAACTGTTTTAATATCTCAATTTTGACTATAATGTATTGCCAGAAGAAGGGTTTACCTGAAACCGGTCGCGAATAGAATGATTCATTGGACAATCTTCTTTTTCGTAGTATTCAATCGACGATATCTCGAAAACTATTTACAAACTCAAAAGATGGAAAAACCCAGCTTAATCGGGGAACTAAAATTTACCTTGGGGATAGTGAAAGCACCTACTTTCAAAAATGTTTGAAATCGTGGAATCCTGCAAAGGGAATTTATTTACTTTTGACTTGATCTTCTGATATCTCAATTAATGAAGGTGATAGGGATTTGTTTTACGAATCTTCACAAGTCTTCCTTATTCCAAAAATAAGGAAGATAAGCCAATGAAAATTATTGCAATCGATTCTCCAGGTACGGTTTTATCTAGAAACATATTACACAAGATCTTGAAGATCACAAAAGAATCGTTAGGAGCATTCTAAAGTTGTAGGCTGCGGAAATCTCACTACGATTTAGAGTGTTTAATATTGAAATAAAAACTATCTAGAGATAATCTAGGATGCTCAGAATGTGCAAGACAATCATTTTTGTTTAAAATAGAAATTTTAAATTTAAAAATGATGATAAAAATAATAGTACAAAGACTTTGGATGGCATCTCACTCGATTTTATAATTCTAACATCTCAAATAATAATAAAAAACATGTAAATAAAAATAAAATCCTTTAATATAGGTATGTTGACTGAATTCAAGGATTTATCGATAAAATTGGAATTAAAAAAAGGAAAGAAGACGTAGAAAAATAAACCTGTATTTGTCAAAACATATCAAGGACAATTTCTATCAATTTAGTTGAGTTTAATCTGTAATTACACTTTTTTTCTTATAAAAACAAGTCTTCACTTAATACCTGATTTTGACATTAAATTAAAACACTATAATAGCTACTAATATAAACAAAAAATTCCAAAATTGGATTAGCAATGATTTATCAAAATAATTGGACAAAAAAAAGTTAAATACAGCTTAAACAAACATATGTTTAAATTACTATAAATACCAAAGGAATATCTTATAAGTACCTTTTTTTTTGTTTAATTAAGTATATATTTCTCTTGAGGTAATTTCCACTTCAACCTCTCGAAACTGAAGTAATATCCTCGTTGTATATACTTAATTTGTAACACTTACGGTCGTTTCACTCACTCACACACAATTTAATCTAACAAAATGAACAATTTTTTTATTGACCCAGAGAGTTCTTCAAACAAAATAATCACCGGTACATTTTCTCTTCAACCCCGCACTTTTTTCTGTCTACAATCTTCGAAAAAAATTCGTGACGTCATTGCCACCACATCTACCCTAAGAAGCACGTTGAAGAAGTTGCGAACACTTGCTACTAAGCCAGTTTCAACAATGGGAAACTCTGGTGATGAGTTTGAAAGGAATAACAAGCATTTGGAGAAGTTTTGACAAAATCTATTGAGTTAAATAAAACGATGTAGATGTCCGGAATTTAGTGGGAATGTTTAAAAGGTGTGTAGGTGACTTGATGGACATACATATGTGTATATGTACATACATTAGCGTGCAAAACTAAAGATATTGTGGGACAATAAGTTACTGTAAAAGTGAGGTGAAGGGTTTTTGAAATAAAAAGAATAATTCTTAAACATTAAAACAATTACTTTGCCAAACAACAAGCTTCTCTCTGCAAATTTCGAGCAACATTTTTTCAAATAAGAACCTACCCAGTTAAATTGCTACACCCAATTTTCTTTTTGGCCCATTTTCTGTGCTTTCTCTTCTTTTTTTCTTGTTACATGTTCTTTCCACGTTAGCCTTGTATCTATGTAAAGATCAAGGTATTTTTTTACTTTCTGCACAAGGTAATTCGATGTTGTTTAATTTTATAGCGGAAATTGTTCTCTTCTTAGCGTGAAGGCAACATGTTTAGACTTTGATTTTTATTCTCCATTTGTCTAGCCATGTGTTAAATTGATTTAGATTATGACAAATGTTGCAATAGTTGTTCCGGAAGTTATTAGCAAATCAGCTGTGTAGAGAACATAAAGTATTGGTCCTAAGACACTTCCCTGTAAAACTTTTGAATTAATAAGCCGTATTTCAGAAACTTATTCACCTACTCTAATCTAAATTGCCGGTTGGAAAGATATGATTTTAGCCTTGGGTGTCAAACCCTATTAATTGCCTGGCTCACATACAAGAACACTAAAATGCAATATACTTTTATTCAAACGCTTCGTTATTGACATGAGTTGTTCTATAAGTTTGCTAAATCGTAGACTGGCTTTGTCGAAAACCAAATCAGTAAACCGGAGTAATATTTTCGATACTATAGGTAATAGGCTGATCGGACAGTATGATAACATTTCATTCAGATGTTTCCGAAAAATGTCAGCAGTTTTTAGCACTTCAGACCAGAATTTTAATCCTAGTATGGCATTGAAGATATGACAGCAATACAATTCCTTTCTGCGGTAATTCACAGAGCATTTTTGTCGTTATTCCGTGTATAGCTGGAGCTTTTTTGACGTTTAAAAAATGAATTTCTGAAGTATTTTGTGGGATGGACGAGAGGTTTCTTTAAATGCCAGAATCTAGTTCTTTATCATTAGGATAGAACACGTGTGCAAAATATTCTCTTGGTCATTTTGGAACAGAAGTTATTGAATTACAGACAGGATAATTCTGTGTCATCAGTTTAGGTTCGCAATATAATTTATTGAAAGAAACTTCTCTTAAATCTTTGATTTTTGCTTTTAAATATCAAGTAGTTGCTGACGTGATTAAACATAGTTTTATCAACCGGTGCTCCTCAGTTAATCTTCTGATCTCTACTGGTACAGAATTATTATTTTATTTTACCTTCTTTTTGTGGAATGAGCCGACTACTTCAGTATACTTATCATGGTCTTCCGAATTTTTTAGACTAATTGACAAATTTGCCTGTCAATAAGCTTTTGTATTCCTCCCAGTTGTGCAGTCTCGTTGTTTTTTTTTTTGCATTCCAAGTGTGCTAATGGAAACTGAAGGATCTACATTCCGAAGCAGGCTATAACAAGTGCCCTTTCTGTAAATAAAGAATACAGGGATTAAGCCAGGAGATCTTAGTGGTTATCTTAAAATCTTCTAAGGACAATTGACATCCCATTCTTTTGTAGGTTTGCAAAAGATTCGGAACGTTTTCTTCATAATTCCCAATTCGTAACAACGTTACGAAAAACAATCACGACAATTTTTTCCATCGTTGACATGTTATATGCTAATTCTTCACAATTTAGCATTTTAACCACCCCGAACTTTTGCTATTATACTTGGGAATATACTTCTAATGGACTTCTTCTTCTGATGTCACATCTAAAACCTTGACAAATTGTTTAACAAGCGTAGAAACTGAAAGCTGTTGAAACAGGCTTTCTTTGCGAGGAATAACTTTATTTCGAGTAGGTCAGTCGTGTTTAATGTAGCGTTCATTGTTCGCTCTAACTGTTCCAAAGACATAAGAAGCAAAAATATTTGGGGTAGAAAGCCAGCATTTTAAAATCGCCGCAAATCTCATACCGATATTTGTTGTACTTTATTTTTTCCAGAGGATTTTTGGCACTGTTGTAATCTTGTTTTAAAAATGTCAAATGGGTAACGGGGCTAGGTGGGACATTCATTTCCGCTGTGTAGCAAAACGCCTGTCTACGAAAGGACGTCATTCTTTTGAGACATGGCTTACACCAATTTTATTAAATAGGCCATTAACATAAGAACAACAGCAGATTTTATCTTCCACAGAAAAGAAAATGTTAAAAATTGTAAGTGTCTTTCTCGAAAAACTGAAGATGCACAAGTTTGGTTTAAGAGGTTCCACTGAGCCAAACGAGGTCTTAGTAATTCGGCTTCTTCTTCTGTTAAGCCTAAGTCTCTAACCAAATCATTTACGAGGGTAGATTGATAAGTTTCCGGAATCGTTCCTAGGGGGTTGCTTTTTTCCAAATACTTTATGTCGTTGTGTTGGAAATTCTTTCATATCAATTGACTGCAAATGTCAAATAGATTTGCCAAATAATCTGGTTTTGGTAAGCATTGAAGTCAAGTGCCTTACGAAGGTCGAGCGGTCATGAAATTTTTCTATTTGGAAGGGAAAATCGCAACGGAAACCAAATCAAGGTTAGATGCCGTTCTTGGGGATTCATCACCTTCATTTTCCACCGTGAGTTTTTGGGTTTCGGAATTCAAGCGTAGCCGCACGCGTACAAGTAATGAACTGCGTTCAGGACGTCCGAAAACAGCTACCACGCTAGAAATTGTGGATAAAATCCATGACGTGGTTTTGGTAGATCGCTGAATAAAAGTGCATGAAATTGAGGAAGCCTTATGAACGAGTAGTTCATATTTTACATAATGAATTGGGTTTAAAAAAGCTTTCTGCAAGATGGGTGCCACATTTGCTCAATTCGGAGCAAAAACTTGATCCTCTGCCGATTTGGAAGTGTTTCATTTCTGGGTGGAAAGAGATTTTGGTCGAATGACGAACTGATATAGGCTGTAAACGATTATTTTGGGATCCTCGAAGAAAGTCACTTCCGGGAGGGAATCGAGAAGCTAGAGGAACGTTGGACCAAGTGTGTTGAGCTTCGAGGGGATTATATTGAAAAATAAAATATAACTTGAATCTGATTTATTTTGTTTTCATTATCATTTCGGAAACTTTTCAATCTACTCTCGTAGATCGTTTTGCGCCAGCAAATAAGGTTCTGTATTTCGCCTGTAGGTTTCATTACTTTCGGAAACGTTTGATTCCCCTTTGGTTATTTCTTGAAAGAATTCTTTAGAAGCCTCTTTGTAAGTTGTTCTTGATGAGAAGGAAAATTTCTAACACCTACTGAATTGAAAGCAGAAGATCGTAAATTACATTAGTGTTTATTAAAAGCCTTTAACTTTTCAATAAATAATAACAATTCTATAACAATAATAGTTAGAAATCAATTATTATCGAAAAACATTACATTTAATTCAGATTCCTAACCTCAATCTGCAACTTCTTCTTCTCCCATCAAAAGTATAACATCTCCCTACAATCGCCATCTATATTTTTTCTTAAATCAATATTTCTCTTTGTAGCGCGGACATACCATTGAAGCCATGGCATTGTAAATATACACAATATCTGGAAATACATCTTTGGAACCTGTTTCGCGCATTGCTAATGAACCTATGCTGAACGTTTACCATAAGTATCTTCTAAACATACGTTGATAAACACTATACTGAAGGTCGCATGGAGGGAACCCCAAAAGGTCATAGCCGAGGCGAATTCTTGTTTTCTTCTTCAATTCTTGTGCGGTATGCATAACTAATTACAAACTTACTGCGAATAATACGCATGCTTGAAATTGAATAAAAATCTTTACTATACTTCCTATAATTTTTCAATAAAATATGAGATGGAATTATCTAACCACGTGGATTTGGTCGTCGTTCTTGATCGCTAGATTCTTAATAATAGAAGGTTAATTGCTAGTTTTAATTTACGTAATACGGATAAAAAAAAATTGAATGTCGAGATTTTGTTTGTTTGAGTCATATAGTGTGCGGCACCTATAGAATACGTCAACGTGTTTTTTGCTAACAAAGAAGCAATAGTTTCTGATTTGTCCGAATTAAAAGAAAAGTGATACAAACAAAAAAAACTTGAATTATTTTGACTGACAAAGACTTAGGTAAAGCCTGATCGAATTGAACATCATGCTTGAGAGGACCGACATTCAAATTTTGCGAAATGAGTTCAAAAATTTCTTGAGCGAAGACGCTGCAGGATTCAATTTACCGAAGACGCTTGAATTGTAGCCCAACAACTGGATTTGTCATAGTCACATATCAAGTTAGAATCTATCTCACATCTAAAGAAATCTAAATAATTTTCAACTGTCATTCGAGGTGGGAGAAAGTGTGGCCCAATAAGCATGCCATTGAGTAAACCAGCCCAAACATTAACCGAAAATCTGTGCTGAAAATTGGTTCCTCTCACAGTTTGCTCAAACTATTATGGAAGTTGTTCATTCCGTTTCTTGGAAATGTGGCTTCATCGGTAATCAAAATAAATTTAGTAAATTTTCCATTTCTATGTGATTAATATTGACTAAATTATATTTTCTGACATAAGCGATGTTCATGTTACACAGAAATAAGTATTTTTTGTCAAATTCAGTTTTATCTCTTATAATAGTTTCCTTGTAAGTCTATATACTTTTCCCAGTGATGCTCCCATCTTTTTAATCCGTCCAAACAGTAGTTGGCGTCTTATTTTGCTGAATAAGCGTAGAACAGATGATGGCCTCTAAATACGATGAAAATCTCTGCAAAACTTTGAGCTTAGTAAACAGAAGAAGATTGCTGGACGCCAGATTTGGTGAATGGGGTTGGTGATGTATCAATTCGAACCTCAATTCGTGATTGTCTACCATTGCATCAACTGAAGTGTGAGACGGTGCATTGTCTTGATGGAACATTAAATTTAGTCGTTCTTTTCCCAAATTCTGCATTCAGCTTGTCAAGTAATGATGCCTAATATGCCTCCATTATTGTTTCCCCTTTTTCAAGATAATCGCTTAGCATAACTCCATGATTATCCATCGCCGTCACTTTTCTGACCGATGGAACAGTCTTCGCCTTTTACGGAGCCGATTCACCCTTCCCAGTCCACTGTTTCAACTGCGCCTTGCCTTCAGCAGTGTTCTGGTGTAGCAAAATTTCATCTACAGTAATTAATCGACGCCAAAACTCTGACTTATTTCGCTTAGATTGCTTCAACAGGGCTTTGGTAATGTTCATTCGAATACGATTTTGGTCATGAAAGAGCAAGCGCGGTTAGCCAAAATAACACGTTCTTTAGAGATGCTCACAGCATCGGGTGAACTTTTCCTATGTTATCGGTAGTGATTGGTCGGTTTTTGGTCGTCTCAAACGTCATTCTGTTATGTGTCAAAATATAAACAAACTTCATAATCTGCAATTGATATTTGAAATCAAATGATTGTATTTTGCCCTTCTATTATTTAAAAATGTTCCTAAACCAGTTTTTTTGGCATAATTTACATGTTGAAGACTCCTATTTAATGTAGGTTGCAATATTCTAGAACTTCAACCCAAATTATATAACCAAAAATATATTTGTAATAACCAAATAACTTCCCATATAAAAATGGGTGTATTCTTTATTCAAAATAAGTATTATATTCTTACTGAAATGTTTTTAAAGTGAGGAATTTTTTAAAAAAAATACATTTTCGTAAATTACTTAATTAATTATACGAACTCAGGGTTCGGAAGTGTTCTAAAACACTTTTTCGGCAATTTATATAAACTTTAAGATCAACAAATGAAAACTAAAAATTGAAAGTATCCTGAATTTTACGTTGATGTCAATAAAAATTCTATGTTTATATTACATTTACAGGAAACCTGCCTATCCTTAACCACTAACTTTCACTTCTAACTAGAATTTATAATACGATTTGAAATATTAACACTTGAAACTGGGATCGCAGCCAAAATACAAGTTATCTCGATGAAAATTTGATTCAAGTGAGAAAATCAATTGGCATCCCTTTTCTCCCTTATTTTAATCGCGATGGCGATTGTTTTATCCACAGCAAATTTTGATAATTCCTTTCCATATACAAACTGACGATGAATTTTCGATTAAACGAATACAGTGACGCGAGTAGATGATTCAAAATATACTATTCTATGTAGTAATAAAACTTACTGACGTTCTTGACAAAAACATGAAACATATTTAATTTAGGGAATTATGCTAGAAATACCACTATTTGTTGTAGGAACATTTTCCATTAATTTTGGAGAGTTACAAAAATAAGAAAAATAACTTCATCGTTCCACCACGTTTGTCTTATTTAGTAGTCCCGCTCCAAAGATCTGAAGCTCGGGGAGCAGTAGAGGCTACCAAAAAAGAGCTAATCCTCGAACTTCAACCAAAATTATATAACTAAATATATATTTTTAGTAACCAAACAGTTTCCTATGTAAAAAAGGGCGTATTCTTTATTTAAAATAAGCTTTATATTCTTATACATGTACATTACAAAGGGCTTACAATTAACACATAAGAAAAAAGATCTATTATTTGATGATACTTTGTATCCAGGGCACATATTTAGAAGCATCTGTGAAAACAATATATTCATATGGATCACAGGTTGTCTTCCCGACCACTGGCTTTGCGATGGAGACTAGACCACGAAGGAACCAGACCATTTCACCATTAGAATTAGGTCTGCTCAGTACCATTCCGCTTCCTGAATCTCCGTTACAAGCAGCACTTCCTGTAAGATGGGAAAGCAACAATGGATATTCCTTTTTTCAATCTCCTTCGAGTTAGATAAATAAATCCAGTAGATGTACAAACAATTGTTAAGGGCAAATTTAACTTATACATTACACTTAAAACAAATTATGTACCTTAAAATTAAAAAAGAATTATATACCATTTCTTTGTCCAGCGCAGAATTTTGTCGGGTTCAAGAAATGTGCGAAAAAATTTGGTTTGGAGTAGATACACTGCTCTGTAGATACAATAGGCATTCGGACCTTCTTCAAAATCTTCGAAAATTCGTTCTTTTCAGTTAAACCCCATCCAACGACAGTACCTGAAATGTATTGGCAAAAACATCGAAGTTAGTAGTTTGTGAAATATCATCAATTAAACAAGTGAAAGTGTGAAATATGGGGAAATTCGAACATACATAAAGTATCTAATGCAAGAGAAGCCTCTACAAGCTATTTTAGAATAATGTCTTTGGAGAAGAGGGAATTGCAGAAGCGTAGATTGAAGAAGGAAGGAATGCAGAAGGAAGAATTGCAGAAGGAAAGATTGCAGAAGGAAGGAATGAAGAAGGAAGGATTGAAGAAGGGTGGATTGAACCAAGTTGATGAATTGGTACAGGTAATTAATTAAAGATTCCAGAAGGAAGGAAGGATTGAAGCAGGAAGGATTGCAGAAGGGAGGATTGAAGAAGAGAGGATTGGAGAAGAGGGAATTGCAGAAGCATAGATTGAAGAAGGAAGGATGGAAGAAGGAAGGATTGCAGAGAGAACGATTGAAGAAGGAAGGATTGGAGAAGGAAGGATTGAACCAAGTTGAAGAATTGGTACAGATAATTAATTAAAGATTGCGGAAGGAAGGATTGAAAAAGGAAGGATCGCAGAAGGAAGAATTGCAAAAGGAAGGAGTAAAGAAGAAAGGATTGCGGAAGGAAGGATTGAAGACGGAAGGATTGCAGAAGGAAGGATTGAAGAAGAGGGGATTGGAGACAAGGAAATTGCAGAAGCATAAATTGAAGAAGGAAGGAATACAGAAGGAAGGATGGAAGAAGGAAGAATTGCAGAAGGAAGGATTGCAAAGGAAGGAATGAAGAAGGAAGGATTGAAGAAGGGTGGATTGAACCAAGTTGAAGAATTGGTGCAGGTAATTAATTAAAGATTGCAGAAGGAAGGAAGGGTTGAAAAAGAAAGGATTGAAGCAGGAAGGATTGCAGAAGGGAGGATTGAAGAAGAGAGGATTGGAGAAGAGGGAATTGCAGAAGCATAGATTGAAGAAGGAAGGAATGCAGAAGGAAGGATGGAAGAAGGAAGGATTGCAGAGAGAACGATTGAAGAAGGAAGGATTGAACTAAGTTGAAGAATTGTTACAGGTAATTAATTAAAGATTGCGGAAGGAAGGATTGAAGAAGGAAGGATCGCAGAAGGGAGGATCGAAGAAGGAATGATTGAAGAAGAAAGGATTGCAGACCGAAGGATTTAAGAAGGAAGGATTGCACAAGGAAGGCTTGCTTTGTCATGCAAAACTTTTTAAGACATTAGAAAAGAGTTTTGGGTATCATCCAAAAGGGTGGTATGACATATCTGTCAAAATCGATTTTCAAGAGATTTCTACAAAGAAACGAGCACACCAGAAACAATGCAGTTTAAATCAATATCGGAATAACCATGAAATCGTAAAACTTTGCAATGATAAGTTTGCTATAATCATTGAACTGGTAATCAAAAAGATACAACAGCTTTAGATTTGATCGCCTCAAATCGACGTAAAATTCCATAAATTTCCTCACTTATCATCTACATTGAGATGTTAGTCGAAATAAGGTGCAAATTAAAATAATAAGTAAACCATACCAAACAGGAATCTAACCTCACAGAACCCCATTAACATTTCAAGATTTAATTACTTACCTAATTGATTAACTACGTCGCGTAATTCATCACTTCCTTGCCACAGACAGACCGGTTTGACGTAATTATCGTATTCCATAGGCTTTCCGGTTTCCAAAAGGGCAATATCGTTGTAAAAATTGGTTCGTGAGAACTGAGGATGGATATGAATTTCTGTGATTTGTACCGTCTGCGTACTGAGTGACAAACTCTTCAGACTGGTTGTACCTATATTGTCCAAACAAAAAAAAAGAGATAAATTAACAAAGAAAACATTTTAGTTGACAAATTCAGGAAATCTATTTCATTTTTCTCGAACTTAATATCATAAGAAGAACTTAGTTAATTCCTGAATGTTTTATGTTGGCAATGTATTAACGCTGAGTATTAAAATACGTAGCTACAAGTTATTTTCAATAGTTGATCATACTGACAATACCAATTTGAAACTCGTCGGTAACGTAGGTCGTGATAGATTCAATTGAAATGCAGCAATTTTCTACATTTCTATTCCAAGAGTGTATTTTAGCAATTTTATTTTTCGATTTTGGTTTGTTTTGACGTTATGACTTCATAATAAAATTTCATTGATAATTTAGCTATTAAAACGTTCAGTGTTAGTGAAGTTTTGTGGTAAGGGTTTTATTCCAAGCAAATTATATCTTTCAACATCAATTTCTTAACTTTACCTGCGTATATCAGAAAATTTGTAGGTGCTATCTTATGGCCAGATGTCAGATCAACGACACAATGAGCTGCTGTCACGATAAACCTTCGAGATACAACAGAACCTCCACAAATGTACTTTAAAGTACCATCATCGTTCTTATAGATCGCGGCATGCCATGGCCATTCTCCTAAAAGCGATTCAAAATTCTAGAATTAGTTTGAAATGTTTTCAAAGGATCTAACCTTCAAAACTGTTATGACCATCTAAAATCAAAGGTGCAGCTCGAACCGACAGAGGCTTCCCACAACCATTATAGTAGACTTCTGGTCCTTTTGATAGAATATTAGAGGTGCTTGGCGCAATACCTTTAGGAGGTCCAATACTACAGAGAATTGTTAAACAGGAAAGGTAATTGTTTTATTTAAAAAATCTCACCTGTGATGGCTTAACGAATCAGCTGATAACATACTAACATCACCGCTAGTAAAAAGATGCGGCGTTGTTCTAGGTTCTTCTGTGGTAGCAACACCTTCTGGACAGATCGTTTTAGCATTTAAGAGCAAGCCCACCAGGTGTGGGGCGTCACCTTCTGGGTCGTAAGTAACGAAGAAATTGATCACTTTCGGGGTATGAGCTTTTAGTTTGAAATTCCTATTTTTGATCGTATATATGTTGCCTTCTTTCTTTACAACTTCGCCGAAATAATTCTGAAAACGTAGAACAAAAATTAAGAAGACGAAACATTTCTGTTGAGAGGATTTTGTTGGCATTCTATGGATGAAAGTGAAGATCAGAAAGGCTATTAAAATATTGGGGTTTCATCATAGAATACAATAACCACGAGATTAGTGTTAGGAAATATAACAAAAACATTAATAACGTTCTTTTAATGTTGCGCATACACATTTCTGAATTTGCCTTTTTAGTAGATCAATTGTTTGGATTTGAGAAAAACTATGCAATAACTTGAACAATCTCTAAGAATCATTTAAGGACTTACCCCCACGAGCAAAGCCGGTTGATCAAGCAAGACCCTAAGCCATACCCCGCTGAGATCGCTATCCGAAAGCAAAGTGATAATACCATACCAAGTATCTCTGGTGTTATTTACGACGTCGTAAACGAATAACCTTGGGCATGGAGACACCCATTCATCATAACTTGTTCCTGCACCCAATGTACCTACTGCCAGACAAATTACTGCTACGAAAGATGATTTAATCGCCATAGATCTGTAAAAAAAAAAATAAAAAACCATTGCTTTATGAGCATTGCAAAGTAATCTCGAATAGTCTGCCATTATAGTGACTAGGAACAGAGTCCATTTCTTCTGAATCAAAAATGAAAGGATTGGAATGTATTTGGTGAGAATCCGACACGAATTCCAAACAAAATGGTTGAGAAATATGAACCTTACATAGAAAAGAATGATTTGAAAACTTCATATAACGCAAGTAATTGAATTTAGAACATGCCGAGGAGACAAATAACGAGTCCAAACTATAAAATGGTATTGGGCAATGTATTTAAGATAATGACAACATTATTTGTTATTTAATTTGAAAAAATTAGGAAGTTTTATATCAAAAATTGCCACAATCTTGTCCTGCACGTTTGGACACAAAGATTGTTTGAAAAAACGTTACATTTATCTGAAACAATACAATAGAAATTTGGCCATAACTTTGAAGTATTATCCAGGACAACAACATACAATAATTAACAAAAATCTGCGAACGGGTTACATAATTGTTTTAATGACTTCTACAATATTGTAGTACATTTTATCAAATGATTTTTTTCTATATAAGCACTCTTTATATGAGAAAATTTTGTTACAATATTAATTTCCTAAATATCTTGGAAAGAGAAAAACATGTAGTTGTATTTAAAAAATTAAGTTTTGATACTTTCTCCATGTGAAAATTTAATCGTAATCGTCGGACACCTGTATAATGTTTTCGAAAAATTCATTCAATTTCTGTATGGTCAATAGTTCTGCAAAATTTCAATTTCCCAAGTTAAACACTTTCACAATTATGAAAGTTCAGATACATTCGTCTATCAGTTCAAAATTTTCAAAGAAAGGCAAATATTTCAAATATGGTTAGAAATAGCAACATAGTTGTTGTATCAAACAAACCTTAAAATTGAACTAGGAATTCAAAAATGTAATAATATATAGGCTGTTCTATTTAAAATAACAAAGTTGATAGCTACTTCCGGCATAACCGGAAGTCTTAGATAATTAAAAATATGTTAATACAATAGTACATGTAGATTTTAGTATATTAGCAAGTTTTCAGAATGTTTCAAAGTATACTCTTTCATATATCAATGGATGCAATTCCTCGCGAGACATTCTATATTTATTTGATATTTGCAAGGATGAAAAGTGATAATCTGTGATAACATCCTACCTCATTGGTCACAAGAAGCTCAATTTCAAACAGTCTTAACGTATGTATATTACGTATCTATATTTACACACAACGCGGTTGGAAGCTGCACTTAATTAGAATCGCATTTACATTCGCATAGTTACGTTCTTTTGCTACCGGTTTAAGTATTTGTTGATGGCGTCCTGAACAGCGTTCTTAACTACTGCGAATAATCACGATCACTGCCACACGGGCTCGATTAACCAAATAGTTCAATAACAAATAAATAAATTTATGCTTGCACCTTCTATAACAGAAGATACCTCTTACAGATTGTATAAGCTTAATATTCTACGTAGGTGGTTTTAATCATTTAACATTTAAAACCGCAGCATTTTTGGAAATCGTTGTTTTAGAGAAGTCGGAGCTAAATCATTGAACTTTGATATTTTTTTGCAATTTTTGAATCTTAAAAATACGGAATTTTGTCTGTCAAAATCATAATATCTTAATATAATATCAAATGACTGTAGACTTTATTTAAATTGAATATCTTTTCGCAAACCCAGCTAGAACTAAGTCGAAATTTCATTGAAAAATATTCAAGTAGCGACAAATAAGAAAATTCCAAACCGATTCACGTAGTGAACTCGCTTAAACAAGCTCCAGAATAACCTGTTTCTACCTACTATATGAGAGATAGTCTTTCTACCATACGATTTTTTCGACAAATTCCGCAGAACCCTGTCGTATTTGCATACACAACTCATACAATTAGCATTCAAATTTATTTACTAAATGTCATGTATTTATGAATTTGATAGGAAAATTAAATTATACAGCGTGTTCAGTTCATCTCGGGAACCAATACAGATATTAAAATTCTGAAAACTTTTTATTATAAATGTCAGTTAAGGGCCAATCCCACGATGCCGAAAACCCCCGAGTAACTATGTATTTTAAAGCGATTTTGCGAGATTATCAGGAAAAGTTCGTCCAAAAAAGTTGAAAACGGAACTTTAGGCTATGATGCCTAATACCTACGAAGTGCCACAGATTCAAATTGATATACCTCGAATCGAAACAAACAAAAATGGATTTTGAAGGCGAAGAATAATACTAAATGATAGCACTAGCAGAAATGAGCAACAAATTTCGCGGTTCTTATAGCATAACCTCAAATATCATCGAAAATCGTTTTTTTTTTTTGCACTTTGAGGTTAGAATATCTTGATATTCTGACGTGCTAGAGCAATTCTAGGGCTTTACTTATAGTGAAGCTCTAGAATTGTAGAGCCATTCTAGGGCTTCACTATAAACACGCCCTAAGGGTGTGTTTATAGTGAAGCCCTAGAATTGCTCTATAAATCGACTATCACAGCTTCACTATAAACACACCCTTAGGGTGTGTTTATAGTGAGATTCATAAACGTCATCCGTGATGGATATTTTCGACGCTTTTATCGCTGCTAGTATCGTCGCTCTTATCACAGCTCTTATCGACCATCACAGCTTCACTATAAACACACCCTTAGGGTGTGTTTATAGTGAGATTCATAAACGTCATCCGTGGTGGATATTTTCGACGTTTTTATCGCTGCTAGTATCGTCGCTCTTATCACAGCTCTTATCGACCATCACAGCTTCACTATAAACACACCCTTAGGGTGTGTTTATAGTGAGATTCATAAACGTCATCCGTGATGGATATTTTCGACGCTTTTATCGCTGCTAGTATCGTCGCTCTTATCACAGCTCTTATCGACCATCACAGCTTCACTATAAACACACCCTTAGGGTGTGTTTATAGTGAGATTCATAAACGTCATCCGTGATGGATATTTTCGACGTTTTATCGCTGCTAGTATCGTCGCTCTTATCACAGCTCTTATCGACCATCACAGCTTCACTATAAACACACCCTTAGGGTGTGTTTATAGTGAGATTCATAAACGTCATCCGTGATGGATATTTTCGACGCTTTTATCGCTGCTAGTATCGTCGCTCTTATCACAGCTCTTATCGACCATCACAGCTTCACTATAAACACACCCTTAGGGTGTGTTTATAGTGAGATTCATAAACGTCATCCGTGGTGGATATTTCGACGCTTTTATCGCTGCTAGTATCGTCGCTCTTATCACAGCTCTTATCGACCATCACAGCTTCACTATAAACACACCCTTAGGGTGTGTTTATAGTGAGATTCATAAACGTCATCCGTGGTGGATATTTTCGACGCTTTTATCGCTGCTAGTATCGTCGCTCTTATCACAGCTCTTATCGACTATCGCAGCTTCACTATAAACACACCCTAATGCATGCAAGCATGTCTTATCACCGGCGGACGGCAAAATCGTAAGGGATATGACTCAGAGCCTTGAATCGTAAACATGATACAGAGACGCACTAAGTGTATGTTGCATATTTCAGACGCTAAGTTTTTATAAATGTGTTTAAACGAAATTCATATATTAATTATACATTGAAATAGAAGATATGTATATATGTAATAAATTTGTTTGTTACACCTTAATTAGCAATTCTGTCAAATCTATTATTAGCAATTAATCAGAGTCTATAAACAGATCTCGCTTACGTCATGATATTCCTGCTTTCCTATTGGCTTATCGAAATCTCGCAATCCTATTGAATTCTCGTAAAACACATAAATAGAGGCATTTTCGTACTAAAATCATAAGTCGTCTGGCAGTAATCAACGAATCAACTAGTTGAGTGTAGCCATAAGTGGTCTAGTGTGAAAGAAATCTAGTTATCCTGGAATACTAAGAAGTTGTTATTTGACATAACACTTTTTTGGGGATTATCGCTATCCAAGGTCCATATCCCGATTATTATTTGGTTTGAGAATCTTCGTCCGTTGTATCGAATCACTAGGGATGACACACTAAGCTTCGGTTTTAAAACTGATTTCTCCACCTAGATTGTGCTTGCCCTCTGTCTGCCAACCGCTCTATACCAACCCGATCTACGAGCGCGGCGCCCTTCCTTTCATACTCACCGCCGCCGAAATACCCGTACCACCATAACTAGCTGTCTGACTACTCCCTCAGCGTGTCTACCTGATCCCCTTTCATCTGTGTGAGTTACTTTAAGACCTTTTTGTAACCTTACGAACCATACTTAACATTTTTGCTGTTTTAGTGAAACTTTACGCAACGACTACTGGAATATTAATAGCTTTCCTTGCCATAATTTGTCAATCATAATTCTCACATGACTCTTTTAAAATACAGTTTGATCTACCTAATATTTGCTAGGTTATTATTTTGCTGAACTGTTGTGAATATTTGTACAATCCTTTCTTCCTTTCCCTTGAAAACCCTGGATGGTTTCTGACGAGATTTTCAACAGCTTGCGAGACGGTCGAAGTAATATATAGAAATATTTGTCATCCAGTGGCGTCCTGCGAACATCGTAATCGTACCCTAGAGTTCGAATACCTGGTCGTCGTCTCTGCGAAGAAACATACCGAAACAATTCTCGACTTCAGCAACAAGTTTGTATGTATTTCAGTATTGAAAACGTTCTTTCAACTTCACGACTTGTAAATGGAGCAAAACAAAACATGTTGGTGGTACCTCGGTGTACGATGGTATCTTGTTACGGAAGATAATTTGGATGAATTTTTATTTCCAAAACCGAAAGGTGCTCCCGAATACTAAACGTAGCTTACAATTTTTACAAATTTTACAGAATATCACCAGGAATACTTTTAAACCTATTAATTGTGTCGTTTAATGAATTGATCGCGTCTCCTAATTTTATATTTCAACTTTCAAAGCATTGCGTCGTCGTTGTTAAGTGTTTAATGCGGGAAATAAATACCCTAGAAACATAATAACGAAATAAAGAATAGATATAATAAATATAAATAGAACAATCTAAGGAGAGAGCTCGATGCGAATACGACTGTATACTCGATCTTGAAATAATCTCCGCGTATATCAAATGCTCTGCATACGGCTCTGCTACGGCTGACGTCATCCCTTACGATTTTGCCGTTCACTGTTTATCACTTGCCTTTGCTGAAATACCCGTTATATCAAAAAAGGGGAAAATATACTAACAATTAATAAAACAAAATTTAATTTATTATTAAAACTTTAATTTTATATTCCAATAAAAGAATACAATTTAAAAAGGAATAGGTTTGTAGGTAGTTACAATTTTACAAAATTTCAATAAAAATTAATTTAACAATAATAAAAAGCAGCGCCATCTTTTACAGTGTTTGTGAACTATGAAATCGATAAATTAGATATTTCACCATTCAAATTTAAACTTAATGGTAATATTTTTTATTTGAATTAAAAGTTATTCGTTAGAAATCAAAAAAAAAGAACAAAAATTAAAAGAAAATAACACCTAATAACTTAACCCTTTAATGTACGTTAACATCTAATTTCATCCTTCATCCTAACCGATTCTAATCTAAAATTACAACTCGAGCAACACTAACTTCATGAAATTATCTTAAAATTTGAAGAGAAATAAGTAAATATTACGAAAATGAGTATCCTAGGAAGATTTTTACCTGCGTTAATTTCAAATATCAGGTCTCTGTAATCATAATAATATCGAATAATCAAATTATTTTATGTTATTATCATTTTAGACAAAATACATGTAATACACTACTTTCAAAGGCAAATTTTCATGCTATAACACAAACTGGAGTTAAATCCAATATGAACCAGGCGGTTCATTTGATATTTTCACCCGTAACAATATCAGATACCATTTCCCAAGACCATCGGAGAGAAAACGTATAAAGAGACACGGTTACTGGAAACGCATGTCCACCGAAGCTGGTTAAAGGATAATTATGAGGAGGATATTAAAAGGAAGGCATGTCTCATCACTTTAGCTTTATTTGTAAATATCCATAAATTAGATACAATATAAAATATAGAAGTAGTTCGTTGCTTAATGTAGGATTTCATTTTTTTTTGTAAACGTACTCATTGCTTTATTACGATATACCAGCCGTTTTCTTTATCCAAACTAAGTGTTGGGCTACATTTGTTAAGACGATGTAGTTTTTCGTGTTGCAATCACTTTTCGAAGATCTTGGAGCAATAGAGATGACTCCTCTTAGGTACCAGATTTGGTCATTTCCCATAGAAGCTTTTCGAGGGAATGCCATGCTACCACCCGAAGTAATATTACATACAGCAGTACCTTGAATAGAGAATTAAATCAATAAATAGGTACAGGCTGGTCGATTTTGTTTGGATCTACTTGTACAGTCTATTCTAAATTAAAATGAACATACAGCCTAATATACAGCGTGTTCAATTGTATGGAATAGTATAGTAGCGGCTATAGTATCTTACATGAAAAAATGTTTTGTATACAAATTGTTCGTCGGGGTTTTACAATATTTTCGGGTTATACAAGAAAAAATGTTTGTTAATTTCTTTTCAATGTTAACAGACTTTTCTAACGGCCAAGTGATACATCTTCTTCACTAAATTACAAAATATGGCCATTATTTTCAAATTTTTATAAAATGAACAAGTTCAACAATGATAAAGATCGGGAATTTATAAAATTACATCTGATGATTGTGATAAAGCCTATATTGGTCAAACGAAACGAGCGATAGGTACTAGATTTGATAAATACATCAGGTGTTACAGGTACGGGAAGATAGAAGCGTCAAGTGTCGCCCAACATTGGCCATGGTATTGAATTAGAAAACCTAAAATTAATTTAAAACGTGATTTCGCCGCACGAGCTGGACACCTATGAGACTATTTACATAAATAAGCATGCAAATCCAATCAATAAAGAAAAGGGACCGCTACATTTCTCATGTTTGTTCGATGTATTACGATAAAGGCCTTTATAATTTATGGTTGTACTAGGAGAGAGACGTCGATCGTCCCGCACATTCCGCATGTATCTTTAGTTTAAGAGAGAGAAGGAAAGAACACATTTGACGAACAGAAAGGACAGAACCGTTGTCCTACGCGAGTTTATTAGGGTATGATGTCCATATGTCTGGGTTCGTGATGACAAGTCTTTCCTTTTTTCTCCTTATTTAGCTTGCTTTTTAGGCTAAACGGCAACAGAAGGTATATGCTCATACAAGTTATATATACATATATACAAGCTTTGTTGTATATAATAAATTGTATTATTATTAGAGCGAGGTAATCGTCTCTGCGATACATAGGCGGTTCACGGGAGTAGCGGGTTGTGTACAAAAATCGATTCTCGCTTTGTCAGCATCCGCTTGTTTATTTTTCGTTCAGTTTAGGAAACGAGAGCGTGCGTTATGTTTTGTGTTACGTGTTATTCGTTATAAATATATAATTATTAATTTAAAATGTGTAATGTGAACAAGACTGAAAAACGACCTTTTGCTGACACAGTAAATAAGTTTATCTGGGACTTTCCGGATTTGTTCTACGACGATGGTAATATAGTTTGTGAAGTGGGCGAGAAACATTTGATGTGCTGGGATAAGGCAGAAGAACACAACGCCTGTCAAACAACAATTGAGTATTGAGCACGGCTGAAATGTTGTGAATACCCTCTTATTGTTTAGGTTTATAAATAAATATATTCTAACAAGTTATTTTATAGACACGCTAAAAAAATTGTTGCATCTCATATGAAAACTATTCAAATAAAAGAAAATAATTACCATTTGGGCCACCAGCACAGAAGGTTTTGGGCGATGTATATACGCTAAAAAAACTTGGATCGTGATACAGGCATGTTTCCAAAGAAACAACAGGCGTTTGCCCTTCCATCAAATCAGCTGCAATTTGGTTACTGCTGTCCAAACCCCAACTAACAACGGTACCTGAAAATTAATACACAATACTGACTTCATTCAGCATTTAACCAGCTTCAAACTAGGGAAGGATTAAATCTAACGGTTTTAAGATATTCCATGTTACGTCAGGAGGCGTAATAATCAAGTACTAAATCAAAATTGCTACACAATGTATAGATATTAAAAAAATATAGTTCTTACAAATGTATTCCCAATTTGTCGAAAAAAAAATAGCAAAAGTGAACCGAAATTTCTTTATATTTTCGTTGTTTTTTAACTTTGAAGTTTGAAAATTGGTGTACAAAATATTACATACTGAAATTCCTTACCATATTTTCCTACCAAACTGTTTATCTCCAAATCGCCTTCCCATAAACAAATAGGCCTGAGATAATCGCTAAATTCTACCGGTACCATATCAACGATCGCTAAATCGTTGTGGTACCTCATTGGATTATATTCCTTATGGACGATGATATCCTGCACCACTCTGACTTTAAAGTAAGGCCCTTGATCTGATAGGTTTGTAGTGCCTGTAAAGAATGAAAGAAGCTGAAGATAATACTTGCAAAGTAGTTTGAAACGTCCCGTATGCAAAAAATTACTCACCTAAATAAAGGAGTAACATGTTTTCGTCGATTTGTTCGATGGTGGTGTGTATTGTGACACAATGGGCCGCTGTCAGAACGGATTTTGCTGAGATCAAGGTACCACCGCAGTGATAATTGAGTTGAATATTGTCGAGTTTCATGATGGCGATGTGCCATGGCCAATGCCCTGCGAATTAAAAAGGAAAAGAAGTTACGTACCATTATTTTGAAACTGTTATCTTCAAGTAGAAGATATACAGGGTGCCTTATAAAAATTGACTGTGCCATATCTTCTTCATTATCATCATTATTATTATAGTTTGAAATGTTTCCAAAGGTTCTAACCTTTAGAACTGTTGTGGCCATCCAAGATCATAGGTGTAGCTTGAACCGACAGACGTTTCCCACAAGTACTATTGTAGACTTCTGGTCCTTTTGCTAGGGTGCTAGAGGTGCTTGGCGCAATACGTTTAGGAGGTTCAACACTGTAGAGAATAGTTAAACAAGAAAGATAATTGTTTATATTTAAAAGATCTTACCTGCTATGGTTTGACGAATCAGCTGACAGCCTGTTAGCATTATCGCTGGTAAAAAGATGCGGCTTTGTTCTAGGTTCTTCTGTGGTAGCAGCACCTTCTGGACAGATCGTCTTGGCATTTAAAAGCAAGCCCACCAGGTGTGGGGCGTAACCTTCTGGGTCGTAAGTAACGAAGAAATTGATCACTTTCGGTGTATGAGCTTTTAGTTTGAAATCCCTGTTTTTGATCATGTACACGTTGTCTTCTGGCTTCACAACTTCGCCGAAATAATTCTGAAAACGTAGAACAAAAATTAAGAAGACGAAACATTTCTGTTGAGAGGGTTTTATTTGCATTTTATAGATGAAAGTGAAGATCCGAAAGGCTATTAAAATATTGGGATTTCATCATAGGATACAATAACCACGAGATTAGTGTTAGGAAATATAACAAAAACATTAATAGTGTTCTTTTAATGTTGCACATACACATTTCTGAATATACCTTTTTAGGAGATCAATTGTTTGGATTCGAGAAAAACTATACAATAACTTGAACAATCTCTAAGAATCATTTAAGTACTTACCCCCAAGAGCAATGATGGTTGATCAAGCAAGATCCTAAGGCTTACTCCGTTGTGATCGGTATCCGAAAGCAAAATGACAAAACCATACCAAGTACCTCTGGTGTTATTTGCGACATCGTAAGCGAATAACCTTGGACATGGAGATACCCATTCATTATAACTTGTTCCTGCACCCAATGTACCTGCTGCTAGACAAATTACTGCTATGAAAGATGATTTGATCGCCATAGATCTGAAAAAAAAAATAAAGAACCATTGCTTTATGCGCATTGCAAAGTAATTTCGAATAGTCTGCCATTATAGTGACTAGGAGCAGACTCCATTTCTTCTGAATCGAAAATAAAAGGACAACGTTGGACTAGAATGTATTTGGTGAGAATCCAACACGAATGCCAAACAAAATGATTGGGAAATATGGGTGCTACATAGAAAAGAATTATTTAAAAACTTCATATGGCGCAAATAATTGAGTTTAGAACATGCTGAGGAAACAAATAAGGAGTCCACGCTATAAAATGGTGTTGGGCAATGTATTTAAGATAATGACAACATTATTTGTTATTTATTTTGAACAAATTAGGAAGTTTTATGTCAAAAATTGCCACAATCTTGTCCTGCACGTTTGGACACAAAGATTGTTTGAAAAAACGTTACATTTATCTGAAACAATACAATAAAAATTTGGCCATAACTTTGAAGTATTATCCAGGACAACAACATACAATAATAAACAAAAATCTGCGATCGGGTTACATAATTGTTTTAATGACTTCTACAATATTGTAGTACATTTTATCAAATGATTTTTTTCTATATAAGCACTCTTTATATGAGAAAATTTTGTTACAATATTAATTTCCTAAATATCTTGGAAAGAGAAAAACATGTAGTTGTATTTAAAAAATTAAGTTTTGATACTTTTTCCATTTGAAAGTTTAATCGTAATTGTCGGACACCTGTATAATGTTTTCGAAAAATTCATTCAATTTCTGTATGGTCAATAGTTCTGCAAAATTTCAATTTCCCAAGTTAAACACTTTCACAATTATGAAAGTTCAAATGCATTCGTCTATCAGTTCAAAATTTATAGATTTTAGTATATTAGCAAGTTTTCAGAATGTTTCAAAGTATACTCTTTCATATATCAATGGATGCAATTCCTCGTGAGACATTCTATATTTATTTGATTTTTGCAGGGATGAAAAGTGATGATCTGTGATAACATCCTACCTCATTGGTCACAAGAAGCTCAATTTCAAACAGTCTTAACGTATGTATATTACGTATCTATATTTACACACAACGCGGTTAGAAGCTGCACTTAATTAGAATCGCATTTACATTCGCATAGTTACGTTTTTTTGCTACCGGTTTAAGTATTTCTTGATCCGCGCTCTGACACAACGTTCTTAACTACTGCGAAATAATCCACGATCACTGCACACACGAGCACGATTAAACCAACGTAGGTACATCAACAAACAAATAAATTTATGCTTGAACCTTCTACATCAGAAGATACATCTTAGAAATTATAAAAGCTTAATATTCTACGTAGGTGGTTTTAATCATTTAACATTTAAAACCGCAGCATTTTTGGAAATCATTGTTTGAGAAAAGTCGGAGGTAAATCATTGAAGTTTAATATTTTTTTCAATTTTTGAATCTTAAGAACAAGGAATTTTGTCTATCAAAATCATAATATCTTAATATAATATCAAATGGCTGTAGACTTTATTTAAATTGAATCTCTTTTCGCAAACCCAACTAGAGTTAAGTTGAAATTTCATTGAAAGATATTCCAATGTTGACAAATAAGAAAAACTCCAAACCTATTAACGCAGTGAAGTCGTTTAAACAAGTTCCCGAATAACCTGTTTTTACCTACTATATGAGAAACAGTCTATACGATTTTTTTGATAAATTCTGCAGAACTTTGTTGCATTTGCATACGCAACTCATACAATTAGCATTTAAGTCCATTACTAAATGAGATGTATTTATGAATTTGATATGAATATTAAATTATACAGAGTGTTCGGGGGAATATCTCGAGAACGAATACAGATTTTAAAATTCTGAAAAGTTTTTGTTGTAAATATTAGTTAGGGGCCAGTGATGGGGAAGGTATTGTCGTAAAAATAATTAAAATATATGTGAACGAAAAAGAAAAGAACGTTTCCATTAAAGAATAATTATTATTGGTAATAAGCATTATGCATCTGTTGGAGCAATAACAAAATGAACTAGGTTTAGCTTGAAACAATCCAATTTGCAGGCCAAGAAACTGGTCCACTACGATAAAATGTGTCGGAACTCTGCCATGTCGAAACCACATAATCTGTCATGCATCTAGAGGAACATCTTGTCATAATTGTGCAGTGTTTAGAAGCAAATCTAAATAATGTTCACCTGTCATTCAAGGCAGAAGAAAGTATGGCCCAATAAACATGCCACTGAGGAGTTCAGCTCAAAACATTAACTGAAAATTTGTACAGAAGATTTCGGCAGGCGGATTCTCTAGTGCTCATGATTCCTTAACATGGTTGTTAAGGAAATTTTTCACTCCAATTTTTTGTAAATATGACTTCGCCAATAATAAATTTAGTAAAATTCTCATTTCTGTGGCATTGATGTGAAAGCCACTGACCAAATTCAACTGTTACGAGATGATCGTAGGTGACTGTAAAGCTTGTAGCCATTGATAATGAAACGAATAAATTGTTCTTGTCGTATAATCTTTCATACTTTACTAAGAGCTACTCTAAATTGAACTTGTGACAAACCGTAGTCCGTTCGAATGGATTTAAAGATTCTTAAGACAAAGATAAATACTAAAATTATTATTTGAGTAATTATTTAAATTATTTTTCACCTTTGTTCTATTTTTATTTTGTCACAAATTTTTCAACTTCGCCGTGTATATCTTTTGGAACGATAGTAAGAAACGGTACGTCATCCAAATATTTAGTATATAAAACCGTACAGAATTTCATTCTGCAGGAGTTCTCTCCTGGCCGACCTCTTCATCGACGGTATTCATATTGTCTGAAGGCTCTCAACTCACTGACGGTATTCTTTATATTGCCTGAGTTCCGTTAACTCACCGACGGTATTCCTTATATTGTCTGAGTTATCTTAATTCACTGACTAAAATTGTTACCGGATGAATTTTCTTAATTTGCTGACTGACGGTAATTTTATATTGTCTAAGCTCATTTCATTGATTGATTTTACCGACTTGAGAACTCATTTCCGAGACAGCGTTTATTGTCCCTTGTAAGCTAAGCAAACTTTAGTCTTGTACGTGGTTCTAACCGAAATTTGGAACGTTGTTTGATTTAAATCAAAATCATTGTAAGAACTCTGAACGAACGAAAGCTACCTCAGGCAGATTGTTGATGGACGCCGTGCTACAGGCCGTCGTAAAACAATTTCCACTAAGATCACAAACTTCAAAATTAATGAACATCCACGGAGAAATTGTTTATTTAATTACACTAAACTTTAAGACGTTTTCTCAAAATTAATTTCACATAGACGATAGTCTATTGACGATAGTCCAGAAAAATGTTGTTTTGCAATTAATTATGATTTATAATTATATACCCCTAGCATTACGCCTTTTGAATAACCGACAGTTTAAGTACAAATTAGAATTAATATTATATAAACATTCTTTTTACAGCTTAAAAGATTTTTTCAATTGTGAGATGTTATTGGAATTGGTCTCCATTGTTTTATTATATTTTTATTTTCTGTTTTGTGGTGTACATGTATTGTCTTTTTTGTATATATTTGACGTGTTCTATACCATTAAGTATCGTAGAAACGAATAATGAACTAAACTAAACTGAACATAAATAAATAAATATTTCTAGCGACATCTGTTAGCGAGAAGCGCAACTATTCATCTCTATATTGCTAAGGCCGCTAACATAGAATCCGTATTAACCCTAAAAATAAGAATATTTTATGGGAAGAACAAAAAGCAATTGATAAGCAATTTATTTTCATCTGATTTACAATTACAAAGTAAATTTGTTGAAAAAGTAGTTAGCAAAATCGTTTCTTCATATTTTGCAAATGTTGAAGTTTGCTAAATCCACAAACTGTTATAGTCCTGGTGCTCCTTGTTCGAGAATTTCTAAAATTTCGTTCTCAGTGTCTAGCTTTTCGCGTAGAGCAGGTCTTTCAGTGTGACCTCGTCGTTATTTCTTTAAGATCCGAGCAAAATCTTATAAGACCAAGCTGCGCGGAATGAGTGATGCAATTCAAATCCTACTCAAACTTACTGATGCACCTTTTCTGTAGTAAAAATCTCCCATGGGATTTTCTCCGGACCGTTTCATATCTTACGAGCTCCTATAACTAAAATAACAAACGTGTGGAGTTGGATAATTTCTTGACGGAGGTCTTACCGTGTATAATCGTGATGTCGCAGCGGCATTTTATCGCGTTGGTTCTTAATATCCTCGTTTTTTTTTGTGTAAAATGATTTTTACAAGTGCTACAACCTATTAATACAATAGCCTCAAGCTTGAGAATGTCCTGTTTACTTTGAAATAGGGTTGTATTTATCATACGGTTGGTCACCACTGCCAAGCGATGACAGTTTAAAGCTTAAATTTGTCGAATAAAAGCAGATTGCGCTAATCTAATCTCGTCATCAATGAACTGAAATTTGCTATTTTGTTAATTGCTAATTGCTATAAACGTTATAAATTATAATTATACAACACAAGGACAAGATTTTACTCTATTTAAGACCGTAATCAACGAATAAAATGTTATTAAACGCAGCGAAATTGTATTATAAGGACTGTCAAATTTTGCATCAATGTCAAACGAATATTACTGAAGTCAATGTTAAATATGGTTAATATTGAAATGTAAAATTTTTCACATCCAAACAGAAACCATTTTCGGTTTACATTTAAATTTACGTTTATATTACTCAAATCCAAAACAAAACATCATTTTTCGTGCTATAATTTCGCTTCGGACACCGTTAAAAATGGCCCTAGCTTGCTCAAATCCTTTTACCATCGAGCACGGTCCTTTATCGGAAGAAGCCCAGCAGATCGCTTTAAAGGAATTACGCGAATCCCCGGAAATAGTCGCCGAAGCCGTCAGAGTTTCAACAGTTGCTTGAAGCTGATAATACGACGCATTACGAAACCGATGAAGACTTCTTGAAAATCTTTCTTAGACCGACTAAATATTACCCGAAGAGTGCTTACGAATTTGCAAAACGCGTAGCGGACTATCGCGCCAAATACAAAGACATTTTCGGTAATCTAATGCCTGAAGACGAGAAAGCAACCTTTACTGAAAATGACGTTGTTAACATCCTTAAAGATCGGGATCAGTTTGGAAGGCGAGTCTTGTTAATCAACGCCGGTAAAGACTGGGACACCTCTAAGGTGAGCAACGATCAATTGCTACGCTCCCTTTACCTCCTCCAACTCGCCGCCATGTTGGAACCTGAAACGCAAGTACGAGGTATCGTCGTCATCATGAATCTGAAAGATATGGCCATGAAGCAAGTTGCAGCCTTCTTCCCAGCTTTCGCCGTACGGATAATGGGCTTCTTTCAGGAAGCTATGCCTCTGAGAATGAAGGAATTGCACATGATCAACAATCCGATGGTATGGAACATCGCGTGGAGGATCATCAAACCATTACAGACCCAAAAAACCGTTGAAAGGACGCATTTTCATTCCAGTAATATGGCCTCCTTACACAAGTTCCTTAGTCCTGAATATTTACCAGTAGATTTCGGCGGACACAAAGAGAAAATAAATTACACAGGTAAAGATTGGCATCCGGCTATTGAAAATTACTTAGATTTTATACAAAAATGGAATACATGTGGTAAAGTTGAGGCAACATAAACTTAATTAAAGAAGCATTTCTTATTAATAAAAACCGAACATCTATATGGTCAAAATATTATCTTTCGGATGATTACATTAATTTATATAAAAAAATCAAAGTCAATAATGATACTATTAAAAAAGAACTAGTATTTCTAATTTAAAATTACGGCCTGCATTCTGAAAGGAATGTTATTATCTTTTTAGACAAAATACATGTAATACACTACTTTCAAAGGCAAATTTTCATGCTATAACACAAACTGGGGTTCAATCCAATGCTGAACTAGGCGGTACATTTAATATTTTCACCCGTAACAATATCAGATGCCATTTCCCAAAACCATCGGAAAGAAAACGTATAAAGAGACACGGTTACTGGAAACGCATGTCCACCGAAGCTGGTTAAAGGATAATTATGAGGAGGATATTCAAAGGAAGGGATGTCTCATCACTTCAGCTTTATTTGTAAATATCCTTAAATTAGATACAATATAAAATATAGGAGTAGTTCGTTGCTTAATGTAGGATTTCATTTTTTTTTGTAAACGTACTCATTGCTTTGTTACGATATACCAGCCGTTTTCTTTATCCAAACTAAGTGTTGAGTTACATTTGACAAGACGATGTAGTTTTTCGTGTTGCAATCACTTTTCGAAGGTGTTGGAGTAACAGAGATGACTCCTCTTAGGTACCAGACTTGGTCATTTCCCATAGAAGCTTTTCGAGAGAATGCCATGCTACCTCCCGAAGTAACATTACATACAGCAGTACCTTGAATAGAGAATTAAATCAATAAATAGGTACAGACTGGTCGATTTTGTTTGGATCTACTTGTACAGTCGATTCTAAATTAAAATGAACATACAGCCTAATATACAGCGTGTTCAATTGTATGGAATAGTATAGTAGCGGCTATAGTATCTTATATGAAAAAATGTTTTGTATACAAGTTGTTCGTCGGGGTTTTATAATATTTTCGGGTTATGCAAGAAAAAATGTTTGTTAATTTCTTTTCAATGTTAACAGACTTTTCTAACGGCCAAGTGATACATCTTCTTCACTAAATTACAAAATATGGCCATTATTTTCAAATTTTTATAAAATGAACAAGTTCAACAATGATAAAGATCGGGAATTTATAAAATTACATGTGATGATTGTGATAAAGCCTATATTGGTCAAACGAAACGAGCGATAGGTACTAGATTTGATAAATACATCAGGTGTTACAGGTACGGGAAGATAGAAGCGTCAAGTGTCGCCCAACACAGGCCATGGTATTGAATTAGAAAACCTAAAATTAATTAAAAACGTGAGTTCGCCGCACGAGCTGGACACTTATGAGACTATTTACATAAATAAGCATGCAAATCCAATCAATAAAGAAAAGGGACCGCTACATTTCTCATGTTTGTTCGATGTATTACGATAAAGGCTTTTATAATTTATGGTTGTACTAGGAGAGAGACGTCGATCACCCCGCACATTCCGCATGTATCTTTAGTTTAAGAGAGAGAAGGAAAGAACACATTTGACGAACAGAAAGGACAGAACCGTTGTCCTACGTGAGTTTATTAGGATATAATGACCATATGTCTGGGTTCGTGATGACAAGCCTTTCCTTTTTTCTCCTTATTTAGCTTGCTTTTTAGTCTAAACGGCAACAGTTGGTATATGCTCATACAAGCTATATATACATATATACAAGCTTTATTGTATATAATAAATTGTATTATTATTAGAGCGAGATAATCGTCTCTGCGATACATAGGCGGTTCACCGGAGTAGCGGGTTGTGTACAAAAATCGATTCTCGCTTTGTCAGCATCCGCTTGTTTATTTTTCGTTCAGTTTAGGAAACGAGAGCGTGCGTTATGTTTTGTGTTACGTGTTATTCGTCATAAATATATAATTATTAATTTAAAATGTGTAATGTGAACAAGACTGAAAAACGACCTGTTGCTGACACAGTAAATAAGTTTATCTGGGACTTTCCGGATTTGTTCTACGACGATGGTAATATAGTTTGTGAAGTGGGCGAGAAACATTTGATGTGCTGGGATAAGACGGAAGAACACAACGCCTGTCAAACAACAATTGAGTATTGAGCACGGCTGAAATGTTCTGAATACCCTCTTATTGTTTAGGTTTATAAATAAATATATTCTAACAAGGTATTTTATAGACATTAGGACACGCTAAAAAAATTGTTGCATCTCATATGAAAACTATTCAAATAAAAGAAAATAATTACCATCTGGGCCACCAGCACAGAAGGTTTTGGGCGATGTATACAACCCAAAAAATCTTGGATCGTGATACAGGCATGTTCCCAAAGAAACAAAAGGCGTTTGCCCTTCCATCAAATCAGCTGCAATCTGATTACTGCTGTTCAAACCCCAACTAACAACGGTACCTGAAAATTAATATACAATACTGAGTTCATTCAGCATTTAACCAGCTTCAAACTAGGGAAGGATAAAATCTAACGGTTTTAAGATATTCCATGTTACGTCAGGAGGCGTAATAATTAAGTACTAAATCAAAATTGTCACACAATGTATAGATATTAAAAAAATATAGTTCTTACAAATATATTCCCAATTTGTCGAAAAGAAATAGCAAAAGTGAACCGAAATTTCTTTATATTTTCGTTATTTTTGAACTTTGAAGTTTGAAAATTGATATACAAAATATTGCATACCTAATCAAATTCCTCACTTACCATATTTCCCAACCAAACTTCCTATCTCCAAATCGCCCTCCCATAAACAAATAGGCCTGAGATAATCGCTAAATTCTACCGGTTCCATATCAACGATCGCTAAATCGTTGTGGAACTTCGCTGGGTTATACTCGTTATGAACGATGATATTCTGCAGCAATCTGACTTTGAAATAAGGCCCTTGATCTGATAGGTTTGTAGTGCCTGTAAAGAATGAAAGAAACTGAAGATAATACTTGCAAAGTAGTTCGAAACAAAAAATTACTCACCTAAATAAAGGATTAACATGCCTTTGTCAATTAGTTCGATGGTGGGGAGTATTGTGACACAATGAGCTGGTGTCAGAACGGATTTTGCTGAGATCAAGGTACCACCGCAGTGATAATTGTATTCAATATTGTCGAGTTTCATGATGGCGATGTGCCATGGCCAATGCCCTGCGAATTGAAAAGGATAAAAGGTTACGTACCGTTATTTTGAAACTGTTATCTTCAAGTAGAATATATACAGGGTGGCTTATAAACATTGGCTGTGCAATATCTTCTTCATTATCATTATTATTATTATAGTTTGAAATGTTTCCAAAGGTTCTAACCTTTAGAACTGTTATGGTCATCCAAGACCATATGTGTAGCTTGAACCGACAGACGTTTCCCACAAGTACGATTGTAGACTTCTGGTCCTTTTGCTAGGGTGCTAGAGGTGCTTGGCGCAATACGTTTAGGAGGTTCAATACTGTAGAGAATAGTTAAACAAGAAAGGTAATTGTTTTATTTAAAAGATCTTACCTGCTATGGTTTGACGAATTAGCTGATAACGTGCTAACATTATCGCTGGTAAAAAGATACGGCTTTTTTCTAGATTCTTCTATTGTAGTAGCATCTTCTGGACAGATCGGCCTGGCATTTAAAAGCAAGCGCACCAGGTGTGGGGTGTCACCTTCTGGGTCGTAAGTAACGAAGAAATTGATCACTTTCGGGGTATAAGCTTTTAGTTTAAAGTCCCTATTTTTGATCATGTACACGTTGCCTTCTCGCACCACAACTTCGCCGAAATAATTCTGAAAACGTAGAACAAAAATTAAGACGACGAAACATTTCTGTTGAGAGGGTTTTATTGGCATTCTATGGATGAAAGGCTATTAAAATATTGGGATTTCATCATAGAATACAATAACCACGAGATTAGTGTTAGGAAATATAACAAAAACATTAATAACGTTCTTTTAATGTTGCACATACACATTTCTGGACTTGCCTTTTTAGGAGATCAATTGTTTGGATTCGAGAAAAACTATACAATAACTTGAACAATCTGTAAGAATCATTTAAGAACTTACCCCCAAGAACAAAGATGGTTGATCAAGCACGATCTTAAGCCATACTCCGCTGACATCGGTATCCGAAAGCAAAACGACAATACCATACCAAGTACCTCTGGTGTTATTTGCGACATCGTAAGCGAATAACCTTGGACATGGAGATACCCATTCATCATAGCTTGTTCCTGCACCCAATGTACCTGCTGCTAGACAAATTACTGCTATGAAAGATGATTTGATCGACATAGATCTGAAAAAAAAAATAAACAACCATTGCTTTATGCGCATTGCAAAATAATCCCAAATAGTCTGCCATTATAGTGACTAGGAGCAGACTCTATTTCTTCTGAATCGAAAATGAAAGGACAAAGTTGGACTGGAATGTATTTGGTGAGAATCCGACACGAATGCCAAACAAAATGATTGGGAAATATGGGTGTTACATAGAAAAGAATTATTTGAAAACTTCATATGGCTCAAATAATTGAGTTCAGAACATGCCGAGGAAACAAATAAGGAGTCCACGCTATAAAATGGTGTTGGGCAATGTATTTAAGATAATGACAACATTATTTGTTATTTATTTTGAACAAATTAGGAAGTTTTATGTCAAAAATTGCCACAATCTTGTCCTGCACGTCTAGACACAAAGATTGTTTGAAAAAACAATGCATTTATATGAAACAATACAATAGAAATTTGACCATAACTTTGAAGTATTATCCAGGACAACAACATACAATAATTAACAAAAATCTGCGATCGGGTTACATAATTGTTTTAATGACTTCTACAATATTGTAGTACATTTTATCAAGTGATTTTTTTCTATATAAGCACTCTTTATATGAGAAAATTTTGTTACAATATTAATTTCCTAAATATCTCGGAAAGAGAAAAACATGTAGTTGTATTTAGAAAATTAAGTTTTGACACTATTTCCATTTGAAAGTTTAATCGTAATTGTCGGACACCTGTATAATGTTTTCGAAAAATTCATTCAATTTCTGTGTGGTCAATAGTTCTGCAGAATTTCAATTTTCCAAGTTAAACACTTTCACAATTATGAAAGTTCAAATGCATTCGTCTATCAGTTCAAAATTTGTAGATTTTAGTATATTAGCAAGTTTTCAGAATGTTTCAAAGTATATTCTTTCATATATCAATGGATGCAATTCCATATATCAATGGATGCAATTCCTCGTGAGACATTCTATATTTATTTGATTTTTGCAGGGATGAAAAGTGATGATCTGTGATAACATCCTACCTCATTGGTCACAAGAAGCTCAATTTCAAACAGTCTTAACGTATGTATATTACGTATCTATATTTACACACAACGCGGTTAGAAGCTGCACTTAATTAGAATCGCATTTACATTCGCATAGTTACGTTCTTTTGCTACCGGTTTAAGTATTTCTTGATCGCGCTCTGAACAACGTTCTTAACTACTGCCAATAATCACGATCACTGCCACACGAGCACGATTAACCAAGTAGTGCATCAACAAATAAATAAATTTATGCTTGTCCTTCTACATCAGAAGATACCTCTTAAAGATTATAAAAGCTTAATATTCTACGTAGGTGGTTTTAATCATTTAACATTTAAAACCGGTGCATTTTGGAAATCATTGTTTGAGAAAAGTCGGAGGTAAATCATTGAAGTTTAATATTTTTTTCAATTTTTGAATCTTAAAAACAAGGAATTTTGTCTAACAAAATCATAATATCTTAATATAATATCAAATGGCTGTAGACTTTATTTAAATTGAAACTCTTTTCGCAAACCCAACTAGAGTTAAGTTGAAATTTCATTAAAAGATATTCCAATGTTGACAAATAAGAAAAACTCCAAACCTATTAACGCAGTGAAGTCGTTTAAACAAGTTCCCGAATAACCTGTTTTTATCTACTATATGAGAAACAGTCTATACGATTTTTTTGATAAATTCTGCAGAACTTTGTTGCATTTGCATACGCAACTCATACAATTAGCATTTAAGTCCATTACTAAATGAGATGTATTTATGAATTTGATATGAATATTAAATTATACAGAGTGTTCGGGGGAATATCTCGAGAACGAATATAGATTTTAAAATTCTGAAAAGTTTTTGTTATAAATATTAGTTAGGGACTAGTGATGAGGAAGGTATTGTCGTAAAAATAATTAAAATATATGTGAACGAAAAAGAAAAGAACGTTTCCATTAAAGAATAATAATTATTAGTAATAAGCATTATGCATCTGTTGGAGCAATAACAAAATGAACTAGGTTTAGCGTGAAACAATCCAATTTGCAGGCCAAGAAATTGGTCCACTACGTTAAAATGTGTCGGAACTCTGCCATGTCGAAACCACATAATCTGTCATGCATCTAGAGGAACATCTTGTCATAATTGTGCAGTGTTTAGAAGCGAATCTAAATAATGTTCACTTGTCATTCAATGCAGAAGAAAGTCTGGCTCAATAAACATGCCATTGGGTAGTCCAGCTCAAAACATTAATTGAAAATCTATACCAAAAATCTCAGCAGGCGGATTCTCTAGTGGTCATGATTCCTTAACATGGTTGTTAAGGAAATTTTTCACTCAATTTTTTTGTAAATATGACTTCCCCAGCAATAAATTTAGTAAAATTCTCATTTCTGTGGCATTGATGTGAAAGCCGCTGACCAAATTCAACTGTTACGAGATGATCGTAAGTGACTGTAAAGCTTGTAGCCATTGATAATGAAACGAATAAATTGTTCTTGTCGTATAATCTTTCATACTTTACTAAGAGCTACTCTAAATTGAACTTGTGACAAACCGTAGTCCGTTCGAATGGATTTAAAGATTCTTAAGACAAAGATAAATACTAAAATTATTATTTGAGTAATTTTATATCAATTATTTAAATTATTTTTCACCTTTGTTCTATTTTTATTTTGTCACAAATTTTTCAACTTCGCCGTGTATATCTTTTGGAACGATAGTAAGAAACGGTACGTCATCCAAATATTTAGTATATAAAACCGAACAGAATTTCATTCTGCAGGAGTTCTCTCCTGGCCGACCTCTTCATCGACGGTATTCATATTGTCTGAAGGCTCTCAACTCACTGACGGTATTCTTTATATTGCCTGAGTTCCCTTAACTCACCGACGGTATTCCTTATATTGTCTGAGTTATCTTAATTCACTGACTAAAATTGTTACCAGGTGAATTCTCTTAATTTGCTGACTGACGGTAATTTTATATTGTCTAAGCTCATTTTATTGATTGATTTTACCGACTTGAGAACTCGTTTCCGAGACAGCGTTTATTGTCCCTTATAAGCTAAGCAAACTTTAGTCTTGTACGTGGTTCTAACCGAAATTTGGAACGTTGTTTGATTTAAATCAAAATCATTGTAAGGACTCTGAACGAACGAAAGCTACCTCAGGCAGATTGTTGATGGACGCCGTGCTACAGTCCGTCGTAAAACAATTTTCACTAAGATCACAAACTTCAAAATTAATGAACATCCACGGGGAAACTGTTTATTTAATTATACTAAACTTCAAGACGTTTTCTCAAAATTAATTTCACATAGACGATAGTCTATTGACGATAGTCCAGAAAAATGTTGTTTTGCAATTAATTAAGATTTATAATTATATACCCCTAGCATTACGCCTTTTGAATAACCGACAGTTTAAGTACAAATTAGAATTAATATTATATAAACATTCTTTTTACAGCTTAAAAGATTTTTTCCATTGTGAGATGTTATTGGAATAGGTCTCCATTGTTTTATTATATTTTTATTTTCTGTTTTATGGTGTACATGTATTGTCTTTTTGTATATATTTGACGTGTTCTATACTATTAAGTATCGTAGAATCGAATAAAGAACTAAACTAAACTAAACATAAATAAATAAATATTTCTAGCGACATCTGTTAGCGAGAAGCGCAACTACTCATCTCTATATTGCTAAGGCCGCTAACATAGAATCCGTATTAACCCTGAAAATAAGAATATTTTATGGGAAGAAAAAAAAGCAATTGATAAGCAATTTATTTTCATCTGATTTACAATTACAAAGTAAATTTGTTGAAAAAGTAGTTAGCAAAATCGTTTCTTCATATTTTGCAAATGTTGAAATTTGCTAAATCCACAAACTGTTTTAGTCCTGGTGCTCCTTGTTCGAGAATTTCTAAAATTTCGATCTCAGTGTCTAGCTTTTCGCGTAAAGCAGGTCTTTCAGTGTGACCTCGTCGTTATTTCTTTAAGATCCGAGCAAAATCTTATAAGACCAAGCTGCGCGGAATGAGTGATGCAATTCAAATCCTACTCAAACTTACTGATGCACCTTTTCTGTAGTAAAAATCTCCCATGGGATTTTCTCCGGACTGTTTCATATCTTACGAGCTCCTATAACTAAAATAAACGTGTGGAGTTGGATAATTTCTTGACGGAGGTCTTACCGTGTATAATCGTGATGTCGCAGCGGCATTTGATCGCGTTGGTTCTTAATATCCTCGTTTTTTTTTGTGTAAAATGATTTTTACAAGTGCTACAACCTATTAATACAAATGCCTCAAGCTTGAGAATGTCCTGTTTACTTTTGAATTAGGGTTTGTATTTATCATACGGTTGGTCACACTGCTAGCGATTGACAGTTTAAAGCTTAAATTTGTCGATAAAGCAGATTGCGCTAATCTAATCTCGTCATCAATGAATGAAATTTGCTATTTTGTTAATTGCTAATTGCTATAAACGTTATAAATTATAATTATACAACACAAGGACAAGATTTTACTCTATTTAAGACCGTAATCAACGAATAAAATGTTATTAAACGCGGCGAAATTATATTATAAGGACTGTCAAATTTTGCATCAATGTCAAACGAATATCACTGAAGTCAATGTTAAATATGGTTAATATTGAAATGTAAAATTTTTCACATCCAAACAGAAACCATTTTCGGTTTACATTTAAATTTACGTTTATATTATTCAAATCCAAAACAGAACATCATTTTTCGCGCTATAATTTCGCTTCGGACACCGTTAAAAATGGCCGTAGCAAGCTCAAATCCTTTTACCATCGAGCACGGTCCTTTATCGGAAGAAGCCCAGCAGATCGCTTTAAAGGAATTACGCGAATCCCCGGAAATAGTCGCCGAAGCCGTCAAAGAGTTTCAACAGTTGCTTGAAGCTGATAATACGATACATTACGAAACCGATGAAGACTTCTTGAAAATCTTTCTTAGACCGACTAAATATTACCCGAAGAGTGCTTACGAATTTGCAAAACGCGTAGCGGACTATCGCGCCAAATACAAAGACATTTTCGGTAATCTAATGCCTGAAGACGAGAAAGCAACCTTTACTGAAAATGACGTTGTTAATATCCTTAAAGATCGGGATCAATTTGGAAGGAGAGTCTTGTTAATCAACGCCGGTAAAGACTGGGACACCTCTAAGGTGAGCAACGATCAATTGCTACGCTCCCTTTACCTCCTCCAACTCGCCGCCATGTTGGAACCTGAAACGCAAGTACGAGGTATCGTCGTCATCATGAATCTGAAAGATATGGGCATGAAGCAAGTTGCAGCCTTCTCCCCAGCTTTCGCCGTACGGATAATGGGCTTCTTTCAGGAAGCTATGCCTCTGAGAATGAAGGAATTGCACATGATCAACAATCCGATGGTATGGAACATCGCGTGGAGGATCATCAAACCATTACAGACCCAAAAAACCGTTGAAAGAACGCATTTTCATTCCAGTAATATGGCCTCCTTACATAAATTCCTTAATCCTGAATATTTACCAGAAGATTTCGGCGGACAAAAAGAGAAAATAAATTACACAGGTAAAGATTGGTATCCGGCTATTGAAAATTACCTAGATTTTATACAAAAATGGAATACATGTGGCAAAGTTGAGGCAACATAAACTTAATTAAACAAACATTTCTTATTAACAAAAACCGAACATCTATATGGTTAAAATATTATCTTTCGGATGATTACATTAATTTATATAAAAAAATCAAAGTCAATAATGATACTATTAAAAAAAAACTAGTATTTCTAATTTAAAATTACGGCCTGCATTCTGAAAGGAAATAAAGAATCTCTCTACTTTGTAATAGTACAGTAATATTAAGAAATAAAGCAAATTGAAATTTATTATTAAAATTTTAATTTTATGTTCCAATAAAAGAATATAATTTAAAAAGGAAATTACAATTTAAAAATTTTTTATAAAAATGTAATAGAAATATAAAGCAGCGCCATCTTTTAGGGCATCTGCGGACTGGGAAATCGATAAATTAGGTATTTTACCATTCAAAGTTAAAATTCATTTTAATAAACTGGAATTAGAAATTATTATTCGTTAAAGATCCCAAAAAAAGAAGAAGAATTAAAAGAAAATAACACCAAATAATTTAATCTTTTAATGTACGTTAACATTTAGTTTAATCCTTCATCCTAGCTGATTCTAACCTAAAACTACAACTCGAACAATAGCAACTTCGGTTTTAGTTGAAATTATCTTAAAATTTGTAGAAAAATAAGTAAATATCACGGAAATGAGTATCCTAGGAAGATTTTTACCAGAGTTAATTTCAAATATCAGGTTTGTGTAATCATAATAACCTCGAATAATCAAATTACTCTGTCTTATTATCATTTTAGACAAAATGCTTGTAATACACTACTTTCAAAGGCAAGTTTTCATGCTATAACACAAACTGGGGTTCAATGCAATGCTAAACCAGGCGGTTTATTCGATATTTTCACCCGTAACAATATCAGATGCCATTTCCCAAGACCATCGGAAAGAAAACGTATAAAGAGACACGGTTATTGGAAACGCATGTCCACCGTAGCTGGTCGAAGGATAATTATGAGGAGGATATTAAAAGGAAAACACGTTTTATCACATTAGCTTTATTTGTAAATATCCTTAAATTAGATACAATATAAAATATAGGAGTAGTTCGTTGTTTAACGTAGGATTTCATTTTTAATTTTTTTTGTAATCGTGCTCATTGCTTCGTCATGATATGCCAGCCGTGCTCTTTATCCAAGTTAAGTGTCGGGCTACATCGGAGAAGACGAAGTAGCTTTTTGTGTTGCAAACACTTTCTGAATCTCTTGGACTAACAGAGACGACTCCTCTAAGGTACCAGACTTGGCCATTTCCTATAGAAGCTTTTCGAGGGAAAACCATGCCACCTCCCGAATCACCATTGCATACAGCAGTACCTCGAATAGAGAATTAAATCAATTAACATGAGGATTTAACATTTTTTCTGGTTATGCAAGAAAAAATTTGGTTTGCCAATTTTTTTTAATGTTTGATAGAGCTATTTTTTGAAATTGCAACTGTTGATAGACTTTTTAACGGCCAAATTTTACGTCTTCTTCACGAAATTACAAAATACGGCCTTCCTTTTCAAATTTTCATAAAATATCAAAGAAAAAGTTGCTTTTTTGTTTATTTTTACTAATTTTCAACACTAATACAGTCTTAATTGTTTTTCTTTTTTAAGGAGCTCCATTTTTCCTAATTGCATTTATTGTTTGTATTCTTCATTTTCTCTGTTGTTTCAACCTCAATTCCCTTTTACCCATTAACGCTACTACTTACACAAAGAATTGAACAAATTAATTATAATTTACGCTATATTCGGCACAATGCAATACCTCGTCATATCTCGTCCAAATTCAAATCTTGCTTCAGCTATGCAGCTGTCTAAATTTTAAATAGTCAATGTTTGTGGCTGTGAATGTGTTTAATATGTAATACTGCATATCGTATCTAATAAATTGTATTATTATTAAAGCGAGGTAATCATCTTTGCGATGCATAGACGGTTCATCATCAAATCAATTCTTCGCTTTGTCAGCAGCCGCTTGTTTATCGTTCGGTTTAGAAAAACGGTGCTAGAATAGCTTGTAAGGTGTGCGAGAAAAATTTGATGTGCTGGGACAAGGCGGAATGTAACAAACATATAAATGCCGAAGAACACAGAAATAGAAATATGAGGCCATGTTTGGGGTTCCAGCAAAAGTCGGTCTTAAATCATCGCTTTCTACTGATGTCATCAGAAATCTGGAATCTGAAGAAGATCTGGAAACCTTAATCGACTCTATTTCAAGTGCTTTAGTACGAGATGACGATGGACAAACAGATAACGGTAGCGAAGAAGATGGGGAAGTAACAGAGAATGGTGGCGAAGAAGATGGGGAACTAATTTCAGACAAAGTAAACATTATTAAAAAGAAGAGAGAAAATGCCATAAGTGCATTGCAGCACCAGGCAAAAAAAAAGGGGCCGATGTCTGAATCGAAGTTCCCAAGAGGCAAGATTAGAGATACTGTCAAAATACGGGTTCCTGATGTCGACAGGGGTAGAAGTGACTCCAGGAACATTCTTGGGGTCATTCTGCAGATGGATGCTAATGGAAAGATGTATGAGATTGGCAATAAGGAAGGACGATTGGCTCAAAAGTATTCTAGGAACCAGTTTGCCATTTGTAAGGAGAATTTTATTTCACAAGAGGAAGTTCCAGATGTAATTGCGACTCTTTGAGTGTGCCAGGAAATCTCCAATCACAGGTGGTCAAGGTTTCAACAGATTGTAACTGCAAGGGAAAATGTCCTTCAGGAAAATGTAGCTGCAAGAAGCATGGGTTACTCTGTAATTCGAAATGCCATGACCGTTTGCCATGTTCTAACAAGTAGAAGGTTGTTTGTTTACAAATAGCAAGAATAAAACATTTTTTCATTGAATAAAACATTATCTTTTTATTTCACAAGCACTGAAGAAAATTCCGTACTTCCTAAATATTGTAATTTATCACTTCAGCCAAGAGAGTTGAAATTTTCAGACTACCGTCTTATTGTTTAGGTTTATAAATACATAAATATATTCTAACAAGGCATTTTATAGACTGAAACATTAAGACACGCTAAAAAAAATGTTCCATCTGATATAAAAACTAATCAAATAAAAGAAAATAATTACCATTTGGGCCACCAGCACAGTAGGTTTTGGGCGATGTGAATAAGCCAAAAAAACTTGGATCGTGATACAGGCATGTTTCCAAAGAAACAACAGGCATTTGCCCTTCCATCAAATCAGCTGTGGTCTGGTTACTGTTGTCGAAACCCCAACCAACAATGGTACCTGAAAATTAATGCAGAATACTGAGTTCATTCAGCATTTAACCAGCTTCAAACTAGAGAAGGATTAAATTTAATGGTTTTAAGATATTCCGTGTTACGTCTGGAAGCGTTATAATCAAGTATTAAATCAAAATTGCCACACAATACAGGGTGTCACGATGAGCGTCGCGTGGATTAAAAGCATATGGGGAAGAATATTCGTGGGGGGTCTTTATAAATATAACCACAACAACTGGTATTGAAACTATTATCACAATTAGATACAATACTCAGCAACATATTGGGATTCCCTTTTCGGTGTTAAATTTAAAGTCTAACGCTCAATATGTCTAATTATCTAAATATATAACAAAGTAAAATAGAAATTTGAAAATTTACATGCAGAAATTATTATTTTGTTAGAATTAAGTTAAATATGTTGTACATTAATATTTTGTGTATAGGTAGTGTGCTGCCATCTTACGAAAGTAAAAGAAAAAAGGTTTCTACGTGTAGATGAAGATGTCTATGTATTTTTATGTACTGCTGTGTACCAAGAAATAACTTATTAAAGAACAGAAATAAGTTCTAACACCTTTAAAACTAGCTCAGCCAAAATATTTTGAACTTCTGGTATCTCTCTCTTATACTGGAAGTAGCATTCGTCTTCTTTATTTTAAATGGAACATTACCATTTTTATGTCAAATTTGGATTCTGTATTAAATTTTAAAATTATTAACATCATTTTATGAACATTACCAGAAAACGGAATAATTTTTTTGGCGTATGACAATTCGTAAGTTATTTTAAAACCTGTGAAAAAAATATTTTGACTGGGCTAGCTTTGAAGGATAACTTGTATATGTAAATTTTCAAATTTTATTTGACTCTCTTCCCCATATACTTCTAATAATATACAGTCCCTGGCCAAATTACTTGAAATACTCAATATTTTGTAGTTTCTTCATAATAAAATATAAACTATACATGTATTATATTTTTTATTTATAAAATATATTGTAAAAATATGTAACATGTGTAAATATGAAATAAGTAATCAATATTTAGTCCATAACCCATGATTTTTAATAACATCCTTAATTCTTCGGGGCATACTTTCAATGCAAGATATGATTGTCTCTTTTATATCTTCATCGTTCTCCCATACATCCTTTATATTCTTCATTAATATTTCCTTTGTAGGGTTTTCTCTTTCATATACCTTACTTTTTAGTCGATTCCATACGTTCTCGATGGGATTGAGGTCCGGTGAATTTCCGGGCCAACGTAAAAGAGGTATGTGATTGTCTTCAAAGAGTTTCTTAACCTTTTTTGCCACATGGCAAGGAGCATTATCTTGCATAAATATACGCCCTGTCGGTATGCGACGTCCTGGCTTAAAATACGGTAATAACGTGTTTTTTAACACATTTATGTACTGCTCTTGACGCATTGTACCTTCTACAAAATACAAAGGGCCGGGTCCGTCTCAACTAATCACTCCCCAAATGATTACCTGCGGAGAGTGTTTTACAGTTCGAAGAACCGTGGACTCTGTGAGACGTTCGCCAGGTCGTCTACGAACAAATTGTGCTCGCTGCACTAACACACAGAACGAGCACTCGTCACTAAAGAAAACCTATTAAATAATGCATACATTAATTCAGTAAAAATCATGTTGTTAAGTTATTCACCTTTTTCCAATTCTCGTCTGTGAAATGTCGATATTCTCTTGCAAAGTTGAGACGAGCAGATTTCATTTTTTTCTGTTAAACGCGGCTTTTTTACAGGTCTTCGGCCCGTTAGGCGATTTTCGCGCAATCGGCGCCCGACAGTTCTGCTCGAAATCTCTATTATTCTCTCTTGTAAATTTTTTTGAATCATTTTAATTGTAGCAAATCTATTGCTCAAAGCCTGATGAACAATTTCACGGTCAGATCTCTTCGAAGTTTTTCTTTTACGACCGCACTTTGCCCGTCTTTGTGTCGGTGTGTCGCGATACAGAAGAAGAAGATACTTTCTGTAATTTTGCAATTTCTCGTTGTGAATGTTTGTTTGATTGTAGAAGAGCTTGTATAGCGGCTTTTTGTTAACTTGTTAAATCTTTCTCAGGCATTTTCTACAAAAAACTCCAAATATTTCAATTTTTTTCAAATTCCAAATAATTAGTTATTAAGAGAGAGATAGAATAACAATTTTATATATATATCAACACAAAACACTTAACGATACTCCACAACTTAGCTTCTATACGGTTATGACGAAGTATTTAAAAAAATATCGATGCATTCTCTAAACTGTGAACTCGCTAAATGTAAGTTGATAACTGAAATATTTATATATACGTATTTTACTCTTCTAAATACCATTTCTCTTGTATTTTTATTTATTGATACAATAATTTAGTCCCCCTATAGACGATCGGATTCAAAGCAAAAGAACATCACTCTAATAGGATGGGAATTTCCAGGTAAAAGGGTTGATTTATGACATGTTTCAAGTAATATGGCCAGGGACTGTAATTTGATCTTCTTACAAATGTATTCCCAATTTATCGAAAAGAAAATAGTAAAAGTGAATCGAAATTTCTTTCTCTTTTCGTTATTTTTAATCTTTGAAGTTTGTGAAATTGATATACAAAATATTGCATATATACCTAATCAAATTCCTCACTTACCATATTTCCCAACCAAACTTCCTATCTCCAAATCGCCCTCCCATAAACAAATAGGCCTGAGAAAATCGTTAAATTCTACCGGTTCTATATTAATGATCGCTAAATCATTGTGGAACCGCGCTGGGTTATACTCGTTATGAACGATGATATTCTGCACCAATCTGACTTTGAAATAAGGCCCTTGATCTGATAGGTTTGTAATGCCTGTAAAGTATGAAAGAAACTGAAGATAACACTTGTAAAGTAGTTCGAAAAGTCCCGTATGCAAAAAAATTACTCACCCAAATAAAGGATTAACACGTCTTTATCGATTAATTTGGTGGTGGTAAGTATTGTGACACAATGAGCTGCTGTCAGAACGGATTTTGTTGAGATCAAGGAACCACCGCAGTGATAATCGTATTGAATATTCTTGAGTTTCATCATAGCGATGTGCCAGGGCCAATGCCCTGTAAATTAAAAAGGGAAAAGAAGATACGTACCATTATTTTGAAAATGTTATCTTCAAGTGCAATGTCTTCTTTATTATAGTGCAATGTCTTCTTTATTATTACGTTCTTAATTTCTACCATTCAAGCTTTGCAGGTGAAATTTTTAATAAAAACAGTTGAATAGTGCGAGAACAGTGCATTTTAGACGTATGGTATGTTACATAAAGTCATCCTAAAATTAAGCGAGGAATCAAAAAATAACATAATATACAGGATGTTCCATTTAAAATAACGAAGTTTGGTTCGTTATAACCATAACGGAACACTCTGTATATTAAAAAGTAATTCGAAAAGATGGACACTTTTAATTGATGAAACTTTTACCTAAAACATCTTATTCTAAAATCGCTAATAAAGAAGATATTGCACGTTCAATTTTTACAAGGCACCCATAAGTGTTTCATTTAAATCTAAAACGAAAATAACAATTTACCTTCAGATTTTCGACCATTATATACTAACGGCCTAGCTTGCGGCTTTAATCCACATTCAGTAAGCTTGGCAATGTTTAACAGGGTCTTTCCAGTTGATGGAAGAAACGGTCTTTGAGTCGGAGCATCTTTTCTACTTGTTACTACTTCATTTGGCGTTTCGGTAATGGCGTTAGTACTAGAGGATGCGTCACAAATTTCCACGCCATTTAGCTTGATATTCTCCACAACCGGTGTTGGTTTATTCTTGTCGTATTTCACCGTAAACTTGACCCTCAAAGCTGCACCTGGTAGCAGGATGTATTCGGGATTGTTGATTTGGAAGAGTTGGTTATTTAATGTCGTCGAATGTCCAAATGAATTCTTTGGAGAAAAAGAAAGGAGATTGTTGAATCATAAAATAATATTCTTGCAAATTTTGGCAATGAAAATTAAAAGTTGACTTTTCGATTTTGATTTAATTCCTTTAAAACGTCTACGATGTTTAATTTTCCGCTAAAAATTACCAAAACGATATCCAAAAGTGTCCAATTAGTATAAAGCGTGTCCATCTAGCGCGTGGACGGAAGATGGTTCTTTGCCTAAGCTATTTAGTGAAAAAATTATTTGAAAACAAGTTCTGCACAGTTTAAAATTATTACAAATGTTAGAAATTTGATTCTTTAAATAGAACACACAGATTTTCATAAATGAAGGATGCACGAACAAAACAAGGCAAATCCAATTTTTCACAAATTGAAATTACAACTGCCATCTATAGCTCATTTTAAGAAGTTCAACATGGTTCTTACAAATCAGAGTCCGCTAAAATTTAGAAAAACCGGCATAAAACTAGGAAAATCCATTTAAAATTTTCAGTTGTTTAAATCGGTTTGAACTATTTTCTTACCGAGACTGTTACCGCTTTATTAAGATTAAGATTTGTTTATTTAGTGTGTCCTAGCAATAAGAGAAAATCAGTAATAAATTGCTATAGATTTGGAAAAGATCAGGATTTGATGAAAAAGTTGAGATTAACATTTTATGAGTAAGGTGAACCGTGTGTTTCCAAACGCTTAAATGTTTTGATAATGCAAATGAAATAGCACGAAAAGCAATCGATAAAAATTTCAATAACATAAGTAGTAATGATGAACAGAACGGTTATTCATGTGGGTTGATATCTGTTATGTTAATTTAGAGAAGACGTAATCGAAAACCGGAATAGGAAGCAATTTTTCGGCACATTAGCTTTTCTTCTCGTGTTAAAATGAAACAAGATGATGAAGCTGTAAACAAAATACCTCTTTACTTCAATACGTTTTGCAGTATCCACGGTGTATCCAAGTGAAAGTTAGAGCATTTAAAAAAATCCTTAAGAACTCCTAAAGATCAGAGAGGACGACACAGTTCTACAACCCAACAATTACCATAAAAAACTTACGATACGATTTGTAAACATTTCAACTCTTTCAAAGGCAGGTTGTCTCATTACAGTTAAACATTAAACAAATGCGTAAAATGTTGAAAATAAAATATCCTGATGTGAACATTGCCTATGAATCCGAATACCAGATTTTTAATAATAAATTTAACATAAGTTTTGGATATCTTCGAACTGACTCTTGCTGAGTCTCGGATGAATTTGCTGCAAAAATTAATAAGCTACAAACGCGGAGATTCGACAATTACACCAGAAGAAAGAATGGAAAGAACCCGGCCAGAAAAGCTACTGATTTCGAAGCCATTGCAAGGGATTTTCAGAAAGACGTTTATCTTCCAAACGTCTCAATTATTGACTTTTGCTATATATATCACAACATAATAATTTAGGCATAAGCAATTGCGAAATTGCTAGAAAATTACATTTAAATCCATCTACTGTTGATCATAACATAAAAAAATACAGTGAAGGTGGCAGTTTTCTAAGTAAAGTAAGAAGTGGCAAGATGTTCGTTTGCAATCCAAAGTATCAAAGAATTTAAGTGCGAGAAGGATAATTCTCGTTTAGTTATATGTCCAACCTTGAAACGTAGTTATCTCAGAATCTTTTAGTGATAACTCCAAGCCAAGCAAATTATAACGTTTAGTAATCTAAAATTACAATTAAAAAAAAAATAATTTTGCTGTCAAAATCGAAATTATTACAATTTACGATGGTTGTACAAAAACTTGCAGAATTCCGCTGTATATACAGTTCCGTTTTCAAATTCTTTAAAACTACAGGGACACCTTGACGACAAATAAAACGTTAAACAAAAAAAAAGAAATCTAAATTGCTAGCTGTAAGAATAACGATTGCAATCTTCGATGTAATTCGACATGTTCATGCAAAATACAATGCCAAAACTAAAAGACAACGCGGAGAAACCCGTTTGATCCTACAGACAAACCGGTAACTACGTAATTTGTTAGGAAACAACGATTATACTTTCAAATTACTAAATATACTTGAAATCTCGTTGGTAATAATAAACACCGTATTAGAAAGAATGTCGCTGTAACATTCTTACATGTACTTCCTTTAAAATGTAAATATATGTAAACAAGGAATAAGAAATGTTAGTAAAAATGACCACAATTTAGATATATTAATTTACTTCTATTTTCTTTACAAAGCCTTGTAATGCCGATCATCATTTTAACATATATTCGTCCTTTTTTACATCAATCTTTTACATATTTAACAATATCTTTACGACAAGTAATCCTCTTATTCCATACGAAATACATACAAGTTTAAGTTATATTTTATTAAATTTAACAGAATTTTTATCTGCATTATGTTAACTCCTAAGGATGAGGTGTTATTGGCTCGAAACCGGTAACATTGTGTTATTAATAACCTGGGCAAATAGTGGTAACAGCCAGAGGCGTGGAGAACGCATAAAAGTCGACAAAAAGAAAGTTATTAATACTTGTAAAAGCTAAAAAACATAGGTAACCTATGTTGCTTATTTTATTTTTTATACGATTTCCTTAAATCCATTCGGAACGTTGGACTTGGCAAAATCCAAATCAGTCTCTTATAGCTTCTTTTATTGTCAAATTTTCTTTGCTTTATTCCCAGTAAAACCGAAGCTTTCTCGGCCTATGGAACAATCTTTGCCCTTTTCGGAACTGATTCACCCTTCGCAATCCATTGTTTCTACTGTGCTTTAGCTTCAGGAGTGTACTGGTGTATCCCAGCTTCATCTGCAGTTATTAATGGACGCCAAAACTTCAACTTATTTCGTTTAAACTGCTTCAACAGGGTGTTGGAAGCTGGAAGTGCTCATTCGAATGCGTTTTTGGTTCTGAGTGAACAACCGCGGCATCTAATATGGGGCTAGCTTTTTCATGCCTAAATCTTCAAATCTTGGTTGCAGTTGTTAGCCGTCCTGAATGTTCATTGTGAACCAAGCTGGTACGACTACGTTTAAATTTTCAGCCGCCCAAACTTTCACCATTGCCAGAGATGGTATAAATAGACAATATTGCCCTTCAAATGCACAAATTTAGTGACTTGCGTTTTATGCAACTTCTCACTTCAAATGCATGAAACTAGGAAGTCTCTCTATTAGGGATAAGTGAGACCCCTATTTAGCAACAATATGTTAATGTTAAGTTAATACAAAAAGCATTTTATTTGATCTACGTGAAATGCACAAAAAAGCATTTGTTTCCCAATCGTTAATTTTAATGTTTTGCTAAAATGCGGCAAAAAGTATTAACAAGTTTTTTGCGGTTCATTAAACTCCAACCAATAAATTTTTTACGCTAGAATGAACATATATTTAAACTTCAAACATATCTGTGATGAATATATGTAGACATTCGTATGTCTATATTAGACAAAGCTCTTAAACAGTGTTAATTATTTCTCAGATTACATAATGAGTAATTTAGAGAACATTAACTTAAAGTAAGGCTATCGTAAACCACAACGAGTGATAAAAGATTTTAATCACATAGGTAGTTAATTTTATAATTTACACAAATGAATTTCAATTTAATATATATAAGAAATACTTTATACACGTATAAGGGCGATTTCTTGAAATATTACGATTGTAGTGTAATGGCATAATGACATTTGAACAACATCATTACGATCATGATTATTATCAACAGTAATGATTCGCAAGAAATGTTTCTAATCCATACACTTTATAGAAAGCTGTAATATTTTCTTGTTTTTGGTGATTCTTACTGCCACAAAATAATCGATGTAATCATTTAGAAGTGTCCAAGGTTGGTAATACGATAGGAAATATGTAACTTATATGTCTTAATATTTTGTTTATACAATTAAACTTGGGATAATCAGTAACAGTTACTAGTATGACATCGTAGAACCAAACAAGTGTTGCAAACATAAAAATAAATACAAACGATTCACGGTGACTCTGTGTGAGTGATTCACAAGTCAACGTCACATCGAAAGCAAACAGCATTCTTCTGCAAAAAGTGGCATACGAGACCAATAAAAATTTACATTTGATTTATGTGTTACTCTTATTTTATGTAATCTACCGTTTCGTTTACTAGACAAAGACGCATTTGTCTCCTTTTGGAATAAATATGCGGACTGTAAATTACCCAGTCGGACATCGATACGAAATGTAGTACCATTTGCTCGTGAACATATAGAAAAAAGCATGAAAACGGAATTGAAAGATAAAAAACTGTGGTTGTGTGTGGACGAAACAACAGATCGTCAAAAACATTCTGTGGTTAATGTAATGGTACGTACAATGGAACCACATCGCCGTCATCCTCCTTCTACCTTGCTTCCAAAAGAGTTATAAATTGTACTCCGATGAGATTTTAAAGCGTTGTTGAACCTCATTGAACAAATTTGAAGTTTCAACTAAGCAACTTTTAATGTTTATGAGTGATGGTGCCGCAAACATGCGTTCTTTGGGCCGATCTCTTAAAGAACGCAGTGGTAACTTCTTACGTGTAACGTGTAAAATCCATACTCTAAATCTTGCGGCACAAACGATTCCTACATGTTTTCCACTAGGAAATGCGTTTCCTAGTGGAAAGGCAGTGTTTCTAAAGTCCCCGAAACGTACCCGACTATTTCACAAACTGCGTCCTGATTTACCTGAACTACCACAGCCGATTGTTACACGTTGGGGAACATGGTTGCGGGCTGCGTTTCACTACAACAAATATTTTGATCAAGTAAAGAAGGTAGTTTTAAAATTCAATCCGACAGAAGGACAGCAAAACAGGAGAATTACATAATCGTAAACACTAAAAAAGAAATAATCTCTGCAAACGTTTTACCCATAAAAAATTGACACTCATCATATTGCCCTTATATTCTATGTATGTTATTTTATCAGTTTTATCACTTAAAGACAAAAAACAATTATTTATTTTGAACAGTTTTTTCTTGTAAGTCTTAATATCCCTAAGGACTTTTTCATTAAGTTGGCAACGCTATTTTGTTCCTTGTGAAGTTGATTCATATCAAGGATCGTATACAGGGATTGCTCAATGTCAGAGTCAAGTCGGTCGTGATGTCACCTGCGTTCAATTACCTTTTATTCTAATTTCTTATAAGTGTACACTTTTCCGTAATTTCGTAATTAATTATAAGCCTTGTTTCTGTAGAAATCACAATCTAATGAGTCAATCAATTGTCGAATTCAGTCAGAAAATAGATTGGGATTTTTTTAGCTGATCAAATTGGGTCTGACTAGTTTGTGATTTCTGCAGAAACAAGCCTATAAATAAACTATTGTGTCTCGTATATGTCTTATTCATAGCATATTTTGTATCGGTTTTTAAATTTGAATTTTCGTCAATAATTACTTTTACTAGTTATTTCATTTTCCTAGATTTTTTTTCTTTATGCAGAGGAAAAAAGAAACATACATTGTTGTGTAGATTTCTTTGATTTAATAAACTAAGTTTTGAAACAAAATAAATCAGCTTCCTTTAACTCGAACGTCTAATATAAGTTGAGAAATTATAATTTTGTATTGCGTACCCTTTATTAGATTTTACCGCATCTAAATGTTGGTTTGAATAGTATTGCTGCTTTACAGTCTTTACACGAAAAAAGGCTTAAAAAAAGTGCTATTCCAACTCAATTCCCTAACTGTCCGTTGTATTTGACAAAAAACGTGAAGATGTTATTGTGCAAATAGTTTTATATTCTTACGTTATATTTAACAAAATTATTTTTGAACACGAAGAGATTTAATATTGAGGTTATGTCAAATGTTTAATAACTGATATCGCGATATCGCAACATCGCAACCGGAAATAAAGTTAGCGTTATTGAAAGACTTCTAGGGATAGAAAGAGATACACTGTTTCTATTAAATCCCATACTGCATAAGCAGGTTGAGACCCTCCATAGATATTTAATTTTCCTAGTTTTTTTTTCTCTTTATGCAGAGGTAAAAGGAAACATACTTTGTTATGTATACTTCTTTGATTTAATAAACTAAGTTTCGAAATAAAATAAAGCAGCTTCCTTTAACTCGAACGTCTTATAGAGGTTGAAAAATTTTAATTTTGTATTGCGTACTCTTATCCAACTTTACCACATCTAAATGTTGGTTTGAATAGTATTGCTGCTTTACAGTCCTTATATAAAGTATAATTTTTATGTGGATAATTATGTACAGAATTCTACGTCGTGTAAAACAGTCTTAACCTATAAAAATTGACGAATGGCTATTACTAATTTGACAGAACGAATCAGGTGTTAATTTACAACAACACGGAATTTACTGACTGAGTTAGGGACTTTTTTGTTGCCAACCATGGACACCTCTAAATGAATGAATATATGAGACCGTAGAAAAGAATATATAATTAAAGGTAGACATTAATCAAGGAAAACTTTTAGTAATACAATGAAACTAGAAAATTTATAATTTTATAGTTTAATTTAAAGTTTTGGCTTTTTTATTATAAAATTTGTCTTTACTATTTTAATGAAAGATTAAAGTCCAAGGAAAATGGAAATTCTTCATTATACCATTTTGGTATTTAGATTTATTTATATTCTTTCTCTTTCAAAAACAACTTGCTTTTTTTATTATAAATAAAACTGACAATGAAATTTACTTCCTATTTCAAATATGATTATTATCATTACTTTTTGAATATAAATCTAAATTTTTATTGCAACCTCATGATTGCCCTTGCATAATTCCGAGTTCTAATCGATCACTTTCCACCTCCACACCTTTCTAAACTTACCAAATCTAAATCTGCGAAGACATTAGTACGAAGTAGGGTGTCAATCGACTATTTTGAAAAAGGAAAACCGATAACTGGGGCATAACACATAATCGGTCTGTGTGTAGTATTTTGGAAAAAATACTACACACAGAATCAAATCATCCAGCTTTATAAAAACAGCGAAGAAATCTTAAATAACTTTCAACGTGATAGCAACACAGATAATGTATTGAACGTAAATTTTATTCTACAAAGTATTTTTAGCATCAAAACATTATTTTAACATGATTTTGATAAATACCATCATAATCATGGGATTTTGACGATTTTATTCATATAAGTCTTCAAAAATTACTTATCGACGTACTAAATACTATACCAAGAATGTAATTGGGATTTTCCGAGCTTCTTTTTTCTCTTGCTCGATTACAATCACGTTTCCTAACAAGTATTGTAGAAAAAAATCAAGTAGTAAGTTTTAACGACCAAACTCTTCATATCACAAACCTGTTTGATGACTCGGCATTTATAGACATACTCACAATAAGAGCGTCTGCTTTAGAATCCAAAGCGATATTCAACCAAACTCCTTCTGATCCTTGACGACTCTTCAGCTCCAAAACAGCTTGATATCGATCTTCTTCTATCTGCTCCTCATATCTTAAGATTTTCGGACAACGCGACACTAAGTCAGCACTAAAAGAATCCCTTACCACCACCGATAGAAGCGCAAGAAACAATTCGATCGCAATCGCGTTCATTGCCTGCACATTCGCAAATGCAGTAGCGCAAATAAGACCATAAACATGACCTTCTAACAGTCGGGAGGATCTCAAACTGCGGTAGCGCTATTGCATCGCAGTTTTAGCTACTCAATTACGAAGTTATACGGACCTGTTTCCTTCATACGACAAAACGTACGGACGATTAAGACGAGGCCGTTCGTCGTTTGAAAGAGATATGATTAGCTGATGGAGAAAAACCCAAACTTGCGGGTTTATACGTCATCGATGTTTTGAAAATGGCGTGGTAACCTCGGTAAAGAGCGCTTGACATCCTATTTGTTACGAATTTCTTCGCGGATTTAGATTTGGTGGGTTTAGGAAGTTGAGGAGGTGGAAAGTGATCGATTAGAACAAGGGCAATCACGAGGTTGCAATTGAAATTTAGATTTATTTTCGAAAAATAATGATAATCATATTTGAAATAGGAAGTAAATTTCATTGTAAGTCTCATTTATAAAAAAGATTACTGCTATCTTAAAGCAAATTGATCGGGTACTCTAAATCTGTGGCACTGGAACACTGAAATAAGTATTGTGGTAAGGGCTTTAGTGAACTGTTTCAGTTAAAGAAAGTTGTTTTTGAAAAAAGGAAGAAGATAAATAAATCTAAATACCAAAATGGTATATTGAAGAATTACCATTTTCCTTGGAATTTAACCTTTCATCAAAATAGTAAAGAAAAATTTTAAATTTAAGACAAATTTTCTAGTTCCATTATATTACTAAAAGTTAGTAAAAGTTTTCCTTGATCAATGTCTACATTTAATATTTATATATTATTTTTTACGGTCTCATATACTCATTTATCATTTAGAGGTATCCAGAGTTGGCAACAAAAAAGTCCCTAACTCACTCAGTAAATTCCGTGTTGTTGTAAATTAACACCCGATTCGTTCTGTCAAATTAATAATAGCCATTCGTCAATTTGTATAGGTTAAGACTGTTTTACACGACGTAGAATTCTGTACATAATTATCCACATAAAATTATGCTTTATATAAGGACTGTAAAGAAGCAATACTATTCAAACCAGCATTTAGATGTGGTAAAGTTGGATAAGAGTACGCAATACAAAATTAAAATTTTTCAACCTCTATAAGACGTTCGAGTTAAAGGAAGCTGCTTTATTTTATTTCGAAACTTAGTTTATTAAATCAAAGAAGTATACATAACAAAGTATGTTTCCTTTTACCTCTGCATAAAGAGAAAAAAAAACTAGGAAAATTAAATATCTATGGAGGGTCTCAACCTGCTTATGCAGTATGGGATTTAATAGAAACAGTGTATCTCTTTCTATCCCTAGAAGTCTTTCAATAACGCTAACTTTATTTCCGGTTGCGATGTTGCGATATCGCGATATCAGTTATTAAACATTTGACATAACCTCAATATTAAATCTCTTCGTGTTCAAAAATAATTTTGTTAAATATAACGTAAGAATATAAAACTATTTGAACAATAACATCTTCACGTTTTTTTGTCAAATACAACGGACAGTTAGGGAATTGAGTTGGAATAGCACTTTTTTTAAGCCTAGGATTTTTTAAACTTACAGTTATAGTTTCCCCAGTCCTTGAATCTGTAGCTGTTCAAAAATAAATAATATCTTCTTTTTTTACAAATTGTAACTTACACGCAAAACACCCAACACCATGTTAAGTTAGGTTACCTCGTTATCGCTTATACAACACTAGAAAAACATTGCAGATATCACCAACAAAGTATGGAAATATCACTACAGTATTTTTAAAAAATAAAACCAATATAGTGAAACAGTTCACTAAAACCCTTACCACAACACTTAATTCGTACTGGACGCACGTTTCGATAGCCAAGCTATCATCATCAGCAGCAAGACTGAACTGAAAACCAATAATTTGGATAAACCAATTCAAAACGCAGAGATGGTCTCAGCGTGTAAACGCGTTTATATGGCCTAAATATAAATACGTCAGCGCTTGCTGACGCCAAAGCTGTGAAGCCTTATGTATGTATATCGTAAGTAACGCTAAAACAGCCTTAAATACCGTTTGACACGATAACAATACAATTTTAGCATAACATTTAGTATTATAAAAATTTGTGTACATTGCAAACGTGAATTTTGTACAAAATTTATTTCCAAATCTGTTACACGACAATATATTTAGATCTGGTCCTAAATTTGAAAATATTTGTAACCTAATCTGACCATTTTGACAGGTTAATGGGGTCTATTCAAAAACAACATTTAAGGAACTTAACTATGCCGTAAATTTAAGTTTAGGGAAATCTTGGGAATTGTAAATGGAATCCGTTAAAAACACTGAAAACAACACAATAACTTTACATAACCTATTCAACAAATCACCTTTAATTTTGAATGTTTTTTATATAATAAATTTCTTCAAAAAGAATGTTATCAAACACGTGCAATAGCGAAAAACATAACTTGTGTTGCTTATTTTATTTTTCATACGATTTCCTTAATTCATTCTGAACGTTGGACTTTATTGTCGCTTAATTCCTAGTAAAACAGCAGCAAAAGAACTATTTGTATAAACAATAAATTTCGTCTTCATTGTCTATTTATTTTGCTCAATGTTTTCCTTTCGAGGAAAATTCTTTGTCAAAATAAATTAACATTCCATATACGGAATACAATCGTAACCACGAGTATTTGTTTTACAGTAAATTCTAAGATTTTATATTGGTAATCAATCGCCCAGATTTTGAAATATGTAATTCTTTTAAATGCTATTAAATACGAATTTATTCAAGATTTCCCCTTTATTTAAATAAAAATCAATAATTTACCGAAGTACAGTTATCTATCTACTATCATTACATACAGCGCCATCTATTATTCGACGTCTTAATTTTTACCGCTTTACTAATTCGGATATTCACCGTTAGATAACGCTACGCATTACAAAGAACGTGCATCGAGAATTTTTAATGCGCAGCGATTTATTTGTTGAAACGTTGCACCTACATGTATTTTGTAAACATTCAAGTGTAAAATGTAGTAAAATGAGCGGGAATGATAATCGAAATAACCTTGATCCGTTACAATACTGCGAAATATATGGAGAGCGGAGGTGACAGCTGACTAAATAAAACGAACTACACAAACATCGGTCAGTTGACTTTCAACGCAAGACGTCAAATTTCGTTTTGAATCGCCCCTTTTCTCACTGATTAAAAGAAAGAGGCGCAGTATTTTCCATCGGATAAAGGAGGATTTCGCATAAGCGTGACCGTACGGGTGCGGAGAGGATCGTTTTGGAAAAAGAGGAGAAAAAAAAAGTAGTAAAGGCGTCGTCCGCTCACCGTTGGAGGTCATCCGTTCCGTACAGAATAAAGGGAGAAAGGTCGCTCTTGTTGCTACGGCCTGCGATTGGTCGGCGCTGACGCGCTACGCTTTCCCATTGGCCGGTATCCGGGTGACGACGTTCGATATCTAAATTCTTGGGAAAGCTCATTTGTGATCTCATCGCTAAAGAGAATAGTCGGTTACCTGGTTTATATCATGAAATATGCGTAAGATTTTTTGAAAAACTCTGTCCCAACCAACAACAACAAATCACCTTAATACAGGACAGAGGCGACTCGCACGACACGAAAAACTAGTGAATGAGTGACTTTTTACATGCCATTTCAATACAATCTTTCCTGCCAAATAGTGAAACTCTTCTAAACATACAATTAGGGTTTGAAAATGGCTCTCGTATGTGATATTAAAAGGTTTGCATAATTTTTACGCCATCAGCAATTAATTAATAATAATAATTGTAAAACGAGTATTTTCGACGTCTTCTCCAGGCCAGAAATATGTTCGAAATTACGCCGCCGATAAAAACGACCATACGCCGTTTAAATAATACGAAATAATTTCGTTCTGATGCTGCGACAACAAAGAAAAACGGGTCCGTCGTGATATCCGCGTTATCAACGCGTGATTTTCCTTTGGGGCGTTGTTTATACATACCCCTTTTTTTTTTTATATTAAATACGAGAAACGGTGATAAATCGATACAATTTGCGGAAAAGGGGGCCGTAAATATCGTCGATATTTACGAGGGAATTTGACAAAGTTTTGACGTGGCATCTTTTGTTTGTTAGCCGTTAAAATATCATGCAAAATATGTCACGTTAATTACGTTTTATCGGTTCTATCGAACAAAGCATAAAAGGTAATGAAAAACATTTTTGTTTTATCTTTTTCTTTTTTTTTAATTATACAAACTCAATGGAAATCTCTATTTTACATAGTCTGAAAACTTGAAAAAAAAGGCGTAAAATTGGCATATTTCTAGTTTGGATGAGACGAGTGTATAATTTTAATACAAGGTTATATAATTTAGGATATTTATGTACGATCGACAAAATGGCCGGCTTGAGTTCCACGTAATTTTATTTATCGCAAGGCTGCGTATAATCCGAACGTTTTCAGTTGATTTTTCCACATTACATTGTTGCGTTCTTGCTCATTTCGTTTAGCGAATTTTTTTCTGTAATTTAATTTCCTTTGGATGTTATATTTTATCTTCGGAATTTTAGCTTGTTGTGCTAGAATTTTATCAGTAACAGTTCAGCTTCTAGAACAATCTACATACAAACGAATACATTGATACGCCTAGGAAATTAGAACACATCGTAACGTTGATATTTCTGTCATTATCGTCGTGAATTTTTAACGAAAAGATTATCTAAAATATTTGGAATTTCCCATTGAAAATTGATAAATTATTTCTACATTTTAAATTGTTTGTATACAGTTTTGTTCGAAAGTTCCGTACGATTATACGAGAGTTGTTTTGTTAGTGATTTAATTGAATTTATCAACACGTTTTCGAATATAAATTCAATATTAGCATTTTTGATCAAGTAAAATGTTATTTACAGTAAAAATTAACCTTGAGATCTTGAAATTATACATTTTAAAAATAGAAAATACCATTTAAAAAGCATATTTTTATCGTATATAGCTTGAATTTTTCGATAACTTTGTATAAATCAATTTTTATGCAAAAGATTGATTTATTCTTTTTTTTTTTTTAATTTTCTTTCACTTAAAACCTCCCAATACGCAGCCTTTCGATAAAACAGCGCCTTCCCAAAATAGTACAATCTCGCGTTGCTATAAATAGAAAAAAATATCGCTAATTAGAGCAGGCCATGAGATTATCGATTCGCGTCTGTTAGCCTAGACGACATCTCGCGGTAGCTAGGATCGAACTAACCAGTTACAACGCGCGAAATTCAAACTATAAAAAGATTCTCCGTATATACAGGGTGATTCTTTATGTACAAAAATAGCGAAAGCAAAGTGGAACCGTCCACTGAGATAGAGACCAATGAGGATCTGGAGGATGGTGAAATCGAGGACGATGATGAGGAGGTTCCAGCTCCGCCCGAACTCGAAATCCCACCCCCGCACATCCCCAAACCACCTCCAATCGTGGAAAAAATCTTCCCGGTCGTTGAGACCAAGCACGAGAAGTATGAAAGGATCAAATACGAGAGAGCTCGTGCTAAGCACGAGGAGAAGAAGAAGGGTCATCTGACGGAAGCCGAGAAGAGCGTCATGTTCTTGCATAAGCTCGAACGTATGGAACGCGAAAAGAGGGACAAGTACAGAAGGGAACCAGGTAGATCTACAACTATGTGGCGAATTTGGCGAGACTTCTCTTATCAAGGCTTTTTTCTTTCAGTGGACGATTTCGCTTCGAATATCGAGAAAGCAATAGCGAATGTCTTGAAGAAGGAGAAGCCCAACGATGAGGAAAAGGACGATGATAAGCGCGGTAGAAAGCGTAAAAAGAAAGATAGGGAAAGGAAAAAGGTAATTAGGAAAGGGTAGCGTTGAAAATTGAGGTGTTTAAGCGGCATAAAGACCGAGTTTTAAAAAGTCAAACGAAGTTATCTCTTTAAAGACCAAAGAAATAATACAATTTAAAAAAAAGGTGCCAAAGGTCAATGTCAATCTTTTTAGCTAATATAGCACCCTGTATATGATACAGATTTAACATTATTATAAGAAATAATCAAAAGCAAACACCACACAGGTCACTCAACTCATCTTGTCTGGTAATTATAATCTTAGAACATAAAACGGTTTAATGCACCATCTTACTCAGATTAGGGAAAGAAATCTCAAAAAATATGAAATATAGATCATTTAATTTTATTCTCAACATTATTTGAATGACCTGTTCACACACTGCATATCATACAAATCCAACATTATAATAAAAGGTCGTCAAAAGTAAGCACCTTGTAGATCATTGAACATCCTGACTAGTAAATACAACCTTAAAGAACAACAGCTCCATCTTACATTAAAGTAGATCTCAACATGTGCCATGAACTTGCAACATCCTGTATGTTTTATTTTAATTAAGAAATTTTACCGAAATTTCTTACTGTACAATATTTTACTTAGTGTTTAGTATAGATCTGCAGAAATTTTTCAAACTATTCATGTGTTACAATGTTACATACTTAAAAGAAAGGTTCGAGGTTTTTATTAATATAAATTTGATGACGCTTTAATATACAGGGTGTTCCTTATTCGAAAACAAGCTTAAGACGCGTTGAAGTTCTTGAAATTTGAACAAATCATACTATTGATGTGAACAAGCTATGGCGATGACTTTACTAAAATGTTGTGAAAAATTTGAGATTACAGTAGGGTACAGACGTTACCTACCTATTTTTCATTAAAAAAAAGGATATTGACATTAAATTAACATTTGACATTTCTATAAGTGCATTTTAAAAAAATTTAAATAGAATTATTGAGAATCAAATTATTTGGAAACTCTTTTACCCAACTTATTATAGCATCTATGGCCACAGAACAAAACTATATTATATTAAATTTAAACATTCGCAATATTTTTTTTTTACCATCTTCACCATTTGTTCTTGTTTTCCATGCAAATCTTCCAATAGAAGCAACGCAAATCCGATTTTTCGCCGAAAAGCGACGAACTGGACGAGATCGAAATGTTGAACATTCGCGGGGGAAGCCCCGAACATCGCCTCAATAAGGACAACTCTCCACGAACGGAGGATACGCTTTCCGACGATACGGACTATTCTTCGGAAAAGAGCGGAGACGAACGCGAAAGAAGACGACGAGAAAAGAGGGATAGGAAGATGCGGAATAGGGAGCGAGGACGGGATAGGAGATTGATGGACAATAATCGCGAGAATAAGAATAAGATGATGGAGCAGCAGCCTAAGGATTCCCCGCAGTTGTGCGTTTATTACTTGCAAGGGAAATGCCAGAAGGTAAGGTGTTGCAAAAATAAAAATAAAAATCGGTTTTCTACGGAAACATTATTATGTTAATATGGGGTTGATTAAGCCAAGTTTTGTTGATTTTTTTTCTCTGAATTAAAATGAAAAACAGTTATAAAGATTTTATATCTCAGATATTTACGAAAATAGGGTACGACTCTTTATCAAAAAATCTGTAAAGCTACAAAACTTCATAATTTTTTTTAGAAGCATTTTTAGACATTCCCCTATTTAATTCTTTTTGTGGTTGTTGCAGTACAACAGCCTGTATACATTTTCGACAAAATTTTCGAGAATATAAACAATTGAGATACCTATTTATATACAACCTTTACAGATTCCTCAAATTTTCCAAATTATTTTTTTAGGGCGACGACTGTCAGTATTCACACGAATCCCAGCCACCGATGAAATGGGAACTGTGCAAGTTTTACTTAAATGATTGTTGCGCCAAAGGTGACAAATGTTTATATATGCATTCCGATTTTCCATGCAAATTCTACCATACAGGTCAGCCTTGCTTAGAGGGTGAGAATTGCAAGTTCGCGCATGGGAAACCTCTCAGTGAAAGTAAGTTCAACTTTTCGAATATCGTTATTCACTTAGAAGATCCTACTGACTGCGCCAATTCTATTTTAAAGCCGATAGGATCGTTGAATTTAAGTTCTAATTTCTAATATTTCAATTTTTAAGTAAAAAACGTTTTAAAAAGGTTATCAAATGACCTTTTATTTAAAAATTTTCACAATTATTACTATGTTTTTAATACTATTCAATGGAGATTGGCGTTTATACAATTTTAAATGTATCTGTTAGACTTAATAGGTTTCGGGACATTTTCTAATGCTGATTTGTTCCTGCAGGATTGAAACAAATACTTTTTAAGCATATAGAAACAGCCCCCAAAGACATTCTTGGTAGATTTCCAAGGATGAATCGGGAAGAAGCAGTCTTTCGAATAAACCTCACACAGAAGCAGCTCGAAGGAAAATTTGGCATCGAAAAGAAAGAGACGATTGATCAAAACAAGGCCGGGATCCCTTCTCTGTTCGACATCAGCATATCCATGCCGACGGATATGATTCACGAAGGTAAGTTGCAATCTTTTAACTATTTCCATTCTTATCTAATCATTTGTATGGTATTTGTTGGGATTTCAGATGGGAAGAAAGATAAATCCGATAAACCTGTAAGGAGCAGACCTTCAAGATGGCAGGAACCTGACCCCCTCGAGAAAGTGCAATTTATGCAAGATCAACAGCGTAAGAACCAGAATGATGGGAATTTTAAACCGTTTCCGCAATCGCAGGATCAGGATATGCGTTTGAGCAGGTAAGTTTTGTTAAAGTGAGGCTTATATTTTTTGAAAAATAAGGGAAACCATTCGAAAATTGCGATGAGACAGGAGTTCCTCTAGGTTCTAAGCTTGCGCCTTTACTCTTTGTAATGTTGATTGATTTTATCGGGGAACGAAATTTCAAGATGAAAGAATCGATTTTTTAAAACATTCTCATATCTTCAAGGGAAATTTCGGGTCCGAACGTATTCTGAGATTGTAATTGTTTAAAACATGTAATATGAATAGCTCTACCCCAGAGCCAGACTATGTTAAGACCAAATTTACGAAATTTTATTTGATTGAGTTTCTCTTAGACTACTCAGTATCATACTGAAATAGATTCTAAAAAATGGCTAACGGCTGCCATGTTTTCTCAATTTGTTTTTTTTTTTTACTATTTTTTTTTGTAGTTCCATATATATTTTGTGGTAAGCATACACTCACTTATGCACATACATATATTACTTCATCATTGTCTTACAATTGGAGGAATCTGTTGGACAATAATGTTATAATCTATTCTAAATAGAACTTCCTGCTTTTTCCCAGAATCTGATAGAGAAGCTCCTCTGAAATTTCTTAAAGAACATTTCCCTATATCTAATGCGGTCCTTAGTAAATTAAATATGATTTTTTTTTCTTCCTTTATGATTTCAGCTTACCTCTAACCAGCAATGGTGATATTGACATGAGAACTCTACCTCCGATCCAACCTTCAGCTCAACCCACGTCGCCTCTACAGAAATCCAAGGCGATGCTGATGATGGGCAATCAGAAAAATGACGAAACCAGACCAATTGACATTGAACAGTACAAAAGGGAAGCTGGTTTCGGCGCAGCTGATCCTACGAAGATGGATGTCGATATCAGAAGCATACGAGGTGATACAGACATCCGGAACCATAACAATATCGAATCTATGACCGGAAGGGACGTAGACATACGTAAATCGGACGTTGATGGTAGACAGAAGCAAATAAATTTATTCGACAGGCAGGATATTGATATTAGACATCAGGCTTTTAGTTCTTCCTATCAGCAGCAGCAGAGTACCACCGAGGATGAGGGTGAGGATAAGTTGGAGATCGTTATAAATGATGAGCCTGAAAAGGATAAGGATAACAGGTAAGCACGATTTTTTAAGAGTTTTATGATTGATAATTCTCCCAATTCTTTAAAGATTTAGCTTCGAACCAAAAGATATCCCCGCCAACCTTCCAAAACGTCAAAGAGAACTTTACATGCGAATACAAGCCCAGCAAAAGGAAAATCTGCTCCAAGAACAAAAAGAAGACAACTCGGACTCCGAACAGAGCAACATCGACTGGTACTCCGACGACTCCAACGAAGGCAAACTAACAATCAAATGCGACGAGGATATGAAAGAAACAAAAGAGGAGGAGCCCGCCTGCGTTCCGAGCACGCCCATCAGCAATAATCCGCCCATCAAACCCTCCGAAATGGTCGAAAAGTTGGGCGATCTTTCAAAGATCAACATCTCCGAAGAGGTGACCAAACTGCTAAGTTCGATGAGGCAGAATAACGCGGCCTCCATCTCCCCGAAAGAGATTTCGAAGCCGCGCGATCCTAGGCAAGCCGCAACTTCGGAGGAGCCTAAACCAGCGCGATTAGATCCTAGGAAGGCGAGGCTGTCTTCTACCGAGGAGAAGGTCAAGCCGGAGAAAATCAGTATTTACGAGCAGGGTAGTATAGAGACTGAAGTTGAGGGGAAAGATGTGGATCTGAGGTCGATCGATAAGGATCTGGATTTGAGGTCGAATTTTGGAGATTTAGATCTTAGAGGTAGGCGCTAATTTGTTTGATGTAGTTTATAAGGATTTATGCTCCGAACTGTTATTTTTTTGTATATACCAGTTGACATATCAAAGTTAGTAATTTAGGAAGATTATCATTTATGCTATGGACCAAGGGTTCCCTGTGCGCCGCGAGGCACTCCTGCGAACGCGGGCAGACATAGGCTTCGAAGAACTTTTTAGTAGACTTATATAGCATACTATCGGACATTGTCGAAGTTTCGCGAAAGTTGTAAGCAGGTGGGGCGGCTAGTATAAATACGGCACCACTTCGGCGAGCCAGTTCAGTTCCTAAATAACAATCGAAGAGTAAATGTCTGAAAAGAAAAGTAAACGGTTTTAAGGCACCCGCTACCAGAGGAGCGCCCGCTTTGTTTCAGTGTGTCGCTTTGTGTTTTCATAGAGTCGTAAGAAAATGGAAAAATTTTTATTAAATAAGCAAGTCGACGGTTCAAGTGAGAGTGATCAATAGAGCCCGGTAACAGGGAGCCGTGCCATAGCCGTACCTGCTTAGTATACAAAAACAATAGTAAGAAAATCGAAAAGAAACAACGGAACTAATACATAATTATATGTGAAAAGTAGTGAAACACTCACCCTTTTAAGCAGCCTTGGCTATGGAACAGTAAAACTTGAAGCACCATTATCAGTATTAACATCATATGGATAAGAGTGGCAAAAAGCTGACACCATTAGATGTGTTTCCACAGCTGTCTCGGTGAGCGATGTTCGCCGTGGTAAAAAAAAATGAGTTTATATTTTGAAAAAGAGCGTTCAACATCTACCGATGTTATACATGCATGATTAAAATACTCTTTGTACTTAGTCAGTGGATTATTCGATACACCATCACAAATTTGTTTTAGTGTGCTAAAATCGGGATCTTTCTGTAGCACACTCTCGAACTTTTCTAAAACGCGATTATATTTTGCGTCATATATAGTCAGTAGCTGTGTATGCACTTCGTCCATAATTTGCAGAGATTCCAATAATAACGATCTATTTTGTAATTGGTCTATTGCGTCAGCTAATCCTTTATAGTAGCTACGAATATTTTTTAAATCTGTTTCAACGGAAATATCTTGAAATTTCGACTGGCTCTCCTTAATAGCTGCAGCTTCGGCAGGATTGAATTGTGCAACAACAGCTTTTACTATTTTGAAATGTTTGTCATAATAAAAAGCTGCCTGCAACCATGTTCCCCAACGTGTAAGAATTGGCTCCGGTGGTTGACGAATACTTTATTTAAGTAAAATATAAACACGAGAATACATACTACTTTGACCCATCCATTTGGCAAACACGGCGTTACTTATACACTACAGACTCTCTTCATTATCGTCATGGTTCATTCATGCTCCCCTATAATAAAAAATACACTAGAAAACGTTTTATTACGACATAAACAGGGTACTTCAAGAACCAATCGACTGACAAGGTTCAACTATTTCAGATGATGTTTGAAGTAGAAGCGAACGAAGTATCCAAATACCCAATAAAATACAGCTGTCTATAGAAAAAAAGGAAAGCGTCATTGTTGAAGTTAAAGAACATAACCTTCAATATTATTTTTGCTACCAGTAACATTCAATCTCCTCAATTTTAGGTAGTAGCTCTGCAAGCGGACGCCCAGACGTCGATCTAAGACAACTTTCCCTCCCGTTCAAAGCGATGCAAAACTACACCCCGGCCACCGAAATAGACGCAAGCTACAACTCTCACCCTCCAATCACTTGGGTGGTTCACATCATAGACATCCCCAAACCCGATTATACCGGCCTCAAATTGAGCAAACAAGAAGCTCAAACGACCGGCGATCCCCGATTGAGGAAGATCTTCAGGTTGGATCTCGAAGAGAAAGACAGCCCGGCGAGCCCTAAACAGAGTCCTAAATCAACTCCAAGTGTCCGAGTTGATCCTCGAATACGCAAAGCGGAGGAACCCAAGCTGATTCCAGACGCTGCGATGAGCTATGCGCAACAAATGAACGTCCTGCAAGGCTCCTCTTTTTACCAGAACTTGACAAGCAATCAGAAAGTTATGCTAAATCAGGAGTTATCAAATAGGGATCAAAGTGGAGGGGCACCTGTAAACGAGCAGGTATTGCAAGGGATTTTAAACGCGTTAGGTTTGCTACAGGCTACCGTAGGTCCGCAACAACCACAACAACAAGGTCCTGGTGCTGGGGGTATTAATGGAAACGTATTGAGCTTACTCTCAACGATAAGCAACATCTCCCAGTTAGGGATTAATCCTAATCTGTTACAAGCTCAAAATCCGAATCAAGGGTTGCTGGGTCAAATAGGTCCCAATCCCAACATCCTCTCGGGACAACAGGTCAATCCGAACCTCCTAGGGGGAGGAGGAGGGCAAGGTAATCATTTGCTAAATCAAATAGCGCAATCTGTGGTACAGCCGGGTCTTTTAGGCGCCGCCCCGGGGATTCCAAATCTACCGCCCGATTTCCCCATCAATTTCGATCCGAGGAACGGGGGTCTTCTCGGCAACGCCCCGCCATTCGTTGCGTTCTCGCAACAACCGCCCCAACAACAACAGGGCGGTCAAGGCGGGCCTCCGCCGCCTCAAGGTGACAACCAAAATTTCAACTTCAGCGATGATTTCTTCCCGGATAATAATCTAGGGGGGAATTTCAACAATAACCGAGGCGACGGGAGGTTCAATAGGGATAATCGACCGCCTCGGAGGGGACGCAATTTCAACCGCAATAACAGGAACAATTTTCGAAATAGAAATCGTGCAAACCGCGGGCATACACCGCCGTAAATGGAGGAGCGCCATCTATCGAAAAAGTTTAGAGACGCTTGGACAGTTGCGGTGATGAAATTTGACGTTTTTCCGTAGCGCCATCTATGTAATTATAACGCGCGCGTTTTAAAATTTGTGCCAAATTTTCGGATTTTGAAAAAAAGACGTGTTGTTTTTTTTTGTTTTTCATGGAAAAATGGACGATTAAAGAAAGAAAAGAGTAAATAATTTTTAAAATTTTAAGTTAATTTCGGTTATCTAATTTTTTTATTTTATCTTACGCAATTCTCAGAGTAAATGTTTTCTGGTGCTGTTTTTTTTTTTTATATATATATGTATATGAACAATTTCATTCCTTTTTTTTAATTTTAATTTCGCATTCGAATTAGAAACCTCCTGTATAAAGATGCTATCCATGTTTTTGTTTTGTATATATATGTGCATGGAATTTTCAAGCTATGTTGTAGTCTTCGATGTTCAATTTCTAATCGTAAGGAAAGATTTTTAATACGATGAGATATGATATTGTTTAAAAATGTTAACGGATTACAATTGTCTCGTTAAAATAATTTATTAGATTTTCGATAGGCATTTTTATTTGAAAATTATTATTTATTAAACATCAAATGCTACAGCTCAAATACAGAATGGGATATACTTAATGTAAATATTGTACAAAGTTTATTAAAATGATAAATAAGGCAATCGTTATAAAGAAAAAGTACACACCTCATCCCAAACTTTTTCCATAATTTTAAACGAAGGTTCAACGAAAAAATGTACTATTTATTTTTTTTTATACGAAGCTTATTGCATGTTACTTCTTCGATTCATTTCCATTGATCAATTTCTGCCAATGATTTTGTTCGTATTCCATCTTAAATTAATTATCATTTCCTTTACGAACTGTACATTTCTTTGTCCTCCTTTTTATAATAATTTTTTGTTCGATTAATTCATAATTATGAGAATATGTATAAAATAATATGGTTTAAATACTCACTAAATCTACCGATTTCATAGTATTATTTATTATTATTACATCTAATTTACGATTAATGTACGATTCTATTGTTTTATGTTTATTTTGACAATATTTGTGTATATATCTGTTAATATTGAGATAATAATAAAAGATTTGATACTTACGAAGGTTGTTTCGATGAATCGAAGTTATTTCAAGGAAAGATGTTTTTTTATTGCTCAAACCTTTGATTAAACAGTTGAACAATAAAAATGCGTTTTTGGATTAAATTTTGTAAAAATAACAATTCATTTCTTATTAAATAAAGTTAAGGAACCGTATAAAATTAAGAATTTAAGGTATTAAAATAAAGCAAAGTATAATTTACAAAAACCTTAACACGTTCGCTGCCCATAAAATTTGCGCAAGCATCCCCAATGCCGAAGCCTTTTTCTTATAGCAAAACGATATTTACAAGGTAGATATACAAAAAATAGCTAAAATAACTAAGAAGTTGCTTTTCTGGCATAATTTCAAAAAACGCTTATAAGCGGCGATGGCACATGCGCATAATATAGCTGAACGCTTATAAGCGTTATAGGCAGCGAACTTAATAGATTTAGCATCTTAAATGTCGCGGATGATTTAATTCGGCAGTAACTGAGTTCGGGTATTCGTACGGAGCAGATCAAGAGTACAGAACACGTGGAGGGGATTAGAAGTAGAGCATGAGAGGATCGTGCAACCCATACTCTTAAATGAACGGATGGAGTAACTCTACGACATTCCCGAACGCGAAAGAGCGCGAGTAGGGTATTTGGAGTAAATAGAGTTACCCCGAACTCGCCTAGTATAGACGAATATGTCCTTTATTACCGGAACTGCCAACTTAAATCAGCGAAATTTAAAGGATACCAACTCTACTTAATATTACAAGCGCTTTCTGTAAATGCTGTAAAAAATTAATTATATCGAGATTCGAAACGCTGAGCTGGTAAGCGGGCAAGGGTTACACTGCATTCTTCTAACCGTGCCCTTGCGAACCGCCTCATCAAGAATGTAAAGATGGCTTTAGAACAGTACAGGAGTGGGGCCGGGATTAGATCTTTGACTACTGAGGATGGGTCGCTGTGGCGATTCAGCCTTGAGATTTGACAAAACTAGACATTCAAACAAACCTATTCATGGCCTGAGGGGTCTGTTATATACTAACGCCGAGAAGGCCGAGGCTCATGCAGATTGCCTCGAGACGGTTTTCCGAGAACCGGAAGAAGATGGAGATGAGGAGTTTGACAAAGGTGTCCGGACCTCCTTGCGCGGTCTGGATTTGCGTGGATGCGGAGAAGCTGCCACTTACCAGTACAAACGAAATTAGAGGCATCATAGACAGAACCAAAAATGAGAAAGCTCCAGGCTCGGACGAAATAACCAACCGCATGCTGTAAAACTTTCCACCCGGGGCACTCCTCGTGGTGGCTGCGATCATAAACGCAATGCTCGTTCTTGCATATTTCCCCAGAAAATGGAGACACGCCGAGGTGGTTGTCTTTCCGAAACCGGGTAAGGACCCGGTTTTTCCGCAGAACTTTAGGCCGATAAGCCTTCTCTCCTGTCTTTCGAAGATAGCGGAGGCCGTAATACTTAGTCGATTGAGAGAAGATATCTCTCACACGAACAGTTTGGTTTTAGATCTGGGTTATCTACGTACTTCCAACTGTTACGTTTCACGGATTTTATCAGAGACGCTATGAAGAGAAGGGAAACGACACAGACAATATTCTTAGATATACAGAAAGCCTTCGATTTGGTCTGGCATCAGGGACTGCTGTTCAAGATCGCGCAGCTTGGTGTCAATGTTAACATGGTGAGATTATTGCGTAGCTATCTGCGAGGAAGAAGCTTCTTTGTTAGGATGGGCGAAGTGAGGTTTTCTTCCAGGTCGATCTTCGCGGGAGTGCCCCAAGGGTCGCTGTTGGCCCCGGAATTGTATATTCTGTACACTTGTGATATTCTCAAAGAACTGGAGGTACAACTTGCAATTTATGCGGACGGTACAGTTTTGTATTCGTCATCACGCGATGAGAGATCGACAACGAGAAGATTTCAGCGAGCCTTGGAGAGACTGATGGAGTGGTTTGTCCGATGGCGACTACGCATTAATGATGACAAATGTGTCGCTGCTCGTTTTACGCGCCGTCGCCGAGACGCGCCCTCTAATGTGAGGATGGGCCGGTTTTTGCTACCTTGGTCGGTATCGGTGAGGTACCTCGGCGTGGTGGCCACACAGAAAACATAATTAAAAAGTTCAACCAAGCGAAAGGATGCCTGATGCCACTACTATGGAGCAAGAGTGAGTTAAGCATAAAGGCTAAGCTGCTGATCTATACCTCGACTCTGCGGCCCATCTTGACTTACACTGCATTGGTGTGGTCCACTGCCGCGCCGGGAAAATTGAAGAAATTTACAAAACAAGATCCTAAGACACATAGTGCAGACTCTATGATATATGCGGAACGACAGGATCCGAGAAGATTTGGGCGTCCCAACGCTGAAGACCTTCCTGGAACATCTATGGAGAGGATCCTGTGAGAGAGCAGCACTATCTAACAACCCGTTGGTCCTGGAGACGGTGCAGCCGCAGGATAGACCGCCACCCCAAGTGATGACTTTGAGAGTTAGTGTTATGGTAGGAATGGACGAAGAAAATGCTCAATAGATTGGGAGAACCAGAGGTTGACGGTAGGAGATCACCACTGAAACAAATCTCAACAACAGATGGAACTGGACGTCGGTGGTGTATATGTCATTTATTGCCGGATCTACCAACTTAAATCATTCGAGAAATTTAAAATGGCGCGCTCTAAACATAAGTATTTAACAGTTCTAATTCCCAATGAAGCGCTCTGTATACGAAGCCCCATTTCTTTCTTCATTTTTTAAGCGGATTGCTCGAATACAATTAATCATCCTTTCTTTTTTAACTCGTTACTGACAATTTGTTCGAACATATAACAATCTAATCGTGTAAAATTTGTTTTGAACAAAATAGCGCAAATAAAAACCCGCTCATTTTTGAATTGGTGTGGGTTGGCCTAGAATTGGCGCGTATTCGGCGCCATCTAGCCGGAAACTCGCAAATTTTAAGAATCAATACAATTAAATCACTTTGAGGTTATGTTTTCCAAAACAAAGATCCTTTCAGAACAACGGCTTCAAATTGATTGAAAAAATTGGAATGTCTGCGATAAATTTCCTCTGCAATCACATTAAGAAAATAAAAACTTGTGTTTCGTGCGGTAAGTTTATCGAAAAATCGTTTTTATTCTTAAATATTGACATCCTGTCATTGTCCTAATTTTAATAGATGCAACGCCGATAAAGCCTCATTGTGTAATCAATCGTGTACTTCTTATAAATGAAGAGTAGGATAAGATTATCTTTCTTTATTATTTCTTTATCATTTAAAATATACTTACGTTTAAGTGAAATACGTTGTAAATGTAGTGTCATATCAATATGACAATGTCAATTCGAAATTGTTTGTTGTCAATCAATGAAAATTGTAATTTTTATCTATTTTTTGAGCTAGAAATTTTTAATTATTTTCTCCTAGATTTTAAAGGAATTACTTTCGTTTTTAATTCATTAAGATGGCAGCACTTGTTGAACGTCACTTGAACGTCATCAAATAGAATTCTGCATTATCTACAAAAACAAAAATGTTATGGGCTGCACAAAGATTTCTAAATCTAGATTTTTCGTTAAAAATTCATTAGAAAGGAATTAAGAAACTAAGTTTTCACGCAAATAAGAGCCCAATCTGCGCTATCAGATGGTGTTTTGCTGATTAGAAAGTCGTGACAGCGTATATATGGCGTATGTATCCGTACCAAATTAGTCGTTCTTACATTCTTCACATCAGGAAAATCAAAACTGCTGAAAATGTCAGACCAAGGGGAACGTCGTCCGCGTTTCCACCGATACGCCAGTTCGGATAACGCTCTTTATTCCGTTGAAACCAGTTCAGCATCGTCCGAATCGGACCTAGGTTACATTTAACTCCCATTCTATTGTTCATATGGTGAAATTTTATCTTTAAATCCTTGTTACAGATGATAATTCAGAGAGTGATGGATCTGGAGAGTTCGATAAGAGTCTACCAGCAACGCATAGGGTATTATTTTCTTTACATCCCAATTCTCTAATAAGAAATGTTAATCGATGATTCTTTATAGTATCTAGGCAGGTTAGACAATGTTGGAGGTTATACGATACTTGACGAAGGTCAGGTAATACCCGGTATGCTGGCAATACATACTAATACATTGGTATTTCCCGGATTTACCTTGCCGTTGGTACTAAGAGATTACGAAACTGATCAATTACTTGAAGATATCAAAAAGGGGTATATGTTCGCTTTAATTTGCACAGAGTATGTACATTTTTGCTTATTCCCGAGTTTTTTTTTGGTAATTTCTACAATTTTCTTCTAGTAAAGTAAAAACGAGGCTGTATGAATATGGTGTGATCATGGAAGTGTATGAAACAAGTGCGAGGAGGGGTGTGATCAATTTGAAAGCAAAAGGACGACAGAGATGCGAGATTTTACCAGATACGATGACCAGGAATCCTTGGGCGAGGATGCAGAAATTGACCGTGAAGATTTTAGGCGAACCGAATATTAAATCTCCGATTGCGAACACCCAATTGCAGACTTTAAGGGCCCGACGTACTAATTTCAGCTCAGATTATCAAACTTTGATGAGGAATTATAAGCATAGAAGGTAAAAAATTTGTAATATATAGGGCGATGATCGATAATTAAACACTTACTTTATTTTAAATGGAACATCCTGTATATCATTACATATTTATATTTATATTATATATTATAAGAGACTCTCTCGGTCGTCGAGAGGCCCTCGGGGCGATATTTCCGAACATTTCCAGGGCGTTTGGCACGATTTGCCATCTGATTCGGACAAGATTCGGTGCTGACATGAGACTGGTCGTATCATATCCTTCCGGGAGGTCTTTTTCTGTGCGATGTGGCAGTTGTATTTCCTCTGGAGTCCTTCAGAGATCGTTATTGGGTCCAGATTTGTTTTTATTGTATGTGGGTGATGTCCCCAAGAAGCTCAACAATTAGTCTCGCAGTCTATGCGGATAATACCGGGTTATGATGAGAAATCTCCAATCCACGGCGGACGAGCTCATCGATAGATGGTGACTTAACATCAATGAAGAGAACAGCGACGCCGCCCAGATCAGATCTGAAGGAGATCAAGGAGACGGTACCGTGTACCGTCTTGATCTTCTTCAGTATGATACTTAAGTATCATTCTCGAGCAACGACTCACCTGGCGGCCCCACGTAGAGGCTTTGAGGACGAAGTTCGCCTGTGCGAGGAATAAGCTGTTCCCTCTCATCGGTAGGGGCAGCCCCTTAGGTGTAGAGATTCTGCACACAATGCCTGGGGCCAGACCTTACCAACGGGGCGATAGCGTGGTGTACAGCCACTAATTCCCATCTTCAGCGACTGGAATCGCTTAAAAATTAAATATTGAGGATAATCGTAGGAGTCCTGTGGTTTGTAAAGAATGTTCGAATCAAAGGAGACATCGGTGTCTGGCTCTAACCTAGCCGAATAATCTAGGGAGTTATGCAAGAAGGCGGAGTTAGTTATAGAATCGCAAGACCATCTGCCACCGAGAGCGGGAGTTAGAAGAATAGGAGGTGACCTGGATTTGGAATCGGACGGACAAAACCAGAAGAAAAATCGTATTCCAAATTTAACCCATTACTTTGCTGAACATTTAACCACAACCATAGTATTGTGTAGAAGCTGCTAAAAAGTGATAAGGAAGCTAAAAGATATTTGTTTAGCTCTAGAAAGAGCAGAAGACCGTCGTCGACATCCCTTATTGTTGGGTTGTACGAACTATTATTAAAATATTGTTTCGCTTGTCCTTTTTCATAAAAAAGATGCATTTGGATTATAATTTTTTTTTTTATTTCTAAATCAATAGAATTAATGTTTCCAGTAGAATCAAATCTTTAATTTGATAAAAATGTTGTGGACGTTGTCGGCCAGGATAGCGCAGCTTATACATTCTGCCAGCTAAAATACAACATTTCTTTCACTTTTTCCTAAATCTCCTTTATCCCAAGCTCGACATTTTGTATCAACAGTTTAAGATTGTCAATGCCAGTATGTTTGACTCACGAATGTACAGGCCCTCTCCATCAAATTAGGACCGCTTAAAAATATGATTTTGTGATCAAATTTAAAAAAAAAACAGTTGGTAATTTGGACGTATACATATTTACTAATATTTGCTTGTTCCTCCTCTGTGTTTTATTATTTCCTCAATCCTTTTTGGCGTACTGCCAATGCAGCTTTTTATTGTTCTTTTAATTCCGTCGCCATTCCACGTACTTTCAATTAGGTTTATATCTGGTGAATTGCCTGGCCAAGGTAGTACACGCAGATTTTTAGATTCGAGGTATCGCATTATACTTTTTGCCTTATGATACGGTGCATTGTCTTGCATGAAAGTATATGGTCCTTGAGTCGGATCCAATAAACCAATATAAGATATTAAATAGTTTTGTAAAACTATTTTATATTGTTTCTGTTCCATTGTTCCGTTAACGAAATATAGTGGTCCCGGTCCTGTTGTCGTAATACACGACCAAACCGTTAGAGATGAGGGAGGGGGTGTTTAATAGATTTGATCGTACATGCTTCTTTATAACGCTCTGAAGAACGTCGACGAACAAATTGGCTTCTCTCCGTTAGCACTTTTGGCCGTGATTCGTCGCTGTAAATCATCTAGGAAAAAGTAAAAAATATAGAGAGCCATTAAGCGAACTATGAGGATGAATTTAACCAAAAATACAGATGATAAATGAATCTTACCTTTCTCCAATCTTCAAATGTATATTTTTTATATTCTTTAGCCCATTAAAATCGTGCCACTTTCATTGTAGATGTTAGTCTTGGGTTCTTTGCCGGACGTCTGCATTTCAAGCCTGCTTCATGAAGACGTCTACAGACTGTTCGGGCTGATATTTATATACTTTCTCCACTAAGAATTTTATGAACACCTTTATTGGATAAAAAGCGATATTCTGAAGCCAGTTTTACTATACGACGATCATCTCTTACGGTTGTTTTTGCGTTTGCCGGCACAGTATGTTCTACCACTACTTGTACTAGGAATATTCTCCTTAATTAATTTCGCGATTCTTAGAACAGTTTGATGTGATACACCCTCTTTTTGTGCAACTTCAGGTTGAGAGACCTCTCCCGTCTCTAGAAGAGCAGAAATTCGTGCTTTTTTCTTTGTGGTTTTATCCTTCTTCTTTCCTATTATGATAATAATTGACCGCGAAAATAGACGCGCATAAATAAAATTAAAACTCATTGAAATATAATTGAAAATGAATAGCATCGTAAGTACACGAAACTCAACTACAAAGGAAGAATCACAACAACAAGTTGAAGATGTATGGCATAATAGCAACGAAATTAAAAAAAAAAAGAAAAAGCTGCATTGGCAGTATGCCAAAAATGATTGAGGAAATAAAACACAGAGGAGGAACAAGCAAATATTAGTAAATATATATTCAAATTGTATTTACTTGCATGCTATATGTAATTAAATGACAATATTGCCAACATTACCGTTTTTTTTTAAATTTTTTTAATATATTCAAATTGTATTTACTTGCATGTTATATGCAATTAATTATTGCCGACATTACCGTTTTTTTTTTAATTTTTTTTGAGTGGTCCTAATTCGATGACCAGGGACTGTAATTCAAAATAAAGGTCCCGTAATTAGTACTTGAGGCACTTAATAATTGTTTTTTTCTTAGGTATCACTTAAGCCAATTTCCGTATGCAAGTTGGGTCTACGATCACAATGAACTGAGTTATTTAGTCGACCTAATCACCAGAAGTCTGGCGAAATTCTACACAAAAGAACATCTTCCCCAAGATCCTACGTCTCTTTCGTATTGGTTCGTGCAGAACTATCAATTAACTCATGAGGAACGGTTGGATATATTGAAGTGTCCTTCTGTGTTGGAGAGGTTAAGACTGGAATTGAGATATTTGAATATGGTAAGTAGATTATGGTTAAAGATATTGGATTTTTGGTTAAAATTCATATATATAAAATCCTTTGTCTTTAGAAACGAAGCCTTATTTGTGGAAGATGCAGTATTGAAATAGCGAATCAAAGTGATGTGTTTGCTATGTCGAGGGAAGGGGTTCAAAGCAACTATTGTAATCCAGGTAAAATCTGAATTGACGTTATTTTTTTTTACGTTTTTGCTTTTTTTTGAGTAATTGATTGACGTTTTGCTTTTTTTTTTTTTTTTTTTTTTTAGAAAGAGAAAATATATTTTAATTATTGCAATGTTTCGTTGATATTTTGTCCTTTTTTTTATTATTAAAAGTTTCTTTTTCCAACTCTAAAGTCACAGTAGTCATGCCCAGAGAATCATATCATAGATATATTTTTTTATATTTTTATCTAATTAAATACAAAGTGTATATAACAACCGAATAGACAGACACAACAAAAGCTATCACCCGAACCAAACAAAAAATATTTTTCGGGTGTGTGACTTTAGTGTTTTGAAAAAAGAAAATTTTAAAAAAAAAAAAAAAAAAAAACAGAGGATGGTAAGCTTCAAAAAGATGACAAAATTACCAATGAAACATTGCAATAAACTAAATATAAGAAAAAGAAACAGAAAGGCTTTTTTCTTCTCTCTAGTAAAGACCTAAAACAAAAAAAAACAATTATACCAAGATCAAGAAAAAGAAAAAAAATATATGGCTACTTTGTTTTATTGCTTTATTGATGCCGGTGTTGAAAATTTTGTGTACTTACGGCTGATGTCTTGTCAATAAATCTCAAACGTAATTTAATGTTTCAATCTTGGATTTAACTATCAGTTGTAACTAAAAAAAGAATTCAAAAACAAAAATTGCCCTCTGCATTACGTTTCTTTCCGATCACATTGTATTATGTTATATCAAAATTTGTATTAAATTTAGGTGGACAAGTTTACGAGACAATAACAGTATCCGAAGCCCAAAATTACATAACATCCGGAGAGCCATCGAAGCAATTCACATGGTTCCCAGGGTTCGTATAAAAAAAAAAAAAAAGCAGTCGAAATTTTAACTATTAAAATTAACTAATCTTTTAGCTACGCATGGACCATTATCCAATGCAAATGCTGCGCAAGCCACCTCGGCTGGCTATTCACATCTAACAACCATCACCCACCGAGATTCTTCGGGCTGGCTCACAGCTGCTTGGATATAAAGAAGGTGGAGATAACGGGTGATAATGAATTGAGTGCAGCCGAAGGGGATGAATTCAAACAGATGCAGGTCTCGTAATCTGCTACGGCGCTGTGTTTGTACGATATGTTTGTATAAAATGATGGTGATGATAATGATGATAACATTTATTTATTTACTCGATGATAGGTTCTAACCAGGGAAGTGTTTACGTGATGCCAGGTTTTAGTTAGTGTATAAAGATTTTTACGGAAAAAGATGCAACGTTTTATCATTTTAAAGTAATATAAAATATAACTTTTCTACTTATAGAGAAGTCTCAGATATAATTCTTATACACTTGTGACATTTCTCTGGTTTAACTGTGGTAAATATAATAACAAAGTCTTTTAATTACATAGTTTCTTATTGTAACTTGTGAACTAAAACAATATGTGAGAATATATAGACTAGATATATGCTTTATATGATTTTTCTCATGATTATATAAAGAAAATGGTATATAAACAGTATTTATTGTTTTTTATTTGTAGTGTGATTCTTTAATTTGAAAATACGATTTTTTTTTGTGTGTGAGTGTTCTCGGAGCACTAGCGCCCTCTACAAATATTACTTCCTTTTTCTTTTAATGTTAATCAAAATCCATTTCCTTCAATGACGCCACGATAGACCTCTACCGTTACCAACGATATACACAAGGTCTGCGCGCTTTGACGTATTTTGAAGTAGGTCGTCGATCAGCCATAAAGGCGTTTACACGTTTAGACCGTCTCTACGTTTTGAATTGGTTTATCTAAATTATATTGGTTTTATTAAAAAAAAATGTGATATTTCCTTACTTTGTTGGTGATGCCCGTAATGTTTTTCTAGTGTTGTATAAGCGATAAAACCTTTTCTGGAACGATAAAAACGGGATAACCTAAAAACTGTGGCGTCGGCTGTTTTCACATATCCATTTCTTGCGAAATCCTGAATAAATTCGTATTTAATAGCATTTAAAAGAATTACATATTTCAAAATCTGGGCGATTGATTACCAATATAAAATCTTAGAATTTACTGTAAAACAATACTCGTGGTTACGATTATATTCCGTATATGGAATGTTAATTTATTTTGACGAAGAATTTTCCTCGAAAGGAAAGAATTGAGCAGAATAAATGGACAATGAAGACGAAATTTATTGTTTATACAAATAGTTCTTTTGCTGCTGTTTTACTAGGAATTAAGCGACAATAAAGTCCAACGTTCAGAATGAATTAAGGAAATCGTATAAAAAATAAAATAAGCAACACAAGTTATGTTTTTCGCTATTGCACGTGTTTGATAACATTCTTTTTGAAGAAATTTATTATATAAAAAACATTCAAAATTAAAGGTGATTTGTTGAATAGGTTATGTAAAGTTATTGTGTTGTTTTCAGTGTTTTTAACGGATTCCATTTACAATTCCCAAGATTTCCCTAAACTTAAATTTACGGCATAGTTAAATTCCTTAAATGTTGTTTTTGAATAGACCCCATTAACCTGTTAAAATGGTCAGATTAGGTTACAAATATTTTCAAATTTAGGACCAGATCTAAATATATTGTTGTGTAACAGATTTGGAAATAAATTTTGTACAAAATTCACGTTTGCAATGTACACAAATTTTTATAATACTAAATGTTATGCTAAAATTGAATTGTTATCGTGTCAAACGGTATTTAAGTCTGTTTTAGCGTTACTTACGATATACATACATAAGGCTTCACAGCTTTGGCGTCAGCAAGCGCTGACGTATTTATATTTAGGTCATATAAACGCGTTTACACGCTGAGACCATCTCTGCGTTTTGAATTGGTTTATCCAAATTATATTGGTTTTATTTTAAAAAATACTGTGTAGTGATATTTCCGTACTTTGTTGGTGATACCTGTAATGCTTTTCTAGCGTTCTACAAGTGATAAAACCTTTTCTGATATTTAGAATAAAATTGCAGTTACTGTATCGTTTCAACCTTAATTTCGTCCAAATACAAGTATAATTACAAATAGTAATAATTGTAGCCACCATAAATACATCCTTCACGAAAACTGTGTTCGGCTTTTACTTTGAATGTTCGTTTTTCCGAAATAAAATCGAACGGGATGCGAAGAATTGCTGTTGACGACTGGCATCCTCTTTAAACTGGAAGCCCTTCAAAACTTAAAGAAGAAATGCAAAAAAAAAACGATTCCTTTATCGCTTAGTCTAATACCGTGCATAGCACGAACATCACGAAGCCGGAATTACATCGAAGAGCACTTAGGCCTTTTACTTTCGGGGATAAAGAGTGGAATGACAAACTAACTACAACGTTCAAATTTTCCACGTAATAGGACCACCCAAAGAATGTTAAAAACACAGAAATAACCACCGTAAAAATGATGCCCCCTTTTAAACACATTAAAACGCAATAATTTTGTTCATAAATTGAAAGATCCATTTTGCTATTGATACCTAAGTGCAGAGAACCGTTTGTAAAGATTTTTAAGGCGACTGTACTGTACTATGACTAGTATTTGTAAATTCGATTGATTTAAAAGAAAAAAAATCTTCGAAAAACAAAATTACGACAATTTAATAACACCATCGATTACATCAGATTCACTACAGTACCATACAATCACACATTTCATTTGATAGCGAAAATATAACATTCAGAAAGATCTATCGGTTCACAATCTAGCTTTAATTACATCCGTTAACCACATAGGATCATCTATATTTATCGGTTCCTTCATCGTAGCTTCGAAAAATTCCATATTCCAATCGTAATCGATTAAAATTACAGAGTGAGTCCTAAAATGTAACTTTCGAATGATAATACATTCTATGAGCTAAAAATTATAGCTTACCGTGATCCGTAGCCAGCTGTAGGAATGTTTACGAATACACATGATAAACCTTTGTACCATGAAGGTTGCCTTCGTTGCAGCTCGGAATCAGGTAAGTGCCTGCATTGTGATATTAATTTTAAAAAAACCAATTTAATAATTTAATAGTACATACTTTTCTTCCCATTTTAATAGATCTAATAATTTTTCGACTAGTTTATCTTTGTCATTTACGCTGTTACATTCATCGATAAGTTCTTTGAACTTCCCAGTTCCAGCTAAAACTTTCTTTAAAGGGGTTTCAAGTACAGTATTTCCGAAACCCAATACTTGTTTTCCATCGTATTTTGTATAGGATTTTGAAATATTACTACAGTAATGAGTACCAATACCATTTTCCCTATAATATGATTATGAAATTATAAACCAAACTATATACAGGATGTTTCAGAAATAACTCGCAATCCATGAAAAGTAATTAACTATTATGGTGTTATATATATATAGATAATTAAACATATTGAGCTTTAGGACTTTAATATTTAGACACACGAAAATGGGGAATCCCTGGAAATGATTGCATAAAGTATTGTATATGTATGTAGATTAATAGTTAATAGTAATACCCAGAAAACAAGTTGCTGGAGTGCTTTATTTAAATAATGGTGACCCCCACACGAAACATACGGAATAGAAGCTAAAGATCTTAATAATTGTACAAGAACTTTTGTTCTTGTACAATTATATTTACGTTTAAGAAATTTTCTATTACGGACCTGACAACCTTAAACAGAAATTTTTAAAATTCGCGAACAACTTAAATTGTTAGTTCCGGCAATAAAGATTGTATTCGCCAAATATGTTAAAAAATGAGAGTAGAGAAAATTAAATTGAGTAATTTCTGTGCCTATAACTAGTGGAACTTTCCCACACTAGAGTACGAACACACGTTATACAGATCCGTATTTGTCAATTAATATTCGATCTTTTTTCCCTGATATACTTAAAGATAGACACTTGATGTATTTAACTTTTAGATTCCGTGTGATCATAGCTATTACCTGGACGTCTATTACGAGTTATTTCTGAAACACTCTCTATACAAAAATATTCACATTAGAAACAGACTGTATATATTGTTTTGACATTTACCTAACCTCAACAGCGACAAAATTGTATCCATTATATTCTTCTTTGGAATTTACAAGAGAATCCATATATTTCTCAGCGATATCCTCACCTTCCAAGTAATCAGCAACGATAAATCCTCTTCCTTTGACTCCATGTTTATGTTCTTCGCCGGTTACGTTGAGTAGGGCACCGAATCTGAACTTGAAATTTTGGGTTTGTTGCACGGAAACCCCCAGCCACATACCCCCCGTTCTGTTAGGTTCTAAATCTCTACCTTAATATTAGTATTAATTAAGAAATAACGTCATTAGAATTAATTATATACGACAGAGTAATAATTTCGTAAAAAAACTAACCTCCAATAACATCCTTAATTCTACTAATTTGCTGGGAGGGTCTTGAATAGAATTCGTCCCTGTTGGAGATGATAATTACACGATAACCGTTGGGTTCCGGGTTTGGTTCGGTGTAAATAAATAAAATACACATCCTTTGTTTGCTAAAATAACAGTTTGGAGGATTCCTTTAATGATAAGTAAGCCAACGTAACGCTTACGAATTTACAGTTAAAAGCTCGCACGTTGTATTAAAATTCAATAATATTCTAATCTGTTTTCATTACATATTTGGAAGGGTTTATTTATACAGATACAATTTTTTTTTTTTTTTATAAATTTAAACAAAATAGAAACATGAAGATAGCTATTTATAGTTGTAACGTTTGGGCCGCTTCGTTGCACAGGACTATAATTATTAGTCCTGTGCTCATCAAATTACACTTAAAGTGAAAGTTACACTTTTACGATTTACTTATAGATTTTAAATTTACATTTTGCATAGTTTATTTGCTTTATAAGGTTAGTTTTTCACTTAGCTTGTTAGTTCAGTCTTGCTGCTGATGATGATAGCTTGGCTATCGAAACGTGCGTCCAGTACAAATTAAGTGTTGTGGTAAGGGTTTTAGTGAACTGTTTCAGTGTTCCAGTGCCACAGTTTTAGAGTACCCGATTAATAAGTTTTCACGAACTACTATAAAAGTTTGAATAATGTGTAAAACAAATATGATTAAATTTCAATTCATTTTGATAAAAAGAAAGATTATAAATTATACTTTTGAATCATCAAAAGAAGTCAAACACATTGTTACTGCTGAACTACCCCTAATCAAAGAGTTCCATTTTAAGAAAAAATACTTTTCACGAAATTCTTGCGAGATTTCAACGGAACCCTACGGTTCCCCCCAACGTACTTTTAGAACCGCTGTTCTAACTTAGATAATTGAAAGAAGCTAATTAAACTTTGTTCATTTTGCTGTAAAATCATCTGTAATATAATAAACCAAATAGTGCTTGTAATAGTGCTAATAACACTATATTTAATTAAAAAAATCATTGTCCCTTGTGATATTCGAACCCTTTACTAAACCCAGATGCCTAGATTCATTAGTTTTTAAAACTGGAAAGACAGGTTCTTAGCATCGCATTTTAATCGCAAAGTCAAAACAACGCACACAAGGTCAACGCACAATAACACGCATTTCACTTGTTTATCGAAAGGAATAACAAGATGACGACGAAAAGCAAAAAAAAACAAGCTCGTTGCGATTCTATACAAATGAAAACCATGACCGTTTGCTCTGCTTTTAACACGTAAGTACATACATATAACTCTTTTGAATGAATGATCAGTTGATCAGCAGCATCTCATTAGGATATCATGACTACGTTCGGTGGCTTTTTGTTTACACAAGGATTCTCGCGGTTCATTTGCATTTTGCGCTCGCGTTAATCACGTGCTTTAGCGTTATATTTGCCCTACTAAACGTTAAACGAGCGTCATTCGTTTCGAATGTTCAAGCAATAAGTTTACGTCCTTATATAACGCATTTCTCTGCACAAAACGCGATGAATCTCTTTCAAGTGATCATCCTTAAACCTATTCGGAGAAGAACGCGATTAAAAGCGGGCCGTGGAATTCTAGAAACAATAGAGAATCGACCATTTTATAATCTTGGCGTTCTAGATTTTCGAAACTGCGTAAAATAACATTGAAATTCTTTACGTCCGAACGATTTCGTAACCTAAAACCGATAGCCTACGCCAAGTTCGTCGTTTACAAACCGGATTACCTTTACCTAAATCGCAAACCTCGTGCTTGGAATGGTATTGTATTGCTTAAGAATAGACGCGGGTTTAAATGTGCGTTAGAACGTTATTTCGAGATTTCGAATTCTTTTAACTGTTGCTGATTTCACGTTAAATCAGTGCTTGTGAAACGGTTTGTAAAAATTTCGAATAACGAGAAGATAATGATCGATAATTTCACGATAGATCGTAAGTAATGTTAGTAATGTACCTGTTTTTAAAAATGAATAAATATAGTTAAGAACCGTTTTTACGTACATACCTATTACTCAAGTTTTAACACGACTAAATTAGACGAATACACATCAAGTTATGGACTTATCAATATTGAAGATAAAATGTCGTTTTCATGGTCATACACTACTTGTTATAATAAAAACAAATAGTGTAATTCCAAAATCATCATTTTGAATGCATCATTAGTGTTTACCTAACTTACTTGGACGTTTATCGTTGCTACGAATAATTGTAATTTGCGTTTTCTAATTTCGAATTGTCATTATACTGTCTATTATTATCTGCTGTTAGATTAGAAATGAAAAACAGTTTACTTTAGAATGCTTATTTCATATTTATATAAATTATAGACCTGTTAGTGTACACGCCACTGGAAATGTCAAAAAGATTTTATTAATTTTAGCAATAAAATTAAATCTAAATATATTTGCCAAGGATTTGATTATTTGTTTATTATCACAGTTTTTTTTAATTAATTTAATATTAGATTACAATTGTAAATTTTTGCCATATCTAAGGTTCGACAAACGAGTCCAACGTCAGAGGCGTATCGCACAAAAGTAGGTACGTGAGATACAGTATTATTAAAAAATTATATATTCTTACCTTTTATTGAGTAGTATTTTGTCACCGTGGACATCAAGACGTCAATAAAAGGTAAGAATATATTATTTTTTAATAATACTGTATCTCGCGTACCTACTTTGACTGACGTTGCACTCGTTTGTCGAACCTTAGTCATATCCTATTAAAACAAACAATTTAACAGTTTAATTGCACGTATTTCGTAATATAATCTCTCACATAACCTTTTAAGCTTGAATTACATTATAGTACATTCGTCTTTTTTTCAGGCATTTTTTTAGTAACTAGAAAAGTTGCTAAAAAAAAATTAGAAAAAGTATGGTGTACGGATACTAGTTTCACAAGTGTCCCGTAACATGCCTACCAACCTACTTTGTTTGTATCAATCATCTGTGTTTATTTATGTTTTTATTTATATTGGTAGACATTATGAATATTCCTCTGAAGTATATGTAATGCAACTTGCTGATATCTTCATTGCATTCTAAATTTATAGTTACTATATTAAAGCTTAAATCTAGTATAGTGTAATTCAGGCTTTACCTAATAATATAACGGTAACATAACTATTAATCCCCTTAACTTTATTCCGCTCCTCATTAAAAGAACTACATTCAGGCGCACCAATTTCATCTCTACCGGTAAGTGGTATCTCCCCCGCATCCACGCAATCCAGACCGCGCAAGAAGGTCCGGACACGTTTGTCAAATTCCTCGTCATCTCCATCTTCTTCCGGTTCTCGGAAAACCGTCTCGAGGCAATCTGCATGAGCCTCAGCCTTCTCGGCGTTAGTATATCCCAGACCCCTCAGGCCATGAATAGGTCTGTTTGAATGTCTAGTTTTGTCAGATCTCAAAGCCTTGCTGAATCGCCACAGTGACCCATCCTCAGTGATCAAAGATCTAATCTTACTGCACCAGGCCTCACTCCTGTGCTGTTCTAAAGCCACCTTTACGTGCTTGATGAGGGCACGGTCAGAAGGATGCAGTGTAGCCCTTGCGCGGGACATATTCAGTAATTTTTGGCGTATTGCATGCAAATTTTTATTGCCGGAGCTACCAACTTAGATTGTCCGCGAATTTAAAAAATTTTTGTTTGAGATCTTTCTTCGTCTTACAGTTATATTAAGAAAACCGAAAATCCCCAACTTTCTAGCAAATTTCAGCAGATATTAAGTTTTATTGAAATCTGTATTTGACACCCGGGAACCTTTCCTTTGTTAAAGAATACTTATTGGATACGCCACTGTGTTAAAATCCTCAATTCTATTTAAATATACGAAATGAGTTGAATAAAGCAAAAAGTATGAATGAAAAGTGGCAAAATAACTTAAGCTTATGATTAACATGCATTGTTCTAATCCCCACGAATCTAATAAAAAAACTTCCAATGAATTTTTTGATTTTATTACTTCGATAATCGTCTTAGAATGTGCTTAAATTTACAGGTGTATTTATACGAGTTTCTTGGAAATATCGATCCTTTTAAGATTATTAATAGCAGTGAATTGTGAACTTATTACTAATTTAATGCACTTGTTATCCTGTAATGTCGTTTAATTAAACTAAACACTCAAATTTCGTTATCTTGTCCGTTATATTTTGGCTAATCTTGTATTTCCGAGTAGTATGTATTCTGGCTACTTGTATGCATGTATTTTAACGTGCTGCTCTGAGATTGATAATGCTTTTCTCGAAATTAATTTATTAAACATTGAATAGCTATTTTAGCATACGTACGGATTAATTACAGACGAATTAGGAATGTAATTGCTGCAAAATCGAACGTGAACAATGAAACGTTATTTTAAGCAACCTGGTGGGAATCTTGCTTTTTGCTTTTATTTCTTTTGATGATAAATAATTTGACCTAATTTACCTTGAATTTATTACAGCTGGGCAACCAGATTCTCTACAAATCGCTTTATATCACCATAAACAACGTTTCAATTGGGATTGCGGTATCTCTTGTATACTTATGGTGTTGCCTCACGAGATTAGACTGAATTTTGAGGAAAATTTCAATGCGATATGCAAGGAAGAAGGATTTAATAAGAGGTATTTGTTTCGAAAAGTATTTTTTTAACTGATTGTATCGATTTCGTTTGTAATTTTAGCACATGGACAATAGACTTATGTTATCTATTATATAGATTCGATATTAAGCATAAATTTTACACGACTACGCTTGGTGTTCATCCAGGATATCGAGGAAATTCGTTCTATCAAAACGTTTTAACTAAGGACGAGAAACGTGTGAACAAGAAATTCGAACGGGCCAAAACGTTAGGGTTAAAAATACACAAAGCGTCAGTTAGTGCCAATTTTATAATCGGACATCTCAAAGATGGACCGATAATACTTTTAACGAATGCCAAATTATTAAATTGCGAACGTTGCAAGCTGAATAAGATCTCGACGGAGCTCCGGAGATGTTTACCTTGGCCCGTACCTTACCAAGGACATTATATTGTGATATGCGGATATAATTCGATTTCGCAAAAGATTTATTATAGAAATCCTTCATTTCATAATAGTACGTATTGTTGCTGATATTGAATTGAGTCCTTTTATATTTAAAATTTTAATTCTTTTTTATAGGGCTGTGTATCATGTCGTTGGAAACCTTCGAAGAGGCTCGAAAGAGTTACGGAACTGATGAAGATGTAATCTTAATTTATAACAATTAACTGCTTTAATTTTTTTACTTAGGCAATTATAAATAGAGATTATTTACTTAATATTTATTTATTGAAGAGATATTTTTTAAATAATAAAGTTTGTTTAAATAAAATCATGTTTTAATCTGTCTAGTTTTACTTATAAACATTCTGCGAAAGGAAAACAAGATATAAATGAAAATGGTAAGTAAACACATTGAATGTAAATATTTTTGTAAATAGATAATGATAACTCATGATAAAAATAGAAAGTAGGACATCTATTAATATGTCCTCTTTTGGTTTTTAAAAGGTTTTAAACGAAAGCAATTCAAAGTTTACCGCTATAAAAAAGCAGGTTTGTGATTGGTTGTTCGCAAACTTGAATCAAAATGGTGACAGTTTTGTAAATCTTTTGATTGCAAAAGTAGCATAGCAATGTTAATAGCGCGAAATTTGAATTCAACATGAAATAAAAACGCAATTTTATTAGCGTGATAGATTATATTATAATTGATAAGTAATTAACAATTTGTTTTCTTTACAAGAAAATGAAAAGATCTCCACAACGGGTTATAACCAGTCGAAAAGCTAACCTAATTATTTGTCAGTTTCAATTTCTAACGAATTACCCTGTATACAGCCTGTTTTACACCCCGCTAATTAATCGAACAAGATCTTCGATTTTATCGTTCCGTGTAAAACAGCAAAAATCGGTGCGATCTCTTGAACAATTTATGGTACGATTAATTGAATTGAATAGAACATGCTTTATTTTTGCCACAATTTTGCACTAACTTTGCTGTTTTTATATCAATCCAGTAACAGAAAAGTACCTACGAATTTTATTTATTTTTTAAAAGTAAAGTGGAGATAAATTTCGAAAATTTAGGACGATTATGATGTAAACAATTGACAAATATAGATTGCCAATCTCTTTTTACAGGCAGATGAAAACTTCCTACTTAATAATTCCCCCGTTCAGTTATTAACGAAACTAGAGCATTCACGGTCCTCAAAAAATTGTTCGATTTATTGTAGAATGTAAAACAACATAGTTCTACCGATTTGTTGGTCAAGAATTTGTTCAATTAATTGATTAATAAATCGCGGAGTGTAAAATAGGTTTACGAAGCGCAATTGGTGCAATTTCTTTCTTAATTTTTAAATGGATTACTCGAACGTTGTAAATCGAGTAAAAATTGTTCGAATTCAAAATGTGACAAAAACACACTCTTCTACCGTTTAAGTTGGCAACACGAATCGATTGAAGTTAGCGAGAAGGTAGTTGACAGCGAAGTAGAGAATGAGACGGTTAGTGATCGCGAAATACGAAATGTGGCGCTTAAATCTGTCTATTATTATTATTTAACCTATTTATTATATTATACTTACATTTGAAAGTGCTATTAAAGTATTTCTTGTAAACCTTTGATGAAACAATTGTAAAATCATCAAAGGTTTAAGCAATTCAAAAAAACCATTTGGTAACTTAAAGCTCCCGCGAAATTTAAAAATTATGATTTTGTCACCAACTTCACAGAGGTATATTTATAATAGAAAAAAACAATTTTAATAGATCAAAACTTTATTTATTAAATCATTTCATCAATATAATCGATTCATTTCATTCTTTTATTACGAAAATAAACATAATACAAATATATTTTCTTTTCAAAATACAATATTATCCTTACAATTTATTATTAATGCTTAAGTATATTCACATCGCTCAGGTTCTTTTTATAATTACAATAATAATAGTCATATATTATCATAATCATTATTATTGTTATTATTTTCCTAAGTAATAACTAATATTACTTCATATATTTAATAGTAATCTTGGTAACGTACAAGGCACATTTTCAATAGAGAAAATTTTCAAAATTTCATCACCGTAAATATGTAAATTGTTGTTCCATAACATTTTTCTTAGCAAAAAACTAGTACGAAGTCTTATCGTTTTATTATTTTTAAAATGTTTCACATTACCCTACGATCTAATTGTATCGTTTAATATAAAATAGATTTTATTTGCTCTTTGTTTCGTAAACTATCTAAATATTAGCATGTATATAATATTGTAGTCTACGTTTATATATAAAGTGTAAATATTCTAATTTCTATACAGGGAAAACCTTCAACTATGTACATAGAAAAAGATAAACAAATAAGTGCTTCTATCCTTTGTAAAAGATAAAAAAAATCATCACTTTGTTAAATCCATTTAAAAATAGCTTAATACTAATATAAAAGAACAAATATAAGTATTTAGTTTAAAATTAGGAAATTGTACTAAATAATGTTGACAAAGTCAAAATAAATAAGAATTTTCTTTTTTTTTTGAAGATGTCGTGTATAAATAAAACATATTCCTCTGATATTGTTTTAAAATTTGACATACTAGGCTTAAAAATTAAAAAAAAAACGAACGAATAAAGCTAATATGAAGTAGTATATACAGAGACGATGTACAGGTTTAATCCGCACTATACGAATTAACAATTTTATCTGAAATGTGTAAATAAGTTCTTTTTTCTTTCGAAAATGACATATACAGAAGCAGGTCTACGCAACGTCTCTGTTTTAAAATTAAACGAGGTTGGCAAACGAAATCTTTGTTAAGCTTACAATTACTTACAAAAATAATGCAACGAAGTAAATAAAATGAAAATAAATCATAGAAATACATTAGATATTAAGCGAAATTTGTTATATTTACGTAACAGCTTATACAGACAGCTTGGGGAGGAAATAATTCCTTTCTTGAGCAATCTAGAGAAAAAAACAGTAAATAACTTTTTGTTGACGAAGACAATCAAAATTTAGCTCAATATCAAATCGTATTCCCAAATATAAAAAGTCAATCCGATCAATTTCGCAAGGAATTGTAAATATAACACATAAAACGAAACAAAACGAACCAAACGTAACTCACATCGAAACAACTAAACATATCAATACGTAGCAAACGTAAAAGGACATTTGGTATATTTATTCATACAAATATATGAATATAGATATAATAATAAAAAAAAAACATATATAAAGGGAAAAAGAAAAAAAACATATATAAAGGGAAAAAGAAAAAAAAACATATATAAAGGGAAAAAGAAAAAAAAAACATATATAAAGGGAAAAAGAAAAAAAAAACATATATAAAGGGAAAAAGAAAAAAAAACATATAAAGGGAAAAAGAAAAAAAACATATATAAAGGGAAAAAGAAAAAAAAAACATATATAAAGGGAAAAAGAAAAAAAAACATATAAAGGGAAAAAGAAAAAAAAACATATATAAAGGGAAAAAGAAAAAAAAACATATATAAAGGGAAAAAGAAAAAAAAAACATATATAAAGGGAAAAAGAAAAAAAAAACATATATAAAGGGAAAAAGAGAAAAAAATTATTTGGCTTATGAGTTGCTCAAAAACAAACTATATTACAGGACCGTACCAAGCAGATGAAAATAAGAATTTGATTAAAAAAAACATCCTATTTATTCGAAAATTAAATTTGGAATATACAAGGTAGTTCGATCGAGTTAAAAAATAATAAAAATAATAATAAAAAAAAAAGAAAAAACAGTTGGCTATGAAAATAAATATATTAGTAAGCCTTGAAAACAAACGAATCCTTTTCAATCGTGCCAAGTTTACTGAATTAAAAGAAACGAAATTACAATTGCCTCCTTTTTTTTTTTTTGATGAACTACCTCGTATCTGCGATTACGGAAATTTAAAGATTGTTTTTAACAATTTTAAGTACTTGATGTGTACAGATGGTTTTATTTCGATTAAAATTAGAATTGGAGTTCGTAAAATGAATCTATCGAGAGTTTAATTTCCGGAAAAGTAAATACAGTGTGATATCCTCAATGATTTGTATTTGTCTAAAAACTGAAAAAGATTAAATCAGATATTTTAACATAGTTTTTATATAAAAACAAATTAATGAGAAAAATCGAATAAAAAAAATTGGGGAAATATAAAACTTTTATCATTTGGCACAAAATTTATGCCGGTAACTGTATATTTTTCTTTGAAAACTTGGCATTTCAATAATAAGAAAAAATTTTAAAACATCGACGTTGAAATTATATTATATCTGAAAATCCCCGTACATATTCTTTTTATCCACACTGTATATCGAAAGCATCACAAAACATCAGCAAAAACCTATTCTTCCAATCAGAAACTTGACGGATTCAAATGAACCAATCAGATTCCCCCACAAAAATGATCTAACGCGATTTCATTGGACGATTTAAAATTAACCAATCAGTTTCCTCAATGGGAAGAATCTAACGCGATGTCATTGGTCGATTTAAAATTAATCAATGGGATTCTTCGATAAAAATGATCTAACGCGATTTCATTGGTGGGTTTAAAAAATTAACCAATCAGATTCTGCGATGAAAACGATTTCATTGGTTGATTCGAAATTAACCAATCAAATTCCTTCTCCGCAAAAGATTATTGGCTTAAAACCACCTATACACATCCGAGATGATATAAACTTATTTAAAACATTTACCGTTTGAAAGAAACAAGCGATAATATAATAATAAAGGTTATATAAACTACCGTCATTTAGTTTGGCTTCTCGTCGCTGTGTGTCGCCTCAGTTTCGAGATGTAGCCAATCTTAAACGTCCGATCGGTTTTTGTTTTAGCGTTAGACGTTGACGTCACAAGCACTTGTTTCGACTTTTGATTCTTAACGTTACTTTTATTACTAAGATTATTACTACTAGAGAATAGTGCACTCGGTTTCAATATTCTACTTTTAGAAGGCGATTTATTGCTAGAAATTATTACAGCCTCTTTTTGTTGTTGCTTATTTGGTTTGTTTAATTTATTGGATTGCTTCGGAGATGATCTCTTTTGAAGTAATAAAATTTTCTTGTTCACTTTCGTTATATTCCGTTTGTTTTTCTTGAATTTATTAACCAATTTACCTAGTTTCGGCTTCGATCTCAACCTTTGCGACTTCCTTATTGATTTCCTTGAGCTAAACCTAGTCTGCATTGCTTTGGTGATACTCGAATGGACAACGTTTAGATCAGTATTACATTTTCTCACCTTCCTCAATTCCTTATTGGTTGAATCGACTTGATTTACCATCTCCTCATTTTTCTTCGAAATATTCTCGATCGTACTAACCTTTCGCACTCTTAAGTCATGTTTGATTGCCTCGATATTACTGTTCGGAGCTGAATTTCTCACCCTCTTTACAATATTTGTCTCTGATGGTTCCGATAAACACCTTTTTCTCCCTTGTTTACCATTTATCTCTAATTTATCTGGCTTTTTTACAACTCTACGGATTGAATTCCGACTTTTCGATCTGCGAAAATTTATTTTTGTAAAATTTTCTGCTTCTAGACTTGCGATTTCCTCATCTTCCAATTCATTCGACGATGAAGAGATCTCATTGATTTGAATATTCTCCTCCGAACTATCAGGTGTCGACGTAGAGCTCGAGCAGATTTCCGAACTAGAGATCACCGTATCGTTTGTGCTGGTTTTCTTGCAATTCGAGCAACGTTCTTCTTTGGATTCAGTAGAATTCTCTTCCGTTTCATTACCTTTGAGACAACTAGCAAGATTCTTGGTTTCGTTTTTTGTCGTTTCCACTGGTTTCGAAGTAGGGGTTGGCCAAGTTCCGCTAGAATTCGGATCGAAAGATAGAGAAGACCTTGGTTTTAAAATGGAAGATTTCCCTTTGTGATTATCCATATTAAACGAAGTGCTGCTTCCTTCTATTTGATTTCTGAGCTCATCGATTAAAGGTACGCTGGTTCTATAGGAAGTAATTGGCTGCAAAATTTGAGGGTTATGCTCTGGTATGGTATTTGGAGGTCTTTCGGAAGGTTGCGGGTTATTTTTGTGTTGTTCCTGCGGTTCGTTTTGGTATCTCGTTACAATCTGAAGGCCACTATCCGGATATGCTTTCTTACGATTGCGTAGAACTTGCGCACGAGGTGGACCGGGTGGATCAAGCATCAGCGTGACAACCGACGTATTGTCAGCACGCATCTTGGTCGTTGACCACATTTTTAAGGCTCTCTCGACAAGGCATTTACTTGGATTGATCCATATCTGTAAGACGAAAGTAAAAATGATAAAATATATAAAGCAAACGAATCTAAAATTGATATACCGTTACCTTACTTAGAGCGTCACATAAAGCTGCATCTTCGTTATGCTTCTCGGCTTGCTGGACGATATGCACTGCCATTTGCGGACTGAGCATGTTGTACAAACCGTCCGTACCGAAGATCAAGCATCTAAACGCTGAAGTGTCGATTGGAAACACCGTACAGTCCGGATCTGGGGAGACAACAAATTCGTCCAATTCGGAATTGTACGACCATAAATCGCCTAGGCTTCGAGCTACTGCGAGGAAAGGTATTTCATCGATGGGGGTTGAACGTCTTACGGGACCTTTGTGACCTATCCTAGGACGATTCCAGACTACTCGCGGTACACCTAGCATTGAAAAATTTTAATTAAAATGATTACGAAAGAATAAATCACTTGGGGTAATTATTGGAGGGTGCAAAAATGTAATATTTGCAAACGCACATGTCAAAATAAAAATATTAAAATCCTAACCTGCTTTTGAAACAACTTTCCCGCCACATTGCTCGATACGAAGCAATTCACTTGCGCTTTCTGGTTTATGATCTCTGGTTAGTGGTTTTGCTTTCCACATACTACATCCGGGTTCTTGGTAACCTAAAATTAATTGCATAATGCATATTTACGCAACTAAATCTAACATTGATGGTACCTAAAACTATAGCAGAATCTCCGACGTGACCAATGTAAATCTTTCCTTTCCTAATAAAGGCAATGCTAGCTGTAGTTCCGGCTGTGCTAGGTAATCCAGAAGCAGTCTTCGGCCATTTTTCTAGAGGGAGATATTGAAAAAATGAATAACATAACCACAAATAACAAAACATAACCTATTTGATACGACAAGGGTAAGTTTGTATTGTGATTTTGTGGCTTGTTTTAGAAATTGGGGTACCTTGCTCTTTCCACATAGCATAATGCGTTGCTACATAGCCTAGTTTAATGGCACGTAGAACATCTTCATCATTATCCGACCAAAAAAACTTGTGTCGCACAATATTCTCCATAAGTCTTTCCTTGGCGAATGCAGCTGCTTCAGCACCACCGTGACCATCGTAAATACCAAAAAATGCATATTCCAAATCGCGTTCGTCTTCGGTTTGTTGATAAGCAACAGAAAAGAAGTCTTCCATATACTTTCTCCCACCTTGCCTACAATGTCCAGTAACACGTAAATTGACGCCAATTGATGCGGGCATTTTCACGAATAAATACTGCACGCAGAACTAAAAACACCAGTCGAACGCTTCAACCACGGAATTCTTTCATATTCTACATTTGAAATGGATTTTTTCATTCAAAAACCACCATCCAAGATCATAACAGCTTAACTGTCAATTGCGGTTCACTAATTGTGTCAAGTGCTTCGACGTACGTCATGGAAAGTTTCCAATTGGACCCGACGCGTTTATTCCCGCGCGTGTGTCTGAAATTGAACTGCGCGTCGGTCTAGGGGCTCTCGGGTAATTCGCTGAATATAATGCGAGCAGCTCAGACAACCTTTGTACCTTCTTTAGCACGTAATTATCGCCCCGTTGAGAGATAAGCTAATGTAACGTAGCGCCTAGCTTCATACACCATAACAATCAATACAGTGGCGGTTCGATTAATTGTTAGATAAAGGTTTTACTTTACCGGAAATTTCCAAAAAAACGAATTTAATTCTATAAATAAAATCAACATAAAATCGGCATCAAATGGAAAACATTTTTAATAAAGAAAAAAATGGTTTACGGGAGTAATTTGTGCTGGTCTGCTTAAAAAATTGGTTTTTTCAAGATTTAAAGGTGCTATTTTAAAGAAATTACCAGAACCGTCTGAACGCTAGAAGATTTCTTATATGAAAACTTCAAGAATTATAATTGTAAAAAAAATGAATTTGTTAATTATTTCTTTTGTTTTCTTTTTATTTAACGAAACATCACATTTTTGCATTATATTTGCATTTATTTCTATTTACATAAGTGACTTCTAAAAACCCTAATCTACCTATATTAATGAATTACCTCAATTTGCATGATTAAAGCGATTAAATTGAGAGAATATGAGATAGCCCTGGATTTTTTCAAGTTTGACAGTTCATTGTAATCAAATTATTTTTCTATTTATTCAAAGCCAAAATTTAATATGTGTGAAATTAGTGTTTTAAGATCATTTTAGTTTGTCAAACTCATTGATGTCGTGATTGGGGCTTTAAACATAAAGGCCGTTTGACACGATAACATTTTTAGTACAAAATTATTTTCATAGGGGTTCTTCCAACAGAAATCACAAACTAGACAGATGCGATTCAGTTAGTTAAAAAGAATTCGAAACTGTTTTCTGATTGATTTTAGAATATATGATTGGTCCTGAATAGCTTGTGACTCCTATTTTTGTTACTTAACTATTTAGAACAAATTACAAATTTGAAAAAAAGTCTTATAGTAACTTATTTTGAGCAGAAGAACATTTTCAATTTCAAAATTGTTTAATTTGCGGTCATACGATAAAGAAAACAAATAAGAGCTTACTTGCTGAAATATTTATTTTAAAGGTAATGGTAATTTCTGAGAGAGGGCTTTTCCTTTAATAACTTCAATTAGAATTAACTCCCATGGGATTTGCAAAAATTTAATTATGTTTCGAATTAATCAATTAATCAAATTCATAATCAATCAAATCGATACTAAGACATCTATAATCATAATATTTTTTGTTTTTGATTTATAATTTTTGGAGTAGAACAGAAAAATTGGTGTTACGCCACTGGTTTCTATACGTTAACTTGCAAGGCGAATAATTTAAAATAAACAAGTCGAAACGCGTTCCTAACACGTTCAGATCTGTACACATATTTAAAGATAAAGTTTACAAACACTTATCGATGTTTTTATCGAATGTTTGAATCAATTTTTACACCTTTAATGAGTATAATTAAAACGTCATAATAAAACCTAATCCTTTTCTATTCCTACAAGCCAAGGATTATAGAAACTGTATAAAGATAAAATATATTTTATTCTATTTTAACCCAAAATAATAAATTTAATTAAGTTACGTTTCGAAAAAAAGAGGAATCTAGTGATTTAGAATTTACCACCAACACGGTGATTTTTTTTCAACGGCGAAAGTATTTCGGTTGGCAGTACGCGCAATAGGAGAAAATACACAAAATGGCGTCGTGCGGTTGTAGATGAAGTCTGTGAAGTGCTTTCGGTTTTTCGCGACTTTCCAGCGATTTTTCTATTATCAAAGGGACGCAATTGCGACGAAAACGATCATCGAACATCCATTTATCGATCGGCGACGTTTAATAGCGGCCATGTGATGTGTACGGTGGAGAAAATCGTTCGGAAAAATGTGAATTGTGTTCTTTGTTTCTCATTGTGGTCGATGTAAATGGTGGACATATTCATTGCGCTGTCCAGCGGATTTTTAACAGGTTGCAGCGGGTTGGAATTGAACGGGGCAATCTATTTTATATCCATCCAACGTAAGTAGAAACCTTTTAGTGCTTATTTATGTACGTTTTAAGACGATTTGCTTCTTTTAATTCTATGTAGGACACCGATAGTCTGGGCGTATACTTATAGAATGTTTACAGTATTCGTCTGGACGTTTGTGTCTCTGATTTATGATATATCAGTGAGATTTTATTAAAAATATCGATTTATTGTCGCTGTTTTTTGCCTTATATGAAAGTACCATTAAGATTTAATAATTCATTTCTATAGACGTGACGGTCTCACTTGAAGAATGATTATCTTTTCTCCTTTCCTTGAAATTCGCATTTGACAATATACATGTACTACGAAGAGAAGACCCTATTCAATATGATTTATGCTTTTATTGCTTTCACCTCCGTTCTTTTCTCCTTTTTTTTTTTTTAACATTGCAGATTCCATTTATTACAAGAGCTATTGGATTCATCTACTGCTAAGACATTCCTTAACGACAGCCTAACAATTTTCGAACTGGTAAGAATCATATATCTCATAATAGGTTTTCATATTTGTTCTTCTCATTTACAAGACGCATGGTCATGTATATACAGGTGATTCGACTCCTTAAACCTCCAAGTTTTATGACTTTATTTTTCGTAAATATTTCCGAAGAATATATGTTTAAATTTATTCATTTTTCATTCAAATATAATCGATAATTTAAATTATTTAATGGTAGACATTTTTAGCAAGGATGATATCGTAACCAGCCACCTTCGATTAACTTCCTTCGAATTCTTAGCGATTAGCGTTTGTTTTTATTAGGGAAACGATAGCGACCTTCCTAAAGTATTTCAAGCGTCAAATTAAATTTTAACGTTGCTGTCGCGAAAAGGTTTCCCTTTTAGGAACTTACCCTTTTTATTAATTTATACCCGTAAAAGGTGGATTTCCAATCAATAAACTTGTGGACGTATCTTTTTTTGATAACCTGTCAATTTTCTAGGAGGAAGGAAAGAAGTAGGCGTTGAAAAAATATTGTTTCACTTTTGTTTGGTCTTTACCCCAAGTAAATTTGTTTTCCTTTTTTTTAAAAAAAGGGAACACTGTATAAATGAGATTCCTTAAACAATAACAAAAAATATCTATTTGAATTGCATGCGAATTTAAGCTTACGATGTGTTCTCGCGTGTGTAAAATTTATCGTAGTAAGCCGTGGAAATTGATTACCTGTCAAAATCTTGTCAATCTGTATTTTTAACGGCTTTTCCCTTTAAACCGGGAAATGTAGGTGTTTGTAGCCTTGGTATCAGATAAAATTCTATATTTGTTGATTTTTTAAATAGCGTTTTTGAAAAAGATTAAAACACATTAATTTAATTTTTATAAAGAATACTAGTCCGCCTAAAATATATTTTTTTTCATTTATTATTTTATAGCCGTGACGTAATTATATTTTTTAATTTGAAAATTATATTTCTTAATTTTTTAATGGGAAAATGATTTTAGTGGCTTTGTTGGTGTACATTTTTTTCAAGGATTCATAAAAATTAAAATAAAATTTTTAGCAATTTTTTTGTCTTCTTCAGAAATGTAATTTCTGGGAAGTCTGTATTCTAGGGAGAACAATGCAGAATGCTCATCTTCTATGTAACTAGTGAAAAAATAGTTGTTTTTAACTGTTTCAAATTTTAAGCTTCTTTGACAAACAGTTTCTGAGATACTTGAAAATGAACATAACCCCAAAAGATGTTGATGCAAATTTAGCATATCTTTGAGCGTCTATATCTCAACTGGAAAACCTAAGAGCTTCTTGACTCAACAACCATTTAAAAGAGCTTGTTTTTCTCTACAACATACTTGGTTTCTGTGTTGGGGTCTTTTCTTATAAGACTAAAAAATGAACATAACCCCAAAAGATGTTGATGCAAATTTAGCATATCTTTGAGCGTCTATATCTCAACTGGAAAACCTAAGAGCTTCTTGACTCAACAACCATTTAAAAGAGCTTGTTTTTCTCTACAACATACTTGGTTTTTGTGTCGGGGTCTTTTCTTATAAGACTAAAAAATGAACATAACCCCAAAAGATGTTGATGCAAATTTAGCATATCTTTGAGCGTCTATATCTCAACTGGAAAACCTTAGAGCTTCTTGACTCAACAACCATTTAAAAGAGCTTGTTTTTCTCTACAACATACTTGGTTTCTGTGTTGGGGTCTTTTCTTATAAGACTAAAAAATGAACATAACCCCAAAAGATGTTGATGCAAATTTAGCATATCTTTGAGCGTCCATATCTCAACTGGAAAACCTAAGAGCTTCTTGACTCAACAACCATTTAAAAGAGCTTGTTTTTCTCTACAACATACTTGGTTTTTGTGTTGGGGTCTTTTCTTATAAGACTAAAAAATGAACATAACCCCAAAAGATGTTGATGCAAATTTAGCATATCTTTGAGCGTCTATATCTCAACTGGAAAACCTAAGAGCTTCTTGACTCAACAACCATTTAAAAGAGCTTGTTCTTCTCTACAACATACTTGGTTTTTGTGTTGGGGTCTTTTCTTATAAGACTAAAAAATGAACATAACCCCAAAAGATGTTGATGCAAATTTAGCATATCTTTGAGCGTCTATATCTCAACTGGAAAACCTAAGAGCTTCTTGACTCAACAACCATTTAAAAGAGCTTGTTTTTCTCTACAACATACTTGGTTTTTGTGTCGGAGTCTTTTCTTATAAGACTAAAAAAATGAGACAAAGTAACTGCTTGAAAGGACTGCGCGCATTACTTAAAACTTTTCCTCCGTCTTTGTCATTCAGTAAGCCAATAAGATATTCTACTGACATCTGCGACCAGTCATCACTTAAGAGGCTCTTGCAGGTCATGTATTGCATATCAGGAGACAAGAATTTGAGGAATTACCTTTAGTCAGTTGTGGAACTTACTCACAAAATTTGAAAAAAATCTAAGATAGTCGAGCGTAGGGACTTGATCACTTGGCATGGAATAACCCCTACAGGAACGGCCAAGAAAGAAATAACATTATTAAATATATTTTTGAATTGTAATATATTTTTTCTTAATAAAAATCTCTTATTTTCTGAGTACAATGATGCCCCATACTTTGCGTCATCTTCAGGGTTGGTACAAAACCGGATTAAAAAAAAAAATTATTTATTTATTTATTTTTTTATTTTTTTGATTAAATCATAAGAAATTGGCCAATCATTTTGCAATATATTTATTATTACAAGATTTAAAACTCAAACAAATAAATAATTCTAGAACAAAGTATAAATTAATAAAAAACAACAAAAAAAAAACAAATATTCTAAAACTCTAGACTAGAACAAAAGTATAAACAAAATGTAAAAAATAATATATTTTCGGTAAAAAAATTCTTTTCTCCCAGCAATCTGATTTTATTTATTTTATTTTTTGTATTGACGCTAATTTAAAAATTACATAAAAAAAAGAAAATATGCATCATGTTTTCTAATTAATTTGTTACGTTTAACAGTTTTGATTTAACTCAAGTGATTTTTTTTAAACCACTTGATTTAGATCATCGATTTAAATCAACCCAATTCTGTAAAAGATACTTTAATATTAATCAAGTTTGTTACACATATTATTTAACAATTTATTTATTCAACAGTAATAACTAATAACACTTGTCTATCCGAATTGTTGAATGTTCTCTGTTAAAAATTTTGCATTGCGTAAATACGTGCGTAATACTTAAATAAAATTGACGTGGTGTTAGCATTTTTCAAAAAATCTCTTAATAACAAAATTGTGAATATTGTGCATTACTTTATCAACGTACTGTATACATAAGTTTGAATAACATGGTAAAAACATAGACGATCCCTCGTATTCGTTTTCTAGTAGATTCCCCATTTGCTAAGCGTTATAAAAACTTGCAATAACATTGGATGGCTTTCCTTTAGGCTACTTTCACTTATATAAGTACTATAACTTCTAAAATCTTTCGGGAAGTCATAAAGTTTTATTGGGTTGTTGGTTATAATGGTTTGTATATTGTTTGGGGCAAACAAATCCCATTTTATGCAAAACGGTTTTAAGTTCTTGGAAAATATTAGTATCCAGAGGAGGCATCTGGGAACACTTTCTTTGTATACATTATATTGTAGAGAAACTTATTTATTTTGATGATTCACTTAGTTACTAGTACAGGTAAATTTGTAATATGATTAAATATTTAATATGGGTGTCTTGTTGACGGAATGATTTCTCAAATTATTTGTTTTAAATTACATGAAATAAAATAGTATGAATCACATATTATTTAAAAATTGTGATTTGATAAACATTTTTTTTGCGTCTAAGAAATGAAATCAGTTAGATTGTAAAGCTGGCAAGGGTATTTCAAGTAATTTGTAGCTAATTTGATTCTTCAAAATTGATTGACTCTTAATAATGTTCTAGGAGACGATTTTGTTAATAAATTTACCTTTGTGTATAATATTCCGGTTAAAATCTTAACAGTTTTTTTTCTTAAAGTCCCAATCCTTTTTTTTAATTGAAAAATGTTGTATAAACACGTCTCATTTCTATAGTTGGAGCAGAATAAATATCGATGCGCGTCATTCATCATAAACGCCGTCATATATTGCGCTGTTGTCAAAAACATTTTGAGAATCGCAGCAAATTTGTCATTGAATAGATAAATATTAGGTTATGTATTTATCATGGTTGTAGATATTATATTATCGAACGTAATTGTCTTTCTACCTAAAATAATAGTAATTCTAGTACGCTAGCTATGAAAGAAATGAGAAAGACATATCAAACATAGTATAAGGCAAAATTTATTTGTTTTTATATGTTACATCAAGTTTGCTGAGCTTAATATTGAAATTGGATGAAGAGATATGTAACTACATTTACAGAAACTAATCCTTCATTCACTTGAATATTGCTATAATAAAGCAGCATTAGTATTACTATAGTAGGGGCAGGGTAACTATCGATGCACGTCATTGATCGTAAATGTCGTCATATACTGCGCTGTTGTCATATGATTTGTCATTTGTTATTGAATATAAATATTAGGTTATGTTATATATCGTGGATAGTATATTACCAAACGGAAATGTTTTTCTACTGGAAATATTTATTAAAATGCTAATCCTAGTACGTTGGTTATGAAAGAAATGAGAAAGATATATCAAACATAGTATAAAGCAAAATTTATTTGTTTTTACATGTTATATCAAAAGAACTAAATGTTATGTAAAAGAATGTCAAAATTTTTGTAACTATTAATGGCAATACGATGGAAGAACATCTGAGGATGAACGTGAACAAAGTGTTAATTATAGTAAATTCTTGTAACAAGTAAATTGACCAAGATTACATACAGGCCATTTTAGAACATTTTTATTTAATTTTTTTGTTATCACAGTCACTTAAGTCATTTTCTTTGAGGTGTATAATTATTGGGCTGACACCATTATCAAATCCCACCTCCTTATCGCACCACTTCACCTTTTCCAGTGTGGCGAATTGTATTTTCCCATGTTATTTTTGTGATGGCTAAAGAAGAAATCCATTAGGGTTGAATCTGGTGAGCGTGATGACACAGGAAACTAACTGAATAACATTCTATCCATTTTCCGTTAAAGGTTTCGTTTAAAAAATGTCTTATTCTTACGCTACAATGAACGGTTGCTCCATTTAACTGATACCAAATTCTATCTTTTTGTCTATGTGCCATTTGATTTAAAATTGGTAATACATCTTCTTGCTAAAATTGCAAATATCGGTTGTACAGTAAGGTTTTCATCAAAGAAGAAAGGACCAATCACGGTATTGTTCAACAATTTTACCTTAAACGCAAAGACAGGTCAATTTTTGTTTCGAGGGGGAACCATTTTGATTAATATATCATGATACTAAACTTACCCCCTTAAGCCCCCCCACTCCAACGTAAAAATCTTAAATGGGACGATATCATTCGTGGCACATCATTGTTAAGGTGAGAGCGGTGAGGATCAATTGAATGGCCTGTCCGCTCTGCAGATTTGACCCCATTTAATTTTTTTTTGTGGGGTCACCTGAAAACAGTTGTGTACCAAACACAACCGCAGAATATTGGCGAACTTTTAGAATTACTGAAGAATGCAGGAGTATATCACCAGAAATATTTGAAAGGGTCAGAAGAGAATTTGAAAGTAGGCTATATTATTGTCTTTAACAAAATGGTGCACAATTTCAACATTTAATTAACTAATTTGAATTTTTTTTTTTAATAAAAGTGTATATTTTACAATTTTTGCTTAGGATGATATTTTTTCTGTTATAATCCCCAAAACTTGACCAAATGTCAAAGTAAGATATTCTACTGAATTTGGAATTAAAAATACCTTTCCAACGATATGTCACAAATGGTATCATCCCATTTTTATGTTGGGGATAGGGGGGGCTTAAGGGGGTAAGTTTAATATTATAATATATTAATCAAAATGGTTTCTTTTCGAAATAAAAATTGACCTGTCTGCATTTTTTAATAATTTTATTAGGTTGCCTAGGAAAATTTCAAGTGAACCTACTGTAATATGTGTTGTCTTGTTTTCCGTATTCGTCTGAGTTATCTGCATTCCTTTTTGCTGAAACACGGTTTGTATTCCTGTACAATTTAAATAAAGTAATTTTTATTGTCTGCAGCAGTACATTCAGGCCCCTTTAATTTGGTTAAGAAATAAAAAAAGCAGGGCGTACAACCAACATAGGATACGGCGAATGAGAATGTAATACGATATAATTTTCTACACGCTAGAGCCATACCCTTGCCTCTCTCTGGTACTGTATTTGTATCATTATTTTCTCGAATAATTCTCACTACCACCGCCATCTCCGGCGAAAACGAAAGCCGCCGCGTTTCGTGGTAAAGGCTCTGGAACAATTTCGCGTCCGGGCAAAGCCGTTATTAACAGGCTAAGTATCGCAGCATCCGAGGCAAGGTTTTATATTACCCAAACATTATTGCGACTGTGGAATATCGTTGGAAAACCGACTATTATGTATACAATAACAAGCCGCCTCATACGACATTTGCTGTTTGTTCTAAACTGTTTTAAAAAACATTTTTATTTCGTTTATGTACACTATCGGCCATAATTATCTGTCCACCAATTTTTGCTTGGATTTTAGAAAATTATTTATTTATTGTAATTGGGGGGGGGGGGGATTATTTATCTACAAGTAATAGAAAGATATCACATTAAATAATTCCGCAAAAGACTCTTCCAATACTTAGTTATCGATTGAATCTTCTTAACCCGATAATTGGGGGTCCAAGTAAGGATATAAGAAGACCCGAAATGCAATACAATTATTCATCTTTAATAAATATTCACAGGCTCACAGGCGGATGTATATAACATTGCAAATGCATGAATAGAAAAGTTTTTCTTACAAATAAACATTAACTCTGCACAAAAAGGTTTACTGAATATAAAAAATAGTTACTGACGAAAATGATTATATGTTTATATTGATTTTTCTCTTTTATTTTCGCGAATTCATTCAAAATTTCATTAACATCTACTTCAAACTCGCGGTGAATGGTTAATAAAGCTAAACCATTCACTCTGTTTTCACCCATTGTACACCTTAAATACGGAGGTGTGGCAATTAAATATCCGGACTGAGCTCGATGGGCACGGTTGTACGTCGCTCAGTCTCGTTGTAGCAATCGTCCGTTCAAGTCCTTACGCTAGCGTCGCGTCGGAAAGTGGAATATTCAGATCGAGCAACGAGTTAACCTCAAGTTTCTTGAGAACTACCCTTCGTGAATGAGTGAGAAGACGAAGACCCGATTTGTGGAAGAGCAAAACTTGGATGCTCCACCAAGACAATGCGCCAGCCCATTCCGCCTTGTCTGTGAAGGTGGTTGGACCACCCACCGTACTCGCCCGACCTGGCCCCCTGTGACTTTTTTTTATTTCCTAAGGTAAAATCGGAGCTTAATGGGACAAGATTTGATAGTGTGGAAGCGGTGAAAGCGAAAGCGACGGAGGTTCTCAACAAGCTGACAGAAACGGACTTTCAGAGCACTTTTTTCGACAGGGGAAAATTCGTATGGGGCGTTGTAGGGAACGGCAAGGAGAGTACATTGAAGGGGATAAACTTTGTAATGTAATTGGTGATCAATACAATGTTTTGTAGCACCAGCCCGGTTATTTATAATTGCCACACCTCGTAAGTCTTAAGACGACGGAGTGTAGAAAATGACCTCTCATTGACACACGTTGAAACTGGTAAAGTTGCAAATATTTTCAATAAATGATAAATATTTGGATATATATCTTTATTGTATTCCTGCAATAATTCAATCACGTTATTATATTTGTTGCTTTCCACAGTTGAATTTCGGACATCAAAATTGAATTATTGCATTCTACAATAGTTCATAAAATTTGCACAATGCTATAAAATTCTCATGCAAACAGAATTACTTGAAAATGTCTGCGGAAATAATACTCTAAATTTTTGAAGATGACTTTTATGTTTTTCAAATCTATCATTTAATTGTACCAATATTTGATCCAAAACAGGAATAAATATTGCTTCTCTGTAATGGTCATCTAAAGACTCTACTGGAGTATTAGATCTATGTACTTGAATTTTTTGTGGTTCTTCGTTTGTTAAAATTGATATTAAAATCAGCAGCTTTCTGGATAACAGTTTCAAATAAATTTTTGAAATATGATTGTGAATCCTTTCTTATTATTTCTAATTCTTTTATGACTTGATCGACAAAATTAAAAGCTGTAAAAAGATCTATGTCGTTCTTTTGGAGAATTTTGCACAATGAAAGGTTGTACGATAAAATTTTATGCAAAATGTATAGAGAAATAAAAAAATAGGCTGTGTAAGTGAATTCAGGAGTATTTGAGCATTTGCAGACGTTTCTCTTTCATCCCAATCGCTAATTTCTTCCAAGCTGTAATATACGGGATCAAACATTTCTAACATTACCATTACTGCTTCGTGACGTTGAACCCATCTTCATCTATTTCTTTAATCTGAAACCCATTCCCTCGGCAAGTCCCCCCCGGCCTCTCTTACCTTACGGTGCCGAGGTATTTTTATCATACAGATTTACCAAAGCAATGAAGTAAAATATTAACTTATCTCAAATTTGCCCTTTTTCAAATACTATGTTAGCACCAAAATCCTCTCCTGTCATCCCTATTCATTAAAATTTCATCCTACCTCAGTTGTTTCTCGAATCGATCCTATAGAACCATCTTTATTGGTAGTATTGTTTCTTTCCATGATGTTTTGTTCGTAATATCGGAGTTGTGCGGCCCCTCCTTTCTAATTTAACGTCTCGAACGTTGAATAGGGTTCATGTCCGGTGATTCGTAAGGTGTACAAAATTGTTTCGGACATGTTATTTATTAACGATTCGCCTTATCCCGTCCTTCGTCGCGTATCTTGGGTCGGTATCGTCTTGCTTGAAAGATAAATGATGCGTCCGATTCACGCTTTTCGAGAACTGCCATCGTAGGTTTTATTTTAAGGTGTCTGGAGATGGTGACACTGATTTATGAATTAATTTTTAATTTGGTACTAAATTTAGAGCAATTTATTTAAAATCTAAGAATTAGAAAAATTATCCATTATAATAGTGTTTGGAGTATTGATATGATGTTGCAATATACACCACAAAGAGGTGATTTTTAATTTACCAGGTCGGTTGCAACAGTATTTATCGTCTTCATAAAAGTCTCCATAGAAACTAAATAACATCAAACAAAAGTAAAAATTACCTGAAACAGTGTTAAATATTAAATTAAAAATTAAACAAACCTAGAGTTGTTAAACGGGTTCAAAGTTGTTAGTAGAAGTTTCAGAACACTAACAATAACTGAAGAAAAACAATAAAGATATTAAAAATAATTTCTTTTTCTAAAACATGCGTGAAAGTGGCACCAAGATTCCTAACTAAAAAGATTTAGTAGTAACAAAATTATTTAAAAAAGTGAGATAATTGAAAACAACAAATTTACGTAAAAAAATAAAACTCCCTACTCTTGTCTCTAGATGATGAGAAAAACAATCCACTAAAGCCAACGTGTACTATTGAACCAAAATATTTTTAATAATCTAGCACTTCCGGTTATACCGGAAGTAGCTATCAACTTTGTTATTTTAAATGCAATTCCCTGTATACACTACCGCTCGTAAATATTTGGGCACCCTTGAATACAGTGAAAGTGTCAGTTTTCTAAATAAAGTACGAAGTGGTAGACCAAGGGCGAAAACATCAGCTCAAAATATTGCAATCGTGGTGTCCAGCAAGCGAAATAGAAGAACAACAGCTCCGGAAATCGCCGCAGAAATCAATACTGTACTTCCGAGGCCGATTAGAGTGTCTACGATATGAGAGCCCTTTCTTCGCCAATTTAATAAGAAAAAGAGGTTACAATGAGCACGTGAACATCGAAATTGGACGGTAGAAGATCGGAGCAAGGGCGAATCCAAATTCGAGATTTTCGGTTCCCGAAGACGAGTGTTTTAAAGAAGATTTGTAGGCGAACGTGCACTAGTGCAATGCACAGTTTCTACCGCCAAACACGGCGTTGGTTCGGTAATGATTTGTGGATGTATTGCTGGTACATCCTCAGATGATTTCGTAAAAATTCAAGGCATAATGAGAAAAGGACAATACAAAAGCATCTTAGAGGAAAATGCAATACCCTCTGGTGTAAGAATTTTGGGTCAGAAAAACACACTTCAAAATGATGCAAGCAATATTTAAAACAGTTGGAAGAGGAAGCGACACTAACAATCATGAAATGGCCATCCCAAAGCCCGGATTTGAATCCCATCGAGTTATTATGGGAAGAACTTGATAGGGAAGTAAGAAAAACTGTTTCAACTTCAACAGAGGACATGTGGAACAGAGTACAGGCAGCATGGGCTCGAATAACTCCGGAAATATTGTTAAAATTAATTGCAAGAATGTCCCCATTATGCGACGCAATCATTAAAAGTAAAGGAGGTTATAAGACGAATCTAAAATTTAGGTCAAATAAATAATTTTAATTATTAAAGTTGTATATTTGTGTATACTTTGATACCAAATATATATTTTAATATTTCAATTTAAATATTTGATGATTTGCCCTGAAATTTGAGGTGCCCATATACTTTTGAACGGTAGTGTACATCTAGACTTTGGTATTGCCACGTTTTCAGAATTTTCCAATGTCTCTTTCATACATGGATCGACGCAGTTCCTCGTGGGACATCCTGTATAAGCTTAAGTTTATAATACATCTTATCGTTCTAGAATCACAGCTTTTGCTTTTTTTCGTATATTCATTTGCTAACCTACGCGTTCAAATTTTCACGTACAGCACTGTATCTTTGACTAGACGTATAGATTCTACTTCCAACGTAAGCTGTTTATCCTATTCCCATAAGGGGACATCCACCATATGATACGATATGAACACCATGTCTCTCCAAGTTCCCGGCTTGTGTCTCTGATTACATTACACCTTATGTTCCCTAAACTCATAACTTATCATAACATAACATTCATACGGCACATGTTGTATACATCGTGAAATATACACCAAAAGGTAAAAAGAATATAACATCCCTAAAAGATTAATATGAATTATACTAAATTTCAAAGTTTCTTTTTCTACTACCTTATTTTTATTTCAAATATAACAAATCCTGGCAACTAGTCTGGGCAAACATACAACAGATATGTGGTGCGGAGTCGGCGATTATTTATTTCACGCGTTCACAGCGTCAGCACTAAATCGATGCTGTATGCGAGTAGTTCTGTGTATATGTAGGCTGTCGTAACTTATTTCGTAATTGTACGCTTATGTTTGGTTTAAAAATGTCGCAGTTAGGTACGTCGCGAAAACGACCAATGGCAGACACAGTTAAAAACTTCATAGTGGACATGCCGGACTTAATTTTTGATGGCGCTAAAATTCAATGTCTAGTTTGTAAAATCCCTTTAATGTGTTGGTCCAGAAGCCATTGTCAACGTCACATCGAAAGCAAACAGCATTCTTCTGCAAAAAGTGGCATACGAGACCAAGAAAAATTTACATTTGATTTATGTGTTACTCTTATTTTATGTAATCTATCGTTTCGTTTACTAGACAAAGAAGCATTTGTCTCCTTCTGGAATAAATATGCGGACTGTAAATTACCTAGTCGGACATCGATACGAAGTGTAGTGCAATTTACTCATACAAAACTGTGGTTGTGTGTGGACGAAACAACAAATCGTCAAAAACATTATGTGGTTAATGTAATGGTACGTATAATGGAACCACATCGACCGTCATCCTCCTTCTTACATGCTTCCAAAAGAGTTATAAATTGTACTGCCGATGAGATTTTAAAGGTGGCGTTGAACTCATTGAACAAATTTGAAGTTTCAACTAAGCAACTTTTAATGTTTATGAGTGATGGTGCCGCAAACATGCGTTCTTTGGGCCGATCTCTTAGAGAACACAGTAGTAACTTCTTACATGTAACGTGTAAAATCCATACTCTAAATCTTGCGGCACAAACGATTCCTACATGTTTTCCACTAGTAAATGCATTGATTGCTAGTACAAAGTCCCCGAAACGTACCCGACTATTTCACAAACTGTGTCCTGATTTACCTGAACCACCACAGCCGATTGTTACACGTTGGGAAACATGGTTGCAGGCTGCGTTTTACTACAACAAATATTTTGATCAAGTAAAGAGGGTAGTTTTAAAATTCAATCCGACAGAAGCTGCAGCAATCAAGAAAAGCCAGGAAATATTTCAAGATAGTCAGGTTAAAAGAGATTTACAAACTATTCACAACAATTACTTCGGACTAGCGGAGGGAATAGAAAAATTACAAAATGTTTCGATGTCGCTAGTGGATTCTGTTCAAATTGTGAATGATGTTCACGCACAGTTATGCGCTGTAGAAGGCGAAACAAATTGGTGTGTAATACGAAAATTTGAAAGTGTTTTAAAGAAAGACTCCGATTTTCTTTTATTAAGACAAATTTGTGAAGGTGCGTGTGTTGTTTTAAATATGTAAATATAACATCGCTAGATGTCGAACGGTCGTTTTCGGCATTAAAAAACATTTATTCCGCACGTCGTACTCACTTGACTGAAACAGCTGTGGAAACATATCTAATGATTCAAATATTTAACAGATGTTACCTAGTCTGTGATTTCACGGAAGACTTTTAAAACGGTAAGTGTTTCGGCACGTTTTATAAATTATTTCTTACCTTCTATTTTATGTGTAAACTTTTATGCGCTCACCACGCCTCTGGCTGTTACCGCATATTTGCCCAGGTTACTGATAACTTCTTTTTTTTATCTGCTTCCACAAAAATTATCATCTTTTTATGTAAGGATTTCGCGTGAAATGGGTGTGTTGAAAGATTTTTTTCTTTTTGCATTTCGGATGTTAAATATTTATTTTAGATAATATGGTATATCTGATTTATGGGTTTTTTTTTTATTATTTAAATAAGATGTATTTATCTGAATATGGTAAATATTGGGAAATCGTGTTTGCAGATTACAAATACCCTACAGTTTTCATAATCAACAGTCTGCGTTTATATTTATTTTGAATATATGGTGGCAAATTGCTTTATAATTCTTATAATAATAACAGAAAGTGACAAAATTCAGTTACAACAACTTAAAATATTTCTCTGTTCATAAGTATCAATCAAGGAACCTGCCACATTTACTCAATATTCATTTTAAACATTTTACGGTATTTTTTGCTAATTTACGCGAAAAAGCAATATCTTCGAACCAGGTGCTATTGACACCTGGTGAGATATATAAAGTTTCAAGCGATCAGGACCAACCTATCTGTATTAAATGTCACTGTTTTCCCGTGCAGTGTAGTGGTCAATGACTAAGAAATGAGGTAATATAACGCTTAATATATTATAACCTGCATCTTGTCTTTTATCACCACTTCGTTTAACATCATCCATAAAGTATTTCCGAGTCTAGAAAAGAATTTGTACTGCTTCAATACCGGTGTAGAAATGATTCATGTGACTATAAGGGATAGTGTTCGTTGTACACGTGTAAAACACACACCCATTTAATGGTTTAATGTGGTAGAATCTTGATATTCTGCGATGATCTAATTAAATTAGTGGAAAATGTGCGAGAATTGTTCTCCTAAGGCTAAATGCTGACTGATTTATCTGTTGGTGAAGGTATATTTCGTTGAAGTGATGATGAATATCATTTCTGAGATTATCTTCGATTTAATTAAATAGTGGGAATGTTTAATCATTAATTGACCTGTTAATCTACTACCAAAGTCAGTTGGATGTGTTCTATGTACACTTTAAAAGTGTAGTTAGTGAAAATGGAGTGGTACATGTGAAAAAATGTGTTAGTATTCTTCTAGTGATGAGATGGACTAAATCTAATTCACAAGGGAACACAGGTAATCCGAAAATACAAAAAAAAAATTGAAACTTCGATCATATATATAGCAATAGTATATCCGTCTTTTATTATTCGGGCTGTATGCTAGATAGCAATTTAATATTTTGAAGATGTAATATAATGTTAATTGTAATTTTACTCTTTTTTAAAAGGAACAACCTGTATATTTCTACATTATTAGAGATCCCGAGAACTACACTCCGTTTACCCCCAGTTTATGAAAGTAAGCTATTTTGTGGTTTTCGAGTAACAATTGTTTCCTTTTACAAAATTAAAAAAATCATATATCCTATAAGAAAATATTCCTACGTCCAAACGCTTCAAATTTAGCGATAACATTTGTTGTACGTCATTTAAATACTCTACAACCAACCGCGATTTATGAGGCGGAGCGCTATCTTGTTGCCATCACAAATTATTAACTCGGGAAGATCATTATATAAAAAATATAAATAACGTTGCACTGTTGCAATAAATCAATAATTTCATTCGGTGAGGTACCTCGTGCCGATTCATCTGGATACATACGTCGCGTAGTGGGCGCGGCAACCTCGCTTCTAACCTGGCCTATCCATAAATTAATATCATATCGACATATTCATTTGGAGACAAATTATAAAGCATTTTAAAGATGCACTGCTTCACTACGTACAAGGAAAATATCGCTTGTAACGTTGAATCTGGGACACTCGGTATAGGATGTCATATAAATTTGCTTTATATTATAAATGTGTGTAACGTATCCGAGAAACTAAACACTCTGTGTACATGCAGTCAATTTTAAATCAGAGATCACTTTATCTCAAGTAACTTATATTTAAGATAAGCTCCGTAATACGTTATTTTATCAAGAAGAAACTCAAAACACCGGATATAACGAAGTCGATATAACGAGTGATTCGTGAGACTCCACAGAAAATTGTATGTACAAAATAAAAGCCGTAATACACTATTTCACAGAGAGACTCAAAACACCGGATTACGTAAGTTCGATTATAACGACGTGATTGGAGATCTCTCACAGAAATATATGTATTTAAATAAAAGCCGTAATACCTATTTTGTCAGAGAAACGAAATACGGATATAACGAGAGTTCTGATATTAACGACGTATTCGGGGATCTCACAGAAAATATTATGTTATTTAAAATAAAAGCCGTAATACACTATTTTGTTAAGGAGAAACTCAAAACACCGGATATAACGAAGTTCGGATATAACGACGTGATTTCGGAGATCTCTCACAGAAAATATGTTATTTAAAATAAAAGCCGTAATACACTATTTTGTTAAGGAGAAACTCAAAGTACCGGATATAACGAAGTTCTGATATAACGACGTGATTTCGGAGATCTCTCACGGAAAATATTATGGTAGAAATTTGATCGAATACCTTCATTCGATTGGCTTACTAAATTGATTACCATTTTTCTTCTTTTTTTGCAGCTTAGATTTCGTGCGACGAATCAAAATTCCCGAAGATGTGTCCATCCTGAACCCCGCCAAGACAGAAATGAGCGATCAAATTCAAAAGCAATGGAAAATTCGCGACAATGAACGTTCATCGTTAGTTGTTGTGAGCGCCATCTGTGGCAATAACATTCGTAATAATGTAATGTTCCGCCGCGTTAAGAAAATGTTCGGCTTGGAATCCCCGAGAAGTCAGGAAGAGGATGGTTGTGTTGCTTCGGAGAAGTCAACATCCTGCCATCGAGGGGATGAGCAACAATCTGCTGATCTTTCGTGGGAGATCCAAGATACTGTCGATAATGCCAGTGAATATAATTTTAGCTGTGATCTTATTTTGAATAATAATATTAATGATAACGATAATACTCAACATTGCTACGGTACTTATTGTAACGATATTAAATGTGGTGGTGAGATTTGTTCGAATTGTAAATACTATAACAACGTTTATCATTCGACGTATTACACTAATTTAGTTTTAAGCATATACGTAATGATAGTAAGTTTATATCCGTATTTATTCAATATGTGCCTATATTTTAAAAATTTCATTGACGAATGGAGTAGTCGAAAACAGAAAAGGAGAATCGTATCCTGTTTATTTATACTCAACCTATTGATAGGTTATACGGAAGCTTTCGGGAATGAATTCGATAAGTCAGAGCATTTCCTCGACAAAATTAATCTCGAACAGAGTATAGCAGCTGTTTTTAATAAGGTAGCTTATGGAAGTACAACTAAAAGATCGATACCGGACAACGCATACCCTGTTACAACACTTGCGACACCCCTATTGACTACTTATAGATACTCAGATGGTTCCGATGAGTTCTACCGAGTTGATATTAAAAAACCAGGCCCTCCATCACGTCCTAATTTTGATTACGATCCTCCAGATGAACCAAATCGAAGTGAATACGACAGCAATTACGGTTCTAACCTCGAGAAAGACCACGTTTTACCAACGACAGCTCCTGCAGCTGATATTTTAAAGAATAACAATAATAAGAACTACGAGAACCCGAACAGATATAACAACGATAGGTTGAAACCTAATTTCGAGTTAAAATTGGAGCAAGTCACCGAAAGTGCATATCGAACAACGACTGGCTACAACGGATTCAGGAATGTAAGACCGACTAAATCGATGTATAGTAAAGATGTTCCCAACTACGTCCCACCTAGCCGTGCATTCTTTACACCTCCTTTACCTCCGGAATATCTCAATCCGTTTGCTGATAAGCCTACGTTACGTGGAACTAATTCCGATGGATTTGCCAATCGCAGGCCAATTCCACCCCCTTCGTTGATGCCTAATAACGAGAAAAGGATACCAGATTTACCTCCGAATAAAGTAATTAACATGGAGAAGCCTATGGAGCGACCCACTAACCATGGTCGGAATGCAAATAACAACAATAGTAATAATAATACAGACTCTGAATTGAAGAACGAGAAAAAGAAAACATTGAACACGCCTTCGCAAAATATAAACCTAGATCGATCATTTGGAGAGTTATACGGAAGGGTTAGAATCAACGAGAGCAGTTTCGAATACGATAAAGGTTACATCCCATCGATAACGAGGATTTTAAGTGGTTCCAATGGAAGACACGATGACATCTCAGACATCCTACTTCGTTCTGTAACAGCAACACCTAACATACAAAGACCCGATGTTAAAATTAAAACTAGACCTTCAACGCAGGAAAGTACCCAGAAGAAATTAGAAGAGAAACCACCAGAACGCAAGGTTGAAGACGATGATAGTGCTAAGAATTCCGAAAGTGTACCTGCTGTCCCTAAAAAGGAAGTCGAATATAAAACGCAGGAGCGTACTGAGAGTGTTACGATTAAAAAAGAGGTACTGGATCGTATTAATAATAATCTAAACGACATGACAACGCAGAGTTCTGAATTTGTTAACTTACCGAATGTTAAGGAGAAGGAAAGTAATAACGTGACTAAAGCTAGCTCGGATGAGATCTGGGTGATCTGTTGGAATGTTCACGTATATTTGATTGTGTTATTATTCGTGGCCCTGGCCTTGTTTTCGATTTATAAATTGATACGTTACGAAAACGATCCACACATGTTCTCGAAAAGTTATTTCTTGACGATACATCTGATGCTGACTGTTATCTGTGTTTTGAGGATCTTTTATTTGATGTACGATCCCTATAATGTCGACAAATCCTTCAATATATTCTTATACGACTTCTTACATAACTTTCCGTTAAGTCTATTGGCTACTACGTTTGCTGTTTTAATTCTTTTTCTATTGAAACGAACCCTGACACATTTAAAAGTAAAAACAAGACCGGTGTTCTTGGTTATGTTCGGTGTTATTCACATCTTTTTATGCTTTTGTTTAAGCATCTCCGAGACTCTAGGGCACTTTGAACGAGCCAGTTTAATCGTTTGCAAGCCAGTTTTCGTATTATTAGCCTTAGCTTTGGGTGTAAGCTACCTATATCTATACAGGATAATAAAAAATGTCCTTGCGAAGAAGAGTCAGAACCTATCGGAGATTTGTACCCAAAATATAAGCTACGCTTCACATATTACGATTGCCATTGCGTTATTATTTATCTTACTAGGATGCGTACAATTATATGCACTGTTTTTCATCAAAGTCGACAGGTTCTCCGGTGAAATCCATCACCATTGGATACTATGGGGTTTCGAGCTCTCAGTACGGATCCTAGAAATATCAATTATATCATTACTAGCCATCGTTGTCAGTTTGAAGATGTCACAACGTGAGAAACAAACTGTCGGTTTTCCTTTATTCCCATGTGCGACCAGTGAATCAAGCTCGGATAATATGTATCCCAACAATTGTAATACGAATCCAAACGCAACAAATTACAGCCGTAGTGAGATGGTAATGGATAATATACCAACAGAACAAGTCGAAAGGCCCAATCTACTTAAGAATGCCTTCCAAAATGATTCATTCGATAAGAAATCAACTTTGGAACGTTATCAGAGCGACGGTGAGAGATTTGAGAGATTCGAAAGGCCTAAATGGGGGTCAGATAGATTCGATTCGAGATCAAACGTAGAACAATCGAGCTTAAACAATTTTTCGCAAGGGAATTTCGAGAGGAATACACAAAATTCATCACGCAGCGAAAGGAATTCCGGAAGGAAGACTTACGATGCAGCTAAATACTATACGAAACCTAAATACGATGTAGAATACAATAACGATGATTACCAACAGGATGCCTTCACAAACGATCCTAATAATGTCTATTCTGAGCCACTCGACAACCAGCATCAATATGAAAGGACCAGGCATGAATTTGAAAGATCTGATTTCGATAGGAGATCGAGGAATTCATCGAACACCTCGGGAAGGAGATCGACAACTGGTAGATCTAGGAAGAACCATCCGAGACCTCACTTGGGAGTGCAAACATTACCTAACCATGATATAAGGCACCAGGTTCCGGAGACAATGTTGGTAGACGATCAGGGTTTCGTTAGATTTCGAAGAATGCAAGAAATGGAACAGGGGGATAAACCGAAGAGACCTAAGAAGCATAATAACGATGTGAGTCATTATAGCGATGCCTAGCCTTTGATTGGTGGACGGTACTATACGATGGTCTGAAATAAATGGTACGAGGAGGCTTTTATGTTACAAAAATAAAAATAACGATACAGAGAAATTCTTCGAAGCAAGGCCTTAAAGCGTAAATAAGAACAAAATATATGTTTGTACATTTTGTATGTTAATTTTTAAAATATAGGTACTATTATTATAAAGATGACAAAGGCACTATTGAAATATGAATTAACGAGGTTAAGTAACAAAAGAACAAATATTAAAGGTTGCTTGAATCTAATTTTCATCCGGAAACATCTCGAAAATGCATCACAAATTAAAACGAATGAACTAATGAAACATCGAGGGATACCCCTCGAGAAATAATTGTTTAGTATATAGGGGAAGACACAAAATGATAAAAAAAATGTATATTTGCAAAATGTATATATTAAAACGTAAGTTCTATATTAAGATATAAAAATAATTATCATTTCGTAATTTTAAAAAATTTTTACGAAGACCCAAGAAAAAAAGGAAACAATTGAAACTAAGATGGCCGTGGATTATATATTTTCTTGTATAAAGCGCCATCTATTGTTAAAAAAAAAGAAAATAACTATAATAACAACGCACTCTATTATTTATACGAGGTTCTCTTGTTTAATTTCTTTTTAAGCATATATGTATATAATATTTTTTAAGTTCTATAAATATATACAGGGCCGTATAAGTTATATTATCACAGGTTCACTTGATAGGTGTGACTCAGTAACTCGGAAATCGAAATTGAACGCAATATTCTCTATAAATGATGGCGCAGCTGTTCCGTGAACCATCCTGTATATAATCTGTATATTTCGACTGATTTTTATATAACGTCAACTGGATTCTTATTTTTTAGTGATAACTTCGGAGAATTATAGTACATTTACCGTCCTTTTTGAAAATATGTTTCTTTCGTTTTTGAAACGCGAAAAGACTGATAAGGAAGGAAGATACCGTCGTTTTTATGAGTTGTAGTGCGTACAGGGTCGTTCTAAATAAACGTGACGGTTTTAGCAGGATACATTATCAATTGAATCGCTTATTTCAGAAACAACAGTCACATTTTAATGATTTTCGGTGATTTTTTCACCATGTAGGTTTATCTAAGCAGATTTTTTCTAATATACAGGGTGTGGTCGTAAATTATAACCATTAGACTTTCAGAATCACATATCTCGAAAACTATTGAAGTTATTGTGGAAATACTTGGAATAAGGAAATGATTCTATGCCAAATTAATAAAAAATCATATATATAGGGTGTTCCACTAAAAAATAATATCAAATTCTATCAAAATTTCAAACTGAAGGTCGTCCAGAAGGATTCTAAAGTGTTTAAAGTTTGAGAAAGACGCATGATGCTTACGAATCATACTGTATACCTATTTTAAATGATTAAATGATTTTTTTCTAAATATGTATACATATTCCGAAAAAAAATCCAATACTTTTGTTCGAACAATATTTCCAATGTTAACTAGATGGCACGGTTATTTAGAACAATCTATATATACAGTATGTCTATGATTAGAATGTTTGTTAACTTAATTTTAATCTACTATTTCTATTACTTTTTTTCCCCTTCATCGCTGTGCATTGCTAGTCTATACCCTCAAGAATTTAATTACGGAGTTAATTTTATATATTTTTTTTTGAATTCATATTTCAAAAATGAAAGAAACTGATTAATGATTAGTCTATCTCTAACTTCGTCTGTACATATTGAAATGCCATTTTTGAAATAACTTGCCAATTAATTCGTACTTTCTATCTCAAACGATTTTTAATTTCGTCTTATTTTTTTTTTATTTTTTTATTTTATTATTAATATTTTTTGTGTATACCGCAGTATTATTATCAATCGAATTCAGTATTTATTGTATGGATTAACATTTATATATTTTTTTCGTTATTCTCGCTTTATTAACGTACTGTTTTGTATATCTTTTCCCCCTTTTTTTATCTTTTTTTTTTTCGACAAACGTCAAGGCTTTTATTATTTTTTTATAATTATCATCCAATGAAAATTTAGATTTTATCCCGGTCTTTTAGTTAGAAATATCTTTTTTTTTTATTTCCAACGCCTACTTTTGATAGAATCAAAAAATATATTTACTTAATCTAATAAACTTACAAAACTATTTCGGGGATCAAAAAAAAAATTTAAATTATATATTCTATTTTACAATTTTGTGATCATTTTTACGCCGATATTTCCAATATTCGCTTTTCACGCGAGAACCAATTTCAAGTATAATTGAAATGGGTGGCATTGTCGAAATGGTAAATTCTCACGTTTTAATGAAATTAACAAAAGCAGCGATAGTGCTTTTGTTTGAAAGAGAATTTGCAATGCATAAATTGAAGTCTGTTCGGAAACGTGTCAAAACGTGCTTTTATGGGATTTTCTATGAATACAAATGTAGGCTGTAGATCTCTCTATTTTACAATATTTAATTTAAATTTTAGAATTACAATGTGTTCTCTAATTACAAGGTTATTTTACGCTTTACGCATTTCGAAATCGGGGAAATAAGGTTTTATTACAAACTATTTTTTTAATATATACAGGGTGTTTTAAAACAACGTTTTCAGATTTTAAGGGCATGCAGTACGGTCGAAAATAAGGTAAAAAGTCTTAATGATATATGTCCGCAAATCGAGCGTTTACGAAATAACAACGAGTGTTCCCGATATATGAAATACTCAATGATAACACATCCCAGTTAACATATGCATTTCGGCTGTTTTTTTTTTTTTAGTTTGATTAAAAGTTTGGTGCAATTTGTACCAATTTTTTCTGTGTTCAAATGCTGAAATGATCGATATGGTGTTTATGTACGGTCGTTCCAATGGGAATGCTGTAAAAGCACGTTGCCAACGTATGTTTATTAAGACTTTTTACCTTAGTTTGTTTTAAAACACCCTGTACATTGTGCTCCTGGATGGGATATCCCACACTTGTAAATGTTCTATTGTGTTATTTCTTTTTTATTCCAAACCATTTTCGATCTAAATTTGGGTTTTAAAGGGTTGATTTGTATGAGAAATACATTTCTGTAACCTATAATACCTGCTTTACCGATCGAGTTACGCCAAATTTCATTTCTCTGTTCCATATTGGAATGAAAAAACATGTTTTTGTATCCATAGAATGAAAATCACTTTAAATTGAATATATTCTTTGATTCTATTAATATTTTGCGTTATTTTACGGTGACTTATTTTACTTTACGACGACATTCCATGTAACAGGCTGCTAACCGCTATTTATTTTTTAAAACGTACAAAGATCGTTTGTATTGATACTACTCGTCTGTTTTTTACTCAATAATACCAATGAAAATCTTCTTACTTCATCACTTTGGCCTCTTCAATATTAATGAATACAATATTCTTCCATAAATCCTCTGATAACATCAAGTGACGTATGTAAAACAAACGAGTAACGCCATGCAACCTATTCGTTTACTTCTTTTATATAATCGTTTTATTATTCTTGCTCGTACTTCTTATTTTTTCGACAATTTCACTCCTTCTGAGGTATTTTGTTCCTTTGCAAGCTGCCAGATGTACTTACATTCGTAATACTGTTTTACTTTTTATTATTTTTTGCCAGTAAACAAATGATCACTCTCATAAAATATCTACGTATTTCTCGTATAGCATAGAAACTTGTAATACAATTATTATTTGTGTGTTATTTTGTCCCCAATCGGTGTAAGTGTGTATAGAATTTGCTCCAAATGATCTTTTTCACATGATACAAATTCGGGAAAGGGTGTCAGGAGAACGGATGATTATTAAAAGAGGAAGGTTTGAAATATAATACGGGAAAATATTTAGAAAATAAGTTTAGGAGCTAATTCTATACATTCATATCTCGAATAAAAAAAAAAAAACTCAAATTGTATAAATAATTGTAAAATATAAGCAAGTGAATATGTACATATAACGTGTTTTATTTATTTTTAAAAGGAAATATTGAGTTAACCTATTTTATTTAATTTAAATTTCCCACTTTTTGTAGCATGATGAGCTACATTACCGATTGATTAGCACTTAAAATTGTCCAATGTCTAGTAGGTAAAAAAACGAAAAAAAGCTTCTGCTTCAATTCTTTGTTTTATTTATTTACTGTTATAGGTGTATATAAATGCAAAAATAACGATTTTTATATATTATTTATGCAAATAACTAATAATTCTAATTTATCTATTCTAATTTACAGTTATCTGTAATAATATTACAGCACGAGTTAATTTAAAATTCATTGTAATAGATGGCGCTACCGTGACGGGAGAAAAAGTTAATGGCGTTCTCGTCGATTTTATTGTGATATAGTTTTAGGTTATGTTAGCATGTTAATTTAAGTTTTGTAGAGTTTAGTTCGATAATTTTATTAAAATACCACCCGAAAAATGGCTGTGCTACCACCAGATCCAGTGTTTATTTTTAAGGGTGACATGGGATACATCCATAGTCTCAGCTTCTTGAACTGTGAGAAAGATCACAGTTCCACTTTACTAGTCGCCACTGAGGCCGGTTTTGTGTATATATGGGATTTAGAGGTATATTTCTTTAATATAAATACATACAAAGATATATGATTGGATTTTCAGACGAACCGTATGAAATACAAGCAGAATATGGGTGAATCGATCCAGGTCATCCACAGTATCGACCAAAGTATTTTAACGCAAGAGAAATGTGGGATGGTTAAGATGTGGAGCATTAGTGAATCTCAATACGAAAGCATCTGCAGCTACGAATGTTCCGGAGGGTACTGTAAGACCTTGTTATTAGATAAAAGTTTAGTCGTTCCTCAAGAGAATAGTAGCTTAGATATGATTGATTTCAATATGAAGAAGATGGCTACTTTAGTTCCTCAGGATGATCGATTGGGAAACTGTATGTGTCTGGAAAAAGCAATAATTAACGGAACAACCTACATTTTAGCTGGTTACGAGTCCGGAGACGTAATTTTGTATGATTTAAAAAATAACAAATCGTGTAGTAAGATAAAATTAAAGGAATGCATCACATCGTTATCGTATGATTCCGTTACAAGTCGTACGATTGTCGGCAACGCTTCTAATATGCTACAACTATTCACCATCGATAAAAGCTTGAATATGACCTTAAAATGCGAGATTAATATTACGAACGAGGGTTGTGGCATTGTTAAAATTAGACCCGACAAGAAGATCTTTGTGAGCGGCTGTTGGGATGGGAAATTGAGGTTATTTTCCTGGAAGAGCTTGCGATTACTTGTCGTATTAAACGAGCACCGTAAAACAGTTACCGATGTACAATTTTCGCCAAATATTGTCAATTATTGGAAGTCGAATATAATGGCTGCCAGTAGCGGAGATGGGTCAGTGTCCTTATGGAATTTATATAATTAAATCGCAGAAATGAGTTTGTATGTTATCTTTTCTGTATTCAAAATATGTTTACGAGTATTAATTGCAAATGGTGCTAAGTTGGTCCTTCGAGGAATTTCATTTTGGTGAAATTTTGTCGTATTTATTCATAAAATAGCATCTGGAATTCTGCAAGGTACTTCCTTAGTTCCATTATTGTTAGTAATACAGCAAAGTTTGTTTTTATCAACAAAATTTGCTTCCTAAAGCGCAATGCCAGTTTAGATTTGTATGTAAGCAGCGATAGAATTGAAATAAAAATACATTATACCGAAATCAACAAGTAAATACGAAGGTGCTTTAAAAAATGTAGATAAAATAAATCACTAATCAATCGATAAAGATGATAGAAATAACTAGATGTACAAAAAAATGTAAATAAGTCTTTTGAATGGATATTTTTGCACTATTGTATACTGGGTACAAGCGAATAATGATGAAAGAAACAAAAAAAAAGAAGTGTTATTTGTTCACTTCGAATGATTGGACCATTCGGATTAGAAGTGTTAATATGCCTTTTATTGTTGTAAGCTATTCTCCAGTTGTCCCTTCTTTTTTTTTTCCTTTTAAATAGTTCATTACTATACAAGTAGATATTTTTAAAGTTTATATGAGAGAATAAAAAAAAAACAGTTGTTATTATCATTTGTGTTTCATTTCATTCCCCGTTATTTAAATAAAAAGATACATAATCAGAGTTTTTAAAAAATAAACCCTTTTAAATAGAAAAATCAAATGTCCTAATCTTTGAAATGAAGAAAACAAGACAATAAAACTTCATGTCCTAACCCGCCATCTATTGTTGATCATGGATAATAAAACAACTCTCAGCTGTTAAATATTTCCAATAGATGTCGCCGCTAATCACCAGAATGCTTACCATTGATCCGCTTTATTTTGTGATGATTTTATGTATACAAGCGAACGAAACGATAAAATTATATTCGGCATTTGCTTTCTTCCTAGATTTCAACATATTTATGACGAAAGCGGTGTCAGACTATTCCTTTCTTGATTTCAAATTCAATTATCATGAATAATTTCTTGTGTTGATATTACAGTTTTCTAGAAACATATTTAATAGCTTGCCATCAATTGCCCACAATTTTACCGGCATCCAGGTAAAATTGTAATTTTGAAATAATGGTGGTATGTGGAACGCTTTATAATGATATAATAATCGTAAAATCTTGCAATTTTTTAATAATATTTAATAGAATAAAAATAAAAAGAAGAACAAAAAGTGTGTTTTTTTGAAATAAATGTCACGTAGGTTTTCTTCACTAGCACTTCATTATTTAACACGATTAATACAGAAAAGGATGAGTTTTTCTTTAACGAACTGTAACATATATTAATTTCGTACCAGCTTCTTTTTCAATTTCTATTTATGCAGTGGTACCAACTTAGATTTAAAACATACATAAAATGGCGGGGAATTTAAAAGCTTGATTGCAAATAAGACATGTTTTTATTTTCTCTGTAAATTTGAACAAATTTTACTGGATCTGATTGCAATGTATTTGTTTGAGCAAGTTCTCAGTAGATAGATAATAAAAAATTTGACCGTATTATTTTTATATTATCGTATCGTTATAAAATATGTCTATGAAACTATTTAGTTTTATTAATTAATTTTATCCCACGGTTCATAATTAGGGTATTCTATATATACAGCATGTTAAAAAAAAAGAAACATGGCAACTGGAACGAAGATCATTTAAAATGGTAGTTTGATTCAGAAGTGAAGCATTTTTAAATTAATTTACTAGGAATTTCCAATCTCTTTAAAATAGGCATCCAAAGTGATCTTACGATTATGCAGCTACCTTATTGGTTTATTTTCAATTTGTGGGAGTTTAGGAGCTCCCTTCCCATTTTCTAACAAAAGTGTATTGGTGCATTCTTAAATAGGCGTGTTAACAAAATGTTCCTCTGTTTATATGAATGTTTTTTTTAATGTTGAATGTATCTAAATTTCTAGAGAAAAACGGTGTAATATAAAAAGAGGTAGCACGATTGGTCGATATTTAATGTTTTTATAATGATATTTAAAATGTTTTTTTTTTTACGTTTTCTGGTCCTCAAGATTGTTTTCATTGGTTTATATTACATTTTAAAAAAGGAGTGGCATGATTTATATACACAAACATTTGGTTCTAATTTGAATGATATAATAGAGTATATGGAAAAAGTTTCGTGATGGTTTATTCTTATTGGTTAAATGAAGAAAAAGGCGCGGTATTTCTTTTGTTTTTTTTTTGTAGTGGGCGTGTAACTAGGATTCTTGTAAATAAGAATTTCTTTTTGGGTTTATAAAACTTAAGAAAAGGTCAATACAGAGTTAGAAGAAAATTCATGGCACTTAATGTATGTTTTAGGAATATTTATATTGTTTGAATTTATATTCCATTTTTTACGCGTCAGTGTCAGGTTAGGATGAATTAGATAAAGATTACTAAAAGTAATGAGAAAAAAGATGGAAATAGATGCAATTCGATTCTGAATTAGATTATATTTACATGATATTTGTATTCTAATCACTTTGTATATTGACGCGTATACTTCTTGCCGCGCTGTGAAATTTGAATTGTTCAAGGTCATCCCGAAATGCATTATCGACTGAGTTCCGTCTAAAAAAGATACTCGAACAACTTGGTAAATCAATTCTAACAATTTCAAAACGAATTTTATTCGATATAATCTAAAAATGCATTTTCTGTCGTTCAATTGTTCGATCAAAATTTTGAGCAATAAAAAAATACAATTAAATAAATAACATACCTCCAGAAGTGTACACATTTGCCACTAGGTGGCGTACTGTTCGACTTGAATAGAGTTCTGTTCGATCTTCAATTCAGAGTCGTTTCGAATTAGATTTGTCAGGATTTGCCATTTAAAATTATCAAATTCAACCTTAAATTGTTTCATTTTATCTTTAAATTGTATTAAAGTTGTAAAATATGTGTTTTTCTCTTCATAAAATCTCACTTAGATATACGTATGAGTTATTAATTTTGGAGAAATGTACACGGTTATTAAATTTGTAGAAATATTAAACTATTATTTTACAAACACCTACAGGACGTCACGAAAAGATGAAAATATTTATTTTATAATACTGATATACAGTGCGATCCTAAAGTATCCCCGCATGATAATTTTTGGACGACAGAAGCTAGCGTTTTTGGAAAAAAATAGGTCGATTTCTATTTTTTGGGAGCTAACTTTTGCCGTTATCGGAATTTTAATTGTATTTCCCGCTTCACCGGAAGTGACGTCAACTTTCTTATTTTAAATAGAACACCCTAGATATTCTTACGTTTTTGAAAAGGTAATCGAAAGGCGAATCCAGCGATACCACACATGTTATATTTTAACTAAAGAAATATAGCGATATGCAGCAATAATGTGTTGGTAATATGTTTTTGTTAAGTAAAGAAGAAACAACAATTAACAAAACAAATTAAAATCGGATAAATAATTACGAGAATAGAAAACGAAAGTGTGACAAACGCAGGTTATAATAACAATAAACAACAGGAATAATTCATGCTTTTGGAATTGAGATTTGACAATTTGGCAATTGTTATGATTACTTTGCTTAGCAACGAGCTCTTTAGATCAGTCTGGCGTCATAAGAAACAATTTGGCGCTCTTTCCTAGCCAACTTTGCGTAACAACAAAAACAGATTACCAATACATGTCTTGCTGCATATCGTCATATTTCTTAAGTAAAAGTATAACATACGTGATATTGTTGAATTCGTCTTTCGATTACCTTTCCAAAAACATACAAATATATAGGGTGTTCTATTTAAAATAAGAAAGTTGACGTCACTTCCGGTGATACCTGAAATACAATTGAACTGGCAATAACGGCAAAAGTTAGCCCGCAAAAAATAGAAATCGACCTATTTTGTCTAGAAACGCTTGCTTCTATTGTACAAAAGTTAGGGGAGATAATTTAGGATCGCACTGTATATAGAAATTCATTTTTCAGTATACATTAGTATTTAAACTCGCAAAAGTCAGCAGATTGCTACTACAAGCAACATATCGAGCCCATTTCTTTTTATATCGTTCGAATAAATTCCTTAATTTCATTTTGTTTCGCTATTTTGCGATAAACAATGAAGAAATAATTTCTGCAATTATTTGTTGAATCGTATTTCATTTCAACAAATACTGTTTTTTCTTATTTGCACTATGAATTCGAAAAAGAACATTGTTTTGTATTTTGTAAGAGAGTAAAGTGAACTTTTAGTGAGGTTATGAACCAACACTTATTTATTTTGATTGTTTCTCTTTATTTGGAATTGGTCTCTTGTGGTGAGTTACTTCTATACCGATATTATTTTCTAGTAATTCATTCGATTAATTGGAATTTCGTAAAAATTAAACGTAACCTTTGTTTGATACATTTTCTGACGTTCTGAACAGTGCATCAATGTGTTCCGAATAGTTCATGGGAACCAACATGTGAAAGAAGATGTGACTCATTGAACACGTGCAGTAAATTCAAAAACCAAGAGTGTTTCTGCAAGGAGAGTTACTATAGGGATATGGTGACTGGAGCGTGCGTGGAGAGACGTACTTGTTCTACCAGAAGAGCATATGGTAATAATATGGTTTGTATCTGATGTCTTAACAAGGTTCTTTTGTTAAAATTTTGCGGAAAGGTTACTTTACGTATAAAAAGAAGGTATGTTCGGGGACATTATAGAACAAGTTGGTCCCTATTTGAGAATAATTTTGAAATAAATCTTTGTATACACGTAGAGAAATGACTAAATCTCTTGGCAGTAGGTGGCACCAGGGAATATTTCAGTGCTTTTTTTTAAGATTAATGGCATAAACTGAGAGATGAACAGCAATGTGGGCAGGCCCAGAGGACTTCTTCAACCCCGGCCGCGCTGCGGCCCCAGACGATCGCACATGACCCAGTGATATGCCCCAGTTTCCCTACCAAAATAAAGAGATGATCTGACACATGTACACCCCTTCTTTCCCCCCCCCCCCCTCCATTCATTTACAAGCTGCGCGGAATGAGCCAGCTTTAGCATAAGAGGACAAAAGGTTCAAGGTTTTTCAAACTGACCCTAGTATCGATAGCAGTTCCCAGACGAATGTGGGCAGCAGCAAAGAGCGTTAGTGCTTTTCTTTTCTCATATTGTTTTTGCCGGGAGTGATTCCATGTAAACGTTTCTCTGCGTGTGTCTTAGAAATAAGTCGCCGTTCCTGTCAACTCTGATCTTTTTAGCTTAGCAATAGCTTGGTCATTTTTACAGTAAAAATGTGCATAGACAAAAGCTCCAAGCTACAACGCTGCGAGAAGACATGCGGTGGACACGACGTCTGCGAACATAAACCTTTTCAAGTCTGCCACTGCCGTAATCGGTTCTACAAAGATACGGTGACTGATCAATGTGTCCGAAAAAGCGATTGCGCACATAAAGGTTGGTAATGATTTTGAACTAAAGCTGTCATCAATTCCACAATATTCCGTGAAATTAAACGTAAACTCCTTGTATATTTTAGTTCAAGAAAAGTGTCGCAGAAACAGCTCCGCGGAAGAGAAATGCGAGAGAAGCTGCCACAATAGGTCATGCGTCAAAAGAGAGGGGGTACGCTGTTTCTGCAATAAAGGTTTCTTCAGGGAGTTGAACAGCGGAAAATGCGTGCGGAAAATCGACTGCCCTCCACGTAAGTTCTTAAATTTATCGAAGGTGGGGAGAGACAGGCTTAAATTTCAAAATGACTTTGAGATCAAATTTTTGCGGCTGATGATCAGGATAACACGGTAAAATCGATCATTTTCAAACTTTTTCCTTTCTCTTAATTTCCGACCAAATCCGAAAGAACGATCGAAACAAATTTCCCGCGTATGCTTTCAGGGACTTGCAACGCGAGGAGAAGGTGCGAGTTTTCGTGCTTAGGCAAGTGCAAGAACGTCAAAAGAGACTGTTACTGTTTGCCGGACTTTTCCAGAGATCCGTATTCAATGGAGTGCATTGAGATGACAGATTGTAATAAAGTACGGATATCAATGAAGAGTGGTGCTTCAGTGTATCCATTTTACGTTGAAGATGGTGGAGATGGTGGACTATATTTACGCCAATTTTCCAATAGGAACCTGACATATTGATATTCTACGTTTTTTGTTTCTTGTATTTATTGGTTTAGTGAAAGTAAAATATTGCGATCGTGTTGATAATATTTATTTTTTTAAAGTATAATCATACATTTCTGATTGTGAGAGATTGAAATAACGAATGGTGAAATAAAATATGGTATTCGTTTTGAAAATACGATAGTTGGAACTTTAATAATGGAAATTATTTATTTATTAATAATACAAAAATGATACATGTGTAAAACTCCTATGCAATCCTTCAATATAGGCACCAGCATTGTCAACAACTCGTTGCCAGCGATGTGGAAGTCGTAGTATCCCTTTAGCAGCGCCAGTTCTGTTGGTACTTCTGATGAAGCGATCTACTGCTTGCAAAAACTCGGGAACAGTTCGGAATCGATTGCCACGAAGTGGTTCCTTAATGTTTGGGATCAAATCAAAGTCACATGGGCTTAAATTCGGTGATTATGGTGGATGGAAAAGTATTTCCCGACCCCAGCGATAATACAGATTAAATACAGGGCGTGCCCAAAATGACGAGAGGGTTTTGAAAAATACTAGCAAAGTAGTCTTTGACATTCCCTCAAGCTAAATAGGCAGCTTAGCTTTTGAGATAATAACGAAATACCATTAAATTGTTTATTTCTATGTTAGGAACAGTAACACAGGCCAACGATAAAAAAAACTTTTTTATTAATTTTACCTAATTCTTATGTTTTTGGATGTGTTGAGTCTAAAAATAATAATAAAAAAGTTGTATCACCCTCCAATTTTTCACATTTTAATATTCAAAACGCGAACAGTTAATTTTTTAGCATTCAAATGTAATGTATAACGGAATACGTTGGCAGTAAAATCAAATGTTATTTGGTTGGCAGTTCTGGTAAATGGGACTGTTGCCTGTTTTCTTCCAATCAATCCTCACTTTTCAGTGTTTGGCCCATGTGTTCTAAGTTTTAGTACTTATTTATTAATCTGTGCTCAAAGTATGGCTTGCCGTGGTTGTAAAATCTGTCCAAACACTCTTTGTTATATTTGTGATGAGTTTGTAGTTAAAAAGCATCAAAGAAACACTACTGAGTTTGTAAAAAAGTATACTTTGCATATTTTGGCGTAAAAATCGGTGATCAAGAAAAATGTTGGGCTCCTCACAAGGTGTTATGTTTGTGTCGAGGATCTTAGGAAATGGTCTTAAAAAGAAAAGAAAGCTTTTAGATTTGCAATACCCATGGTACGGAGAGAGCAAAAGAATCATTCAAATGATTGTTACTTTTGCAGCGTTGATGTTTCTGAGTATAACTCCAAAAATAAGAAAATAATTGTTTACCCTAACCTTAATTCAGCTATTCGGCCGGTAGGACTTCCTGTCCCTGAGCCACCTCAGTCTATTGATGATGTTTTACAGTCTAGTGAAGCCGAATCAGATGAAAATCGACTGGGTGATGATGTCTTCCAATGTTCTCCAGAAAATTTAAAACCACAGTTGTTTACACAAGCTGAGTTAAATGATTTTGTGAGAGATTTGGGTTTGACTACGGAAAAAGCAGAATTGCTTGATTCTAGGCTGAAAGAAAAACATTTATTGGCGTCTGGAACATCTATTTACCAATGTAGAATAAGAGATCAATAGTTTGTTCAGTCTTTCAAGCGGGAAGAGGATTTGGTTTACTGCCATGATATTGGTAGTCTAATGAACGAATTTGGCATTGAGTACAAGAAGGCAGATTGGAGGCTTTTTATAGACTCATCAAAAACTAGTTTAAAAGCTGTTCCTTTACATAAATACTTATGCTTCACTGCCGGTTGTTCATTCAATTCATATGATGGAGACTTACGAAAATCTTGACATGATTTTACAAAAAATTAACTATCCGGCTCACGATTGGATGCTATGTGGGGGTTTGAAAGTTGTTCGCATGATCCTTGGTCAACGAATATATATGTGAGTGGGACAGCAGAGCAAGGGATCGACATTGGTCCATAAAACAATGGCCCGTAAGAAAAACTTTAACACTTGGCGAGAAGAACATGTTGCATAAACCTTTAGTAGACCGAGAAAAGATTCTTCTACCACCTCTACACATAAAGTTAGGCTTAATGAAACAATTTATAAAAGCCTTGCCTAAAGATGGTGAATGTTTTAAATATTTGTGTGAAAGATTTCCACATTTATCAGAAGCCAAACTGAAAGAAGGTGTTTTCGTCGGGCCTGGTATTCGTAAAATGATGTTCGATTCCAACTTTGATGTAAGGATGACTACAAAGGAAAAGGAGGCTTGGATATCATTTAAGCAAGTTTTTGGGCAATGTGAAAGACCCAAACTATGAGCTTATCGTAGCTAATATGATTGACAAGTTCAAAAATCAACTTCTTGCACAACCATCTTGACTTTTTTCCTGAAAATTTGGGCGATGTGAGTGAAGAACGGGGGGAATGGTTCTATCAGGACATAAAGGTGATGGAGAAACGGTACCAGGGACGATGGAATGATGATTACTGGTGGTCACTTCATCGAGAATAACAAAATGCATCGCATCGTAGAGAAAGCTATATAAGAAGCTTTACAGAGAAAAGGGAAAGGAAATACAAAAAAAAAAGAAGCACCTTAAATATTTGTATTGAAGTGGTATATGTTGTTAAATTGTAGCCTAATTAAATAAAAGTAGGGTTTAAGTTAAAAGTTTTTATTATTTATATATCCAATTTTCTCCATGCTAGAATATAATCGATGGCATATTGTGAGAGAACTGTGGGTGATACAAAAAAATTGATACCAGATACGGGTTTCAGCACCCAAAAATACATAAGATTTGGATGTATTTGTTTAAAAAGTTTTTACAAATATATTTTTTTGTTAGCCTGTGTAATTAATGAATTTCTCTCTACTATCCGTTCCACGTGGATTTAAATGATTCTGATTTAAATAAAATGAAGAATAAACTTTTTAACTATACTGCTAACAAGGAAATAGATTTATAAAGGATGGAATTAGACGGCTTCACCAACGGGTCGAATCGTGAGCTCCGTAATCTGAAAAATTAAATAAGTAAAGTTAAATAATAAACTTTAAACTTTTTCTTGATCCGCAAATTATTAGAAAATTCAAATTTAGATGCTCAGAATTTGCCCTAAATTTAAGCTTTATTCAAACTATTCTATACATAATTGAACTACAATAAATACATCGTTGTAATCCTTATGGGTTCTTCTAAAAACGGTGCAAATACCGATACTTTCCGTTGAAAAATGACTGCTACAGATGATTTCAAAAGTTGCAATGCTAATAGAAAAAAAATTCAAAATTTTCAAGATAGCTAAAATAATGTAAAAGATAGGTATAAGGACACCTGATGAAATTCTACCTAAAATAACATGTAGATATGAAATATGCAATAAAAAAAGTACCATCCCATTTAATATAAGGAAGTTGATGCTGATTTTGAAAATATTTCCATAGAGTTGGTCATGGGTCAATTAGCTTAAGTCCAAATTTTAAAAAAGGACTTTCTACAAGCCATAATACTTTTAGCGAATGGTTTAAATCGATCATCCTGTAGATAATCAACCAGTTTGCTTTCTCATACAATGTGATTCTCATTCATTCATTGCTTTTGGTGCAATAAATTTTTATGTTTTACTTATTAATAGAGTAACCTAAACTTACGGACTCGCATAGGCGTCGGTATTACGGGTTAATATAAGAATACGAAAAATTCATAAATAAACTAAACCGGTAGAGAAGCAGGCATGTAGTGTCGACCTTGAATAAAAATCATGTTAAACCGCGCTGAAAGATTTCGTTTTAGTACCGGTTGAGCTGTTGCAGAGATTAGTCGAACGGTCAAGGTTATGTACTTACGTGTCGCTTTTGAAAATATAGCTGGTGTTTTTTGTGTGTTGTAGTATTATACCAAGTACATAATTAGTGTATCGTTTCATATAGAACTAATATTTACATACCTAAGAAAACAATGCCTCGTAATAGATTTGCTACTAATGTACATAAGTATGTGTCACTTTTTCCCCATTTAAAATATGACGGTAGTGCAGTTTTTTGCTTAATATGCAATGTTCGTTTGGCTGCATTGGACAGAACTGATTGCCAGAGGCTTGTCAATGGTATTAAGCATATGAGAAATGCAAGAACTGAAATACTTTATACACTATTCCTCATACATTTATTAATTATGTTTACCTCTTGTAATCTTCCGTTGTCGTTGGTGAGAAAAGCAGCTTTTAAAACGTTTTGGCGACAATACGTTCCAAAGTACCCATTACCCTGACAAACACAATTACAGAATCATTTGCCGCGAATGAAGGAGATGCTAGAAAATGTGTGTAAACGTGATTTGTGTTCCAAAAAAATATGGATTACCGTGGATGAGACGACCGATATAAAGAAAAACAGTATTGTGAATGTAATAGCTCGCGTTTTATCTAGCGAGAACACAGCATCTCGATATTTCTTAGCTTGCAAACGTGTTCAACAATGTACCGCGGAAAATATTCAAAAAGTGACAATGCACGCTTTGAAAAAATTTAAAATTGCCCAAGATCAAGTTGTGATGATTGTGACAGATAGTGCAGCAACGATGTTAAGTGTTGGGCGATCCTTAAAACATATATTTCCTAACTTAATACATATAACCCGTGTGCTGCATGCTTTGCATTTAGTTGGTGAAGTTGTTCGACAACATTACGGAAACGTTGATCGGATGATTGGAAGTACTAAAGCAGTGTTTCGTAAATCTCCTAAACGTTTAAAAGAATTTCGTAAATTTTGTCCAGGTATTCCAGAACCTCCTGAACCAATTTTAACGCGATGGGGTACTTGGCTAACAGCAGCTTCTTACTATTTGATCCATTTTCAACAAATTCAATCAGTTATAATGCGATTTAATCGGAATGAATCCAAAGCAATTAGAGAAAGTCAAAGAGAATTTCAAATTCCTCAACTTTTAGAAGATTTAACAACAATATGTACCAATTATACAGTATTACTAGATGCCATCAGAAAACTACAATGTACTGAATTGTCATTGCAGGAATCATTAGACATAGTGGAGAGTGTAAAAAAATAAATTACACACATTAAATGATACGCCAGGATTATGCGCTAGTCAAAAGTTGGCAGATGTTTTAAGGGAAAATCCCGATTTTAATACTTTAGAGGCCGTTTAGAATAAGTGTAAGAATAGGGAACTTTTAAGTGATTTTGAAAAACACGCATGCAAATGTAACTTCCTTAGATGTGGAGAGATCGTTTTCTATGTATAAGAATATTTTTTCCTGTCGACGCACAAGGTTTAAAGAAGTAACTGTGGAAACATATGCAATGATGCAAGTTTACAGTAGTTCACATCCTGATGCCTCTAATTTGTTGAATAATTAGCAAGTAAGTTTATTTATGAATTTTTCGTATTCTTATATTAACCCGTAATACCGACGCCTATGCGAGTCCGCAAGTTTTGGTTACTCTACTTATTAATTATACTCTGTCTGTTGATATATCAGTGATTAAAATTAAATGCTTTGTCATATGAAGATAACGTTTCTTTTTAATCAGCAGCTGTATATACTGAGAATATTTTGTTTTGCGTCGGGTGTCCGCTAGCCTCTCGAGTTTTTCAATCCATTGGTTCAATTGAATTGTACAGCTAAATTATTTTGGCCTAAATGAATATTGAAACAGTTCACTAAAACCCTTACCACAACACTTAATTCGTACTGGACGCACGTTTCGATAGCCAAGCTATCATCATCAGCAGCAAGACTGGTCAGTCTTGCCAGTCTTGCTGCCAGTCTTGTTGTGTTGTGGTAAGGGTTTTAGTGAACTGTTTCAGTGTTCCAGTGCCACAGTTTTAGAGTATCCGTTTACTAAATGAATATGCTCAAGTGATATAATGAAATGTTTTATATCAGGGTAATTGTTAAAAAAAAATCCCGTAAATTGATTACATTTTTAAATGAAATGTGGGATTAGGGTATGTTTTTTTTACGACTTAACTCGATGAATTTAAGTCCCTAGCGTCCTTACAGTCATTCGATAATGCTACTTCTGAAGATAGCTTTATTCATCAAAATTCCTCCTTAAATTATATTTGGATATAAATCATCAAAATTTGCTGTGGATAAAAACAATCGCCATCGTGATTAAAAAAAAAGGAGAAGAGGGACGCTAATTAAATTCATCAATTCTGGTCAAGCTTTTTGGATACGCTCCCAGATTAAAGTGTCCAATATCGAAATCATAGATTAAATTCAAAGTAGAAGAGAAGATCGGAGGTTAGAATAGGCAGGCTTCTTGTGAGTGTCATAAGGAACATAGAGCTTATATGACATTTTCGTAAAGTCAAGGTGAGTTTATATTTAAAATTTTAATTTCCATTTACTGATATCAAAATTTGTTAAAAATTGCCGAAAGAGTGTGTAAGAACATTTCAGAATCTCACAGTTCATTTCAAAATGTAATTAATTTACGGAAATTCCGATTTTTTTTTTGACCGTGATATAAAACGTTTCAATACATGGTATTATTTAAGGAAAATACATTGTGAAATAATTAATCTTATTTATCCGTTACATAAAACCAAGAAAGACGTATAAAGGTTAAATTTAAACGCAATTCCCTGTATATACGCTAATCACGTGTTCTAAAAGACCCTCAAATATAGCACAATTTTTACATTTATTCCTTTTTATCTTTCTTCCTTCTTCAGTTGTATTGACAAAACCGAAAATCCGCCAGTTTCGTGAAAATTTAAATTCGACACCCGGCAATCATTCCTTCTAAGTAAACTCGTTCTCTAACATACATAAGTCATAATTATTTAACTTCCTATGTAAAAAAAAACAAAGTTCTAATATACTAATATTTCCTTTACACATAAGAGTTAGGAGGCAATCTTGAATTAAAAAAAAAAACGTACTTGAACGTGAGGTGGTGTTGAAATTACGTAAAAGATGGCGTTTGCTACGTCATCAGCTTGGAGCCTTGGTGCTATTTTTTCAATAGCAGCTATGTCTTCGTGTTCCAAGAATCCGTTAACTTTTACTATCTCGGTCTCCACATATCCGGGACTGATGCTCTAGAATGTTCAAGGAATAATATAACATAGAAATATTTCATTTGTAATAGACTAAAATAGCATAATCCAAGTATATTTTGGGATTTTTGGCTTAGATCTAATAAAGGGTTTGAGACAATGGAGTTATCTATAATTTTTTTGGTTGTCGGTCTTCTATTAGTCACCATAAAAATATAAAATACTAGGGTAGTCTGATATGGTAGTATCGAAGAAAATTTTAACCACTGGGCTAAAATTCTACATGTCATTATCAAATAGTGATAAAAATTGCTAATTCTTATTTGTAAATAATAGATTGTAAACTTCGTAGAGGTTATTAAAAAAAACAAAAAAACAAAAAAGGTAGTCTGAAAAGTTTCCATCGTAACACGGAAGCAAGGCACTTATAGTGTTACACATAATTTTGAAAATTGTTAAGATCAACTTGGAGAGAAGTACATCACTCATCAATTCTGTGCAAAAAACCGTACAAGAATGTTTTTTTAAAGTTTTCTATGTGTTGCAAACACTAAAGTATTGGCACATTCCACACCATACAAATTGTTAATGTTATTCATAAATTCCCCCAAAACAATTGCACCGAATAATTAAATAATTTGTGTGGTGCGGGATATGCCGATACTTTACCGTTTGTCATACTACCCCACAGTCCTTGCTGCCAATATTTTCTATGTGTTACAGTATAATCGGTGAAATTGATCCGAAAGTTGAAATTTTGTTTCTATCCCTTCATTTGAGAAGAGAAAGTAGCCCAGTAACGTGCAAACCCAAAACTGAACTAATAACTAGACTGGGCAAACAGCGTAGTAGATATGTGGTGCGGAGTTTGAAATTTCACGGAAGACTTTTAAAACGGTAAGTGTTTCAGCACGTTTTATAATTTATTTCTTACCTTCTATTTTATGTGTAAACTCTTATGCGCTCGTCGCGCCTCTGGCTGTTACCGCATATTTGCCCATGTTACTAATAACACTACAAATACAACAAATATATCGTGAATAGGCCTTCTAAGAACTAATTTGATGCAGACATAGAAGCATGGATCTATTTGTTTGTTTCCTGACATTGCTTGCCCAAATTTAGGATGTTTAATTGCGTCTCCTTATAAAATAGAAGATATAAATAGCAAATTTATTACTCATTATAAACGATTTTGATTATGGTTGTAATTTATTTATTATCGATTCTGATTTTATTTGTTTCATCGTAATGAGTACACGGTACCTTTACTAAAAGAATATATTAATGAATTCTACTGGTAATTCAAATTTTGCCATCACTTTAAAACATTTCTCTCTTAAATCTGGTACGTAGGCTTCCGCGGTCGTCAATAACACTATATGTACTCTTGGTTTTCGGGTTGGAACCGCGTTGTTACCGTAGCTTCTGCCAACGACGCGGTTCCAACCCGGAAACCAAGAGTATTTATCTCTTAAATTTCTTGCAAAAAATTACTTACAGTTACCCTAATATTCGACCCCAAATTGATCAATTCCTGCCTTAAAGTTTCTGTCAATGCTGTAACTGCATGTTTAGACGCTGGATAGACGTTTTTCAACGGTAAAGGTGGCACGAAATGCCCGGCTATGCTGTTGATATTGATTATAAGTCCATTATCCACTTTGTTATTCAACATCATGTTAATTGCTTCCCTACAAGCGATGGTCAAACCCATTACATTCGTATCGAACACCATTTTGAAATCTGAGGTTGTTCCATTGATGATATTTGTTGGTTTTGCTACCCCAGCATTATTGACCAAAAGGGATATTGAACCAATATTGGTGTCTGTCCAAACGAATGCGTATTTTATATCTGCTTCTTTGGTGATGTCTGTTTTTAATGGATACAGTTTCCCTGGTTCTGATTTTAGCTCCTTGCTCAAAGCTTCGAGTTTTTCGACCCTTCTCGCTAAGCCTACAACCTGTAACATTGTTCAGAAATTTATGTCTTTAAAATAACGTCAGATTACGAGGGGAATTTTTTATGTTATTTACCTAGTTAGAGAACAAATAAAATATTTTTCTAAGTAAGGACTAACACCTTATGCCTTCGAAAAAAAATCTTTTGCTAATTCTGCAAAATAGGACTTCATAGCGGAATCATACGATAAAAGTGACGCACTCTCAAACGGTTTTTAAGTTTTAGAAAAAGATAATGGTCACTGGGGGCGAGGTCGGGACCGTAAGGTGGATGTTGTGATCCCTCAAAACCGCATTCATTGACTACTGGTTGAATAATTCGTGTTTTGTACAGCCTGCAGTTATCGTGCAGAATCAGGGTTTTCTGTGCATAATTGTGGGATCCTTTCTCCGCTTTCAGGTTCCTAATTGTGCCTTTGTAGTCCCTTTTGGCATATACGTCCCAGAAAACTATGGCCATCACTTTCCCCGCAGAAAAATTGCGCCTTCACCTTCTTGGGTGGTGGAGAGCCCTTATGAATCCATTGCATGGACTCTTATTTCGTGGGAGGGTCCCAGTGGTGTACCCAGGTCTCATCTCTGATTATAATTCTATAGAAGAAGTCCCATCTTGGGATCAAGCTGTCAAGTTCTCCTTGCAAACTTGTCGTCTACACAGTTTTTGTTCGGGGTTGAGTCGGGGTTCAGTCAACACCAAATCTTCAATTTTGTTGACGATTTCTTCAGTTCGTCCACACTTTAGGTCATCATGAATGGATTCCATGCTCCATTTGAGCTCCTTGCACCAATATTTGACTTGGAAATAGGGCGGATTATTTTCTCAATATTTTCCACCATTCTCTTAAGGATCTTCTTCAGGCTATTGCCTTCTTTCGATAGAAATTTCATGACGGTTCCGTGTTGAAGATTGAAATCATTTTCGCTTTTTTAAATTGATATATAAATGGCAAATGTTAAGCGATTGGAACCAAACTTGAAGATGACGCTTTAAAAGGTCACAGAAACTTGACATAAGAAAATTATCGCGATAGCATATTGTTCTCATAGCTAAATAGATAACATAAAAAACACCCCCCGCAAATTAAAAATTGAATGTTTAGTAATATACAGGATATCTAAAGATTGGATTTGAAGAAGTCCTTTTATTCATGTAACATGAAAAGTCTTTATTTTAACAAGTTGTAGAACAGGGACCAACTTTGATTTTTGTAGATGCATTTGTTAACAAACTATGTTATTAAGCTAAAATAGAAACTGCTCAAAAATAAAAAAAAAAACTGAGAAAACCAGCTCCATGGCATTATTAAATACCTGCCGAAGAAAGGTATAACACCACAACCAATTCATGAAGATATAATTGGTGTACTTGGGGATGATGTTCTTTCATTGGTCTCGGGAATTTCAATGTGGTAGAACAATTTGTGAAGATGTAAAAGGTGTGGGCCGACTGCAAAGTGTGTGCACTCAAGAAAATATTGGTCATGTCTGTGACTTGATTAAACAAGATCGTCAATTGACTGCTAGATGTTTAACCGAGATGACATACGGTACAATAGGGACAATAATCTATGACTATTTGAGACTTCATAAGATGTCTTCAAGTTGGCTACCCCGAATGTTGACGCTTGAGCATAAATGAACAAGAGTCATCATTTCAGAAACGAATTTGACATTATTTAACAGCTATCCAAAAAGAAATCTGGATTGATTCCTCACAGTTGATGAAATGGTGCCTCACCATTTCGACCTTGAGTCTAAATAGTAAAGCAAGGAATGATCTCTGCCATCTTGCAAATTTAGAATCCAACGCTCAGCGGGTAAGATTACATCTACATTTTTCTGGGATGCTAAAGCAATTTTATTGATTGATTACCTGAAACATGGCCAGACAATCACAGGTCATTATTAACGCCAATTAATCAACTAAGTAATATTGAATTAAAGAAGAAAGAAGAGGAAAGTTGTTGCATGGTATTCTCTTTTATCAGGGCAATGCTCCAGTGCATAAAAGCCTCGTTTTCTTAAAAGCAATTTACAATGTAGGTTTAAGGATGATGGAGGATCCACCATACTCACCCAACCCAGCTCCTAGTGAATTTTGTTTCCAAAATTAAAGAAATCAAATTTAACAGCGACGACTACGTTATGACAGCAGTTCAAGATTTTTCCTCTAATCAAAACCGTGAATGTTGAAAATATGGGTGGAATAAGTATCTTCAATTCCATGCTGATTATGTTGAAAAATAATGCTTAATCTTTTAGAGACAATAAATACTATACAGCCCTCGTAATTACAGAAAATATACAATTTTTTTTCATTTATATCTGAATCTATCTGATCTATATCTGATTTTTGACGCGTAAAAGTCAATAAGCTTTCTTATCATCAATATTTTTCCATAAACTTACCTTATATCCATTTTTGACCAACACCTTCACAGTAGCAGCCCCAATTCCGGCACTAGCACCGGTTACCACAGCAATTTTCTTGGTCATTTCTTTTCTGGTAAACTTCTTCGATTCTAAATGTCTCAACAGGCAAGGTATTAACACTTCCAAAGACGAGAATATACTGATCCACTCACAACTTTCGCGAAGTGAATAGTTAGAAAGTTGTCGCTTTTCAAGCGAGATACATTTACGGAAGTTAACTTCTGTTCCTATTAGCAGTGAGATCGGTAGATATTGTTGACAGATCTATTTTTATTCTTTAATTATAGCCTTGTTTGTGTGGATCTTTTTTTAAATGAATTTTCGAAATTATCAATTAATTTGTTATTTGTCGCTTGATATTCTCATTGTCTGTAGGAGTGATTATAGCTTTACGATAGTTAAGGAGCGATGTTATTGATCCGAAACTGGCAGCAAACAAAAATGCGTGATCTAGTGGATGATTTCTTTTCTCATTAATGTTCTTTTTATAGCCAGGTGAATAAGTGGATTAAATAGGGTATTGATCAAGTAGTCTATTGCAAGGAGAATGCTAATTATCGTATTTTACTTTGAAATAAAACAGGTAACTTTATCATATAAGCTCTTCCAAATTAAAATGGCCACGACTGATATTTGCGTTGTTATTGGTCCTATGGAGTTAATAGAAAAACGATTTATAAAGTTTATTATATTTTCTAAACGGTGTTAAAGTGTTCTTAGTTTTAAATTTTGTCTATTTAGTAAACAAAAATCAAGGGATAAATGCAGGCTTGCTACAAATACCGCATTTTTGTGTAGGTTGTGTATCCTTCGGGAAGCAGAATCTTATATAGGATTTTCAAAATGTGGTAGCCGTTCGGCGATGTATCTACTCTTATACCAGGCATATTTAAATGAATTCAAACGCTTTGGCGATGACAATAGACGAACTAAAGATTGTAACTGCATAATATTGTTTCTTTGGTATAGAATCATGTCGTAATCCATAAGTAGCGCATCTGAAAATGTTCTCACAAAATTTTTCCATATTCTAAAACCGTAAACGTCTAAAGGTTGTCTTCTTTGGAATTGTGAAAATATTTACTTTTTTGTTCGTTGGTATGCCACTAGGACAATGCCCACTCCAAGATTCCAATAACAAGATACTATCGGTTCCAGTACTTTGTAAGTACACATCTGTAAACCAATCTTTAAAATGCTAAGAAGTTAGCTTCCTGGACGCTGAAGGGGATCGTGTAATAAACTTTGTTTTTTTTTTACGAGAAATAATTTTATGTACTTGTTTTAACATCACGGGTACTGATCATGGTAAACAACAATGGAATTACAGATTGGCGCCCAAAACATCTGTTTATCTCTATTGAATTTGCCTAAGCATTTCAAAAATATCTGATTGAATACATCTTTCTACAGCTTAACAAAGTGAAGAACAAAGATTGTATCAAAAGCTGTAACAATAGAGATAACAGATTAAGGGAAGTCCAATTGGGGGCGTAGAATGTAAGAGGTCTACAGGGAAAAGAGGTAGTGGTACAAGAGTTTGGGAAGACAAAGATTATTGTACTGGGTGTGACTGAAACTAAAAAGTAGGGAAAGGGTCAGGTGGAGATGGAGAATGGAGAATAAACAAAGAATAATGGGCGCGAGCAGGTGTAGCAGCAATAGTGCACAGAGACTATATAAAACGTGTGACAGACTGGAAACTCATATCAGAACGATTGATGACGGTCCAAATCAAGCCTAACCATGGGCAAAAGTCCACAATAATTATAGCATATGGGCCTAATGAAAACGAAAAGGAAGAGGTTAAAGAGAAGTTCAGGGAGGATTTGCAAGAGCAGAGCGATATGATGGAGGCAGTTATCATAATGAGGGATCGAAATGGCAGAGTGGGAAACAACCCAATCAGCAGTGACGGAGCCGTTGGCAGATTTGGGGAAATGATATTGAACAGAAATGGTAAGAGAGTTATAGATTTTTATAAACTAAATTGTTTAGTGGTGGCCAACACTTGTTTCTAACACAAAGAAATCCATATGATCACGAGACAAATGGCAAGCAGGGATGAGAAGTCAGCTATTAACCTAGTTCTGGTCAAAGCAGCTATGTTGAGAATGGTCAAAGACGTTAGACCCAAAAGAGGCCCTGAAATAGGATCGGACCATTTCCTTGTGGAGGTGAAAATAAGGGCAATGGTAGAGAAAGATAAAAAGGGTGCGTGTGTAGAAAGAGAGTTTGTGAACATAAAAAGCCAGACGGGGCAACGAGGCACAAGTGTCAGGAAGACTGCGAACAAATATTTGAAAAAATTCAGTGCAACATGCCGGAACTAAATATGGAAGAGCTGTCGGTGGGATTCAAGAGAACAGTTATTGAAACAGGGACTAAAGTGTGTGGGATAACGCGATATACCAATCGAAAGAAACTGACCCCTTGGTGGAATGAAGATATTAGAGAACTGGTAAAGCTAAAAAAGAAGAGCTGGAAAACATATACAGATTACGAGATCTATAAGAAATTTAGAGCAACAGTTAACGGAAAAGTTAAAGACGCGAAGCAGAAAAGTTGGGAGGAGTTTGGTAATAGGATGGAAACTCCAAGCTCCTATATAGAACCCTGAGAGATACAGGAAAAGAAAAAATTTAAATGAAAAGTGCAAATTTGCTAAAGGCAGAGACGGGAAATCGCTAATTCACCCTGAAGAAATCAAAGAGAGATGGTGTGAGTATTTCGACCAATTGTGGAATGGGCGAGAAGATGCAGACGAAGAGTCGAAGCACGTAACCTATCAAACAACCCCAAACAAAATCACAGAAGAGAGCATTACTCATGAGAAAGTGGCTGAAGCACTCAAAAACTTAAAAAATTACAAGTCGGCAGGGGAAGACGGTTTTAAACCCGAAATGCTTAAATACATGGGACCAGAAGGAAGTATCGTACTACATGCTGTGATAAAGAAGGCCTGGAGGAGGAAACTCATACCAGATGACTAGAGACTTGCAGCAATAGTACCAATAAAGAAGAAAGGAGAGATAACGATGTGTAGCAACTACACAGGTATATCCTTCCAAAGTGTACTTGGAAAGATCTATGAACGAATCCTTGAGAAACTCCCTAAGAGAGCATGTAGAAAAGAAAATAGACGACAACCAAGCGGGTTTCAGACTTGGGAGGGGATCCCAAGATTGGATTTTCTGTCTGCGGCAAATCACAGAGAAAGTGCTGCTTAAAGGAGAAAAGTCGTATATACATATGTATGCGCAATAGATATGGGAAAAGCTTTTGATTACCAAGAAAATGGACATGGAAATGTCTAATAGACTATGGAGTTACTCAGGAACTAGAAGAGGCTATCAAAGACCTATATATAGAAAAACAGCAAGCATTGTCAGGACAGGGGCTGGGAAAACTAAAAATTTTTGTACAAAAAGCGGTGTCAGACGGGGTGGAATACTTAGCCCATTGCTCTTCACTATGGTGTTAAACCAAATAGCAGAAGCAAGCGAGAAAATTAAGGACTACCGGTTGGACGTGTATAAATTACAACACACCATTGTAAAAGAGTTCTTATATGCAGATGACATACTCCTATTGGCATCTAGTGCTGAAGAGTTACAAGAGGCGATTCAAAAATGGAAAAATTCTATGGAAAAGTATGGTGTGAGGATGAACCTGACAACGACTGAGGTGATGGTGATAGCAACAGTCCAAGAAAACATAGAAATATACCTGGATGGCCAAAGATCAAAACATACCGGCCTGATGAGGTGTTTGGGGTCATTGTTCGTGTACGCAGGAGAGACAGAGTGTAACACAGATAACAGGCTGAATAATCCTACCAAATTATTCAACGCACTGAAAATTAAGATCTACAAGACAGTGTTAATGCCTATAATAACATACGGTAGTGAGAGCTGGGTAAATGTCAGGCTGAGGTCTAAAATACAGGCGGCGAAAATGAGAATACTTGAGGGTGTATATAGAGCCGACAAAATCAAGGACACGGTTATTCGAGAAAGATTGCAAGTGGCGCCGTTGGTGAGTGTGATGGAGCGGCGGCAGCTGAGCTGGTTTGGACATATGGCGCGCATGCCGGACACCAACCTAGTGAAAGTGATTTGGGAAACGGGTGTTTGCAGGAGGAGACGTAAAAGCAAACGAAAAACAACATGGAATGTAGCCGTTGGTAGGACCCTCACTGGCAGAGAATCTCCGTGGGCGGAAGCTAGAGGAGCAGCGAAGGATAGGAGGGTCTGGAAAAGATTCTGTAGGGCAACAAAGCCTACTTCGACACCTCACGGTAGAAGAGGAACGGATGAGTAAGTAAAAGCTCTGAAATTTGCAAAAAAATAAGGGGGTGGGAGGTTGTTTCCCGGAACAAATATTTGTTATAAGAAAAATATTTACGCCATCATTAAGAACATATAAAACAGTTTAAATCTTGTCTTAACTTTTTTTCGATATCTCTTATAGTTTCTGAGTTATTGAGTCAAACAGCGAAGGGTAGCGTTGAGCTTAGGGTGCTTTACACCTCGCCACTGTGAGATTGGGCAGCTAAGATAGTACCTCTTACATTAGATCGGTCTATAGACCCACAAAGTTTCATTTAAATCGGTGAGATTACACTTACCTGCATTCCTTGGTGGTGGCAAGGTCATGTTTATATAAAAAAATTCATGTTATGTTGACTTCAATATTCCAAGGTTTTTGGTTTAATATAAAATTAAATCATTGATATGAAAATGGGATTTAAACACTGAATTAAAAATAAAACACTTTCAAATGCATATATTTTCATTTTTTATTTTTTTATAGTCAAAAATATAATAATCGTAACCCTTACAATGTATGGTATGATAAGCATAAAATTGTTGGACACACTATGTATGTTATAATAATAATCATAATAAGATAACTGTAATTTTCCAATTATATATCGCTCGATAAAAAATACCCAATATGGCCAATCCTTTCGAGAACAGAAGAAATTATAAATATTATAAAAGGGAATATCATACAATACAAATATCGTTATACATTCATCATTACATATAGATTACAAAAGGCAAAATGTGTGGCAATAAATTACAAGATAAAAATAATATTATTCGATAATAAGAAAAGTATTCGATTAAAAAGAAAAGAATACAACTCAAGCAGGCTTTGTTTCCTTTTTATATCCATTTGACAGGACTCGTCTGTCAAATTATTTTGAGGTTATCTTACTATTTTGACAGCAAAGAAAGGAGATTAAAGAAGGTGAATCAAGACGAACTTGAGGTTTTGTTTTAAAGTGAAAAACTTTACAGTTACAAAGTGTTAGTAAGGTAATACAGTAATGGATAAGGTTCTTAAGTGTATTTTCAACATTTCTTCAATTTTTTTTCGGCTTATCGAATACGGGGAAAAGGAAAAACAACGAATTTCATATCGAAAAAGCTAAACACTTATGTAAATATAGGACACAGAACGTATATTCAGCGGGTATAATCCGTCTATAACGATGTTTTTTCAAAATCGTTATAAGGGGAAAATACAATTTTATCCGTTTTAAATATAATATACACAAATATATTTTGTTTATCAAGTCGTTTTCTTTCATATTTAAGTAATAAAAAAATTATACTATAATCTTATTTCTATATATATTATGTATTATGTATATAGAAGCTGCAAGTCTGTATTTTAATTTTACCACGTTTTTTTTTTAAAGAAATGTCGATTTCTCGTCTTTCTTTTGTTTATTTTCCACTTTTTCCCCTTTTTAAATCTACTATATTTAATTTTTTTTTTCATCACAGAGTAAAAAATAAAAATAAAAACATCCCCCCGTACAATCAGTTTAAAAAAAATCTCCCCACGTCATATTAAATTAAAATAATAATAATAATAATAACATTTACATTTCTCGTAGCAGTCTTTATAAATATTAATCCCTTTTTTTGCATCAATTTTTCAATTATTCAATGTCGTAAAAATCAATTTAATTTAAAAAAAGCAAAAATTATTAATTACAATAATACATCGTTTGTTTTTTTTTCTTTAAACATCTATATTACAAAGAAAATTATGAAAAAATTGTTAATATACTTTATAAATATCGTTATAACACATTTATTTACATTAATATACACGTATATCGAAAAAAATGTAACATATTCACAAGTATCATATTTATTAAGTATAGGTCCACGTTTTTGTTCGCTTTATATTCTTTCAAATCCCTATTTCGATCTTCTAAAATGATCATCTTCAGTACTATTACAATATTGTTTTATATTTCTTCTTTTTTTTTGTAATTTAATAACATAGCACGAAATGTGGGTGTAATGTGTATTTTTGTATATACAGAGTGTTTAAAAGTAATAAAAGTTGTAATTGTATAACGGTTTTCATTTTGAATTTGATATCAAAATAAAAAAAAATAAAATATGAAGAAATACTGCTGTATAAATGTTGTATTTTCGTGTTTTAATTTTCTAAATGAATGTTTACACACCCTGTATATGGGAATTCACATTTAAAATAATTTCTATTTCAAAAATTTTAAATTTTATTTAAAAAAATGTTTTGGCGACCTTTTCTTCAATCTACCGATTCTATTTACAGAAGATAAATACCTACTTCATCTTAATATTTTTAAAATATATAAATCTATAGCCTCTCTTCTCAACTACCTCTGTTTTTTTGTATACTTTTCTCTTATCCCAGTCGATTTGTACCACAATATTTTTTTAGTTATAAACGTCAGTAAAAAGAAACAGTTTCAATGTAGAAATATTTACAAAATAACTTTATTTTCCACTTAGAACAAATTCGAAAGGATCACGCTGTAAAAGTTACTCTATCTACATATTGGATATAATTCGCATGGAATAGAACTTGCATCAAATAGAATATGCGTGGAATAGAAATGTTATTGAATAGAACTTTCTTCGTGATCCTAAGAAATTAAAATTATATCAAATAGGATATTCATATATTTTATATGTTTGTATTTACTATGTTAGAAAAAAAAAAACAAAATACAACAGAATATATTATCTCTATTTACAAAATACTGTGTCATAGTCGAGAGATATAGTTTTTTTTTTAATTTTAATTCACGTTTGTTTCTTGATCCATAGTATTTCTATAAAGTTGTTTATTATTGTAAAATATACAGGGACCCCCAAAAAATTAGTAACAAATTCCTAGTTTTTATTTCAAATTTAAGTTAAAAAAAAAGCTTAAAATGTTTAAAATATGAAACGTCTTAGGAACCAGATCGAAGGTTTGAATTTAAGTCGAAATAATGATCTTTCCTACATTTACTAACATTTTGACAGTCACTGTATAATACCAAAAAGAAATAGTATTAATAAATTGTAACGCTATTAGTTTATTCCGGTCTAGTCGTTTTTTCTGTTCTAATTACTTAATTTTTACCGCCATTTTAGCATGCATTACGTCATATTCTTTTTCATTCCGTTCTTCTTTTGTTTTTAGAATTATTACTTCTTAAATTTGAAATATATCATTCCTCACTTAAATATAATTTATATATAAATGTCATTTAGGCAACACATCTAATAATAATTAGTTTATTTATTATTATGTATACAATATTGTGAAAAAATCTGGCAAATTCCATATTTATATAATATATTTTTTTTTTCTTGTATATATATTTATATAATATATATATTATTATATTACACATTTTTCCAAACCCTATTCTTATATTGAATATAAAAAAAAAATAAATTGGAAAAAATGGATTAAGAGCGGGGATTCCCCACGCTCCCTAGAATCCCCTAGAGTCTCTGATTATAGAGAAAAAAAATTTAAAATTCTTCAAAAATTAAAATTTGAAAAATACGAATATCCCTGTACAATCTATATATTTCTAAATAAGCTACATGTGAGAAACTCAAGATCGAATTCAATTGTTAGATTAGCCACTATTTTCTAATCGTTATCTTTCGATTTTTTTTTTCAATCTTTTTCAACATCATTCAATCATACTACGAATCACAGTTTTTTTCTTTTGTTTTCGCAAAATTTACATTTAATTATTTGTTTTTAATTTGCAAAAATTATAATAATAATATTTAATTGTAGGGTACGAGTTTTAAAAATAGTTTGGTTAAAGGAAATGTAAAAAAAAAAAATTTTTTTGTGATTTTTAAAACTCGTACTGTATAGCTGCCAAAAATTATTTAAATATCTATAATTATTATTTTTAAAAAGAGAAGCAACACAACCTTATGGACTTAGAATATAATAGATTTTTAGATTAGAAATTTTCGCAAATAGGTTCTCGTATTATAGAAAGAAAACCATGTTCCAGATATAATTTCTTTAATTTTTTTTCTTTCTACACATGGAAATACATCAAAGAATTTCTCCAAAACGTTCTGGAACATCAAGTTAGTATTTCTGCAACTATTTCACTTTAAACATAGATAGATTCTATTGTTTTTTCGTTGTATAGTTTATATTTGTAAGCTCTGATTTTTTTTTTTTTTACCTATTTGGGAAATTTGACATGCAATTCAAACTAGTTGTTGTCCGTTTATATACTTATAAGTATAAAATTGTTCTTTTCTTATGTATAATGAGCGATATATACTCTAAGTCCACATTCAGAACCAGCTATATCTTGGTAAAATGTTATCTTTAATATTCCAAAAAACAACATCCGTTTATCGTTAAAATCACACGCTTTTTTAATTATATATTTATATACATACTTAGTTTTAGGGATGTCCTTCATTAAGAAAAAACGGTAAAGTAGAATGCAAAAATTTTGAATGTATTGAAACAAAATAGTGAAATTATCAGAATTAAGATTAAAATTCATATAATTCAAGAAGACGGAGATTTGTTTCTGTCTATTTGGTCTCATTTAATCATCTTTATTTAAAGTATTCAAAATGATAGCTGTTTGAATTTAACGAGGTTATTAAAGGTGTTATTTAATTTAATAAAAATTCTTAGTTTTTTTTTGAGATATATCCAAATGTTAACTTCCACTTCTTTCCATAAAACGATTTGTTCAATTTAATAGTGTTTAATTATATTAAAACATCGGACACAAACAATACGACCGTTACATTCTCAATTCTCTAGCTTCTCTGGAACTGTCTTTTTATTACCAACTGTTATCTCATTTACGCGGGTAATTTGAATATATTTACATTGACATTAACAAAATTCCTAACACAAAGATATTCCTTTAGATTATGATGTATATTTCAAAAATGGTGATAATTCGGAAAATACTACATATGGTTAAATACGTTAGAAATAACGAGTTTTATCGCCCCCTTAAATTTGCACACGCTATCTTCAAACACCTATAACATTCTTTCAAAATTCTGCTCTATTAGAAATTAATACTACACTTCTGGTTATACCGGAAATCGCCTGCAACTTTGTTATTTTAAATTAAAATGGGTGTCTTTTTCTTCCGTTTTAGATTCTATTTTCAATTTTAAGTTAATTTTCATTATACAACCCCATAGCTATCGGTCATCGTTTGAGAGTTATTCCCTTTTTCCTAAAAAAAAATATACAGAATGTTCAAAACTTCGCGTCGAATGAAGAAGTGTTACAGCTTGCAATATGTGGGGAAACCTTTGATGTGGGCTGCGAAGAGTACATGTTAATGAACTATAGACGAGAATGTACAGGGTGTTCAAAGCTTAAAGTTGATTTGGCGTATATCCTAGGTTGAAAAACATATCTTTTCATATAGAACATCTTGTATTTTTTAAATAACGTGTTGTGGTATTGAATTCTACGTCGAACAACTATAGGCATCTTTATATTGATCTCTTTTTCTTGGGATTAGAGATCTTTTTGAAAAGTTGGTTTAATCTCCCATTTGTTCGTTTTGCTAATTCACAAAGAGATGAAAATTGATAAAATATAAACAAACAACTTTAATCCCTAGATAAATGATGTGTAGAATCATTTGTAATTGTTTTCTGTATCCAATCTAGCAATAGAAATAGAAGAGAGTTTTGACGACGATATTTTCAAATAGTTTTTATTCAATGGAGAATGTAATAATATTATATAAAATAGATTTTTACCTGTCGTTTATCGACGATGAAGTTCAACAACTACTTACAAACGAAACAAATAAATCCGACAACATTGGCGTGTGCAGCAGCTCTCCCACTCTATATACATGCCACTCCCGTCTCGCTACGCCGCTCAGTGTTAGCTAAGCAGTCGTCCGAGATGGAACTCCCGATCGCCGCTACAGCCAGGTGCGAAATTTGCGCTGTGATACGTTTTTTAAACGCGAAAGGGGTTTCACCTATAGACATTCATTGTCAATTAACTGAAGTTTATGGAGAAAAGTGTATAGCTGTTCAACACGTCCGCAAATGGTGCAGGGAATTCACTGGAGGTCCGACGGAAATTCACAATGACGAGCGGAACGGAAGACCATCAATTTCGGAGGAAATCGTTGAAAAGGTCGAGAGCATACTGCTTGAAGATCGGAGGGTCGCCATTCGTCAACTCGCTCTTCGGATTCCTGAGATTTCCAACATCACAATTGAGGTTATTCGATTCTTGAAAAGACTGGCGGCAGAATTTTACGACATGGGGGTACAGAAGTTGGAGCACCGTCTGCAGAAATGCTTGGATAGAAATGGCGATTATGTCGAAAAATCTTTAAAACGATGTGTAATGTTAAGGAAATAAAGAATGCTGACTATTTTTAAAAAATATGAGAACCTTATTTTACGATCATCCCTCGTAAAAAACAGTTGAAAGTGTAGTGAACGAAACAATAAGACCATTTTCTTTGTTTTGTCTAAATGGGAGGATTCTAGTAATCTGGCCGGGCCTCCACACAAAGTTGGCAACAAACTGAAAACTAAAGATGTTTTGTTTATTTCAGAAATGACTTATGGAGTTGGAAAAATACTTCATGCCCATATTCTTCATAACAAATTCTCGTCCATTATTTTGAGGAAAGTTTTTATAACATGTTTAACACCTCCAATGACATTATTTTTCTTCTAAGTGAAGATTTGCCCGTATTTCTTGCTGATGTGTTGGTTTTGCAATATCAAGGAGATTTTGAACAAAGCTTTCGCTAAAACCAAAGCTCCAAAATTATTGTAGCAATAATGTCCCTTATAAGAATAGTGTTAATAAAGAATGCGGAGTCAGCAGCCACCATGAATGGGACATTTCAGCGTTCATGCGTTGATTCCAATGAAAACATCTGCATCTGGTGAGACAATGGTGCTTTTCGTGGTAGATTTTTTGCAATATATCCCTGGAAAAAGACACAAATACGGTGTTCAAGTTTTCAAATGCGATGACGGATACCATTTTTAAGACATTCAAGAACGGGAGATATGATGGAACTTATACAGCCACTACTGAACAGTGATATAACCTTATTTACGACAATTACTGTATCTAGTCGAAAATAAGTGCCATGTAATTTGCCCAAACTGTTGGATTGGAAGAAGGGGTCGTTAATAAATATTATGAACAAAAGTGGCCACAAATTATTCCCTTGAGGAACGGTATAAAACAGTGGGAATTAAAATCCAAATACATCACAAAGTGTTTTCTATTGTTGATAACAGTTACGACGAAAATCCAATAATATCCACTAATCAAGTACGAGTGGTCAGTTCAAAACGAGTACTAATTTGACAAGAAAATGTAGGGGTCTTTGAGCAACGTTAAACAAGAAGCAAAGAGGGGAAGCACAATCCTTAACAATAAAAGCCGTAATATTATCACTTATTATCATTATACCAACTAATCCCATTTCGATCTACGTCGATCGCGTGCGTCCATCTCGCTCGCTCTTTCGCAACTCCCGTATAATTTGCTCCTTTTTGACTCTCTTTGCCGTCTCTCTCGCGCCCATAGACGACCGATCTATAACCGAGGACGCAAGAGAGGTTACGTAATTTTCGCAATCACTCATTATTATTTATAATTCAATGTGAATACGTTGGATATGCCCTTAAACATTATGGAAACGATTATATTAGTATCTCATTATAAGTCCGTCCGCACACGGCCCATTACACCATAGAAACTATCAACAGGTTGGGCTTTGAGACCCTGGAACACCCTCCCTACAGCCCTGATCTCGCTCCCTCAGACTTTCATCTCTGTGGACTGCTCAAGGAAGCTTTGAGAGGTGAGGGATGCGATGCAAAAGTGGCTTCACGACTAATCGAAAACTTCCTACCAGGAAAGCATACGGAAGCTTGTGGCTCGCTGGACCAAGTGCATTGCTAAAGGTGGAGACTATATCGAAAAATAATGTATCTGTTGTACACCTATCTTTGATTAATACAGTTGTAGGACTAAAAGTGTAAGTAATTTTTGACTTACCCTCGTATTTAAAATAACAAAGAATTCAGGTGTAATCAGAAGTGGAATATACACCCATAATTATTCCAAATAAAACATGAAAGACATCCCCAATATAATCCAAAATACAATTCTTTTTATATACTTAAATATACCTATTCAAATACCAACGTGGCACACACCATATCATCGATACAACAATTTATTTCATTTGTTTATTTTTATTGACGTGAAGAATGCTTTGTTATTTATATATATTACATAAAATTATAATTTATTTTTTATTATAAGTAGTAGCATTCAAGGAAAGTCAAAGATAAAACAATAATTCCAAAACTCAATTAAATCATACAATAATAATATTCACTAAATTACTAAGGTACTCACAAAAATCTTGAAAATTAAAAAAAAAAAAAGTTAAAAAAGACCCCCTATATAAAAAAACGACTATACAATACGATAGCATCCGGAAAACACATTTATAAGAATCTTCTTTCAAGAGTTTCGAACCAGCTCAAGTTCCCACCTTTTCACTACAACGATAACAATAAAAAATATCAGCTTAACAAATGAAATCTCAGCATTTCGTTCCGTTACTTTTAACGTACACGTTCCACAAGACCATAAAACGCATCTTCTCTTTGATATGTCAATTTTAATTACGATTTTCGACAATAGATGGCGTTATCGTATCTGCTTTCTCCCTTTTAAATACCTGGATCGATGCGTCCTCTTCAAGGTCGGACGAACTGGCCGGAAACCTCTGTTTTCTCTCTTATTTCTCTTGTTTTAGAGGTTAGAAGTTATAAGTCGTGTCGTGGTTTGTAGATTTTTTTCTTTTATATATAATATATATCGTATATTAATTTATACATAGATTCACTAATAAAAACGTTCATTTGTTTTTTTTTTATTTTTTATCATTCATCCGTCTCTTTTTAGAGTTTTTTTTTTTAGTTTTAAGTCGATTTGTTTCTTTTTCGGGTTTTTTATAGTTATAATAAATAATTTTCTTCTTCGTAAAACCACCTAATATTCAGACAACGTGTGCAAAATCGGTCGTCTTCATCATCTTAAAATGACTAAGAAGGCTGTGAGGGCTAAGGTGAACATTGACGCTGAAGTGATCAAGTAGTTGCTGGCGCTACTCATTGCGCTTGTTTCATCACATGACCCTGAAATTTGAGAATCCCCTAATCAACCGGAAATCACTTATTTTCAAATAAAACTTACCATCACTTGTAAAATTGAACGCCCAATTTCCTTTAACACCAGGAATTATGTCCCTGTTACAATTCCCCAAGACTCCGGAAAGCCTCAACAGGTGGGGTCCTCCATTTCGAAGGGAAGTACCTCCTTCGTTGGGGGGACTCGGATTTAAATGACTTAGAGTGTAGACCATGCAATATCGGATATTATCCGTCGATTTCCTTGCAATCGGAGTGGTTATGACGTAATAGGTGTTGTTTTCGTACCAGCTACCATGGCAACTGTAACCTATATTTTGATAAAAAAGGAGAAAACATTTTTGGAGTTAATGGGGGATAATTTAGTCATTATTGGGGTACTTTACCGACTGTTGGATGATCTACACATGGCGTTTTGAATTCCATTTGCTCTTGAGAAGGACTGCAACCGACTAATAAAGATTCGTAGTCGTGGGATTCACATTCTGGAGGTGTTACTGCTGGAATTTGGTCAATCACTAAAATACAAGGAATAGACGATGATGCCAGATTTCTTTTTGTAGGAAATTCTTAATGATATTAACTAGAAGAAGAATCTATTTTACCTGGTTGCTGTCGCTTCCTTCTCTTCTCACTGGGGATGTTATTACTGGCCAAGGTGTAACGGCCAAGATGGGGACATTTTTTTGGCTTCAATGTTGTTGCTAGAACAAGAAAATGTAATGCATTCCATGTGCTGCTTAGTGATATTAAAAATGTTTGGTAGAATTCTAGATTTGATTCATTTTTGTAATGTAAAAAATTAGATGATGTGGTATCAATGCAAAATTGTTCGTTTGACAATACTCTTTTTGGTTTCTGAAGAAATTTGGAAAATATTTTTTTTTTAACTCAATTTTTTCCTTACTAATCAATGTGGTAAATGGCACAGTTGCTGGGTCGAAATATCTGCACGCGTCATCGGGATTTTCTTCATATTGTTCTGAAAAAATCAAATTACACCGTTTTGCTTAAAAAATACAATCAAATTTTATCACCACAGCTTACCCGATTGCTGGATTTCAATCACCTTATTGTCTCTCTTATAGAAGACCATGCAGACATATCCACTATTACTGAAAACAAAAAGAAACCATATTAAACATACTTTTCCAAAATTCTCCTCCTCAAGACTTACCATCCATGCGTCATATGGGCGACAATCTGCACCATCTGCACTTTTTTATGTTCGGTGGATTGTTGCAGGATGCCATGGCATATCACCCTCATCTCAGAATTTTGCTTCCTTTGCTCTTGGGACTCCATACCGAACTCCCTGTTCCAAACAAAGTCTGAGACGTAATTTTCATGTGCTTTAATCACTGGTTTCGGATCTTCATCCACTATTTTCAACGTGGCGTTCCTCTGTGAAAATTTGAACGTCTTCTTGTGGTCCAGGCTCAACCAGGTGTGGTGATCGGTGATCCACGTTGGAAATTTGCAACGATTGTGATGGTTATCAACTGTTATAACATAGTTACATTGTATTGATTCAGATCAACTCAAAATCTTCAAATGAACCTCACCTGTTTTAAACTTCATAGTTTTGCTGCCCTCAAAAGCGCTTTGAATGCCATTACAGGTAGCATCAGCCGATTGGGCAATGTTATAGACCACTTTGTTAGCTTCTATATCTCTCTGGTAGATGAAACATCTGTACTGGTCTTCATCTGAGGTGGAAGGTCTTCTATTTCCTTGTGTTATCCTGCCCACAAGGTATCTGGTTGATCCTTCTTTCCATGTGGCTAAGCAAATTAGTTCTTCCACTGGGAATATTGAGAAATACTTCTAGTGTGAATGATGAAATATTTTTGTTGTCCAGATTTGTTATTCTTTATTTTTTTGAATTTGGGATTAATTTTGGAAAATTTTGAAAATATCGAAGAATTTTGAGGGCTACAAGGATGCTATTATTTTTATTATTTTTCGAGTTGCATTCAGTAAGATGAAGAAATAGGTGACAGTAAATCTTTCAAATCTTTCAAATGTGCTATTATACGATTTCTCCAGATTTTATTAGTTATTATCTTAAGGAAAAAATCTCTATTTTGAGAAATTTTGATCTGATTTCTAAATATTCTAAAGATATATTGATAATTCCTATGGTAAAGACTTAAAAAAATGTTTTTTTTTTATTTCGAAAAGTATCCCTTCAAACCAAAGGCGTTTTAAATTGGCAAAAACATCAAATACACCTTCAAATCATAATTCCAAAAAGTATTTTCTCACCATTGCTTTCTGTCGACGGTACATCAGGACACGCTTGATACTTCAACACCAATCTAGAGTCATCTGTGCAACTTTCAGCCTTACTAACAGGACCTGAGCAGTCTCCTGAGCCCCGATTATAGCTAAAAGTGAATGGGGCACTCTTAAAGGGGCATGCAATCGGTTTCGCTTCTGGATATTTCCTGAACATGCTGTAGAGTGGTGCATCCCCAGATATACCAGCACATATTTCTTGGGGATTCACTCTAACGCAATCAGCTGCAATAAATTCATAGAGAAAATGGATTAAGTTCGATGTAAGGCGTGTGGTATTGTTTTATTTTGGGAAATATTGTTTGGAGATGGTGTAAATAGAAATTGTTGGCTTACTTTCTTTGTATTGGAGAACGCTTTGGTGTTTGACGTGGATTGCCATGCATCGGTAGCAGTTATCTGTCCTGAAACCAGAAGACAAAATAATTTCTGATCAGTATTTTTGAATTATTTCAAACATTTGAATCCTATGACTCAATAAGTTTGAAACTCAATCGTTAAAAGTGATTGGGCACTTTTTAACTTGCTATGACATTGCGACATTGCAAGTAATTAAATATTTCATTATGTAAATAGATTTTTGGGAATCTTTGAGTTTAAAACAATCTAAGCTAACTTTAAACCAAATGTTTTGGGAAATGGGTGCATTATTACACAAAAATTTGATTGACGAAGGACTTAACAGTTCTAATTTTTGATTGCATTAGAAAATTGTCATTGAAATTGAAGATTGGTCCCAAAATGTTAGATAGAGTTTTTCTAATTCTAGTTTTGGGAGTAGTGCTCTACACCCAGTTAAGTTTTAAAAACTTTCTTTTTAAATTGAATCAGCTGGCAACATGTAGTTCATCTATAAAAAAGTTGACACCAAATGGAAAGCTTTTTTGTTGTTAGCATTTCAGAAACTCGTTACTAAGATACAAGTTCCTATATTCTCTTATAAATCAAATTTGTGTTAAACGTCATAAAAATACATTGAACTGTAACAAGATGCAGTGAGCAGGTTTAGACGTGTTCAGTATCTATACTGGAAGAGGCACGCCGTTCTCCTTCTCGGCTCTGAATTTATTCTAGTGGGTGCAGCGAACAGTGCGAGTGGTTATAGTAAAAAAACCGAAGAGAGAAAGAAAAAACTAATGATAGTGTCACTCCGAATGAAAATATTAAACCGGTGTAAATTACCGGTAAACCGGTAAAGAAAAAAATTTTTACCGAATTTCCGGTATTGAAAAAAGTAAATTTGCAATCCCTAGATACAGGGGTTTTTTGAAAAGTTAGAACATGGAGAAGTGGATGTTTGATAGATTTTAATGTTGGTTTCAGCAAAATTCATACCTTTTATGTTATCCCAGCATCCCCCCTGTTAACCTATCTGACTGCCTGCATTTGACTTTTATTTGAATTGCGATACTTTATCTTTAAGATTACTATATAAAAAACTTAAAATTGTTATGATTTTTTATTCGTTATTGTAAGGAATAAGAATTTTATTGATCTTTTCTGATAAACCTTTAAAGTTTCAAACTTTTTAATTTGATCATTTTTTCTGATCTAAAAAAGGGATTCTCTTTTATTTTCTTGCTAATGCCATCACTCTCTCGAAAATATGCTTTGTCAGATTACAAAACATTGTCTTTGCAGTAGGGATTCATTTGAATCTTTGTAAGGGTTCTAAGAGCGACTAATAACATCTAATTTTTTCGCCAATTTCTTAAATTTCAAACAAAACCAGTACCAATATCATGTCCTTAAAAGACAGCACGTTCTTAAATGGAAAACTTAAAATAATCCAAAATTTTTTTCGTTCAGAACACTAAATATAAAAGAATTACTGTAGAATAGTACTTACTTATCATGTACCACCACCTTCTCTCCTTGCTCCTGATAACATTCCCCCTTCGTTTCAATGAAGGTGGCATTGATATTCAGGAGATTTGGAACACCGGATTGGAACCAACCTCCAGCCCATTCTTTTGGGAATTCACAAGCGGCTGTAATCAAAGAGAATAGAGAGAATTAGCATCAAATAATTTCTTTTGGGATTATCATTGAGTTAATGTTTAAATATTAATAGTCTTTCGAAAAAGATTTTTAATTAAAAACATTTTATTTATGTTCCAGATTAATTTGTTTTTCTCTTTACCCTAATCCCATAATAATACATAAGTCCCACAGCAAAGAAATGAGACATTTTCCAAAACAATATTCAACAATTTAAGCCCACTCTGGTGAGAATAAATTAACCACCACGAAAACGCCACCACTAAATAAAACATCATCTTCTCTTGATTTATTTGTTTTATATACCTCCTTAGGTCCTTAGGCTACGCTACTTGAACCTCAGTGAAACGGAGAGGGAAAATATCCGGGTAGAAAGAGAAAAGAAAAACCACACATAAGAACTTCCGGTCTCCAAGGAGTAGAAAAAAACAATTAAAGTACGTGAATCCAACGCCGCTGTCCAGATTGTCTTGTATTTCTTAAATAATGTCTTCTTCTTCGTTTGTTATATTCGGGGGATTGCCTCTGACTTACCAGTGCCAGTAGGCGAACAGTAGGAAGTATGAGAGATGATATAAGAGAGAGAAAGTTGGGGGTGAATTAGTGCTAGGACGCAGGATGTACAGGAGGAGGTGGTTTTGGGAAAGGATAATAACACGGGAATTAAATAAAATTGAATTGTGGAGATTTTTGCAGAGCTATGATGGGTTGGTGTTATGACTGGTTTATAAGAAAGGAAATTAATTTAATGCTAAATTCTAAGAGATATTATAAAAAATTGCTCCTTTTAGCTTAAATGAGGTACCACTTCCCGTTTTTACAAATCAATAGCGTTTGGGATGAGATGGACTTAAGTTTTGGTTAATTGAGACGTTCGTTAAGATGCCGAATATTGGTAAAGCGATGGGACTGATGTAAAAATTATAGGAGTAACTTATTTTCTATTAAAATTCCACTACAACTCCCTTTACAATCTCGTTTCTTAGATCTGGCATCCAAGTTTTGAACAATATCCTTAAAAAAAAGAGAAAATTCCGTTGAATCATGAAAAAATGGTATGACCATATTGGAGAGTATATTTTGAAGATTCCTGATCCTTTTGCAAATCTTTACTATTAGTATTTTTCGAGCTATGCATACAATAGGTAGTTAGGTTTATCATTTCTTTTTCTTTTGCTCATAGTGGCTGGAAAGTGGAAGCATCTTCAGGCTATTTCATTCTTATATCTATAAAGTAATGTAAAACGCAATCTCCAAATCTTGATCCTTGAGGGTAGTTTGAAAGGTTTTTACCCTAACACAGAAGAAACTTTTTTTGACAAATTCAGTTTTATTTCTCAACAAAGTATCCTTGTTCTGTAAAATAAGTTACTCATTCGATGAAAATCTGTTCTCCGAGAGAATCGTTGCGCTTTTACATATGTTGTAATTCTGGGTTCCTTATAGTGTCCGTAAATTTCGTGGCTTGTTCTTCTTCTCCTGCCTTTTTCAGTATTTATTCCTAAGAATGCTTCTTAGTATTTTTCGTGTCCATCTTTTCAATTGGTCTTCTTCTTTTCTATTAAGCACCCAGGTTTTACAAACATACCGAGCCGTTGATCTTATTATAGTTTGTCATATTCCTAGTTTGATAGGTACTTAGATTTCATCAGTGTTCTGAAGCTTCCATATTTTTGGTTTCCTTTCGCTATTTTCGCTTGAATCTCTTGACCTCCTCGTCCATTCTTTTCCAGTACCATTCCCAAATAAAAGAATTCTTCCACCTTCTGAAACTCATAATTTTCACCGCACCCAGTAGTTATCTTCAAGCTTCCCTCTTGTTCCTCTTTGTTTATCTCCATGTACAATCGTGTACTTGGTACTTACACTTTCTAACTTTGTCACAATTCCTCGGGTTGTTTTTTTGTTTTGGTCAGTGATGTTAAGTCATCCGCATATGCAAGGCGTTGATGGTTATTTCTGAAGATTGTTTCTCTCTTTTCAATTTCACTATTTTTTATGATTGCTTCCGCCTTGCCTTACACCTTTTTTTGCTTGAAAACTCTCCGACCGTCGTCCGTTCCACATAATTTCATTTTTCGTTCCTTTCAGAGTAATTTCTATCAGTCTTATCAGCTCTTTGGGAATGCCCAGCTGAGGCATTGCTAGGTACAGTTTACTTCCATTTATTCTAGGCCTGCTTAAAATTTATGCATAAAACATATAACGTATTTGTTGGAGATTTGGGAATCAAATGCGTAAATGCATACATGTCTTGGGTTTGCAAAGATAGCTAATGTGTATGGCGCAATTGGACACATATTTTAATAACTTATTTCAAGTTTAAAAGATGGCGCAATAATTTTTAAATAACTTTTTAAAGTTTGAAACGTATTCCTTGCTAATTCACGCATGATACTGCACAAATCTCGAAACGTAGACATCTAAAATCGCAGAAATCTAGAAATACAACGCCAGCGACCATCTTACCAGTGTCTTGTCTCTAAACTAAAGCGTTTTCGTGTCCAAAAATAAGTTAAAGTTCCTTTATCTGTGATGTAGTACAGACTATAAAGGTATGGCATATTTTTGCGTAGAATTACCCATTTATGGATCGTAATTTAATTTCAATATTGAAAACGCCAAGATAAAGTATGTGTTACAAACCAATATGAAGAAATATGGTAGACCGGAACCAGATCTAATGCTGGCTATAAATGAAGGAGAAAAACCTGCAAATCACTTTAAGAATGCATCCCATCGCAATTACTGACCATGAAAGATTCGAACAGACTTGTTGGACCAAGAAATTAAGCAGCAATTTGAGGAATGAGAAAATTCACAGGCACCAGGTCCACTTGGGAGTCAAACCGTTTTTTTGAGATAACCGATCTTCCATCCTAACAAGCTGCGCATACCATAAACGAAAAAAAGTCCTCTAGGGATTCTTAACCAAATTCTACAATTCCGAGACGTGACATTCAAGTTGACGTATGTTTTAATTTGTAAAAAAAAATAATATCCATAAAACCACGTCGTCGAAAACCTCCAACGAACCGCATTCGGTTAACCCCCGCAAAATTAATAAATTTTCGCGGTTTTCTCCTTTCCAAGGGCATGGTCGAAGCCGCCGACCTCGCGAGACACAAATTGCGTACCGACTTCCGTAATTTATTACCCGGACCTTAAATCTCTCCAAAAACTCGCGTCAGAATCGCCCCTTGGTAACGTGCTACCTTCCCCCACCCTCTCAAAAACTCAACTCGGAATGTAAATGGTATGGAAGTCGCACTGGCCGACCCTTATACGTAGTATCGATAACCTTTCGTAATTATATTCACGCGTAAATCATACGACGGCCGCTAGGCGTCGCTTGCTTCGCTGTCAATTTCGCGTACTCTGCATGTGGTTAGGTACGATGGTGGATATTGTAATATCGACGCTGATATTAAATAAATGCTGGTTTTTAATTAGGAAAGTGATAAAAATTTGGCTCGAGATTGAATTAATCATTAGAATTTGTTAAAAAGGTGGTACCGGATGGCAGTAGCGTAGCGGTAGCGCCGTGGGTAGGGGTAATTTTCAACTCGTAGTCGATCTCGACAGTACCGCGAGAGAGTTCAAAGCGAAAGTACGTTGCACGCTGAACGCCAAATAAGTACGCGCAGATGGGACGCCCAAAGGGTGTAACGTTCCCTTCGAATGTGAATAAATATCTCAGACATTTCCCTGGATTAGAATATAGAAGTCCGCATATTTATTGCACAATATGCAATAGCGAATTGCTAAGTCGCGATAACAATAAATAAATACTTTTCTAAAATCCAAATAATTATGGCCGGTAGTCTGGATGGTTTGTATTATTTTCATCTAATTTAAACTCTATCAATATGAATAATCGATGTAAAATTAGAGGTAAATATAGAATTATTGTTAACTTATCTTCGTCCACGATAGCACCAATTCATTGCATTGCCAGTATTGGCGATAGTACTCACTCCCAGTACACAAATTGAGTTTTCTCCAATTTATCTCGTCCATCTCACTTACCTTCACTGTCTCCCTCTCCTTCTATTCGTCTTTCTTACGCTCGTAGCGTAACAACCCCAATAAATCTAAAATATGTAAGACCGCCGGTATTAAATTACACGCCAAATTGTTGGACGTCTCAAAATGACGCACCTGTGCACTTTACAGACAGGTCCCCACGCCTCAGCCTCTCCGGGTCGTAGCTGGATATTGTACATTGTATTGTGTGTATGGGGAAGGGAGGTACGCTTTGATAATTGGAGCGGGGGAGTTTTCCTCCACTCATACCTTGCGCTGTGAGGAGTTTTTCCATATTAGAAGTACAAAGAAAGTACTAGAGATACCTTTTAAATTTTTACAAAAACAATGAAAGAACAGTTTTGGTAACGTGTACCATCTTCAAACAAAAAGAAAACTAATAATGGCAATAAAAACATTTCAACGTGTGCCTATAATCGTTTTATTTATCAAACATTTATATTGCGTCAGCTTTTATTTTTTACACTGGGGGTATTGATTTCAAAATATAATTTCTGTCGGCTGCGAGTCACACATACGCATATCTGCGGCCCATACGACTGATCTGATTCTGTTGCGAAGACCGATTGTGCCCGGCTTAATTATAAATAAAGTTTAACCTGACCTCTAAAACACAGCAGCATTTTTGTCACGGCTTAAGGCTCTTCTCTACCTCAGGCCTCGTGCTTAGAGTACGTGACGTATAGACAACATTATTTAAAACGCTTGCGGTGGCGAGAGTTTGTATATATTTTTAAGGAAGCATAAATCATGTTATCTCTCGCAAGAAAATAATGCTTAGGTATAAAATAATTAAACTTATTCCAAACATTTTTATCATTTCTATACATTTGTTTTCCAGTAGGTAAATAATTAACAAATTATTATATTATTATACATTAATTGATTAGTAACCTGGGCAAATATGCGGTAACAGCCAGAGGCGTGGCGAGCGCATAAAAGTTTACACATAAAATAGAAGGTAAGAAATAAATTATAAAACGTGCTGAAACACTTACCGTTTTAAAAGTCTTCCGTGAAATCACAAACTGGGTAACATCTGTTAAATATTTGAATCATTAGATATGTTTCCACAGCTATTTCAGTCAAGTGAGTACGACGTACGGAATAAATGTTTTTTAATGCCGAAAACGACCGTTCGACATCTAGCGATGTTATATTTGTATATTTAAAATAATCATTGAAACAACTTAATGCATCTTCACACGCACCTTCACAAATTTGTTTTAATATAAGAAAATCGGAGTCTTTCTCTAAAACACTTTCAAATTTTCGTATTACACACCAATTTGTTTCGCCTTCTACAGCGCATACTGTGCGTGGATATCATTCACAATTGAACAGAATCCGCTAGCGACATCGAAACATTTTGTAATTTTTCTATTCCCTCCGCTAGTCCGAAGTAATTGTTGTGAATAGTTTGTAAATCTCTTTTAACCTGACTATCTTGAAATATTTCCTGGCTTTTCTTGATGGCTGCAGCTTCTGTCGGACTGAATTTTAAAACTACTTTCTTTACTAAATCTCATCGGCAGTACAATTTATAACTCTTTTGGAAGCAAGTAAGAAGGAAGATGACGGTCGATGTGGTTCCATTCTACGTACCATTACATTAACCACAGAATGTTTTTGACGATCTGTTGTTTCGTCACACACAACCACAGTTTTTTATCTTTCAATTCCGTTTTCATTCTTTTTTCTATATGTTCACGAGCAAATGGCACCACATTTCGTATCGATGTCCGACTAGGTAATTTACAGTCCGCATATTTATTCCAAAAGGAGACAAATGCTTCTTTGTCTAGTAAACGAAACGATAGATTACATAAAATAAGAGTAATACATAAATCAAATGTAAATTTTTCTTGGTCTCGTATGCCACTTTTTGCAGAAGAATGCTGCTTGCTTTCGATGTGACGTTGACAATGGCTTCTAGACCAACACATTAGAGGGATTTTACAAACTAGACAGTGAATTTTAGCGCCATCAAAAATTAAGTCTGGCATGTCCACTATAAAGTTTTTAACTGCGTCTGCCATTGGTCGTTTTCGCGACGTACCTAACTGCGACATTTTTAAAGCAAACATAAGCGTACAATTACGAAATAAGTTACGACAGCCTACATATACGCAGAACTACTCGCATACAGCATCGATTTAGTACTGACGCTGTGAAGGCGTGAAATAAATAATCGCCGACTCCGCACCACATATCTACTACACTGACTGTTACCGCTGTTTGTCCAGACTATTCATAAACTTCCAAATAACACGATTTGATTTAGTAGTAATTGTTTGACTATTTTATTCTTAGCAGTAATGCATGGCGAATGTTATGAAAGGTACATATTTGAAGAAGACTGGAATTGTTTCAAATTTTTCAGCGTACCACTTTTTTACGATACGATTTTATTACTTTTTGCTTCGATACATTGGGCATTCTCATATTGTTCGAGTATTTATAACCAAAAGCTCCAAAATAAACTAAATAGTATACACCAACTATATTGTTTATGTCCAGAAACCAAAATCTTAAAACTACAAGAACTATTCACAAAAATTAGAACTAAATTTTAAAACTCTAACTATAAATACAATTACAAATACAAGATACTTATTTAAAAAACTCTAGAATCAACCAATACTATGTACTCAATGAATGCAATAGAGAGACTGGCGAGAGAACAACAAGGAGGTTGCAGTAACGCTTGTCCTCTAGCCATGTAATAAATGTTACCTTCCAGATGGTTTATTGCTTTACTCTATTCCACATCTATTTATACATATGTCATAAAGTTTCAATTTTACGAAAATATATTAATTACCTGCCCCAAGAGATCTCAATTATTTTTCAATGTATTTGAATGAAATAAAATATATTGAAAATGATAAACACTTTTTTAGAGTCCGATTTTGTTATACCGTGCTATTAATGAGTTAATTTAATAAAACTTCTTTAGAAAACTGCATCTCAATTAGTCTCTACTGTATATACTTCCATACAAGTTAAATCCTGTAACATGTAGCATGCATCATATCAACAATACCGGCATGTAAACATTGCAAATACGAACGCATCGTTAGCGCAGCACCGATGCTATACACAAGGTAATAAAATAACAATAAACAACTATTAACGTTGGTTGTTCGCTAGCAAAATACCCTACGGCAAGTAAAATGTCGTTTATGAACTCGCAATCTATGGTTCCCGTTTCCTTTAATAATAGAAAAGGGAAGCAGGCATTGTGTGCTCTTTATTTTCTTGTGTTATTGAAATCCATACATATGAAGTACACATATATGGGGTGTGCCATTAGTGTGTGGCGCCATAACTCAGGCAAAAGAAGTACGGAAAACCAAAATGTTATAAAAATTAAATCTGAAGCATTTTATCGCAATGGTATGGCTAACAATGATTCACTTAAAAAAAAGGGAAATCTTTACAAAAATTGGTCTTGTCTGAGCTGCAGCTAGGAAGGCAAATAAAACAGGAAAAAATTGAAAGACATTGACAAATTATTACGACTATGTTATACTGTTACTGTTAATGGCAACGCGACACACTGGAGAGATTTGGAAGAGCTACATTTTTACAAAGAATTGATAGATGGATTAGCACAAGACAGAAATGAAGAAGACAATGTTGATGAAAATGTCGATGAAGACAATGAAGATTGTAATTGTCTAGAAGATGAAGAACGTCTTCGGTTGTAGTTTTAGAAAAAAAAAATGTTTTTTTTTTATTATATTGCATGTCACAAATATAATAATAACTTTCGACCAATATTTTGTCTTATTTTTGTATCAAAACGGAATTTTTAGTACATTATGATTAACGCTGGCCACGACCGGTACCGCGCATCGGCGTAGAATCAGTTCGGACCGAGAGGAACGGTAGTATTACTTCGTCTGCGGAGCAGTACGGACATTTTCGCTGCCGGTCATTTGCGCAATTGTTTATCTGTCCTAGAAAAATTATGATTTCGTCAGCAAAACGACCGCGGTCGGACAAACTTCGAAAATTTATTGCAGAAATTCCAGACTTAATATATGAAGGTGCTAAAATTAAATGTGTAATCTGTAAAATCCCGTTAATGTGTTGGTCCAGACAACATTGTCTACGACACGTAAATAGTGAAAAGCATGTCTCAAAAAGAAATTGCGCACGAGACAATGAAACATTTATATTTAATTTATGCGTTACGTTTATTGCATGTAATATACCGTTTAATTTACTAGACAAGGAACCATTTATCTGCTTTTGAAATAACTATTCGGAGTGCAAATTACCAAGTCGAACATTGTTACGAAGAATTGTGCCATCTGCGCGCAAACATATTGAACAAAAAATAAAATCGGAGTTGAAAGATCGAAAATTGTGGTTATGTGTCGACGAAACAACAGATCGGAAGAAACATTCTGTTCTTAATGTAATGGCACGCAAATTGGAACCTCATCAATCGGCACCTTCAATTCTATTAGTCTCCAAACGAATACAACAGTGTACTGCCGAAGTAATTTCAAAGTTAGTGTTAAATACATTGGACAAGTTTGAACTTTCAACAAACCAACTCTTGATGTTAGTGAGTGATGGTGCTGCAAACATGCTTTCTGTAGGCCGGTCTCTTAGAAAGCATTCTGCTAATTTGTTACACATTACGTGTAAAATTCATGCTCTCAATCTTGTGGCGGATAGTATCAGAAAATGTTATCCTGAGGTAGACGCTTTAATAGCGCATACCAAAGCAGTATTTGTCAAATCACCGAAACGTATTCGCGAATTTCACAGACTGTGCCTCTGCATACCAGAGCCACCAGAACCTATTCTAACTCGTTGGGGAACATGGTTACAGGCCGCGCTTTATTATCATAAATATTTTGACAATATTAAGAACGTGGTTTTACAATTCGATACAAAGGAAGCTGCTGCTATCCAGAAAAGCCAGTCGAAATTTCAAGATAGTCAGGTTAAAATGGATTTAAAAATCATTCACGACAATTTCTTCGGGCTAGCAGATGCAATAGAAAAATTACAAAATCCTGCGGTGCCGTTAGAAGGATCTCTACAAATAGTGCAACATGTTCACGCACAGCTATGCGCGATTGAAGACGCAAAAAATGTTTCTGTTCTAGAAAAATTTGAAAGTGTTTTTGAGAAAAATTCTGATTTTGACACATTAAGACATATTTGTGAAGGTGCGTCAACAGAATCGTTAAGTTATTTGAAAAATTATTTTACTTACGTAAATATTACGTCACTAGATGTAGAACGTTCGTTCTCTGCATATAAACGCATTTTTTCCTCATGCTGTACTAGTTTTGCCGAAACATATCTAATGTTGCAGATATTTAATAGACATTATTCACTTTGTGATTTCACGGAGGACTCTTAAAATGGTAAGTGTTTGAGCACGTGTTATTTAATTTGTATTTAAAAGATGAGTGAAATTATTTGCGGCAGCAAACGTCTCTATTAGCAGAATAACTCTAGTGGAACGCGAGGCCTGGTCGACTCTACGCTACTGCGCGGTACCGCTCGTGGCCAGCTTTAATTATGATTCAAGATGCAGTTTTTGTGTTAGTTTTTTTCTTCTTACACACAAAGTGTTTACAAAAAAATTTCGATATTCTAGCATTTTACTAGACATGTCTAAGTTAGCATATAGACATGTAATTTAAAAACCTTAAATTGTACAAAATGACATGTAATACAAAAACTGCGTTTTGAAACAAAGCTTCTGAATTGTTTTTCACCAGGATCATTCTTACAAATAAATTGCTGGGATGTTAATACCATTGCCTAATAGATATTATCATCACGTGCTTTTCATTTTCAGATAAACTCTATTTAGAAGGAGATATGTATTACAACGGACGTACAACATGGAATTGCATTTCAATAACAATAACCAGTTTTAATTAGTTCTGTGCTGTGTTCGTCGTTTGATGTCAAAATGGTATAGGAGCGCTGAAAAGGTACCTACGTTACATGTATACCTTCAACAGGGTGCGCTTCTGCAGTTTAACATGTTCTTGAACGCTTTGGCGCTTTATGTGCATATATATTCGTATGATAGCCATTTAATTAGCGAAAATTACGCCTCGGGTTGGGCTGAATACACCGTTTGAAGTTGAAACTTTGTTCAATGCATCGTTCTGTTGGTGCGTCGAAATGGAAAAAGTAAGATGGTTCAAAGCTGATGTCTAATGCAGTCTCTGAGTTAATATGCCGTGTAATCTCTTTAAAACAGAAGCATGGACTGTATGTGCACACAAGAAGACGTGTACAGGTTGATTCACTTTTGATCTTCACCATTCAATTTATCAAAATTGTTAAAATTTGTGTTTGTTATGAATCCCAAGAGAAAATGGACCTGTGACAAATGATATTGGAGATTTAAAAAATATATTTATTTGGCCTTGCAGGGAAAAAGTAAAAACATATTCTTAAGGCCACCTTCGATCTTCTATCTAATGGTATAATTATGATTTAGTGGATGGTACAAAAAATAGATTCCCCAATAAAATAACTGCTCTTAGTATTTTTGGAAAATACTCAGGTTTACCAATAAAAAGAATCCTACAAGGTGGTAGAATTGGCGTACAACTTTCGGTAGACCCCCAAAAGCTCAGAAAGATCGTTCACACTGCAAAAGAAAAAGATGACCGTTACATGGTCAACTTTCGTATTCATCGCATTATCAAGCAACATATGTTAGCTTTCCACCATACATTTGACAACCAGATCATGATAAGTGCTTGGCTTCATCCGTATTACAGTGTCGGCAAAATTCTCTGATTATTTTTAAGGACGGAAGAGTATACCATGTACATAACACAGAAATAGATACAATATTACGATAATTGCTGAAATGAAATTAGCAGGTATTCACACAAGTTTGTAATGGGTCAAAGGTTACAGTGGAATTGAGTCTAATGGCATCGTAGACAAGTAAGGAAAAGAAGGCCCTATTACAGGAGTATATTATAGAACCGCACTTGTGGCTTGGGTTTTCGTTTAAATTTGCTGGGAAGGGTAAATTGCAGCTGGTAATTCCTATGTGTACAGAACTCGATAACTGTTCCTTAGCAAACCTTTGAGGTTTGGGTTTTCATCTAAATTTGTTGGGATGGGTAAACTGCAGCTGGTATTCCTATGTGTACAGAATTCGCCTTTGAAGCTTGGGTTTTCATCTAAATTTGCTGGGATGCGTAAACTTGCAGCTAGTATCCCTATGTATAGAACTCGATAACTATTCCTTACCAAACTCTTGAGGTTTGGGTTTTCATCTAAATTTGCTGGGATGGGTATACTGCAGCTGGTATCCTTATGTATAGAACTCGATAACTGTTCCTTACCAAACCCTGGAGCTTTGGGTTTTCCTCTTAATTTGCTATGCATATATAAGGTCAAAATGACTGAATATGCTTAAATACACCCCAACGTGGAGAACAAGTGCTAATATATGAACTACTCCGTTTCTAGATTTTTCCATGAAATATTAACTAGAATGAAATTCGGCTATAGCCAGCTTCCTGCATATTTTGCATAAGCTGGGTTACCAACGATATACATAAGGCCTACGCGCGTTGACGTCGGCAGGCTGTGACGTATTTTGACATAGGCCATGTAAGCGCGTTTACACATTGAGACCATCTCTGCGTTTTGAATTGGTTTATCCAAATTATATTGATTTCATTAAGAAAAATACTGTGTAGTGATATTTCTGTACTTTGTTGGTGATACCTGCAATGTTTTTTTAGCGTTGTATAAGCGATAAAACCTTTTCTGAAACGATATAAAACGAGGTAACCTAACCGAAGATGGCGTCGGTTGTTTTTTGTATGTTGTTACGTTTTATTTAACGCTATATTTTATTTAACGTTTCATTTTGGTGACTACGTGACAAGCTTTTATATCGCTTATCTTAATTTATTAAATCTTTGTCTATTATTTTCTTTTAAAAAGTATCGATTTAACCCATCTTTCGAAGCCCTCGTTAGGATTTTTGACATTTTAGTTTATTACTAGAGCGGGCCAAATTGCGCCATCCAACAGAATCGGAATCAGGCGCAACGGCTGCTTATTGTAAATAGCGTATATGTGAGTCACAGCAGATGTGATATTTCGAAATTAATACACAAGAGTAAAAAAATAAAAGCTGACGCAATAATAATGTTTACTAATTAGAGCGGATATATATATATATATATGTACACGCTGAGGTGTTTTTATTTTCATTATGATTTTTTATTTGATTGAAAACGGTATGCGTTGTAAATGGGATGTAATAAGGAAATAACTGAGAAACTGAACGCTTTTTTTATTCTGTTGTACTTAATAATGTAACTGTAAATAAAGATATAATAAATAAATTCTATCCTTCTTAATAATGCGGATAGGCTTGTTTAAAAAGTTGCACCATCAGATAAGTTTCCACATTTGCCTCGGTGAAGGATGTTCGCCGAGACGAAAAAATGTTCTTATATTTCGAAAACGACTGTTCCACGTCTACCGAAGTAAGACAGGCGTAATTAAAATAATCTTTAGACTTAGTCAAGGAATCTGCAGATGCCCCATCGCACATTTGTCTTAATCTCGTGTAGTCCGGATTCTTTTTTAAAACACTATCGAACTTAGCTAAAACTCGTCCACTTGTTGCATCGTTTATACTGTGTAACAATGTACTAACTTCGTCCACGACTTGCACTGATTCTACCAACGACAATCCAGAATTTTGCAAATTTTCTATCGCGTCTAGTAACCCTTTGTAATTGTTGCTAATATTCTTTAGATGTGTTTCAACAGAAATATCGAGAAATCCCTTCTGGCTCATCCTAATAGCTCTAGCTTCGGCAGGGACGAATTGCAAAATAACGGATTTGACTTCTTGAAAATATTCATTATAATAAAAAGCGGCTTTTAACCACGTTCCCCAACGCGTAAGAATGGGCTGTGGTGGTTCTCGAATACCAGGGCATAACCTGTGGAATGCCCTAGTCCTCTTAGGACTTTGAGAAACACTTTTTTTGTGTTTGCTATTAATGCATCCACCTCCGGGTAACACTCTCGAATAGTTTGTGCCACAAGATGTAAAGCATGGACTTTACACGTAACATGTAAAAGTCCTTCACACTTTTCTTTAAGGGAACGGCCTACACTACACATTGTTGCTGCACCATCGCTCATGAACAACAACAGTTGACTGGTTGACACTTGAAATTTTTGTAACGTTTCGAGAACTACGGCCGTAATTGCTTTACTAGTACACTGTTTTAATCTTCTGCCGGCTAATAGAATTGCAAAATTTGGTTTAATAGGATCTAATACGCGCACTATTATATTCAAAATAGAATTTTTTTTGCAATCTGTCGTCTCATCAAGACATAGCCACAGCTGTTTATCTTTTAATTCGGCTTTAATTCGATTTTCAATGTCCTCACGTATTCGTGGAATATCTCTCCGTAACGCTGTCCGAGATGGTAGTATCCACTCGGTATTGTATGTACCCCAGAATTTTCGAAATGCTTTTTTATCAAGTATACGAAGTGGTAGACCACATACCATAAACGTTAAAAGCAATTCTAATTGAAATTGACGTTGTTGTGACACACCATTTCTTTTATTTCTGTGGTGTGCGCTATTTATATGTCTTTCACAATCACGTTTGCTCCAGCACAGTAGTTTCTTTTTACAAACTTTACAGAAAATTGTACTCCCATTGTAGTGTAAATCCACAAATTCACTAAGAAATTTATTAACTTTCGTAGGTAATAGCCGTTTATTTTTAATAGTTACGTTAGACATAATCACTAAAGCGAGCACACCGACGCTTGTTTCTAGTATGCCACGAAGTGGTGCAAACGTAACATCTGCAGACTCGTCATTTGTTGATGAATAGAGCGCGTCATCCGTAATGAATAAGCGCGCTGTTAGTTCGTAGCCGTCGATGAATGCACTTTTTTTTTGTAGTGGCCCACTGTGAACAACGCCCTATTTATCAACGAACACCCAAACTGCAGGTGTATATTTGCGCGTCTTCACGACGTAATAGACAGTGGTTTTGGTCCTCGTCCTAATAATTACATATTTAAATTACCTATGTTTACATACATATATGCGCCCGGCAGCCTGATTGCGAACCTGGCGCGTGGCGCTCTTGGCCCGCTCTATTTATTACGGTACTCATGTATGCTCTATTAAAATCTCTAACAACAGATTTTACTTGTTTATGGCATTTCATTTTAGTTATTTACTCTTTTGTTATACTTTTGGCTACTTTGGGTATCGTACACATCGTGGGATTTGCTATTTTCCTTAATGTTAATTTTTCTATGCCTAGAATAGAGTTAAAATTAGACTATTTTCTTCTTGAGGTTCTATATTTTCCTTGTTTCGTGTCGTAGTAACCCCTTTTGTCTTTTCTCTTATTATTTTTCCTCTTCAAATTGCAAGTGTTTCTGTCTATATCTGTTAACATCTAGTAACGAGGTTATATGTCATTCACTGTTTACATGCAGCTATTGGAAGTTTTGCGACTGCGAGCTCTGTTCGTTTAAGCCAGTCTAGAAGTGCGTTTAATCATACGGGTAAGCAGGCCCGGTCGTGTTTCTATAGTTTTACTGCTCCTAGCTTTGTTTGTGATATTTAGTTCTTCTTTATTTGATCATCTAGGATCCTTCAATCTTACTTATGTAATATGCTATATTAATAATTCAATTCACGGCTTTCAATTACCTTATTCTGGAACAGCCTATACTGTTTGTGGTGACGTATGTATTTTCCGGATGGTATGAATGACATCTAACATGGAATTTCCGTCTTCTCGTGCGCAATTTGATCACTTTTGGCTTGGCTCTCTAGAGAAACGTCCGTGAAGTAGAGTTTCTGATATTATAGTTTGGGAATATTGTCACATTGTGGATATAGTGGAAACTTACTTACATTGCATATTGTGCAATAAATATGCGGACTTCTATATTCTAATCCAGGGAAATGAGATATTTATTCATATTCGAAGGGAACGTTGCACCCTTTGGGCGTCTTATCTCCGCGTGCTTATTTGGCGTGCAGCGTGCAACGTACTGTCGCTTTGAACTCTCTCGCGGTACTGTCGAGATCGACTACGAGTTGAAAATTACCCCTACTCACGCCGCTATCGCTACGCTACTGGCATCCGGTATCACTTTTTTAACAAACTCCTACTTGTGTCACGTACCGCTTTTCGGAGTGATTCAATGAATACTGTCAAACGTTAAATTTATTAGTTTTTTTTTTGTAATTCTTCCAACTCCAAAGAACATCTTTTTTTTTCCCGGTTTTAAAAATTCTTGGGCGTTTTTCTTAAAATAAAAACCGCGGTGGCGCCTTCACTATTGATTATTACGTACTAGAACTTTTTAGAGATCAAGTACCCTCTTCTTCCCACCCTAATCTCCGCTGGACTATTTTTTCCTCCCTTTATTTTTTTTTTAAGGCGTCAAAAATTGCACTTATAATGGACAATTCTTGATTGCATCTTTTAGGAAGTTAGGTATAGGCTTTATTTGAGACATTTCACGACTTTAATTCCGGTAAAAACCCGACTTTGCAATAAGAAAAATATTTAATTTAGGACATTTTGTATATCCCCTTCTATTACCACCGTATTTCTTCTTATTAGAAGATAACACTTCATTTATACAGTTCAAGTTCATGACGTTAGAAAACAATTTAGCAACTGAAATAGGTACACTAAGATTAAGACGATAAAAGAACTCAACCTGTGATAACCGTTATCGCTAATTACTTAAATGGAATAAGCAAGCGTTGCAGTAGTACAGTTCTAAGATAGGTAGATATTTCGTTTCCGGAACGGGTATCACCTTTGTGCACTTAGCTTAATGTACCTACAGCATGCAGTAAGGAACTTAATGTGCTACGGTGCATTATTCTAAACACCCGCATAGAAACGACTTATGTTGAATAAGAATGCAGGCAAGAGCTGGTTTAAGCTGATAGCGAGCTACCCCTCATTTGAAAGCTATGGGGCGAGGAAGTGTTTAGTTTCGTAGAATAATAAAATGATGTGTATTCTCTAGGTACTGTGTTCCTCCTGTTCTTTGGCTTCCTTTCTTTTTTGAAAAAAGAATACATTGATAATAGTGAAGCACCTTCATTTCCTTGAATATTGTAACTCGGATGACCCATATTTTAGGTGATTGGTATAGTTTATATAACCGAAATATGTGTAGTTCAATGTAAATAGATTTATTTATTTCTATTTGGCGACAAGAGGTTGTATATAGGGTAAGCTTAGGGAGAGATAGGATGTGGTGAGCTAAGTGAACGACACATATGCATATATATGAGATAAATCAAGCACAGAACTGAAAGCAATTCTTAAGATAAACCTCTCAATGTGAAACTCACATTTATTAAAATTGAATCGCAAGAACCATCAAACTAAAACATTAAATAAATGATGAAAACCTTCAACGACAAGTAAGCCACACACGTTTTTTCAAAACGCAGAATAAGGTTCGACACTGCCATTCCCATTTCTCGCTCCACATCGATTTTTGAGCAATATTTGCTTTTCATTACAGCTACAGCTATTACAGCTACAGCTTCGTTGTTTACTTCTACTGATGTAAAGCCAAAATTCAAATAGTTATCATGGTATTTACGATATTTCCGTTTCTTTGCTACCCCACCACTTGTCGATGCTTGATCATCCTCACTTGAACTGTGCTTATTTAATAACAATCTTTCCATTTCCCCACGACTTTACGAAAACACAATGAGACACACTGAAACAAAGCAGGCGCTCCTCTAGTAGCGGGCGTCTTAAAACAGTTTACTTGTCTTCTCAAATGTTTATTCTTCGATTGTTATTTAGGAACAGAACTGGTTCGCCGAAGTGGTGCCGTATTTATACTAACCGTCCCACCTACATAGAACTTTCGCAAAACTTCGATAATATCTGATAGTATGCTATATAAGTCTGCTAAAAAGTTTTAAAAATGCACACAAGATCCAAAAAAAAATGTGTACTATTGCAACCTTGTATACTTTGCTTACGTTAACTCTCACATTACCGGTGGGCTTCTTTTAGGTGAATGGAAGTAACCTAAAGTATGGCAAGGGATCGTAATATTTTATTTGCAAATCTAGGTCGAATTTCTTTTCGTAAAATTGTTTCAATAATGTGTACGTCCGGGTTTCTTTTCAATCTAGAGTCAATGTTTGTCGTAAATCTAACGGGGAATTTGCTGGATACTGTCTTTAGTTTATTCAAAATATTATAGAGAGAAAGATCGAACTTTATGGGATTAATGGGTCACTACTCTCATGGATGTCATCATATCTAGTGCAATATCAAGTCAAATGTAAAATCTAGACCAATTCAAGGAAGTCACCTAGCTCCTATCTTATTCACACTTTTCGTTAATGATTTTTACTCATCCACACTGTAAACAGTTTGCCAGAACCATTATTTATGTTAACCAAAAAATTTATGCTAATACAGCTCATGGTACTGGTGGAATCATTTCCGGCAAAAAACAACAAAGCGAGGGAAAAGGGACAGCGTAAACCCGCGAACATGTTTCTGTCTACCCGGCGTCATCAGCGCGGTTCCGTACCTGTCCTTCTCCCTCGCTATTGTTTTTCACCTCTCGAGTATATGTTGCCATTCTCCACAAACAGAATCACGATATATCTTCCCACGCCACCTAGTATCGCGAAACATAGACATGCCGTCTAGAGAATCGCGACAACAACTCGGGATGCAGACTCCTATCACATATCGAGCAGCTCCTGGGCTGCTTAACGCAAGATGGCATGGCGCCTAAGACGCCGCGTGTCCACAACTTTAAACGATTCCTATAGCGAGGGAGAAGGACAGGTACGGAACCGCGCTGATGGCGCCGGGTAGGCAGAAACATGTTCGCGGGTTTACGCTGCTCTTTTTTTCCTCGCTTTGTTGTTTTTTGCCGGAAATGATTCCATCAATACCATGAGCTATATTAGCATTAATTTTTTGGTTATTGTTACTAGGCAATCTTTTCATGTGTATAATTTATGTTATTAAAAAATTAATTTATATATTATGTGTGTTCTTTGAATATAAAGTTTTATTTATAAGTATTAAGATTGTACTATTTGTAATTTTTCATAAGTACTACATAAATAAATAAAAAAACACCTTGTATATTGTCCATCGGTTATCTCCTGCATCAGAAAATAATAAAAAAAAATAAACAGGAAGTAACGAGAACATAAAAGTGACAGATCTCATTTATTTCCATAACTTATAATTAAATTCCAGTTAACCCCCTACTCAATTTCCTCTTTTTCCATCTTTCCAAACCCCACTTCACCTCTTTAATTCCCCTCTAGCGATCCCAAAAACGATTCAAATTCATTTAGAAGTATTATCCTTCTAGAGATTAAGCGGTTACGCTTAAATAAAGAAGACCACATCTACCTCCATCCTAAATATAAATTTGTATTAAGATTTAGATTTTTTTCCTGGCTTCGCGTACCAATTAAGTATTTTAATTGGTGGATTAGCCGCAATTTCGACCCCTCCACAGCATTCCCCCTATTCCCTACCGTTCCCTGTCCCCATCTGCGACCGGCAGACTTGGCGGACTTTCCCGATTTAGGCGATGGCAAAGAATTTACGTGCTTTGGGAAGATGGTATGGTGGAGCGACTGCGTGAGAGGAGATGTTTTGGAGTGTAGGGGATTGGAGGGGGGTATAAAGGAAATCTCTTGGGAGGCGTTGGGAAAACCGAAAAGGGTTAGAACGGGTAATTACCTGACATACCGGAAACCGGAAGAGAAGATGGGAGGAGACAGCGAGTTCGGGTAATACTTAAAGATTTCCCTTATTTAAAAATTGTTCGTAACCGCTCTTTTTTCGGATTGTTTCGTTCTCGTCCCCTATATTCATTTTAATTTAATTTCTATCTCGCGTGAATGCTGTTACAAATAGCGAGGATGGCTACCAATTTTAAAAAAAAGTACTATTTATTATTATCTATGTACAGTCCCTGGCCATCGAAGTAGGACCAGTTAGAGATATGATTTTGGGGTAAAATTTAAAAAAACAATTGGTAAGGTTGGCAATATTATTATTTAATTACATATAACATGCAAATAAGTATAATTTGAATATATATTTACTAATATTTGCTTGTTCCTTCGTGTGTTCCTCCGTGTTTTATTATTTCTTCAATCCTTTTTGGCATACTGCCAATGAAGCTTTTTACTGTTTTTTTTTTTAATTTCGTCGCTATTATGCCATACATCTTCAGTATATTGTTGTAATTCTTCCTTTGTTGCTGAGTTTCCTGTACTTGTGATATTTTTCAAGAATGTAGGGTCAAAAGAGGGTTTAAATTGTCAAAAAAATTCGTTTGATATTCAAAACAGTGTACCATTTTTCGAGTTTTGCTCGTCTCGGCACGCTACAAAGGACCCCAGGAACAAATACCTATTAGAAGAACTATATCTAAATTAATTGAGAAAGAATTGTTTGTAATGACTAAAGTGTTAATTTGTGTATTGTAAGTCCCAATAACGCACATGTCGAAGAATGCTAATAAACTTTCTGGTGATCTTTATTCTTATTTAAGTACTGGAACTTTGTTTGCTATTAAAGTTATGTTTGTTCTATAATAACTGGCGTTTGTTTATGTGTACGCTGTATATTATTATTATTATTATTAAAAGTAGCTTTCAACGCATGCGCAATTACATTACCAGAATATTTTTGACGAATAACGCCATCTTCATGCTAAGATTTGTAACTTTTCAGACTACCCTTGTATAACAAAGAATTTTCTTTGAATTTCCGAAAAGTGATTTATGTCTTACATCTTACAATTTAAAGGGAAAATAAGGACCAAATATATTCATAAGAGGGTGTAATAGAATCGAAAAGAAAATGGAAAAGAATAAAATGATTTTGAGATGTCAAACAAGCTATACGAAGCTATAAATAATCCATTCTATATCCCATTCTCGAAAACCGATCGCTTTTTTAATTGATACGTCATAGAATAAAATTGATAGCAGCGTTCGGAAAACGGTCCTTTCTACCTACCTCAATGTACCTATACGGTAACCCTTGCTTTCCACTTTAATTAAGCTGTCAATCTCGATAAAACGCGCACGCCCACGATATACCACGCGATCGTTGTAACCAGCCCAAAAAGGAAGTTTCTAAAGGCGATAAGCGCCAACCCAAAAAAGGCTTTTTTGAGGGAAAAAGGAAGGGTACGCATATACGACAAGTATAGGTATCCCCTACCCTACGCTGTTTCGGGAGAGCCCGGGGAACAACAGGCCTAAGCCTGCGTCAAAGGGGGAGGTGTTGTGCGTCGCTAATTTTGTACGCATTATGTACTACATATTACAGACAATTTAATCATCGCTTGCTTACGATGGAAATACATATGTGTATGTGTATATGCATGTAGGTGTATTATGGCTGAACATGAACAGCTGAACACGGATACAAGGCGTGTTACACTAGGGATTATGCGATTACACGCGTTTAGAATGAAACACGCATCGAGAATCGACGTTTAAGTGTGCGGCGGGAAGGTGTTTCGAAAGGAAGGGTTTTAGCAAATTAGCAGGGAATGTAAGACGAAGGAGATTTTTTCCAAACTTGCGTATGTGAGGGAGCTAGTATAAAAGGCGGTTTTCTCCCACCATGCCAAGTCTAGGATAATCGCAAAAAACGAAAACGTACATTTGAAACTGGATTCCGGCTAAAATTTCAACATGGATGCACTTCTTAGATATCATAATCATCATGTAAATGCAGTTTGGATATTTATATCGAATTTTAGAAATTTTAATTGGATTTAAATATTGGAGATAGGTGAGATTGATTATGACTCTGGGATATATACAGTTTGTTTCTGATATCCTGGTTGCTTAGGAATGTAATTGATATTTTAGTGTCCATGCATTTTAGGTTAGATATATATGCATCTATATAAATCACTTCTGTGTTAGAACTAATAAATTATCTTGTAAGAGTGGCCGTCAAAAAGACCTATTCTCAAAGGGCTGACAAGTTTATGACTGACAATTTATGTGACGTGCAAACTAGAAGTGACGAGGACTTGATTTATTTAGTTATACGAACAAAACTGAATGTATACCCTTTTTTACAATGAGTTGCGGTCTAGCCGCGCCAGCGGTAACACCAAAATATCGCAGTCCACTCCAGGAATGTAATTCAATTAAAGTACTATTAAACAAAACATTATTCTAGTTTGATTTTTGCAATACCAGCGCTAGTTTTAAACACAAATCTACATTAAAAAATCAGTTGCTATTGCACAATATACAATAGGGGATTGCTAAGTCGCGATAGGTTTGAATGTAGAAAACATTGTAAAAGTAAAGGTCATGTATTGAATTTAAGAAACAGTATTCCATACTGGCAATTTGTATATGATTTTATTTTTATGTTAAGTGTGTGCAACATCCCACAACATCTATGCAATTACGATACAATTTGCCGCGTGTGCAAGGTACAGTAAAGGAACGTATAAAAGACGAGTTGAGAAATGAGAAAATCTGCCTATGTATGGATGAAACAACTGATGCTCAGAAACACAGCGTCATTCATGTTGTAGCGCGTGCTTTAAAACGTGATGGTCCATCGGCTTCATTGTTGTTATCCAATAAAAGGATTCAGAAAACTAATGCAGAAACCGTTGTCAAGATAATAAAAGATTCGTTGAGAGAATTTTGTATCACAGGAATCCGTCACAGTGTTCGTTACTGATGGAGCCGCAACAATGCTGAGAGTTGGTAGGATGTTGAAAATATGTTTTCCGACTCTTCTTCACATAACATGCCCCATACACGCATGTCACCTCGTAGCAGAAACCATTCGCAAGAAGTATCCGATGGTGGATAAGTTAATAGCATTTACCAAAAAAGTGTTCATCAAATCTCCCAAACACATCCGTGTATTCAAACAATTGTGTTCGAAATTACCACCACCACCTCAGCCTGTAATAATGCGATGGGGAACATGGCTCCAGGAAGTATCTTACTATTAGAAATATTTTTCACAAGTGAAAAATGTCATTTTGAAACTTGATTCAAATGATTCTGCAGCAGTTCGAGGTAGTCAGCAACTTTTTTTCAATTAGGACGTTCAACAACAAATAGATAAAAATTTCCATGAACTATCCTGAAGTTGCACAAGCTATTGAGCAAAACAGTCACTTATCTGCACGAGACGTATTAAATTGCATAAAGAATTTACAAGCCGCTCTAGAAAACTTGACGAACACTATAGGAGTCGATGTTGCTCAAAAATTTGGTGCAATTTTAACGAAAAATCCCGATTTACAAAAGGTTCGGTCTATAACTGAAAATCAAGAGTGCCCAGGTGAGGAAAAGGAATATCTGACATTTGCAAATCTCATTTCACTGGATGTCGAACGATCATTTTCGAAGTATACGATAACGTATTCACAACACCGTCGACGGCTAAATGAATCGACAATGGAAGCGTTGCTGATGTTTAGAGCGGGCCAAGAGCGCCACGCGCCAGGTTCGCAATCAGGCTGCCGGGCGCATATATGTATGTAAACATAGGTAATTTAAATATGTAATTATTAGGACGAGGACCAAAACCACTGTCTATTACGTCGTGAAGACGCGCAAATATACACCTGCAGTTTGGGTGTTCGTTGATAAATAGGGCGTTGTTCACAGTGGGCCACTACAAAAAAAAGTTCATTCATCGACGGCTACGAACTAACAGCGCGCTTATTCATTTACGGATGACGCGCTCTATTCATCAACAAATGACGAGTCTGCAGATGTTACGTTTGCACCACTTCGTGGCATACTAGAAACAAGCGTCGGTGTGCTCGCTTTAGTGATTATGTCTAACGTAACTATTAAAAATAAACGGCCATTACCTACGAAAGTTAATAAATTTCTTAGTGAATTTGTGGATTTACGCTACAATGGGAGTACAATTTTCTGTAAAGTTTGTAAAAAGAAACTACTGTGCTGGAGCAAACGTGATTGTGAAAGACATATAAATAGCGCACACCACAGAAATAAAAGGAATGGTGTGTCGCAACAACGTCAATTTCAATTAGAATTGCTTTTAACGTTTATGGTATGTGGTCTACCACTTCGTATACTTGATAAAAAAGCATTTCGAAAATTCTGGGGTACATACAATACCGAGTGGATACTACCATCTCGGACAGCGTTACGGAGAGATATTCCACGAATACGTGAGGACATTGAAAATCGAATTAAAGCCGAATTAAAAGATAAACAGCTGTGGCTATGTCTTGATGAGACGACAGATTGCAAAAAAAATTCTATTTTGAATATAATAGTGCGCGTATTAGATCCTATTAAACCAAATTTTGCAATTCTATTAGCCAGCAGAAGATTAAAACAGTGTACTAGTAAAGCAATTACGGCCGTAGTTCTCGAAACGTTACAAAAATTTCAAGTGTCAACCAGTCAACTGTTGTTGTTCATGAGCGATGGTGCAGCAACAATGTGTAGTGTAGGCCGTTCCCTTAAAGAAAAGTGTGAAGGACTTTTACATGTTACGTGTAAAGTCCATGCTTTACATCTTGTGGCACAAACTATTCGAGAGTGTTACCCGGAGGTGGATGCATTAATAGCAAACACAAAAAAAGTGTTTCTCAAAAGTCCTAAGAGGACTAGGGCATTCCACAGGTTATGCCCTGGTATTCGGGAACCACCACAGCCCATTCTTACGCGTTGGGGAACGTGGTTAAAAGCCGCTTTTTATTATAATGAACATTTTCAAGAAGTCAAATCCGTTATTTTGCAATTCGTCCCTGCCGAAGCTAGAGCTATTAGGATGAGCCAGAAGGGATTTCTCGATATTTCTGTTGAAACACATCTAAAGAATATTAGCAACAATTACAAAGGGTTAGTAGACGCGATAGAAAATTTGCAAAATTCTGGATTGTCGTTGGTAGAATCAGTGCAAGTCGTGGACGAAGTTAGTACATTGTTACACAGTACAAACGATGCAACAAGTGGACGAGTTTTAGTTAAGTTCGATAGTGTTTTAAAAAAGAATCCGGACTACACGAGATTAAGACAAATGTGCGATGGGGCATCTGCAGATTCCTTGACTAAGTCTAAAGATTATTTTAATTACGCCTGTCTTACTTCGGTAGACGTGGAACGGTCGTTTTCGAAATATAAGAACATTTTTTCGTCTCGGCGAACATCCTTCACCGAGGCAAATGTGGAAACTTATCTGATGGTGCAACTTTTTAAACAAGCCTATCCGCATTATTAAGAAGGATAGAATTTATTTATTATATCTTTATTTACAGTTACATTATTAAGTACAACAGAATAAAAAAAGCGTTCAGTTTCTCAGTTATATCCTTATTACATCCCATTTACAACGCATACCGTTTTCAATCAAATAAAAAATCATAATGAAAATAAAAACACCTCAGCGTGTACATATATATATATATATATATATATATATATATATATATATATATCCGCTCGAATTACTAAACATTATTATTGCGTCAGCTTTTATTTTTTTACTCTTGTGTATTAATTTCGAAATATCACATATCTGCTGTGACTCACATATACGCTATTTACAATCAGCGGCCGTTGCGCCTGATTCCGATTCTGTTGGATGGCGCAATTTGGCCCGCTCTACTGATGTTGCAATCCTACGCAGCTTACCAATGCGGTTGCCAATTGCCACAGTGGACATCAAGGCGATAGGAAAAAGGTAATAATATGCCTACAAAAAACATTTATTTGGCAGCGAGAGCAATAAGAGAGGAGACCTGTTTGAAGATTTATTGGTGCTCTAGAGCTACCCATGGCGTTTGATGGCAAACACATATTAATATGGTCTACACTTAAAAATATCGTATCAATTCAAAGTTACATCAAATTTCAACGCCAAAAAAGAAACATAAACCACATCATTTTAAAAGTATTTCGTATCACCCGCATATTACCTCAAAATGCGGGCGTTCTGACTATGTTTACTAATTAACGTTTATCCTGGCATATCTGTCTCACAGAAATGTCGAGCTACCGAATAGTTAGTTAACGCTCCAAACTGAATCCAACGCTACCGCTTAAATCATATATCCTCATGTACGTCAACGTGAATAGAAGTTGGCATCTTTCTAGGAAGGAATCTAGACAGGATACTGGCAACTATCTAGTCTTGTAGACGTAAAGTCGAAAGTTTTCGGAAATTGCGAATTAGCTCAAGTTGCAGAACGAATTGTCGCCTTCAATTAATAAAGTTAGAGTAGGTACTATCGTTGAGTTTCATATATTATTTGTATGGGGTTGTTATAGAGTTTGTATTACGTGATGTCTGGGTTTCGCAGATGTGAATTAGATTTGTAATATTTCATGTGGATAGTTACCAATAAATATTACGTTGAAGGTTAGATAATTTGTTTTAATGCAAAACTTAATATAATTAAATTTTGAATGTTTTATTTATGGAATAAATCCATTTATTCATGCGGCTAATACGTCAAGAAATACTAGTCATTTAGTAGTAGGGTATTCCATTACACAAACGCTACGCAGCGTCATCTAGCGGTGATGCATTTCCCTAGATATCGCTTTGTCCTCTTCCTCGCCGAACACACTCTATAACTCAGCCACATATGCTCAGGGTTGGAAAAAATCATGATTTAAAAAAAAAAAATCAAAAATCGCGATTTTAAAAAAAAAATCATGATTTTTTTGATTTTTTTTATTTTTGTTTTTGTAAATAGCACAATCGAAGTTTGTAACGTGTTCTGAAACATTCACCTATCTCCTAATATTTTTCGTTTTATAAACTCTTATATTAAATATTTACCGCGAGAAAGCACTTGCACTGTCTTGAAAATTCCTGTCAGAACACGCAGATTTACTCATCTATATAAAGGGAAGGAACGCGGACGGGCGTCATTTCCTAGTTAAGATCTGTGCGCGCGAGCATTGTTTTTACGGCTAACTGAAAATTTTGATATTGTGTAAAATATAAAATATAGTTTTTTGAATATGTCGTTTCGAAGAAGTGGTAGAAAGAAAGACCTTATCTGGCAGTTTTTTCAAAGAAAAATCGGGGAAAGCGGAGGAAAACCGGGATGTCGCGCTACATGTAAAAAATGTAATTTGGAAATGCAAGGATTGGTGGAGAGGATGAAAAAGCACTGGGAAAAATGTAAAAGTGTAAATAATGAAGACATCGATACTATCGATACTTATAGTGACTCGTCAGCGTCATCACAATCAGTTTTAACCGTAAGTACCTTTTTATTATTTGTTAATTAGGACAGCAGGTTTGTTAATCGATATTAGAAAATAAAAACAAAATTCGAGAATGTTTTTTTTTTTTTTGTAGTGATCGGCCCAACGGGGTCATAAGCTGATAGCTTGTCATGACCTCAGGAGCCTAAGTGTATTTTTGTGTGTGTAAAGTGTTTCATGGCTTTGTTACTATCTCTCCGTCGCCGTATAGAGAGAAGCATAGTTAATTTGTCCCAACTACGAATGGTAACTCGGTAACTACAATATTCAGAGAACAGCAGAACAGCTTTAAAAAATTTTTAATTTTTACGATATTGGATTGTAACTTGTAACAAAACATGTTTTCTCCATAGTCCATTGTTTTGGAACCTTACTTAAAAAAATTTCTTCTTAAAAAAGTTCTAATCGTTGTTTCATCTTGTTATGTTTTTTCTTTCGTATTTACTGTTTTTGGGTTTGCGATTGAAGTTTTAATAAAGAGAAAGTATAAGTAGATTAAAAGAGTGGATACTTGATTTTTTTTTTGTTTGAATACGGTGGTTTTGCGTTTTGCTTTATGGCCTGTTTATTGCTTCTGCTTCTCTACAGTGCTTTAACTATTTTAAAAATGGTAATTTTCCATGTTGGAAATTTTTTAAAACTTATTTACAACAATGTGATCAATGTGTTGGTTCTGGTGCACTTTATGTGTCACGGAATTTCACAATTTTTGAAAATGCTTTGGAATTGATACGTTTTTTTAAAACTATTTGCAAAAAAAAATTCTTGAATGAACAATATTTTCTGAAAAAAAATACAATTTTTTTTATTTTTTTATGCAAGTAACTATTAAGGTATGTAGTATTAATATGTAACTATGACTGATAACACAACACCTTTATTTCTCAAAAAAGTGGCTCATTCAACGATTTTTTGCTTTAAATTGATTCCATTTGACGGGCTCTATCAAACTAAACTAGAAAAATTGTAAAATTCCGTGACACATAAAGCGCACCAGACCCAATGTGTTTTCTTAGAATACTTTACATGCATCTCTGGACAATTGAAGCCTCATATTGTTTTTTTTTTAATTGCAGGTACAACGTACTTCAAGTGTAAATACGTCACAAATTCAAACTGAACAAAACTTTCAGCAAGCAAGTACGTCGCACTCAGTTTCCCCTTCAATCCCAGTAACAAAAAAAGAAAAGAATGTAATACTGACATTACTGACACAACTTCTTCTGGATCTCTGATGTCTTTTGTGTACGTACTAGTAAGCCCGCCAAAATGAAATTGATAAGCAGATTGCCAGAGCCCTCTATGCAACTAATAGCAGTTTCATCTGCCTGGAGCAATCCGAAGTTAAGAAAGCTATAGCACTACTGCGACCTGGATATGTACCGCCCAGTCGAAACGATGTGTCAGGCAGACTGCTTGATGAAATATATACCGAAGAGAGAAGCAAATGCTTTAAGGGGTTGTCTAGAAGTAACGTTTGTCTTTCACTCGATGGATGGTCTAATGTGCATAATGAACCCATAGTATGTGCAACAGTTACTGCAGAAAATGGCTCCTCCTTTCTATTCGACACTGTAGATACAACTGGGCATCCACATACATCCGACTACCTAACAAAAATTGCAGCACCCTTATAAACAAACTAAAAACCGAGTATGATTGTACAGTGAGTAGTTTCGTGACAGATAATGCAGCTAACATGTCTGCAATGCGAAATGAAATAAAGGCATCTGATAAATTCAATGTAATAACATATGGCTGTGCTACACATATACTAAATTTATTATGTAAAGATTTGGAAATCGTTGATATAAAACAGCATGTAGTCCAAATCGTAAAGTACTTTAGGAACAATCATTTTGCATCTGCAACATATGCCAATGAAGGAGGCAAAAAACTAGTCATACCTAGTGATGTTCGATGGGAAATCGCTTGCAGACTGCTTGCAAGTATTTACCGAATCATGGTCCATACTTTTTAGAATCAGTGAAGAACACAAAGAAAGATTGACAGTATTATCAGGGAAAAAATTTCAAACATTCATTTAAAGAGAAGTGCTGAAGATTACCTCAAAATTCTTAAGCCAATTTCCATTGCCATAGATAGGTTGCAAAAGACCGACGCCACTATTTCAGATGTTGTAGAGCAATTTAAAATATTAGAAGATTACTTTGAAGAAACTAATCTGACATTAAATCAACTGCAAAAATTTAAAAATCGATATAATATGTGTATAACCCCGTATCATTTGCTGTCATTTCTTATCGACCCAACGAAAACACAAAGTTTGACATATACTGAAAAAAATATTGCATTAGAAACTGCAAAAGAACTGTATTCAGATAGTGGTTTATTACCACTAATCATCAAGTTTCTTGCCAAATCAGAGCCTTTTAATGATATTATGTTTCAAGATGATATCTTGAAAAGCGTAAAATCTATTGACTGGTGGAAATCACAACGAAACGTAGATATTATTGAAAAAGAACTTCCCATAATTACACAACTGCTCTGTGCAGCTGCTTCGTCTGCATCAGTAGAGAGGATATTCTCAACATTTGGTTTAGTGCACTCTAAACTTCGCAATCGATTAGGTACTGAAAAAGCTGCCAAACTAGTGTTTCTTTACAAATATTACAATTAAATTTGTTTTTTGTTTTGAATATTTTCTGCAATAATACTTCTATCTATGTGTTCTTGTAATAAATTAGTTTACTATACTAACGTAATTTATTTTTGTTTCGATTTTTTTTTCATACCCCAAATTAATTCTTTCATAATATTTATTTTTGATTTTAATCATGATTTAAATAAAAAAAATCAAGTGATTTAAATCGTGATTTAAATCGTGATAAAAATCAATTGATTTAAATCCTTGCAACCCTGCATATGCTCCTCCCAAACCTATTCCCTTCGATGTGTTTTATCGAAATAAAAAGAGTCCCTTTTTGTTCTTTTCAAGGTACCTTGTCACATTAAAAAGGATTGCCAAATCTAATTTGATTAAAATCCACCCTATTCTGCCTCCCCCCTACACTCCGCATACCGCGCCGCTGGAGCAATTCAGCGCGAAATAAAAGGAAAACAATAAATTCCCCCAGATAACGTACCCTACGGCTATAACGTAGTGGTGGTGTAATAGCAGCAGTACCAGGATCAAGATGTAATGAAAAGTATATTGGAAAGGAAAGGCCTTGGAGAAGAGGTTAAAATGCGAGACCGAGGAATCTGCACCTCCTCACATAGACGTGTATATAGGAGGGGCATAAGGTTGTATATACATATATAAAGGATGGGTTGCTTTACGTCCTCTATTACCCAGAGCTAGGATTTAAATTGGACGACGCCAGACCCAAAAGCTGAAACAAGACCGCCACCACCCTCCAAACCCACCTCTCTACAGCGCCCCCGTTTTAGAACTTTATGCAAGACCTTCGCATTAGCATACGGTTCCGCAACGCCCCCAGGATGCTAAGAAGTAGGCCATCTGGCGGTAATAATAGTAAAACTTGCGCTTCGGGTTTTAGGGAGATAGTAAGGTGGAAAGCGTACAGCAAATAGGTATAACTTGTATACGCTGAGAAGTGTAAAAGTGCGTTTTTTTTTTCTAGCTTTTTAGGAATGAACTTGAGCTTAGGATGATGGTAAATTTTGTTTCCAGGTTGTTATTGTAACGCAGTGTTGGGATGTTGATTGTGGAGTGGTTCTTACACCTCTTTTGCTTACAAATCTTTAAGCTTTGATTTCAATGTAACATGCTAAATTTATCAATTTATCTATAGTTACTTAGATAATTTTAAGAAAATATAATTAATTTAATAAAGAATTGAAAAAAAAGCATATAATTAATAATGCTTTTCGATCGTGGGTGTGAACACGGATGTCTCACAGGGATTTGCAGTTACTATAAACTTAGTAGCATGCTGGAATGTTTATTTTCAAAATTTAAAAGGGAGATATAAAAAGATGCGCTAAACTTTGCTCAGAACGCTGTTTTCTTTCGTCGTCTCTCAACAAGATCCTCTTAAATCCGAGCTTCCTTCGGACCAAGGTGAAAACTACATAAAAATAGAACTTTACCCTCCAAATAACCTTCTTCCTGTCTTAATCCTTCATCTTTGTCCCCAAAAATTAGCCTTAACCAGAAACTGAACCCTTATCCTCCAAATAACCTTTCAGTTCCACAATCCTAGCATATTCCTTGTTCCTCTGAAGCACACCATTCTTTCTCGCTGAATTGTAGCCTAAAGCACTAAACCATGCCAAGAACGCTGTCTCTTAGTCGCTTCTCAACAAAATATTCCTAAACCCAGCTTCCTTCGGACCAAGGTTAAACGTGAAGATAGAGGGATATAGGGACTGTTGAAGAAATGAAGAGGAGTATCTATTAAAAAAAAAAATACTCAGGGAAGGAATTACCTTCTAGTCCTTCGTCCTCATGCTGAGGCAGAAAGAACGACACCGTTTTGCATTATAGATTAATAATGAAGTATAATAAAATCATTGCTTTTTCAATAAAATAAAAAACTAAGGATGGTTGTACATTGAAAAATGCAAACTTTAGATTGAATGGTTATAATCTCTCTTCTGCACCAGGGGGTATGATACATTTCTGCATAAATTGTAATTCTTATGTATATTTACAATAGCATATTATGCTAATTACATGTAAGTTAATTCAAAACATATTTGACAATTAAATATTAATAATCAATTAACCCTCCAGCTTGACACAGACCTTTCTGGTCGAACGCTAATATCCGTCATCCAAATTCCCCATTTCTTATTTTTTTTTTTGATAAAATTCCTCAACTCAAATCCATCATCGTTCTGCATGAAAGGGACCGATCAATTTCTCATTACAACTTTTTCCTCTCTCCACCGTCAAATACTAGCCACCCCCATCGTGACCGTTTTCGAACTCCCCAAAGTCTTCTCTACAACTCCCCCATTCCACCAATCTTATTCCCATCCCCCACAAATTTTGAAACGACCCACTCAAAATGACAAGCTGTATCAATCATCCGAACAAAGTTTGAACAGGTCGACGAGGCCATGGCACGAGAGAACATGAGAAAGAAGATGGTGAGAGAAAGAAAACAAGAGGAAAACAAAAGAAAAAAAATGAGCGCAGGGATATAATTAAATATTTAAGGAAGGAGTGGAAACGGCGCGAAGTTTATAGGGAGGATTGTTTTCTTTTGCTTACGTAAGAGAGGTTGTTGAATTTTAAGATTTTCCGGAAGTTAAAGAAGAGAAGTATGAGGACTTCTATAAAGGAAGCATTTTTTAATATTTTAGAGTAATATTCAAATAAAAGATTGCGAAAATGAATACGAACATGTATTCTTTAGAATAATAAAAAAAATAGAAATCGTTTCAAATCATACACATTTAAAAAAAGAATAGTTTGTATAGAGGTTACACTTTTTTGTCCAACTTCTGGTGTCCCTCAAGCATCTTGGGGCCGGTGCTTTTTTAATTGTATTTTTTTTTTACCTTGGATCCTATTTTGAAGCATTTATTTATGTCAATAATTGTAAAGAATCGGATTTTACAACAGTATTTTATTAATCTAATAAACTTTCAAGATATGAGCAATCTGAAACACTTGCACATGATACAGTTTCAAAGTGTCTGGAGCATCTATTTGCGCCACAAGATGTAAAGCATAAATTTTACACCTAACATGTAAAAGTCCCTCCCACTTTTCTTTAAGAGAACGGCCTACGCTATACATTGTCGCTGCTCCATCGTTCATAAACATTAACAGTTGACTAGTTGGCACTTGAAATTCTTGTAACGTATCGAGTACTATGCCCGTAGTGGCTTCACAAGTACACTTTTTTAGTCTTTTGCTAGTTAATAAGGTTGCAAATTTCGGTTCAACAGGATCTAGTACTCGTACTATAATATTCAAAATAGAGTTTTTTTACAATCTGTCGTCTCATCAAGATATAGCCACAGCTGTTTATATTTTAATTCTGCTTTGATTCTATTTTCGATATCTTGACGTATACTTGGTAGCTCTTTCCGTAACACTGTCCGTGGCAAATGACGGTGCAAAGTTCTCGTAAATAGCATCCATTTCGCCTTGAATCTGAAAGAGGTTACATTGTGAACAGCGGTAACTTCTTCCGTTATTTTCTTGACATTCACGAAGAAGAAGCTCAACAAATTGTGCCAGTAAACCTGAGTACAGAATGTTGTTTTTGAATATCATTATACGGTTTTAGATCGTACATGTCACCAATTTACTTCAAGAGATTATTGGCCATGATTGAGGCGATCTATAATAGAGTACATCATCAAATGCAGTAACAGCCAACGTTATAAACCTAGGATCTTGAAACCAGCTGGACAATTACGAATCCCCTTTCAATGTGGCTCAAATTTCGGAAACTTTTGGATACTACCTCGTATCATTTAGTAGCTTTAGCGGAAAATTTAACCATTATTTTGCCTTCAGTACATTCCCCTTCTGTTTGGCAATAATTTTACAACTTCCCTTCTGTAGTCTGGGGCTCTTTACTAAAATTGACCGAATTCTAATTAACCAAATTGGCGTTTAAACAATCCCCAAACTGAAATATCGCTCTCCACAAAACGAAACAAAGTTCTCCCATCCTTCCATCCAGCGTTTGGCATTCCCTAAACATTAATTTGATGGGGCGTTTCGGGTGCAACTCTATTTAAGAAATATTAAACGCGGTAATTTAAGTCTAAGGCAATAATAAATGTTACCATAAAATCCCCGCCGCCGCTCCGACTTCCACCAGCTGTGCCAACTTCTCTCTCCCATCTGTAAATTGATTAAGGTGTCCGCGAGATGGTGTTGGTGCCATAGCCAAGGAACATAGGGCTTTTTCGCGTAGTATATTTTTACTTCTAATGGCGTCGTCAAATCGTTTTAATCTCAATTTGCTAACGAGACGAGACACGGATGCATCTGAGCCCGCTTTCCTCCTCCTCCCCCGAAAGTGTATTATCGTAGACAATTTCGTCATAACTAGTCTGGGCAAGCAGCGGTAACAGTCAGTGTAGTAGATATGTGGTGCGGAGTTGGCAATTATTTATTTCACGCGTTTGCAGCGTCTGTACTAAATCGATGCTGTATGCGAGTAGTTCTGTGTGTACGTAGGCTGTCGTAACTTATTTCGTAATTGTACACTTATGTTTGCTTTAAAAATGTCGCAGTTAGGTACGTCGCGAAAACGACCAATGGCAGACACAGTTAAAAACTTTATAGTGGAAATGCCGGACTTAATTTTTGACGGCGCTAAAATTCAATGTCTAGTTTGTAAAATCCCTTTAATGTGTTGGTCTAGAAGCCATTGTAAACGTCACATCGAAAGCAAACAGCATTCTTCTGCAAAAAGTATATGCTATATAAAATTTCATTTAGTTTATTGTTACATTGTATTTCATGTTCCATTTGTGCATAGCACGGAAAATATTCGGATGTAATCTTTAAACAGTCGGACACGATAAAAGACACGCAGTGAAAACATATGCTCCAAAAAAAGAAAACGTAAGATAAAGAACTGACGTTGGGAGAAAGCGTCGTATTTTGTTACATATTTTCAATTTCAATGACCAAATCCCGTTCCACCTCTTCTTAGTTTGCTTCAAAAGTTTACATGTGATATCATCCGAGTTTATGTTTTATTTAATAGGGGGTTTATATCAATTTGAATGTTCAACTGAAAAATTTTATGTTGTATGAGTGATTGTTCCTCTTTTGGGCGATCTCTTAAAAAACAGTGTAAATTTTACATTAAATAACATTAATGATTTACCGATGTGCCTTAGTTAGTATATACGGATCGCTTTTAGAAAATGAAGCTTTTAAGTCGGTGTAAACCACTTATGGAATATTTCATTTTTGGAATCTATTTTAGGTTTTATTGAACACTCTAGAAAAATCTGTTTCTACACTACAAGACGATACCCTCTGGAAATTTTGAAAATTTCAGATTTTTGTAAATTCCATATAAAAAACTATAGATGTTATTTTAATATAAAATCTGTAAATATTAACATATGTTTAAGGTTTATTTTTCTATTTTTATGAACACCTAATTCGCATAGTTTAATGAAATATCATTTCTCATTGATACGCTTTTATTAAATCCCATTAATATCTACTAAATATCCTTTGTCAATTTATCTTTCATATACCTTACTTTTCGATATACGTTATGGATTATGGAATCGGACAACTAAAGGGTAGTTGATTTGTTTAAGAATGCATAATTGCCAAAAGTTGGCAGCATTTTGCATAAATATCCCCGGGGGACGTCCAAAATTTCTATACACCGATTTTTAAAACATTTATGCAATGACTTTGAAAAGACATATACATTCTACAATACAAAGGCCGGGTTGTTATTATCACTCCAAATCTTCCAGTGTTCAATTGATAGAACCGAAGACTTTGAACGTGCGCTAGATCTCTTAACAAAGGCGGACACTAAACACACGAAGTGCGAAAATCGTCACTAAAAAAACCTATAAATATGCAACATTAATCAGGAATAGTTGTTTTCATTTTCAATTTCAATTTTCCAATTCGCCGCTTTGAAGTCTATATTAGTCGTGCAAATTTAGACGGAGATGATTTCCCAGTTTTTTCTGTTAAAGCCGGGGTTTTTATATTGGCATGTTCGGCCTGGAATTTGGAATCGCGTCCTAAGTGCTGATCTTTTTCCTCTTTTGGGGCATTTTAAAAATAAAGTGTTATAGAATTTTTAAAATTTTGAAATTAAATTAATGATTTCCGCATGGAAATAAAAGCTTATTTATTTATACGCGATCGCATTTCTAAATAAATTTTGAAGCTTTTAAGGTCTTTTTAAAAAACTTCATCGGATTTTTCAGTTTCTTTTGGAAGTATGTTTATTGTTTTATTGAATCAGCTCTAAGATCAATCTTTTCGACTAGCGCTAGCAAGTTATAGTACCTGGCCAAATTACTTGAAACATTCATTCATTGTAGTTTCTTCATAATAAAATATAAACTATACATGTATTATATTTTTTATTTATAAAATATATTGTAAAAATATGTAACATATGTAAATATAAGTAATTAATATTTAATCCATAATTTTTAATAACACCCTCAATTCTTCGGGGCATACTTTCAATGCAAGATATGATTGTCTCTTTTATATCTTCATCGTTCTCCCATACATCCTTTATATTCTTCATTAATATTTCCTTTGTAGGAGTTTCTCTTTCATATACCTTACTTTTTAGTCGATTCCATACGTTCTCGATGGGATTAAGGTCTGGTGAATTTCCGGGACAACGTAAAAGAGGTATGTGATTGTCTTCAAAGAATTTCTTAACCTTTTTTGCCACGTGGCAAGGAGCATTATCTTGCATAAATATATGCCCTGTCGGTATACGACGTCTTGGCTTAAAATACGGTAATAACGTGTTTTTTAACACATTTATGCACTGCTCTTGACGCATTATACCTTCTACAAAATACAAAGGGCCAGGTTTGTCTCCACTAATCACTCCCCAAATCATTACCTGCGGAGGGTGTTTTACAGTTCGAAGAACCGTGGACTCTGTGAGACGTGCGCCAGGTCGTCTACGAACAAATTGTGCTCGCTGCACTAACACACAGAGCGAGCACTCGTCACTAAAGAAAACCTATTAAATAATGCAAACATTAATTCAGTAAAAATCATGTTGTTAAGTTATTCACCTTTTTCCAATTCTCGTCTGTGAAATGTCGATATTCTCTTGCAAAGTTGAGACGAGCAGATTTCATTTTTTCTGTTAAACGCGGTTTTTTTTACAGGTCTTCGGCCCATTAGGCGATTTTCGCGCAATCGGCGCCTGACAGTTCTGCTCGAAATCTCTATTCCTCTCTCTTGTAAATTTTTTTGAATCATTTTAATTGTAGCAAATCTATTGCTCAAAACCTGATGAACAATTTCACGGTCAGATCTCTTCGAAGTTTTTCTTTTCCGACCGCACTTTGCCCGTCTTTGTGTCGATGTGCTAGCTCCTTCGTTTAGTTTCTAGCTAAACGCGATACAGAAGAAGGAGATACTTTCTGTAATTTTGCAATTTCTCGTTGTGAATGTTTGTTTGATTGTAGAAGAGCTTGTATAGCGGCTTTTTGTTCACTTGTTAAATCTTTCCCGGGCAGGAGTGGCGGAAATTCTAATAAGAGCTCCATATAGGGTTTAAACAAAAATACCACTAATTATGTAAGAACAAGACAGGAAAGGTCAGATATATTTGAAACAACCCTGGGGGTCAAGCAAGGATGCATCATCCCGAGTCCATTGATATTTTCCCTAGTTCTAGACGATGCAATAAAAGAAACAAAACAATAAATTAAGAAATACGAAATTGGTTATTGAAAAATGAAGAAAGTTGAAATCGCAGAATTATGTTATACTGATGACATGGTTATTGTTACAAAGGACGCGAACACTTTAAACAAGAATATTGAGATATACAAGAAGGCTCTGGACAGAATTAGTAGGCAGGACATATGAAAAACATTACGAAACAGAGGAGTGGCGGAAATTCTAATGAGAGCTCCATATAGGGTTTAAACAAAAAGACCACTAATTATGTAAGAACAAGACAGGAAAGGTCAGATATATTTGAAAGAACCCTGGGGGTCAAGCAAGGATGCATCATCCTGAGTTCATTGTTATTTTCCCTAGTTCTAGACGATGCAATAAAAGAAACCAAAAAAAGAAGTTAAGAATGATGACATGGCTATTGTTGCAAAGGATGAGAAAACTTTAAACAAGAATATTGAGGTATACAATAAGATCCTGGAAAGAATTAATATGAAAATAAGCATAGAAAAAAACAAAGGTAATGAATATTGGGAGAACCAATGCCCAAATCATAGCACATTCAGATAAAGAAACACCAGAACAAACGCAAAAATTCAAAACACCTCGGAGCAACCATACCAGAAGATGGTAGAACAGATGAAGAGATTAAAGAGAGGCTAGCCGTCAGGGCCAAGCTGTTCAATTGCATTAAATATTCTTTTCTGGGAAAGAAGGAAGTTCCAAAAGAAACGAGAGTGCCAGTCTTAGAAAAAATAGTGACTCCAATAATAATGCACGGAGCAGAGACATGGACACTGACGGAAAACCTGAAAAAGAAAATAGATTTAAAAATGAGATTTGTACGAAAAATAGAGCATAAAACCAGATTGGACAAAATAAGATCAATAGAAGAAAATATAGAGGCAAGTCAATTAGGGTAGTACGGACACGTGAGAAGAATGAGTGACGGTACTATAGTGAGACAATTTTCGAAGCCAAAATTACAAAAAAACGAACTAAGGACCGACCAAGAAAGATGTGGCTGGAGGAAGAGCAATGAATAGAAGAGAAGTAACCTGGGAAGAAGCTTAGCAAGCCGTACAGGACAGAACGAAATGGAGAGAGATATGGAAGAGAAAAGCTAAAGAAGCTCAACTCCCCTCGCCCTACACCCCATAGGGTAGATAGGTATAAGGATTAAGAAGATAAGAAGTAGTGTTTCCATCAAAGGGCATTAACTATATTGTTAGTAAATCCAAAATTTAAATTTTAGATTGCGAAGTTTCAAGTTCTATCTGTTCTATTTCAAACGCAAATAATAAAATTTTAAAACTTGACTTTCTGGGTTAAATTGTCAGTAAAATAACATTTTTGCAAGGGCAAATTGAAAGGAAATGAATACCATAGTAAAACGAGGGTCGAATTTGACAGAGAGATAAAATTTTTAACTCTACAACTATAGCAGAAAAACAAAATCAATTTCTCTCGCACACCCCCCTTCGCCTTCTTCAACAACGCACCTCATCCCTTGCTTTTTACAACGCCAGTTTCGTGATCCGAGGGAATTCAATCATTGGACCTCTGATTTCTACCAGATACGAATAAATTTGAAAAAACACTATCTCCATCTCTTCCTTTCACAGTTAAATTTATCCGTTTCCTTCTTCTACATGTCCGCGGGTAATAAAGTTTTATTGAATACCGTTTAAACCACCGCCTTCCCGTATAAAAAAAAGAAAATGGGAAAGCGGGGGGAGGGGGAAGAATGGAAAGCAGTAAGCAGTCTTTCTTTACCAGGATTTTACGAGTCGTTCTGTTCCAAAATCTACCCTCGAGATCTTACTACTAGCTATTTACAATCGAGTCTCTCTCGTATTTGTTGACAGGGGGGTGGAGTGGGGAGATTTCGACCCTCTCGAGAAGCGGAGGCACTCTTGTTTGAATGCACGTGTCAATAAAATTTCCGTATCCCTAATTCGCGGATTAAGGTCTTCGAATGGGCCTTTGTCCTCCCTAGAAGCTCCTTTTTCTTAGATTAATTTGGCCCGCAAAGAATAAAACTTAATGGATTTGTGTGCTATAGAGGGTGTTGAAGTTTTCTTTACAAATAGGAAGAAAATTAACTTTGCATGAGTTGTGGAATAATGTAAAAAAATTAAATTGTGCGAAAAACAGCGACAATACCTAAAACTTTTATTCGTCCTGTGAAATTATAAATATTTTTAGGTTATGTAGTGTATCCAGGGATAGAGTTGACAATATATTATGCCAAAAAATGTTTGAGTTGGAATTTAATAACGGGATCGTTTTTTGCGTCCTTGCGTATGTTAGACATCTCTATAATTACGACTGACGCTGCGAAGGGTTGATGAGAAATTGTTGCAATAAATCAATAACTTGATTCGCTGAGGTACCCGTGCCGATTCATCTGCATACATACGTCGCGGCAACCTCACTTCTCACCTGCCGCGAACTTCTCTGTGTCTGGCCTAGTTAGGGCGTTATGCAAATTTTTAGAATGATTGGGCTACTTTAATAAAATTAATTACTCAATTTCGTTACAGGTAAAGTACTTTTTCCGTTTACAGCACGTCAATGTGTTACTAATTAATTTTTGACGCATCCCCTCATCCACGATAAACTAAATGAATTTTACTTCCTAAATGGAGTTTTCACGTTTGTCAACATCCAAAATCTACATCAATATCGATGATGGTTTGATTCAAATATAGGAATAAATACAGAACTAATAACAGAACGTCATCTATTTTGCCAGTCTAAAACTAACAGCATTTATTATTCGAATTTCATAAACTTCACTATTCCCACGATATTCCCCAAAATTGCAGTTAAATCACGTCATGTGTTATTTGAATCTAGTCGAGTTGATCCAGCAACTCGTTAAAAGAATTGGTTTCGACAAATGGACGAGGGAAAGCGTTTATAAAAGGGAGAGGGGAGTAGTTATAAACCTAAACGAAGTTACTGAAAACCACGAAATAGCTGAAAAGGATCAGGTTAGTTTATAATTTCAATGGCTATTGCATACTCCCCTCGATAATCCAGTTTTGATTCCATATTATGCAATGTAAATCCGATTGGTGAGACCTCTAGTGTGAGAAAGATGGCCAAAGTGGTGTGGATTTTCGAAATGTTGTTATTTTAATGGATTGATGCGTATTTTACAACGTTGGAGTAATTGAAAATTGTTTTAAATAAATTCATGGATGTTAGGTTTCAGAGATAACGAGTGTGAAAATAAAAAAGCTTGCAATCAGTGGAATTTCGGTTTGGCATATCAAAATTCATAACCAATAAGTTCTACAACTTTAGAATCCTACAACTTGTTTATATAAATGCCTCAACTTTAAGAACGCCCTTTGTAGATAAGAAGATGATCCCCGAAATAAGATATCTTTAATTTTAGGAAACCTGAGACAGAGATGCAGTTTTTGAAATTTATTTTTGCCAAGTGCACGCAGAGGAATGGTTTCTTTCATGAAGAAATGAGATTTTCTTGCAAAAACGAAGCAAATTTTGTTTTCAGGTTGTTGTTAAAAGAGAGTTCAATTAAACTCTCATCTACCTGCGAAGTGAATTCTGGTGTAGCTTGAGCACGGAAAGGATCTTGGACCCACGCTAATTCCTCAAAGTGTTTTGCAAACCAGTCAGTGGGATAGGGACAGCAAGTATTGTGAAACAACGACTTTATTACAGGCGACGTATTTGCGCAATTCAGGGAAACAATGTTGAGCGCCATCCTCATTGATCTTTCTTATCGACAACTGCAGCTTTTTCCTAAAATCCGCAACCTTCTCCAAATGTTTTCAAAATATGCATGTTATTACCTTGCAGAGACAGATTGAAGGCATTCAGCTTATCAAATATATCGCACAAATACGCTAGTTTCAGCAAAAAGTCGGGTTCGGCAAAGTACTTGGAGTTTTCATGACCTTCCTCTTGTAGAAAAGTGTGAATTTCTTGACGTAGCTCGAATGCATCGTGAATTGCAGTAGTATAGCAGTGCCATGTGTTCTGCTCCCAAGTCCATGCACAGCTTTTTGAAAAATTTGGCTTCCAGTGGCCTAGTTTTTATGTAGATTACTACGTCTATGACACGTTCTTATGTGAAATTCAATTGAAAGCTCATCGACTTTGATGCAATGAATCCGCATAGCATGCGGTGCTTTGCTGCGAATAAACACCTGCTGTTGTAGATCTGCGGTAAACATGCACTCAAATTTATAAGACACGTCAACAAACATCAGATGTAATCTGAATTGGCAATAAATGTCAAACATACATAGTTCAAAACTTCAATTCCGGATTTAACTGTCAGATGTAGTTGTAACCAACATAAAGGATTACTCAAAAGAAACATTGTCTTCTCGATTATGTTTTTTTTGATCATATTGTACTAGTACTCGAAGGGAAGGACGACAGAGAACATGTGGACTTTCAGTTTTTTCCATCATAGTAAAAGGAACACAACTCAACAATCCATATTACTAACTCAATTAAATCTACTTAGAGATAATGTTTGAAGACTCTCTATCGCTTCAATATCCTTACACCCACGCTGGGCTTCTATCTATAAGACTCTTCAAAAGCTAAAAGGGGGCAAAATGAATTACCATATATTACGCTATACCAGTTTTACACTTAAAGAAAGACCATCACAAACAACAGCAGCGTTTGCTGTTGTCGGCTAAAGCGCACTGTTTAAATAAATAAAACACGACTAGGAAGTTAGTCGGAATGCTTTTAACCGAAGTATAGGATTACGCATTCATAAAGAACTACTTACACAAAACCGGGAAGCTAAAATTCAAAGCGAACGCAGAGTGCATGCCTGCGACTATAAAATATGCGAAATCAAATAATAAAGAATATCATGGGAATGGCTCGTCTTTCGCATATCTCGGGAACAGGGATATTTATAAAGCCTCTATTCGAGAAAAATGTACCCACATACGTACAAAGGGTGTGCGCGCACATGCGGATTGTGGATATTAATGTAGGGGAAGTTATGCTTTTTAAGGTAGATTGTACCTTGGTGAAGTAATAATTAGTCTGGGCAAACAGCGGTAACAGTCAGTGTAGTAGACATGTGGTGCGGAGTCGGCGATTATTTATTTCACGCGTTCACAGCGTCAGTACTAAATCGATGCTGTATGCTAGTAGTTCTGTGTATATGTAGGCTGTCGTAACTTATTTCGTAATTGTACGCTTATGTTTGCTTTAAAAATGTCGCAGTTAGGTACGTCGCGAAAACGACCAATGGCAGACACAGTTAAAAACTTTATAGTGGACATGCCGGACTTAATTTTTGAAGGCGCTAAAATTCAATGTCTAGTTTGCAAAATCCCTTTAATGTGTTGGTCCAGAAGCCATTGTCAACGTCACATTGAAAGCAAACAGCATTCTTTTGCAAAAAGTGGCATACGAGACCAAGAAAAAATTTACATTTGATTTATGTGTTACTCTTATTTTATGTAATCTATCGTTTCGTTTACTAGACAAAGAAGCATTTGTCTCCTTCTGGAAGAAATATGCGGACTGTAGATTACCTAGTCGGACATCGATACGAAATGTAGTGCCATTTGCTCGTGAACATATAGAAAAAAGAATGAAAACGGAATTGAAAGATAAAAAACTGTGGTTGTGTGTGGACGAATCAACAGATCGTCAAAAACATTCTGTGGTTAATGTAATGGTACATACAATGGAACCACATCGACCGTCATCCTCCTTCTTACTTGCTTCCAAAGGAGTTATAAATTGTACTGCCAATGAGATTTTAAAGGTGGTGTTGAACTCATTGAACAAATTGGAAGTTTCAACTAAGCAACTTTGAATGTTTATGAGTGGTGGTGCCGCAAACATGCGTTCTTTTGGCCGATCTCTTAAAGAACACAGTGGTAACTTCTTACATGTATCGTGTAAAATCCATACTCTAAGTCTTGCGGCACAAACGATTCCTACATGTTTTCCACTAGTAAATGCATTGATTGCTAGTACAAAGGCAGTGTTCCTAAAGTCCCCGAAACGTACCCGACTATTTCACAAACTGTGTCCTGATTTACCTGAACCACCACAGCCGATTGTTACACGTTGGGGAACATGGTTGCAGGCTGCGTTTTACTACAACAAATATTTTGATCAAGTAAAGAAGGTAGTTTTAAAATTCAATCCGACAGAAGCTGCAGCAATCAAGAAAAGCCAGGAAATATTTCAAGATAATCAGGTTGAAAGAGATTTACAAACTATTCACAACAATTACTTCGGACTAGCGGAGGGAATAGGAAAATGACAAAATGTTTCGATGTCGCTAGCGGATTCTGTTCAAATTGTGAATGATGTTCACGCACAGTTATGCGCTGTAGAAGGCGAAACAAATTGGTGTGTAATACGAAAATTTGAAAGTGTTTTAGAGAAAGACTCTGATTTTCTTATATTAAGATAAATTTGTGAAGGTGTGTGTGAAGATTTTAATTTTAGTGCTACAAAACGTATGTTTTCAAATGTAGTCAATAAAATGCATTTGTTTAATTCTAGAATTATTATTATTTAAGATGAGAGTGTCGTATTCTTGGCCAGATTTCGTCAATTTTCTGATGCAAGATAATAATATTAAATATATATTTCTCTACAACTTTTTAAACAATATTTTCGGCCAACTGTTAGCTGAATATTCTTTTACTGCATAAGGTATTATTTATATTTATATATATTTACGTGAAAGGAATAACAATATATACATAATTATCTTTTTATTACTTTGTTATTGAGTGTACGTTTAATACATTGCATTCCGTACCGTAAAGATTAGTTTCTTGGGCTTGTTTTATTTGGGAATAAAAGTTACAATCGTTTCGAACCATTATCGTTCCATATTTTAAATACACTTTGTACAAGTACATTTCCGTTTCCTGCAACAGTAGCGTAGACGCCCTCTTGCGACTAGATTGGAAATTAGATTTAGTCCGTGTGACCGCATATGTTTTTGGCGGGAGGTACGGGACAGTGGATTTGAGGCGTGGGAGCTGAAAGGAAGGAGGGAGACGGTGAGGATCTTCTTTGTCCGCACTAATTGTTACAAGTCCCAAATTCCACCCGACGTACTACACCCCCACCGCCCTGGATCGGATGGAGAATTACCGAGATTGCGGTTAGACTAATTGGATTAAGAGATATAATGTGTAAATGGGATTGTTTCCGGACAAAATCTCGTTTCCGCGAATGGGAATCTAATGACTGCAGGGTAGCGGATTGATGCAGGAGCACGGGCACTGAGCAGCTAGTTGGTCAGTCGTAATATTGTCAAATAGGTGCTGGGAAATTAAGAGGATTGCTTACACATCGTTTGGGTAAGTTATTTAAGAATGGTTTAACTGAAATAATCAATGATATTTGTAGATTTGATTATGTCTAGTTTATCCCACGTTGAACTCGAGTTATTCGCTATTATGGAGTATAACTTTCCTTTATTAGTTTACATCAGGAGTTCCTTAAATGTGCGCCGTGGTGCCCCTTGGCGCCGTAGAGAGTAAACAGGGGCGCCGCGAGGCACTCCTGCGAAAGCGGGCAGACATAGTGGTCTGGAACATTCTAGGATGAAACGATCGTTCCTGTAGCTTGTAGAAGCACATAGAATATTCCAGAAAAGTATTGAACTTTCGTGAAATTTATAGAACTACTAGTATAAATACGGCACCACTTCGGCGAACCAGTTCAGTTCCTAAATAACAATCGAAGAGTAAACATCTGAAAAGAAAAGTGAACGGTTTTAAGACGCCCGTTACCAGAGGAGCGCTTGCTTTGTTTCAGTGTGTCGCTTTGTGTTTTCGTAAAGTCGTAGGAAAATGGAAAGATTTTTATTAAATAAGCAAGTCGACATATTTTTTTGTATTTTCATATTCTTGTTTGATGGTTCCTGTGATTCAATTTTAATAAATGTGAGAGCTTCACATTGTTTGAGGTTTAACTTAAGAGTTGTTTTCATGTCTATGCCTGATTTATGTCATTGTACACATACTTTGAAAAGGGCAGGACAAAATACTAAACTTGTAAGTGAGCGGCGGACTGGTAAAGTTTGGGAACTCTTGCTATAGTAAATACAACAAAATTGCCTTTAGACTTATATACCAACAATAATCAAGAATGTTTGTCTTAAGCTATTATCACAAGTAGAACCTCTATCTGGCAATACTTAGTGCTATCTTCATAACAGCAAGCGAACATAGCTCTAGTTCGTTGATTCTTTCCTTCAAATGAATATCAGACAATAACATTGTAACAAATTATATTACTCTGTATTTTCCTATAATAAAAATGATATACAAACATAATCTACGTTGGTCTAGACGCTTTTCATAAACAAGCAAATAAGTACAAGAAAGCAAGTAATCAGCCAAAAGTCAAGTCAAATAAATTCATCCAACTAGCAGTTTTCATTCCTCAAAATTATATACAAAGCATCTAGTAATAATCTATTTTCGCAGAGACAGCCGTCAATTGTTAATTCGTAGCTTCCTCGCTCAGCTAATCTAAACACAAACACGTAGACTATCGGCAAATAGAGATATCAAGGTCTAAAGTTCAAGTCGGCAGAAGTTACCCGGGGGTCTGCCAATTATTCCTCTAATAAATTAGCAGCTGACCGAATGGACCGACGTGTTGTAAATGGGAAAGCTACCGCGATTACAGCCGAGGGGAAAAGGATGGGAAACGACCCGAAACGATGATGGAAAGCTTGCCCAAACATGGGAATAACGGAGCGAGCGAGCCGCTAGGATAGATTTTAATTTGTCCCTCGCAACTCACCCCACTTACCCCAAATTTGAACGTTGGATGCTTACAAGTTGGTCTGACCGCTTTTAAGAGAAGCTATGTAGGTAGGTTGGTATTGGGGAGAAGGTTTCAGGGAGAAAGTCAAAGAGGGGAGATGGCGCAGGGTGAGGGAGAAATCGAGGTGGGATTTGTGTTGATTAAAATCGACCTCCACAGGTGAACTACGTGGAAAACCTGCATAATTGGCTAATGTAAATCGAATGCAGGCTTGGTAGAGGTGGGATTTGTTAGAAAAAAATCAATTGAATAGCTTAACAATGTAAGAAAGACGTAATACAAGGTCATAAGTTATAGTTCGATCGTCAACCATTCTCGAAATGATGTAATTCTCTTTATAACTAACACCATTCAAAAAAATCTAGCATTTTCATTTTTGACAAATCAATTTTGATAGATTGATTGGATCAGTAGAAGAGATCCAATAAATTGGCCGGTGAGATCTTCGGACTTCGGAAATCCAATCGATTATTTTCTTGGGAGCTGGATGAAGTCATAACATCACTAAAAGAATAAACAATTGCATTGAATTTAGTGGTGGTATTTTTGAAAATGTTCTTTAATTATCTACAATTTCTGATGTTTTCTTTTTAATTAATTCTCCTCTTCAATACCAATAAAATAAATATTAATTAAAAAAATTACTTGTTTCTATTTCAAGAATGGTTAACAATCGGACTCCAACTGGTTCGCTTTCCTTATTTTGACCAACCGGAATCTGTCTACAAAATATCCACAATTCCTCCGGCTTCACCCTGTGGGGTTAACATTCCCAAGAAACTAAAATAACTTTCAAATTGAGATTGGTGCCGCGTAAGCGGTAGAAGAGTGGCAGATGGGAGATGGCGGCAAGTGGTGTGGGCACGTAAAGGTCACGTTGTGTCTATAAGATTTGAAAGGGTCTTACATAGTTTAAGTAAGCTGTTGAAGTTGCATTTATTGTTTGTAAATTGATGTACTTTATTATTTTGTTAAAATAAACTTATATCTGCAGAAGGCGGATAGTGGATGACGCCTAACCGGAACAGTAGAGTGGTAAGATTAGAAAAAATCGTTTGAGTGTATCAAAATAAAAGAAGAAATGACCTACGGGGAATGCTATGATGGTTCCAAGGCTGAAGGAGCGGAGGGAGAAGAAAGAGGAGAATGTACCTATCCAGACAACATGGGAGAAAATTGAAGAAGGGGGAGGACATGGAAGAAGAAATGGAAGATAGAGAAAAACGAATTGATAAAGAGAACATGGAAGAAGAAAAAGATGAAAGGGACAAGGCAGAAGAGACAGAAGATACAGAAGGACGAACTGACAAAGAGAATATGGAAGAAGAAGACGAGGAGTACATGGAAGAAGAGATAGAAGATAGAGAAGGACGAATTGACAAAGAGGACATGAAAGAAGAAGAAGACGAGAACGATATGGCAGAAGAAACAGAAGATAGAGCAGGACGAACTGACAAAGAGAACATGGAAGAAGAAGAAGACGAGGTGTACATGGAGGAAGATACAGAAGATAGAGAAGGACGAATTGACGAAGAGAACATGGAAAAAGAAGAGGACGGGGGGGGACTTGGAGGAACAGATTGAAGATAGAGAAGGACGAATTGACATAGAAAACACGGAAGAAGAAAAAGGAAGGACATGGCAGAAAAGACAGAAGATGGAGAGGGATGAACCGATAAATAACATGGAAGAAGAAGAAAACGAGAGGTAAGAGGAGGAAGGAATGGAGGAAAGAGAAGGACGAATTGGGAAAGAAAACATGGAAGAAGAGATAAAAGATAGAGAAGAACAAATTGACAAAGAGAACATGGAAGAAAAGATAGAAGATGGAGAAGGACGAATTGACGAAGAGAACATGGAAGAAGAGATAGAAGGTAGAGAAGGACAAATTGACAAAGCAAACGTGGAAGGGATAGAGAAGGATGAACTAACGAAGATAATACGGAAGAAGATTGAGTACATGAATATAGAGTAGAAAAGGGTAGCAGTGAAAGCGAAGAGGAACAAGAGCGAGCCGATGAATATGGCGACAAGATGAAAGTGACAAGAATTACCCAGCTTGTAATAACGCATTTCCACAATCCAGCTTCTTTATTTTATTTTATTAATCAAGATTTCATTGCTTTTTACCCAACTCCCAAAGAATCCTCTTCAACATCACTGACAACTTCACCATTTAAAACCTAATAATCAACATACAAACGTTACCGCAAGCACCTCCATAAAAAGAGATTCTCAAAGGAAAATACACCTCTTCCAAAGGCTCAATATACTGAACAAATCTCATATGTTGCTACTCCAGAAAGATACGTCTAATGAAAAAGAAGCACGCCGGAGAGATATCTAAAACGAGTGCCACTAGTATCTTACTACTACGACTACAGCCTCTGAAGTGGCCACTTCGTTCAAAAGAGAGAGCTGCACTCTTTTGCAATTTAAACACGTTTTACTGGTGGCCCTCGCCTTGTTTGACGTCGTATGCATGTCTCGCAACGTTACTAGGTCGTGTGGCATTAATTATCTTTCCGCTAACCCTTTACAAAGGCGAGTTGCCAGTGGAAATGCACGTGTAATGCAGAGAAACTAGCCAGAATGAATATGCGCGGAACTTCACTGGTTTGCTTGAAAAGGTTTGTATACGTATGTGGTTTTGATATTAAGCGTCTTTTAATGGTCCTTTTTTAAAGACATTTTATAGCGAAGGTATATATAAAAAAGGAATGTCTCGTAATAGGTTCTTTGATGGGGAAAAAGTACTTATATGAAGAACTATAGAGTTGCTTAGAGGAGAGGAAACCACTCTGCAAAATCATGTAAATAGTTTTCGTCAATTATTTGTAACGAGTTTAAAACAATTGAAACAATATTTACACTATTTAATATTACACAATATTTACAATATTTAGTATTGCTGATGCAATATAATATTAACATAAGTCAATTGTAAATGGTTTTGGTTCACAATTTAGAAATGTATTTAAAGTATTTAGTTCAAAATACTCAGTTTATAGTGAGCATATGATTCAATAATGTGTTCAAATTAAAGCGAGGTACCTACGATACAAGTTTTCCAATTGTTTGATATTTAATGATAATTTTATTATTTATTTATTTTTTTCATCAGTAGGCTTATAGTGCAAGGGATTGCGTGTCGATAAAGGGCTGAAGAAGTTCTTTTCTCACTTGTTCTATATGTTTCTTGGAGTGTTGAATCCGAATTTGAACTTTGCGGCCTCAAAAAAGTGCCGCATCATTAAGAAAATTTAAAAAAATTGCCAAAATTCCGCCCATTTTTTTTTTTTTTTGCATATAACTTGAAGACAGTAGATTTTTCGAGGAAATGGTCTATCCGCAAAAATAAACCAGAGAAAATTTCCAAAAAAATAGTATTACACGATTTTTTTGTCAGATCAATGGTTATATACATATTTCGAGTGACGTACCAAATAAAAGGTTTTGAGGTGTAGATTATGAAAAAAATATTATTTAATATAAATTTCCAAAACCATAAAAAAATGATTATACATTTTCGCGTGACTTTTGCCACTGCAATGCAATAAAATGAAAAAAAATAAATTTATCCACTTTTTTCTTGGTTCTTATAATAAGTATGAATACAAAATGTAATAATGAAAAAAAATAATGGTATTTACAGGTTTTATACAATACAAAAACTGCAAATTAAGAAACAGTTCAATTGAGTTCTATTGAATGGCATTACGATTACATGCATATTGTCAAAATAAAGCAAGTGGCATCATCATCTATTAAAAAAAAATTATACAATAATATTTTATAAAGTCATACTTTCTGAAGTCTTAGCGTGTGAAACGGTTCTCTGTTGAGCATGGACAGGAGGTCCAGGCAGTGCCTACGTAACTCAGTCCAGCATCGCTGAAATATTTATGTGTAATATTTTATGACCTGCCTTTTGTTGTCTCAGCTTATGGTGTTATTTAGACAAAATCAGGATCGTCCTCATCGTCCCCATTTAGTTCGTCATCCAAGTTGAGTCTGTCGATGTTGAAACATTTTTCCTTGCAAATGACGCAGATGTGTGTGCAGAACAGTCCTGTCCGCCTGCAGCCTGGTCAATAGTGAGGGTTGTGCCAGATGTCTCACAGATCACAAAAAGAATTTGATTCTCAGTTTACTTATTGGTTTGCTGTTGATCCAGTTAACTCAATTTAAAAGTGTATGAAAAATTCCCTCGTTTGGGTGAAGCCAAAATTAACGAGGGCGTTTTTGTGGAGCCTTAGATTAAACGACTCTTCAGAGATCCTAACTTTGAGAAATTTCTTCAAAGTAAAGAAAGGCAGGTTTGGAATGCGCTCTGTCAAGTGGCTTCCTTGGAAATGAGAAGGCCAAAAACTACAAGGAGCTGATCGAGGACATGTTGGCTTTGTTTCATGAATTCGGAAGCAATATATCCATAAAGATCCACTTACTTCACTTCCATTTGAATTTCTTCCTTAATAATTGCGGGGAAATGAGTGATGAGCATGGTGAACGTTTTCATCAGGACATTGCCAAGACGGAGAAATCATACTAGGGTTAATGGTCTACGTCAATGCTGGCTAATTATTGCTGGACGCTCATCAGCGATACTCCCTTCGTCAATTACAAACGACAGGTCAAAAGAAAGCAAAAGTCCTAAGCAGATTAAGTTATTCTTAACCTGTGTTAGAAGAATATTTTTTTTCAAAAATGCGAACTCGGTACAGAGAAATCGTAGCCAATTCAGCTTTTCCTTAGTCATAATCGTATTCAGCACATTGAATTCTTTAAGAAATGTTATTCGAAATTTTGTTGTCCAGTGTTCTACCTGTAATCTTGGAGTATATTTAGATAAATCAGTAAGGAATTTTATATTTTTATTTTGCTATTCTGAACCTTACAATATGGAATATCTCCAAATCTATTTTAGTTTCCAAAATATGGAACGCCAAACATATCTTGAAAGCGAAAGGGTTGTTCATAGAAAAATAATGTTTAAATGACTTAATTAATCGCATCTCCTTGTTAGTTACAAGTAAAAATATTAAAGGTTAAATCTATTCATCACACACCTTTGAAATTTTTGCTAAACTTACCTACCGATACCACACCAACCTTTCCAGCCCACATCTACATATACCGATGCTTATATTCACATATGTATAACCAAAACATAACAGAATATGAAGCGAATATATGCACACACACACACACACACACCTTCCTATATGAGTGAAAAGGTCCAAAGCGTAGACAAGAGAAAAAGTCGAGTTTTCCTCGAACGAGAACCGCCTTAGGGCGATCGGGCGTTGTACAAACAATCTTGTTTGTTTTTAATTATGCTATTAATTACAGCTAGTATTTATTTTTCTGTAGCCGCGCCAGGGTTTCCTATAGCTCTTTTTGTAGGCGGGAATCCGTTCTCGCGTAAGTTGCCTTCCAGCTTTCGAAACGAAAAGTCCATACACGCTTTATGGGGAAAAAGGAAAGGGAAAACTGAACAGAGTTAATAGTTGTGGCTGTACAAGGGGACGGGCGGGTTCAGGGACTTTCAGGGCTTTTCGCGTGCGTACAGGGTAATGAAACTCTGCGAAACGAAGCTGAAATCACAATTCGGAATGTTCAAATAGTTTATTTCTATCTTGATTTCCTTTGGTGTATAATCAAAATTGGTAAAATAGGAACATACATGCAGCATTGTTTTGGTTTTTCTTTTTTGAAAGTTTGGACAGCTCCCTTAATTAAGAATTTGTTATTACCTCGAACGCAAGAACAAATACCTATCATCAATAACCTCGGCTCTTAATTAGAAAAGCAACGTATGCAGTTGGAAACATTTTAAGCAGATGAAGTTCGGTCATAAAAACAATCATATCCGTTAGAAAAAGTTATTTAACTTTCCCACATAATCGTCATTCACTTCCAAGCAGTTTTCGTAACGTTGCACCACCTTCTTTAACCCCACTGCATAGAAGCTTACCGCCTGCGAATTGGACCAGTTGACAATGGCAGCCTTAAGTTCCTCGTCGTCTTCAAACCGTTGTCCACCAAGCATCAAGCAAAAAGCCATTGTTTCGAATGCAAGAAAAGGTAATAGTCGCTGGGTGCGATGTTGGAACTGTAGGGCGGGTGGTCGAAAATCTTTCCAACCGAAATCTTGAATTTTCTTCTTGGTACGTCAGCGATTTCGATTTTGGAAGGCAAGTCCCAGATTGGTAAGCGTTTCGTAGCACACGAGATTGTACTACGGAACGCCTTTTTCGTCCCAGAAAACGGTAGCCATGATTTCCTTATTCGAGTAAGGAGTTTGCTTGAATTTCGGTTTTAATTTTAATTTTAATAGAGGAATATCTTCAAAAATGCGAGTCCTACGAAAAAATTCGTTACACATTGTTCGTTTCATCGGGGGTCATAAAATGACGAATTTAGTTTCCACCTAGATGGCACTCCAATCGGATTAAATATTCTACGCTAAGAAGTAACTTTTGAATGAAACATTTTTTTGTTAATATCGTAGATGGCGCTGGAATTGGTGAAAAAGATTACCTTTATTTATTTTAAAGGAAGCTGGTTTGCATTTTATCAAATTTCCACGTAATGTTGTCGTTGTCTTTATTGGCTAATCGGAAAACAACAAAATGTTAAGGAAATTTGATAAAATGCAAAAACTTTCAATGGACATCTATAAAATAAATAATTGGATATGTGGATGTGATATTTCAAATTTATTATGTTTTCCGTGTGTGTTGTTCTGTATGGCATTTACTTTATTTGGTAAAACAAATGTTCTGACAAAGTTCAGTTCTACTACGGTCATTTGTTTTGTAGTCAATCGCACTCAAAAGACCAAGAAACAATATTAGCAGCAGTATTAGAACCATAATTCTCTGGTTTGACAAATAAGTAACTTTCTTCATTCGAAATAAATAGCTTTACAGATAAAAATCAACAATGCCTCTTCGGCATTAGTAAAACATTAATTCAATCAATCATTAGTTCTAATAATCATTTTGTTGCAAACTCTCTCATATCTGAATAAAAAAATTATCCTACATGTGGCAGTCTTGCAGTGTAGCATTCAACTATAGCGTTCCAGTTGTTTCCCACCGGCCGGTATATGAAAGCATTTAATATGTTGTACTAAATTTTGTTGTGCTTTTGAGCTTACTCTTAGAGATCATGATGGCAGCGAAAAATTCGAGTTTCGTGGTATATTTAGAGAATTTTCCGTTAATTTGGATTTAACCCTGCGAGAACATTTAAATAAAACTAGTGCTACGTTTTAGTGCCTTGAAATTGCAAAAATTAGTAAATAAAAAAAGAAATCAAAATAGCGAAATGATACGCAAACAACTTTCCCCCGAAATTTAATAATTTAATAAATAGCGAATCCTTTATTCAGGGTGCTAGCCTGCTCGTCGGCGAGGGAGTGGGTCAATACACTCACCAAGAGAATTTAATTTTATGAAGGCGCTACCTGTTTGAAATAACCCTGTCAGGCGATCGGGGTAAACAGGAATTCACGAGAAATAAAACCTACAAATTTAACGTTGAAGGGGTAAACTCCTTTAATTTTACACATAGAGTACGATTACAAAAAAAGTGTCAAAGTCAATATTTCACAAAGAAAAGTATATATACGTAATGAAATTGGGCCAGAGTACTATCTTGATTAAAACTTATCAAAAGTAACAGTAATAAAGTTAAGAAAATTATCGATCGCTATGGCTAACGCGCTACGGCTCACAAAATGCACACATACAACATTCCTTGTAAGAAATTCTAACCTAAGATAGGTAACAGCTTTCCGGTTTGTAACCCACCAAAAAATTAGATAAATAATAAGAAAAAGAAAATAAGTTAACTGGCTTAAAATATCCTGACACAGAATAAGTTTTTATATAAATCAAAATTCTGAAAAATATGCAAATCAAGAATTTAAAAAAAGGTAATAAATGATAATATAAATAACTATGAATTGTAGGGTCAAACAAAATGCAATTACAAACAAGAGAACGTGATTACTGTTAATAGCATTAAATTTAAAAGCAAACAAATATTGAATATATAAAGGTTCAAAACAAGAGAAGGTAATTTTAATACTAAGGAGTTCTGAATTTAGCTGGTAGTATGGTCGAGGTGCTACAATTTTAAATAAATTCCATAGTTTATAGAGTACGTGTTTGTTTACTTTATTTTTATACAGTTTAATCTACGATATTGTCTTGCCATACGCATACGTATAATCTCAAAAATATTTATTAAGGGGAAAAGTAAAAAAAAATATGATTTAGGGATAGAATCGTCGACGTTATTCCGTTTTTTTTTTCTCAATTTAAATAATGCGCAATATTCGTACTGTGGGTGTGATTCAAATTTTCCCCACTTTCTCCATAGCAGTTCCATTATTACCCTACCTGACCTTAGGCTTTGATAAATAGGAATAAAGGAAACTCTTACAAAAGCGCCAGCTTCTACCGTACCAGCATTTAACAGCGAAATTACGAAGACAAATACCTAACGTCACTTCGCGTCACGTCAGCCGACGTCAAGTCGCGTCACGTCAACATCCTCAATTTCGCGCGGCGTTCATCAAAGAAGCAAAACAGACGGAAGCCTGTCTATCTCACGCACAGATATAGATATATTCGCGTAAGCCGTTCTAAAATCATTTATTCATAAAGGTAGCCCCCCATAAGGAAACGTGCCAAATCTAAGAGAATACCTAATAGCCTATAACGTTCTGACATTATTAGGATTACTCGGAAAAGCGAGTTGGAAATAGGAGGTTTCCCTACCACCCCAGTCAGGGCATCCCTTTACGCCTCTCCCGCTTGTCGTCGGCATCATCATCAACCTAACATCAACAAGACGCGTCTCACGCGCGTAAGTCCGAGTAGTCCCCCTTCCTCACGGATTAAATCCCAGATTGTTTGGAACTTTGCAATTCGCTCTCGCTGCTACATCGCTTCTTTGGTCGCCTGGTTGGCTAGCAACGGCGTTCCTCGTGGGAACCCCTGCTGTTTTGCTCGCCGTCTCCACTATAAGCAGCACCATCTATGTCGTCCTTTACTAGGAGGTTACGTCTCGATCAGTATAATAGTAGAGACGACGGCCCTAATTGAAAATTATTCATGAATTTGTGGATTTTAGCGGACAGACGGGGTTGGTAACGGATAGTTTCTCATCCCTCTCCGCTACATTGACATCTACAATGGTCTTCAAACAATACGAAGTATCGGCACACTCCTCACCACACAAAATATTAATTAAATTAATCCGGAACAGCTGTTTCGAGGGCTCCTGGGCAACCGCATTATCAACCGAATGACCGAATAAATCTGGTCTCTATGGTCTTCATACAAACTGCACCTGCCAAAAAGTGGTCGCCATTACGATAACCTTCAAAGCTTGTTATGGCGAAAGTGTAGAATTATATTTGACTTACCCTTGTACTAATGAAACAAATTTTATATAAATATTTAATAAATTACCCATTGTTCCACAAAGATCTGTGTATATTTAATTTTATGAACCTCAAGTAATTCTTCACAGTGTTGAATGTCATAATTTTTAGATTATTCGAGATTACGATAATTTCAAAGGCCTTAAGAGGGAACTCTTTGGAGTCTCCTCGCAAAGCTTTTCAGCTGATGCTGTGTGACAGTTTTAGAAGAATTTTCTTCCAGATAAACTAAAATATTCAGTCCTATCTCCTTATTTAATACTAAGGTCACTAATCTCTTACAATTCACCTAATTTCCTTTTTCTTCACAGAATGCAATGAAAAGGTGGTAGAAATGGACTGACGACTCTTGAATGTGTAAAGGAGGAGTTCGCCTTTAATGATATGTTTTGATATTCAACTTGTCTCCTTTGTCTATTATGCGCCATCAAATGCGATCATGTTCAAATGATGTGCGGTTCTAACAAGTTAATTTGCTCGAGAAATAAATGAAGCAAGTAATTTAGGCTATTCTTATTGAGATCATAGCATAATAGATTACTTGTGTACAAGAAAAATAAATTAGGTTAATGTAGAAAATTATCTTGTTATTGTACGTGTTATTTCAATGATGGGTCATTATCTAAATAAGAATGGCAGCCGGCTATATCTCAGAAACTAGTCATCACGGGTGGAAATCTTTTTTAATAAATGTGACCAAAAGAAAATATTAAAAACGTTTTTGTAGTTTGTAAGATGACCAGGAGATGGCGGGACAATCACGACTAACTATAGAATTTGTGTTTTGTCTAATTAAGAGTTATCGAAAAGGTATGCATTTTATTCCCAGCCTAATTTCCTTTCTTTTGCGTTAAACACATTTTGTTGTATCTTCTAAAGAAAAGTGGTGGGGAGATGTCATTTGCTTTTTTAAATAAATATTGGTTATTCCTGTTAGGCTTAACCGATTCTAACAATCTTGGTCTCGTTTAAAAGAGCTTTATTTGATCTATCAAATGCAGTTTTGGTCTAGTTTTTATGGGTTGTATCCTTTCCACTAGAGGGCGTTATCTGACTGTGACAAAATAGTGTTTTTCGCAAAAAAATTAAACAGAACGATATGTTTCTTTTCACGCGGAAAAGTAGAGAATTAAAAGTTTAAGATGTCAGCGAAAATCGCGTCTTGATATCTTTTCTCTAACCCGAGATATTAACGGAAAAATTAAAAAAAATATTGCACTTGGACGACCCAGTTGTGCTGATTGTCTCCTATTTATTTCAACTTCTAAAACAACTTACTAGTAAAAATAAAAAAATATATATTCTATTTCAAAGATAATTATTTATTTTATCGCCTTATGAACAAGCTGAATCTCATTTTTTCAGCGATTTCGACTTAAAATAAACAATAACAATTATAGTAAGTCCTTACTCGTCATTTTATGTTGTTAAATGCGTTGGCGAGGTGTTGACACAAAAACGTCACAAACATTTTGAATTGGGTAAATTCTTGTATTCTCTGTAGTGTATTTTTAAAAACTGCATTTTCTTAATGCGTGTGTGGAAAAATAAAATCTAAAATACTTAGATTAGGAGAACGCGGAGGAAAATCTACTATACGCTTTATCAAACTATATTCATGTAAGAAGGTTCTTTTAAATTTCATCGTGGCGTTAAAATTCTTTTCCTAGAGTTTTTCCTTTTTCTCTCTCTCTCCTGTTACTTTTAGCGAATGCTTCGCCTACTACGACTACACTAGAGCGGGTTTGGACGTCGAAAAGTGTTCACGCTACGTTGGACAAACGCTGCTGCTGTTGTAAGTGAATATGGTGCGCTAATAGTCTTCGGTTTGCATTGCCTACCATGCGCTGTTAAGTGGGCGCCTTTCACGCCGTCCTTGACGCTCTTGATAGGAGGTAGGAAGAGAATTATGTGGAGTTTAGGTACTTTGGATGATGAGGAAATTAAGTAGGAATTCTTGGGTTAGTTACCTTCCTCATCTGTTGTTCTTAACAAATCTGCTTTCACTCAAATAACCCTTTGTTGAATTAAATAAATAATTTCAAAGATATATATTTGTTTGATTCAAGAACTTTTTTTTTCTCTGTGTATCAAAACAAAAAAAGAAGAGTACAAAACCTCAACGGTCGTTATCACGTGACATTTCATCTGAAGACGGCATTAGCCTCCAATTTCAACTCACCGTCTCTCTACATCTTTATATTTATACACCCACTCGACCGATTTAAGGAAGATTGCACGTCAAAGAAAGCGACACCTAACTAACTAGCTAGCCAGGCTACCTAACCAAAGCCTTCCTCTTCGACGCGCCGTAGTAAAGAGCTTTGAGCGACGGCAAAAACACTTAAACTTGAGAGGAGACGCCTAGCGTCTCTACGTGCTGTTTCCCTTTTGTAAAAGGATTTACCGTTTTACTTGCCAAGCGATTACTTGCTTGTTCGCTTCTGCTTCCGCATCGGGAAGAAAATCCGCCACTCCCGTGGGTTGTGTTTGTCTTGCTGACGTCTGCTGGTCGGTAAAAGTTAACCTTTTGGTCGGTGTATAGTAGTAAATTTATTATTTCTCACGTAGACCAGCTTATAGTTTTAGAAATATGCATAAAAATGTCGTATTTGTATTTCTCGTTGACTGTGTTCTAGTTGAAGTCTTCTGCAAGGTCAGAATCCATCTATACAGCAGAAACTTTTGCACTTTTTTAAGTTTATACTAATGGTCATGGTTAGTATCTCATGCCTAATGAAACAGGATGCTAAACACAGTGGGGCAAGTTCTTATTGAGGGAAAAGTCAAATTGTTATTGGTTGTAAGAAATAAAAGTCTGACTGGTAATTTATATACAAATACAGGTTCCATTATTACTAAAGCAAGGACATTTTCCTGCAGTAGACTACGGGGTAAGATTTGGGCAAGCGATTACTTAAGTCACGTTGCAAGTACATATGAACGAAGTGAAACGTCGCAGCGACGTTCGCAATATTTTCTTGACCAAACGGCGCTTCCCAAGAAATTTTGTGACACGAAAGGACATTTCAGTTTTGCTATGACTTTAGACAATTTTGACGAATTTTTACGACATACGAGGTGTGGCAATTAAATAACCGGATTGGTGCTACTATCGGCAAACAGCGAGCACACCACGGTAGATTTGAACATGTCTGTGTTTGTAGATGCTTCCCTCACCCTGAGCTCGATGGGCACGGTTGTACGTCGCTCAGTCTCGCTGTAGCAATCGTCCGTTCAAGTGAAAGCGAAAGCGACGGAGATTCTCAACAAGTTGACAGAAACGAACTTCCAGCATTGCTTTCGACAGTGGAAAATTCGTATGGATCATTGTAGGGATCAGCAAGGAGAGTAAATTGAAGGGGATAAATTTTGTAATGTCATTGGTGATTAATAAAATGTTATGTAGCGCCAGTCCGGTTATTTAATTACCACACCTCGTATGATGTAGAAAGTGAATATTAACCGGGAAGAAAGTAACATTAGTCACCTACTTTATTGGAATAAAAAAAAAACAAAACGAAATATAAAAATTTTGTAGTTAAATAAAAGCGAAAATAATACGAACATTCCGAAGATGATTTAAAAATAATCTTACAATTACTGGAAACTAGAGGTCCAATAGGGAGTTAAAATGAGAGGTAAACAGTTAGATATTTCACCTCCTTCTATCCTTTTCCCCCAATATTTAATCTGCTGCTTTGTGTTCAAAGCCTGAGAGGTTGCTAGAACCACCTCCGTTGCTATGCACCACCCCCAGTATCTACGATTCTTGTTTTTGTACCGGCTTAAGAATCGGCGATGCAAAACGAGACGCAGGAAGAATGTCCAGCAACTCAAAAGCAGAGCATTTTCCTTCGTTTTGCTGCTGTTATTGTTGTTGGACGAGACTGAAACGCAAAAAAATTGAAAGCGACGAAGGAAAGTTCTAAACTCTACTCGGCTAGACGCCGGGCATTGTATGGTTTATTGCTTCGTTTGAGAAGAAAAGCTTAGAAGTGGAAGTTGGCGAGAGTCTAAGCTCATTACTGTAGATTATTTTCGTTATGATGCTTACCGAGCTGAGTACCGTCGCGTTTCCATGGGTGGAACTTTTCTAACGTTTTTAAGCTTGTTAGATGATAATAAAGCATATTTAAAACAATGTTCTATTCATGGAACCTTTTTGAGTAGCTATCTTTCCTTTCTTGTGTTACACAATGTAGAGATAAAGATTTCAAATACAAATTTTCTGGGTGCCGTGCAATTTAATTCTATATTCGAATAAAACAGTTTTAAAATAATGATTCATAATTTCGAATTGAGTATTTGAAGAATAGATTTCTATGTGTATAATCGCGGTCACACAAGCTGGGACACCTGTACTCGTACACCACCAAAGAACGCTTTATATCCCGCAAAAAAGATTCTAATTCATATTCCTTTCACAACACCAAACCACTCAATCACCGTATAATCTATTCCTTCAACCACATCCTCAATTTTTTCTTGTTTTCATCTTCTTGACATCGACAGATAAACGCCAACTTTTCACGGCGCTTACATACCATCGAGGTCGGCCAGAATAAAGATTCCCAACAAAAAAATCATCGCCGATTGCCATTTCACCTTTCCAACTTTCCATTTTCCTAGTCGGATAAGAATCCGGAAGAAAAAATGTCTCGTCATAACTCCGGGACACGCGAGGAATGTCCATCGGACGCGATATATACACTATTCTAACCTTTAAACCGGAAGCGCTTTATTCCGTTTTACTCCGGGGACTAGTACGGAAATATCACCCCACTCCACTTCCATTACCTTCTTTCTCCAGTCGAAATTCGGATATTAATCATCGCAAAATGTTTTTCTTTCTTTGCCATCCCTTCTGATGTGGGTAAGGTTAAGCGTATATCGTTTCTGAGGATGATGCGTATAGAAGAAGGGTGTAGCGATTGATTTGAACACTTTTCTTAGGGAAAATGTGGAAGATTAAGTTGGTGGGTGCGAAGTTTTTAGAGTATGAAATCAAGTTCATGATTTATTTTGAAACTAGCACGATTTTTAATCGGGACTTGATTAACATAAGATAATTATGTAGATACTGACATACCATTAGACGTACCTGACTCATAGCTCGAGGTAGACATCTCCACGTTATTTTGCACTGAAATTTTTAATTTAAAACTAAATCAGAATCTGTAACTAATTTTTTAGCGAACGTAACGAAGCTCCTTGCATTGTAGTAATGCAACCCAGAAATAAAATCATCTTCATCTCCCACTTCAGCATACTGGGAATAGATTACATTGTACTGAACCTAGTTTTCTACTCGTTTTTCCGATGAAAATCTCTGTCCTCCGACGATACTTTGGGCCTAGGAAGCAGAAGAACTTCGCTAGGGGCCAGATCTGGTGAATAGGGTGGATGATCTATCAATTCTAGCCCTAATTCCGAATTTTGGCCATGGAGACCACTGAAGTAAGAGACGTGTGAGTTGTCTTGGGGAAATAGAACTTTATTTTTCTTCAAATGCGGCTGTTTTTCCGTAATGTCTGCCTTCAGCTTGTCAAGTAATGATGTAAAATAATTTTACAAAGAAAGGGAAAGTACGCAAGTTGAACTGAAAGAAAACGCTTGTCGAAGTGATTACAAAACATTGTGTAAAGCCTTGATGTAACACTAACTTCTAAAAATGCAAATGTTATAATAAATAAAGAATTTTGGAAATTATCAAAAAATGGAGAAAAGAATTTTATTTTAAATAAAGATGCTTATCAAGAAATTACCAAAAGCAAAACCATTGATGAGCTGAAACCTCAAAGACGCAATACTTTTTTCTATTATTTGAAAGAAGGTAAAGATTAGATAATACTTTGGAAGAAAGCCAAAATTGATTCAGAAGAGAAAGGGGACGTCAAATAGAAAAAAAAATGCAATTAAAGTGGGAAGGCGGATACACGCTTGCTTTGTCGATATGGAGAAGGCGTTCGTTAAAATAAGAGATGACATCTGGCAAATATTAGAAGATATAAAAGTCGAGAAAGACCTTATACAAGGTGTACAAAGTCTCTACGAAAAAACTAAAAGTTATGTAAGGTTAAAAAACGAGAAATCACAGACTTTTCAGAGTAAAATCGGACTGAAGCAAGGGCATGTTTTAAAACCACTACTTTTTAATTTAAAAAGTAAATATAGTCTGTATGTCGAGACAACCATAGAGCAAGGACAACTTAGATGGTTTGGACATGTAATGAGAAGAAATTAAGGTAATGTGGATGGAAGAAGCGAGAATAGCAGCAGAGAGAAAGGGAGCCAGATGGGAAAATATAAAAGTCCTGACAAGAGAATGAAGTGGACTTTAGGACCTCTCTGTATATTGCGATAAAATATATAACAATATGAATTTCCTCCCGCAAAATCCTTATTGAAATACTGACATTCACTATGTTGTTGGCTTTTTTCTGATCTGGTTATTAGAAAATCAATCGTAATTTCTTTCAAAGCTGCTTATGGTTTTTGCTTCTGGAAACAAACAATTTAACACTAAATAAAGTTGGATATTTTCGTCAGCATCTTGGCTATAATTTTTTAGACTTCAGTCTCTCGCCAAAATGTATTACTACCTTTAATATGTTTTCAATCTGTTTCCAAATCCAAAATATTAGATAAAATAGGCTTCATGATATAATTCTCTTCTTATTTATGTCTTTGGCTCTCTTCCACCATACCTACTATCTTGAGTCTGTTTGAACGCCTATCCTAGAAGGCTGCTACATGTAAAAGGACCTTCTCCTATTCATATTCCCACATGTCCTCGTGAAACGACTATCCCGACGTCCCTGTCCAGCGCCCTTGGGACCACAACCAAAACCTCATACATGGAACAAAATTCCGGGTACACAACCGGACCTTACACGCGTCCCCGCCGAAGCTTGCGAAAAGCTCCTATCACGTCCGAAGGCTAATACTCTTTGCTTTTTGGTGAGATGGGAGGAAAGGGAGGAGTTCCACAGACGACAACATCAACAGCAGGATAAAGTGGAAGATGTAATAAGGGTGGAAGGGGAGAAAGAAGAAAGGACAGAAGGGATTTCTTTGGTGGAATTATTGCATTTGGATTTGAGATTTATACGTGCGGAAGTTCTTTTTGTTGCAGTGGACTTTTCTTTCCCGTTTTCCGGCATATTAGGGGGTTCTTTTAAAGACGAAATCGAATGATAACACGTGTGACAGTTGATTTATTTATTTATTTATCTTTAGAAGTGTATTTCAGACTCAATAAAATAAGAAGAAAAGTGTTATTACACTCCTCTTTCCATTCTTTAATCAAAGATAGTAAAAGAGCAGATTTATTAATAAACATCATGCTATGCATAATAGTATTAATTAGTTTATGTGTATTTGCTAAGATGTGATAATTAACGAAAAACAAGTGCTTTAAACATTGCAAAACACGTTTTAAACACTCAGTTCAAATAACAATTGTTAGATAAGTATTTTTGTAAAACTTTAGTTATAAGTGGTGATCTTAATGTTAAATTTAACACATTGGATGTCCATTCTATTACTCTATGTAATGTCTTTAATTAGACAAATATCTCAAAAAGATCTGGTCATTCTTTTTTTATTACACCTGTTACAGATACCTACCGATACTACTGTAGGGGGGACAACCCTGACAAGAAATTGCCTTATTTTTATAGCGTTTTTAAACCTACCACTAAAACAAACAAAAAATGGATTACTAATGGCATTAGGAAATCATGTCAAAAATAAACATATTCTAAAGGTTGCAATTGAGTGTGCTAAGAGACTATATGTAAACAAAACATTGACAAATTCATCAAACATGTCCAAAAGTATATGGGCAGGAAACTCGATCAACACCGTGTTGTAGTAATATTGAGTTTGACGATGTCGCTGGCAGGTTGGTCTCTGATCCAGTTGCAGTTGCCACTATGTTTAATGAGAATCTTGCTTCGGTTTCGGATCAACTCCGTCGGGGTAGTGCTTCTGTTGCTTTCATTACTCAGGGTGTTGGGCATGCTACTGATTTTGACCATTCCTTTTACATTTACCTGGTTACGTTTGAGAAAATTAAGTCTATTATTTGAAGCCTCCATATAACACCACCAACAACTGTACAATAATAAAATACGAGGTGTGGCAATTAAATAACCGGACTGGTGCTACAAAACATTTTATTGATTATCAATTACATTACAAAGTTTATCCCCTTCAATGTACTCTCCTTGCCGATCCCTACAACGCCCCATACGAATTTTCCATTGTCGAAAGCAGTGCTGGAAGTCCGTTTCTAACAGCTTGTTGAGAACCTCCGTCGCTTTCGCTTTCACCGCTTCCACACTGTCAAATCTTGTCCCCTTAAGCTCCGATTTTACCTCAGGGAATAAAAAAAAGTCACAGGGGGCCAGATCGGGCGAGTACGGTGGGTGGTCCAACATGGTGATGCCGGATTTCGCAAAGAAGGCCTTCACAGACAAGGCGGAATGGGCTGGCGCATTGTCTTGGTGGAGCATCCAGGATTTGCTCTTCCACAAATCGGGTCTTCGTCTTCTCACTCGTTCACGTAAGGTAGTTAGCACTGGGTCACAAGAAACTTGGAGGTATCGTGCTCGGTCTGAACACTCTCGCTATCGTAAGGATTTGAAGGGACGATTGCTACAGCGAGACTGAGCGACGTACCACCGTGCCCATTAAGCTCAGGGTGGGGGAAGCATCTACAAGCACGGACATATTCAAACCTGCCGTGGCGTGCGCGCTGTTTGCGGATAGCAGCACCAGTCCGGTTATTTAATTGGCACACCTCATATGATGCTGATTTTAAATATCCAAGCAGATTTTCCCAGCTTCACAAGAAACTTGAGGTTAACTCGTTGCTCGATCTGAACAGCATTTTTCCGACGCGACGCTAGCGTAAGGACTTGAACGGACGATTGCTACAGCGAGACTGAGCGACGTACAACCGTGCCCATCGAGCTTTAAAAGCCCGTTCTACGATTAATTTTCAGCTTAATTTCTAAAGATTTGGTAAAACCTGTTTAACAAGGGCACAAACTCCTACCCTTTATGATTTATACATATTACAGGTTCTCTGTTTTATCTTCAAAAATCGAGGTTGCTTCGAACAAAGTCTTGTCTCTCAGATCATCAATACGTGACTGGCTCCGAAGCATAGAACGTCTGTATTTTAAAGGACCTTAGATTATATAGGAACTGGTCGCCCAATTTCTCAGCAGAGCTTTGTGTTAATATGAATATTTTAACATAAAACTAAATGATTTGCTTGGAAGAAACATTTTTCTGTCTTGGATTCTCTTGATTTTCTAACCCTAAGAAAATATTTATTTAATCCAAAATTTCAAGAAAATTATTGTCTTATATGCTATATTTCCGTTGTTTTGACCTGTTTCTGCTATATGATTATATCTGTGAAAGCCATGTATCATGTCTTCAGAGATAAAGTTACTATTAATATTATCATTATTGGTCAGGTATGTCATTATCATTATAATCACAATAGCATTTCAGTCTTTTTATTTCTTTTTTCTTAATCATGAATGCTTTTAAAAATGTATACCATATTTTCGGACAAAGGGAGTACTGCATAAAGATATATTTTCTAGTTTGCTAAAGAAAAAAATACTCTTTAAGTTGTAGAGAAATTTCTCAAGGAAGAGCTAACAGTTTTACTAGATCTGCATAAATGTCATAAGGGTTGGTTATACTCCAACTAGAACTCTAATATCAACGTCAAATGTTGACTCAATTAAGATGGGACTGGAATCGACTCTAATTCACCTGACCACCTCTAATTCATCCAGAGTCCATAGAAAAAGCTTGAGGAACCTATTGAAGCGGGAGAAGGATTCCAGAGGGTTACGAAATCGTAGGGTGCGGGAGAGATTGCGAACCGATCCTCGGCGAGACCACAGAATAATTGTTATTGGCGGCGTGATTGCCCACGTAATTGAATATTTGATTAATTAGCCGCCCCTTAATTAGCAGAGTACATAGAACCGGAGAGATATGCGAAGAGGGAAACGGTTCAGCGCCATCTCCCGGTGTAGGATCGCGACTCGCCCAATATATAGTTTGCACAAGCCGCCTCGTTCGTATCTCGTTACCGACACGACGGTTTATTTTAACAAGGACGGGCGTAGAGGGCGAGGAGAGGATTGAAGGTTGTACGAAGAAGGTAGAGCAGAGACGTAGCAAACAGAATGCGGAGGACCTTCCGAAGACGTCCGATATAATAGAGGATGAGGACGAACCCGACCGACAATGGTTTGTTTGCTTCCGGTAATCAGAGTGCGCCAAATTAGAAATCTGGTCGTCTCGTTGGACGGTCGCCTGATCGTTTGTTCGCCAACTTGCTTGCTTACTTTAGTTCCGGCGCTTTAGGAAGCTGGTTTATTCTTGTTAAAGGATATACAGGTTGTCCTAGACTCTTTCGACCATACAAAAGACGAAAACCAAGCTCAAATAGTATTGAAAATTGCTTATGTACAATAATCCTGTAATGGTAGCAAGGACAGTGGGGTAGAATGGTAAACTGCAAAGTTTCGGTACACCCCGCACCTTACAAAATCTTGATTTGGAATAATTGTTTAGGAAATTCGTGGATATTTATTAATTAAATAGAGAGATAGACATTTTATTGTAAATATTAATTTACATTGTCGTCGAGAGATACATACAGGGTCTTTCAACAAGAAGTGTCATTTCCCAGTCTCGCAGTGTAGCATTGAACTATAGCGTACGGGTCCAAGATTCCATAAATTTTCCTGATTGGAATTCTGCATATATTGACCACTTTCTTTGCAAAATTTTCTTGTGGATTCGCATAATTTAGACCACTTTCACAAAGAAAAAAGCTTTATTGATGGTTTCAAACGAAAAAAAAAGAAGAAAACCCATTAGAAAGAAAAAAAATCAATCCCTCAAAACGAAATTATTTTCCACGCCTCAAACAAAACGTCAAAAGTTATCTCCCATCTCACAGAGGCTACCAGTTCGCGAAACCGAAAGGCATCAAGTTCCTTGACCCATCCACACCTCATCCCCTCTCGTTTTTTCCCCATCCTCCCCATTCCAAAATCATCTCCCGAAACACACGTCCTCATCCCCACTCCCCTCATCCCCATTTCGGTATTTTTCAAAGCGGCACGGTTTCGGATCACAGAAGCCTCTTTCGCTTTTGTTTTTGTTTTGATTTGATAAGATTAAAACCCTCGAGGCTGATGGCCGTATTAAATCACGTACGGGGGGTGGCGGTGGATGGTTTTCGGAGGGAGTTTGAAGAGCGACGCGGCGGAAACACTCACGCCATCTCGTGGGTATCTTTTTCTCATTCCCCCAAAGCTAGAACGTGATGCCCTAGCCGTTAGTGCGAAGGAAAGTACCAGAAAGCCGATGAAATTGAACTGGGGGAGGTTGCCGGGGGTGTTTTTGGATACGGATACTATTTTGGGGGAGGTTGGAGGTGATATAAGAGTGTTATGCAAAATTATAAATATGTTTATTTGTTGTTATTACAAAAAGGAAATGGAAAAGTAGTAAGATTGTTTATTGTTTATGGTTAATGGTTTTCCCTCAGTTGTAATTTGTCGAAAAATATAATAAAAATTATATTTTTGGGATTATAATGCCATGGAAAGATCCATTATAGAATTAGGTTTTGTAATATCGAAATCGATCCTCCTTACACAACTGCTTGATACAATTATAGACTGCAGAATTGCAGAGAAGCACGGGAAGATCGGAGTCGATAGATCGTAGATAAGATAACTGGTAGGATAAGGAATTGGAAGAAATTGAATAAAGATGTATTTCCAAGAAGTGACGGTGTCCTAATGATAAAGTGGTACCTGTTAGCGAGTTCCCCTCGTCACGTAAGTAGAGTTAGATTAATTCTAGAAGAATTTCACATGACAATATCGCAAAGGATCGATTAATCATTGGCATCTACCATCTGGTCAAAGTTTGAGTGGAAATTTTATAAATTCAAGTCTGTAAAGTTGTTTCTTTACAAAAATTTCGAACTATATCGAGTAGAAAAATGATTTATCTTTCAAGGAAATGGTGTTTTTGGTACTATGTGTGTCTCTTTCTTAAATAGTGTCCCAATTAAGTTAAATATGAAATATAATTACTACAAATGAATTTTTAAATATATGGTAGCTTACAAATAGTTTTTACAATTGTGCCAAAAATAGCTTCTAATAAATTTACGCTAAAATTTAAATCTAAAGGTATTTTGCAACAAAAATTTAATACAAAAGCCTTCGAAATAGAAGCCTTTTATAGATCGAAGTGGATTGATCTTTTTCACCTTTTTAACTGCTGGCACATCTCTAAATTTTAAAATATGTTCTTGCATCACAAATAAGAAAAGTTTCGCAACATTGTTTCTGGTTTATCATAATGGATTCTCATAAACTTGCTTATATGTAAACCTGCGCCTTGTTGGCCCTCTTGAATGTACTTTTCGTACAGCCAAGAGTGCGTGTTTCAAACTGACGAAGTTCTTTAAATGTTAAATCAAACATATTACGTATATCAAATCAAACATATATATTTTCAAATCAAACTTGAGGCTATTTGTTTCAAATCACTTGTTTAAATCAAATAACGATGTCAAAAAAATTATTTCTTTAAATTAAAAAGAATATATCTTTGCCGCCATTTAAAATTACGATTTGATTGACTGAATGCATATTTCTTTGGGTCAAGAACTTCTTTTTCTCTGTGTGTTCAAAGAGAAAAGAAAATAATGTTATCAAGCTTGTGAAGGTCAAAAAGGTTAAAATGCAAAAGTGAACATTTTTTTAAATTAAACCTTTTAAAATTATTTAAAAGAAGCAGGAAGTTGTACACTCACCCGGACGATTGTTGGTTAATGATCAGTTGCACCGACACAAATTAAAACTTAATCTAGAATTAAGTTAAAGTGACAGGGGGAATGTGACAATTGCAGTCAATTAAGTAGAAAGACTGTCACATTCTCTCCGATATTTTGGGTTAATGCGAGATTAAATTTTAACTTATGTTTTTGCAATTGATCGTACATAGAATAACATGCTTACAACTGCCTTCTTTCCAAATGAAACCCAAGTACCTAAAATCTACAATTCTGACGTAATAATAAAAAATGGTGTACCAAAAGGTTTCCGTGTCTATCTATTAGACATATGTTTATATTCATTGATTAATATACATAGGTTTTATTTATTCCAAAACCTTTCAAACACCCTGTATACACACATATGAATACATAGGATATTTTATCCCTTCCGAAAGTAGTCCCCATATTCGCAGCGGGTATGTATACGATTTCTCGTGTTTGGGGAGCCTTATTTTCGTTAATGTTCGCGAGTTTCCCCGGCAGAGGGCGCTTCTGAACATATGTTTTCGTAACGCGTAAGAGAGATAATGTTTATCTTCTGTTTAGAATTGTATGAGGGCGTAGCCGTCGGTCTTCGCTTTTCGGGCGATGCGAACAGCCGCAGCGGCGTCCGGAGCGGGCGTAGGGGGACGGTGAGGGGTAGAATTTTTCCGGCGGATTGAGTTTCGCAGATGTTGCGTTCGCCCGGGGTCCCAGACGTTTCGTATAGGGGATTTTTCCATGTCTCGGGAAGAAATGAAACGGGCAGGATGATGCGAGTATGTTTGGACGTGCAAAAGCGACTTTGCTTTTGTTTACCATTTTGTATTCGGTTTGTATTACGCGTATTAGTCGAGATTACTTTTAATACGTTACATTTCAAAAGCTAACATACGCACAAATAAAATTTTTAAAGGGTTTTATTTGTATGTGTTTACGAAAAGCTAGTCCCTCCAAAAGAAAATATAATCAAGCTAATATGTAAAATTAATTACAAAGTTACGAAATTTTCACCTTAACGTTCTCTTTTTGTTTATTTTTTTCATAAAATCGAAATGTCTGTTTGGCAATGATCTTTGTTTTTCTTCTTCTGGAGAGCCAGTAGAAGACCACAGTCGCGAAAACCATCGGCTGTAGCCATTTTTAGGTCTCTGTGATGGTCTGGCCGTCTACGCCACCGAGAAGACGGCCAAAACGGTGATGGTCTTCATCGGCTGCAATGTCGAAATCAACGTCGCCAATTACCAGCAGCGGGTTCTTCGGGACGTACTTGAACCGTGGGCAACACAACAATTCGGCGCTGACGGATTCACACTTCAACAGGACTGGGCACCAGCGCATTCCGCCCAATCCCATGCCACGGCAAGTTCCATTACAGAATTAGGTTTTGTAATATCGAAATCGATCCTTCTTCCAAGACTGCTTGACACAATTACAGACTGCAGAATGGCAGAAAAGACACGAGAAGATCGGGGTCGATATCGGTGAAGAGTTGTTTCTGGGATTTTGGAGCAAGTATGGTTCAGTATTTCTTGAGAGTATGTTCCTTGCGTTCTTGTGGTGCTTAAAATGTGTTTCCCAATCCATTTCATTTATTCTTGCTATTCCTTTGTTGGTTCTAGTCTGTTATCTAATTCTTAGATTACAATAATTATAAATCCTTCTATGTTATACCTGTAATTCCCAAGCAACTTATTATCTAAAACAGCACTTTACGAACCCCTAACATTTCGCAGCCGTCTCCCCATTCGCAAAGCCAGTTAAACCCTTCGTGACAATTCGAATTAAAAAGTAACTGGTCGGCGACGGACTCGAAAAGAGTGGTAATTTTCCACATATATGCATACACCTATGCATATCCGTTTTCATTTTCCCCAGACCTTTCCATCATAGAGCTTGAAAACAAGCTGCTGGCGTATATGTCACCATCGTATCCCGTCCAGTCAGCTCGAGTTGTGTTCCGTCTCGCTTGCAAGCGCGGAGGCGGCTAATTTCAAAACCGGATCTCTTTAATTGCCGGCGGTGTTTAGTCCGTCATTACTGCGATGTTCCGTCGCACTCCATTTGAAATGTAACCCTCGATTTCAACGGGGGAATGGACATTGGGGAAGAGGGTGGTGAGGAGTTGGTATAGAGCTGACCCTTGGCGAGAGGGCTGGCATACTGATGAGGGAGTTTGGTGTACGTACAGTAGCGTGATACATCCGTGCATCCGGTTTGTACTTGCACTGATCCGTTTAAATATTATTTTAATCCTTTACTGTTAACGTTAGGTTGGTCTTAGTGATGGAAGTCAAGGTTGAGTTGATTAAGTGAAGTTATAATTTTGTTATTGATGGAAATATGTATAGCATATAGATTTTATAACTGATTTATCCTTATTGGATTAGGGCAAGTTCATTTTGAAAGTACCCTCGCATTAAAATGGAAAAATGTTTTTCTTCCACATTTGAACCAATCCTGAACTGTTCAAAATTTACAGATCTTTTAAATACAATATAATACCAAGGTTGTCTCTTTAGTTTTATATGTAGTCGCATAAAGGGTGTCACCAATGAAACCTTTATTGAACTTAAATCCAAAATTACATCAAGAGACGGCAAGTGATTTAACAGCAAATTTTTAAAACTAACAAGTCATTCAAAAAATGGAACCAATAACTTTTCAGAACTTTCGGAGATTTCAACAACAATGTCTTATCGAGTTGGTTTCTACTTTTGGTAAAGAAGCCACCACATCGGACAATTTCCCGCTTGAACTGTGAATTCCAGTATGGTCGCACCAATCGCAACGATGATCCCAGAATAGGACTACCAACTACAGTAGTCACTCAAAGAAATATGCTGCGCGCCAACTGATCAAGAAAGATCGACATATAGCGAAATTGAGATATTCTTAGGCATTTCAAAGATCTCAATCCAAAAAATTCTGCATCATGCATTTGGGGATTCTGTAAGTCGTAGAAGAATTGCCAAGCTGCCTCGAAGTTAAAGGTTTTGAAAATTAAATTTTCTAAAAGATTTGCCTAATTTCCATCTTAAAACTGTTTATTTTATGCTATCTAAGGGTAACTTTCTTTAAAAGTAATTCCAGAATAAATCTAAGAACCATTTGTAGGAAATAGTGTGATATCAAAGAAATATTTTTACCTTCTAATAATAAAATCCACCAGCCAGAATAATTTTTGAAAAAGTATAAACTAACACCTTGAACTACCTGCACCTAACTCCAAATTAGAAGAGCTATTTTTCCCCAGAGTGCTTACCAGAAAACGACCCATGATTTTAGAAAATCATTAAATTTAGCTCAGATTTTCTTTGTATGTAGTACATTTCCCTTAACTAGCCCCCTCTTTCCTTTTTTACCACAAAACTTCTTCTTCTCATCTTTTTCCACGAACTTCTAATCCCCCAACCAGGGAAAATCGTCAGCAACACGCTGTATACTCAAAGCATCTCTTTTTAAGGCTCCCACAAGCGTCAGGGGTTCAATTTCACCCCCAATTCCGTCTCAATGTTTACCGTTGCGCTACTGCAGTGTTGCGAGATTGATTCTCGATTGTTGTTTGCCCTGTGTGCGTTGCAAACTTCTGGGAGGATTATGACTGGAGCGCATCCAGCTATCTAAAAATAAATACATATACGCTGCATGGAGGGTTGTATAGGGGACAAGGGGATAATTCAGGACTTAACGCTGCTACCTTTATATTATTGGAACAGCAAGCAACGTTTGGCAAATGGAAGTATGAGGTTTTCTTTGCTTTGCGAATCAAAGAAGTGGTGCTTGGTGTAATGTAGTTATTGAGGGATTAGGAGGCAAATAAATTGAGAGGGTGAATGTGGGATATACCGCGTGTTCAGCAAGGAATGGAACAGCGTGATATCTCGGGAACGAATGAAGATTTTAAAATTCTGAAAACTTTGCTATAAAATGTCCGTTGGGGTAATGTAAGTTTAAGCGAGTAGCTTAAAAATATAAGAAAGTCAACTGGTCAAGGTTAAGAAAATATTTTATTTCGAATAGTGGACCGTTTTACAATACTATTCATTAAAAAAAATCTTTTTGACTGCTTAGAATCGTTGTTTTGTTGAAACACGACTCATTTCGTGCCCTTCTGGTACACTATATTCTTGTTAATGATCAAATGATTTTATTAATATTTCGTCGATTTTAAACAATGAGCTACTTTAACAGTTCTGCAAGACTTCGGGGAAGACTTTTTCCCAAGCATTGTATAGTAGGCATACAGCGTCCCTCAAGTTCTTGATTTTGAATAACTTAACAACGTTCTCTTCGTTATTAGATCAGATTTGGGCTAAAAGACTTTGGTCAGTTTGATGGCATTTTGATCTGGAGGTTGCAAAAGTGCTGTACAATTAGGTGGAAGAAATAATGTTGTAAATTGTCCATCCTCACTAGTTAGCTCTTCTATAGTTCCATGGCTCGAGGAGTAATCGACGATTAACAGGGCTTGAACAATGAAATCAATCTTAAAAAATTGCCGTAGCCATCCATGCATTGGCAGATGATTTGCATTCAACAGGTATGTTTACATTTTTAAATGCCCTAGAATTTTTTGCCTTTCCTATCACCAACAGCTTTAATTTTTGTGAAGCATCAGCATTGCAATATACTAGAAATGTAAGGCGTTCTTTATTTTTTGACCTGGTGCGGTCTTTTCCTGAACACGAACCAGTGTTTTTTCGGACAACATTTTCCAATACAGAGCAGATTCGTCTGCATTGTATATTTGAGTAGGTGCAAGGTTTAATTGCTTAATCTTCTCTGCAAATGCACTTAGGAAGGGATCGACAGTACTTTGACCATTGGATAGTATTTCGCCACACATTTTTAAAGAACGCAGGCCATGCCTTTTTCTGAAATTAGAAATCCAGCCTGTGCTAGCTCTAAAATTATCATTTCCATAGATTTCAGAATAAGACTATTGTGCTTTGGTAGATAAAATGTTATAGGAAATTGGAACGTGTCTTGATCTTGGTGTACAAAACCATGCATACAAACGAGTTTACATTTTTGGATATTCGGGTTTTAGTAATGTTTTTCTGAGGTCGGGAACGGAATCACATTTGCCAATAAATTTAAAAGAAATTACACTACATAGCAAAAGTTCACAATGGCCTTTAAAATATATCATACCTTTTGATTTTGTCTTTGTTATTTTTTATATCCGAAATTGTTGATGTTCCTACCCCGTATTCATTTGCCAACACTTTTCAACTTTCACCACGGACTAGTCTTTCTATTATATCGGATTTTTGTTTTATTGACAACATAGTATGATTTATTTTAGGAGGCATTTTAATATATGTGTGTAAAAAAACCCTTACAATATTTTCTTTCTCTAGTATCTCTTCTATTTCATAATTCAATTGTTGCCTGTAATCGGTTTAATTTCCTTTCCTTGGACTCATTATTGATCCTACTATTTTCCTTTCTAGTATTTTAATTTTTTTTTCTTTATTCTTGGTCAGTGTTATCGTATCGGTTGCATATGTTATCTAAGAAACACCTAGTGGGGTGAAATTGTGGAACATTAACCTTTTTAGGTGTATGATTCCTTACCAACAGATAAAAAATTATAACATGTTTTTTAAAAAGATTTACGAAATAGATTTTCTGACATCTGTAGAAATACTCAATAATGTGGGACAATTGAAATTCTTTCAGTAGCATGTTATCTGCATTCTTAAACGCGTAACATTCAAATAATAAATTGTCCTAATTTCTGCAAGAGTTTTCTCTCAAAAACAAGAAAAAAGTAGGAAGAGAAAAAGCGCGCTTTATTTTAAATTAAACCAGAAACGTAATAGAGAATTGCATGTATGATGTCCGCCGCGTGGGTATTCATTTGTTTCATATTTAGCGGTATCCTCAAAGCAACGTTTTCTTTTATTTCCCATTTTTCCCACGCCAGTTGCAAAATAACCGTCTTTTCGCTTTTGTTTGGTCAGCGTGCGGACGACAAACAAATGACGCAATCTCCGACAAGTTTTTGTCTTTTTTCCACGATTCCGTGGGTGTTTTTTTTTCTAGTCGTTGGCGTCCACTTCGTTTCCACTGTCCACATATTCATGCTACTAATATGAAGTGTATAGCGAGATTCAAGTTTGGTGTCCTTGAAGAAATAGGGAAGATATTAACAATTTTTCAAATATTTAAAGATCTTAGTGTGTTTATATATATTGGCTTCCATGTGTGAAATGTCATATGTTTACCTTGGCGTCCATCTGGGTGGCTAGGAATTCAAAAGTATATGGCTAATGGTAAAAAACCGAGGCCAATAATAATAATAAATCTGTGAAATGTGGTGTCATCTTGTTTGATTGTCGTTTAATAGGTTTATGTCATACTTTGCAAATTATTAGGTATATATTTGAAAATGTAGATATTATTGTTTTGGTATAATTTTTATATGAAGATGGCGCTACTTGTCAAGAATATTCTGGTAATATAATTGCGCATGCGTTGTGATGAACCGCTGCTCGTCACGGATTCAAACAACTTTTGCTATAAGGAAGAGACAATTTACTATTAGGATAATTTTGTATTCATTCTTTGAATCATTTTGCGATTATTTCATTGTATTTTTACGTAAACAAACTTTTGGAAAACCCTATTGACTTCTTCTGGATGACATATGTATATTTGTTTCATATATCTATCCACATACTCGTCTTTTTTTGTACCGTACGTCACTCAGAAGTGCTACGGCACCATCCGTTAGGGTATATAAGCCGCTATAGAATCTCATTCTGTCGGAGTCTTCTCCTGCTTGCAATGCTGACGGTGTCTAGCACTGCCCTAGGCGAAACTCACCCTCGCAACGCAGACGGTGTACAGCACTGCCCTACCCGAAAACTACCCCCGCAACGCAGACGGTGTTTAGTACTGTCCTAGGCGAGAACCACCTCCGTAACCATGGTATATTATTTGCAAAATTGAAATTTGTTTACATTCAATTCGCGATAAAATCCGCAAGTTTGTTCAGTACTTTGTTTTCGAGCTACATTTTTTTATTTTAATAAGTTTAAAACATTAGAAAATGTGTAAGTTTTATATAAGTTCGTTTATTGTATTTATTTCATATCACTCTGCTTTTATTTTTTTGTATTCTCTTTTTGAATTTTTATAAATAAGGATGTGATTAATAAATAATCATTTGCCAATTACAGTCATGACCTTAAAATTGTGTTTATTATTCAATTTATCGCATTATAATGTACTTTTCTGTTTCTATTTTTATGTAACATTTTGAGAATTACAATTATAAATGTCTTAAACAAAGATGTGGTGCGATTTGATACTTGAGGCTAGGCTTGTTTGGATACCGTTCTTTCACTGTATTAAAACTAATTTTAAAAGAATATTTGCACTTATTATCCATCTATTTAAAGGTTAGTTTAGTAACTACAAAGTATGCCAACGTAAGATAAACAAATACTTATTGCATACAGAGAATCCCAATCGGGGGGTAAAACAATTCACAAGAATTATAATAAAACTATCAACAAAATTCATAATTTTTTACAAGGGAAATTCCCGACATCAGGCTTGAACACCACTATATATACATGCACAGACTAACGTGGCCTACTCTTCTATTTTTTCCCCATCCGACCAGGACATTTTCCTTTTGTGCGCACAGTTTTTTCCCCTTCCCATATCCTTTCTCAACAATAGAACTTTGTTTTTCTCCCATTCTTTTCCCCAATTTCCCATCTCTTTCTCTCAACGTTTGTATACTCATTCGAATCATATTTGTCCGCGCGAATTCTCTAGTTTGGATAGTGAGAGCAACAGAGAAGGGCTTCTGCGCGTTAATGAACAGCAATTGTTTGATTGTTTCGTGCGTCTTTTGTCGAGACGTTTTGTAAAACGCCGGCTGTCGGTTATATTGGGATCTAGCGGGCCGGGACGTCACTGATATTTGAATTTATAGGCGACGCAATTGTCCGTGACAATCGACGCGCGATTTTCCCGCCTTTTTCTCTTTTGTTTTTCGCCTTCTTTTCTTTTGTTTTTCCATGGCTATTCACGATTTTACTTTATTACGCCATTACTTGTAGGATCGTTAATGGAAAGTGGATTTTTTTCTTTCGCGATGGGGTATTATACCCTTTTTGCTAAGTATATTGTTTTGTTTTCGGTATTGCAGTTGGTTAAAACAATGGGGAGCTTGTTCAGGAGATTAAGTGTGCCATTATTCTCTAGCATTGCATTTATTTTGAAAAGAATGCAATGGTTTAATTTTTATTGTTTTTATTTTTCTGTTGATAAGAATGGGGTGGGATGGTTTAATTTGAAGTAGTACTTTTTTCTACTATTTTAAATGAAGGAAAAAAGTTGAGAAAAGTTGGCGCCAAGTAGCCACAAAATGCAACTAATCTCTGAAGACGATGCGGCTAGGAAGAAAAAGCTCCTGTACACCTTGGAAGCCATTGTGAAGTATACGAGGTGTGGCAATTAAATAACCGGACTGGTGCTACAAAACATTTTATTGATCAATTACATTACAAAGTTTATCTCTTTCAAATTCGAATTTTCCACTGTCGAAAGCAGTGCTGAAAGTCCGTTTCTGTCAGCTTGTTGAGAACCTCCGTCGCTTTCGCTTTCACCGCTTCCACACTGTCAAATCTTGTCTCCTTAAGCTCCGATTTTACCTTAGAAAAAGTCACAGGGGGCCAGATCGGGCGAGTTTGGTGGGTGGTCCAACACGGTGATGCCGGATTTCGCAAAGAACACCTTCACAGACAAGGCTACAGCGAGACTGAGCGACGTACAACCGTGCACATCGAGGTCAGGGCGGGGAAAGTATCTACAAGCACAGACATGTTAAAACCTGCCGTGGTGTGCTTGTTGTTTGCTAAGAGTAGCACCAGGCCGGTTATTTAATTGCCACGCCTCGTACAACAGCATAAGACACAGTGGTTTAGGGCCACGAAAGGTAGACCCAGGAAAACTTTCCAATATAGAGCCAAAGAAAATTATGGACTTTCTAAAGGCTTCAGAACTCCTACGGGATTAAGGAATTATTCAGGGAATTATTAGGAGAGATTGCTAATATGATAAACAGCTCAATTAAACGTGTACAAACCATCCTTCACGAAAAACTATCGGCGAGGTAGGTGCCCTATTTGCTGACGATTGATCAAACACGGAATCGCGTGATAACTTCAAAGCAATGTATGGACATGTCTAAGCGACATACGAGTGAGTTTCCGTGGCGTTACGTGAGTGTATATGAAACACGGATACATGACTACACGCCAGGAACCATAGGTGATTTGATGCTAAAGAGAAAACCATTACAGTGCTCCGTCCCACTTATCGACCATTGCGACAGCAAAACTAGCCCAGTTAGGATAAGATTTGGTGTCCCATCCACCATATTCGCCAGATTTGGCACCCTGTGACTTCTTTCTTTTTCCAAACTTGAAAAAATGGCTTGGGGGAAAGCGGTTCACGTCAAATAAAGAGGTCATTGCCGAAACAGAGGTCTATTTTACAGAGTTCAACACATCCCATTACTTATATGGTTTAAAAAGATTGAAACATTGCTGGACTAAGTGCAAAGAGTTACAAGTTACAAAGAGATTATGTCGGGAAATAAATTTATTAAAAGAAAAACAATTGCTTTGTCTTTCTTAACACAGGTATTTATCATACCATCCTTGTGTAGGATGACACAGAAAAACGACGCAGAAAATAACTTAGAGTCTAGTTTCAATACTGTTTGGATTACCGAAATTTTGGTTGGATTAATGAAATGAGAATTTCAACTAAAGTTTGTTCGAATTATTTCACTGTTATTTGTTTCCTTTTTTGGCGTTTATGAAGCAATCAAAATCCATTCCTATATTTGCTGTGGAGTTACGTATAATCGAATACTTAATGGTCGGATGCCAAGTCTCAAATTCCAGAGATAACATTTTGTTTTTCACTCTTTTTACCTCTTGAAAGCCGGTTGTATCGAACGGAAAATTAAAACATGTTCGATTTATCATTTCCTCCCTAATGTATTCCCAGCTGCGGAAAGGAGGAACGTACGCGGAGTACCGTTGTTCAACTGTTTCGTTTTCGTTTCCGTTCATCTATTTCCGGTGCTGTCGGAATTATAGATGGAGGATGCGGAGGAATCGTCAAAAACGGATTTTATACATTTTCAGGGTTTACCAAGGGAAAATGAGAGCTCAAGGGAAAACTACGTGTGTATAACGTTTGGAAATACATTAATCCATTTTCGTCTGCACTTTTGCTATATTTGAGCATTGTGTCGAATTGTGTGACTAAACATTTCAATCCCTAATGTTATACATATACATATAAGTAATTATTGTTTTGTCAATAAAAATAACACACCATATTAAAATTTTTGTTTCATCTATGCGAACTGTTATATTCTTTATAAAATCGATGCAGAATCGGGGCATTCACCCCCATTAAGCCCCTATTGCATCAAGTTTAATGTATTTCGATAGCCCTTTACAAATGCTAAACGCAAATAGGAGATAATTAACGAAAAATGCAGAGATCCTCGATTTTCAAACCCCAATTTCACCATCCAAAACCGTTTCTCAGCCGAAATGGAAAACTAATGTTTACAAAAGCAAGTTTCATTAAATTCTAGAAGTGCGAGTACCTTTCCATATTAGATAAAGCTTCAGATGTTATCCAGGTCCATGCTTGTTCGACCTTCTTCCACATACCAGCAGCCCATGTTGGTCTGGATGCCCCGATCAAGTTCCTTCCACAGGAGCTCAATGGAATTTAAATCTGGGTTCTGGGGAGGTCAGTTTTAAAGATCTTTTCGCTTCCAAGTGTTCAAATTTGTTTACAGATCTTAGATGTGTGTCTCGGGGAATTTTCTTGCTAACAAATCAAATTCTGACTCAAAAGTCTTGTTTCTGAAGGTATGGTATTGTTTTCTAAAACGTGTAGATATTGTTCTTTTCTTAATCTGCCCTCGATTTTTACAATATCACCCACAACTGTGCCGCCAAAACAGCTCCAGATCATAATTGAACCTCTGCCGTGCTGAACTGAAGCGACAATACATTGTTCTCTTGTACGTTCCTCTGCAGACCTTCTCGCAAAACACACGTCTTCGTGAAGCACTTCAGAAGTGCTTTAAAGAATCAAGTATTTAAACAAAGCATTTCAAATATCTAATACCAAATACCTTCTTTTAACACTAGAACATTCAGAGACATCAATTTGACGGCATTACGAAAGGAAATCAAAATACAACCTGGCCGTTCTACTGTTAAAAGTGATTGGATCCCTTGTTCCTTATAAACCCAATTCGCAGCATCATAGTGCTTTTGCTGAAAAAAGACACCTTATTTTCTGAAGATTCGTGTAGCTTTTTTATTAAATACGAGGTCACCTTCAAAGTAACTCCTTGGGAATGTAAATTCCGATCCCAGTGTCTCTGTTACGAGAGGAATGCGTTCTCGAACTTTTGCTTTGTTAATGTGTCCATGACTCGGCTTCAGTCTCCTCTATCGAGCCAAATCTTTGCCCCTTCAACGTGATTTTCATCATTGGAATGAAGTAAATGAGGAAAATGATAAATATTATAAGTAATATCCCCAAAAGGAGTACCAAATCGTAATACTGCGAACGGAGCAGCCGGGAATAGGTCATTATCTAAGAAGAACCTTCGCCAAACGAGTTAAAACTTACGAAAACAACTAGATTCCCGAAACGAAACAATTGTATTAATAGAGGATTCCGAAATAACTACCCACCTGCGAAACTTCGAAATCCTTTCGCTTAAATCGAAATACCCCCCGAATTCCCCCAAACAATTTTCCTCCATACAATCCTCCAGCATTACATCGGTTCATCCTTGCAAAAACGAAACTTTACAAACTCCTTCTATAACAGCAACCGTCTTCTTCGTCTGCTTGTTGTCCCTCGTCTTCTTCTTATTCTTCATCCACTTCTTCCTCTTATTCGTTAATTGTTTGCTCGGAAACAATCGAGAAGCGTTAGAATTTCGCCTGTCTGCTTTCGTCTCTCCCGACTATAAGCGGGAATACAGCGAAACAAAGGATAACCGAAATTTGTTTTGAATTCAATTGTTTTCGTCTGGGAAGGGACTGGTAGAGGAGGAGGGAGAAGACAAATGAACGTTTTCAATAATCCGGCGGCGCGAAGAACTCCGTAAGAATCGGCGCCAAAACAAAAGGAAATCTCAAGGCGAATCGGGTAGTCCGCTGGTTAGTCGGATAGCGGCGAGGTTTGAGGAGAATTGGAAAAGTGGCGAGGTAGATTAGTTGAGGGAAGAAGAGGTTAGAGACGTGGAAGGGAGACAAAACATTCTGGAAATTTGGGATCCTTTTACAAGGCAAGAAAAGTTTTTTTGAGTTAGCTATATTAGATTTATGTTAAACGCTATTTGTTTTATATTAGGGAAAAGTTAAAATTAGGAAAGGTATCAGGTGACTCCTGTAGTAACATTCGGAGCAGAAACGAGGACAATGACGGAAAGAAATCGAGCAAGAATAATAGCAACAGAGATGAGATTCTTAAGAAGAAGGATCTGGAGTATCTGGAAGTGAAATTCATAGTGGAAGTCATGAAGGAAGCGCACATGAGATGGTATGGTCACGTGAAGAGAATGCAAGAAATTCTAGAAACCAGGGTAAATAAAAAAACAAGAAAAAGACCTAGAAAAGCATAGCTGGAGGATGTAAGATTAGCAGTAGAAAAGAGGGAAGAAAACTGGGAGAATACATACCAGACTACACAGGACAGGAAGAAATTGCGGGAAATATGTAAGAAGAGCAAAAGCTAACAGCCCAACTCTACAATGCCTTACAGCCCATAAGGGTACATAGGTAAGAAGGATTAAGTAGGTAGCTATGAGAAAAATTAGAAGAAGGCAGCCAAATCAACATAAATAACAAAAAAGAAAAATTTCATAAAACAGTTCATTTTGGACAAGTTGCATATGGATCTTTGATTCTGCGATCTGAATACCTCCTTCATACTGTTTGCAAATAACACATATGTAGTAAATGTTGACTCCTCCTTGACTAACTTGTATGACAGCATCAAAACATCCAAACGTTGAAAGCTAGTTTTTATCGAACAAAATTGCTATTAATAAAGCTAATTTATAAAGTTCAACTTTAATTCCAAGGCCAATATTTTAGATTCTTTTGGGAATTCTTTTGGATCGAAAGTTGAATTGAGATCTTCAAGAAATATTCCGTCATTGGAATATCTCAAGGAAGGTCACTTTCCTTATTTCCATTTTGTTATGGGTTATGCCATTTTTGTTTGGGAACTTTCCTATCATGTGTCAAAAATGTTCAAGATTCCGTGCAGTTGTATTAGATTGAAGGAACGGTGAAAAATATCCTTAAAAATGTTAAAATCCTGTGTTTATATAATAAAATAATCTACGTGAAGGTGGATGAACATGAATTACGATTGTTATACAGAATTGTTATATGGAAACAGGTACTTTTTTATCAATTTCAATTTTATTTCTCAACATAATTTCCTTGTAAGTCTACACATTTTTCCCAGTTTTAAATGAGATCACAAGTAAATCACAGACATCAAACTTCAAACAATCGAACCCGACCCTTTAAAATCAACACTACCATCTCTTACACCTATCTCAGGTAATATCCATAATGATTTAATCGATAATTTCTCTCTTCTTTCACCCATCCTCAATGAATATTCAAAGGCTTCGGTTACCATAGCTGCAATTGTTAAGCTTCATTCGCAGCGGAATTCAGAGATATGTTATGCGTTCGACACTTTCTAGTCAAGTACACTCATCTCTCCATGTTGGAAGGACGATCGTGTTACCAAAGCTTCGAGTATAGCGTTACGGAAGGGGGTAGCATTGTTTAGGGTCACGCATGATACGGAGAACGAGTTTAATGTTCTGAGAGTCGAATGAAACGGATAACACGACTTGCGAAATGTAATCGTAGCTCCGCGATTAAATTTATTGCAATAGAAAGAATGTAAATGGTGGAGATAACCACATGAAAGATTTATATACGTTGTTAAAGGATACTGTATTATCTATTTGCTTTTTGGATACAGAAAAGTGATCTATAATCGGTATTTAGTTTTGTAAAGGTTTCAAGTGATTTATTCTCGTGTTTTAATGTTGTTTAGGTATATTATTTTAATGTTTGGTGCTACGGTGTTATACAGCGTGATTCTAAATATGCGTGATGACATTAAGGGCTGATTTCTTGGGATATTTTGATCGGATTTAGGAAATTTCAACATTCGTAAAATATGAAGAAACAATTTTGCTAATTACTTTTACAATAAATTTACTTTGTAATTGTAAATCGGATGAAAATTGCTTATTAATTGCTTTCCTTCCTACCTAGAAAATATTCTCATCATTAGTGTTAATAGGGACTCTATATTAGAGGCCTTAGCAATATAAAGATGAGTAGTTCCACGTCTGGCTAAGAGATGTCGCCATAAATATTTATTTATTTCTATGAAAGTTATTTAACGAAAACGTCTTAAGGTTTGATATAACTAAATAAACAGTTTCCACGTGGGCGTTAATTAATTTTGAAGTTTGTGAACTTAGTGAAAAGTGCTCTACGACGGTCTGGAGCACGGTGTTCATCAACGATCTACGGTTATGGGGTCCGGGGTCATTGGGACAACGATGGGAGTCGTATAAATTAGCGATGTAGGGTGAGACCATAGAGGAAATCTAAAGAGTTTTAATCCCGAGACCGAGGAGGTCACGATTTGGATCGCAAAACCTTGAGGTATCCATCTAAAATGTGCCGCAGCACCATAGTGCATAAAATACAATTGGAATCTTAATTGATAGGGAACCTCTTCCAACAGTAGTGGCAGCTCGTCTTCAAGAAAATGGCGGAATACTGCTCTATTCAATCTCATCGGCAAAAAATGTCAATCAAGTAATTTGTATGATAACATTTCTGTCTAGTCGTTTTAAAAATGTATTCATTTCCCTTATCTTGCTTATCACTGCTTCAAATAAATCGTTGTTGTTTAATTATAAACAGTTAAAATTGTAATATGAATCAAAGTAAAATGCATAAAATGTCTGAGAGAGCCTTAATGGCCTACAAGTCTCTCCTACGAGCGCGAAAAGGTAAACGATTACAGTGGGACAGAACACATGTCGGTTGGACATTGGAAAATTGGAGAAGAGCTTTATATACCGGAGAAATCAAGTATAAAGTGTTTGGTTGTTGACGCCAGATATTTGTCAGATCTGCTGCAGAAAAAATGTCACCACAGTGTACAGTGCCCACTGCAAAGCATGGTGGTGGTTCCGTTATGGTATGGGAATGTTACTATCTACTTGGGCTAGGTGACATTGCAAAAATTGACGAAACGTTGAAAAGGGAAAGGTATACAGAGACATCTCCGAACACAATGCTGTACACTGGAGATGGTTTCTATAACTTTTTAATAATGATAATGAATTTGGAGTTCTTCTAAATTTGATTGGACCGAAAATCAAAAAGATACGCCATTCAAAAAAGCTATTGCTGTTAAGGAACGTTTAGCAGTTAGACGAATCTAAAATTTAGGTCAAAGAAATAATTTTAATTGTTAAAGTTATATATTTGTGAATACTTTACTTCGAGACAAATGGCTGTGGAAAAGAAACAACTTATTTAACGACAATGAAATTTACACTACTTCTCAACGAAGTCTCCACCAACATCCTATCGCTTTGTGAGCTTTCTAATTCCAGTGCTGAAGAATTCTTAACCTTGGTGTCCGAGCCACTTGTGTACAGCTTGTTTGATCGCTTCGTTGTCTTCGAACTTGGAGCCACGTAAAACCTCTTTGAGCGGGCCGAACAGATGAAAATCAGACGGTGCGAGGTCGGGACTGTAAGGAAGATGTAGCAACACCTCCCAACCCAAAAGTGAACACGGGTATCTTTATGGAATTGAGTCAACTGTCTTGGAACCCATCTCGAACACGTTTCGCGATAATTCAGCTTGTCATAAATGATTGAGTACACAGTTCCAACACTAACATTACACAAATCAGCTATTGTCACGATTTTTATACGCCTGTCATCGAGAATGTTATTTATACGATTTTGTAGCGCGTCGGTCGACATTTCAACCGGTCGTCCGGAGCGATGAATATCGGTGACACTTGTTCTGCTCGATTTAAACTGTTTAATCCACTTATACACAGTATATCACTATACTATTTCAACATTCTCGAGTAAATTTCGACCGGATTCACACTTTCGGATATCAAAAATCTTATCACTGAACGTTGTCTTCCACCGTATACGTTTCGAGAGGAGCCGACATTTTGAAATGAACAAAAGAGGTTACGTTTGCTTTTATTTCATTCAAACAGTTGACTTAATTTGTCTCAAACGTTGCCAACTTGACCACAGACAGTTTCATCTAATAATATTCAGTAGTTTTCCCGCTATTGCAGTTTGGCTCGTTAATTACTCGTACATAATAATATTTCCATTGAAATATCTAATGATTTATCCTGAAATTTGAGGTGCTCATATACTTATGAGCGGCAGTGTATGTACATATTAAAGGAGTACATAGAAAGATAGTACACGCCGTTAGTTAATTTTTGTTCTACGTTGTATAATTGCCAGTTTATAATTCGTAAACAACATTTAGCTATGCACTAACCTCTGCTACAGCTTCATTCTTATGTTCCATCTTACAAACCGTATACTACTACAAGTCGAACGCTTCGCAGTCTAGGCGCAATCTTCGCGTAACTATGTGGTTAATTAGACGTGTCTTACGGAGCCAGTCGCTAAACGAAGGTACCTACACCCAGGGTAATCGACATCTGAAGTCTGGATAGTTGCGCATAGTTCAGAGACGCTAAACAAAAGACGTACTTCCCATCGTTTCCTTTACGACCTGGCAAAGGAAGATCCGCTATCCTAGACGAATGCACACTCTGGGTCTATTGTCATTTCGCGGCGCGGAAGCAAATAGTTTGCTGAGGCTTCAAACGTCGTCGTAACCGCGTCTCTTACCCCCATCTCTCATACTTTCCGCTTTGAGATGGAAGATTCCTATACAACGGTTCATCGAAACGAAACGCAGATAGAATTGAGGATTTTATTAACGGCGAAGCTGGTGAATCTGGTGAAAATGAGAGTGGCGTGTGGAAAATTACAGATTTACATGTGATTTGAAAATTATTGCTGTTTGTTAAGTATTGTCTTCGAAACGGTGTCTTTGAATGTGACTGTTCGGTTTACTTCTATTACATCGTGCTTCAATGAGATTCAATTATTTTTATGTTGGTTACAACTACATCTGACAGTAAAATTCAAGATTAAAGCTTGGAATTACGTTTGACATTTATTGAGAACCACTAACACCAACGCATAGGTATACTCCGCACTACACAAGTTATTAATTAATTGGGAACAGCTGTTTTGAGGACCTACGAGTCCTTGAAATGGCTGTTTCGAGTTAATTAATAATTTGTGTGGTGCGGAGTGTGTCGACACGTTAGTGTTGTTTGCCATGTTTATTACGTGCTTATGGCGTGTCTAAGGGTGGTGTTGTTTTAATAGCATTAAAAAAAATAGTATTAAAAACTCTGTTCCATTAATTGATATAGTTGGTGTTAGAATTTGTTTAATGCCTCAATTCTTTATTTATTTGTTATTTATGTGCCACGAAGTGTTTCCTTTGATGAATATGCATACTTAATGCTACAGTAAGTTCTAATAACCACTTGCCCGACCTAGTTCTCTCTAATTTATCATGCACTGTCGAAAAAGATGGCGTTCCTTTGATACCGGAAGACATTCATTATCCGGCGTTATATATTTTTCTTGATCTGATACTTACGGAAGTACCTAGATTTAGACAAAATGTAGATACCAAAAAATTTAACTTTAAAAAGGCTAACTTCTCGTTAATGATAAAATGTCCAAGTATTCGGGCAAGACAATTGGACATTAACGTCTGTCCTGCTGGAAGTACCCTGAGTTCTTACGAATGCGGTCCTTCTGGCAGAATGCTCTACTTTCCGGAAGTATGGCCAGATTTTCCATGGGCGTAGAATGACAACAAATAGCAATTAGAAGAATAAGTTTATTTTATTATAAAAACAATAAAAAAATAACATTGATAGTAGTTTTTTTACATCTAATATGGTTTTAAATTAAGCGAAGCTGTATTCACTTTGCAATGCTATGGGTTCAAAACAAAAATCTTGGAATTATATAATTATGTAACCTATAATGAGATTTTATAAGGTACAGTACCGTTCATGGGAGTTCGGGCAAGCTGACAAATTATATTAACTGTTTAGGAAAAAATTTTAAAATTATATAATATACATTTCTGTGAGGAATTATTAAAACTAACCTTTTCTGGAAGCCTTTTACCAATTTCCAGGTAGTATTTGTCTATTATAAGACCGTTATCATAAAATATATAAATATGTTGGAAATTCCCCAAAATTACAGTGACAATAAAGCTTTATAATAATCCCTAGGAGGGTTAGCTGATTCACTCGTGTTACCTGGAAATATTCGTATACCCTTTATAAAGTATTATAACATTTGTAAACGCAGTAGTTCTGAAGAGATTGTTATTGTGAAAGTATATGTGGGTGTGCTAGTGAAAAATAAAATAATTTCGATTTGACTGCTTAAAATGCCCCGCGGGAGGCCTCTAGCTGTTTCAAAACGATCTGCTATTATTACCTTGCATCAGGAAGGGTACGCAGAAAAACGGATTGCGGATAAATTAAAAATAAAGAAATCTACAGTACATGATACTTATAGTTCGATTTAAGACAACCGGTGAGGTGCAAAATCGTAATCGGCCAGAACCGTCAAGAAAAACTACTCCTACGGAAGATTTACGAATAAAAATAATTAGTAAGCGCAATAGAAGACTAACAGCATCAGAAATTACTGCAGAATTCAATAATGAGCGAGATTCCAAAGTTTCTGTGCGTACTGTGAAACGTCGGCTGAAAGAGGCTGGGTTGCATGGGCGAGTGGCTTGTCGAAAACCGTTACTCCGAAGAAGAAATAGCCTGAAACGACTGAAATGGGCACAAGCTCATAGAGATTGGACAGTGGACGATTTTAAAAACGTTTTGTGGACTGACGAATCCAAGTTTGAGGTTTTTGGAAATAGACGGAGAGTTTTCGTACGCAGATCAAGAGGGGAAAGAATGTTAGGGAGTGTATAGTTCCTACGGTGAAGCATGGAGGCGGATCTGTAATGGTTTGGGGTTGTTTTTCCTTAATCGGAACAGGGGCTCCCAAAATTGAGGCATAATGAAAAAAGAAGAATATCGGAAAATCTGGAGGAAAATGCCATACCGTCAGGAGTCGATTAATTGGTAGTGGATTTGAATTTATGCAGGACAATGACCCCAAACATAAATCTAAATTGTGCACAGATTACCTCAGCAAGAAGAAAATGAAGAACCCTAAAAATTATGGAATGGCCGCCACAGTCCCCCGATCTGAACCCGATAGAATTGTTATGGGAAGAATTAGACCGATGTGTTAGGAAAAAGTGTCCAAAATCCAAGGAACATTTGTGGACCATTCTCCAGGAGGTATGGACAAGCTTGCTCAATGAAACATTAGCAAAATTAGTGAATCGGATGTCGAGAATAGTTGCAAGCAGTCCTAAAGGCAAAAGGCGGATTTTTCGATGAAAATCGGATTTAAATTATTTGTATTACATTAACTTTTTCTTTTTAATAAATTCGTGTTTGAAAATATGTAAAATCATGTAAGTAAGTATTAAATACATTGCCATTTAATATTTCCCTTATTTTCTTTGACTTCCCTACATTTTTTTGCTTGCCCGAACTTCCATGAACGGTAGTGTACATTTGTTTAAAATAATCTTTCTTAAAAATGACAACACAAAGATTAAAAAACGAAAATTTTAATTAATTTGGTACTACATTTAGGATATGGTAGCTGAAACAGTCTCGGCCAGTAGTTGGGGCACGCAGCACGTAATTACACGATTCACAAAAATAATTGGCTTTTCGTTGTATTTTTTTTTTTACTCTGGAACAGACGACACATTATGACCTGGAGCTGAGTAGAACTCTCATGGGTTGTTGTTGTGGAAAATTCTGGTCCCAACTATGCGTTACCATTTGATACACCAAATTTTTCGTAAAATCTACATGCGTAAGCTTATCATCTATTTTAAAATATTTGAACGCTAAATATGCGTTAGTTTCAATAATTCCCCCAAAAAATCTATTTTCTTAATGCAATAAACCATTTCTCTACCCGTACTCGTGTATAATTCATCATATCTTGCAGACCACTGCTTGCTCCTATAATATACGGAACAACGTAATATATTTTTAATTTCGCACCAACTTCACGCGAAGAATATTAAATAGAAGACTTAATTTTCCACGTTCGAAGCTTCCTTTTCTCTCTACAGTATGCATATGCCGCCTCACAGCAAGAAATGCACCGCTACTAGCGCCACTACCTAACGCGAATGATGTAGCATCGACGGCGTTGGACTAAAGTACACGTAGAGGGTCTCCATCTGCCGTCTATAAAGGGAATTACGTAGCTGGTATTCCGTCTACACTTACAGGGCGCGTAGTTTAAAGTAATAAAGGGAATATTGAAAATAGAAGGCGTATAATGTGGACTGTACCTGTAGACACATGTATGGCGTGCTCGTTTCAACCGGGCTGTGAAATTAATGGAAGAAAAATTGTAATTCGTTTTTAATATAGAATGGAAATTAATGGCTGCGGAACGTGCTGCTGTTCTCTTTTTTTCATTGCCATTACTGGAAGGCGTAATATTTGTTGCTCCACTGTTGAAATTTTATTTAAAATCAAGAAAATCCAAGACAGAAGAATGTTTCTTCCAAGTAAATTATCTAGTTTTAAGTCAAGAAAATAGTCGTATTAAAGGTAGGAATTAAAAAAATGGTTCAGATCTCAATAAAGTTCCATTGAGAAGACCGGTTTCGTGTTCAAAAAATACATCATCAGGCCAAATTACAAGGATATCCAATAAAAGAAAAATTACAATAATGGAAAAAAAAACCTAAAGTTAATAACTAATATTAGGAGCAAGTGTATGACCTAATGAAAAACATTTTTTTATATGTTACAGTAATTTAAATTATTTCTTTAACACTAGAACCGCCGCACCGGTCAATTTGACCGTCTTTCAATTTTAACGTTTTTTTTTTTTTAACGGAATTAATTTTGATATGATCTTGAGATTATGTGACTTTTGCTAAGTTAAGTTTGGCAGTGCTCTCAGAACATTTTGAATATTTTGTAGAACTCTAAGCGGTGTTCTGGGAAATTTTACCTTAAACGGCCGCCCCGGTCAAATTGACCGGTACGTCAAAAAAATGTTTTGACAAACTTTATTTGTCAATTCTTTTTCTTGGTTGCAACATTTGAAAGAATTAAACATTTAGGCATGTACTGCATGTAAATATATACATAATTTCAAACATTTATTACGTATAAAACAAGGCATATAACTGCATCAACCGATCAGAGCTTGTTCCTATTTGTTAGTACTTGTTCGTACTTGTTTCGACATGTGAACTTTGCCCTCGACAAAGAGCCTGTTTCTGCTCGTGCTCTTTTTAGTGTCTTAATTTGGCGCATGCGTACAACATATTTTGCAAGTTTCAACCTGCACTATTGTGAATACATAAAAAGATCGGTAGTACTCTGAAAGTGCATTTGTCCTGTTTAGTTAGACTGAACAGTAAGTGGTCCAGTAAAGGCCTCTCGGCTGCACAAGCTTTAGCCTATTTAGACGAACTGAAAAATCTTTCACCAGGAAATTCCGAGAATGATTCTAAATCAGTTAGTACGGACAGTGAAAACGAGATTCGTTCTCGAGTTGTTGCGAGTGAGGAACGAAATAGTGACGAATCTGACAATGACACAGTTTGTCATATGACGGTTGCAGTGACTAGTGCTGGTTCCATTGATAAGCAGGAAGTGAAAACGTCTGCTCGTTCTAATCGCTAGCAAAAAAAACCAACAGAAAAAGGATTTTCCTTCAATCTTGGTGCAGTTTGCAAATCAAAAGACAATTCCCAATGCCAAGTAATTTCTGGAAGTCAACCTACTGCAGGCAGAAAAACCCAATCCAATATATTCAGGGATAATCCAGGGTCAACAGGCTATGCAAAACAGAAAGTAATTGCAGAAGCTGTGAGTAGTTTCTGGAGATTATTTATCGATGATTCGATGCTGAGACACATAAAACAATGCACCATCGATCAATATCCATAGATTTACTCCAACAGAAAAAAAAGTTCTACAATAGAAAAGAACAACAAATTGTACACCTTATATTTAAGAAACGCAGAACCCCGTGGTAATGCATACAACGTTACATATATCGCACAGTATGTAGATACATACATCAGAATATACAAAACGTGCTTGATTCGCTTTACCGTTGCCAACGCTCAAAAATACAAATTCACTAGCACTAACCAATTTGCGTACGTTGTGTTGTATTTCAGGACCGTAGGATCTGCTGGACAAATTCTATTTTAATTATACGTCCACCAAATAGCAAGCTTTGTGTAACGACTGATAGCTGATAGCCGATGCTCATTTCGTAAGTAAACAGTTCGCTTAATACGGTGTCAAAACTGTACAGCGAATAACGCGATCTGTGGGCGAGATCGCGAAATTAGGTTATGTTTACAATTACTGAGGGGAAGGATCAGTTGTAACCACGTACAGTGAAGTGAATTATGGAGCAATTAAGTAGATCATTTTATTCAGTGTAGTTTTTAGAAAAAAACAAAGTATAAATAACATGTTTTGTTTTTTAATTTTGAATATAATATATTAAGCTTTTTAAATGTACATATTGTCGTATTCATGAAATAATTGAACGATTTTAGATTACAGTTCTTGGCCAACTTACTTGAAACACTCAATATTCTGTAGTTTCTTCATAATAAAATATAAACTATACATGTATTATATTTTTTATTTATAAAATATATTGTAAAAATATGTAACATATGTAAATATTAAATAAGTAATTAATATTTAGTCCATAACCCATGATTTTTAATAACATCCTTAATTCTTCGGGGCATACTTTCAATGCAAGATATGATTGTCTCTTTGATATTTTCATCGTTCTCCCATACATCCTTTATATTATTCATTAATATTTCCTTTGTAGGGTTTTCTCTTTCATATACCTTACTTTTTAGTCGATTCCATACGTTCTCGATGGGATTGAGGTCCGGTGAATTTCCGGGCCAACGTAGAAGAGGTATGTGATTGTCTTCAAAGAATTTCTTAACCTTTTTTGCCACATGGCAAGGAGCATTATCTTGCATAAATATACGCCCTGTCGGTATGCGACGTCCTGGCTTAAAATACGGTAATATAACGTGTTTTTTAACACATTTATGTACTGCTCTTGACGCATTATACCTTCTACAAAATACAAAGGGCCGGGTCTGTCTCTACTAATCACTCCCCAAATCAGTACCTTCGGAGAGTGTTTTACAGTTCGAAGAACCGTGGACTCTGTGAGACGTTCGCCAGGTTGTCTACGAACAAATTGTGCTCGCTGCACTAACACACAGAGCGAGCACTCGTCACTAACGAAAACCTATTAAATAATGCAAACATTAACTCAGTAAGAATCATGTTGTTAAGTTATTCACCTTTTTCCAATTCTCGTCTGTGAAATGTCGATATTCTCTTGCAAAGTTGAGACGAGCAGATTTCATTTTTTTCTGTTAAACGCGGCTTTTTTACAGGTCTTCGGCCTATTAGGCGATTTTCGCGCAATCGGCGCCTGACAGTTCTGCTCGAAATCTCTATTCCTCCCTCTTGTAAATTTTTTTGAATCATTTTAATTGTAGTAAATCTATTGCTCAAAGCCTGATGAACAATTTCACGGTCAGATCTCTTCAAAGCTTTTCTTTTCCGACCGCACTTTGCCCGTCTTTGTGTGAAAATTCAAAAAAATTTGAAACTTTGTGAACAAGTGGTCCACACCCAAGGATGTTCGAAAGTATTTTCCTTATCGGCCCAATCTCGTTTTAAAAGCATTCACAAAGGTACTATATATCTTCCAAATACTGGACCTCAAATAGTGTTATTGTTCGATTTATGGATATTCATGGCCCATCTACCTTAAGAAATCATATATCGACCCACAAGAACGTGAACATCCTTACAATACAAAGGAAAACTACTGGCATGATATAACCAATGGACGGCCATGGATTTCGTGTTTGGAAAAATTTTGTTAGAAAATTTTCCGATATGGTCCCCTTACACAATTACGATATTAATTTGCATTCACGTAACAACATTATTAAATTACAATCTTTAGTGCATAACCAATTATCTTCTACAAAATATCATGATTTATTTGCTTATGCCTGGTACAAAAGCGGTTATATTGAGAAACATCCATATCATTTCGATAATCCTATACATTTTGCCTTCACAAGTTCCATCGCGATGTGCTATATGTGGTTCCCGTGCGTCAACGTTGAACCATTAACCACCAAAGAACTCCTTTAAGTACAAAAACAATGAAAATCACTGAGTGCAAGGTCTGGACTGTAAGGTGGGTGATCCAGTTGTTCCCATACAAAAGACATGATTAGACCTTGTGTTTGCGCAGAAAAATGTGGCCTTGCATTGTCACGGAGTAATATCACACCGGAAAACAGTAGGTCACGCCTATTGTTTTGCATGGCACGCCGGAGTTTTCTCAATACGCATACACGTACGCATTACAATTGATTATTGTGCCTCTCGGCATAAAATTCACAAATAAAATCACTTTCCTGTCCCCCTGGGGGTCAACGGTTCAACGACGACGAAGATGTCATGGATTGGGCTTCTTCACAGGCGGCGAATTTCTTTGACGACGAAATTAAGAAAGTTGTTGAGCGATATGACAAATATTTGAACAAAAATGGAAATTATATAGAGAAGTAGATAAAAGTATGTAGAATATGGAAAAATATATATTTCTATGATATTTACAGTATTTTTCTTATTAAAAAAAATACCCCTTGTATATTCAAAATTTGTATTTGCTTTTTTTAAAGCTGCTAGCCACAAACAACATCTCCAGGATCCTCTTTTCCTTCTTTAAGAGTAATTCCTGTTGGGTATTTATTAATTATACACCCTGTATTTCATTTTATATGCAACGGGAAGGCATCCTTATAAAGCTCCAGATTGGTTCCTTCCGTTTCCACTTTTATTTCTTTTTCCTTTTTCTTGTTCCACTGTTCATCTTTTCAAAAATGTTCGAAATCGGCTCTCTTTCCTGCAGCACTCGTCAAACAGAGAAGGGAAGGGAGAAAAGGAAAAATCCGCAGGGGAAAACCGGGAAATGCTAGCAGAAAGGAGGAAAGGAAATACCCACCTACACGGCCTGCCTCTAAAAATTTAATGCAATTTCGTATAAATTATGAAGAAGGCGACGGGAATTTGAATATTGATTCCTTTCCCTGCAGCACACTAGAACTGGATGAACTTTTTACGTAACGCTTGGAAATAAGGAACAACTTCGCCAGGATCTTGTTCTTTTTTTTCCTTTTTTTTTTTTAGAAAAAGTAAAAGATTCTGACCTAATTCGCTTTTATTGGTGGAGACGAAAATAGAATGACTATTATACTCTGTATAAGTAATTAACTACTTGCTTCCAGAGGGTATTCTATAGTTATGTATCTTACTTTAATATCGAGATATTGAATTCCCAACAAAGCAATTTTATCACCTCATCTTCACACACGACAGCACCTTTTAACCTCGTAGGAAGCATTTCATGCAGTTAGTTTTAAAGCATCGAACGCATTAAACGCTGCATCTACACCCTTTCACACCTCCTTATTCCCCATACAAAAATCACGGCGCAGCTTTGGCACGGTTACCGAGCGATTTTCGCAATCACATCACCGCCGCACGGCCATTACCTGAACGTACCTAGTGTTAGTACCGCTTAAATCACGCTAAAAGATCATTTTAGCGGACCCGAACGGCTCCCATAGGACGCTATTTACTTCCCAGCATTTTTAAGCACATCCCTTTGCTACCCTGTTTGTTGGAGACATCGGTCTTTGGAACCTAATGGTCTACAACTGCAAACGACTTCGGTTTAAATAATGCCCAGTTGGGAGGGGATCGTCTTTGTTAGCCTTGCGTTTGCTTTTATCGTAGCTGTTTTTCTAAGTGAATTGAGGAGATGCTTTAGATCTTGGAACGATGCCGAATTTGTCGATTTTGGAATCCGGGGAAATTTGGACAAATACTCAAGGATACAATGCTAGCCATTAATATAATTTTCTGTGTTTTTCTCCTGCTTCATTGGTTCTTCTCCTATGTTTCTAGAAATTTTAGGATCATTCTATTTGGATGTAGTTGAGACTGGCACGAAATTAGTGACATTTTAAGAAAAACTAGTTGTTTAGAAGCACATCTTCGAACGAATGGGGTTTACTCCTAAAATAACAGGCAACTCTTCCACCAGGGTAGTCTGAAAAGTTTCCAGTATCCCAAACTCTTCGTACTTTAGGCATAAAGTCAAAAAGGTGAGAGGTGTAATTTAAAAAGAATGGTTTGAGGGAGGTTTACTACAGAATGGTTTAGTAGGAGCAGTTTAAAAAGTATATCTATTAGAATTCTGCAAACCATTATCGACGACACCTTGTTCGATCTTATATCTCTGCAAATAAGGAAGATATGGCTTGTAACATTGAATGTAGGATACCCGGTATGCTAAAGTATCCAAAAAAATCTTATGAAACACCGACTGCACCCTCATATTATTTATCTTTTTCCCGTCCCAACCCTCCCTCAGTTCCTCCTGTTTCTCCCCTTTGTCCTACGCTCCTTATCTCTGTAGTTATTCAATAATGAACTTCTTCAGTTTAATAATCCAATCTAATACAAGCAACAGACGAGGCCTTCTCCTTGCTGCTTCCTTCTCCTCTTGTTTTACTTCTAAAACAACTTCTTTCTGCAGCTTGCTGAAGCGTGTCTACCGTATAATGGAAATTTATCCAGATAGTCTGCTTCAATTTAGGCTGGAGGGAGCAGATGTACGTATTATAATGGGTATGTTACGTCTAGCGGGTAACGGTTGTCTATCAAGATGGAAAATCCATCAGTTATAATTTTCCGCCGGCAACAACTCAGCTAAATAGAAAGTAGGATAGTGGGTGGCGTATGTAAACTGACAGGTAACAAAATGGCGTCTAAAGGCGGTGGTATTAAAGAGAGGGGGTGAGGGGGTGGTATAACGTCATCTTTGTGCCTTTTTTTGTACTTTCTCATTGGTGTAGAGAAAACAAGTAGACATCTTCGTACCCTGGAAGATGATTTAATTTCTAGTAAATTGGCTGCTTGCAGCTGCAACTTAATTAATTAATTAGGACAGGCAATTAGAGTTTTAGATCGATCGAAGAGCTTGCTGGCCATGTCAAGTTTTAAAATTTACTTTTTAAGGAAATTTGGAAAGCGTACAAGTTAAAAGTTTCAATTATTGGTATATTATTTAAGATATTTTATTGCTCAATATATAAAAATATCCAATAATAATAATTTATTTATTTTATTATTTTTCTTGTTTATTTATTTTTTTACGTTCCTCGCACAGGTTTTCTATTTCCGGATCTTTAAATTGCCCTATGAGAAGCGCCTATAGATTTTGAACGGGGATTAAGATTCACTGCTGTAATGCAAGTAATGTTAAACGGTGATACCAGGATCACCAATGACATTTTCTGGACAGACAAGGCACGATTTCACAATAATGGGGTTGTGAATCGCCATAACTGTCATTACTGGACTCCAGAAAATCTACATTGAATGCGTGAGACTCATTTTCAAATAATATGGGGCGTCAACGTTTGGTGCGAATTATTTAATGGTCCATGAATCTTTGAAGGAACTTCGAAAGGGCAACGTTATTTACATTTCTTACTTTCCCGAGTTAATGGAAGATATTCCGTTAGCGGAGCGCCATGATTTGTGGTGGCAACATGATGATGCTACGCCTCATAACTCCCGATTGGCCGTAGAATATTTAAATGACGTATATCGCAAGAAATGGATTGGTATTAACAGTTATATTCAATGGCCAGCTCGCTTGCAGGACTTAAACCCACTGGACTTCTTTTTGTGGGGGGTATTTGAAAGAAGTTGCGTATTCTACGTCACCTACGAACTTAGATGATTTGAAACTTAAGAATCGGCGTGCATGTAATTCCGTTACGATGAATATGATCACAGCAGTAACCTTCAGGGAATTGATTGGTCGATTTGAAGGGTGTGTTGCGTCAAATGGTGGTCATTTTGAATAATATCTCTAAATGATTAATTTTATGAATTATTAATGTATTTATTGTTTGTTTAACTTTTCGTTAGAATTATTTCTTGCATGCAATTTTCGTTTATACCCTTGTATTCCAAACTCTTCAGTACTTCAGTCATAAAGTCAAAAAGGTGAGGGGTGTACTAAAAAAAAACAGATGGTTTGGGAGATGTTTCTTAGAGGATGGTTTACTAGGGTAGTTTTAAAAAGTACCATCTTGACACCTCTACAAATAGGGAAGATATCGCTTGGAACATTGAATCTGGGACACCCGGTATGTGTAGAAATGTGTTAAAGAGAAAGTCAAAGTTGCTGGGAGAATTATTAGTCAAAACTTGCTAATATTGTTCCCGGTGTGCCAGAATGGTAGCAAAATTCTCCGTGAAAACCGGAAGAATATTGCAAAACACCCTATATTACCTTCTAGGCAATTTCTTGCTTCTCTCTCTATCTCTCAAACATAGAGACAATTACATCAACAGTACTGACGTACAAAAAGACCTCTTCAACTAAAATTTTCGTAGTAACTACAAAATACAAGGAGAATCGGAACGAACTCATACCATATACCCAGGCTACAATCATCAATTATAATCTGGGATCCTTGTACGGCTCGCAGCGATACATCGTTCGATGACTATCGCAAAAATAATTACGTTAGACTCGTTAGCGCGCAGCTAACTACGGTTGCAGAGTCCAATAGGGCCATCGGGCATTGTACTTTGCAGAGTTATCCATTCTTTTTCAAGCGTTGCTTTCGGAAAAAAAGGGGAAAAATTAAACTTGATAATGTTCTTATGTTGCTCTCGTTTTGTGCTGTATGGTATAGAGTATTAATCTTTGGATACTATTCGTTTGATGTCCGAGATGACACCATTTCGATAACATCAATCTGTTGTAAAATTATTCCTTTGGATTCTTTATAAAAAGGTTTCCGATAGATTTTTAAAAAGTGCCAGACTATCCCATAACTCGAAGCACACAGATCGCTGTTGTTTTTCATATAGGTTCTTAGTATAAAATTAAATAAACAACTCAAACAAAAATTTCTTGCATTGCAGTAATGTAACCCGCAAATAAAATCATCTTCTCCATGGTTCTGAGTCTCAAAATTTGCTGGAGCAAATAATATCAGTCTTTGTTCTATCTTGTTCTATGATGTTTCTTCAAGAAAAAGAAATACTCAATTTAAATAGTTTCTCATATGTTTCTATAAAATAAGGACCAAACATCATAAAAATTTTAAAGCCACCCCCAGGGTATAACGCAGCTATCACTAGAGGCATTTGGCGGAGCATATTTGCCTGAATATTTACTACCGAAAAGGTGCACCACCACCCCACGTAGACCCTGCACTGCGTTCTTCGCTTATTTCTACATGGTGGGGTTTGAGGGTCCCTTGTCGCTGGCGCAAGGGAAGACCCAGGCGGTAAACGATGGTAAATATGAAGAAAATGGGTTAAACGTGTTGCGGGGTACTATGCATATGTAATAAATATAAACGAGTTTACTTGTATCAAAGCTGTCCGCCTTAATTTAAGACAGTTACTGTTTCAATTATCCGCAATACTATAGCTGTTTTAAATCAAAAGAAATACTTTTTTAGCGCTTCTTTCTCCGCTTAAGAGTAGTGTATACTTGCAAAGAAATACTATTTACTACAAAATGTTGATAACGCTTACGACGCTGCCAATTTCCAATTTGAATTCACCGCTGTTTTCCTGTCTGGTATATTTCCTCGGTGTAATATGGACGCCGACGGTAGCGTTTTCTACTGCACTCTTAATGTGAATGAATTTCGTGGGTATTTTTTTTGACGTATGTATATTTAACACATTTCATTTCTGTCTTAATAAACACATACACCTACAATACCTTTGATGATATTTGTTGAAACCGCCACTTATATACTTAAGTTTCTTAACTTAATTAGGAAAGTGCGTTTAGACCTCTCAAGCCCCTCCTTTTCTTAGAAACCAGTAGGCGGCAAGTTAAATAGAGGTGTTCCACAGCGTACGCTTCCTGTAAAACCATTTCCTGTTGTCCCAGGCCGCGTACAACTTATTAAGACAATGGCTTTAATTGCATTTACCTAAGATTAAATGGGTCGCCTTACAACATAAAGGTCTACCGCTGTCGCTGGTAGAGGTCGCTACCGAATATTCTTACTTAAGATCCTCGCCGCAAATACGAGTAGGCGCGCGCGGTAGAGGGGGCTAGAAACGTTATTACGCTAAAACGCGGTAAAGTTAAATCAAATAAGGGTCGGGTTTTAGAAGCGGCTTCATATTTCAGGACGTGGGTTGTACGTTGATGGTTTTTGTGTGTGTGTGTGTGTGTGCAAGGGCGTGTTTTTTTCGAATTAGCCCGGAGATACTCTTTCTAGAGTCGTGTTCGAGATTCGAGGGTATTTTTTTGACAAGTTAACGCCTCAGGAGGTTTTCGAAAAAAAAAAAAACCACAACGAAAATGAGATGTGCGTGAATTTACTGACGTATTTAATTTAGAAAAAAAAATGCTTTGTAGTCTTTTGTTGAACAGCATCCTTGGATCTACGCAACCTAGGGTGTATTATAGAACAGTTTCTAAAATTAAATTAAATTTACTGTGTCCGCTGTGATGGAATTTAAGTGAGATTCAACATTAATTTGGTGTTTCTTCAGGGTTTTCTGCAAATAATAATTAGACCAACGCAAATTGCGCTGAAAGCGAGTGGCTGACGCACAAAATAAACACGGCCGGGACAATTCGTTATAAGCGACAGTATAACTGCGACTCGAAAGCCGATCTGTTGTGTATGCATCTACGCTGTCGTATACTATATCGTAGTTCTACGTTTGTTTTGAAAATGTTTCCTACGTCGCGAAAACGACCAAAGTTGGACACAATAAGAGAATTTATTGGAGAAATGCCTGATTTAAAGTGTGATGGCGCTAAAATTCAATGTGTAGTGTGTAAAATAGATTTAATGTGTTGGTCGAAAAGTGATTGTCTACGGCACGTAAATAGTGCAGGGCATGTTTCAAAAAAAATTCCACACGAGATTATGACAAATTTAAATTTAATTTATGTGTTACCTTTATTGCATGTAATTTACCATTTCATTTACTAAGGAAGAAAGCATACGTCTCGTTTTGGAATGAATATTCGGACTTTAAGTTACCAAGTGAGAGAACATTACAGAGAGTTGTGCCGTCTGCTCCTGAGCATGTCGAGAAAAGAATTAAATCGGAGTTGCAAGATAAAAAACTGTGGTTATGTGTGGACGAAACAACAGATCGTAAAAAACATTCTGTGGTTAATGTAATGGTAGCACAATGGAACCACATCGACCGTCACCCTCAATTTTACTAGCTTCCAGACGAATACAACAATGCACTGCCGAAGTAATTTCAATGTTGGTGTTAAATACATTGGAAAAGTTTGAACTTTCAACAAATCAACTGTTGATGTTTATGAGTGATGATGCCGCAAACATGCTTCCTGTAGGTCGATCTCTTAAAAAAATTGTGCTAACTTGTTGCATATTACATGTAAAATTCATACTCTCAGTCTCGTAGCAGATAGTATCAGAAAATGTTATCCCGAGGTAGACGCTCTAATAGCACATACAAAAGCTGTGTTTGTAAAATCCCCAAAACGTATTCGGGAATTTCATAGACTATGCCCAGGTATTCCTGAACCACCACAACCTATTCTTACTCGTTTGGGGAACATGGTTAGAGGCTGCATTTTATTATCTTAAATATTTTGAGAATATAAAGAACGTGATTTTAGAATTCGACCCAAAGGAAGCTGCGGCTGTCAAGGTAAGCCGCTTGAAATTTCAGGATAATCAAGTTAAAACAGATTTGGAAATTATTCAGAACAATTACGTGGGATTAGCGGATGCGATAGAAAAACTACAAAGTTCTTCGGTGTCGTTAGTGGAATCTTTGCAAATAGTGCAACATGTTCACGCACAGCTATGCGCGATAGAAGACGCAAGAAATGTTTGTGTTTTAGAAAGGTTTGGAAGTGTTTTAGATAAAGACTCTGATTTTGGCACATTAAGACAAATTTGTGAAGGTGCGTCAACAGAACCGTTAAATCATTTGAAAGATTATTTTACTTACGCAAATATAACGTCACTAGATGTAGAACGTTCGTTTTCGGCATACAAAAACACTTTTTCTTCACGCCGCACTCACTTTGCCGAAACAACTTTGGAAGCATATCTAATGTTACAAATATTAAATAGACATTATACACTTTGTGATTTCACGGAGGACTCCTAAAACGGTAAGTGTTTGAGCAAGTATCACATTTAATTTATTTTGTGTAAACTTTTAAGCGCCCGCCACTGGCTTTCAGCGCAGTTGCGTTGCTCTAATAATAATGATAAGAATTTTTTTACAGGTTATAGATACAAATATCAAAACAAAAGTGAGAAAATTGGTACCACTACCTACCACAGCAAGATGGAACTTATTAAACTGAGAATTTTAAATAAAGTACAAATAGAATAGCAGAAAGAATAACAAAAGGGTAAATAACTAAAAGGAAATGCCATAAATAAATAAAATCTGTTGTTGGAGATTTTATTGGAGTCTACATGAGTACCGTAATAAACTAAAATGTAAAAAACTTAACGAGGGTGCGAAAGAAGGTTAAACCGATACATTTTAAAGGGAAATAGACAAAAGATTTAACGAATTAAGGTAAGCGAAACTATACAGTGTGACTGAAATTTAAAAGCTTGTCACAGAGGTTAAGGGAAAACTAAAATGTAAAATTTCCAAAATAAAACGCCAACGCTAGGGGACAATCAAGAAGAAGATTGATAGAACCCAGAAGGTAGCATTTCTTTTATAATACAACAAACCGACTCTTATACACAGTAGCGACACCCTATTAATTGTATGGGGATGTTTTTTTTTTATCTAATTGGGAGGCGTTATATTGTCCTGTGTGGAAGATGAGGTGCTAATTCATTGGTGACACATAGGCAGATTTGCTAGATTTTAAATATGTCAAATCTATTATCCGAGAATTATAGGATGCAGCTCCAAATACTTGAAAATCCATTCAAGAGAAAATATCTCAACACCTATTGGAATTGCAATCAATAACAACAAAGACACATAATAAAATAGTTCTCTTTCAAATAGTTTCTCACAAGTAAGCCGAAACTGTATTTTTATATACTCAAATATCTTCAATACATCATCCACTTAATTTACAAACAAAAAAAAATGAGAGAAAAACAAAAGAAAGATCAGGCCGTAAGAAAACCTCTAAAAAGAACCCAATAAGACACTATAAAACGATAGCATTTCCTCTACAAACGTCGAGGAGACACCAAATAGACAATCAAAATAATGAAAATCATTGCTATATCTTCTCCATCCTCTTTCACGGAATCGTTTTTCCGTTGCTTTTTTTTTCCTCGAGTTTCCTCGTCGTCCTTCAGTTGTTTCCCGGAGACACTATATAAGATAGTCGAGTGGAACAAATGCCAAACGACATCTCGAAGAGACAGAGAAACGACGCTGCGAAGGAATAATGGACGACCCGAATGAGACAGAGAATTGCTAAGTGAAAAGGAGGAAAAGGATCAGATAGAGATGGTGGCGAAGAAGGTGAGGCACTGGTTTTCTCGGGAATATAAAAAGGGTAAGGGGAAAGGAAGTAAAGCCGGCAAATAACGAACGAATTGTCAAGATTCTTTATTCGATATCGGGATATTAAGTATAAGATGTGTACAAGGGTAGCTAAAGAAATAAGATCAATTTAGAATTGGTCCTGCGTGGCATACGAAAATTTAAGACAATCTGGCCTATGTAATTTACATTTTAGAAAATCATTTCAAAGATTTGAAAATTATAGTTCCTGTTGTTGATGAAGAAAGCCCAAATTGTTCATAAGTATATTTTTTTTATAGCTGATGATATTAATATTTCTAAAGCTAGAGGAAATGAACATTCATATGGAGTTGTACAGGGTGAATCAAATTAAAGGTTAATTATTAATTGCTATGATACAAAATTGTTTAAATTGGCAAAGTGTTTTTGATCTGCCGATTAACAAGGAGACAACAGAAAAAAGTTAGCAATTAAATAACGCATTTTTACGAAAATGGATCATCAAGGATCAAGGAAAAATCGATTTTTTTAACTATACAGAGAGTTTTACTTTAAAAGATATCAAAGTTTGACTTTTTTTTACAATAATATATAATTCAATTGTTTTTTTTATTAGTTACAAGTTAATCACCAGCAAAAAACACAAGTTTGCTAATTTAATCTAATTTCCATTGTGGGCTTAATCATAAGGAAGAAAACAATTTTGCAAACACCCTGTACAAAACATCTCAAATAGGAGAAAAAGACGTATCGGAAAAAGAGAAGAAACGAAGAGTCCTTGATTAAAACATCTGCAAGCGACAAAGAATCGGCTAGCTGGTTGGCTTGGTGCGATCGTGTCGCAGTCGGCCTTGATCCAAGGCGGCGTTGGTCCGCTGGGAAATAAATGAGAGCGCGTGACGTGAAACAAGCGAATGTGCAGGAGAGCAGCAGCAGTAGCAGCAACACGCGGGCACGGCCGTCTAGATTTCGGCGATCGCGTGCTTTACGAAAAGCAGGACCCTTCGATCGATTTAGAGAATGGGGAGTGCAGTGAGGGGAGGAGTATGGCGCAGGTTATTTTCGGGCAGCGAAAACGAAACGCCGGAAGTCCGTACCAAGCGTTTCCTATCTCCTTTTTGGGACGAGTCGATCTTCTTTTCATCGTAGGACCGTACTCCTTTTTACTGTCCTTTTCTAGCTTAACTAACTTGTATTGTCGGGGGTGGTGTGAGGATTCCGATATGAGAAGTTAATGCATTTGAAAACTGGGAATTAGTCCTTTCGTTTTTCGCTTGTTTTTCGTTTGTTTGTTTATGTGTTTTTTCGCGTTGATTCTGTGGTGGTTTCTGTTTCGTTTCGATTTTATTTTATTTTTTGATTTCGCTCCATCTCCTTGATTTCTTCGATTTCTGCAATGCGATACGTAAACGTCAAATTGCCAATATTCTCTTGGAAAAAGAAACATTTTTCCTAAAGGAAGTTGCCAAATGGATACTCCCATTGGTATGTACTAATGATTTTAGATTGATTTTATTTCTTCTGAAAAGCCTTTGTTTTTTTTTTGTCATTAATGACCTGCGCGATCAAATTCGTTTGCCAGCAGTAAATTTTATACATGATGTTGCTGATATTGTTGGTACCAAGGGAATACATAGATCATAAGATCTATAAAGAAAAAAACATGTAAACGTTATATTTAGAAGACATAAAGTATGGGATTTATATTATTAAAAAATGATTCATTTTATGGAAAATCGCTTGGACACGTCAATCTTATTTTTAGTTTCTACATATTTTAAACATATTTTTCATTATACAGGATTGCCCAAAAAAGTAGGGTGCAAGTTAACCTTATTTTGTTAAATGGAACACATTGCATATTTTTACGTTTTCGGGTATTGTTCAGAATTGCGTAGAATCCAAAAATGTAAAAATATACAGGCTGTACCATCTAAGAAAATAAAGTTGACATGTCTGAGCGATTTTTCATAAAATGGATCGCTTTTTAGATAATGGGTTTATTCTATATTTTATGTCCTCACAAATGTGGTTTAGTCTACAGTTTTCAGCAGCACATGGACATTCAGGCGACTCAATAATGTTTATTTTTTGTAGATGGGACGGGTATCTTCCATGGTCATTGTTCGCGATTGTTGTAGGGTAAGAACGTGACAGAGTGGAACCTAGATGTAGATTGCAGTGGTGTTCCTCACCGGGTGGATATATGCATATTGATTGTCATGCGTGCAGAATATGTGATTTTGAAATATCTGTCCCACTCCTACACTATCAAGGACTGTTTTGCTACCTTGTGTAACTTTAGATCAATAACTATAGGTCTATACACAGGTATAACCATCTACGCAACCCTGCTTAGCTAACCTGTCCACACGCTTTTGAGGTTAAATACCACAGTCGTCATTAATCCAGTAGGAATCAACTTGCGCAGTTCTTGTTCTTAATTCTATTACTGCAAGCGTTTCTCTTTAAGGAAAGCACGGACCCCGTTGTCCTTCGTGAACTAGGTGCGATAGGGCTGGGTGTTACGCTCTTCGTACCGCTTCTGGACGCCAACATCGGTGAGGAATGCGCCTCCGACAAGCTAACATCATCGTTCAAGATCGTCGATTGCTGTTTGCTATGCCGGCTTCGTCGTTGATGTGTGGGTTGCAGTCCGGGGGCTGAAACGGCGCGTTTAGGAACTGTAGTCGTCAAGCTATTGAAACCAGGAGGTCTGTACCGGGAACTTTTTAGGCTGAAGGAAATAGTACATGCTATGCGCTTTGTGCATGTTAGTCGCGGTTTGAGCAGTGTTTGTATTCGTTGTAGGAAGACGTGGTAGGGAATTGGTGGTTGCAGGACCACTCTGCAAGCTTTTCGGAAGGGTTGAACGATTTTCGAGATTCTACTCGTGGTCGTCATCGTCTTCTTCGCAATTTTCATCAGCCGAATTATTACTCCCGCAAGTCGTATCGGGTACACTAGAACGTCTCTTTGAAGGTCGTGCAGTTGGAGTTACCCACCGATGCTACCACAACTTCTAACCCTATCCTATTGCTCGCGACTCAAACTCTTGTGAGAGAATAACAAATCACCAGCTGACCTCCTTTTAGCAGCAATAGCCAAGGCTGAAGCCGAAGCTGAGCCTTCACCACCAATTGCTGATAATTTATTTCGTGAATCGGTAGCCAATAAAGCAGATTCAAAGCTTCCTCTCCAACTAAACCTTTCACAATCGCTGATTTCGCGTTCTTCAGCGATATCTGACACACCACTGCTTGATTGGTGCAAATTTCGCTGACCAAGAAAACAATCATTTCATTTCTTGGATAATAACATTTATCTTTGCGTTTGTAATTATTCGAAAATTTTGTTATCTCAGGCATTAAAATTTGCATGGTACCATTTAGACAATTAAATGAGGAATCAAAATAAAAAAAGGGAGTTATATAAAAAATTATCGATGACGCCATTACTTGAAAACCAGATGTGGGGGAAACTTATTTTTTTTTTTAATTTTTAAAAAGTAAAAGTGACCCATCCGATTATTTCTTCGAAAAACAAATTGCTTCAGATTGAATGAATTTATTCCATAATTTTGTGGGACACAGTTATTTTTGTTTACTCCAATTTGTGGACAAAAAACACCATTTCAAAAAGACATTCTACTTTTTTTTATTGTAGCTGTAAGCTTTGCAATATGTCACCAAATTTAAAGTTTATTTGTTTTTCATTTGACCTACTTTCTAAATCGTATATATGGATGTAGTATTGTTATTACTTTGTCTCTGATCGCAAAATGTTTCTCAATCCACCCCCTCAAAATTAAGTTTACATCCCATACCCCTATTCCTTCCTTTTCTCATAATTTCCTACTTATGAATCCTTCCTCTGTATCCCCCTCACCATGCTCTTCTTCCGACTTATTTAGGAACGGTGGCGATGGTACAAGCAATCTACCCGGAAAGGACTCCACCTCAGAGGATCAAAGACCTAAGCAATATTATATTTACCGCCTTTGTCATGATCGTAGAGGCCTCGTTCATGGCTCACTTAAATTGAAAGCGAGACTATGAGACGCCGGCGACTACGCTGGCGTTGACGATGAAGAAGGCACGAAGAGAGGGCGCTGTTTGTCGTCCGCCATCAACATTTATTCGAATTTTATTGAAACTAATTAAAGAAATCTGGGAGGACGTGCAATAATATAACTCTTCGAGAGGGACTATAGGAGATGTTCGTTTTAGTCGTTTCGTCCCTCTTTACGCTTCCTACCCCGGTCTTAGAACTCCAGCTCGACATTTAATGAACTCCTGTTTAATTACTTTGCTTAATTATTGTAAGTAAATGTATAAGATCTAAAATGCAAATGGAATTGGTCTGTCATCGTTAAAGATGACGTATTTAGGTGAAGCTAGATGAAGCTATACAAGGTATATATTTGATATTTCCAGCATAAATGTTTAGGAGATCAAATATATTGGAAAGATATTGAAAGTTAATGTGAATACAAGGATGGTATGAGACGACGGCGCTTTGTGACAAAATCTGCATTATCACCTATGAGTACTTTAGTCAACGTCTGTCAAAATTTCGAACAGATTCATCAAGTACTGTTGTTTTGGTTGAAAACGAAGGAACACCATGCACAACGAATAAACGCAGGCTTGCTGCAAATACCTCACTGTTGTGTATTTTGTGCATCCTCCGGGAAGCAGAATCTTACAGGATCTTTAAAATGTGGTGGCCGTTCGGCGATGTATCCACTTTTATACCATGCGTATTGAAATAGATTGAAGAACCTTGGCGATGACAACGGATTATGAGTTAAAGATTGTAACTGAGTAATACTGTTTCTTTGGTGAAGAATTACGTCGTAATCCATAAATAGTACTTCATCTGAGAATGGTTTCACAAAATTTTTCCATATTCTAAAACCGTAAAGTCTAAAGGTTGTACCATTGAAGTTGTTTTCTTTGGAATTGTAAAAATATTTACTTATTTGTTCGTTGGTACTAAATTTTGCATATCATTCGGACAATGCCCACCCCAGGAATCTAATAACCAAATACCTTTAGCTCCAGCATTTAAGTATTTGGTAAATACGCATCTGTAAACCAATCTTTAAAATGCTGAGAAGTTACTTTCCGGACATTGAAGCGGATCAACATCTCTAACCTTAAAGAATTAAAAGATAGCACCATATTTCTATTATACTCTGTATAACTCAAAATTAGCAACAATATCAAAACACCTCCAGCTTTCTTCCAGGTCTTTTGATCCTTCTTAGTCCTATCGAAGGCTACAAATTCTTTATCCTTCCCAATCCCTCACAACCCTCACTAGTACACGACACGATTCGACTTCCCCCGACTACCCCTAACAAGCCCATTCCTCTCGAAACGACGTGCCATCCGCGTGCTCGAAATTCGTCATCCCCTCTCAATTTCCAGCTCCTAATAACGTTATCTGAGTTGGCTCCGAATCGTTTCGCTGATCCCAAAACAAATACGTCTCCTACGAGATAGTACATAAACAGATAAAGATGGGGTGTACTTATGGAATAGGAGGAAGCAATGACAACTTACGCAGTAGTGAGGTGGAAGGCATCTTCTTGTTGTTTAGCATTGTACCCACGCGCGTCATTAAAAGAAGAGAAAATTATGGATTTTAAAAGAGTTTTTAACAAAAAATAGGATCTTTTTTCAGATAGATGTTAATTTGTAATAACTAAAAGAACTGATAAGTTGTATTTAGGTTTATTTTGTAGTATTCAATAAGCTTAATTTAAATGAAATTATAGAAAAGAACAATGAATAGAGCTTGTTGGTTTTCAAAAGCAGGCTTTGAGAACTAGTATGCGAGTACAGCCTGTAGAATCAGGATTTGTCCAAAAATCACTAACAAACTTTTTGAAGTAGTGGGAAATTATGAAATAACGCCCTTCCTTAACACATTCTTGTTCAACTACGAGTACAATTTTGTTTTCTGGTGACCTGACAAAAGCCAATAACAACAATTACACTCAACAGCGTATATTTTGCTTGATTTCTTTTCTTGCACACTAAGCGAATATAGAAGCAACTACCAACTGGATATTGAGCAATTTGTGGGCGTTTGGGAAAACGAGTTTGTTAAGAGATTAAAAGTGGGAAGTTTGTCAACACTTGATGAATTGTTGCCCAACAATGTTTGTTTGGTCTCGCCCTACCTTAACTGCAAATGTGTTTTAACTTTAATTTGTACGTTCCCACGTCTCCAAGAAGTGGAATGGTTTATTGACGACACCCGCGTTTCAATCAAATTTTGTAATTCTGCATTTTTAAACTCGTTCAGATTGGTGCAGAAACACACAGAACGTTGAAGGAAGCATTTGGAGAACGATGCATTGGGTTAAACTTATGACTGATTTAAACGTTTCAAAAATGGCCGAACACCTGATGATGACGATGAATGTTTTGGAGGACCAGCAACTGGTATTACACCAGAACATATCATTGGATTGGAGATCTCTAGACTTGTTATGTTGTGTATCACGATAGTGTCCAACACTGACCCAATTAAAAACCGATCTATTATAACAATTGCCTTATTTGATATAGTTTATACGCAAAGCTGAATCGTGAGCCAGTTTTCTGTCTGTCAATATTGCCAATGTATATAAAGAATTCCTGATAACACAATTTTATTTATCGCTACAATTTGGGGAACTTTTAGACACCACTACATATGCTAATGAGGAGGTTTTTTCGTCATTTTGCTTTAAAAAAAGGGATCAAATGAAGAGCTAGCACACATAACCTAACAAATCCATTTAAAATGTTTTTTTAGTAAAGGAAAATATTGTCAGGATTATTACAACGGAATTTCATATTTTTTAAAGGATTGATAGTCCATAGAGCAACAGGAATCATAAACAAGTTACACTACCAATAAATGTATTTTATGTCCCTAATAAATGTAATATACCAACCTTAAAGTGTACAAAAAAAGGCATTTATTGCGTTTTGTATAATAGCTCCTCAAATATACTTTTAAGTAATAACAATTCTGATGTATCAATTCTCCGATCATCTACCTCAATCGAAATTTCCATCTCAAACATCATATAACGCTCCAACCACGTCGAAGACATCGCTCATCTTCTACAATAATTCACCCATAAACCAGCAACAATTATTCATTACACTACCATCCCTCTCATTTCCTTCTCCATTTCCGCAAAACCCTTCCTTTCCTCCCGCATCCAACCCTTCCAAATATACCCTGTCATGATCCTCTACCCTTCTCGCCACCTCCTAGATCCAACCGGTTTTATCTCACATTATCCTTCTTCCTAACAGGCGAGCGAGCGCCATCTACCGGAATTAGTAGTTACTACCTGCATCTGTCACCGGATTCTACCTTCTGATATCCAAATTAATGAGCGAAGAGGTGGACGGATTCGCCGTGCGAACTTTAAACTAATGTATTTGTCCTGTTGTTGCGCTCTAAGTCGCCTCCCGGAGTCCCGGATTCGACCGGAGTACCGGAGTTTCCGGACGTATTCCGGGCACGTACGGCTCGTCGGGGACACGTCGCCCGGACCTAATATTACCGCCCTTAAGGGAGAGAGCTCCGAATAGTAGTAGTAGGAACACTGGAGAGGTACGGAGTAATGCAATCCGGGAAACTCCAGGATCGTGACGCTCCGGAGCGGGCGGCCAACGATCGCGTCCACTTCGTCGAGCACGTAATGGTCGTGCGAATGTTGTTATCGAATATCCAGCGCTAGAAGGAGGTAGTATTGCGGTAGGTGGATGATGGGATACATTTTTCTTGAAATGAAATAAATAGGATAGACAAAATTGTCATATTAGAATCTACAGTAGGTAATTTAAATGATGAAAATGAAATAAATCAGAGGTTCCATTCCCCCTCTGGTAGCGGGCGTCTTAAAACCGTTTACTTTTCTTCTTCGGTTGTTATTTAGGAACTGAACTTGTACGCCGAAGTGGTAGCGTATTTATACTAGTTGCCCCACCCACTTAGAACTTTCGCAAAACTTCCACAATGTCCGATGGTATGCTATATAATCCTACTAAAAAGTTCTTTAAACTTCACGAAAGTTCTATACTTTTCTGGAGTATTCTATATGCTTTCTAGAAAATTCTACAATCTACGGGAACGATCTAATCTGGATGTTCTAGAAAGTTCCAGTTTCGAAATGTTCATTCTAGAATGTTCCAGGCCGCGTTCGCAGGAGTGCCTCGCGGAGTCCCTGTTTACTCTCTACGGCGCCCCGGGGCGCCGCGGTGCACACTTATCGTACCCCTGGCATAAACGAAAGCGCAATGTAATAAAGCCAGCTTATAACGTCACTTACAGTATTTCATATGGCACAAACGTTAGATAACAAAGACTGTGCAATAATTTGGCGACACATTTAACGATACGCGCGGTATTATCACTTAGTCCTTGAAGGAATTCGCTGGTTCCTATCGAACACTAGTAGTATATCTTGTGGATAAAAACTATCCCATAGAATTGTCCTTTTAGGTTATCTTTTTTACTTTATAATCTCTACGCAAAGATGGGAAAATAAAATGGACTCATCAAAACAAGGATTTACACGAAAAGCAACTTTTGGATAAACTAGCGCTCGAATTCTACTACCATTTCAAATCAAAAGGTGGAAGGTTTTTGATTGAATAACTCATTTATGTTTACGTATTAATTTTAGGATATATAATACCGGTTTAAAAAGTTAAAAAACCGGTTTACGAATCTGCTAAAATAATGATGAAACCTGAGTGAGTTATTCAGCTGGAAATAAGACATTTTTGGAGAAAAACGTATTATGAAAAGAGCATTATTTTACAATTTTCTACGTCCTTAAAAAGTTTGTCGGTAACATTTAAACAGACGCTGTATATAGGATATACAGGATGTCCCAGGTACTGTCCGTCAAATTTACTGTAGAGATACCCAACTTGAATCTAAGCACGATATTTTAATAAATTTCTGCCCGGGAGTTGGCTGGTTTCGAGTAATATACAAAAAAAGCTTATTTTTTTTAGATATTTTTAGAACATAAAAAAACAATATAGATAAACATACGAAATAAAGAATGCGTGGAGAACTAATAAATAAATTAAGAAAGTATATCGAGAAAAATCGGTGAATTTTCGAGTGTTAGGACGCGGGAAAATATGCGAAAGCGAAAAGCTTGTCCTCAATATCGAAGCGAAAGTCTAACGTTTCTTTTCTTGCTACATATAATAGGTACATGACCTGAATCCTAGATTAAAGGAACGAATTTGAACCATTCTAAGTATAATCGAACAGGGTAATATGGCCGTAGCCAGAAACGCAGGGGGTGCCTTAATAGTTGGACGCATCACCCCTATTCTACTGTTGAATGTTCGAAATTAATCCGACTACTTGAATGCAAATATTCCTTGATATTCCGTAATGTGCTAGTGATAGCAGGGCTTCTTTCTCCAATATTATAGGTTTTGCGTGTTATTTTTTTATATGAAAGTGCTTAATATCACGTATAATTCTTCAGGAAAATCGCTTGTTGGGGGAGAGATTGGATAATATTACCTATATTCGATAGATTTTTTTTATAATTCTGCTCCAATGTCTGATGTCACTACTTTTGCGGACAGATTTATAAATATTGTACGAGGCTTCAAAGAAAATCTTATGGTTATATAACATGGTTTAATACAGCAAAAGATAAAATTAAAAATATGAAATGTAGGTCTACCAAAATATTAGATTGTTCTGCAAATCTACAAGAGTAGTTTAATGGAAATATAAAAAAAACAGGGATTTTTGTTATTATTTTAGAAATGAACATTTGTAAACTTTCGTCAATACTAACTTCTCTCGCTATTTATCCTGCCAGTTTGTTCAAGATCCTTTTTACACTGATTACTCATTGTGGAAAGCTACAAAATACCTAAAAAGGTCTGTTTATTATAAACCCCCACTAAAAAGTGAAAATGGTACGAGGGGCAAAGAAAACAAACACATAGAAAAGACCTTCACTTCAAAGCCGGGCGAGGACATAGAAGACGAGCTGATTGAGCCAACTGAAGAAGAATTTGGGAGAATACCACCTGTCTCACCAAAAGAAGTTGCAAGAACAATAAAGCAGCAAATAAATTCCAAGAAGGCACCGGGTTATGATTTAATAACTGGTCAGCTATTAAAAAATTTACCATGAAAAGCAACCCTAAAAATGGTGATTCCTTCAGAATGAAATATGTTCCTCGAATTTGGAAAATAGTAGAAATGCTCATAATTCCAAAACCCAATAAGGCCTAACCACATAGGCCGATATCCCTATTTCCGGTGATATCGAAACTGTTCGAGAAATTACTATTATCCACATTAAAACCGATAATCCCCAAGAAAAAAAGTTCCGAACTATTAGTAAACGCAGCTGGAATAAGTGAGAAGTCTACAAGATTCGCGACATCAGAAATGGCCAACATCATTATTTCTCCTACATTTCTTTCCTTGAAAAAGCCTTACCACTCACGCTTACACACCCAGTCACTTCATCCCCACCAAAGTCAATGAGAACCGCCCGTGAACGAGGGACAAAACCTCCACTGTAATCCTTTACTTTGCATTTGGATTACAAAAGCGCCGGATTTCACCAATTTGTACGGCAAACATCTTCACGTCGGAGGAGAAGACCCTACCGTCTCCCTTCCTCTCTCTCCGTTCCATACATTCAACCACCCGTTTTCTACTTAGTTAACCCTCTTCAGCGCTCATCTCTAGACTCATCTTGTCTCATCGCTTTCGGCTGCTCTCCCACAGTTATACGACGTTACATCGCATTGCGTTGGGTTCTGTGTACCTACTTACTCTTCCGAATGGAATACAGAGGACGCATTTCTCATCGGGGTACCTTTAGGGCGCTTAGCAGCACGGGCTGTATGTATACAGTTTATATAAAGCGTTTCCTATGCTTACAACGAATCGACTGGAGTACGATAAACGGCGCAGATACGTTTGCTATGTGTAAATCGAGTACACAATGGATCTGGAGTGTAGAGGAGGTTGGAGGGAAAGCGTTTTATCAAGCGAGATTTCGTAGAATGCGAATTTGATGCTTGAAAGGGACTCCCGGCCTGGTTAAGACTTCAGACTTTAGAGATGTTATGTATTTGCCTTTTCGAAATATCAAGAATTATAGTTACAGCAAGGCATATACTCTATATACCAAATGGAATATTTTTATAATACAAGTGTATGTCTTGAAACCATCTGGGTTTCTATCGTGAGACTGAAGAACTTTAGCTAATCCTAATCGGTTAGTATCCTTTTGTAGGGGGAGTTGAGAGGATTTCACATGTAAATAAACCAAATCCGTCTCTTCTCTGTCTTCGGGAATATCTACAATGTCTGATTATGCGATTATATTGGTTCCTCTTCTATGCTGAGCTGTTTTAGATAAAGACTTTCAAAATTGTCGGTCATCTTTTAAATACAATAAGATAACTCATATGATTCAAAAAATACAATTGAAATTGCTTGTGAATTGTGGATAAGTGCATTAATATAACATAGTATTTTGCAAAAGTTTTTTATGCGTATAGGGTAAACGTCAAAAAGCGTTCTTTGTATTTCCGAAAACGAACGTTAATTACATGATCATGATTATGATTTGAAGCTAGTAAAATAATCTTCAACAATATTTTTAATACGGTCGTTTGTTTGATAGCAACTCTCAGCAAATTGTTCATAATGTTCAAAACATCCGAGAGTTGTGTTAATCTCTAAAACAACTTACAAACCTCGTCAAACAAAACATTTATTTATCTATGCTGATATGCTTGTCGTGAATGTTGCAGTATTTTGCAAAGGAGTTGGTAGAACGAAAGCCAAGATACTTTATTTTTTTGAATTCCCATATTCACAATAATTATTCTAGAATTAATTTCTTATCTTTGTCTTTTGACAGACTTGACCTTCCTTGAATTTCACAAGCTGCTTACTGAAGCCCAGCTTCAATTTTGGCGAATTCGGAAATAGCATATTTTTTTAGTAAATGAAACTGTATAAAAATTACCATGCAATAAAACACATAAATTTAAAGTTAAAATTTGTCCAACACGTGGCAATTTTTTTTTTAAAACAATGCACCTACTATTGTAATTCCTGTTAGACTATCACTCCTTCGCCAAACAATCTCAAATCTATCCTACATCTTACAATTCAAATTTTGTAAAGAGCACATTCAATTATGTGCATTTCTCTTCATCTAAATTGTCTTCGTGTCAACTTTGGTCACGCGTTTTTCCTGCGAACGAAAACATTTTAATAACGACAACCGTTGCGAACTACGATAAGAAGGGAAGCCTAATGACCTACACAAAGATCGGCTTTCGAGTCGCAGTTATACTGACGCTTATACCGAATTGTCCCGGCCGTGTTTATTTTGTGTAAACTTTTATGCGTCAGCCACTGGATTTCAGCGCAGTTTGCGTTGCTCTAATCATGAAGCTATAATAAAGCCATTTGAAGCAATATTTTTAAATTACGGTCAGTTATAGTTCCATGATAGTAACGATAACATCTCTTAGCAAATAGTGTACATAATTTCGTTTAAAATTTCAAAACATGACGAAAAGGAAAGAAATTGGTGTTGAACCGCGTGCTCTGACAGTGGCATAACATAACTTAGGCATAAGCAATCGTCAAATTGCTACAAAATTACATTTAAATTCATCTACTGTTGATTATAACATTAGAAAATACAGTGAATGTGGCAGTTTTCTAAATAAAGTAAGAAGTGGTAGAACAAAGGCGACATCAGCTTTAATTCTTTTGAATTTCAATCACATTATTAACTGCTTAAGGAGAAGGAACCACCTCAAATGTACGTTGTTGCAGTTACGGGAAGAGCAATTATTTTTTTTTGGAAAAGAACAACTTAGTATAAAAATCCTACCCCTGTTTCGAAAAAAAAAAATGATACCAATTTCCTATAGTAAAACCCACTTCTCCCAACACTGGCATTCTTTCCTTATTTAAAACCTTAACAGGTCATATCCTATTATTGTGGTCTAATTTCCCTTGTTCAACTTTTCCATCCTTCCAGTTAAACCTCTAATCTCACAACCACCATCCTAGACCCTAGCATTTTACAATTCACTTCTTGACGCGGTAAAGAGGCACTTGATTATGTGCATGTCGCTCTCTTCATCTAAAATTGTCGTTCGCTGCCTCGACTTGACGTCAACGCGTTTGTTCCTTGTCAAACCGCAAAAATTTTAATTAATGCGACATCGCCAGCTTCGCGACACCCCGATCAAAGAAGGGGAGCAACTTATATCTAGACTCCGTTGGGATCGGATTAGGGAAAAGAAGAAGACGAAGATGGGGGCGTGAAAGAGAAGAACTTGATCTTCTTGCGCCCTAGCAGCAGCAGACAGGCTCTCTCATCTCTCTTGACGGGGAGAGGGTTTTAACATGACTGGGGGTGTAATTTTAAACGAAGCTACGTGTTCTGGTAATCGATTACTGAAGCTAATAAGATGTAAGAAGGAAAGAAGATGGATAGGTGATGTTGTCGTTTACTGTGTGACACCATGTATCTGGAAAGTATGTTGTTTATTGAGTTTTCTTGGCGTTTTGGTGAATGTGAATAATTTTGGATGAATCTTAAGGATGTTTTCGAGATATAAATATAAGCAATGTCTGCAGAATATGGGGTTGCCACAAGATTTAATTAACAAAGGGAAAAACAAGGTATTTTTGCCCCATTGCATAAATTTGGGTATAGGTAACCATTTATCTCATAACCAACTGAGATTTAAATTTAAATCTCCAAAATAATGCAAAAAAAAAACAAGGAGAATCTAAATAAAGAAATGTACTTGCTATTGTTCAATACATCAAAGCCTTTGCTGCAGTACCTTTCCCTCAATTCCAGAAATAAAAAAATCTTTAATAACAAGTTCCTGACTAAGAACTCAGCCTGAAGTCCTCAATCTCCAATATTAATAAACATCAAGCTGAGACAAGGAAAGTTTTTCATCAAAAATGAATAATCCTAATTCCTAGTACTTCCAACATCACCTTCAAGCATAGAAAAAGCGAATTAAAACCCAGTTCTATGCGATCTGAAGCTTGTAATATCGGCTAGTCGTACTTTGCCTAAAGCATCGCAAAGCGGAAGGCGAGGAAGATGGAAAAAAGCAGTCTGTAAGGATCGTAAGCGCTAAACACAGCGAGGACAGTGAAGCGGGCCATCCCAGCAAGTGGAAACAGACTTTAAGAGATAAAAAAGTAATTATAACCGGGGGCAGAATACGGAGCGGCAAGCCTTAAAGACGGAAGATGGACCTCGACGACAGGAAACTAGAAAAGGATAAAAAAGATGTGAAGCAAAGGGAAAAAAGGAATGAGAAAAAAGAAGAAGATGAAGTGAATACAACTAACTATGCAAGAAGGGGACATGCAGGAGACGGGGGAAATTGCAGACACTTTAAAGACATTTTTTCTTTTAACATTTAACAAGTTCGAAGTTAGGAGAATTTCAATGGAAATTGCTTAATTGCAGAAGTAATATTTAATTGTTTTACTTCAGTAGAATTTGTTAGATAGTTATTTGAATCTATTCAAAATGAAATTATATTAGATGTAAAATTTCTTAATTTTTTTTTTGTATTTATTAGGTGTCGTACAAAATCTTTTGAAAATGTTTATGAAACGTTGTACATTAAAGGTTATATCATTGTATGGGTAAGTATGGCATCTGTATTCCGCTTCCTGTCGCTACTTTCTAAAACGGTATGGCTATATCTCTTGGTTCTAGGTGGCGCCAGGAAATATTCCAGTGCCGTTTTTGAAGATTATTGACATAGATTGAGAGATGAACAACAATGTGGGCCGGAGCAAAGAGTGTTAGTGCTTTTCTCTTCTCATATTGTTGTTGCCGGGAGTGATTTCATCAATACAATGAGTTATATATCAGTATTATCTTGGCTATTGTTTCTAGGTACTTTTTCATATGTACTTCTACATTAAAGTTCACTTTTGTTTGAACATTATTCTGTACGGATATGTCGTACTGTTTTAAACAAGGTAAGTGCAATTAATAATGGGGATATAAATAATATGCATTTCAAGAATTTTTTTAAGAAAATGAAGCTATTGATTTATCCTTTAGAAAATATTGTTTTGTGTTATAACGGCTATTTATCACTTTCTTCAAATTTTCTACAAGATTTTCTTGAATCTCTTAAACAAAGAAATTCAATTATTTCATTACAAGTATATACTTCTCTTTAGCAGAGAAAAGAACGCTAAGAAAATATTTCTTTTGATTTGAAACAGTAACTGTATTGAGAATAAGTGAAACGGCAATTGTCTTGATATTAGGCGGACAGTCTTGATGCAAGCAAACGTTTCTCTGCGTGAAATCCACAACTTAAGAGTTCCTTCGTCCTGGGATCTTAGAACTTTCATAACATGTTGAAAAATATTATCAAATCATCTGCTTCATTTCACAATTTAAGAATTGCATAGTTGTAAAGCTTCTGCACAAGAGGCAATTGTTTTTATGACGGGTGGAATTGCGCATACCGCGTTAACTGATTGCTGGCAATTTGTTTTTCGTGTTTAATAATTTTGTTCTTTTTCCATTTTAAGTGGATTTTGACGGATCTTGCTTGCAAATTACTATTTATGGAAAGAAATTATTTTTCAAGCAGCAGGAAATTGTACGCGTTTTATTTGTTTGTACGTACAGGAACGTAATACATTTCTAGAGATAATTAAAGGAGAAAATAAATTTCCCATACAGAGATAGTACACTCCCTGGCAATCGAATTTGAACCACTTAAAAATATGATTTGGGGTGAAATTGAAACTTAACTGAAAATGTATGGAATGTCGTGAGAAACATCGTAAGTGCACGAAACTCAACTACAAAGGAAGAATTACAACAACATATTGAAGATGTATGGCATAATAGCGATAAAATTAAAAAAAGCAATAAAAAACTGCATTGGCAGTATGCCAAAACGGATTGAGGAAATAACAAAACACAGAGGAGGACCAAGCAAATATTAGTAAATATACACTTACTTGCATGTTATATGTAATTAAATAATAAAATTGCTAACATTACCAACTGTTTCTTTAAATTTTACCCCAGAATCATAATATTTTTAAGATAGGTAAGAATAATAATAACCGAGATTTATTTCAAGAAATCTCGCATCTTGTACTGCCCCATTTGTAGCATCCATTCTCAATGATACTAAATAAGCAGGTTAGATGGATGTGTAAATCATTTTCAACGATTACGGAATAATTAATGCTAGTATTCTAATTTCTTTCTTAATTCAATAATTCGAAAGTTAATATCACAATATCTATTATAGGTAGCAAGCAAATAACAAATTTTGAAGAAAATATTTCGAAAAGCTCACTCTCATCTTCAATAGATCGTTTAGTTTACTTATAAACTACTTGCATAGCACATTGAATTTAAGGAAAAACACGGACTATAAAAATCTTAAATAAGTGATAAACAGAATACAATGGATATCAGTATCAGGTCAATATGAATGCAATAAATTTGAATAAGCAAATTTAATGTTAAAAACAATGCCGGTATTAACGCTGTTCAACCACGTGCATTTAGGTACGTTCGCATACGACCATTGTCAGAGCAATACTCTGTCCCAGGTTTTTTTTTTTCCAGTAAATATATTTCTTATAGGTAACATTTTATAAGATGATGGGTTTCGGAATACGATGTTGGAAATGAGAATTTAAACATTCAATGATAATGCTGGTGTTGCATTTTGGAGAAGGTCCATTCATAATTGGCTCTTTGATTTTCTAGGACATAATCCTTTTTACATATAAAGCATTCCCTAAAGATTAAATGTAAACGTTTGATTCCTTAGTAAATGTACAATGCTGGGTGAAGGTAGAATTTTTGTTAAGACAATTGTCTCTTTTTGATATTAACGAGTTTACCAAGAGTTCGTTTTTAACATAATACTTTTTAAAACGTTCATTACCTTGAATTTTGCAATCCTGGTGATTTTTAATTGGTTATAATGTTTTGTCTGTTACATAGGGTGTGATTGACATTTTTGTCATGTATAAACTTGTGGTAAATGAATGTTTTTGTGTGCTGAAAGTCTTCCAACAATTCTGCTAAATATATCAACAGGATAGACGGTTATAATACAACAAATGTTCCAAATTTAATTATATACAATAGAGGCATAGTTATAAATCTTAGAGATTTTAAAGATTACACAAAATTTTGATCTTAGAAACCACCTACAAAAAGAAATGTAAAGAAGTTTCCCTAAATAGCAGTATGATAAATATATAAATCATCTAAGATTGTCTTTCGAAATTCTGATCTCTCATCGGAATTTTATCCTTGACAAACTTAGTCTCGTCTAGTGATGATCACGAGAAACGTTTTTCAAAACACTTAGATGTTTTTATAAGAGCTAACATTGATAACTAGGACATTTTCAGCTTCACTTTATAAATTAACAAAAAAGAAAATTAAGAAATTTGTTTACCAATCATAATTTCGTAATTATCACACCGTTCCATATTTATATTTATGAACCTAACTTATAAGCAAGATAGGTATACCTATATATAACAATACAACGGGCAATAAATGTCTGTAACCGTTTCTACGAAGTTCCTAGCGGCTCGACAAGGGCTTGACTACCCCTGACGTTTTGTCGATATCTGAAAAATGGCGGCTGGGCGCTTTGGGTCCCCGTAATGGATTTGTGACAGCATTGTCAGACGGGTCATTACGTCCACGTTAAATAATTCAGAGACGAGGCAAAATATAGAGCGGTAGACGTGTCATATCATGCGACAACAAAATTACCCGAACAATTTAGATACAAATGCATATACATTTCGATTTGAAAGCGTGCGGAGAATTGTTTGTTCTGTTTTTAGGAAGAAAAGAATGTTGAACGTGTTTGTTTATGTAAAGGTTTTTATTGATTATGTTATTAGGCGAAAGATTTAGGCGAAATTAATATCTATATGGAGTAAGTTGTGTTAATCAAGTTGCAAAAAGGATCTGGTTGAGGTACACTGAGGTTTGAAGAACTCTACATTATTTTGAGGCCACTTAGGGCGTGACAATTGAAGACTTTGGGACAATAACCGGATAAGCCATCATTTGCTAAAAAGTGAAATTTCCGGTTTTGATTCATGAGCAGGATACTATTTGTCATATATCAAATAATTATTGTTTATGCTTGAGAGATGGCACCACTACATATGTATATGTACCGCAAAATGCAAATTTGCAGAAACATTTGGAGATATGCCGGGTGTGTCTGCAATATGGCGAAAGACAATATAGGTGGATGTAAGAGAAAGCTCTCATTTCACCCTGAAAATTCGGGTGATAGCGTTGTTGACAAAGACTATGTGGAAAGTGTGGCTGTGTTCGGATAAATATGGAATTGTTATCTTTACCTGCACTACATTAAATATTTATTAATGAAGGATAATTGTAGTCTTTTTGTGGACCCCTAATTATCGGATTAAGGAGATTCAATCGATAATTAAGTATCAGAGGAGTCTTCTACGGAATTATTTAATGTGATGTATTTCTTTTACTTGTAGGTAAATAATTATATCCCCCCTCCCCTAAATAACAATAAATAAATAATTTTCTAAAACCTAAGCAAAAATGTAGGCGGGCAGATAATTATGGCCGATAGTGTATGTACATATTTTTCGAAACTAGGACACTAGGACATAGGACATAGGACATATTATACTCACATCACCGCATTTTCCCCAATATTCTGCGAAAAGGAAACCGTACATGAAATAAAACAAGAAACTATATCAAATCCAAAGGTCTCTTCAGAAAATGAAAGCGAACCAATATTCATTCGAAAATTAGCTACACAGATCCAAAGCAAATTTACATCAACTCCTTTCGTTGAGAAATCGAGAAAATTCCCTTATCTTTTCCGCAGAACATGTAAGCATACCGACTTTCCTTATTCCTGCAACACCAACGAGAATCTTCCATCTTGCTCCACTCCATCGTTAGTATCGCAGAGAGATTCCCTTCTTCCTGGTGCTTTCTTGCAGTATTAAGGCCGATTTATTTTTAATTTAGTAAAGTGTAAATTTACAATGGCGTAAGATCCACGACGGTTCTCTAGAAGAAGGTTAGAAAGGGATAGGCTATATACCTACTTAGCGTCTGTCATTTTTAAATTTAAATGAATTAGACACGGTCTCATTTGGTGTATTTTTCTCGGGAAGGCTTTCGGTGCTAGCAAGTAATGAGCGAGATTGAAAATATTAACGTGCTAATGCAGTGGAAAGAGATGGAAAATGAAGGGGAAAATGCATCAAATATAATGCAAGAGGGTTTCGGCGGAGGTAATTTTCATTTTGGGAAGGAGAAATATGGAAAACGTACTTGTGACAAGACGTGGAATTAATGAAGTACATGCATTTTATCAATGGTTGCAAGCAGAATTTTTGGGGATGCTTCTAAAATATAATTTTTCAAAAATGTCTCAACTTATAAACAATGGCTTAAATCCTTTACTTTTATTGTTAAAATGTTACGATAATTGGTTCGAACGCATACAAGAGTCATAATGGTGAATATTATGAAAAACAATAAAAACATCTGTACACACAGAGAAAGGTTTACTTCTAAAAAAAAATGAATATTTTTCGACGTTTTTTTCTCCGTTTAAGAGAAGTATATATTTGTAATAAAATAATTGTATTTCTTTGTTTAAGACATTTGTTAACTTGACACAAGAAAATCTTGCAGAGAATTTGAAGAAAGCGATTCTTAGTATAAGCAAATCGCTGTTATCACACAAAACAATATTTTATTTATTATATTAAATAGTTTTCTTCATTTCAGAAATCGTTTAGGTATTGTTAATTTTCTTAAAACAAAGCATTTATTTACTTAAAATTCTTCAAATGCATATTATTTATATTCACATTATTAATTGCACTTACCTTGTTTAAAACAGTACGACATATCCCTACATAATGCTGTAAATTATTCACATTTCTTGTGATTTTAAAAAGACTAAGGTAGGTTATCTACAAAATAATGTTTCAACAAAAGTGAGCTTAATGTTGAAGTATACGTGGAAAAAGTACCTAGAAACAATAACCAAGATAATGCTAATAAATAGCTCATGGTATTGATGGAATCACTACCGGCAAAAACAATGTGAGAAGAGAAATGCACTAACGCTTATTGCTCCCGCCCACATTATTGTTACATCTCTCAGTTTATGCCACTAATCTTCAAAAACAGCAACTGAAATATTTCCTGGCGCCACCTAGTGCTGGTAGTTATAGTCATGCCGTCCTAGATAGTAGCGATGGAACTAGAATACAGATACTATACCTGCCCATAGAATGCCAAAAATTCTTTTCTTTCATTATTTTTGTAAAGACTTAAAAGGTATCCCGTGTAGATTTCGTACACTCAAAGAATAATGTGCTAAAACAGCGGTTCTCAATATGGCCTCTTTGGGGGCTCCAGCCTATTTCTTAAGGGCCTCAAAAAAAAAACATAGGTAATATTGAGGGGCCACTTCGGGACTGCAAGATGATGATGTTTTTGTGTGCGTAGAATATTTAAACCAAATGCAAATTGGTAGCCCACCGCGCTTATCAGTCCCTTTTACCTACCAGTCTTCTTATGAACGATATCCATTGACTGCATTAGGTATACATACTTTCTTTATGTGAAAATTTTTGTTCGATATATTCGATATACAGAATCTGTTTTTATGACGAAAATCCAAGGCTCCCGACAAAAGCACTATAAAAAGAATATTTAAACACCATTCCCATCCCCATTTCTTTTCCATCCTCTTAACTTCTTGCTTTTCTCATCTTATTCCTTCACCTCCTTCCAGAGACTTGTCACGGCCGGGTCTCTTCGATGGGATCTCGAAGAATTCACTTTATCCAATTTGATCGACTCGAATATTTCACTTTCCGTTCACACAATTGCCTCTATTTGTATTTCGCCCTGTCACAGGGGCTCTCCGTTCCCTTCTTCGTCTTCGTAGAAGCAGCGTTCCGTGACCTATTGTGACGTGATGCCAATAATAAACCATTTTTAAATAAATACCGATGCCTGCCGAACCGCCCCAAAACTCCCACAGCTGTCTGGTGGTATGAGGACGACGTGAAGAGGAGACATGGAAGCGGGTAGGGGGCGAAGTTCGACGAGTTCGCCGGAAGGGGTCGCTGACGATAGGACGCTAGGCGTCTGGGACCTCATGGGAAACAAGAAATAGGCGTGGAGAAGGGTTCGAGAGGATTTCGTGTTCGATTTTCGAAATGGGAAATGATGTTGCGACCATCACCCAATGGAAGAAGGGGTTGGTTATTGATTTTATTAAATATATTTTTAGGAAAAAATAAATAAATGAAAATAGATCCTTATAAACGCTCCTGGATAGTCCGTAAAGAACGAAATGATAACTCTGGTAACGGTAGAAGTTGGGGCGATTTATAAATCCAAACGAAATGAATACAAATATTTAGAAATATTTTTCCTATAGTATATCTTCTAACCTCCTCTAATATAACATAGATTTTAGAGTTTCCTCCACCCCACGTGCACCCGTTTTATATACATTTTAAAAGGTTCTAAAATCTCCTCGGCTGATGGTGTCCTAGAAACCGGGAAAATTCCTGCGATCAACTCGATGTCACGTACTTCATTCTTGCTGCAACCAACTCCTTCTTCTATGGCGTTTCTTTGGCGACGGCCTTACTTCGGAAAAGTTGCCTCATAAATTATTAAATCTACGATGGATCTTGCGCCTTCACCATTAGGCGAAGAAACCTTTTATTATTTAAGCTGCGCTAGGTAAAGGAAGTTTTTAATATTCTTGGGGTGATAGTTTTATCTAGATTCTAAACGCGGGTGTCTCAACGAGAAATGAGAAGTTTTAGATAAGGTTCTACTTGGATTATGATATTGGTTAGAAATTAAGTTTAAGAAAGAAAACAAGTTATAACAATCACCATAATAGAAAAGATTAAGGGAAAATAATAAGAAGATGATGTGAAACACACAGAGTGGGTAACAATGGAAGAGGAAGACAATATGCGCTTGAAGAACAAAGATTGGGATGCTACGAGTCCTGCGAGTCCTTTGAATGAACTTAGATCTGGAAAATCCGTCGTTGGTTGAGCATCTTCGTGAACGTTGAACAGAGTCATCCGCTCTAGAAACCTTGCCCTGGCTCGCATTGTGAAGGATCCGCAAGACTGTCCTCCACCTAAGAGGAGAGTGACCAGGATTCAGGACATAATTGACATCTGAGAATCCATTTGGCCCTGTTTTTGTGTCCAATTAAATAGGAAGACAAATAGGATGCAACCGGCTATTTGAGATTATGGAGCTTAAAGATCTATCGCCTGGCTCCAGTGAAGTGGTCCTCAGAGGAAACAATTTGGGGGTATCTTCCAAAGTGTTCACCCAATGCATTTATGGAAGAAAATTACCTTCTTGAGCAATTTATCCATCAAAGTCCGCAAGTGGAAAACTCACTAGACTTTGCAAGCAGGGTCATATTTAACGAGAAAATGGGGAAATTTTAATATCGTTTCATGTTTGTTCGGAATTGTGCTACGCTGATGACTTGGTAATTTTGGGAGAAACAGAGAAACAACTGCAGGAAAATATAGACATTTTAAATGAAGCAATGAAATCGAAAAATAAGTCAATAGGTAAGGAGAACAAGTAGAAAAGTTTAAGTATCTGGGAGTAGTAAAAATTGGTAAACTATATAACAGTATAAGGAGCAAAATTTTTAAGTAAGAAAGAAGTCCTTAAAGAAGTAAAATCGGAAATAGTGAAAAGAATTGTAAAACCCACTCTAACGTATGCCTGTGAATCATGGACAACTACACACTGACAAAGAAGTAGACTGACAAGTATGGAAATGAGATCTTTGAGAAGAATAGAAGGGAAAAACACGAAGAGACAAAATCAGAAATCAAATATTCCGGGAAAAGCTAAATATTGTCCCTGTCGAGACAACCATTGAGCAAGGACAACTTGTATGGTTAGGACAGGTAGTGAGAAGAAATGAAGATAAAATAGTAAGACAAATATACGAAGCGAGAGAAGTAGAACGTGGATGGAAGAAATGAGAATAGCAACATAGATAAGAAGGGCCAGATGGGAAGATATCAAAGTCCTGACAAGAGAAAGAAGGAAGTGGAAGGAAATGTGGAAGAAGCTGCCTGAAACTCTTCTCCAACATTACTCGAGACCGAAAGGTACAAGAGCTCCAGACATAAATTCAGGTTTGTTCACTATTCCCCAGAGTACTGATTCCAGAAGCTATAGAATACCATGGAATTAAACAATTAACAACAGCAAACATTATTCTTTAAAAGCTAGCAGGTTTGGGAGATAATTTGAGACATCCCTGTATAATTATTTACAACTTCTACAATCATGTAAATTGCAGAAATTCTGTTAAATTAAAATTTGATTCTTTCTAATTGTTCTTAACACGTTTTAAATTTAAAACAGAAATTTATAAAATAAAAGCATCACATTTGCTGTAACGTTTTACCTAACAATCCTTTTCTCTCAATTCTACCGTATTTTCACGATCAACAAAATCGACCACCACTACCGTTTCGCAAATTGCAGCGCGTTTACCAACCACCAAATACTTGCAAAAAATATCTTGTTGAAAAAAGCAACCTGAACATCAACCAAATGGGATTTTTAATTTTTACTCCGAACGAATCGAACGGAATCAAAAAAAGTATAGCTACGCACCTATTAATCCACTCCCACCTTCCATGGTCTCGCAATTTTCCCGCTGTTGTCCCCTAATCAAAATTTAAAAAAAAAGGAAAAAATCGAACAGTGCCGATCGGCAAAACAACAAATCGTTTAGTACGGAAATGGCGGCCCCCTTTTGTCCCCCGCGGATTCCATCAGTTTCGGCCTTTACAACGATTTCAAGCCGTGGCGGCGTTTGTGCAATGTGTAGGACAAATAAGCGGAAAATTGAAAGCATTAGCTGCAGCTCGCCACGAATTCCCCCCAAACCGAGCCTTTGTCTGTGGGACGAAAACAATTGTTTACCGGTCGGAAACGGTTCGATTTAAAACGGTAACTTGCCCTGTACTCTGATGTGTCGAGTCCAGTATGGCTTTAGTTGGCGGTGGTAGTTGGCAAAGCTCCGAATTGGGGAGTTTGCGGTAATGAAAAGATTATTAGCCTAAAACCGTAGATGTGGTGGTTCAAAGCTGCGGATGGAACGTTTGCTAGGTGCTCTTAGAAAGGGAAGAAAAGGATTTGGAATACGTGGAAACGTTTTTGGTTTACTTTTAATTCTTTAAATACTAAAGCAAATTGGAAATTGGCAAATTAGTGTAAGGATGAATTCAAAAATAGACCAGCAAATTACTACTAAATATATTCGAGTTATTCGAGCCCATGCTACCTGTAGTTTGTCCCACATGTCATCTGCTGAAGTTGGAGCAGTTTTTCTTACTTCCCAATCGAGTTCTTCCCATAACAACTCGATGGGATTCAAGCCCTAGTTTTGGGGTGACCATTTCATGATTGTTAATAATAAATATATTTGTCATAAATTCAAAAGAATATAGACAATTGTCACAAGTGCACAATATCACACAATAACAAAAAAGTTTTATTTATAGTTGTTAAATCTACAGTTTCTAGGCATTGCTGGATATACGATCCAATTTGAAAAATTCGTTTAATGAATATATACAGTAATACACAAGAAAGGCTCTAATACTTCACTTAAAACATTTTATATTTGAAATTGATTTCAAGTCGCGAGGCAAAACGTTAAAGAGACGTAATCTTAGAATCCGGGGACACCTTTCAGGCCCCGAAGACGCTTTATTTTTTAATTTCCTAAATAAATCACGAACTTCTACTTCATTATATGGCATTGCACACATGCTATGAGAGATACTAACGTTATTTGTAATATTATGATCTCCAATTGAAATTTGATCCACTGTTCTGCTAACTGATTCAAGAAAAAAATCATTAAAACTTTCTGCTATAATATTGGGATCATCTACAGTTCGACCGCCACGTTCTAAAACAATATTTTCACATTTCTTAATATCACTTGACAACCCATTAATAATTTGCCATGCAGCCTTCGATGAATTGGAAGAGTTAGCCATTTTAGAAGAATAATAATTACGTTTAGTTACTTTTAACAACAATTTGTGTGGTTTCTTTGCCTGTGAATAAATATTACTCATAACTGGAAAGTTCTTTTGGAGTATAAGCAGATCTTTAAGATTATTACTCGAACGCTTTATCTCACAAGGTACCCATTTATCCTTTTGCAATATCTTGAGCTGATGTTGTCGATCTTGGTCTATCACTTCGTACTTTATTCAGAAAACTGCCACTTTCACTGTATTTTTTGATGTTATAACTAACAGTAGATGGATTTAAATGAAATTTTCTAACAATTTGACGACTGATTATGCCTAAGTCGTGTTGTGCTACTATTAGAGCACGCGTTTCAACACTAAGTTCTTTCCTTTTCGGCAAGTTTTAAAATTTTAAACGAAATTATAAACATTATTCGTTATAACATGGAACGATAACTGACCGTAATTTTAAAATATTACCTCAAATGATTTTATTATAGCTTCATGATTCATAGTAAAATTACCAATTGTTACATGTTTCCTGGAATTTCAAGAAATACGCTCTTTGTTGTCGCTGTTACCTGCGCTTTTATGACGGTATTACCTCTTATACAGATAAAAGAAGTAAATAGACTGATATTATTTAATGGATTTAAGTGAATCTTACTGATTATTAGCATACTATTCCATAATGCTGGAATGTATTTCCTAAATACATTCTTTGTATACAAAAATTTAAAATCCAAGGGTCCCCAAATACTTGTAAGTTTTTCAAAGGGTCATCCAATTTTGGAGATATCCAAGTTCAACAATATAGCTTTGATGAAACGTTGAGGAATGATTCTATACTTTACACAAAGCAAGCTGCTAAAGTTAGGAACTATTTTCTAACCGCTAATCAAAATTGGAGGCAGCAATTTTAATTGTTAACTTAAGTTAGATGTTTCGCCTAGCACTACACACTAGTCCGCATTCTGTTCTGACTTACGTTATTAATCTCCAAATAACATAACATCCCCCCATATATCAGTTCTACTCCCAATTTCATTCTATCCGTAGTATCTGCAGAGTATATCCGTTACAAAATCCATACACAGTTCCAAATTGTACCCACCCCATCCCACTCGAAACAAAAGCACGTCCTCGGGGCGAAACAAGAGTTATTTCGATATTATTGAAAACGTGTTTTAGGGCCCGCAACCAACGGATGTCCCCGTACGAATCGACAGCCACCGTCGCCTCCGTTCCGACCCCAACGCCAATTTCAACCCTCCGGCGTCGAACCGCCCCTGTCCATATGTACCATTGAAAACAGGCTGTTGTCCGGTGACGGTATTGCACTTAGCATGATTAAATTTGAATTAGGCGCCGTAGGGTTGGGTGTTTTCGTTTCGAAAACAGCGGCGCTTCGGGGTAGTAACTAGAGTTAGGGGTATCGTTCCGTTTGGGAAAGGGTGCCTTGTAAAAAATGTGACTATTTTTTTGGGAATTTGTATAAGGAAGGCAATTTTCTGTTTGAAATTGGGGTTTGAGATGGTCAACTTCTTCAAAATTTGTTTATTGAAATACGTTCTGCTTTAATTGCAAAGTATCTGCGAGAAAGTTGGGTACTTTTGGAAATGACACCTAACGTTTAATACGGGGACAGTGACAGAGGAGTAGACGTAAAATTTTGTAATGCTAGAACAATGGAGCAATGCAGGTATATGCCCCATACCAAAGAAAGAAGGCATAACACGATGTGAAAACTATAGAGGGATATTTTTGCTGGATGTAGTATATAAGGTACTAGCAAAATTCGACTATAGATTGTATATTTTCCTTGAAAACAATGCAGCACAACAGCTATGAACAAAACCTAGGACTACATATGCTCTTCATAGATTTTAAGCAAGCCTATGACTCTATCTCGAGAAAAAAACCTTTGGAAAACTGGAATGTCAAACAAACTGGTAAACACAAAGTCCTAATAGAAGGATGTTTTCCAGAACAATTTGCAGTTGAAAAAGACTTGGGCGAGGGGACCCGCCCCTGAAAAATTTATTTAATTTCATTCTAGAAGCAATAATGAGAAAAAGCAAGATTCTAACTTTGGGATTAATTTACCACAATAAAGAGCAATACGCGGACGACATGGTACTGCTAACAAGATCAAAGAAACAGCTCGGAAAACAGCTGGGGGTCGCAATTACTACGAGATAGACAGAAGAATATTACAAGGGAACAAAACAATGTGGTCACTGCCAACAATGTTAAAGGCAAGAAATATATCCAGAACAGCCAAAATACGCATGTACGAAACACTTATATGCCCTGTAGTTCTCTACGCAAGTGAAACGTGGAGAATAATCAAATCTATTGAAAACAAACTGGATATTTGGGAACGATAAGTTTTAAGGAAAATGTTCGGTGGGATGAGAGACCGAGCTAAAGCGTGCAGGAGACGAACAAGTATAGAAATAGTATAGAAAACGTATAGAAAACCGACAATAACCCAAACAATAGGAGGAGAAAGGGCTAGATAGTTGAGACATATTAGAATGCTGGAAAACAGGATGGTAAGAAAGATTCTATATGGAGGAGAAAGAAGGAAGAAAAGAAAAGGACGCCCGGAGAAGTGATGGTAGAAGCAAGTAAAAGAGGACATAGAGGAAATCGGAATTTATGATTGGAGAGAGCGAGCAAAGGACCGAAAGAAGTGGAGAGAAGTAGTTAAGAAAATAGAAGCCAACGGCCTTTATGGCTAAACTGTACATACAATATATATTTCCTTCGAGTAATAGCTTTATATCTCGCATCCTTCACAATGTTCCAAACCTACCATCTAGCCCTGTACAAATCTAATCAGCAACTGCATCCGTGGCAAGAAAGGGTGGTAAATCGCTCTGATTGTACTAAGCTTTCGGCTACATTAAAGACAAATTCATTTTCCTGCATGCAGTGTTGTATGTGTATATGTACGTCTAGAGTGCTGGGCTTCTATCTGTACTCGAGCACACGTTTGATTAAATTCGGTGTCTATTTGATTATCGCCTTCGGTGGTATTCTACGGCGGTGGGCGAAGGGGTAGGTATTCGCGTGTATATGCCACGCTGTAGAAGGAGAGTGGAAAATGAGAGGACTACAGCAGGCTGCTTCAAAGCGGCAAGGGCTTAATGGGCAGTCTGATGTTACTCACACGCCATCGCCTCAGGGACCTCTACCACTCCCTCCACGTCCTCCATATATAGAAGCGCGATGGTATGATTGCGATACGGGGAAAGGGGATGAAATTAGAAAATTTTGTTTTCTTCCTGTTTGAAACTGAGCGGTTAATGCTGGGGAAAAACGGGTTGAAAGGATTTGTTTCATTCGTTTCTAGACTCTACGATGGGTAATACAGGGTGTGGTGAATAAGTTCCAATATATTAATTCATAAACTGAATTCAGTTCAGAAGATAATACTTCCAGTAAGCTTAGCAGAGTCTAGCGGGTGAGGAGAGACAGATGTACGTTGTTGTCAATAAAAGTTACTTGTCGCCTTGTATCTCCATCACGTCGGTAAATCAGGAACATAAGACACTTACGCTTGCCTGGCTGGAGTAGGGTAAAGCTATAGTAAATCAATGTTTCTGAAACCCGATAAAAGGACCAAGAGTACAGCAAAAAGTAGATAGATAATTTGATGCAGAGGGCATGGCCATACCTGCCGCCTCCACCTAATATCTCACCGGTTGCGTGACGAGGGGGACTCGTTGGCAGGTACCACTTACTTTATCATTAAGGCACTGTTACTTCCCTAATATGTATTTATTCCAACTCTTTATCCTACCAGGATATCAGATCTTCGGTCTGCAACCAACTCACTACCTATCTATCTATCGACCCCAATCTTCCGGTGTCTTTTCTGCCATTCTGCAGTTTGTAACTGTATCAAGCAGTTATGTAAGGAGGGTCTGTTTCGATATTACAAAACCTAATGCTATAATGGAACTTTCCGTGGCATTACTGATGATGATAGCTTAGCTATTGAAACGTACGTCCTGTGCGAGTGAAGTGTTGTGGTAGAATTCGAGTACTTGTTTAGTCTATCTTTTTACGATTACTAGGAGGAATTTCGTTAATGCCACACATATACTTGCTCCTAATTTTATTAGTAAAATTCGAGTTTGTCCGGCCAGGTCAGCTGAAAATATCGCCGCTGCAGCTAGAAGTGTTGCTGAAAACCAAGGTTTGTTGCAGTTGACACACGAATTGAAGCCAGCAGATCACGCGCAACGCCGTACATTCGCTGATTGGGTGCTGGGTATGCATGAACAAGATCATGATTTTTTCAACAAAATTATTTTCCTCTGTTTGAGCACGTAAACAAAGAAAACTGTCGCATATGAGGCTCCGAAAACTCAAGAGAAATAATCGAACAACCACAACGAGTGACAGTTTGGTGTGATTTTTGGGTTGGCGGTATAATCGGGCCATATTTTTTCGAAAATGCTGCTGGTTCGACCGTCACAGTGAATGGATTGCGTTACCAAACGATGTTGACTGACTTTTTTGGCCTGAAATTGATGCTATGAATGTGGACGAAACAGTGGTTCTATTGCGTGTGATTTCTCGAAATGGAAACTTCAATTGGCCGCCGAGGCCGTGCGATTTAACACCATTAGACCTTTTTCTTTGGAGCTACATTAAAGAAAAAGTCTACGCCAACGCTCCAGCAACGATTTAAGCACTCAAAGACAATATTCGAGCTGCTATTGGCGAAATACGGCAGCTATTATGCGAAAACGTGATGAAAAATTGCATCAAACGAATGACCGTTTGTATTTTGGATTAAAATAAAAATATAACCACTTTTTACGTTTTTCTGTTGATTTAGAATGACACCTCTTGTTGAAAGACCCTGTATGTGGGATTGTCAAGGGAAAGTGAGATATAGGGATCGCATGCGTAACACAGGCGTCAACATTATTCGTTCTATGTATAAGAATAGCGCTTTTAGACGAGGACTTTCCAACCGGGGATATAATGGGTCTGTATATGTTAATAATTTCATCCTTTGTAAAGTTTCCTATTGATTGTTCTTAAAATAGCCACTATTATTGTATTCGAAAACACTTCATTGCTGGAAATAACTCGCAATAACGTTGCAATACATGTTACCAACTTAGAAAGCAAGAAACAACCATAACGAATACGATATCTCCATCAATAACACCCCGAACAAATAGACACACACATACCTCTCAGCGCGATCACCCATAAAATAAAGTGCCTCATTACACTAAGCGCCTATTTATTTCTTTTTCACGCGCCTAACCCGATAAAAAGATCACCCGTACTAGCGCGTAGCGCGGCATAGTAGGTATAGGCATTTACGACCCCTACGCTACGGTTCATTCACGGCTCGATGGGAGCGTGCTCGTCGGTTCTTCCATTGAAAGAGGGTAGTTACATTTTTTGCGTATCGCTCGATTTCGTTTTTTTTTTCTTCTCTCTGCCCTTCGTCTCTTCTATATAGGTGGCAATAAAGGTAAGCGGGAGCGGTTTGCTCGACATTTTTCACGATTTTCCTTTCCGCCGATGTGACTGTTATGGGGTACTTCATCGTATTAACGAATGGGGAAATGGAAGAAGTGCTTAGCAACGTTTTCAGTACGTTTTTGTACGGTAAAACACGTCTGAGGCGTCTAGCTAATATTGTGGATGATTCTGGAAGCAGAAAAGGTGCCACAAATTGCCGAATATGGGACGTTTCTTTAATGTAATATATTGTTGGGATGTCTTGGAAATTTGTAAGCCCTTAGACACTGAAGAATGTTATTTTCACAATAAAAAAAAATAACTAACAACTTTCTGACCGAATTTATTGAACCCTTATTAGCGCTTATGCTGATTATGTGATCAGGTCCGTAAGGATAAACATTTACAGAAATGTATTAAACTTAAATTACAAATAATAATAAATATTCCAAATCATGTGGGGATTAAATAATGCCCTTATATGTATGTCATATTTTATTTAAAACTTAGAAAACACCAGAAAAAGAATATTCAAGCAGCAAAAACCTTAAAAGCTTCCCCGTTTAAATTATAAAACGACGGGAATGAAACGTATTCCACCACAAGAGTCAAGACTCACTTGATTTTTCGCATCCTTTCCTGCTTCCAACCGAGATATTCACGTCCCAAACAAAATCACAAATCCGAAAAGACAAACTCGATTCCTTATTCTTTTAGACAACTTCACCTCTCCTTTCCCCTTCTCCTTCCACCGCAAGCCGCCAGCAAGTCGAAGAGTGCCTCTTCCTAAATAATTTACGCCCAACCTTTTTGGATAGAACGTAGAAAGCGAAGGTTGGGGCTGAAGTGAGAGGTCGAATGGGTGGAAAATCGTAGGTGGCGTAGAAAGGGATCGGAAAAACTTTTTTCATTGGCGGCGTAGAGGTGTTCAGATTCGAGGTAAGAGATAGCCTGAATACAGCTCTCGAGTTCGGGGGAAAAGTCAACAGCCAAGAGTCTTGTTATGGAAAAACATGCTTTGCTGTATGTACTAAGTTGGCCTCGATCGCCGGGGTTCGTGGACGTGTTGCGTCGGTTTCTCTTCTGTTTTTCCTTTCGCGATTATTTGGACGGGAAGGAAGTGGGTAATTTGATATTTGCGTTGAGAAAATAGAGAAAGGGCAAGTTTTTGAGATGAAATATTGTTCCTAATACGTGTTTTCCGTTTCGAAGAACGTTTTTTGAATTATTAATGACATATAACGTCTTGTGCTGTTTAAGTATTCATAAGGATTTAATTGGAGTCAAGTGGGGTAATGATGAATCTTTTAAAAAAGGACGAGCCACCCACCAGCATGCTAGGCATTTAGGTGCTGAAGAACATATTACATGAAAATTACTAGACAATATATATAGTTCATTTCAAATCACTAATACGGAAATTATTACTGATAATGGGTTCTTTTAGTTATTACCTGGAAAAAGGAAATCTCTTAGAAATTAGAAAAAGATAAAGGACAGGGAAGAGTGAAGAAAAATAGTAGAACAAGCAAAAGCAGATCAGAAAATGGCTTGATGCCCCGGGAAGATCATTAAGTGTAAACAGCTGGAACTCTCAAGGGAGTGTAAAGCGAAAGTGAACGCGATGAATCGGTTCCGAAACAGACAAAAACCATTCACTCGGCTGGAAAGGTGATGGCATCAGTTTTTCGGGATGAAAAAGTAATTTTGCTAATTGATTATCTTAAAAAAGGAAAAACTGTTACTGGCCAATATTACACAAGACTTTTGGACAAAGTGAAAGTAGCAATTCAGGAACAACGCCCGATAATGGTCAAGAAAAAAGTTTTGATTCACTAGGACAATTTGCCCCAGAAATAAAGTTCGAAATCCTTCCGCATCCGCTGTATTCGCCTGATTTGGCTCCGTCGGACTTCGACCTGTTCCCGAAACTTAAAACATTTCTGGGTGGAAAGAGATTTTGATCGAATGAAGAACTGATAAAGGCTGTAAACGGTTATTTTGGGAACCCCGAAGAAAGTCAATTCCGGGAGGGAATCGAGAAGCTAGAGAAACGTTGGACCAAGTGTGTTGAGCTTCGAGGGGATTACATTGAACAATAAAGTGTAACTTGAATCAGATTTATTTTTTTCATTGTCAATACGGAAACTTTTTAATCAACCCTCGTATAGTTATACTTAATACCCTTTCTCATTCCCCCTTCTTTACTCCGCCCAAAAAACGAACCACCCGAATCGAATAGCCTTGAACTCCCGAACCATATCATCTAATAAACGCGTCTGAGTACTTACATCAGAGCGAGCGCCCTCTGTCGGACCCTACCGTCTCCCGCCTTCCCTTAAACGCGCTAAAAGCGATGATAAAAACTTTATTATTCAATCAGAACCGCTCATTTATTACCAACAGCGAACGTTTCCTTATATTTTCGTCGAGATGTATTGGTAATATTCAGCTATCTTCCTTTGCTACCTACGTTTAGTATACATTTCTTCTCTTACACTCTTCGGAGCGGCATACATCAGAGGGGTTGATTGTACCCTTCTATCGGTAATTTTTCCCTCTTTTCTGATAAGGGAAAGAAGTCAGAAGAGGCATGGGTTGCTTTCATTTGAAAGACGCCGAGTTCGATTAAGGACTCGTTAAGGTTTGTAAGGTTGCTACGTTTCTTGATGAGCGTTGTACATACAAGGACACAGTGCAGCCATAGCTACTTGTTCCAAAAATAAGTGGTTTTTGCAGCGTAAGTGTTGATTTATAATGACTCTCTTTTGCTCTATGAAATAAAAAGTGCGAACACTATAAATATCAATCAAACACATTATTTGTAGGCAGAATTCTCCTTGTTCCATTGCTTTCAACTATAGAGTGTATCAAGTTCATTGTAAGATAAATAAAAGGATACTATACGGATATATTTTATTACAATACTGCTTTCAAAATTGAATGAATAAGTATTTTGTTGAACATAATCTTAAGATGGCAAAGTGTTTTAGATAATGGTGGCGATATCTTAGATTAATAAATAAAACATTTTTTGAAAATTTAAAATTGATTATTTATGGACACCGCTGATAGTTACAATGATAATCGTCCCGATGAATTAATTTGAAACCCCACACGTAGAGCCTAATTATCAAACCAACCCGTTTCATTATTCCACCTATGCATCTTTCGCAAAAGGTGTAACCGCGATTGCATCTTCAGGTGTAACCCAACCCAGATTCTCTAGAAAATATGCATTCATCTCAACACGCGGGCGCCACCTAGCGTTAATTCAACTGGTGTTGTAATGTAAGGCACGGAACCTCTCCATCTCACACTTTGTTTTCGGTTTGATAATAACTATAATTTTGGATCGGTTACACAAGGGCTTTGCCACCATAGTTTAGCGACACGGTGGGGTAAATATTCACCCAAGGGGGACGGGGTGAAAGCGTCGGCTTTGTAATTGAAGTTGTTTGTACCTCGCTAACTCGCCAGGTTGACGCCTGGAAAGGGGCCACGTTAAAGCGTTACACACACCTATTCCTACCTAGAAATACACCTAGCCGACGACTTTGATATCGTTGTGACGAGAATATTGCGATCGCATGGAAATTATATAGCTGCAGGATGGTAGGTTGGTACACTGGTGAAAAGGATATGTGCTGGTAGGAGTTAGAAGGATACGTTTTCCTTTATTCATAGCCTGAGCTTGTTAGGATTCAGGTTTGTGTACGAAAAGTTTTGATTGAGTTGCGGATTGTTTTTGTGGGACCTCGGTGGTATCTAACGAATAACGACTATAAATTTTGAAATTCCAATATAATTTTGAAGACTGGAACTTAAATTTCTTAGGGAGCAATAAATCTAGGATTATTTTTGAAGGTGCTAATTGATTTTAATGTTATTTTATTATTGAGTCTGCATAGTAAAGAATTAATGAAAAACATTAAAGAAGTCTGGGAAGTCAATAAAAAGAACGTTTAAAAGTATGGCTGCTGTTATTAAATCAAAAAAGTGATACTTGTTTAATATACATACATAATTACCTTGATCCTAATTTAATGGCGAACATGGAATATTCAATAGAATGTAGTGCTTGGAGACTTACCTGTAACAAAAGAAAAAATATATATCGATATTTACTTGAATATATCGTTTTAAATTGTATGTAAACATTAAGGAAGAATTGTTTCTCATACTTTTTCTTTCCTTTAACAAATATATATGCTTAAAGTTATTTCTCGCGCATTTCGTGCAGAGTGCCCCAGGAACAAATCAAAATTTACTAAATGTTAGTACAAGATAGGTAGAAGCTTTATTACACGCTACTACGCTTGAAAGATAAGATGTTAAAAATGTTTTTCAACTTTTTCTTATTCCAGTCAATTCTTGATAAAAAAATAAGGTAATATTTATTAGAAATTTGGACACGGCCAATAGAAAGGCAAGAAACGCATACGTCACACCGATATTTTGTATGTAAAGCCGACCAGAATTATATTGAACAAATAAAGAGAGATTTTTTCCTAGCCGTCCCTTCAATGATGGAAAAACTGAGTCTTGATAGCAAAAGGACGGACTCGTTCTGTGAATGTTATCCTGATTTATTTGATAATAGTTTCATTAGCTGATGCCCCCGACTTAGGAGTTTATGTTCGTATAGTTCCGCATAAAACTGTTATCAGCTGAATTTTGACAACTAAAAGTCGGGCTTGTTCTGACGACGTCTTCTTAACTCGCTGATGTTAATTTTATTGGTGTCGAAGTTGCTGATGTACCATGAATATCGATTACCGTATTTCACCGAATAGAGTCGTTATCAACTGAATTTTGTTAACCGAAAACCGGACTTGTTCCGACGACGTTTTCATAATTCCCTGGTGATAGATTCATCGGATGAAGTTGCCGATTTATGAACTCATCACCGAAAAATCGTATAGCTTCCCGTATTTAAATACTTTCACGCAGTGAGTTTTGATGAATGGAAGACGGACATGTTCTGTTCAATTTCTTGTAATTCACCGGTAGTAATTTTATTGTTTACTCTTTTTGTTTCTATAATTTTATTCCCGTGTCACCGCCTGTTAATCATCGTAATATAAGATTTATCTTTCGCGATGAATGTATTTCATTTTACCGAAGAATTCCTTGTACATGGTTTCACATGGAATTCTTAATTCTTAAACTTTAATTTAAGAAAAGAGGATCATTTCGTTTTATATTCTTTCTTTCTTTGATCTGAGTGCCGTTTATTTTGTTTTAAAAAAATTTATTTGTTTGCTTATTCGAAGACTCTGAACGAATCTGTGCTACCTCAGGTAGATTTTGTCGATGAACTTCGTGTTCCAGGACACCATAGAACTTACTTTTCTCCGAATAATAACCCGAATAATTTAAAGTAATTAAGCTTCACGATATTTTTCCGAATATAATCTCATAAAAGTAAATAAACACTTGTTTGTCGTTTGTCGCGACATCTGTTAATAAGAAGTGTGACTGGAACCTCTGTATAGCTACGGCCGCTAGTACAGAAATCTATTAACATCAGAGATTAAACTATAGTTTTAAAATGAAACGAAAATAATTTATGAGCAATGTAATAACTTACAATTTACAATTACAAAGTAAATTAGTTAATTTTTCTCAATTCCCAAATTTTCCTAAATCTGACACAGTCCAGAGAGGTAATCGGGGGAGACGCGGTTTTAATGTAATCTCAGATGCGGAAATCCAGAAGCGTTATGTTAGTGGTTGGTTTTGTTATAAAGTCCTAAAGTATTCCCCGCCTCCGCATTCTTTCTCTCAACTTTTGAGCGACAGAAGCTAGCGTTTTTAGAAAAAAAAAGTCCATTTCTATTTTTTATAAACTACTAACTTTTGGGATTATCGATAGTTCAGTTACATTGCCTGTATCACCGGAAGTGACATCAACTTTCTTATTTTAAATAGAACAGCCTGTATATGTTTTACGTTTTTGTAAAGGTAATCAAAATGCGAATCAGAGAATATTGAATATGTTGCACTTTTAAGAAGTATGGCGATATGTAGCAATAAAGGTTTTGGTAATCTGTTTTTGTGGTTATGCAAATTTGGCTAGGTAAGAGCACCACATTGCTTTTTGTGAAGCCAGATCAATCCAGGAAGCAAAGTAATCATAACAATTGAAATGTCAAATCTTAATTCCAAAAGCATAAATTATTTTTATTATTATATCCTGCATTTGTCACGCTTTCGTTCTTTGGTTTGGTTCTTATTTTCTGTCATTTTAACTTGTTTTGTTAATTGTTGCTATTTCTTTGTTTTATGGAATTTTATTGTAATTAATTGATTAAGGTAGATTTGTTTAAATTTGTTAGATTTTGATAGATAAGTTTCGGTTTTCAATCGTTTCTTTATTTTATTAAATCTTGCATGTACTGTGTTTTCCCAGTATATTTTAAGTTCTTTTTCCATACTAAGACCCCCGTTTTTCCAGTTCAAATTAATGCGGCCCTGATATTACGAATATTTGCATCATTCCATCCTATCCTCGACCTCTACCAATTACTTTTAATATGAAATTACCATAACAGATGGCACCACCCCGATATTTTATTTATTAACGTTTTGACATGTGTTTTATTTATCGCCTGCGCATTTCTTATTGATAAAATGGGTCCTATGTAAGTACACCATACATAAACAAAGATACGTTTCTCCAACTTATTCCCAAGTAAACGTAAAAAGAACGCTACTATACATTCAATACGACAATAAAAGTCAATAGAAAGAGAAATATGCACGACCATGCGTGCTTTTCGATAAAAGAATGACCGTTTTTTTCTAAAGAAAACCGACGTTCTTCCGTTTCCCGCATTCGAAAACATCCGTCTTCGAAATATACGCAAAAACACATGCAGAGAGAATCGAAATAGGAAAAAAACGAACGAAAAAACTGAACTAATATTATATTTATGACTATATGATAAATAAATATAGGTAGAATACGCAGAAGTCGATCCTTTGGGACACGGGACCACGCTAGAACGCATGAGAAACACAAGAAGTGGGACGCAAGTGAAAAAACTTTCTCCGAAACCCTATTTCTGTCCCATTCACCCTTTTCTACGTCAATGCCCCCATGACGCCCGTAAACGTCATTTTATCAAAAATTCAAGAGGACAAGAGGGTTGCTAGAGATGGAGTGGGCGGTGAAAGTGGATCGAAAGGTTCTTAAGGTGAACTAAAGTTCACCTAAACTATATAAAATTGCCACGTTTTTTCTTGAACTATTTTCATGTTGGTTACAAGTACATCTGACAGTTAAATCTTGATCAAGTCATATCAAGTTTGAAACTTCAAATTGTGTTTGACATATTTGATAGTAAAGATGCAAATAAGTTTAATAATGAATAACGCTGGCCACGAGCGGTACCGCGCATCGGCGTAGAATCAGTTTGGACCGAGAGGAACGGTAGTATTACTTCATCTGCGGAGCAGTACGGACATTTTCGCTGCCGGTCATTTGCGCAATTGTTTATCTGTCCTAGAACAATTATGATTTCGTCAGCAAAACGACCGCGGTCGGACAAACTTCGAAAATTTATTGCAGAAATTCCAGACTTAATATATGAAGGTGCTAAAATTAAATGTGTAATCTGTAAAATCCCGTTAATGTGTTGGTCCAGACAACATTGTCTACGACACGTAAATAGTGAAAAGCATGTCTCAAAAGAAATTGCGCACGAGACAATGAAAAATTTATATTTAATTTATGCGTTACGTTTATCGCATGTAATATACCGTTTAATTTACTAGACAAGGAACCATTTATCTGCTTTTGGAATAACTATTCGGAGTGCAAATTACCAAGTCGAACATCGTTACGAAGAATTATGCCATCTGCGCGCGAACATATTGAACAAAAAATAAAATCGGAGTTGAAAATCAAAAATTGTGGTTATGTGTCGACGAAACAACAGATCGGAAGAAACATTCTGTTCTTAATGTAATGGCACGCAAATTGGAACCTCATCAATCGGCACCTTCAATTCTATTAGTCTCCAAACGAATACAACAGTGTACTGCCGAAGTAATTTCAAAGTTAGTGTTAAATACATTGGACAAGTTTGAACTTTCAACAAACCAACTCTTGATGTTAGTGAGTGATGGTGCTGCAAACATGCTTTCTGTAGGCCGGTCTCTTAAAAAGCATTCTGCTAATTTGTTACACATTACGTGTAAAATTTATGCTCTCAATCTTGTGGTGGATAGTATCAGAAAATGTTATCCTAAGGTAGACGCTTTAATAGCGCATACCAAAGCAGTATTTGTCAAATCACCGAAACGTATTCGCGAATTTCACAGACTGTGCCCCCGTATACCACAGCCACCAGAACCTATTCTAACTCGTTGGGGAACATGGTTGCAGGCCGCGTTTTATTATCATAAATATTTTGACAATATTAAGAACGTGGTTTTACAATTCGATACAAAGGAAGCTGCCGCTATCCGAAAAGCCAGTCGAAATTTCAAGATAGTCAGGTTAAAATGGATTTAAAAATCATTCACGACAATTACTTCGGGCTAGCAGATGCAATAGAAAAATTACAAAATCCTGCGGTGCCGTTAGAAGAATCTCTACAAATAGTGCAACATGTTCACGCACAGCTATGCGCAGATTGAAGACGCAAAAAATGTTTCTGTTTTAGAAAAATTTGAAAGTGTTTTTGAGAAAAATTCTGATTTTGGCACATTAAGACACATTTGTGAAGGTGCGTCAACAGAATCGTTAAGTTATTTGAAAGATTATTTTACTTACGCAAAGATTACGTCACTAGATGTAGAACGTTCGTTCTCTGCATATAAACGCATTTTTTCCTCATGCCGTACTAGTTTTGCCGAAACAACAGTTGAAACATATCTAATGTTGCAGATATTTAACAGACATTATTCACTTTGTGATTTCACGGAGGACTCTTAAAATGGTAAGTGTTTGAGCACGTGTTATTTAATTTTTATTTAAAAGATGAGCGAAATTATTTGCGGCAGCAAACATCTCTATTAGCAGAATAACTCTAGTGGAACGCGAAGCCTGGTCGACTCTACACTACTGCGCGGTACCGCTCGTGGCCAGCTTTAATAATGAAGCTAGCAAAATAAATCAAATTATTTCATAGTGAAAGTAAAGGAAGGATTTAGCAAACGATTTGAGTAAATGCTCGAAGTGATCTCTTTCCTTTCCTAAATAACAAACCGAAACAGTTCTCCTGTTTAGAAATTTGAAAGATAATAAATATATAACATAAAATTACTAATCATATAATTAATGTGTTGTTTGTCATCTAGTTTCAGTATTTCTATATAATCTTTCCGGAAACTTTTTCAGTTACAATCTTCAACTCATAATCAATTCTCATCGCCAAGGTTCTTCAATCTATTTAAATACGGATGGTGTAAAAGTGGATACATCGCCGAACGGCTACCACATTTTAAAGATCTTGTAAGACTCTGCTTCCCGAAGGATGCACAAAATACACAACAATGAGGTATTTGCGGCAAGCCTGCGCTTATTCGTTGTGCATGGTGCAAGCAATTTCTTCGTTTTCAACATTTCTACACGCAGCAATACAGATTGTAATGTATTTCTTAACTTACTTTTTAAACAGTCGACAGTAAATTCTATACTCACATTTTCTTCATTACTGTAAATATAGCACATCAGTTATGAATCTTTCTACACAAATAAGAATATTTTATTATATTCTTTTTGAAAAATGCATATTTTATTGCCCAATGTCCTCTCTTCTCTTATTAGATACATAGCTATTAAATCAGCTTGGATTGTCAACTTGTATGTGACAAAGTATATATCCGTTTCCTTCACTAAAGAAGAAAGAAACAAAAATTAAGATCGTGTCCGTCCATATCTTAAAACGTTTTATAAATCGCTTAGCATGTTTCATCCTGCAAGCCGCAAGTTAGCTAAAAACGCAAATTATTAAAGACCCACCATGATTAACGATTAAAATCGAAACATTCGCCTTCTCTCCACATAGAACTTCGTCGGAGGAGGACAATTAACTGTGGAAAGGACATGACTAAGCGCAGCAACGGAAGCCTAAAGCGTTGACCTTATCTCGTTCCGCCATCTTTCTTTCTTTACCCGCCGTACATAATAAAATATTAATTAATTTTCGCTATATGGTCGGAGAGGAGTCCTAAAGACCGGCCATTAAATTTAAAAATTAATTAAAGTTACGGTGTGATGGTGGTGCTGCTGGTGAGCTTCTACGGGCTGGATTATTGCAAAATTAATACTGGAGCGTACAGCGCCATCTATGGTCACTTAAATAGCCTTCATGTAAAGGGTGTTGATTCTTTAATAGGAAAACTCCTCATTAGAAGCAAGAAATCCATATATGATCTAACAAAAATTTTGCGTTTGTATTAGTCAATTTTTCATTTATGATATGTACAGTACCGTTCATGGAAGTTCGGGCAAGCTGACAAATTATATTAACTGTTTAGGAAAAAAATTTAAAATTATATAATATACATTTCTGTGAGGAATTATTAAAACTAACCCTTTTCTGGAAGCCTTTTACCAATTTCTAGGGAGTATTTGTCTATTATAAGACTGTTATCATAAAATATATAATTATGTTGGAAATCCCCAATAATTACAGTGACAATAAAGCTTTATAATAATCCCTAGGAGGGTTAGCTGATTCACTCGTGTTACCTGGAAGTATTCGTATACCCTTTATAAAGTATTATAACATTTGTAAACGCAGTAGTTCTGAAGAGATTGTTATTGTGAAAGTATCTGTGGTTGTGCAAGTGAAAAATAAAATAATTTCGTTTGACTGCTTAAAATGCCCGTGGAAAGCCTCTAGCTGTTTCAAAACGATCTGCTATTATTACCTTGCATCAGGAAGGGTACGCAGAAAGACGGATTGCGGATAAATTAAAAATAAAAAAATCTACAGTACATGATACTATAGTTCGATTTAAGACAACCGGTGACGTGTAAAATCGTAATCGGCCAGGACCGTCAAGAAAAACGACTCCTGCGGAAGATTAGTAAACGCAATAGAAGACTAACAGCATCAGAAATTGCTGCAGAATTCAATAATGAGCGAGATTCCAAAGTTTCTGTGAGTAATAGTATTAAATCCATGGCTATTTAATATTTCTCTTATTTTCTTTGCCTTCCGTACATTTTTTTGCTTGTCCGAACTTCCATGAATGGTAGTGTACATTAAATACTATTGGAGAGGTTTGAAAATCATAAATATTTGATTCCAATATGCCAAAGTATCGAAGTATATACGGGAATATTATTTCCTATTTTTGATCCAAACAGCTTTAAGTAAGAAATTGAATAGTTAGTAGTAAATACACGAAAACCCTTTTCTAAGTTCGCTTTTAACATAGAAGATCAATAAATCCTCTTCAATTTATCGTCACAACAGCATACTCCACTTCAAATACATCCCAGCTAAAGCTTTCTCAAATAAACCCGAAAAATTTACGATATGCCCATATTTTTTCCGCGGCACGCCTTTGCTTCTGACGAAGGGGGTTTCAGAAATAGTGAAATAAAGTCGACGTTGTCTTAAATCAACATTCAAAATCCTTTTAATAGCTTCCGCTTTAGCCGGCTTTGCGGCAACGTGTCCTAAACGATGCACCACGATCATCCAACCGATCTCGCAGTCTCCCTTTTGTGTGCATTTTCTATCTTTCTTCATTCTAGCGTCTCCCCATCCCTATACAAGCGACCGTAGCGGCCTCTCTGGCGTTAACTCACAAATAAAACCATTATCTAATCTACTCGGTAATATTTCTGGCGATCTTTCGTCGTGGTTATGGTGCCGACGGGCCAGGTTTGTTTCGGTTTCCCCTGGCGAACACGTTAACGTCGATATAATGTTCCCTTCGGTGGAAAGGAGGTGCCTATCTGCATGGTTATATCGGCTTTTCACTTGTAACCGCAACGAATACAGACTGGGAACTGCTTTCGGGACTAGGGTCGGACTGAATTGCCTTAAACCCTTTTTTCATCATATGATAAAGCTGGCTCAGTTCGCGCAGCTTGGAGTTTGATGTTGAGGAGTTTTGGGGAGCAGTTGGGTCATCTCTTTATTGCTTAATAAATAGGTTGTGTCTTATTGAAGAGTCAGTGATGGTCGTCTGGGGCTGTGGGCGTTGCGCAGCCGGAGCTGAAGAAGTCCGCTGGGCGACGAGTCTTCGCTAGTGGAGGGGGACGGTCCTGGGGGACGACGACCATCTGTACGCAGGGGTTCTCGCTGTCGCGGGCCCTTGTCCACGCCGAGCTGAGGGTCTTCTCAAGGTGCTCTCGGACCGACGGGATGCCCAGATCTCGACGAATCTGCTCATTCCTAACGAACCAAGGGGCGTCAACGATGATGCGGAGAGTCCTGCTTTGGAGGCTTTCCAGGCTCCGGAGATGCGTTGGGGCCGCCGATGACCAGGCCAAGGCGCCGTAGGTCAGCAGCGGCCGAACGAATACAGAGGTAGACTCCGATTAAATGATGCTATGATGTAGGATAAATGTGCAATTTGATAGTGTTTTTGATTGGTAGTGATTAATGTGTAATTGTGTAGAGAAAATTCATTTCCGCACTTCCTTTATTGTTAAAAATTTCGAAAAATGGTTTAATGTATGACATAAAAACGTTAGTAAAGTTGTAGTAGGTTTTCTGGAAATTGATTCCAAACATTTAAGTATATTCACGACAAAGAGGGCACATCTAGAATTCTAAATGTATTAATCCTACGATGGCCTTACATATGATACGTCTCAAAACATTAAGTTTGCTTCTATTTATTAGTTTGTCTCCTTCTACAGTCATACTGCAATTACATTCTTTTTACGTTATCTCCCGTCACAGAAGAAGAGTCAGTCAGAATTATGACCTCTTTTCCAAACAATAGCGTTTCTGATAAACTTGATTCCATCTTTTATATTGCGTGACTTTTGTTCAGCCTTTAGCTTCCATCAGTAACTTATTAATCAATCAATCGTTTCCTGCTAATAGGCAGCGTGCAAAGGTAAAAAAAAAATTTATACAATTTTGCCAAAGGATTTGGTGGTATATCTTCGTTTTTCACCTTGTATAAGAACATTAAATCATCTACATCTCCTCATCAACAGTGTTTTCGTGACAAATCAACTGTGTATACTACTAACCTTGTAACTATTTCCCAGTTTATTTGTCAAATTTTGGATAGGCAAGGTCAAATCGACGTGATTTATATGGATTTTAGTAGTGCTTTCGATTCTATTGATCATGGTATTTTGTTTAGCAAATTATGAAAGCTTGGATTAAGTATATCGTTCTTAAGATTGATTTACTCTTATTTAACTCTGGCAGATGCAATTACGTCCATCATAATGGATTCACATCCAACTACTTTCCGGAATCTAGCGTTCCTCAAGGATCTAACTTGTGGCCCATGCTATTTATATAATTTCGGTTGTCACGCATAGAGAGCATTGTATTTGTTTTGAAGGACTTCTGTCAATGTTACGGTTTTTTTCCTTTTGACATTTGATATCAGTGACATTTAGGTTACTTTAAAAGCAAGTTGTGCGTAAACAGTATTTGTAGCTGTTAGTTTAGGGTCAATTTTAACATGCAGTGCAGAAAGGAACATTTTCGGCATACTTTTTTATTCCCATAGGGGAAAGAAAGCTGCTGAGGTTCACAACGAGATATGTAAATTTATGGTGTTGATTGCATAACAGAACGCATTTTGAAAATTCCGTTCTGGAGATTTCTCACTCAAAGATGGCCAACGTTCTGGTCGACCTACCGAAGTTGATGATGACCAAATCAAAACCATAATTGAAGAGAATCGTCATGTAACTGCTCGAGAGATTGCAGAGAGGTTAAATGTATCGTGCACAACAATTGAAAATCACCTAAAATGTCTTGAACTCCCTAAGAAGCTCGATATTTGGGTTAACTTTTTTTAATATCTCTCATAGTTTTTGAGCTATTGAGTCAAGGATAGCGTTGAGCTTGGGGTGCTTTACACCCCGCCAGAGGGCGATTGGGTAGCTAAGAGAGTTATCGTTGTTCTTACAATAGATCGGTCTATAAACCCACAACGTTGTATTTAAATCGGTGGGGTGCTCTTACCTGTGTTTCCTTGTTAGTTGTTTTTTGCTGATAAGGGCCAAAATTTCTATGAGTGCAGAATTATTAAGATAGCAAAAGGTCATTGAGCAAAATGGAAAATATATAATTGATTAGAGTTTAATTTTTATATCAGAAAAATTAGCTTTATTTCACAAGACAAAACCGAAATTATCTTGCCGGCCCAATACTTGAAAAATTGCCGATATCATTAAAACCTATAAGTCTATTTCTAGAAGGGTTTTCTGGAAGAACAAAGCGTTGTGCAATCTATCGTTAACGGCTACATTTTAGCAATTATTTCTTGCTACTACGTGTGTGCACTCTGTCGCTAAACTAATACAATACATTTCCTACAAATTAAAATACATTACTGTTTTAACATATTGTGTGTAGTACAGAGTTTATTTTTCTAGTAATATAGATATTTGTTTCATTTATTGTTCCTTTTTATATACAAATTTAATAAATACTTGTATATCTTTACAAAACCAGAATCTGAAAGCGTCAGAGTATATATTTTAAGCATCTACGTAATTGTTAATCTCAAAAACATTATCATTTGTTTTCCTTTTTCTAGCCCGAACATGTTTTAAATATAAACACACATATCCCTGTTGTTTTTGTTTCTTTTTTTTATATAATGAATTTATAAAAAAAAACCTTTACATTATTCGTCTCAGACAGAATCTTATTTTTAGACACATAGTATAACCAATAAGTTTAATACCACGTGCAACCATATAAAAATTATAACCATATCCTTTTCAACGAAGCAAAGCTTATGGCTCTAAAAGCTTATTCTATATATCTAGTATAGTTTACATCGTTTACATAGGTATATAACCTTTTTTTTTCCCCTAAAACCCAGTAAACATATCCGCACGTATTTTCAAGCGGAGGCATAATTTTAAGACACGCAAGGCTTGCAGAGTAGAAAGCAACAGTTGCAGCAGTTTCAAAATATACACCCATAAATACAGACATATATATACTAAGACGGAAACTTGCGCCTAGACGTAAAATCTTGCGGGTGATAATGAATTTGGATATAATTGCTTGTTTTGATGTTTCCCCGTCAGCCTGGTATTTTTATTAGAAGTCTTTGTAGTTGAAGCAGGAAGCCGATGTTTTAGTGGGGGATTATATGCAGGGAGTTGGAAATAGATGCAGATGAGAATTTTATGTACTAAAAGAATCTTTAGCGGACTTTATATATTATAAGAATATAATTTTCTTGAAATTTTACTTGTATTAAATAAATATTTTCTTAGGATTAGAAAATTATGTTCCAAAGCCATTATGCCATCACGAAAGTGCGATTCTTCAAGTAATCCAAAATAGTCGTCGACAGCTGCTTTTACTTCTTTTTCTGTGGAAAATCTTTTTCCCTCGAGGAAAATTTTTAGTCAGAAGGAAGCCAAATCAAGCGAATAAGATGGATGTTGCAACAGAGATTCAGTTCTTCATTTTCCCACTCCTATTGCACTTGTATGGAGACGTGCATTGTCCTGATGGAAAATGATCTTCTTACGCAAGCCAGGTCTTTTTTCATGAATTTTTTCATTCACTTGGTCTAGAAGTTTAGCGTAATATTCACTGTTTACTATTTGGTCCTTGCGAAGATAGTCAACTAGTAATATTCTCTTAGCAACCCAAAAGACTGACGCCATAATTTTTCCAGCTAATTTCACGGACATTGCTTTCTTTGGTGGTGGAGAATCCCATGTCTCTATTGTTTTGACTGTTGCTTGGTCGCAAGGGTATAATAATGAACCCAAGTTTCGTCTGTTGTAACAAATTGTCGAATGAAATCGGTTTTATTTGAGTTAAAACGGTCTAAGCTCTCTTGACAAATTCTCATTCTCTGAAGGTTTTTATCCATTATCAATATGCGCTGCGCCCATCTTGTCGAAAGCTTTTTCGTCCCTAATTTTATAGTTAGGATATGAAATGTTCTTTCATCTGAGATGCATATATCTCTAGCAATTTCGGAGACCTTTAATCGACGATCCTGCATAACCATATCGTGGACTTTTTCGACGATTTCAAGCGTCGTGGCAGTTTTTGTTCGTCCACTGCGCGGGTCATCTTCTAAGCTCTCACGACCATGTTTAAATTCCGTCACCCACTTATGCACAGTCGCAAATGATGGAGCAGAATCTCCTAAAGTATCCTGCATATCCTTCTGTTGCCTTCCAACCTTTTTTCACAAAATATTTGATAACAAGCGCGCGTTTCAGTTTTATCCATTTTGCAACACTCACACAACTAGCTTTATTCACAACGGCACAAAATTGATACTACTTGACAGAACAATATCATATTTGACATTTGTGCACAAAAAAATTGGCGCCATCCATTGCGTATGTTTTAATCGAACTGACGCTGCCATCTGTGCTTAATTTCGCGAACATTTCAAAGCACGCTCGTACGTTAAAGGTTATATCATTGTATGGGTAAGTATGGTATCTGTATTCCGGTTCTGTCGCTAATATCTAGGACGGCATGACTATAACTGCTGGCACTAGGTAGCGCCAGCAAATATTTCACTGCTGTTTTTGAAGATTGAGACTGAGAAATGTAACAGCAAAGTGGGCAGGAGCAAAACGCATTAGTGCTTTTCTCTTTTCACATTGTTTTTGCCGGTAATGATTCCATCAATACCATGAGCTGTTTATTAGCATTATATTGGTTATTGTTTCTAGGCAGTTATTTCATGTGTACTTCTAAAAGTTCTATTTTGTTTGGACATTATTCTGTAGATAACCTCTACCTTAGCCTTTTTAAAATCACAAGCAATGTGAATAATTTATTGCATTATGTACGGATATGTCTTACTGTTTTAAACAATATAAGTGTGGATATAAATAATATGCATTTCAAGAATTTTAAGTAAACAAATGTTTTATTTTAAGAAAACTGAAATTATTGATTTATGAACAATACTTAAAAGCTTTCTGGAATCAAGAAAACTCCACAGAATAAATTCTTTTGTATCCTTTTTACACGAAACGCCGATATATCTTCCCAAACCGAGAGATTATTTTGGAAAATATCTCCAACCTACTTATATCCCGATTACATTTGCATATCTTCTTATATTGTTGGCCCGTCTACGAACTTGGCTAGATTTTAGATTCCATCTAAAATATACTAAGTGAACTAAATCGGTAATTTTCTCGTCCGTGTGTGGCAGTTTCGCGGACTCCCGCGACCGCCATAAGATGCACTTTGTATGCATTAGAAGGAAATCTAGACGGCACCGGTTGGCCGTTACCATTTCATCCGCTTCGTGCATGGGTATCTTGTGAGTTTATACGGTTATTTTGACTGAAGAATGATTGCAAAGTTTTGGCTTGCTTATCTCGTTTAAATAGCTAAAATTGTTTTATATGAAACATTTTTAAATTACTTTTTTAAACATCCACTGTAAACAGCTCGGTCGATTTCTCTGCGGTCGCTACTTCAACAATAACAAATGTCAAATTACACGAATGTAGTAATGCAAAATATGAATATAAAATGAAATATAAAGAAATTAAAAGCTTACCGTTTTAACGGGGAAAACGATTAAAACAAAATGGGGACGAATGGAAATCTTGGCTCTACGTGGCAAATGAAAATGGTTGAAAATGACGCCACATTCAAATCCTGCCTAACAACAAACCGATGCCATCCTCTCAAATATTTCCAACCAAAAACCAAAACCAACTAACAGAAATTATAAATAGGTTCCCATAAATATCCACTCAATGCGATAAATTCCAAAAATTACAAAATAGGAAACACTGCCACAGCTAACGTCTCAACAACTTCAACGATCGGGCCACAAGTGATAAAATTCAACGACAAAACGCCGGAAATACAATGGAAAATGTAATTCTCCTCGCTCGGAAAACATTTAAGCATTTATGATATGAAAACGGAAGACGCTAAATTAAATAATAAAGATGGAGAAATACGTAAATTAAGATGAATGAAAAGAAACGATCAGATAAAGAAGAATCTTAGATCTGTAAAATCAGCTGTTCTCTACTAAATGTAAACACCTCCAATTGAAGTAGAAAATATTAAGAGAAAAGTCACACAAGGGGTTACTAAGGCAGGGAAAAGGGGAATTATAGACCCTTAAGAAAAATAAATAAATAATTTTAACTCTATTCTAGCTATCAGAAAATCAACAGCAATGCCAATAGCAAATCCGATGCCGTAAGCGATAACCTACAGTAGTAGAAAAATAAACACTAGGATAAATAACTAAGTGAAATGCAATAAATAACAAAATCTCCAACAACAAGAGTAAAAGTCAATATGGCAATCAACTAAAATGTCAAAAACCCAACGAAGGTTACGAAAGAGGGTTAAACCTATAAATTTTAATCGGAAACATAGACAAAAAGATTTAACAAATGGTAAGCGAGACTATACCGTGTGACTAAAATTTTAAGAGCTTGTCACGTAGATTAAGAGAAAAATATATGCCAAAATATAACGATAAATTGTTCGATCTCGGAAATAAACGTACGCACATACACTGTGCTCCAAAAAAAAACCTAACATTTGATTGAGTGAATTTACAATTTACTCTTTGGTGTTTGTTTCATCTACGCCAACGCCGCTACTCCCAGCAGCATAACCTCTCGGCATCGCGTTGTCTGTCCGGGTGTTTCAGTGGATCTGGCGTTGGCAGGACGCGTTTATTTATAGCCGAGGCAAACCGATCCCAGATGTCATGGGAATAAATAACAATCTTCCGCGACGACGGTTTAGCGTGTCGCTATCTTCCGCTGTACCCTGCGGAGTCTGTCTTCGCCGTAATTATAATTAATTAAACGTCATAACGAGCGTATATTAAGTGAAAGGTAACAGTAGTAATATTACTATGGATAGAACCATTATGAAGATATTAATGCGTTGTAGGAAAAAGCGTTACTACTTAAGGGTTTGATAAAGAGGAGAGAGATCATTTAAGTATGGTTTTCTTTCATAATTCACTATATGTTTTTAAAGATGAAATAAACATTTCCCTGGATTACGCTTAGGGTCATTCCATGACAAGTGGAATAAAGGTTCCAACTCGACCCTTTCCAATTTTGATCAAATTTTGACGGGATGTACATAGCCAGGCAAGTCCAGCCACGGGCGGGTTTATTTATCATAGGTTTCCAAGCTCAAATATGGGTATTTAACAGGCTCCCAGGCCTGATTGTGGGCGTATAACAAGTTCCTAAAAGCCTAAGTTGGGATTCTTCATGGTACTCAAGTTATAGTGTCTCACTTCTCATTGGTTCAGCTCTTGAAAATTGGTGTAGATAGTGACTATAGTTGCTTCCGGTAGGTTATATTGTCGACCCATTCTTGCTGCTGATGGAACTGCAGGAACAGAAATTCTGTGTTGCTCTGGAATCCAAGAAACAGCTTGTCTATCTGGTCAGTAGAATAAACGTGCAGGTTCACCGGGGTGCATGAAATTAATTGAGGCATCATTTTCTTCATTTCAGATTTCAGAGCCATTTCCAATCCATCGTTTTCCATCACGAATGCAGGCAATGTATCCAATGACATCAATTGCTTTGTGGCAAACGTTGATCAAGGTGCAAGGACAACCGTTTATCATCTGGACGTTGCAAACTTGTAATCAGGACAGCACATTGCCTGTATTTATGATGGAAAATGGTGGGACTGGAAATGTCTTTGAGATCTCAAATGAAGAAAATGATGTTTTAGACAACTTCATGCATCCTAGTGGATCCGTACGTTCATTATACTGACGAGATAGACAGAATGTTTATTGGAGCCCAGAGCAACACATAATTTCTGTTATTCCAGTTCTATTAGAAACAAGAATAGGTCAACAATGTAACTAGCCGGACAGTAACGGCTAGTGATTCGATTTCTTCTTTTTGGATGGGAAAACGTGTGCAGAAATTAAAGAGAAGTTGGATGCAGTTTATAAGGACCACGCATCTTCGATGACTACCATCAGATGCTGGTTTAATGAATTTAAGCGTGGCCGATCATCAGCCTTTGATGAATATAATAATAAAAATAGATTTTATGCCTACAAAAATAAGACAATATACAATTATGTCACGTAATGAAAGAGAAACATTAAACTGTTAGATAACAAAATATAATCTATAATGTGCAATATTCTCCATCGTTATCTAGGTCACGACAAAAAATTCTGCTAGATATATAATTTGTTCACATGTAGACATCGCGATTTCATAGCAAGCAGTCCACAAGTTCTTGCAGTTTAAGCAAACGATTGCTACGCGTAAACGGGAACGTTAAATATTTTGACTGAAAGCCAATCCATTTTGATTGTCTAAGTTGAAGAAAACCGCGCAATAAATTGCCTATGCTCTTCGTACTCCACCGCATTAGATCACCAATAAAATGGCATAGTCCTAATTTTCTATGGCAGTAGTACCTGTCGATCTAAAAGAAGGGATTTTTGGGAAACCCGCGTATTTGCAATTTGATCATGTGGGTTGATCGTGGCTACCAACAATGGTCGCATACGGCATGCGGCCCTTAAGACCAAGCGTACTCTTGGTACAGCAGTTTTTTTAGGTATGCTGATTGTAGTGAAGTATCTTGGATTCGTATGAGAATCCTCAATTCTAGGCGGAACATGGGAGATGTGTTAAAATAGGTGTATGATATAAAGATAATCTAGTCGTTTTGATGGTTCGCTTGCAGCGGGAAGCCGCTTAAAGAAGATAATTTACTTGCGAATTATTGTTAATACGTGCTTTCTTATTTAAAAGATTTTATGCACCGGGTAATGCAAATCAATCATCAAGCAGATTAACCATATCAGTAATAATTAATTCTTACTACACCATTCTCTCAAATCATCCAATAAGCCTAAACTTGTCAGGTACAACTCATTCGACAGATTCCGAGAGACAGAGTCAAAGTTATTATAAAGGATTCCTTGTGAACGCCGACGAAAGATCCACAAGTGAAGAAAGAAACTAACGACCCGCTAAGTAAGATCCATAATCCGAACGGCGAGTACATCAAAGTCTTATTTTACAAGAGCATAATACATGGTCTTCTTCAGGCCATAGAACAAAATTCCTGTATATTAACATCGACTGTGTCACATGCAGGGTGTCACATAAAAAAACGGTGTATTGTTCGACTAGTTGTTGTTGGAGGATTTTTAGTAAAAAAGGATGTGTAGCTATGTCGCATGAGTAAGTATCGGTACTTAATTTTGGATTAAAGAAAAAAAGTTCATATACTTGGCGGAATTAATAAAATAGATTTATAAGACTGAAGTAGTCAATTCAGTGGGACTTTCTCATTTTAAAACTTGACCGTAAAAACTCTTGGATCGTAGTTTGGCCCAAAGTAGAAAATCGTCAAAGGCAATGTTACAAAAAAATTTTTGCAAGTACTAATGCGTGCTTCCTTCACTAAAAAACTAGGGATGAGGTCATCACAGCTGTGTCCGTATTTGCTAGTGACTCATATAGTTAGCAGGTCAGTCTCACTCACAGGCTTGACGTCAAAAGATGGTATGTTGCTAAATACATTTTCGATTACTCTGCTGGAGTGTGGCAGATAAACAGAAGAAAATTTACTAGCAAAGGCGTCAACAATTTCCTGGGGATCCTGATATACCACATCCCCATCAGTGATTGTGTTTGGTATGCGTGAAACACCTTTTAATATGAATATGAATATATAAAGATTTTCAATGTTAAAAATGACATACTACAAATTATGTCACCGTAACGAAATGATTAAATGAATCGGGGAAACCAGTTAAGACTGTTAGATCAACAAAATGTTACTTAATTTTTTTCCTATCAATGTGGACCAATATTTTTCCTCTTATCCTAAAGGTAAAAAACAATTTTCTAGATAAATATACCAGTTTTGCACTGCAGACATCGCATTTTGAATATGCAAGCAGTCCACAAGATTTCTGATGTCAGTATTGAATAAACGCACGTGCTATGCTGTAAGTTGTGTAATACGTTAAATATCTTTCATCTTAAAGCCATTCCATTTTTCTACCTTCTACGGAAGCCCAAAACTCCAAAAAATGCCTACGTAGACCCATCCGTACCCACGCACTCTAGATCACCTAAGTATATGCGCATAAAGGATTCCGTAGCAATTTACTATGGCAGTCGTCGGCTGCCGGTCGTCTGGATCTAGTTAGCGATAGAAGCGGCGCATTTTTTGACAACCGGAAGTGTTGACAGCGTTTTTTGATTGATGCTGGGGCGGTGTGCGTTGCTACGCAAGATGCGTCGCACTTACGGGCATGTGGTGCCCTGGTATAAATCTCAGCGTACGTCTGGTGCAGTTTCATATTTTTTTAGGTACGCGTGTAACGTTTGTAGATGAAGCTATCTGTGGATCTCGTATGGGTATATCGTGCTTTCAATTCTAGGCGGAACATGAAGGAGATGTGTTAGAAATAAGGTGCTATGATGTAATGAGATACGATCTGTCAAGTTATGTGATGTTTTGTTTAGAGGAAAGGCGGTAAAGAAGATTAATTATACTTGGAAATTAATTGTTTTAAATTACTATCTTCCAATTTGTAAGGGCGCATGTTCTTCTTTTGTTAAAGATTTGATGACCGCGCGGTACTGCAAATGCATCATCAACATATTATTTCCATAAGCAGACAAATTAATTCTTAATCATCATCCAGATTACTCTCAAATTCATCAAACTTAACGCCCTAACACTTTCAGGTACACTCAATTTGAACAATTCACCAGAGACAGCATCCTTAGTATTATTATTAAAGCCGTTTCTCTGAAGCGGCCGACGAAAGATCCCCAAAATAGAAGAAGGAAACGACGCCCGCAACGTAACAGACAATTAAATACGAGACGCCGAAAGTCTAACACGTCTAAGGTCTTGTATCTGTGGTACCGCAAGGCGATTAATCAATGCTTCTTCTTAGGCGATGACATCCAGAAACGTTCCTGCGGTTATTCATTAACGCGGACGGAATGTACGGGGATGACAGGATGACATGTAAAATGGAAAAGAAAAAAAAGAGTGTATGTGTTGTATGTATATGTGTGTACAGTTGGAGGAAAGAAATGTACTTGGAAGAGACGAAGAAGTGGAGATGGGTGTAGACTAGTGTCGAAATGAGTAAGTTATAAGAGTATCTTAATTTTGGATTAAATGAAAAATTATATATTGCAGAGGATATGTAATAAAAATAATGACCTTCTTATGAAAAAATTTAAATATTAATGTTTAGTGGGATTTTATCATTTTGCAAAAGTTGACACAAAAAAAACAGGTATTAAGGATCAGTGAAGCTTTGCAATAGATAGATATCGTAACTGGTTCAATGTATACCTAAATAAATTTAAATTTTTCAATAGACTTTAGAAGACGGAAACTTTTTCTTAGTATAATGTCATTAAACAGGTTCTAAAATATCACTAAATTAACGAGGATGATATCTCCTTGTAACTCTATACAGTTAATTCAGCAATATACCAACTTCTTTAAGTTATCCAAATAGGATCTGCTGAACCACGCAAAACTAGCTTTTGTTTCGACAATGACCTCTTCATTTGACATGAACCGCATTTTTGCCAAGCCATTTTTTAAAGTTCGGAAAAGGAAGGACGTCGCATGTGGCCAAATCTGGCGAATATGGTAGATGGGGCATTAATTCGTACCGTAACGAGTGGACTGGGGTGTTACTATGATGTGAGATAATTTTTTTCTCCGCTAGGTGGGGCCATTTTCTCCTCAATTCAGCGTCGAATCGCTCCAATGTTTGTCCTTCCCTTCTCCAAATAATCAATTAACATTATGCCTTGCGAATCCGGCTGATGGAATCGTATTCGTCTTCTTTGGTGGACGTTCGTCGGGAGAAACCCATTTTGCCGACTGATCTTTGATTTCTGGCACGTAGTGATGCATCCATGTCTCATCTACAGTTACAGAAACTTACTCGTATTGCTCTTAAACATATCCAAACATTGCTTTGAAGTTATCACGCGATTCCGTTTTTGATTCTAATCGTCAGTAGTCAGCAAAAATTGAGTCTCATACTTCATTTTTCCTTAAGGATATTTTGCACAAGTCCAATTGAGATCTTTACCATATTAGCAGTCTTTCTAATCTTCACCAGGCGGTCTGCTAATACGATATCAACTTTATTGATTATATCGTCCGTATTTACCTCAATGGGACGACCTGGCTGCTTCTCATCAAAGACGGATGTTCGGCCACGCTTAAATTCATTACACTAGTATCTCATGGTAGCCATCGAAGGTTTTCCCAACCAGAAAAAAGACTGATTATGGAAAAAGAACAATACCTTTGTCCATGATTCCACAAATACATAAACTTGCTTACTTTCAAAACAACACTACTCTATGAATCTCTCCGAAATTTTGACAGACGTTGACTAAAGAATAGTATTCAGCTGGTAATGCAGATTTTGTAGAAAATTGTGTTCTTTTACAACTATTATAAAGACAAAGTACCAACATTTTTTGTAAAATTATTGCCAATGTTTGAAACTAGTTTCTTAAAAAAATGTTTCTAACGTGGATGGATGTCTATCTTTTGGCACAACGATTTGTCACAGTTCACTAGACAGGTGTATAAATTGGACTGCTTTTTAAAGTTAATTTCTCTTCTATCGCCCTCATTTTGCGTATGACAGATAAGAAACTTATGCGAAATAGAATGGATATACTAAAATTGTAGAACACAGAACAGATCCATGTTGCTGCTATAAAACGATACACATGACCAGCAATCTCATTTGCTTTGCACTACCTATGTGCCACAAAAAGCAAACATTTGTTTTGTTAGCATAATGTTAATCGGGATGTTTCAGGTTAATTGGTACCACCATTTCACTTCATCTGACTTCACAAGAACCAAGATTTTCCTATTGTTCTGTAGACGGAGAAAAATGTGTTGTTAAGAAAATTTCTTTACTCTGACAAGAATATCTTGTACAAATAACACACTGATTTACTAATCATAAAAACATTTTTATTGTAAAAGAAGTTATAACACATCTATTCAAAATAACAAAAATATTTCTTTATTTAAAACATAAATATAACCTTGAATTGTAATTTTTACAAAATATTTTTAATCTGTGATGACGTAATGTAGGTTCGCGTTGAAACTAATAATAATGTAGCGTTACCCTATACGAGTTCCCGGTAATTTTGCCATTTGTCTCGCGTTGTTGGGGTTATCTAGTATTGATAAATAAAAACAAGTAAAAGTGGAAGATTGGTTAGTGAAAGTGAAGTTTCCGGAGTTATGTGAACTACACAGGAACTCCCCATTTCCCTTCATGTATTTTGTATTTGTTATTAAATATATCACAACTAACAATACAATTTTATTACTGCGTTCAACATAAAGTTATTTACAAGATTTTAATGTTGTTATAATAAGAAACCATACAGTGTATGTTTTAGTATATTATGTTATAAAAGAATTAAAGAGAAGGTATATTAATTTTAAATATACAAATTTAACAACAATTTTCTTCTACTGATTATAAGATAGTGTTGCTGTCACATATAGTGTTAGAAAATATTGTAAAAAAAACAATATTTATCTTTATTTTAATACTGCATTTTTCTCCGTGTACGTGGAAGCTGTTTTGCTGAACAATTAGACCATATTTGAAGAATTCAGCATTTTCTATTATCAAGATTTCCATTCGATGCAAAATTTACACGAGTTGTAGTATGGTGGTACAATTTACCCAGGTAAACAGCTATTTATATTTTGCAATTACTATTATGCATACAAAAGTAATTAGAACAGATTTTCTCTTAGAAAATCTTCGCCCAATATCAATAATCCATAAGCCAACTTCATTAGAATAGTCAAAATCAACATCAAGTGCAACTATAACCCTATAATTCATACCCCATCTTCGTGCTTCTCCTCCATTACCTTCCCCGAAAATTACCAAAGCGTAAAACAACACACCTTGACGTCGGTTAGCGAAAGCGAGTCAACGCCGGACCATCGGCCCAGGAAATAACCAATTAAAATTCTAAATTACTCATTAACGCCGCGATTCTAATTGAGATTAATAATCTAGAAGGCCGACCATCCACTTTCATATCAAAACGCATCCATGTAGCTAGTCGCATGTACGAACAACCCGGGTAAAGTTAGCCGTCTCCTTCTCTCTTGGGGAGGCGGTGGGGTCTCCAGAGCAATTTCCTAGGGGACGGTCAGTTCATTTATTGCGTTTTATTGCGTGTCGGAATCGTGCAAATTTTACGAGAGGCGATCCTAGGATAAAAGGGGACCGATGTTGTCTGAAGGACGTCCCAGGATAGTCCACTCGCCGTGGAGAGTTCTGCGCGAAGGTCTTTAGGGTCTTAGGTTGTGGTACGCGGCGACGGGTGTAACAGTAGAAATCTGTGGTTGTTTTATTAGGTGATATCGAGCGTATATATGGAGAAGCTTACGGTCGTCGACGGCGGAGAAATGTAAAATTATTTGAAGGAAATCTCTAGTGGAAATTCTTTCATATACAGGGTTTTAAGTATTCATTATGCAACATTTCCTAATGAATTGAAGATTGCGTCTATATTTCCCCTACATAAGAAAGGAGATTTCAATAACGTATCTAATTATAGACCCATATCTATACTTCTCGCATTATCAAAAATCTTTGAAAAAGTCATGTAAGATCAGATTGTTTCTTTTCTTGAGTAAAATTCGCTTTTTTGCTTGGAACAGTAGTTAGAATAGGTGGTTCTATTTCAAATAAACTTATCGTAAAGCTTGGAGTACCGCAGGGGTCCCTATCAGGCCCTCTGTTGTTCTTAATCTACATAAATGATTTCCCAAAAAGTATCTCTTGCGATAAATGTATTCTTTTTGACGACGATGCAACTTTGCTAGTAAAATCAAACTGCAATGCTGATGTTGCTGCTGGGAAAGATGCGTTGAGTTGGTTACGTCTAACAAATAGTCAAAACGGGCCCTATTACCATCCTATTATATTCTTTAATGGCCTTCCAATAAACATTAAACATTTGGAAATTAAACTGTTCAGAAACAGGGTGAAAATTGTCTTAGTCGAACAAGCTTTCTACTCTTATGATGAATATTTCACTCACTTTAACTTAGAATCATTGCACCCCTAATCTTTACGCTAGTTTGTCTGAATGTTTTGTTTTGTTTGTTTTATATTGTGTAGTTATATTCTTTGTTTCACTTATTGCGTTTGACATATTTACATACACATACTTATTGCATTTGCTAATGATTTATTGATATCTCTGCTTTTTTGCTTTATTGAGGAGTGTAAATACTTTATGTATGCTGACACAAATACATTATTATTATTATTATTATTATTATTATTATTATTATGGAGATTATCATTTTGGGGTACTTTACAGGATATCCAGCAATGTCACGACTAATTTAGATATACCAAAATTTGGATAACGCGACCGTTTTTTGTGTCGTTTATACCGTGTAGCAATGTATTAACTTCGTCCACGATTTGCACTGATTCTACCAACGACAACTCAGCATTTTGCAATTTTTTTATTGCGTCTAGTAATCGTTTATAATTGTTGCTAATACTTTTTAAATCTGTTTCAACAGAAGCATCTAGAAATCCTTTCTGGCTGTCCTTAATAGCTGCAACTTTATCAGGGTCGAATTGTAAAATCATAGATTTTACTTCTTGGAAATGTTCAGAGTAATAAAAGGCCGTTTGCAACTATGTTCCCAACGCGTAAGAATCGGCTGTGGTGGTTCATGACTACCGGGATAAAGCCTGTGAAATGTTCGAATCCGTTTGAGAGATTTGAGAAACAGTTCTCTTGTATTTGTTATTAATGCATCCACCTTCGGGTAACATTCTCGAATAGTGTGTGCCACAAGATGTAAAGCACGAACTTTACATGTAACATGTAAAAATTTTTCACACTGTTCTTTAAGAGAACGGCCTACATTACGCATTGCTGCTTCATCGCTCATAAACATCAACAGTATAGAGCACTACGTCCGTAATTGCTTCGCCAGTACACTTTTTTAGTCTTTTGCTAGCTAATAACGCTAACAGGATCTAGTACTCTTGTTATAATATTCTGAATAGAATCTTCTTTACAATCTGTCGTGTCATCAAGACATAGCCACAGCTGTTTATCTTTTAATTCTGCTTTAATCCTATCTTCGATATCTTTACGTATACTTGGTAGCTCTTTCCGTAACATTGTCCGTGATGGTAAGATCCACTCGGGATTGCATGTACGCCAAAATTGTCGAAACGGTTCTTTATCGAGTAAGCGAAGCGGTAGACTACAAACAATAAACATCAAAAGTAAATCCAACTTAAATTGGGTTTCATCATTCGCTGAGGTAGCCTGTGCCGATTCATTTGCATACATACGTCGCGTCGTGGGCGCTGCAACCTCACTTCTAACCCGGCGCGAAGCTCTCTGTGCCCGGCCTACTTATAACAAGGTTATTACAGTTTCAATTCTCCAATATAGGTTTCATCGTATCTTTTGTTTTTCATTTTAGTGCTATGCTATAAGGATATTTTACGCAGTTTCATTGCAGTGGTGTTCAGTTTGAAAAATATAAACAATTCATGTTAGAGTTGAAATGCGACGTGCATTTGTTTTTTTTTCTCAACAACATTGTGATCAGCGGAAAAATCACTTCATCTTTGATAATTTAACCAACATCGAACTACAACAATAACAATGTTAGCGATAGTGGCCCGATAATTTTGTACGACCTGTACATTCAGACTGGTAAACAACATTCCAACCCTGATAGAGGCCGTCTAACATTCCTATACGCAATTATACTAATATCCTAATGTAATTTACTTAATACTACGCAATTAAACCGGTAACAGTCTAACGTGGACGTTGTGTGTTCCAATTTCCACTCGAAAAGCAGCAGACAGTGTTTTATAGCATGATTAAATTGATTATAGATGGCGTCGCTAGCGCTACTAGTTGGTAATATAATAACTAATAACAATAATAACTACAGTAATAATATTATTACAGTAATATGAAGGCTTCAAGACGGTAAAATATAATACCTAGACTATGTAGGAGTGTATATGCAAACATGTTCTGTATAGGAGCTCGATATGTCTACGTAAAATGTTTATACAACTAGGAGGCAGACGGTTCATTTTATATCTATGTACTAGGGCGTCAAGGGGCTTTATCTATGTTTATTTTATATCGATCATCATCATCGCAGAGTGCACTTGAAAATAAACAAATTACATCTATCAAATTATATGCGTTACGATGGCGTATGGAATGTATTTCGTTAAAGCTACAGGCTCGATGTGTTACATTACTGCACTAGTGTGACTTAGAATTAGGAATATATTTTTAACGACCTTTACATCTTCAAAATTTTTACATCATGTTCCAAATATACTAGAGGTTCAATACCGTAGACCAGTGGTTCCTAACCGATGGTCCGCGGTGGTGGAATATATCGTGTAGAAATCGAGGATTCGATCGGGTACGTATCTATATATATATATATGGGCATTTGTTTTATATGTACGAGGGTAAGTCAAATATTATTCTACACTTTCGCCATAACAAGCTTTGAAGGTTATCGTAATGGCAGCAGCTTGCGCATGCGTTGAGTTGGCGCCTCTGTGGTCGTGTGCGGAATTTAATCACGATCACGTCATTTGTCTGCTTGCTACAACAGCATAAGCATGTCAGATCCGCTATTAGTTTGCACCAACAAGCAGTGATTCGATTTTTGTGGTCAGGAGGTGTGAAAGGTGCTGAAATTCACCGAAGACTTTTGTCACAATACGGGGACAGTGCTTTATTTCGTAAAAGCGTTTTTCTTTTTGATCGAAATGTTTCAAAGTGGTCGCACGAGCGTAACACAAAACGAGTGAGTTGGACGGCCGTCAACCTCGACCACCGGCGACAACATTCAGCAAGCTCGAGAGATGGTTACAGCAAATAGGCGAGTTACCATAGACTTTCATCTCTTTGGAAGCTTTGAGAGGTCGTCGATTTGCCTCAGACACAGACGTTCGGGATGCGGTGCAAAAGTGACTTCACGACCAACCGAAAACCTTCTATCAGGAAGGCATACGGAAGCTAGTGGCTCGCTGGACCAAGTGCATTGCTAAAGGTGGAGACTACATCGACAAATAATGTTGTCTATTGTACACCTATCTTTGTTTAATGGTTGTAGAACTAAAAGTGTAAGTAATTTTTGACTTACCCTCGTAGTTAAACCGTTGCACTCGAAAGAATGAAAAAAAACCAACGTTAGCTCCAATAAATTACTATTCCTAGTTCCAATGCACATTTAACTCTATTCATTCGAAATAAATAACTCAATGAATACAAGAATTAACAATGCCTTTTAGAATCTAATAAAAATTCTAACTCAATGAATCATTAGTTTGAATAAACCTTCTTTTTGATGACTCTCTCATATTTAGATAAGAAAAATGCTGCGTATCGTAGTCTCGTAGTGCAGCATTCAATTAGGCATCTGAGGGTATCTGAGGTATTACAATTTGTCGTTTGACATAACCCTACTGGGGGGATATATGGTGCCCGAGGTCCTGTTTTCTCAACGACTTTTGTTTTGCGTTTACATTTGTCGTATTGAGTCGTACGGAACATCGCACAAGTTACGGATCTTAAGCCTTGGTTATTTCACCTAGATCGTGTCTGCCCGCTGGTTGTCAACCACCGTTTCCTCGATCTGCGAGCCCAGCGCCAGCCCTTTCAATTTCACCGCCGCGAGAACACCTGTACCACCGTATCTTGCGGACAAACCTCCTCCCTCTGTGTGTCTCTCCGAACACCAGTCTTATGTAAGTTAATTTAAGATATTTTATGTAACGTTGCGAATCACAATTAACATTTCATTTTGATTGAGCTGTTTGGTGCATTTGATAGTCATTCTTTTGGTTAATTATGATACTTAAGGTTTAAGAACTGCGCTTAACGCCATTACTACTGCCCGTTCTAGAAACTTGTAAATCTAATTATTAACTTTGTTGTCTAGATTAGTATTAATCTTTAAATATTTTCTTTGACGCTTTTATTCATTTCTTTAACTTTGTTAATATTTATAGTAAATGTTTTGACCCTGAGATACTAGTCTTTTTTTTTTAACATTTCGTCTATCTTTTTTTTAATAGTGCTCTTTTATTCAATATATAGTTTGTTCAAATATTTACAACGTTTTGAATCTTCTTTTGTATACTCCTTCCTTCCTTTCCGAAAACACTGAATGGTTTTCAACGGAAGTATCGACCATCAGCGAGGCGACTAAGCTAAACAAAGCATTCAGTGGCACCCTATTTAACATCGGAATTCTTTCCCAAAAATTCCAACACCGAGTCGTCGTCTCAGCGAAGAAATACAACAAAGAACCTTCACGACTTCAGCAACAAAAATAAATTTTGAACGCCGTTGTATTGTTATTTCACTCCTTGACTCCTCTCCTTCTAACACTACGTAAATAGCTAAAGTTGAGCACTATATATATATATATATTCTTTAATTAAATCTTTCTCCTTTTTTTGTTTTTCAACCGTAACACGCTGCCGCAGACAAAATAAAATATTAACATTAAAAAGAATTAAATAAAATAAAAAATAGTGGATTAGAAAACAGCAAATTTTTGAGGACACATTTTGTCGTTATCTGCAGAGAATTGACTAAATATACATATTTAACACCATCTATTCACGTTTTACTTCAATGACCAGGAAAAAATCTAAATAAATCTTCATATTTCACGTTAAATGCAATAAATAAGCATACAAAAAACCCAATCCTTCCCAGCAACACAGTAGGCGTTACCAAAAACTATTCTCTAAATCAAATAAGCGTTGACGTCTGGCTACAGCCTCCTTTTTTCATTTCTTTTTTATTTTTTGCTCCTCAACGTTAACTATGGACGTTTCCAAAGCGCCATCTACACGGAAATACCAGCACATTAAAATAGCATGTAATCCGAGACTCTATCCGCTGCTTCTGTGCTAGCAGCAGCCCATCCTGCGAAAGCTTCATGCACAAGACACGTTTGTATGTGTATATACCTTTAGCGAGTTATATCCGTTCCCCTTTTTCGATATTTTTCTCTTTTTCGTTCGTTGAGTTTAATATTTTCCTCGGCTAATGTTGATGGTGAAATATTATTGGGCTGTAAAGCATTTCCGTGGCTGTCCGACGTAATTTATAGACCAAAAAAGATGAAGAGGGAGACGATTTTAAATGCGGATGTATTTATGTGAATATACACTGAGGTACACAAATTTTGTTGTAAAAATCGTTAGAAATGGATGAGTTAACTTTAAACAGGAGTAAAATTAAATTTGGTAGAAATATATTTAAAGTTTGATTAACAAACAATGAAATTACAACTAATTGCCATCAACCACCATACATGGACGGGTTTCGCTGTCATACAGCTCTTCAGCGTGTCTTTGTGGAAGATAGCAATTTAAGTTGATGAGTCGTATATATACGACGTTGATGATAACTTGTATGGATGAGAGTATATAATTAAATATACCCTAATCACTGCGAATGTCGAAAGTAAACGCTATATCGATTTCTTTCGTCTGAAAACCATTTCTCAAGAAGTCGACATCTTCGTACATTAGAACACATGCCCACAATAAACGTCTTTTACATTTGGTCACAGCGTTTAGTGGTTGTCCAGGTTATGAAGCTTAGAATACCACGCTGGGCTTCGGAGGCCCGCGTTATGCATCCTAGGGTTAAAGAATAATATTCATCGTCTGTAATGCAGCTTTTTTTGTCACAAAGCGCCATCTGTCTCCAAACGTGGTTACTCCTCATACCATCTCTATGTAGGGAAATTAGATTTGGTTGACAGCCTGTATATATAACTAAATACCGTTGAATTTGTTTTTAAAAGTATATAGTAATAGACATACTACTTTTTTCTCATTAAGCTGTTCTTGAACACACAAATATTGACTGGAGATTTGGCAACGTAACTCTAGTAATTGTGACGATATATATGAATCGTAGTGTATACATCAACATCCAACCGATGGTCTATAGAAGTCCTTCGGGTGTCAGCTTTTACGAAACTAAATTATGATGTCTGGTGTTTCATCTCTGACGTCTTTCGCTGTAGTATACATATTTATTTATCTTTAGCCGAACTAGAAGTAGGTGTTGTATTAATAAGCGGGTCGTAGCCCTTACGGCATTTGACGCGGTGGAGTTAAATTAGATTTCTAACAAGTTATACGCCAGTGACAAGATATTTATCGTTATTATCCGAGAGACAGCAATATTTATGAGGTCGTTATAGAGTAATAATTTTGGATTTGTTGGAACACAACGAATATAACTATTCAAACAAATATTCAAACCCTTATTGCTGCCAAAAACAAAGAATATGCGAATTAGATGATTCTAGTGAGAGTGGTAGTGTACCACTATAGTGACATGGAACAAAAGGAAAGTAAATGCTTTCGATGGAGAAGTTTCTCCATTTATTTGATATAAACAAAAAAATATAGACATATATTTCCTAGACATCGACTAACCTCATAGCTTTACCCTTGTATAACTACACCATGCTGTATTCGTTGGGGATATAAGGGCATATAAACCCCGGGCCAGGTCAAGCGATTACTATCTAGCAATCTATAATGGCGTTTTTGATTCCCCCGCTAAACCTAAAGTTATTGAAGTGCAAGCGGGAGATGTAGGTCCGGTTATTAGAAACGGACCCTCGCCGGTTATGTTGTGATTACTGACCCTAAACCCGCAATATTGTCGAACTTAACGGCAATCTAATGGCCTGTCAATAAACTAATTGCGTCTTATATACCTATGAACCTACCATTTATAACATAAAGTTGGAAATTTAATGGCTATTATGAATGAAAGTTTAGTTTAAAAGCTTTAGTTATAATAATGATGTAATAAATAAGTTGGAAACGTTTCTAAACGCTTTATTAGCTAGGTGTCTTTCGAATTTTGTATATCTAAGAATTATTAAAACCTACCATTTCCTTAAAATGTTTCTTTCATTATATTATTCATTGCCAATAAGCAATAATTGCCAGCAGCAAAATTGCACAACCATCAAAAGCATGATACACGAGCTATGTAAATATGGAACTACCATATAGATATCTATTATTACATCGATAGGAACATACACATATCTGCATGAATTCTCGGTAATCCCGTTCATGTGCCAAGCATGCATCCAAAGTACCATGCCGAAAGATTAATAGAATAATAAACCAGGAACGAGTCAATCAGCGCATGATATCGTGCCATATTTCGAAACGCTGCGATGCGACGTTTTGACAGCATTCTCTGGGGTTTATCTAGTGAGCATTTAAAATTTTAATTTTGTATTGGTGCTGGAATCAAAGCTTGAATTTCCGGATTTGAACTATAATGAAACTGAATTGAAGTTGGATTTACTTTTGATGTTTTTTGTTTCTCGTCTACCGCTTCGCTTACTCGATAAAGAACCGTTTCGACAGTTTTGGCGTACATACAAACCCGAATGGAACTTACCATCACGGACGGCGTTACGGAAAGAGGTATCAAGTATACGTAAAAATATCGAAACTAGGATCAGCAGAATTAAAAGATAAACAGCTGTGGCTATGTCTTGATGAGACGACAGATTGTAAAAAAAATCTATTTTGCATATTATAGTAGGAGTACTAGATCCTGTTAAGCCGAAATTTGCAATCTTATTAGCTAGCAAAAGACTAAAAAAGAGTGTTTCCTTTTCCGAATGAAAAAAAAAACTAATGACAATAAAAGCTCTTCAACGTGTGCACATATTCGATTTATTTACCAAACATTTTTATTGCGTCAGCATTTATTTTTTATACTGAGGTATTGATTTCAAAATATTACTTCTGTCGGCTGTGAGTCACATATACACTATTTATGATTCGCGCCCCATTCAACTGATCTGATTCTGTTGCGAAGGCCGATTGTGCCTGGCTTAATAATAACAATCGGCCTCGCCTTATTGGTGTAAAACCCCATAGCGTTAAGGATGTATAAGCACGCTAAACGTATTCGTGAATCCGAGATCTACACTAATGTCAGAGTTTCAATGGACCAAACACGGCGACAAATAACACCGCGATAGGGTGAGAGGCCATTAAAATATCTAACCGTGTGCGCAGGTTTTGGGTAAACTGAACTTTTCCGCTCCATTGACTTGAAGCAAGCCCTATCTAAACCCCTCCAGAATGAATAATCCCCAGTCACTGTGCAGTAACAGTCCTGAAGATGTCTCATAAGAGTGTGGATGAAACATTGGCATAAGCGACAACAATTTGCCATATAATTTTATTCAAAACTGTCATTTATAGTCTTCTCAACACAAACGACATGCTTCCACAATGCATTTAAAAGGTGTTTTCCTACTTGGTAAGTTGTATTCTTCCTTTGTTATCTAAAAAGCATCTAGAATCAAATTTTACTCAAGATAATCTCTCATTTCCTTACTACTACAACCAAAGTAAGAAATGGCGCAGTAAATAGGATCCAACGGACTTTTGAAACAATGTCATCATTTAGGATAGCCATTAAAGATTTAGACGGGGTCGCTTTTCCAATATAATCGCCCTCTTGTGCCCCCGACCCCATACAAAGCGGCTGTCGCGAATGCGCTAAAATTTACGACGAATTAAAATTTTTACGCGATTTTTATGTCCTGCGAAAAAAGCGCCAGCTATATTAACCTGCTATCCGAGAATGGTATTATTTATGACCTGGCGAAGTCGCGATAAAAGGCATGAGGCAAGGAGTGGTCAAAGTAGTGAGCGAACTTGGAATGGGGGGCCATGGCAAACAAGGAGTCTCTAGCGCCGCATCTCCTACGATTACGAGCCATGAAAGAGGCCACACATAAATTAAGTCGAGTGTTACTATATTGCAATTTTCTAAGGGAGTAATAAAACATTATATATCTCTTATACGGGGTGATAGCAGTGGGGTGAAGGGGTTAGAGGGAGTCGTTATAGGATTTATTGTACCCCTTCTCTTTTGGTATTCCCTCCTTACATATTTTTTCCAATTTTTTTTTTTAATCGGGATTATCATATTTAATTGGGCACCTTAAATTTCAGGGTAAATCATTCACTTTTAATGATTGCGTCAGAGCACGCGTTTCAACACTAATTTCTTTCCTTTTTACGGCACGTTTTAAAATTTTAAACAAAATTATAAATAAGAGATGATTATAGCTTCATGATTCATAGTAAAATTACCAACTGTTACATTTTTCCTGGAATTTCAAGAAATACGCTCTTTGTTGTCGCTACTACCCGCACTTCTACGACGGTATTACTTTTCATCCAGATAAAAGACGTAAATAGATCGATATTATTTAATGCATTTAAATGAATCTTACTGATTATTAGCTCACCATTCAATAATGCTGGAATGTATTTCCTAAATACATTTTTTGTATACAAAAATCTAGAATGCAAGGGTGTCCAAATCCTTATGAGCGGTAGTGTACCTCAAACCACTTATTTTAATACACATTAAACCCCCAATTTAATACCATCCCCTACGCCTCCCCAATTTAATATCTCCCCAGACCCCCGATTTCATGACCGCCTTGCTATGATCCGATAATATAGGAAGATGCCCTATTAAATTCGATGAAGGCATAATATCGAAAAATTTAATAGACCCCCTTTGCCCCCTATTCCTTTTATCGCCGTTTGAGATGCTGGAGACCGTAAAAAAATATGGAAAATGGCGAGGGTCCCGAAAGAGAAAATAATATAGCAGATAAGTTAATGGATCATTATTGCTGAAAAAAAATCGTTTTAACATGGTACCCTTCTAGGTGGTGTTTTCATCAAGTCCCTTCTTTTGTTTTATTTTATTAGAGTGGGAGATGAGAAAAAAAAAGGAAATCTAGATGAATAGGAGTGTTTAATGAAGATTTTTTTAGGTTAGTTGCTTTTTTAAAAGGTGGCGTGAGATTCTAGATGAGATTAATTTAATATTAAAATTACAAAAATAAAAATATTAATATAGCTTCAGCTGGTTGTATGAGGACTCATATCAAAATTATGTAAAGTTGATAGCATGAACACATCTTTATTCTTCTTAGGTTTCCACTTGGAAATAACTATATGTGTTCAATTATGATCTTTCAATGTATCTTCTGGCACTATCCATTCCCAGTTTTTCTCTTATGCAAGCATTTCGTTGCTTTCCATTAATGTTACATTTGTCACTTTTTTAAGGTACCTACTTCATTTCTACTACTTGAACTTTTTTTGCAATTTCTCTGTGAGGACCCGTGATTCGCTTCCATCTAACAAGGTTCCTTTCTGTTAATGAAACCTGTCTTCATGCTGTGGAATAATCTTATTGTTGCAATTATTCTTCTAAAGCAGCAACACTTTATGGAGATCGATTACCTAACAGAGTGGTACTATTACATATGACATTTCTTCGTGTTGAAGGTAAAATGCGACCAGTCTCATTTCCATCAAATTTAAAACATTCTTAGCATGCAAGATCAGTTAGAATAGAAGAAATGCATATAAATGTACTGGCTTATATTCGATTGAATCCACATATTTCACTTAGAACAGTGGCAGAAGATATGGGAATAAGTAAATCAACAGTACAGAGGATACTAAAGTTTCACAAATATCATCGTTTCAAAATTTAGTTGCTGCAGGCATTAAGGCCTACAGATTTTGGAAGGGAAACTAGGATTCAACAAAGGGGTGGTGGATCGCCGTAACTGCCATTACTGGGCTCCGGAAAATCCTGCTTGGATGCGTGAGACTCGTTTTAAAGTGATACGAGGTGTCAATGTTTGGTGCGAATTATTTAACGGACGTATGATTGGTCCATACATCTTTGAACGAACTTTGACAGGGCAACGCTATTTACACTTTTTACAAGATTACCTTCCCGAGTTAATGGAAAATATTCCATTAGGGGATCGCAATGAGTTGTGGTAGCAACAGGATGGCGCTCGGCCTAATAACTCGCGGTTGGTTGCAGAGTATTTAAATGACGTATACCTCAGAAGATGGATTGGTAGATTTAAGATTTAAGCCCGCTGGACTTCTTTTTGTAGGGGTAGTTGAAATAAGTCCTATCAACTTAGACGATTTGAAGCTTAAGATTCTGCGTGCATGTAATTCGCGTGTTTTGTGGAATGGTGGTCATTTTGAAGAATATCTATAAGTGATTAACTTTAAGAACTATTAATGTATTTATTGTTTATATAACTTTTTGTAAGAATTTTTACACAAAGTCGCGAACAAAATTTCATTAGAAACAGTATTTAGATGCAGATTATTCAATTGCGATACTCTGGAGTTTTCAGGCGCTGTGTCACATGGCCGTATTTCTAAGAAGATACAAATTACCTTTTCCTTTGCAGTTCATAAATGCTTATTGTGTGTCGTGCGCAATATCTGCAGAATAACACATGTAAATCCCCACCATTACACTTACTTCTTAATGTTAACGGGGTTTGAATGTAAATTTATAAATGAAAATTTGTTTTATAGAGCATAAACGTACCTCTGTAAAACAATTCCCATAGAAATGAATATCTGTCTTAGAGCTTATACGCTCACACCTCCTTCGAATACCAAAACATCATCTTTAAATACATCTTCCTCTTCAACGGACAGCAATTGGTAGAATTTATAACTGAAAACAGCTCCTAAACACGTCGTCAAATCTCGCACATGCACAGATTAATAGCAGGACCCAGAAGACAGACGCCTATGGGGTATATCCAGCTTATATACGAGAAGGGACCAATCACAGAATTAAATTGAGCTCATATGTCTTAACTTCTTTAAGTATCGTCTGCTTAACATGAGCAAACGAAAAACGTATGTGTTATACGATCGTTACAACGATCGTTACAACGACTTACTAGCCTGAGTATCTTTGGACTGAAGACTAAAAACGATGGGATATCTGGAGTTGCGTTATGTTATGAAAGGGCTAAATTTAGTCCGTGAGGATTACATCCTCTTGAAAGCTTCATATTTTATATGACAGGTCGACGGAATATGTTTTATTTATAGGAATGCAAGGAAGTGTATAGGAGGCTAGTCATCATTTTACTTGCTCCTAAATTAAAAAAGGCAAAAACAATTAAAAAATAACTACGGAAGACTATAAAATTAATGTTGAAGAAAAGGTGTATGACTAATGGAAAAAAAGAATACGATGCTAATGGAAGTGAGGTAAAAACTGAAACGACTGCGATGTATTTCCGGAACATTTAACTAAGGAAGTATGAATTTCTTGTTGTTGAATAGAGTTCTATTAAAAAAAAACATCAAACTTGTATCGCCTGCAGTACCGTTTTCGCATTTTCCTTGTTTAACGATGCCATTGTATATATTTGTTTCGTTGTGCATCATAGTTGCGACTGAATTATCTCTATCACATATCAAAATATTACATGAGTCATCCCAAATGTCCTGCTTAAAGAATCGAATCTGGCACGCCGTTAATTTAAATTTCGTTTTTGTCAAGTGGATATTAATTAATTTTCTGAAATTTAAGCAGAGAGTAGAAAAATAAGCTATACAATAATAATTTTTTTGCTTATTATACATATGTCACGCTTAAGGTTTGTTTTAATTTAGCATTCTGATGTTTTTTTTTAATTATGATTGAAAAAAGGGATGGCATACGAGTTAGAACAATTTGCATTTTTTTTAGTAATAATCAAAAACTGAGGAAATACGTATTTTTAATTCTGGTAACTGTAATGATGTACTGTGTAGAAGAATAATAAAAATCTTCCTTAATTGGCGTATTAGCGAAAAATGCAATACGAAAGATCTTGCTTTTGCATGACACAATTTCAGGTTTATCCAAACAAAAAATTGTTTTCATTTTCTAAAAAAGCCGTTTACCACGTCTCACCACCAAGTAAAGTCAAGTGCAAGTAACGAACAACAAACTTTATTAGTCTAAGGAATCTGCAGAGCACGCAACTTTAAGTCTTATCTCGTGTACCCATTTTTAAAAACATTGTCGAACCCTTGCTACAAAATATCCACATCTTGTTGGCTCGTTTATACTGTGGACAGCAATGGCCTCATCTAGATTCGTCCAACGACTTGCCCTGATTCACAGAAACTACTTATACCAAATGCAAAATTTTCTAGGCGAGTCTACTAGCCTTTGTTAATTGTTGCTATATATTCTTTAGATGTGTTTCAACAGAAATATCGAGAAATCCCTTCTGGCTCATCCTAATAGCTCTAGCTTCGGCAGGGACGAATTGCAAAATAACGGATTTGACTTCTTGAAAATGTTCATTATAATAAAAAGCGGCTTTTAAACCACGTTCCCCAACGCGTAAGAATGGGCTGTGGTGGTTCTCGAATACCAGGGCATAACCTGTGGAATGCCCTAGTCCTCTTAGGACTTTTGAGAAACACTTTTTTGTGTTTGCTATTAATGCATCCACCTCCGGGTAACACTCTCGAATAGTTTGTGCCACAAGATGTAAAGCATGGACCTTACACGTAACATGTAAAAGTCCTTCACACTTTTCTTTAAGGGAACGGCCTACACTACACATTGTTGCTGCACCATCGCTCATGAACAACAACAGTTGACTGGTTGACACTTGAAATTTTTGTAACGTTTCGAGAACTACGGCCGTAATTGCTTTACTAGTACACTGTTTTAATCTTCTGCTGGCTAATAGAATTGCAAAATTTGGTTTAATAGGATCTAATACGCGCCCTATTATATTCAAAATAGATTTTTTTTGCAATCTGTCGTCTCATCAAGACATAGCCACAGCTGTTTATCTTTTAATTCGGCTTTAATTCGATTTTCAATGTCCTCACGTATTCGTGGAATATCTCTCCGTAACGCTGTCCGAGATGGTAGTATCCACTCGGTGTTGTATGTACCCCAGAATTTTCGAAATGCTTTTTTATCAAGTATACGAAGTGGTAGACCACATACCATAAACGTTAAAAGCAATTCTAATTGAAATTGACGTTGTTGTGACACACCATTTCTTTTATTTCTGTGGTGTGCGCTATTTATATGTCTTTCACAATCACGTTTGCTCCAGCACAGTAGTTTCTTTTTACAAACTTTACAGAAAATTGTACTCCCATTGTAGTGTAAATCCACAAATTCACTAAGAAATTTATTAACTTTCGTAGGTAATGGCCGTTTATTTTTAATAGTTACGTTAGACATAATCACTAAAGCGAGCACACCGACGCTTGTTTCTAGTATGCCACGAAGTGGTGCAAACGTAACATCTGCAGACTCGTCATTTGTTGATGAATAGAGCGCGTCATCCGTAAATGAATAAGCGCGCTGTTAGTTCGTAGCCGTCGATGAATGCACTTTTTTTTTGTAGTGGCCCACTGTGAACAACGCCCTATTTATCAACGAACACCCAAACTGCAGGTGTATATTTGCGCGTCTTCACGACGTAATAGACAGTGGTTTTGGTCCTCGTCCTAATAATTACATATTTAAATTACCTATGTTTACATACATATATGCGCCCGGCAGCCTGATTGCGAACCTGGCGCGTGGCGCTCTTGGCCCGCTCTATACATGAGTCATCCCAACAATGATCCTTGGTGGTAATATTGGTCTGGCTTTGAAGATTTTAAGTTATTTTTTGTAATAGTTTTGTGCTATTAATTAATTCTTTTATAGCTAGAACCAGATGTTAATGCAGAGCAGCCTCAGAAAAGTCACAGCCTATTACAACAAGATAATTTTTCTTGCTTACCTGCACGAATGCTTCCGACTTAAAGGTCATTGTTTTGCAAATTAGCTTCTGATCGTTTTTGTTACGTTTGTGAATAATTAATATTTGCAAAAAAAAGGGAGGCCTATATCAGAAGCATTAAGAACAACATATCTGCATTATTTTAATTTTTCAGTAACTAATCAAAAAATGGGTGCCATATGTATTTTGTGAAAGTTGCAGGATAACTGTAATGAGATAGGTGTCAGGAGAAAAAGCATTTCCTTAATTTGGGGTACCTGTATTATGACGGGAAACCATGAATAACGAAAACGACTGTTGCTTTTGCATGACACAATTTCAGGTTTTAATTCCAAAAACAAACGTAAAATTGTTTATACCGATTTTCTATAACAAAGCCGATTCTACCACATCTTGTTTGTCCAGGTATGTCAAGTAGTCAAGGTAACGAGGAGCAACAAACCGCATTTTATTCCGTCTAGAGACTGTCTAGAGCAGGCCAACTCTTAAGCTTCTCTGGACCACATTGGAAGAAGACGAATTGTTTTGAGCCATTGGGACATACAAAATATACCTAACACTGATATTTCTTTGGCTCTGGGCTCGCTTTTTGGGACTGCATGCGACCCGCAGGCCACAGCTTGGCCACTCCTGATCTAGAGGTTGTCGGGATCCAATGCAGAGCTCCTTGTCCCTGAATTACAACAGTAGAACCTACTTATACCAAATGCACAAATAACATATTACAGGAAGAGGAGCAAGAGTTACAGTGCTTTTTCGTTAAAAAGGATGAGTTTTGAACCTGTCATAATATCCTAGGACTTTTCAATGCTTTGGGTGAAGAGTGATGGTTATTTATTGATTCGTTAAAATATAGCTTAAAAGCAGTATTGCTTCACAGTAGTAATAGAAAACTATCATTACTAACTTATGATACGATGTCTGTATTAATAAAATTAGTAAAACATGAACAGTACAATTCGAAAATATGTAGAGATCTAAAAGTGGTCGTGTTGTTATTGAATTCACACGGCGAATATACTAAATATGCTTCTTTTCTGTGTTTATGGGATAGTCGGGCTAGAGAACGTCATTACATCAGGAAAGTATCGCCAGCAATAACATTGGAGGTAAAGCAGTGAAAAATTCAATTCAACGACTTTAATAAAGATAAATTGAGTACAGGCATGTTTTATTCTCATTGACGAATTCTAGCAGTGGCTGTAATAGCCTGAGATTAAAACTTTAACCAATAAAATAATGTTTTGAGCTCTCGAGATGTCGAGCATTTAGCAGGTCCTTTTCCGCAGCTTTTAACCATCCTGTGCGTGGTCGTCCTCTCCGCCACGTTCCAGTGATTCCTCCCGTCAGCACTTGCCTTGTCTTCGAACATGTCCCAGCCATCTCATTCTTTGCGCTCTGACCATATCTGCTTTTGACGGTTCACCATATAATTCTGTGAGATCCTTATTAGTTCTTCTCAACCACAGTTCTCCGTCCTTTTTACCTCCATATATTCTTCTTAATACTTTCCTTTCCCAAACTTCCAACATTGATTTGTCTTTTTGGTTTAACTTCCATAATTCACTTCCATATGTAACGATCGGCTTTATAATCGTTTTATAGATTCTGATTTTAATTTTCTTTGGAGTGTTTTTAGATCTTAAGACTTTATTCAATGGCGCCATACGTTTTGTTCCCTTTGCTATTTTATCTTGTAACTCTGTGCCTTCTTCACCTTTATCCGTTATTGTTATGCTTAAATAATTAAACTTTTCCACTTTTCTGAAACCATATGTTTCATTTTGAAGTTATTTCTAGTGTTGTCCTTTGCGTTCTCCCTTGTACTCCTTGTAGAACCATATATTTAGTTTTTTCCTCATTTATTCTTAATCCTTTATCCTTTACTGATAACTCAATCTTTTTTATTACTCTATTATATTTTCTTTATTTCTGGCAAGAATCACTATGTCATCTGCATAGGCAATGGCTTGTATTTGCTGACTATATATTGTTCTTCTAGTTGGTATTTGGCTGTCTAGAGTTGCTTTTTCTAGTAATATATTAAACAATGTCGTTGACAAGGGATCCCCTTGCCTTAGTCCTTTTCTGACGTTAAAACTTCCCGAAATATGCCTATTCACTTGTATGTACTTTATAGTCTGTTTCTTGTAAAGTCATTCGCGCTAACTTTATCAGTTTTTTTGTTACCTCCAGTTTTTCCATTCCAACCTCTGGCTTTTAATTTCAATAAATTGTCCTCATCTTTAACTTTATTACTTTCCAAACCCGTCTATCGTCAGAAAACGATATTTTTAATTGAAACCGGTATTCTTATCCCCTTATTTGAATTCACCACGGTTAACAGCGGACTCTTGCGCTTCTCTTTGTTAGAACAGCGGACCGCTAAAGGTCCTTCCCGGCATTGAAAAAGGAAAAAATTCAAATAAAACTATTCGTAAGTGCCCTAGAGCCTGGTAGATGATACCAGATGTTTCCATTCTAGACGAACTTTTTAATTATTCGGATGATCTTTCTATAGATTTAAAATATACATACTTTGATGGTAGTCGGGATTTTTTTTTTCGCTTTTTAATTCTCTGTAATTTTTTCTATATATATTTTTTTGCTTTTATTTCCTTAATTGACTTTTACTATTTGTATTTTAAGTGATTCTGTCTGGAACAGTTCACTAAAACCCTTACCACAACACTTGATTCGTACTGGACGCACGTTTCGATAGCCAAGCTATCATCATCAGCAGCAAGACTGAACTAACAAGCTAAGTGAACAACTAACCTTACAAAGAAAATAAATTATGCAATTCTTACGAGTTCATTGAAAAAACTAAGGACATTGAGCTTACTGACAAAGAAATTTTAGTATCGTTTGACGTAAGTTCATTGTTCCCTAGTGTCCCAGTTGATTTAACTTTGGAATGTTTAGAAACACTTTTGTTAGATAACCAAATGGATAGAGAGGAAGTTACTAGCTTCATTTCTTTGATAAAACTTTGCATGAAACAAAATTTTTTCCAAATTAACAATACTTTTTATCAACAAACGGAAGGAACAGCAATGGGTAACAGCTTATCTCCGTTTATGGCTAACCTCTTTATGGGTAAATTTGAAACTGACCTGAAGAATACTTTCGCTTATTTCCCTCGGCTTTGGATCAGATACGTCGATGACATTTTTTGCATCTTTGACATCAGTAAATGTTCAATAACGGATTTCATAGAACAACTTAACTCAAAATTTCCCTCTATCAAATTTACCCACGAAGAAGAAAAAGACAACAGGATTCCTTTCCTCGACATGTTAGTAATAAGAAATAAAAATAAGTTAGAAATAGACGTATATAGGAAACCTACTAGTAATAATAGATTCATCTTACAGGATTCTAATCACTCATATGAACACAAACTTTCGGCTATTAACTTTTTGGTGCACCGGTTACTCAATTTTCCTTTAACGAAAGATAGATATCAAAATGAACTAAAAGAAATCATCAATATTTCTAACTTTAACGGATTCTCTGAAGATGTCGTCTATAATACTATTAGGAAACATAGGAATAGATTAATAATTAGAAATGTAAGCACATTAGAACGCATTGACGGCCATAATAATAAGAAATATGTTAAATTACCCTTTTATCCATGTTACACCAAGGGTCTTCAAAAAATCTTTTCTAAGATTGACCGCAAGATTGTTTTCTCTTCGAGCAATAACCTTAAAAATCTTTTAGGAAATTCCAAAGACCCAGTGGATAACATGGATAAATCAGGAATTTACAAAATTTCATGTAAAGATTGTGATCAAGTGTATATTGGGCAGACAAAAAGATCAATCAAAATTAGGTACAAAGAACATTTGGCTCATCTCAAATTCAGAAGGTTTGATAAATCTAGCGTTGCCCTACATATGCTTGAAAATAACCATAATGTTGATAATATAAAGTTAATTAAAAACGTAAGGAGTACTTCTCAATTAAATTGTTATGAAGGCATGGAAATTTACAAAAACAAAACTCACTTAATGAATTCAGATTTAGGACCACTAAATTCCAGCCTTTATCCTTTGTTACATCATGTTCATTTATAGTTGTATTTTTAACCTTGTGCAATGAACCGCTTCATTGTATTCTAAGATTTATTAACTCACGTCATTCGGCTCTTTTACCTTTAGGCTATTTATAGTCCTGTGCAATGAAGCGGCTCATTAAATTTTACGATTTTAAATTTACTTATTGCATAATTTATTTTCTTTATAAGGTTAGTTGTTCACTTAGCTTGTTAGTTCAGTCTTGCTGCTGATGATGATAGCTTGGCTATCGAAACGTGCGTCCAGTCCGAATTAAGTGTTGTGGTAAGGGTTTTAGTGAACTGTTTCAGTGTTCCAGTGCCACAGTTTTAGAGTATCCGTTTAGATTCTGTCTGGTATTAAAAAAGCTGCCTTTCCGGAAGCCAGATTGCGTATCTTCCAATCTGTCGTCTACTTTCTCTTTTCAATTATCCTTGCTATTTTCGAATGCAAGAATTTAATAATGGCTCGATATTCGAATTTTCCTGGAGTCATTAACATCGATTGACGTAGACGACTGTTAAACAACAAGCGTCCAACATGCTGAGACTTGAAACTTTTCAGATTACGCTCGTACTAAGGCACATAGCGAGGAATTGTGTTGTATTTAAGGTGTTACACACCCCAAAAAAGCGGGTGATTGGGCACCTTGACATTACCGCTGTTCTTACACTAAATTGGTCTATAAACCCACTAAGATTCATTTTAATTGGTATCATTTACTAGTGTTCCGTTGTTAGACACAAAGTCCTCTCTCTAAATCATATTAAACGTCCTCAGAAACATCTACAAAGCTACAAAGTCTTTTCGCTAAATTATTCCAACAATAACCGCGATAATATCCATTCCATTCAATAGAAACCAACTATTTCGTAGTAAAGAATCTATTCACCATCTCTTCTTAGAGCTCGACGTAAAAGAATCTTGCGAAAAGAAGCAGTTTCCAGCAACAAAAACGAGATGTCTCTGCTATACTATTAGTTCTACAGTATTTCCATTCCTTTTTCCTTGAAAATGCCGTTTGCAGCAATTAAAGATTTTTCTCCGTTTTGTGGACGAAGATTTCTTTCGCACGCGATCTCTTCCTTTGCACAGTCAAATTGCTACGAGGCGGAACCGAAACTTTGTAAAACGCGAACGGGGAAGAGTTGAGGCTATAAGCGAGAGCCAACAAAAAAACGTCCCTATTCTCCGGTTTCGGGAGGACAGCACGGTTGACAGATGCAGTGCCTTTAGGAGGACACCGAAAGCATTAGTCAAAACGTCAACGGTACAAAGCGAGGGAGCGCTTTGAGATGATGCCGTGTCCGTATTCCGTTTCAGTCTAGCGAAATGGCAACGTTGCGTTGTAGAATCGGAGATGGTTTTTGTTCTATTAGATTAGGGAAATGTTGCGATGTTGTGAAATCGTTAAATGTGACGATTTCTGAGATGTAATCCACTAGAGTGTATAATTTAACAAAATATTTCTACTATATCAGTGATAGCTTACAAGGAAGGTACTGGTAAATTGCGAAAATACTTTTCAAAGTCTTTACCGGTAATCCGCGATTTTTTACCGGTAGTTGGAAAGAATATTAAATACAAATACAAACAGAATAAGTATAGAAATAATTATTTTTTTAGCTTTTCAACGCATTTATTAAAACCCTTAGTTTATTACTTATTATATCAGGTAGATGGTAAGTAAAAAAAAAACTCATATATTTATGCCTTTTACAATATTTGGCGCTCTTTAAAAACCGCACTTGAAGTATTGCTGTTCATATTTTTCCCCGAAACGTCCTCTACAGCACTATCTCCGTCCCCTGTTTGTCTATCTTCCTTTTTACCATTCTCTATTACTTTCCCATCTTCTTCGCCACCATTCTCTGTTTCTCCATCTTCATCTCGTACTAAAGCAGCTGAAGAAGAGTCGATTAAGGTTTACAGATCTTCTTCAGATTCCAGGTTTCTGATGATATCAGTAGAAAGTGATGATGTTGTAAGACCAACTTTTGCTGGAACTCCAAACATGGCCCCATATGGGGTGCAATTTGTGCCTTCATGATAGGCTCTATTCTTCATGAATTGAACAAATCTCACACCCTCAGACCAGTATGGAGCTTGGTTTGTTTCCGTCCAAGTCGTCAGCATGTTTTCAATGTCCTGATTTGCGCGCTCCGCAGAGCCTGGCTATGTCTCGGCTTTCCATAAACTATCTTCAATTCACTTCACATTTCGCATACTTCTTGAATGACGTGATTGCAGAATTCACGGCCATTATCATTTTGCAGTATGCTAGGAGCGTCCAAAATTGTGAAAATATCAAGCAGGTTATGTGCAACTTCCTCTACTCTTTTATTTTTCAAAGGCCAATTACAAATTTCGTAACATGATCCTGGTAAACGAGGATGAATTTGTAGTCATAGTCAGGCTGACTCTGTATGTCAATTAAATCAACCTGACATCTTGAGTTCATCTCCTTAAAAATCATGGGACGCACTTACAAGTCCTTTTTTTGCCACTTTAGATTCCTTTTCACAGGTTTCACATAATGTCAAGTACATTTATACCTGTTCTTGAGTGATATTTTTATATTCGTTCTATAGCTGCTTTAAAATTCTTGTTCTTCCTTCATGCCAATCGCTAAGTGTGTCTCGTGAATTATGTTGAAGATCTGCTCTGTATGCACATAATAACGGACTAATGATGACTCGTCACTCACCGGGTATATTCATTTTTCACCCAACTTCATAATCTCGTACCGCTTCAAACGTTGATAATCCTCAGGTTTTTTCCCACTGGTTTTAGATTTTGACACTCGCACTTTCTCAATTAAGTTCTAGTAGCCTTTTTTACTCATCATCCAACTATTTTCCTTCTTATTCTTAAAAGCATTCAATAAACTTTCATTAAAACGAGCCTTAATTGTGTTAAAACAGCCGGTATCCATATCAAGATGCATCTGCATTCAATGGACACTCAACCTTGACTGTCATGAAAGCAATAAATCAGGTGCCACGTGCAACTAAGACAGGTTAAAACCTGCACACAGACAGGTTCAAACCTGCTTAAGTGTGACATTTATTTGCAATCCCTGTGGATCCACAATGGATTTTTATGCATAGATAAATTTAAATTCTTTTTTTGCAGTAAGTAGACTCACTTTCTCTACTTTATCATGACCTATAAGCTGCTATCAGGATATTTTACTAATAAAACTTAAGGGTTAAGTTACTGTTTGTATGCATTAAAATAGTAAAATTACAACAAATTCCTACAAGCAAAACAAGATACACCAACAACTAAACGAGATCCTAGCCTGACCTTCCTTACGTAAAACCCAACCAATCCACTCATTCAAGACCTAAAAGCGTCCCAGTATTCAGCTCAGCGTGTCACGTCGTTGTTATACCCCAGACAATCGCCGGAGAAAACAAAAGAACGCAGAAAAAGGTTTTCTCGTTTTTTTCCCTTTTTTTTTTTTGTTCGAGGATTCGAACTGCTGCGGTGACCTCATTTACAAAGCTAGGGAATAAGGGATATAAGCTAACCACCCCTCTAGCGTAATACCGACGGAACTTCTTCGCGTAGAAACATTCGTTTTTCCCTAGAATTTAGGTTACTTAAACGCGGAACCGCTTAAAAAAGCGCCATCTAGCTGGCTCGAATTCGATACGAAAGTCCTATACAAATATCTAGTAGTCGTACAGGGCGGGTGTGGATGGTATTTATAGGGGTTGAGAAAAAGGAAAGACTATGCAGGTTTCTTTTTTCTCATTTTGCCCCGAACAAATCCCAACATAAAACATTTTTTTTTTGTGGTCAAAAAATTCATTTCTCTCCGGTATTTTTTCTTTTACATCCGTTAGGATGGTAATTCTGAAGCTGAGGTATATAAGCCGTCGGTGTTATTGCGATGTTCTCGAAGAAATAGCCTATTTCAACTGGCTTGGGTCAATGATAGCTATTCGTCTTTCCTTCAAAATCAAAGGCGGAGAAAAATTAAAATTTCGAATTTACATTTACATTTACGTTGCTGGAAGTACCGTGTGATCTTGGTGAAACGACAGAATTAAATTTTCAGGGAGATTGCAGTGTTTCCATAGTTTTTCTTACGGTGGTATTAATTTATTTAAAAAAAAGACTTACCAAATTTTTATTTAGAATTTGTAAACGTAGCTTGGATGATATGAAAGGTATGCTTGGCTTTTTTTGTAACTCACCTGTAACAAAAGAGAAAATATACATTAATTTTTGAAGATATTCAATAACTTGATATTTAAATAATTTTTTTCCATAAATATAACCTATTTTTCTTACATGCAGTAACATTAGGTTATCTTGTTAATTTAATATTTTTATGAAGAACTGATAAAAAAAAATCATTTAAAAAAATTGCCCAATTTTTGGAATTACTATTAAAATGGGGTACCTCAATTTGAGGAAATTTTAGAGCTACACGTATTAGTTGTGCTATCATTTGATTGTGATTTGAATTTGAAATGTTCTTCCGCAATTTACTATAATAAAATAATAAATATTCAAATCTTCACTGTTTAGAAGACACAGAAAGAATATGTCTATTTGGCCTAAGATAATATTTTCCCAAATTAAATTCGGGTACTTGACGAGCTGTCAGATTCCCTGGGGTACATTTCAAGCTTGCAGATACGTAGCAATGACACTTCGCAATTACGCTTGACGGTAAACCCTACTGAAATATTACAGTCTGGACAAACATTTGTAATTTGAAATCGTTTATACTATAAACTGAATTATATGTAAGAATAATAAATATTTTTCAAATGGAGATCGTTTCGTAAGTGATTATTAGTAGAAAATTAACAAATTTTATCAACAGCAGATAAACTATAGAAGATAATCAAGTACTTTTGCGTCAATTGAGGATGTATCTGTTCCATTCCTAAGATTCCTAAGATTTTCCAATTAGAATTACAGTAAGTAAATCGGAGCTAATGTGGGGGCTAAAACTACGATAAAATCATATTTACTAGGAAATATATTGTACTATTGTTGATCATAAAGGAATCACTCAAAAAAATACAATGAATATATCAAAAAAATTGCCAAAACTTTTCCGTAAAAGGTCTAAACTTTTATTGTAATTCCGTTATTTATTAAACAAGAAATATTCTGGAAACTATTCCATATTCGGGGAGAAATTCTCTACCTTTTTGCTTTTAGAGACTCCCCACTTATCAACTCTAGCATGTGATATTCGGACCTCAAACTTATGGGGCTAATATGATATAGTTGAAGGGGTTAATGTGATACAATCTACGGCCCTCTAAAACCCCCATAGTCCGAAAGTACAACAGAAATGAACTCCAATATAAAAGGACCTACTAATCTGATACAGCCTCTAAAGAAGAAGAGACAAAAGAAAGCTGGGAGTGTGATTCAGAAATCCGAAGTGAAAAACCTTCTAGACTAGGATAGGGATGACCAGGACAGAGAGGATTTACTAAGAGATATTGAGTCAGGTCTAGAATTTGAAGCGCTAATTAAAAATTGTGAGAGAAGTGCCATTAATTGAAGATCTTATAAATCTACGATTAACTGGGTTGTAGTTCAGTTTCCAACCAAAGAAAAAAATTTACGTTACGTTGTTGTTCATGCATTTTAGGTTAGATATATATGTTTCTATATAAATCACTTCTGTGTTAGAACTAATAAATTATTTTCTAAGAATGGTCGTTAAAAGGACCTATTCCCAACGGACTGATAAGTTTGTGACTGGTAATTTATGTGACACGCAAACTAGAAGCGACACGGACTTGATTTATTGAGTTATACGAACAAATCTGAATGTATAACCTTTTTTACGATGAGTTGCGTTCTAGCCGCGCCAGCGGTAACATCAAAATATACAGTCCAGTCCAGTAATGTAATTCAATTAAAGTACATACTATTAAACAAAACACCATTCTAGTTTGATTCTTGCAATACCAGCACTAGTTTTAAACAGTTGCCCAAATAATTTACTTTGAAGCCAATGAAGCAAGAGTTAAATTTACAAGAATTAAACAGAAATGTGGATCAGTACAGTTCTTTTTATTCGAAGGAGCCATTCATTGAAGGATATGATGCGTTGAAAAAGCTTGCTGAGCCTGATCTTGGACCAAGGAGGGAATTGATATGATTCGTATTTTAAGAATTACAATCTTCAGTAATCGTGTTATAATGGATCTTATGTCGTTTAAAAATATTTTCTGATCAATTTTAATGAATAAATCTGACTTGAAATAAACAGTTCAAGCAATAGGTCTCAAGGATGTACCACTATGGCCTTATTTTTACGGTCAATAACCTCGGTGGTTATTAAACATCACACAGGGCTAATTTTATACCCGGTTGTAGATTTTGTTTCCAAATTGCTGCGGCTAGATAATTTTTCGACATCTATAAATGGTTTCAGCATCAAGAAGTGTATATCCAGGAATTTTTGAGTTAAGGTATGTTTGTCTCATATTAGCTCCAACTGACCCTACATAAATGGTAAAATAAATCATCAAACTCAAGATATTTTAAACTTAACCACATTCCCTTCAATTCCTTCTATGAAAATAACAACAGCAAAGAATCGGGAAACGTAGCATCCCTCGTCCTTCCCCGAAAAACTGATTTTTCCTACTTCCTCCCTTATATCCTTCGCTTCGCTACCCTCAACCCAAGATACATACCATTATCGTCCGTTTCCAAGAGACAGACAAGAAGTAAGAGCGAGGCGCCAGCGAATGGGACGACAAGGGTAGGGCCCCCGAAGAGGAGAGAAGGGAAAGGCGACGGTAAAAGCGGAAGAAAGAAAATACAGGATAGGGAACGTCAATCATTCGATGTATATTGAATTCGAGAGCACATCGTAGCAAGAATACCTCGCTCTCTAACGCGTTCAACTGTTGCTGCTGGCTTGGAATCGTAAAATAGCACACGAACGCATAAAAGTTGTTTGGTAGAAGGGGAAGGGGTGGTATGAGGTGGGAGTGGGGTGGTGGGGAGTTGGAAGAAATGGGGTAAGGGTGTAACGTGTATTCATCAATAAGCGAAGTACGTGGATGGTACAAGGATGGGTTATAATGAATTGAAATAGTTATTGTTATGGAATTCTTAATTTGATGAGCCAAACGAAGTATCTGTTGCCTTTATATAGGGTCATGCGGAATTAGTGTAAGAATTTGACAAGTGACATTATTAACTCAGCTATCCTTCATTATCTTAGTATTTACCTTAGTGGGATCATCAAATTAATGTCTTACAAATTTAGCAACAATATACTTTTAATGAAAATTTTAGGTAACATTCAAAGAATGTTCAGTGGGGCAAATTCCCGAAAACCTGGCCAAAATCCCAAATTTAAAAGTACATTTTACGCCAACTTATTAAGCTAAATTACCAAGCGATAATCTAGATGTATAACGAAGAGTGTAGCGGTACTACTTGAAGACCCAGGTATCAGTCTAAAATTGAGTGTAACAACGGCAACAGTCCTTACGTCAAACAAATACGAATTTTTGAAGTAAAGATAAGTGCTTTCAAGCACTACTCCTTCTACAGAGTTTGAAGACAGATGTGACCATCTACGAAGATGTGTAATGTAGTAAAAAAAAATTAAAAAGTACAGATTTTCACATTTAACTTCCCATTTTAAAGTTCGACTAAAGACCACACAAGGAAAAAAAGACAATTTCTAGCTCAGAACCAGTCGTGGTTAGACTCAAACATAGTGTTTCCATAATTTGGATCTCAAATTGCAAGAGGCCGACCTATTCTGGAATTGTTAGAAAGTAATGAACATTGCAAGCGCCGAAAAACTAAGAAGCTAAGATCACAAATCAGTTCTGCTGAATTAGCTTACGCTACTCAAGTGAGCCTTCGCTAGAAGAGGCAATACTTTCAACCCCAACACGAAAGAAATATCACAGGACCTACAGAGAAAGTCTAGAACGTAGTAATCAACTTTCTGGAGAAGAAGCTTTTTCTGTATTGGTTAAGGACAAATTCACACGGCACCAATATGACATAATCAGGAAGAATGATGAAAACAGTTCCCTTTCTTATGAAAAAGTTCAAGAAACGAAAAAGTCACACTTTTCTTTAAGAGAACGGTCTACACTACACATTGTCGCTGCTCCATCGCTCATAAACATTAACAGTTGACTAGTTGGCACTTGAAATTCTTGTAACGTATCGAGCACTACGTCCGTAATTGCTTCGCCAGTACACTTTTTTAGTCTTTTGCTAGCTAATAAGATTGCAAATTTCGGTTTAACTGGATCTAGTACTCGTACTATAATATTCAAATTTTTTTTTACAATCTGTCGTCTCATCAAGACATAGCCACAGCAGTTTATTTTTTAATCCTGCTTTGATCCTATTTTCGATATCTTCACGTATACTTGGTACCTCTTTCCGTAACGCTGGCCGTGATGGTAAGTTTTACTGAGGGTTGTACGCCAAAACTGTCGAATTGGTTCTTTATCAAGTAAGCGAAGAAATAAATGCAACTTCATTTGGGTTTGAGGTGGCACGCCATTTTTCTCATTTTTGTGCTGTATACTATTTCTAGGTCTTTTACAGTAGCTTTTGTTCCAGCACATTAAAAGTATTTTGCAGACTCTACACAATACTTTGGTTCCATTGTAGTTCAAATCCGGAAATTCACTGATAAATTTAGTGATATTATTAGCCAACGGTCGTTTATTTTCCTTGTGTACGATAGATATACTTACATACATATATTTATCTCTATAATTACGATTAGCGCTACCAAGGGTTGATGAGAAACTGTTGCAATAAATCAGTAATTTCATTCGCTGAGGTAGCTCGTGCCGATTTATCTCACTTCTGACCTGACGCGAAGCTCTCTGTGCCCGTCTTAGTCATTACATTACATTACAACTGAATCTAATCTTAAATTGAAATTTGATCTTTGTCCGCCTCAAATTTTGTAATAAATTATTTTAAGCAATCAGAGAAGTTCTTGAGTTGCGTTTACATTTTCCAATTACAGAATGCATTTTAGTAATATAATAAACACTTTTGATAGTATTTTTGAAGACTCTAAACATAGCTTCAGCATAGTTCGATTGCTTTAAAATTTTAATGAATGACTCTATTGGCGTGACGTAAAGAAACTAACCACTTTTTGCAACATCCTAATTTGTTACCAAAAGAAAAAGAAGATTTGTCATTAAAGTATTCCAGTTAAAGGTTGTTATGGACGTGTTGATAGAAGGGTTACTAAATTTGCTATTTCATTCACAATATGATTGCTGATCATATTGTGTGAAACCAATTAATTTCGAGCAACATAATATCCAAGATGGAAGATTTCTTTTAGGCAAGAAATAGACGCCTCCAAAAAGCATCCAGGCAACGCCTTCTTACGTTCCTCTTCAGCTTCCATTTTCTACAGCGTTTGATCTTTAATAATCTTATTAATTATACGTGTCCATGTCTTGCTTTTTCCTCAGAAACACTCAGGTTATTAAATTTCCTATTTTCCCAAATTCTTCGTATATGAATATGTCCATAAGGGCAAGTAAAGAAGTTATCTTGCTTTCCCAAAGGAGAAAATCCATCTACACATAACGATGTTACATCTTCAAACGAAAGAGATATTACGCTCTTAGCTGAAATGTTGCAAAAAGGACGTTCTTAGCTAAAAGCTGGAGTTGTTTATATGAGAAAGGTAAGAAAACATGATAAATAAAATTCAATTGGAAAAATAGTCTAAGCATACGAAGACAATTTTCTAACAGATGGAAAAAGATAGCTATGGATGCAGAATATTAAGTTTTGTTTGTCAGGTCAATCTTGAAACTTTAAACTAGTTTTAGTTTCCATATGAAGTATTTTCTTTAAATTATATAAGATTAAACTCCAACGATGAAAATGTAATATCTTCGTTCCAATAATACAACAAATTTAATTTCTAAGTAATTTCAATCCTATTCATAGTTTAATGCAGGGATTCAAAACCTTTCTCTTGCATCAAGTCTCTTTAAAAGAATAGGTGGATAGGGATTTTTATCACCTCAAGAAGGTGTTGAAGCCTTCAAAAACCATGTTTTAGAGACACCACCTTGGTTCGAACGCATGCAGAACTGCATAGATTTCAATGGCAAATATTTTGAAAAACAATAAAACGATTTTTTCCTTCATTGTCAGATCTACCAAATAAGTATGATCCAATTAGAGAAACGGATTGATCAAGGCCATTTTGGAACCGTTTAGACTCTATCTTAATGACTATTTCAAATTTTCATCGATGTGAATCCCAAGGGTCTTGACTGATTTGATAAAAATGTAGAAATATAAAGAAAAAAGATAACTTCCTCATGAAAGAGAAGGAATTTACTTTTTAACGCTGGTCTTTAAAAGAATCTTCACAATTAGTCTGTTTAATATCCCTACATCAAGCTGAGGAAAAGCAGATTATGGTAATTTTTTTTCTTTTCTTATTGTATTACTGTATTATGTTAAAACGTAGAGAAAATAAAAGAATAACTTAAAGAGGAAGTAATTAATTTAAATCTAGCTTCTTTCTTCCATGAACACAAAAATTAAGCAGCTATAATTTCAGCTATCTCGGAGATAACGAAACACCAATCTCGATTTTGCTTCTACCACCTTTTAGGAAAAAAAACCGGGCCTCGTGATTCCCAAGCATCCCCTTCTTCTATATTCCGATATTCTCTCCCTCCCAAAAGTTCTTTGTTCGTCTTTCCAATGCCCCAACGGCTGTCAGAGGCACACAATACTCTCTTAATTAGAAATAACATTTTAATAAATCGAAAGCCTCCACGGTCGTGGTATTCCCGAAATTTTATTAACGCCGGCGATCTTTCGTTTTGATCGTTCCATCCTCTTCTGGCGATTTGATTTCTCCTCTACGTCTTCGTCTTCTTCCTTAGCCTAAGAATTGACCGGTTTTCGTTGTGGATTTATGCTGGTGTTGCTCTCCTCCTTCAGGTTTCATCTACCTGGATGCTCGCGTTTTATATTATCTAACTTTTGTCTCATTCACCTGCAGCTTGCGCGAATTGGTGCGGGCAACAGCCTCTTTCCAGTGAGGAATCTTCCAAATTAAAATTAATAGCGCCCTAATTGCGTATATAGGGCGTTAATTAGTTGGAGCTTTTCGTTTTGTTTCTGGGTGAGGGCTTAAAGTTATAATTTACCTACTAGGGTGTTTTGTTTTAGGCGCATTCTTTCAGGGAAAAATTTCCTTCTTGCGCAGTTGGTATATGCTATTTATTCAGACTAAAATATTGCAATAGTATTTCAATTTTAGTATACATATTTTATAACGTGGTGCACCTCGAAAATTTTCAGGACACCTCGGTGAAGGATAAAGATATATTTTCTCAACTTGATTTATCTCTAATGTGAAACTCTAAGTTAATAAATCGTATAACCCTACCGGCTTCCTCATCAGATGATAGATTCATTATGAACCCATTCAGGTTGGGTCTTGTCCCAACTTTCATTGGGGTCATTGTACGAGCGGGCTTAGCTCGTACGCCGGCAGGGGATCAAACGGCACCGCAAGCGAACGAACAGCTGATGCCTATCACACACTTTGAAAAACGGGGAAAATGCTAATCAAAATATTCGCGTTATTTTCTCTATGTGCAGATTAGCGTCTTGTGGTGCAGTGTTATTGAAAACAAATTTATATTTAAGTTCGACCTGTTTGGTGAGTACAGTGAATTACATCTTATCCAGGAATTCTCGGATATTAATTAAAAGGAGTAAGTCCCTGTTCTCTATTTTATTGACAAAATATTTACATAAAAGAAACAGTTCTTCGATGAATCTCCTGAGGTACGACAATTAACAGTTATGAAATTCGATCATAAATAACCTATCACGGTAAAGTACCTATCCTGACATGCAAATTATCGGCTGGACAGAGAGCAGTATTATAAAACTAAGACTTGTTATCCACAAAAATTACTACAGCACGTGGTCAGATACTTAGCTGTTGCAATTTCTTCGACAATCTAAAATCGTGCGGTGCTAACCGGCATTGAGTAGATTCCTAGAACCTAATCAAGATTATCCCGATTGTGAGTTCTAACAACCTAACCAACACAAGTCCAATCAACATGTTCGGTAGCTTTGCAGATGATATCACCACACATAGAAATCATACGATTTAGACAAGGCTAATGCCCGTCTGACCATCATCATGACTTCCATCAGCAACGACAACATTTAGTGAGCCGTTCTCCTTCAGGCAGCAGCGGAACCCGTCTTTGAAAGTGAGATCGGCGGTAAAGGTTCTATCTCTCTGTCTGTGAAATCGCGGACACCTATTAATACGAAAAGCGGCTATGACGTTTAAAGTTCTTATATGCAGACGTCATTCGATAAAACACATTCTGGAAACGAATAAACTTCTTACATGCAAATAAAACGTTAAAATATTGCACAACAATATTTCGGACGGGAAAAATATATACAGAATATACAAGCGTGTTCATAAGTAAACATATATCAACTTCAAAATTATTTACAAAAGAATTTAAAGACAAAATTTGAAATTAATAATAATAATGTCGGTAAAGTATTTAAAATTATCCTTTAAATTTTAGGGTCGAACAGCGGTTCGTTATAATTTCTAAGTTCACAAATTAAACCACTTCGATGTTAGAGCAACATCTACAGACCTCCTGCCACGCCTTGAAGTCTTGTTTTGAAGAAAATACGCCACATAAAACCAGATAAGGATGCTAAAATGTGAAAAAAGGGCAAGTGGCGTGGCAAAAGGATGTTTAATCAGATTCTACGTGTGTCCCTTGTATCGCTTGCATTTTTTCCAAGGCTGGCATAGGCGTGAATGATCGAAGACGTTTTGAAGATTTGAGAAACACCTTTTTGTACTTGCTGTTAAAGCATCTACCTCAAGTGAACATTGTTGAATAGTTTCTGCCACAAGATGTAAAGCATGCACTTTACACGTAACATGTAAACACTGCAACCGTGTTTAAGAAGAGAACGGCCTACTGAACGCATTGTCGCGGCATCATCGCTCACAAACATGAACACTTGGCGTGGTGAGACTTAAAGGTTTCCTAACTTCCTAAGTACCACCCTCGCAATTGCTGTACTAGTACACTTTTCCAGTCTTTTGCTAGCTGGTAACAGTGGAAATGTCGGTTTATAAGGGTTCAGTACACGTACTATAACATTTAGAATAGAACTTATTTTACAATCTCTTGCCTAGTCAACACATAACCAAAGCAACTGATTTGTTTAATGTAAACTTGCTTACGTGCCGTTTTCGTAGTTGGCAACTTCAACTCGGGGTTGTACTTACACCAAAAGTTCTGAGACGGTTCTTTTTCGAGTAAGTGACAAATTGCAGATTATCATCACGACAACTAAATTGAAAATAAAGGCAGTTCTTCTCTATTTCTGTGTTCCTCGGTATTTATATGTTTGTTATACTCCCAGCACATCAAATGTTTCTCGCACACTTTACAAACTATTTTAACACCGTCGTAGAACAAATCCGGAAAGTCACGGATAAACTTATTTAGTGTGCTAGCAAAGGGTCGTTGTTTAGCCTTGTTCACATTACACATTTTAAATTAATAATTGTGTATTTATAACGAATAATACGTAACACAAAATACAACACATGCTCTCGTCTCCTAAACTGAATGAAAAACAAATAAACGGACGCTGACAAAGCGAGAACCTCGCTCCTACTCCCAAACATAGTTTGCTGAGGTGAGGTGTTTTATGCCCGAATGATACACCTTGTTTTCCATATATTGTACACACCTTAAGCCTTTCGACCATTTAATCGATTTGTTATGTTTTAGCCAGTAACCGATCATATTTTCGATGTCTTGATCGACACGTTCTACGGAGCCCTGACTTTGGCTATATCTTAGTTTTCCATGCACTAGCCTAAGTTCTCGGCAAAGACTTGCGATTTCACATACAATATGGTTAACAAATTCTCTTCCGTTGTCTGATGGTGCCCCATGGATAAAAATATGTCATTTAAGTGGTAGGCCACTTCTGCTGCTTTTTTAGATTCCAAAGCATGAAGCATGTTCATTTCAGAATATAAAATCGGCTTTGAAACTAGATCTCTCTTTTTTTCGTTTTCTTTTGTTGGTACGTTCCACATTTGAACAAATGCAGGTTTAAATGTGAAGATTTTTCATTTTCACTTTGCAAGATTTCACTTAGAAACCTCTCTCTTGATCCCAACTGATCAGTTTCATTATTAGACGACAGCTCACCCAAAATGTTACAAAACTTTCAAACTAAGTAAGAATACGAAAATTATATTAGACTTTACAACTGGGCGTGTTTTTCATTGGAAAAATGTATGTATTGAGAACGTAGTGCGTTTGCCGTTGCTTTTTCCTTGATAGTCTTTATTAAAATTAAAAAAAATCCTTTAGTATTAAGACTTTTCGTTACTTTCAAAGAATAAATCACGCAAAACATCCTGTACAAAGATCGTGCACACTCAGCAATATTTTCAGCATGTTCTTCGCGATCGTAGGTCTGCTTCATCTTTTTCTATCACACCGACGGCATAATATCGGTGCCTGGTCCGCGTGAAACAGACATGTAACGTCCCGTTCCGTACATAAAGTAAGCATTTTATGTTTACGCTAAAATTTTAATGGAATTCCTAGTCGGTTTTGTGCTATGGTACCGGGGGATGTAGCTGGCTGCTACGCCAGCCAAGGAACACATGTCTGTCAGATGCAGTTTAGGACATTATATTATTTATGGCATTCGCTATCGCGACGCGTTCCCCAGACGCTTTTCACGAAGCCCTATATACTTTCCCCTTACACTGCCACCTCGTCGCTCCCCAAGGAGCTTTTCTTACCCCATCTGTTACATACAGACAGAGCTATTTAATGCTTGGCAATGGTGTGTATGTCGAATATCGAGAAGCAAATTTGTACATTTTGTTTTAAGTTAAGATAATATTTAGTAAAGATAAATAGTAATAAAAAGAAAATAATATTACATTAACCGGAGTCTTTTGAAAATGTGTTTGAAGCGTTGTACGTTAAAGGTTATATCATTGTATGGGTAAGTAGGGCGTCTGTATTCTGGTTTCGTCGCTACCATCTAGGACGGCATGACTATAACTATTGGCACTAGGTGGCGCCATGAAATATTTCAGTTGCTGTTTTAGAAGATTAGCGGCATAAATTGAGAGATATAAGAGCAATGTGGCCAGGAGCAAGAAGCTTTAATACTGAGGTTCTACTTATCACAACACCTTCTATTACACTATCTCTTTATTACTTTTCAAATTATTTTACTTCTTCTCAGCAATTGGTTTCTTCTCAGATAAAGTTTAATAAATAAAATAATTTTCAGAGATAAATAAAAAAAAAACACTATTAAAATAAAACAGTAAATATTAGTCGTTATATCCGTACACCTTCCTTTAAGCATCTTCACAATTCTGCGTTTTTAGAACCTAAAACCACCAGCAATAAATTTGATTCAACCAGAAACCTAAACGTACAACCACATTCCCACACCGGTGACTGCAATTATCCCATTTTTCCTGCCTGTTTTCCACGCCAATGTATTGTTCCGCTACGTCGGCAGCGGCTATGTATCAGAAAAAAAAAACAGTTGCCCCCTTTACCACTCAAGCCCCCCACCACCTATCACCCCTCTCAAACAAATCATACGCTCAACGACGTCATATTTTAGGATGTCCGCCTGCTAAACGCTGATCTGCGGATTGAAATAAAATATTCGACATATCGGGTGCTGGGGAAATTGCAGCGCTACAGGTGGGGGCACAGCGAACGTTGGATAGGGGGAAGACAGCAAAGGGAAGGGGAGGAGAAGGGGTAAATGGGGAAAGATGATTTATGGAATTAACGATCCAGTTTGGACGGGGATAAACGGTAAGTAATATTGAATATTTGCTTTTCATACGCTGCACTGGTACACACATACGTATAAATAAATATACATATGTGTATGTGGAGGCACCATATATAAAGGGACAAATTTCTACTATACAGGATGTTTCACGAGGAACTGTATCAATATATATGAAAGAGTATACATAGGAAGTTTCTGAAAACTTGGTAATATACTATAGCCTACGTGTACTATTGAACTACAGTATTTTCAATTATCTTAGACTTCCGGTTATACCGGAAGTAATTGTCAACTTTATTTTAAATGGAATACCCCATATATTATTACATTTTTGAATTCCTAATTCATTTTTAGGGTTTGTTTCATAAAACAACTATATTGATATTTCTAACCATATTTGAAATATTTGTATTAAAAAAAAAATTGTTAGATGGGTGCATGCGACTATTCCAACTATGGACTGGCGACCAAGAAGCCCAGATATGAATCCCATAGAGCATCGATGGGATGCGATCAGTTAGGCGCCACATACATCTCTGCTCCTAAGGATTTTAGGGAACTTTAAGAAGGCATTCTTTTCGAATGTGAGAACTTTTCTGAGAAAATCATTCACATTTTGATTAATAGCACGCCCAGACGGAATGGAAGCATTGATAAGAGCTAGAGGAGGATATATATGGTATTGAATTCTAATTTTTACGATTTAATTTCACCTCCAATAAAAAAAAAATATTGACACCATTTTCATTACATTTGACGTTATTGTTTCTTGCTGTTGCTTGTCATCATCATACTACAGTACCTTTGTTGCCCTAAGGTGACGAGCCTTCTTTCTCATGAATCAATGAGGAGGTACATTGCGAAACGCTGTATTTATTTCTTTGCGCCTTGTAAATTAAAAAAAAAAACATGGAAACTTCTGCACTTGCGTCTTTCATCTTGCAAAAATATATTTTGTGCAGGACACGTGGAGTTAATCTATGCCATTTGTTGAAAAACACACACCTTCTACAATATCCTCCTCTTTGTCCTGTTTCTTGCAATCTCTTTCGATGAGTTCCAGTTTCAGGAATTATTAATCTTTCCGTTTCCCCATTAGTCAATTGTGAAATTCAATAACTTGCTTGGTGAGAAGATTGTAACGTTGCCACTTTTGTCACGAATGCAATTTGCAGCCTAAGTAATCAACGCAATCTTGAATTGTAAACGGAAACGTATTTTGTTTTATTATTTGTAGGGCTAGAACTGTCATTGATCATTTCAAATAATCAAACGTCAATCCGATATGAACTATCAACAAGTACGATTACTTCTGATGATTCTTTTCGTCCTTTATGGGTTTCTCAGATGCAAAAGCGCAAGCATTACTTCCAGGAAGGATGCTAGGAAGCAAAGCGAAGGGAAATCGAACGTCGATGATTCTCAGCAGAGAGCTGATGAACCATCTGATTACTACCTTGACGCCATAAAGTCCGACGCGGGGGGGCCACCGTCGGCCAATGATCTACTCGACGAATACGCTGATGACAGTATGAAGGGATTTCCGTTCGATCAAGAGCACAAAGAATTCGGCGATGACGAGGTCGTTTATGTAGTGAAAAGCAGCCAGGATTCCGACAACAATTCTGCCAATGGTCTCTTGATAACCAAGGAATATATTGCTTCGATGCCACTACGACTACGAGGAAGTATAAACGTTTGCTTGAATGAACGCTGCCAGCCGGCGACGGTGTTTAAGGACAAGGTATATTCGTATAGGCTATTGTTTTTATTGAAATTGCAAGCACATTACATGCAGATTTTTATCGCTTTGAAGCTTTTACAGTAGAAGACGCGTGAGGTTGTCTGTCATTGATTAGATCCCTCTCAAATAGGTCTGCAGAATCTGCATGTGTTCTCCAACCTTAAGTCTTTGATACAAATTCCTGTAGAAGACGTAACAGGCGTTTATACTGTTAAACAAATCAAAAAATTGGCAAAGCTTAGCCTAGAATATCTCAGACACATTGGAAAATTTTGAAAACCTTGTAATTGAACTAAAATATTTTCAATTATCTGAGACTTCCGGTTATACAGGAAGTAGGTAGAAACTTTATTTTAAATAAAACATCCTATATATTATTACATTTTTGAATTCCTAGTTCAATTCTAAGGTTTATTCGATAAGACAATTATGTTGATATTTCTAACCATATTACAAATATTCGCATTTTTTTAATTTTTGACAGATGGGCATGTGCGTGTGAACCTTTATAACCGTGAAAGTATTTAATTTGAAAAATTCGAATTTTGCAGAACTGTAGACCGTATAGGGTAAGATTAAAAACAGAATGAATTTTTCGAAAATATTATACAGTGTGTCCGACAACTACGATTAAACTTTCAAATGGAGAAAGTGTCAAAACTTAATTTTTTGAAAAGAGTAGAGCGTGGGGACTTTCTTGTTTAAATGAAATTAAAAAAAAAGCACACGTTTCAAATATTTTTATTCTTATTTCGCCTGTTACACAATACGAAAAATGTGATTTTATCCAGTTTTAAAAAGAATATCGGGTAAATATCGCCCTCCATTGTCAATTCAATGATTCAGTCGAATTCGGAGGTTCGGTTCGGATGTTGTTTTGCTAGGCACCAGGGTCTGTGGATGATTGTTGTATATCAGGGATTTGAGATAATTCCACAGAAAATCTAAATCAGGCGAGAGCGCAGGGAGATCAACAGACAAAACTAAAAATATCTACATTCGTTTGCTGCAAAAGTTAAAACAATTTATGCCTGAGGTGTTACCAATCATCCTCACGGATTTCGAAACTTGGCATGATAACTGTTTTTATCAAGGATTTCCAGCTTCAAGATGTCGTGGATTTCTTCAGAGTACATACTTAGAAAAATTCAATGAGAAGGTCTAGAAAACCAATAGGAAATTAATGCGGAATTTGCATTGAAACTGAAGTTTGTTGTCGGGGGATTTTCTGCTTAGTGGAGTGTTTGTCGAGAAATTTATCCTTCGGGGAGCTTGTTTCGCGACAAACTTGTCTGGGAATAATTTTCCGTCGATGAATTGCTGCCAGGGAATTTTAAATTTTAGCCCTATTAAGATTAATAACGCGATTTTGCATGTTATATGTCTGGATAATAATGATTTTTTTAACTTTGTTCTTAAGGTTGACTTCCTGATCCTATCCATAGAGGAGAAGCGCAACAACGTTCAAGGTTTTGCCACCCTGGAGGAAGGCGAAAAGTACGAGTGCTTGGCGAACTATGTGGCATTGATGGTGAATGTCGTCAGGGAAAAGGACATCGTCGTATGCACCCCGCAATGCACGGACGGCATGGTGTTGACATGTGATCACAAACCAGCTGGTTTGGTGCGTATGAAAGACGGTGTCGCCAAATTTTATAGCGCTCAAGAATTATTCATGGCCGCGATGGAGAGAGACAAGCCAGGTGTTCCTTCGGCACCGAAGCGTGTGGATAATAAACCTTCTGAAGACACGGGTCAAAAGATGAGATCCAGTAATGATGCTGAAACTATCACGGTTTCAATGTTAGCATTTGGATTTTTACCGACTGTTTCGTTACTGTTCCATTCCAAGAGTTATGTGTTGCTTTGAATATTGTTTAGAATTGATCTTTATGGATTGCTTACCATTCTTACATACACAGATTGTAGTTATTGGTAGAAATATATATTTAGTTATTTTGTAGTAATTCTTTTTATTCATTTAATTTAATAGCAATTTACAATTGAATCGGTTATTTTAAAAACAACATATAATCTTTTTTTTAATCGGATTTTTAGCATGCATAGATTCCTCAGGTATGTGATTTTGTAAATGATTAATTTAACATACATAGATGACGCTTTAAAGCATGTTATGAATATATAAACTAAAATGGACGAGGAGGAAAGCGTTTGCAAACAAAAACGTACACAGAAAAATGTTCAGAGTTTATGCTAAGAACTAGAACACATTTATTTAATCTGACAAAATATGTGGTTGCCCTAACAAAAATTATAATTGGATTTACGATAAAATGTTGCTGTCACAACCTTTACTGTAAAATGTATGAGATGGAAAGTTTTCAGACAGAGTGGAGCAGAATTTTTCTATTTGGGGGCATCCCTACATGCCGTGTGATCATGATTTTGAAGTAATTAAAAGGAAGGTTAGAAGGATTAATAGGATTTACATACAAAAACAATATATGGAACTTGTAATAACATGCAATAAGAATTGGAAAATTTTTTGACATCATTATTTGATTCAAATATATGATCTCTTCAAACAAATAACCTCTAGTTTGATTTGGAAATATATTTGTTTGATTTAATACACGTAATATGTTTGATTCAACAATTCTTTCTTTTAAAGAGCTGTACTAGATGACTTAGTATACCACCAAGTTTTCAGAACGTTCTTCCACATATCGATCAAGATTTCCACCATCATTAGCAAAATAATACGCGCGAAACAAACAACAGGAAAGTGATGTTCTTAGGGACAAGAGCTTAAATTCTTGACCTCTTATGTATAGGGCAAGTTTAGGGAAGCGACTTGGCACCCCCTATTCCCATCACCGGAAAAAAATAAGGAAGAAGAAGAAGAAACAGCCGACGACAAAGACACGTAGCAGCCGCCTGGTACGACCTCCAAAAAACGAAAAAAAAAGACGAAGAAAAACGTCTACCGTCCCTTCTGGCGCAAATTTCCTCTGACAAGAAGTAATCTATAACCGCCATCTTGTATTAGTTAAAAATGTCGCCGTCGTACTCGTTTTTGACGCGCGCTACAGCTCATGAATATGGATTGGGAATGGGTGCTTTTATTTCAAGATGAGAGCGACATCTCGCGGTTCATCCTGGGAAGGAACGTGTACATATATCCCGTAAATATCCCTGGGCGTACTTTTTTCGCGTCGGTGTCTACATATCATGTTTCATTTGCCTTTTTCTGTGAAGTACGACTGGAAGTAAGGTTCGCGGAGATGAGAGATGGTGGAATATGAAATTTTGCAGATGTTTTAGATGAGAGTGTATTAATTTCCAGGTGAATTTTGTAAGCAACGCTTAGTAAAACATAAATTTAAAAGAAGTTTGTACACGTTATGGTAGAATTGCATGGAAAATCTTACAAGATACGTCAATCCGAACATCCAATGTTTCAAATGAGCATCGGGTAAAATTATGAATATCTTGTAGGAAATAGTGTTGTTAATCGCTGAAAATAGTTAACTGAATTTAGTTTAGTTTCAAGAAATTAGATTTCGTTCAAACTTGATTATAAATTTTTCATTTATAGTGTTATGATTTTTAGATTTTCAAATTTCCGCTAAATATATAAGAACCTACGAACTGTTTGTAGGGTTCTGGTTCGAACTTTATGTATAACACCAAAAAAAGTTTTTGAATCAAACAAATATATATCTTTGAAATTATTTATTTAATTCAACAAAGATTTTTTATTTTTATTTGACATAATTTTGTTGAGTCAAACAAATATATGTTAGAATCGTACGCTTCGCTCGTTGTCGGCAATTTCCGTTGCGTGAACGCAGGGCAATCGCAATCCTAGTCCTAATTTAGGTTATGTGAGGTGGTGGTTCGTAAGCAGTGAGATGTAAATGAAGAAAATAATAGGTTGGTAGGATAATTGATTTATATATTTTTACCGCTGGATAATTAACGTTAAAATTTCTGTGTACAAAATAATAAAATAGTTACCACAGATTGGTGAATATTAGAATTCCTGTTTGTACTTGGGATTAGGGAAAATTACAAAAATCTCGCCGATACCATTTTCAAGGCCAGTAACACCAATGTTAGCAGTTTAAATAAATTGCGATTCAATTCACCACACATTTAATAATGCTTTGATCTTTCCGCTTTTATATTTTGTAACTAATTGTTAGTATATTTCCTTCTGTTTTGATATAACAGGTATTTCAGCAAAGGCAAATGATAAGACATGCTTGCATGCATAAGTCCGTTGAGGTATCTATCTCCTACCTTCTTTATCATAATACCTATGTAGCACCTAACCATACAGTTATCCCTGTTATTCGTTCGCGATTCTCAGGATTCCTACGAGATTACTGATGTAGTAAATTTTGTAATATTCTTTGCAAACAAAAGCACTATCACCATAATTTTCATGTATCTGCACACACAAGTTATTTTGTGGCGATGTTATATTCATCGATATAATTTTGTACGTATATAATTACAAAATTACGTATACATGGAAAATTAACTTATATAAAAGTGCATGCCTTTTAATAAATTTTTTGTCGACGTGTTTTTGTAGCTACATATTATAACAATTTGGTCTAATATGTAGGATGTTGATCCAGACAAGATGTGGTTCCAACAGGATGATGTTATGTGCCACACGGCAACGGCAACCGTTAACTTATTGCAATCAAAATTTGACGAAGTTAATTTCGAGGAATGAATCTGCCAATTGGCCTCCAAGGTCTTACGATTTGATTGTTTCCTGTAGGGCTACGTGAGGTCATTAGCTTATCTCAATAAACCAGCAACAATTGACGCCTTGGAAGCCAAGATTGTTGGTGTTATTCGTGACATATGGCCGGCAATGCTCGAAAAAGTGTACCCAAAATTAGACGTCCAGAATACGCTTCGTCTAGAAGAGCCGTGGTGGCTATATACCCGAAATCATTTACAAATGTTAATGCCATGAATAAATCTTTCGAATAGTACCAAAAATTTGATCAGAATTTAATTTTTCGTATTATCTTTTATAATTTTAAGTTCTATCGGGCTTAAAAAAAATCCTATTATAAGTGACACTGGAGCCACTAATCTAATGTCCCCTTTGCTGAACGATAGCACTATTTTTGCTGTTTTTGGCGAGCCTTCACCTGATTTTGTCCTGGCATGTTTTGCCAATGAAAGGCCTTTAGATTATCCTCCCATTTCTTGATTACTTGTTTGATGTGGATCTTTTGCAGACCACAATAGGAGTTAGAACTAATGAAAGGCGTGTTCGCTGCTTCTTTGGCCAGTTTATCTGCCTTTTCATTTCTTTCAATTCCTTGATAGCTTGGGACTCACCGAAGAATAACGTGGTTACTGCGTCCCAAAGCATTCTGTATACAATTCATGTAAACATTCATTGATATTCCTTGCACCTATCTATCTTGGTTTTTAAGTTAATTGAGAAAAATTAATAAGATTACGATTTGGTTGACTGAATGCATATTTGTGTGAATCAAGAACTTTATGTGTGTATAAGCCTAAGAAATTTAAACTTAATTTTTTTTTTTACATCAAAGTGATTGATTTCTTTCCCAAATCGAACAAAATTGCTTCTATGGATACAATTTCCTTTACAAACTTTGTATACAAATGCTAAAAAATATTAAAGCTATAAAAACGGATTTCGCTATGAGCGAGAAAACGTTGCATATTTTATTTTAAGCTCATATACTTTCTCCAATTCATATCTCGGTTCTTTCGGACGCGCTAGCAGGTGCATATCTTATATCTTCTCTCATCCAACGCATTTAAAACACGGGTAATAAAGATAACATCTTTGTATATACCCTTCGGCTTCGACGTTATCAATAATAAAGAGGTTTCAATCTTTACACTCGGCCGAAACAGCGATAGGAACGGGAAAAAAACGGACACACGCAGCAAGGCAACAGCAACAACAATCTCTCTTCTCCATTGCGTTCGGCGGTTTTAGAGATCGCGTCCAGATTGAGGCTCCCCTAAGCTCATTATTAAAGCGGTGTATTATATGGATGTATACCTGTTTTCTTTTGGTATGCTTTAACTTCTTTTCTTGTTTTTGTTCTTCCGCCTTTTTTGGTGATGTCTTTGAATATTGAGACAGGTGTTTTGTGTTGTTCTATTTCTCGTTTTTCTTATACTGATATTTGATATTCTTTGCTGCATTCAACATGAAAAACGCCGAATTCCTTTGTAACCTTGCTGTTGTATTGGGATTTACATAATTTAAAAAAATATTTATGGTTTTTAAAAAGAACCTAAATGATTACATTTCTTATGAAGCCAGCGTTGATCAATATCTACATTTGGTGCAGAAACAGTACAAAAAAGTACTGGATTTATGTGGTTTCTGCGTTAAATGTATGAATAGTATGATAGTACTGCACTAACAGGGTGTTTCTAACCTTTAAATTTTAATGCTGCTTAGGGCTCAGTTTGTTGTGGTTTTGTGAGAAAGCTTTAGTGTTTTTGTGGTATTTATTATTTACTATTATGGATAACGATGGTCCAAAAGCATCTGACAATACTAGTGCAGGCCAAAGGAAAATAGGAAAGCGAGTAAAACATGTAAATGACTTCAAATTTTTATAAAAAGGGTACCAAACATGAACAGGATATTTATCCACAGGAACAAATAGCTATCAAGGAAATGGCCCGTTAACGCAAGGAAAACGCCAAAGACAGACTACGTTCTTATGAATATTATATAACAGTGAATAAGGTACCCAAGAAAGTTTGCCAAGGAGCATTCCTAAGCTTACACGATATCGGGAAGACTCAAAAGAATTCAGCATTTTTTAATTTCGGGAGAAATACCTAAAGATAGAAGAGGAGCCAACATTAAAGCAAATGTCGTTGGCATCGAAACTAGAGAAATGATGATTATTATTATTATTATTATTAAATGGCTTTGGCGGATCCCACTGGCCAGTAGAGAAATTATTGGTAACCACATTCATTTCCAGTCAAGGAATCACACTATTCAGGAAAACAATATAGGTACTTGGATGCAAGCCTGAATGTGAAAATTATGTAACAGCTATTCAAGTCAAAAAACCCAGAAAATGACGTGAAGAACAGTTATTATATAAAGTTTTTTCATAAAAATTTCCAACTTCACTTTGAAAGGGCACGAGTGGATACTTGTAATGTTTGCGAAGAACTGAATATAAAGATAGAAGGTTCAAAATTAGGAGACACAGTAAAGCGAGTTGCTGTCGCTGGAAAAGTTGTTTGTTGGCGTTGATCAAAGAAACATTACACGGCATTTTGTGGTTTTTTCCTTTACTTTTTTTATTGTAGTTTGTCATGCCTTGTTTCCTTTCTGATTTACTCTTTGCTTCTGTTGTTTAAAGAATAAATAAACATTATTATTATTATTAAATACAACAACTAGTTGATTGAAATTAAAATATTGAGTGAATGAATATAAATGACGTGTTTTCATATTATACAAGGTGTTTCGCAAACACTTCACCGCAATAACATAACCCCATCAATTCATTCACAGTCTTTCTATTCCATTTATCTTCTCATTTTGTATCTACATTTCTACACACGTATCCAGTCGCCCCTTCACCCCGCACAACACTCCTTCCAACCTACGTATGCCTCAGTTATGTTGGGGGAGCATTTTCAGACAAATGAAACTACATTTACATATATTTATCAACACGCGCCTTCACTGTTTCTCATCCCTCTCTCCGCCGTCTTTTTTGCCCACGTCGCTTCGTTGTTTTCAATTTTTTTCCAAATCCCTAGCACCCACCCCCCCTTATGCAAAGAGAGAGAAACGCAGGGAGAGAGAACAAGACTAAATGCCGGAGGAAAACGCAGACTCTAGCGGGGTTGAGGAGTTTATGGTACGAAAAGGGTTATACGCGAGCTCCGACAGAGGGCGCAACGCCGTTCTCGCGCGCTATAACAAATGAGCGCGATGCGTATCATCAAGAGGGCGGCCTATTTAGAGTAGGTTTGTAATGTTGGCGTCATCGCCGTGTTGTCGCACCAGCTATATGGGAAATTCTCGTAAACGCTGGTTTATGAATGGCTGTGTCGTATGCGAGCATCGATTTAACTTATTTTCTGCAAACGCGCGATTATTTTTCAGAATTTAGGGGGGTGGTAGGGATAAACAAGGCGGAGAAAGGGTGTGAGATGATTGGGATCCGGCATGCTCTTACGGGACGTAAATTAACGATGAAGATTATAATGAAAAAATGACGATACCATGCAAAAAAAAGCGAGAAGATGTGAGGTTATGTTGACGGTTAATATGATAGAAGTTTTACGTGTGACCATTAGTCTAAGTGGGCAGTTCTATTTTCTTCCTGTCCTGTCTTTGACATAGTAAGAAACTGTTGAGGTAAAAATGTTTTGTTGGAATCAACAAATTTGTGATTTTAATATTACTATGGGAAACTTCGCTTTCTTCATATTAATCCAGACAAATTAGTAAAAAATATAGCAAGTGGGGGGAAGTAAAGGTGTAGTTGTAAAAAACAAAAAACTTCATATTGGAAACACTATCGAAAGCATAACCCTATTAACTCATACTCGACCCTCAACACTACCCTCCTCGTTCATTTAGTAAGGGAGACAAGGAGGACCATGTGGGGTAGCTACTCTCGCTGGGGATGCGTACGGGGTCGGAGACGCTGTCGCCTTGCTAAGGACAAGATACGTGAGGCTACGAAGAGGACATCAACTCCATCGCCAAAGCACGCTAGACGTACGAAGTCGGGGTTGGATCGTTTGAATATTCAATTTCGTGAGAGGGATGTAGAGAAGGGCGTAGGAGACGACGTGGGTTCCCGATGGAGTGCATTTGTGCAACCGAATCGATATTATTTATTCCGAAAATGTCTGTACTCCGGTTGGTGTCTACGTTTTCAAGATATACAAATCGCAACGGCGTCGAGTGGGGTTGTGCGGGAGGGGGGGATTTCGATCTGGTTGAATTGAGTGTAATAAACAAAGACGATCTTGAGGGTAATTCTTGGAGAATGTTGTTTGGGTAATTTTTTCAATATTCCGTGTCTAAATCGTTGAAACAATTTGTCTTTTAGTGAAGTTGAAAATTGTTTCTGGTCATAGAACCATGGATTTCAAAAGGAAATCAAAAAAGAAAACAGTTACTGGTCAATACATTTCTCAATGGAATCATTATTCCATTGCCCAAAACATCTTAGGAAACCCCAAAGACTAAGTAGGTATCATCCAAACAAAAAGATCAATCAAGGGTGAAGTGCAAATAACATCTTACCCAACTTAAGCTTAAAAGGTGTGGCCTAAAATCTAATGGTGCTTTGGATATGCTTGAAAAGAATTATCATTGTTGGTAATATGAAATTAAAGAAGGTAAACAACATTGAAATTTACAGAAAGAAACTCATTTTCTCTGAAATAAGACCTTTAAATTCCAGCTCTTACTTTTTATTACATCACGACCGACATGTTCGACTGTACGCCGTCTTTAGGAAACACGTGTAAATGGGGAGACGGAGTGGGAGGAACATTCGCAAAATTGAAGCCGACTGGAGGAAAAATTGCCGTGGAAAACACCCTTAGAAAAATTGCGGGTTCGTGTTAGTGCCCCCAAAACCTTCTTTACGAGAAAGACATTGCCTACTACGTAACTTGGGGGAAAGTGTGGTAAGGATCGATGTCGGAAAGGGATATTACAATTATTGTACTGATGAACGTCATGTTATTGTGATACCCCCCTCCTCCCCCGATTTTGAAAGAGCGATAAGATTAAGATAATGAAAACATACCAATTACCTGTTTCTTTTTTCCTTTTGGTTATATACAGTTATATACACACAGTGTTTCATCCATATTATTATCTTGCCAGCTTCAATTTAGCAAAGTTCCAAACCAGATAAGATACGGTGGTACGTACGCATTGTAGGGCTTTTATGTACTTTGTGTGGCAATTATCGTACGTCAAGCAAACGAGGGAAAATCTTAGGAGTTTCAAAATAGCTGCTCAAACCTGAAATGATTTTACGACATTCAAGTTCTGAAATTAAGGAGAATGTGCGTTACTGGGAAATGACTTGATATTACAAACTTTGCTTCTGATAATATCATGTACAATTCATTACTGATATTACTTTGAATAAACTTAACTTTTGTAGTTTATTGGATTTTAGTTCATTTATTCTAAATGTTGAACATATTCAAATTATCAGAAAACTATATAATTTGTCTATGTAATTTATTATTTTCTTATCTTTTAGGTGAAAAAAGTTTAGGTGTACCGTTAATATTCTTTTGAACAAATCTTTGATTCAAATCAAAGATTTTTTTTATTAAAAAAATCAGCTGATTTGAATTAGGCCAACCATAGTTATCGGTGTTCCCTTGTGAGTATCTGGGATAAATACTAAGGGGGTAATTTTGAAGAAAATCAAATATAATTTTATCTTTGACACAATTTTGATATCGACGAATAGTATTGTAGAACAATCCAGTGTTAACGTTATTGAAAATGCACAAAAATCTATCTTGAATGTAAGATTAATTCTACAAAGGATAAAATAGTAATTAAAAGTGAAATATCTATAATTATGATTACTAAAACGTGATAAAATCTTAACGATCATCTAGTAACTTTTCAACACATATTTAGCATTCTCAGAAGTACATGCCCGCACTTCTTCTATTAATAAATAGGCACATGTCTCAAGAGAATTTTTATTGAATCACATACTTGCACCGCACAGGTGGATATCTACATCGTACGTGTTATTTTCCTTTTCGTTTTTGTTTCTTCTTCTTTTTCCAAAGCGTAATCTTGCTCTAACATCTCAGCCAGAAGGGAATAATAAAAATACAAGTTCATGTACCCATCTATGTAGGTACCTAAAGAAACAAGTACACCTGTTCTCGACGGCCAATCGAGAAAGAGCGTACAGCTCTGGTATCCAGGGATCTCTAATGAAAGGCCGGCAAGAACTAGATATATTGAAGAAAGAAGGGTAAAACCGGTACAAGTCGGCAATTCATGTTAATGCATCCGGTATTCTGGTTCTAAGATCTAAGAGGAGCACCTGTTTTGAGCCGTACACGGATATGCTTTAAAGGATCTCGTTTAAATTTGAATTTTTGCGAGGCGTAGCCACGTATTTTGTAAAGTAAGATCGTTAAAATTGTAGAATTTCAGCTGATTTGACTAAATAATAATCGAATTCACATAACAATTTGTTTTCTGTTGTAATTGCACATATATACTTAATTAAAACGTTATAAATGTTGAAATTCCGTTCAAAAATTTCATTTGCCAGTTTTGGCTCATTTTCAAGAGGCCGTATCTCAAAAGGGACACCTTGGATTTGAATTTTTTTGATACCACTGAAAGGAGCTCACCTCGTTTGACCAGGATTTCATTCTTGAAACTTTGTCTTTAAGAGCAAGTGAAAAATATACATGCTTTGCATGTCGTGCGTTGGTCCGTGGTGGCTTTGCCACTACCAGTCTTAAAGATTGGTATCCTCATTGTCAAGGAGCCACGCCGAATAGCCAGGCAAGTCCCAAGCCTGAATATGGGTAACCAAATCTGATTGTGATTCCCCGTAATTCACCTATAGGGGTGAAATTGCCCAATATTATGGGAAGTAGAAAAGTTGCTTCCTATTTTTAGAATAATTGTCACCCACTTTTTTTTGGGTGCAATACAATACAGATTTTATTTATGTAAGTAAAGCTCATATTGCACACATTCGATTAGCGTATTGATTCCCTGACTGTATATGCCGAAGCTTCTCCTTAGTAAACAAACAAACTACGAACAATTCGTTGACAGTTCCAAATCTGTCAATTAGCTAGCCGTCAATTTCACAAACTTGTGAAGATATTTTCAATGCAATGAGATTATCTTCACCGTTTCTATTGGTGTTAATCATAACTGTGTGGTACCAAGCGGAAGCCGATCAAAAATTTAAAGAATCGGGTAAAACGGAGAAGCCACATGAGAAGATCAAGACCAGGATAGAGGATCGATTCAGCTATGTCGATAATATAGACGACGAGTACGAGAAGGAGATCTATGAAGCAGTAGGTGACGATTACGTCGAAGTCGTTTATATCGTATCCACATCCGAAGGTAACGTTAGCGGCATCCTCTTGACTGAGACCGTCGTGGTTAGCATGGTCAACCCAGGGAGCAACCCGCGCCTCTGCCAGTTGTCCACGTGCAACGCGACGTCGCTAGCTAAAGAGACGAATCTCTTCAACTACTGGGTACGCACAAAGGGGCCTCAGAAGATTACGCCGACGCTCTTCGATTCGTCTCGGTTCGATGACGAACCATGCTACGCGAACTACGAAGGTACCAAGATGATCGTTTCGGCGGAGAAACCTAAAGTTCGTATTAACTGTCTTCCGCCTTGCAAGTACGGTGACGTGTTAGTATGCACTGGCATGGCTGCTGGGATCGTGTTTGGAGATCCGCCGCAACTATACACTATGACAGATCTTCTCCAGGACTATTCACTTCGCAAAGGAGAGACCTCCGGCCCCAGCAGTCAGCTCAGAGACGATACCAAGAAGGCCGAAGGAAGCGGCAAGCTTAGATCTAGTGATTCTGGTACTGATGGCGTAACAGCTTCGATTGCTCTGATAATTTTCGCTCTCTTTTCTATGATACCTTTGTCTTTCTACATCCGTTAAAACATTCTTTATACTACTATAACTTTCAATAAAAATATTTTTCCTGCTATTCGAAATATTTGATTCCTCCTCATTTTGAAGATACATTAGACATATACGGAAATATACATATAATTAGTTACCATGCTTAAAATTATTCACTTCAAATATACAGCGTGTTCAGCGAGGGTATCTCGGGGAAGAAATGCAGGTTTTAGAATCCCGAAAATTTTGTTATATTTGTCATTTCTTTGGATTGTCTTTGATGTAATTAAATTCAAGACGATTTTGGGGAAGTGAATTATAACACAATTTCGTTTTCTAGTTTATTACATTGTATTACACCTACTAGTGAAAGAAAACAGTTCATTTGCCATATGTATATTATATATTGCTTTTCGTAGCACCATGCTCTAGTTATTTCATGTCCGGAAAGTATAAAAAAACCTTTTTCAATTAACACTAATATACATTTAATAACTTTAACGGTTTTACCCGCTCATTAATCTAGGAAAAAAGTTGTTTTAAATGGTATACATGCATCGAAGTATATGTATATATATACTAATGCGTTTGAGCTTAATTCATGTATGTGTATATACGTACGACAATGAAAATAATATGTGTAATGTATTTGTATACATTATAAGTGTAAATTAGGTCACACAACTTGCAATCGATCTTCCTTCACTCGACTATACAGACGCGTGTAATATAGTCGAGCATATTTTAAGTTAGAATAGGACGATATTTCCTTTTGTTGTTACAAATTTCATTGGCTACAAAGCCTAGCTAACATTCTCTAAGGTTGATTGACCAGAATATGTATACTGGACGCTGCCATTTTTGTTTTATTTGATATAATGTTTTCTTTCACATCCTTATCTTCATGCAAATTCAATTTATCTATTGGAACAAAAAAACGAGAATCAAACAATAAAATGTCTAACGGGATAATCATAAACCTCTATATTTTTTAAATTAATGCCTTTTAGATAACCGGTAATAGGTGGGCTCTACAAAAACGAAGCCTCGCGCTAAATAGTCGTGCAGGCCGTATACACTACCGCTCATAAGTATTTGGACACCCTCGGATTTTAGATTTTTGTATACAAAGAACGTATTTAAGAAATACATTCCAGCATTATCGAATAATATGCTAATAATCAGTAAAATTCACTTTAATTCATTAAATAATATCGGTCCATTTACTTCTTTTATTTGTATGAGAGATAGTACCGTCATAAAAGCAACAAAGAGCGTATTCCTTGAAATTCCAAGGAGAATTGTAACGGTTGGTAATTTTACTATGAATCATCAAGCTATAATAAAGCCATCTGAAGTAATATTTTTAAATTCCGGTTAGTTATCGTTAGTAGCGACATCTTTTAACGAATGGCTTCGTTTAAAATTTTAATACATGTCGGAAAAGAAAGAAATTAGTGTTGAAACGCGTACTCTGATAGTAGCACATCATAACTTAGGCATAAGCAATCGTCAAATTGCTAAAAAATTACATTAAAATCCATCTACTGTTGATTATAACATCAAAACATACAGTGAAAGTGGCAGTTTTCTAAATAAAAAAATCGAAATAGAATTTCAGGAAAATTATTTTCTTGATGCACGAAACCATTTCTCTACGTGTAACCTTTTCACTAGATTCACTCACGGCATTGTTTTACTATTTAATATTAGTTTTGCAAACCGAAACATAATACAAATACATAAATGATTCGCCAGTTATCGCCTTGCTGCTGTGTGTTACATCCTCGTTATATCAACATTTCAATTTTTCTTTCATCTATGAAACGGTTGACGTTTATTTCCCCCAATTGACATATGGCACATTCATAACAACATTCATTGTATTTGGATCCGTAGCATACACGAGCCTCATCCCATCCTGTATTTGAGGATGGTGATTTATTCCTAGTAATTAATGTCGAAAGCCTCTGCATGGCAAAACGATTGCAAAAATTGAACGGATAAATGAGGAAAAACTGATATTTATAGTTTTCAATCACGTCAGATGCGTCTAGACGGAGCTTTTATGCCAAAGAACTTGTAAAATTTTATCAATTTCTCTTGTAACTTTAACAATAATAAAAAGGGTTCCAACAAGGAAACCATCACTCCACGAACAAACGACATACGATTGTCGACGAGATCTTTAAGAAGCGAACTTGAAAAAGACGTTGTTACAACACCTCGTAATTTTTCTCGAGATGTTCAGATCGATAAATAAACAGTCTCGCTGTTTTATCTCCCTAAATATTACTTCAAACAATCCCGAATTGTTGTGCCTACATTTCTTTTACGGAGGAGAAAACATTAAACATCCTCTTGATGTGAAGATGTACCCGTAAGAATGTACACAATAAAAAATCTATTTAAGTAATGTTTGCTTGTGTGAAGCCTGGCACGTCGTTAGGAAACGTGAACGTCTTAAATTTAAGTCTGTTTAAGTGACAGGGGATGTTAGGAAGCATTCAGAATATTCCTGGTCTTCGGCTGCGACTTTCAGAAGAAGATAATTTTATTCACGTTTTTAATAAATATTTTAATAAATCATCAAACTTAAAGAGAAAATATGAAGGAAGCTCTGGTTCCTTAAGCTCTTTTGTTATGCGAACATCTACCGACATAAAACAAGAACTTAATAAACAAATAGCTAAGTCTGTGTTTGCAATAAACTGTAGTTTTGGATGTGTCTAACATCCAGAAGTGATTAAAGCCAAAGAAATGTTAAAATATTCTCAGTTTTAAAGATCGCATAATGCATACCATGCAGGGACGCAACTGAAAGACTGAATCTATGCTACACTATGACATTCAACACCAGTAACAGTACCAATTACAGTAGTTTGACAGTCTTCGGAAAGATTTAACAAAGTAAAGAGAATATTCTCCTTTTACTCGTTCAAGAACCTTTACCATTAAAAAAAAACCTTGCAACTTCAAACTAATAAAATAATTAACACCAGGAAACTTATTCATGTCAACTTACAATTAGTTATAACATATACTCCGCACTAACCGTGTTTGAGCATATAAAACAATTAAACTCAAGAATTTCATATACAGAAATACAGTATATATGTTTGTTCGTGTAGTTCTTTCGTTCTGAACTCAATATAATTGCCAGCAAACTCGCAAACTAACAACAACAGTAGACTTCTTCCTTTCACCAAGTGCGAGAAGCACGTGTCTACTAACTCGTTTGACATCTTCCCTAAAAACACACAATTCCAACGACTCACTTCTTCGTCTTGCTAGTTCACCCAACAGTCTCTCACGACTCTTTCTACACTTCACCCCTGGTAGGTCTTCAGTCCTCGCCTTCTTACAAGTTATTTGCATAATCGAGTATTGGTACCTTCTCGACATCAAACTCCCCCTATACATCGGATCTCTTCGGAATGGCGTGCAATGTGAAGAAATCTAAGGAAGGTGTATGAAGGGGAATTGAGGATGAGAGGTGTTGGAGGGGAGGGTGACGAGCGTATTTGGAATGAAGCGGCGCTAACTTGGAGAACCCAATTAATTAAGAAAGTTACATTCTATTGCATGTAGATATGAACGTGCCATCTTGCCCTGTGTTGTATGGTGGTGGCTAGTGTTGTTGGAATAGAAAGGAGGTGAGGTATTGTTTTCTTGAGTCGAAATGGGATGTTTCTGGAATGGTTTAGATGTGAAGAGGAGTTTCCTTTACAAATCTAATGTTTTTTTTTAAATTCATCTTATGATTTTCCACAGTTTTGCTTCTCTTTTCATATCATGCACACCTAGAGCAATATCGAAAAGGAAAAACCTTGACGTTTATTACTAAAAAATTATGTCTAAGATATTGTAGTATATTGTGCAACAATTGCGTCAAATATTACTGGTCCTGGATGGTTGTAGGGTTTTTAATTCAGGAACAATGCCATTCTAAATCGTAAAAAGTACCTACCTTATTTTCAAAATCAAAAATGGTCTTTGAATGTAAGTTTTGATATAAACTACGTATGCAGCCTATTTTACTATAAATTGTATCACAGATTGCTACAATTGTATTAGGTAGTACTATATCTTTTTTCGGTGAAGCATAAACAAAGACTCGTGTCAATTGGTGGAAGGAAGGAGGGTTATTCCATGTCAAGTGATCAAGTCCCCACGCTCGACCATCTCAGATTTTTTCCAAATTTTGTGAGTGGGCTCCACAACCGACTCAAGGTAATTTCCTAAATTCTTAGCTCCTGATATCCAATACATGACCTGCAAGAGCCTTTTAAGTGATGACTGGTAAAATGTCGCAGATGCTCACGGACACTTTTTGCCATCTTTGTCAAGCTGACATTCCGTAAGTAAGAGAGATATTTGCCTGGAAATTGCTGTGCTTGCTTAATAGTTAGTGTCCCAAAGTCCCAAATTTTAACAAAAACAGTCAACTAGTCCTCTTGCTTTTGGTCCTCAAACTTGGCTGAAAATTTATCGCGACAAAAAAAATCCTAATTTCTGGGAAGTCTGTATTCCAGGGAAATCCATGCAGAAAGCTCATTTTCTGTGTAACTAGTGAGAAAATAGTTGTTTTTAACTGTTTCAAATTTTCAACTTCTTTGACAAATAGTTTCTGAGATACTTGAAGATCAACATTACCCCAAAAAATGTTGATGTAAATTTAGCATATCTTTGAGCGTCTATATCTCAACTAGAAAACCTAAGAACTTCTTGACTCAACAACTTTTTAAAAAAGCTTGTTTTTCTCTACAACACACTTGGATTCTGTGTTGGGGTCTTTTCTTATAAGAGTAAAAAAAGAAGGCAAAGTAACTGCGCGCAGTCCTTTCAAGCAGTTACTTTGTCGCGACAAATTTTCTGCCAAGTTTGAGTACCAAAAGCAAGAGGACTAGTTAACTGTTTTCGTTAAAATTTGGGACACTGATAACTATTAAGCAAGCACAGCAATTTCCAGCCAAATATTTTTCTTACTTACAGAATGACAGCTTGACAAAGATGGCAAAAAGTGTCGGGGAATATCCGCGACATTTTACCAGCCATCACTTAAGAGACTCTTGCCGGTTATGTATTGCAGATCAGGAGCTAAGAATTTGGGGAATTACCTTTAGTCTGTTGTGGAACCTACTCACAAAATTTGAAAAAAATCTGAGATCATCGAGCGTGAGGACTTGATCGCTTGACATGGAATAACCCAATACTCAAAAAATTCCACGGAGGAACTTTAGAATCCGTATGTAACATCGTAATAGATGACGTAACTTGGATATACATATTCATAAGAGCTATAAGCAACAATTGTTTGAGTGTTCCCAGATGAACCGAATCCAACAAAAGCTGTTCATTTACGAAGCACTTCCAAGAAAAATATTGCTTCTTTCTTCCGCTGTACTGGACATGTCGCAAGTTTTGCTTTGGAGGATCGAAGAACGATTAATGATGAATGGTATACAATAAAGTGTTTGCCAAAAGTCATCGAAGAAATCGGGAAAAAGCATTCAAGAACATCAGAGTGAAAAAATGTTAGTTCGTCTTAATAGGGAATATTTTGAACAACAATAACGATTTGTACTAAAATTGTTCTCATCGTTCTCGTAAAAACTTTAAACGCATCTCTCCTATCTTGCAGTCTCGCGACACCCCGAATATCGAATATCAATTAAATTTCAACTTCAAACAACCGCCGGGCGACGCCGTTTGATTAAAATCAGTTAAATTATACCGAACTATTTCACCTTATCTATTATCTACGGGCTCTATTTCATCTAGCAGGCTTAAGCGTCTTCGTACGAAGACGATACTAGTCCCCGTTGTGAATCTATTCGAAACTTTATAATCTAATCAATTTGGCTAGAATGTCGTATCGATTTTTGCATAAGTTGGTGATGGTGTAAGTTTCATTTGGGAGGAGTGCATTAGAAGGTAGAATGGAGGGAAGAACTTTACCGTAGCTTAGGGGATGTATGGATCTACGGAAGTACGGAAGTAATCTCAATTTTTGTTTACTTAGAAGTTATTTTCTTTACAATTTTTCTAATTAAACAATCTACAACGTGTGTCGAAAAGTATGCACCAGATGGAATTCTTTTTTGTAATGGACTTTTATAAAATTATAGTAATATTATAAAAGGGACACCAAATTACCCAAGTTCAGTTAAAAACAACAATTTACATTCAATAAGGTGGGATACAAGTCCAGAGTACTAGCAATTACCGCAGCTTACGATTAAATTTCATTAAAAAGAACAGCGCATTTCGTTTTGCATTGCTTATTATTTCCTGTAATTGGAAATCTCTTAAAAATAAGAAAAATAAAATAATAGAACTGCCTGGCCTACTTCACCTGTCGGAACGCTAATAATTAATTATGCCCTACTTTCCAAAAGCCTTCCAATCTGAGCTCCTCACGTCCCATCACAACCCATTCGTTGATTCTCAATTCTTCTTTCTTTCCACTTTTCTCCGTTCATAATTGACCTGGAATCTAGGAACGTGCCAGACAAACCTTTCAACGGTTCAGGTTAAGCAGGGAAGGGTTTACATCGATAAGAGCAAGCGTGAAAAGAGCGGTATATAGACATAGCGATAAGTGCGTCATCTAGTTGGGGTTTTTTTAGGTTTTTAATTGGCAGTATATATCTTTATTAATCCACATGGCGCACTGCGATGAGGACGATTGTGTGATATCTGTATAATTGTCGCCTCTTAACGCTGGAGCAAATTATATCCAACGCAATTATTAATTTCCTCTCATTACTAGCGAGTAGTTGGATGCAGGGTATTTATAATTGGTTCTGTGAATTTACACCGATAAATTCCTGCGAATTTGGTACTAATTAGGGGAATTGAAAGAAGGTGTTGTAGGTTATGTAATTTGTGCTAGAACTGTTGTGGACTTAATATCAAATAGACGGAAGCATGCATCGGGATCTCTAAATCTGCACTGAAAAAGTTTTGGGGGACACTTCCTTAACTAAATGGATGTAACTGGGTTATCACCATTCCATTGCAAATATGGTGTTTGTTTATGGGTTTTTGTAATGGAAATGCTACAGCTACTGTTGAAGAATATCGTCAACGGTTTCCATATCAGAGAAATCCTGGTAAATACTGTGCCAGACCGGAATGCTTCCCAGTGTTAACATAACATCTGGACGACAAGGTTTAGAAGTAGAAAATATTTTGGATTTAGTAGAAGAATGCAGGTGTATTATCAAGATGATAGAGGTATTATGGAGATGATATAAGGAAAGCGGTGTTGAGAACACCGTTACCTGCTGTTCCACCAGCACTATAATTTTTAAGTCATAGAAATGCAAAGTAGAGAAAATACTATAGAAAACTCATTTCATAAGGAATTTTGTTTAAAAATAACCGAGAGAAAGACACAAAAGGTTTATCCTTCCAAATAATACTGTTCAGAGAACACCTTTCCATCAAATACCAATTCCCTGTACTCATCTGCAAATACTATTTCACAAATTCAACTCCCAAAAAAAGTCAATACGTCCATACTAACCTCGAACCACGTTTAGTCCCATGTTCGTTCAAATCATAAAAAAAAACCTCTCCAACAAACAAAACACGTTTACCTCCATGTTGGTGTATCCTCCCCATATACATGAAATACAGAAAAATACGGCTGCGGCGACAGCCGTGGATAGCTGATACTAATTTACCAATTGGATTTTTCATCCGCGTTGAAGGTATAGAGAGGGAAAAGAGGGGACGAGGTGGGGGAACTGCGGCTAGTCGACGAGTTAGGGGGTCAAATGTGGAGGGTAGGCGCCACTTGTTTACCCAATTTCATCATCGTCCATTAACTTATGTGCTGTAGTATCCTCGAAATGAAATGTATGGTGCTTTTTCTTTTTTCCTCGTTTTCAGTCCATCTCTTGCTCTAAACGGTACTCTTTTATCTTGGTAAGCAAAATTTAATATCCATTTTATCGGAAACGTGTTACACAGTAGACCACAATCACAGGTCTTTCAGATGCGAAACTGTAGAATCCAAGCTTTTATGCGCATGCGTTACTGGTGTTCAAAATATAAATATGACCAAATGCCTGCCTGTAGCTTTGGTTGTGTGCTTTGAGATTTTTTATTTATTATAGCAGCAGCTTTTTTCTGTATACAGGGTGAGTCGGAAGGAACGGACTAAAATCCAGGAGTGCATTGTATACGTGAAAATAATGTAAATGGTTTTTTTACATTAATACCCTTCACAAATAATTCCTCCTTAAATTCCTCGATATTACTATTTCAAAATCTTTGTTTGATAACCAGGAAACCAACCTACATGATTCCTCGAACCATCCTTTCGGTCAAAAGTACTCTGCATTTTAAAGCCATCTGCATAGACTCGTCAATATACCACCAACTCCAAATTCTTTTAACAAAGAATTAGGCATAATTAAACAAATAACCGCTTTTAATGGTTATAAACCAAGAATTGTAAATAGACTATTAAACAAATTACATAGAAAACAATTAGAAAGGGACGTCTACTTAGATCCAACAACCCTTACATCCTCAAAAAAGCAATAAACACTTTGTATCTATCCCATATATTAGCCCAATTTCATATTCAGTATCAGAGATACTTAAAAACCATTTTAACATCGCTTTTAGGAGGATCCATCCTCTACATAATAGTCTGCTTAATAATAAAGACAAAGTTCCAAATTTAAAGGAACGTGGTGTATACAAACTTACGTGCGATGACTGTCAATGTACCTATGCTGGTAGAACGTTCCGTAGCTTTGAAACTCGAATCAAAGAATATATAAGACTTTCAAAACCAAATTCGAGCGGGTTCTCTCATTTCTCCGATTACTATTTCTTTTTAATAATCATACCTTCAATAAAGACAATGGCTTCAATGTTTTACACATAGCCAACAGAGGTAACTTTTTGAACAATTTGGAGAGCCTTGAAATTATGAGAGAACAATATATTAATAAAGGAAAGAATCTAAATACGCAGTTGCAGTTCGAGGCGACCCCTGCATTTCAAATTTTCTTCGATTAGAGTCTCGTCATGGATATCTTCTTCTTTTATCATCTTGTTTTGTAACCTTGATTCGTAGATGTCACTAATAACTTAAACGTACTTTGTTTTTCAATTGATTTTATCTCACATATTCCATTCTCTATAAAAAATCATACATTTTGCAATAGACATTCTTTATTTTAACTTGTTTGTGATAGTCCCCTTTTACACATATTCTAATCATTTTAAATATATTCAAATGTATGTTCATTGCCGCATATCTAGATTATTAATACATTTATTTACTCTCAAAACTACTTTCTATATTGAAATATAAATTTTTTCTTACATGAATTTACATTTTTTAATAAAAAATTCCTTTTAACAATTTATGCTTTACATTTATAAACTTAATTTTGTTAGTATTGGATCATTTCTTTTTCCTTTTTCGATATGAAGACCTCAAAGCGAGTCACCACCCAACATTTAACGTAAAAAGACTCAAATGTTCCATCCGATTTTCATTTATTTTCAAGTTATAGCATAATTAAAAAATGTTAACTCGAGTTCTTGTAAATGGTCCTTATTTTCGCTTGTTTTCGGGTTAATACGTTAAATAAAATAACCCATGTAAAACAAAACGTCAGGTACGTTCGACATTAACAGTTTTTTTCGCTTCTTACCGCATATGACGTACTTGCTATTTGTATCAATTGGTAATGTAAACATTATACCACTTAAAAAACTTAAAGATATTAAATTCAATTTAGATGAAACTGAAAAAAAAAAAATTGGCGTTTTAAATAACTCTCACTTTAACAAAATATATCCCTCATTGGCAAATGTTATCTTACGGTAGGTACAATATTCAAATAACATGTTTCGATTAGTTCTGGTATTTTAAGCTCTTTTGCTGTATGTACATCTACCAACACGAAACAAGAACTCGATGAATAAATAGCTTAATTTGTTTGTACGAGGTGTGGCAATTAAATAACCGGACTGGTGCTACGCCACGGCAGGTTTGAACATGTCTGTGTTTGTAGATGCTTCCCCCACCCTGAGCTCGATGGGCACGGTTGTACGTCGCTCAGTCTCGCCGTAGCAATCGTCCGTTCAAATCCTTACGCTAGCGTCACGTCGGATACGCGTGGAATTGTCTACGTCCACTGGGTTCCCGAAGGTCAGACAGTCGATTAACATTATTACGTCGATATTCCAAATACCCTTCCTGAACGAGTGAGAAGACTAAGACCCGATTTGTGGAAGAGCAAATCTTGGATGCTCCACCAAGACAATGCGCTAGCCCATTCCGCCTTGTCTGTGAAGGCGTTCTTTGCGGCATCACCGTGTTGGATCACCCACCGTACTCGCCCGACCTCACCCCCTGTGACTTTTTTTTTATTTCCTACGGTAAAATCGGAGCTACCTCGCCGATAGTTTTTCGTGAAGGATGGTTTGTACACGTTTAATTGAGCTGTTTATCAGCTGTAGCCTTGTCTGTGAAGGTGTTCTTTGCGAAATCCGGCATCACCGTGTTGGACCACCCACCATACTCGCCCGATCTGGCCCCCTGTGACTTTTTCTAAGGTAAAATCGGAGCTTAAGGGGACAAGATTTGAAAGTGCGGAAGCGATGAAAGCGAAAGCGACGGAGGTTCCCAACAAGCTGACAGAAACGGACTTCCAGCATTGCTTTCGACAGTGGAAAATTCGTATGGGGCGTTATAGGGATCGGCAAGGAGAGTACATCGAAGGGGATAAACTTTATAATATAATTGGTGATCAATAAAATGTTTTGTAGTACCAGTCCGGTTATTTAATTGCCACATCTCGTATATTACACCCCACGTTGAATCCAATTCAAAATAAAGTGTATGGAAAGCAACAAAGAAAACGTTAGCTTTAGTATGTAGGTACACAGTAAACATTTTTCCAAATTAAAAAATGTTTGTCGATTGCAGACGTATTCAAGTGTTCGTTACAAGTCGATTCGTATTATATAGTGTTACTGGTGGGGGAATTAAAATTAAAAGCACTCAATTCGATGAGAGCTGGAAAGATGATTATGTTGACAGTTTCGAGCTGGGGCAAGGACAATTTTTTTGCGTATGTTAATGCGGGGAATTTAAAATGTCCGCATCGGCTCTGCCTACAAACGGTTATTCTTTTGATGAAATTTTTCATCACGTTTTCGCATAATAGCGGCTGTATTTCGCCAATAGCAGCTCTAATATGGCTTGAATCGTTCCTGGAGCTTTGGCGTAGATTTTATCTTTAATGTAGCTCCAAAGAAAAAAGTCTAAGATCTTGTCTCCATTTCGAGAAATCACACGTCCAGGATATTTTTCACGCAATAGAGCCGATGTTTCACGAGCTGGGTGGCAGGTGGCGCCGTCCTGCTGAAAACAAACGTCGTCCACATCGATAGCATCAATTTCAGGCCAAAAGTCAGTCAATATCGTTCGGCAACGCAATGCATTCACTGTAAGGATCGAACCAGCAGCATTTTCGAAAAAGTATGGCCCGATTACACCGCCAGCCCAAAAACCGCACTAAACTGTCACTCGTTGTGGTTGGAGAAGTTGTTACACTATTTCTTTAGGGTTTTTGGAGCCCCAGATGCGACAGTTTTGCTTGTTTACGTACCCAAACAGATGAAAATGAGCCTCATCATTTACAATAATTTTGTTGAAAAAATCATGGTCTTGTTCATGCATTCCTAGCACCCAATCAGCGAATGTACGCCATTGTGTGATATTTTCACCATGAATTTTCACAACAGTTGTACGTTAAGAGGTCAAAAATGGCGCGAAATTTAAAATGATACCTCTTGTTGAAAGACATTATTGGAAATAGTGAAAAAAGCTTACAAGGAGGCTATGTTGAGAAATAAAGTTTGATAAAAAAAGCAACTGATTTCTTTTTTTTTTTATTAATTAGGTATTGGGATCATTGCCCATTTTACCATATTACATACAGATTCGGTAGACGGAAATTTTTCGTGGCAATACTTTAGCGATTTGGATCTAACAGTGGATCATACTTGTTTCCGAGTTAGGTCTTTTTGATTATTTTTGTAATTGTAATTGATTCTCAATAGTTCATCCTAGAGTGCTATTACATTCAAAAGACGTTGTTGACAAAACAAAGAAAATTACTGAAAGGCTTTTTCCAAGCGTTTGGCTTTCCTAATTGGTGAAGTTTTTTAATTTGCGCTATAGCTTGATATGCATATCAATTCATTGAATTTGGGTAGACAGGAGTAACCCCCAGTTACGCCACTGGTATAACAAACCGTTCATAAACTTTCCTTCAACGGCACACTACATCTAAAACACAGCAAAGGGAAACAGAAAATATCAAAACATCCTAGTTTTATTCCTCCCCCATACCGTCTATTTCACGCAGTTCTGTTTCTATCTCGATCTCAGCAGAGTATGACCTTCCCTCACCTTACCTGGGTCTTACTACTTCCTCCCATAATGGGAAAACGTGCAAGGTGTCCTGCCATCGCTATTGTTTCGTAGCGATCGCGGCGCTTGCGGAAAAATATTGTTTCAAACGTGTCCGTTTAGGTGGAAGGCCAAGAACGCGATTTCATGTCGCTTCCGGTTTTACGGGCACATAGAATTTTATCGGGTCTTCATCGTTTCGCTAGACGTAACTCGTCGCTGTCTTACGCCGGAAGATAGAACGTGTTTATTATTTTTTGAATGTATGCATGTGTATTGGTACCTGTATGTGGGAGCAAGATATAAATTCTCGATGTATCTACGTTAGACGGAAGAAGAGATTCCATTTTCGGAATCGCATTTCGCTTGATGTACATATATACATACCTACATATGTGGAAGGAACGATTTGGTAAAGGACGTTGCTTTCTTCTTCAATTGGAATCACATAATCTAGGGGGACAGGAATTTTAGTAGGTTTTATCACTATCTGGTAAGTTGGGTTTGAATCTGCACTTGAATCACAAAATATTTAATCTCCCCTAGCTTCAATACATTTTTTATAATGAAAAAATGTATTGAAGCTAAACATGTTGTATTAGAGCTGCTTGCAACTCAATATCGTCCTTAAAACAACCATTTAATAGAGAAGATCAGGTCGAGAATTTATGGCACCCACCTCGTACAGATTCTCTAAATTTAAAATTCGACCTTTGAATTCTAACATTTCACCAAGAAAATCGATTATTAGAATCTAATTCTTAAAAACCAACAAACCCTAATCACATCAATATGTACACATAAAAATCTGGAGTCAATTGTAACACTTCTTTAACTAGTATTGTTCAAGTTGTATATTTTTAAATAAAGCAATTTTATTTTCATTTATTTAGATGTTGTTCTCAAATTTTGGAAAACATGTGGTTAAATTGTAAGCTGTTTTTCAAATTTGATTGACACAAGAAGAATGGGTTTTGAATTAATTTCGTATTAAGCATTATATAGAAAAAAAATTCCTGAAAAACCTTCTTACGCCAAATTAGCACTGAAAGGCATGTTAGTGTTCTTCTTAGAGGCTGTTTTAGTTCGGTCTCCACACACCACACCCGAACGAAAGTGTTTCAGAAAGGGTACCCGACAGACGAAGGGTTAAGTGAACATCTACCAACATGAATCAAGAACTTAATGAACAAATAGCTAAGGCTGTGTTTGCAACAAACTGTAGTTTTAGATGTGTCGAATATGAAGAAGCGATTAAAAGCCATGGAAATGTTAAGACCTGAATACCCATCTACATCAAGGAAATGCTGTCGACAATACTGTTAGGTAAGAAAATATTTGAAGAAGAATCTGCAAAATATTTTTCTGAAAATATTTTAGAAATAATCATTTTACATCATCTAAGTACAAAGAAGTTGGTGGAAAGGCACCAGTTTTACCGCAATATGTAAAGTGAAATACTTTCATTGCAGACAAATGGTTTCTTGCATGAAGGAAATAGGTTTCCTAGCAAAAATCAGTCTCTATTCAAAATATTATTTTAAGACTATAAAAATGTATAATACAAGAAAATAATTTTCTTGGAATTTCATTTGTATTAAATAAGTATTTCTTAGGGTTACAAAATCAAGAAAATCCAAGATAGAAAAATATTTCTTGCAAGTAAATCATTTGAGTTTTAAGATAAGAAAATATTCACATTTAAGGTAGGAATGAAAAAATGCTACAGATTCCACGAAGTTCTATTGGGAAATTAGACGACCGGTTTCAAAAAACACATCATCAGGCCAGGTACAAGGGGATTTAATAAAAGAAAAATGATAATAATGGAAAAAAACTTAAGTTAATAATTAAAAACTATACGATATATAAATAATATTCAGAAAAAAAAATAACCATTTCCGATCTTGTAGAAATAAGGAAAAGCCTGGAACTGATTTTCGAAGAACATTTCACTGCCTGATTATCATTCTGTCGTTTATATTGGATCCAGTTAAATTATATCCAACAGTTATACAAATTCCAATAATTACGTCCGAATATTTCACACAAAAACAATAGTGTACAAATAAGTTGAATCTATGTCAAATTATTTCACTAAGAACTAGAACTTTTTCGAGCAAGATTTCGCCCATACTATAACTCCGTTTTGAAGTATAATCATTTATGTCAAATAATAATAAACATTTTGCTTTAGACTACTCTGTACACCATAAAAATGATCTTATTGTTAGCGAAAGAACCGCAGCTCTACAACTTCAATAAAAGCCACTCCTCCCATACACTCAATTCATTTTAATTTTATTTCCTGTAACAATCGCGACCGTCCTTTGTCCGGAGATAAAATGCAAGACGCCATCAGACCTAGCCAATTCGTCCTCCCCACCATTAGAACTATGTTCCACATATCCTTTTCCTCATCCCATCCCTTTTATTTTCCTCCATTCTTTTCGAAAGACGTTTTCTCAACGTAATGCCTGTGTAGCGTTAATTCTAGTGAAGCGTTGAAGAGATCTCCTTTCTTATTATGTTAAAAAAAAACTACCGGATAATATCCAGCTTTACTAGGACCTCGCGTTCTGCCATGAATTGTCCGATCTCAAATCGGCTAACTATAGTTGTTCCTGATTTTAATCTTCGACCAGGTTTTCGCATTAGATGCAGACGGATGCGGAGTTCTTCCACTTCGTAAAAGTTAGAAGGTACGTTTTATTCTTTCTGTAACCGAGCATGCGATTGCGGAAACGGAAGACCAAGAGAGACGATAAGATTTTATGGAAATCGGCGACGAGTGTGATGCTTTTGGTAAAGCGGGAAGTTTTTCGGTTCGTTAATTTGGGATGTTCGACGTTTAATTGTTAAAGCAAAGCTTCTCTCTCGGATTTTCGGAAATGAGGTGGAAAATGTGGTCGTCAGAAGAAGGGTTTTGATTGCGGTTATGGTTGTAAGTGTAATTGCTTTATAGGTAATTTAATAAAGGGTCTTTATGTAATCCTAAGCTTACTAAAAAAGCATTAAATTCCCCATAAATACAGAAATATTGAAATTTAGAAATTTTCCTATAATTCCAAGATGTTACCTAATTTCTTAATGGAAAACAGTCGTAGAATGACAGGAAGAATAATGGAGACAGGGTATTCAGTCAGGAAGAGAATGAATAGACCAGATAGAGGAAATTGGGAGAAAAAAGACAAAGCCTTTGGAAGAAATGAAAAGAATGACAAAAAACGGAAGAGAGTGGAAAAAATGGGAACAAGAGGAACCGGAATCTACATCCAACACCTGAAAAAGTAAAAGGAAAGTTTGTGTGTTATGCTGGAAACTTCCCTCGAATTATGTCACCAGAAAATTTCAACTTTCATCAATTTACACAACAGGAGCAATCTAACAATTTTAAAAAGGTTGGGACACCTGTATATTTTCTTGATATCATCAGACAAAATATTATAGAATGTTGTACTACGTACTATAGTGTTTTAAACGAAGGAAATGATTAAAAAAATATTTTTCTGGAAATTAATTAATTAATTGTGAGGTCTAACGGTTCGGGAGTGTTCCTAGACACTCCTTCGGCAATTTAAATTAAACTAGATATCAATTAATGAATTTTACGAGTAGCTAACTTGGAATTGCGACGTTCCAATATAAACTCTATGTTTGTATGTAACGTGCTGGAACTCTGCGTATTTTTTTAAACCACAAAACTTGACTTCTACTTCGTATTTGTGGTCGAATTTACGGGATGAACACTTAAAAATGGGAGCACAGCCGACAGCAAACGAATATTCTTATTTTTTAAAATAGTATATTGCATGCCATGCAGGGACGCAACTGGAAGACTAAATCTATGCTACTCTATAACATTTAAAAATCAACAATTGTACAATATTAAAATTTACTGACAAACAAGAAGATTAATTATTTAATTTTCGAAATTATACTAAAGACACAACTGAATTTATGCTGTCAATTGTTGTAGGAAAATATTCCGTTTAAATACATAATTTAGGATGTGAAAAAAATTAACAGAAGACAAGTTATTTATCCGTTTCACCATAATCGTCGTTGACTTGACTCAAATCGCTCTATCAATAGGAGGCCATACAAGGAGTTGAAGCTACTGAAAAAGTGCTCACAGCCGCTAGAATACATACATATAGTATCCCTCCGAACAAATCCAAAATATTAAGTTTTATTAAGTTTAAAAGAAAACAAAAGAGATTGGTGGCTCTTAAAATGATGTAACTACACAATTTTTGTTTCATTCTGTATTTAAACAAGAAATCACCAATTTATCTTCAAAAGACAAGAAGCAAAGAAGGTTACTTCTTATACATAGAAAGTATAGAATAGAAAGGCTACCTATAGGATAGACGACTATCGAGACCTGAACCAAGATATAGGGTAAATAATATGGAAATATCTCAGAGGTTACTTCGATAGCTGGATGAGATTTGAACGCTATCTTATTTCCCTAGCGGTATATAGGATACTAGAATACGAGGAAGTTGGTGACAACGCCGTCCCTCCCTTATTCCAGTGACTATAGCGGGTCTAACATCATCGGTAAGCTATGCATTTTGCGGTATGAAATTTAGTCCGGGGCTTCGACAATCTCCCATAGGAATCCCCCCCTCAAAATCGAGGTATACACAACGAGGTACGGTCGTCCTATTTGTATCGATGAGAACAACCGAACGTTGGGGTTGAATCAGCCTGCATGAAGATACGGGACTCTACAAGAGAGAGAGAGGAACAAAAAGAGAGTTCGTTGGTGACGGATGACGACGACGACGACGATGGGGTTGTTGCTATACGTTGCTTGAAAACGGGGGATATTCGATCTGTATGCTGTGATTTTTTAATTTTGATTCTGTTTCTGGTTGATATGCATGCTAGAGGGCACTTCCCTCTTTACTGATGGAATCCCTTTTCGATGTTAGGCAGCAATTTTATATATCTACGTAGTACACCTGATAATGCTGGGTGTATCGATCTTTAAAGGTTTGTTGCACGATTACGATAGGGAGAATGTAAATTTGCCAAATGTAAAATTTCCAGAAATGTTCCTTTGGTTCCACAATGAAAGGATTGATTACGTTGGCAATTCGGAAATAGATATTCTTAGATCGTTTCTGTAACTTGAAGATTCTGTAAGAGTCCACAAAGTTATCCTAAAAGATTATGCCGTATTTTAATCTTGAATATACGTAAGCATAGTAAGCACGCAGTCCTACCTCAATGTTAACAACGATTGTTTTCAGTGTACGAGGTGTGGCAATTAAATAACCGGACTGGTGCTACTATCGGCAAACAGCGAGCACGCCACGGCAGGTTTGAACATATCTGTGCTTGTAGATGCTTCCCCCACCCTGAGCTCGATGGGCACGGTTGTACGTCGCTCAGTCTCGCTGTAGCAATCGTCCGTTCAAGTCCTTACGTTAGCGTCGCGTCGGAAAGATGCAGAGTGTTCAGATCGAGCAACGAGTTAACCTCAAGTTTCTTGTGAAACTGGGAAAAGCTACTACAGAAGCTCATGCCATGTCAAAGGAAGTGTACGGAAGTGAGTGTTTATCGCGCGCACAAGTTTTTGAATGGTGTAAAAGGTTCAAGGAGGGACATGAAACGACCGAAGACGATCCGCGGCCTGGACGACCCTCTACATCAAAAATGGACGACAACATTCAGAAAATTGGAAAATCGATCCGCGAAAATCGTCGTTTGAGTATTCGAGCTCTTGCTGAAATCTCAGGAATTAACAAAGAAACTGTCCGTCAGATTTTGCATGAATCGTTCAACATGCAGAAAGTTCCGCCTTGTCTGTGAAGACGTTCTTTGCGAAATCCGGCATCATTGTACTCGCCCGACCTGGCCCCCTGTGACTTTTATTTCCTAAGGTAAAATCGGAGCTTAAGGGGAGAAGATTTGACAGTGTGGAAGCGGTGAAAGCGAAAGCGAAGGAGGTTCTCAACAAGCTGACAAAAGCGGACTTCCAGCACTGCTTTGGGCAGTGGAAAATTCGTGTGGGGCGTTGTAGGGATCGGTAGGGAGAGTACATTGAAGGGGATAAACTTTGTAATGTAATTAATCAATAAAATGTTTTGTAGCACCAGTCCGGTTATTTAATTGCCACATCCCCCACAGCCCCCATGTCAAAGTGCGGTAATTTCGCAATTTTTAGGCTACTATTTATAATTCTACCTACCTATATAGGTATATGGTAGTACTTCTATAAAAAAAAAGAAACTGATTGTTGCACAGGACAAATTTCATTAACCATAGCCTTCATTCCAGTACACATAATTCATTCGCTTCATTTTCTTTTTATTATCTTCATATACGTATAAACATTCCCCGTGTTCCCTTATCAACCGCAAAAACGTGCGAGACATTTCAACGTCTTCAAACCACCGCCAGCCACCTCCACATACATACGTACGCTTGCTTCACCCGTGTCATCATCCGCGGCGTCGGTCTTGTCTACATTATTCTCGAGACGAGAGTTCCGAGGTCGACCGACCCGAGGAAATTGATAAAATTTTGCTCCGCTGTATTCACGCGAACACTTCGTCGGCTTCGCAAATCTTGTTCGACGTGGCGAGAACCCCGTGCATCGCCCAGCTCCTTCTCCTTTTTTGTTTGCCTTTTGCTTGATTTCGTTCCTTCTCTATCGTTGCCGTTCTCCTTTCTCTTTATCGATAACGGCACGGCTTGCACTAGCCGGGGCATAGCTCTGTCGGTGAACTTTTGACGTTCGAAGTTTGAGATTTGAAATTGCTATGTACGGCGGATCGCAAAAGCGCTCGATTATTTCGTTTTAAAGGTTGCTGTCATCGTGTAACAGCCAGCAATACATTCAAAAGAAGATCCCTTCTCGTATTATTATTAGTTTGGGCAAAAAGCGGTAATAGTAAGTGTAGTAGATATGTGCTGCGGAGTCGGCGATTATTTATTTCACGCGTTCACAGCGCCAGTACTAAATCGATGCTGTACGCGAGTAGTTCTGTGTATATGTAGGCTGTCGTAACTTATTTCATAATTGTACGCTTATGTTTGCTTTAAAAATGTCGCAGTTAGGTGCGTCGCGAAAACGAGCAATGGCAGAACACAGTTAAAAACTTTATAGTGGACATGCCGGACTTAATTTTTGATGGCGCTAAAATTCAATGTCTAGTTTGTAAAATTCCTTTAATGTGTTGGTCCAGACGCCATTGTCAACGTCACATTGAAAGCAAACAGCATTCTTCTGGAAAAAGTGGCATACGAGACCAAGAAAAATTTACATTTGATTTATGTGTTGCTCTTATTTTATGTAATCTATCGTTTCGTTTACTAGACAAAGAAGCATTTGTCTCCTTTTGGAATAAATATGCGGGCTGCAAATTACCTAGTCGAACATCGATACGAAATGTAGTGCCATTTGCTCGTGGACATATAGAAAAAAGAATGAAAACGGAATTGAAAGATAAAAAACTGTGGTTGTGTGTGGACGAAACAACAGATCGTCAAAAATATTCTGTGGTTAATGTAATGGTACCTACAATGGAACCACATCGACCGTCATCCTCTTTCTTACTTGCTTCCAAAAGAATTATATTATGAGTGATGGTGCCGCAAACATGCGTTCTTTGGGCCGATCTCTTAAAGAACACAGTGGTAACTTCTTACATGTAACGTGTAAAATCCATACTCTAAATCCTGCAGCACGAACGATTCCTACATGTTTTCCACTAGTAAATGCATTGATTGCTAGTACAAAGGCAGTGTTTCTAAAGTCCCCGAAACGTCCCTGACTATTTCACAAACTGTCCCCTAATTTACCTGAACCATCACAGCCGATTGTTACACGTTGGGGAACATGGTTGCAGGCTGCGTTTTACTACAACAAATATTTTGATCAAGTAAAGGTAGTTTTAAAATTCAATCCGACAGAAGCTGCAGCAATCAAGAAAAGCCAGGAAATATTTTAAGATAGTCAGGTTAAAAGAGATTTACAAACTATTCACGACAATTACTTCGGACTAGCGGAGGGAATAGAAAAATTACAAAATGTTTCGATGTCGCTAGTGGATTCTGTTCAAATTGTGAATGATGCTCACGCACAGTTATGCGCTGTAGAAGGCGAAACAAATTGGTGTGTAATACGAAAATTTGAAAGTGTTTTAGAGAAAGACTCCGATTTTTTTTATATTAAGACAAATTTGTGAAGATGCATTAAGTTGTTTCAAAGATTATTTTAAATATGCAAATAGAATATCGTCAGATGTCGAACGGTCGTTTTCGGCATTAAAAAACGTTTATTCCGCACGTCGTACTCGCTTGACTGAAACAGCTGTGGAAACATATCTAATGATTCAAATATTTAACAGATGTTACCCAGTTTGTGATTTCACGGAAGACTTTTAAAACGGTAAGTGTTTCAGCACGTTTTATAATTTATTTCTTACCTTCTATTTTATGTGTAAACTTTTATGCGCTCGCCACGCCATTGGGTGTTACCGCATATTTGCCTAGGTTATTAATAATTTTAGTTTAAATTGTGTAGGAAAGGAATTACTTTTCACCCACGTACTAGGTGGACACGCTGTATGTATAGATTCATAAAAAATATCTCCCAGTGTTCCTAGAATTCCATTTCATTACAAATATTTCGAATTGCATCGTAAATTTATTTTGTTTAAATCAACCAAGTATTACCCAATCGAAACTGTGGGTTTTAGCTTATGTTTTTATAATTAAAATGAAACAATAAATGTTTAATCATGACATATGCATATTCCCAGGTCGTATACTTTTTATATCGCAAGCGTTTCTGCATAAAATGCTTATCACGGAAATATTTCTCGACTGACGTATTCAGATTGCTGACAAACCGGAGGTATTACATTCTGCATCTACTTTACGTGGAATGGTTTGCTTGCAGTTTATTACATTGTGGCCATTTGACGCTTAATACAAACGAATTGTGATAAAAGTTACGAATATCTGCAAAATTATCACAATATGATACTTTATTTATGTTGCAGATTATTTATGTATCCAATTATGGGAAAAACCCACGTTGATTACCACAAAAATAAAACAATTAAGTGTATGAAACCAAAAAAAAAATCACAAAATTAAACCGAAATGTTGATATAAATACTCGTAATTTTAAAGAAATAAAGAATTCCAGGAATACTCAGAAGCAAGTGCTTAGGTGCTGCAAGGACGCGAGATGTTAAACATGCATATCGTCGGTTTACTTTCAAAACCTCCTAAGTCCGTTACTGGTCACTTTTGAGGTTTCGATGCTTTTAAATTAGTTATAACTAACGCTGGCCACGAGCGGTACCGTGCATCGGCGTAGAATCAGTTCGGACCGAGAGGAACGGTAGTGTTACTTCGTTTGCGGAGCAGTACGGACATTTTCGCTGCCGGTCATTTGCGCAATTATGATTTCGTCAGCAAAACGCCCGCGGTCGGACAAACTTCGAAAATTTATTGCAGAAATTCCAGACTTAATATATGAAGGTGCTAAAATTAAATGTGTAATCTGTAAAATCCCGTTAATGTGTTGGTCCAGACAACATTGTCTACGACACGTAAATAGTGAAAAGCATGTCTCAAAAAGAAATTGCGCACGAGACAATGAAAAATTTATATTTAATTTATGCGTTACGTTTATTGCATGTAATATACCGTTTAATTTACTAGACAAGGAACATTTATCTGCTTTTGGAATAACTATTCGGAGTGCAAATTACCAAGTCGAACATCGTTACGAAGAATTGTGCCATCTGCGCGCGAACATATTGAACAAAAATAAAATCGGAGTTGAAAGATCAAAAATTGTGGTTATGTGTCGACGAAACAACAGATCGGAAGAAACATTCTGTTCTTAATGTAATGGCACGCAAATTGGAACCTCATCAATCGGCACCTTCAATTCTATTAGTCTCCAAACGAATACAACAGTGTACTGCCGAAGTAATTTCAAAGTTAGTGTTAAATACATTGGACAATTTGAACTTTCAAAAACCAACTCTTGATGTTAGTGAGTGATGGTGCTGCAAACATGCTTTCTGTAGGCCGGTCTCTTAAAAAGCATTCTGCTAATTTGTTACACATTACGTGTAAAATTCATGCTCTCAATCTTGTGGGGATAGTATCAGAAAATGTTATCCTGAGGTAGACGCTTTAATAGCGCATACCAAAGCAGTATTTGTCAAATCACCGAAACGTATTCGCGAATTTCACAGACTGTGCCCCCGTATACCAGAGCCACCAGAACCTATTCTAACTCGTTGGGGAACATGGTTACAGGCCGCGTTTTATTATCATAAATATTTTGACAATATTAGAACGTGGTTTTACAATTCGATACAAAGGAAGCTGCCGCTATCCAGAAAGCCAGTCGAAATTTCAAGATAGTCAGATTAAAATGGATTTAAAAATCATTCACGACAGTTACTTCGGGCTAGCAGGTGCAATAGAAAAATTACAAAATCCTGCGGTGCCGTTAGAAGAAACTCTACAAATAGTGCAACATGTTCACGCACAGCTATGCGGGATTGAAGACGCAAAAAATGTTTCTGTTCTGATTTGAAAGTGTTTTTGAGAAAGATTCTGATTTTGGCACATTAAGACACATTTGTGAAGGTGCGTCAACAGAATCATTAAGTTATTTGAAAGATTATTTTACTTACGCAAATATTACGTCACTAGATGTAGAACGTTCGTTCTCTGCATATAAACGCATTTTTTCCTCATGCCGTACTAGTTTTGCCGAAACAACAGTTGAAACATATCTAATGTTGCAGATATTTAACAGACATTATTCACTTTGTGATTTCATGGAGGACTTAAAATGGTAAGTGTTTGAGCACGTGTTATTTAATTTTTATTTAAAAGATGAGCGAAATTATTTGCGGCAGCAAACATCTCTATTAGCAGAATAACTCTAGCGGAACACGAGGCCTGGTCGACTCTACGCTACTGCGCGGTACCGCTCGTGGCCAGCTTTAATTATAACAATATCTACGACTTTGCAAATCTTCTTAAATATATACAGATTGAGAGTTGATCCTATGGTCGCACCTATCTGTCGGTGTTGATCGGATATATTCGGAGTGGGAGAGGGGATATTCGTTCATTACTGAAATATGTATTATGTCACAGCTCTTAACTGTCAGTTGCTTAAAGTTGACGTTTTTGTTTCGACGTTTTGGCTTTTTTTATATTATACCGACTGTACGTTACATAATGGATAGTTTTTCGTTGCAACAAAAGAAATTTGTGATAAAATCCTATCATCTAGGTCGCTCTATTAGAGAAATTACCAGTTTATTTGGAACTAAATTTGAAAAAAACTATTGATTTTGAAACAGTACCTCATATAATTAGAAATATTGAAAATTATAGTTGTTTATATCCGTGCAAACACAGCCCGCTACTCCGGTGAAACATCTATGTATCGCAGAGATGATTACTTCGCTCTAGTTATGAATCCGAAAAGAAAATGGACCTATGACAAATGACGTTCGAGATTTAAAAAAAAATAAAAAATTTTAATTTTCTTCTTTTACTTGTAGCATAAGTGTGCTAGCCTAGTAAATATTTGGCCTTGCGAAGAAAGGCTAAAAACACATTCTCGAAGCAATTTTCAATCTTCTAATGGTATACTTGAAATTTTTACGTGACAAGTCGGTTCTTTCTGGCCATCACCAATTTTTTTTTATTTCTTATTGGTTACCATATTGGATTTAACACCGTCAAAAATAGGTTTTTTGATATCATGCTTTATTTGACGAAGAATATATTTTAAGATTGAATAAGGTAGCCCTGAAATTTCAATTCAAGAATTTCAATTATCGTTCATTAGTAATAGAAAAATGTCGTATTCCAATAAAGAAAAGCAAGATATGTTAAGTATTTCTTATTCATCGAACCGAAATCTGCCAATTTATGTAAGTTTTTTTTGGATTATCAAATAAATTTGCTTGTAATTTAGAAAGCATTTTTTAACAACTCATTTTTATCCTGTAATAACAACAAATAATCTTGAATTTTGCAATTATATCCCAATACATTCATCCTTAATGAGGTTTTTTTCCTTACATAACTCTCATTGACCTATTTTTCTCATTCTTTTACTATTTTCATCCCCCGCAAAAGGACTACCGATCTTCCCAAGAAAGAATACCACACGGCGAGAAGTCTAAAAGTTCCTTCCCATTTATCCCATCTTAAAAACCGCCCATATATCACCGCGTTGCGAGGCCAAACCGGAAAAGACGACACACCGTAGCGCCATCTATACCTTCCCCCGTGGAACGGCCGTCGCGACCACAAAAGCTTGCTTCCAACGTCCTTTTCTAACCTTTTTTCCTCTCCTAAACCGCAGTTTCTATCTTCTTTGTACCGCTACTATTCGGGCAAGGTCGTTTTCGCCGTTCAACGGACCTCTTTCCTTCCATAGCATAGGTACAAATTGACGGCAATTTCTCACCGACGCTTATTGAAAGATATTTTTGCCTTATCTTGCATCATTTATTATCTATACTTTAGAAGGCGCGAGGGAGTGATATATGGCGTTGTAGCGCCGATTTTGTTAACGATTTATGGGATGTAGGTGGGCTAGGTGTCTGATGTAGGTGTAAAAGATGGGTCTGGTTAGGGAAAAGAGTAGCTACCTAGGATGGAATTTCGCACCTCGGTTTCGTGCAAAACATGTTAGGTAATCTAATCTATTGCGATATTGGAGAAACTAGATTGCTTAGCGACTGGCGTTTTGTGATAAACATGTGTAAAAGATTGTACACTAACTTTGCTTGTATCCAGATCACATATGGTTCCTATATGTTAGCGGTTCGCAAACTGTGCTCTGCGGAACCCTGGGATTTCGTTTCTCGTTCTTTTGTTCTCTCTTAACTTGTGGGTGTTTGAGTGCACCTGACTTCCTTCGTTGATTAGAATCTACGTCATGTCAAGCCTAGACCTTTCAAAGGCTGACGAGTCCAATCTCACCAGTAAACGTTGTGCTTTACCTTTATTAAAATTCGTGTAAATTGCCGAAAAAGTGTTTCAGAACACTTCCGACCCTCAGTTCATCGATGAACCTGCTGCGGAACTTGTTTCCAAGTCGCGTGATTTCCAGGTTTGGAGATGTGCCCTGGTCTCCTTGATCTCCTGACCTTAACATGTGTGATTTTTTTTTGTGGGGATATCTGAAGGAAAAGGTTTATCAACATAAACCCCGTAGTTTGATTGACTTGAAAGCGGCAATTCGTAGAGAGGAGGAATTGATCACAGAGGAGACACTGGAACGAGTGTGGAGGAGCTTCAAGGACAGAATTGAAAATTGCATCAGGGAAGCCAGACATCACCTTCCTGGCCTCATTTTCGCTACATAAAGTAAATGGCGTATGCCAACAAACATGTTAGATAAATTAAATAATTTTTTTTTGCTAAATTGATAGTGCTTTGATATTTTAAAAATGTAAATGTTCCTCGTGGTCACTTTGTACCTTGAGTACTGATCTATTAATCTCATAAGAATACGCAACTATAACAGGATTTTATTTTGGATAAATGTTTGAAAAAATGTTTCTAAAAAAGGAAGAGGGTTAGTGAAGTAAATCATACATATATATTTATAATTCGTTTGATCAGCATTCCATAAAACGTATAATCAACTTATAAAAAGAATACAAAGGTCCCTCGATATAAAAAAAAACGTCTAAATTTACACAAACAGGCACCCCCCCTATCAAACGCTTCGGGACACTATAAAAATGCGTATTTTTATCCAGGAAAGTATTAGGGGCACGCTAAATTTATTTATTGACATTCGTGAATTGAAAATAGAGAAGCAGAAGGAAAAACAATAGCCCCGTTTGTTAACAGCCTGTTTATTTTTAGGGTGGAGGTAGTAGGCACCGATTTTTTCATTTCAGTTCTCCATACGCAAAATATTCAAGCACAGAGTCCTATACACACATCTACATTATGTATTGTATATAATGTATTTTATTCCGCGTATATAACTGGGTAATACTGAAAAAGCTATAAACAATACAGAAACAACAAGTGTAGAGGTATAGGGTTTGTTTATTTTGTTTTAGCAGCTCTCGTGATTTATCTCTTTTTATTTATAGTTTAGAGAGAAAAAAAAGGGATAAGAGCGATTATTCCAGTAGATCAAACAGTTTCAAAAAAGTCTAGTGTTTTTGTTTTATAAATATACAGTACCGTTCATGGAAGTTCGGGCAAGCTGACAAATTATATTAACTGTGTTAGGAAAAAATTTTAAAATTATATAATATACATTTCTGTGAGGAATTATTAATACTAACCTTTTCTGGAAGCCTTTTACCAATTTCCAGGTAGTATTTGTCTATTATAAGACCGTTATCATAAAATATATAATTATGTTGGAAATCCCCAATAATTACAGTGACAATAAAGCTTTATAATAATCCCTAGGAAGGTTAGCTGATTCACTCGTGTTACCTGGAAATATTCGTATACCCTTTACAAAGTATTATAACATTTGTAAACGCAATAGTTCTGAAGAGATCGTTATTGTGAAAGTCTCTGTGGTTGTGCAAATGAAAAGTAAAATAATTTCGGTTTGACTGCTTAAAATGCCTCGTGGAAAGCCTCTAGCTGTTTCAAAACGATCTGCTATTATTACCTTGCATCAGGAAGGGTACGCAGAAAGACGGATTGCGAATAAATTAAAAATAAAAAAATCTACAGTACATGATACTATAGTTCGATTTAAGACAATCGGTGACGTGCAAGATCGTAATCGGCCAGAACCGTGAAGAAAAACGACTCATGCGCAAGATTTACGAATAAAAATAATTAGTAAGCGGAATAAAAGACTAACAGCATCAGAAATTGCTGCAGAATTCAATAATGAGCGAGATTCCAAAGTTTCTATGAGTACTGTGAAACGTCGGCTGAAAGAGGCTGGGTTGCATGGGCGAGTGGCTTGTCGAAAACCGTTACTCGGAAGAGGAAATAGGCTGAAACGACTGAAATAGGCACAAGCTCATAGAGATTGGACAGTGGACGATTTTAAAAACGTTTTGTGACGAATCCAAGTTTGAGGTTTTTGGAAATAGACGGAGAGTTTTCGTACGCAGATCAAGAGGGGAAAGAATGTTACGGGAGTGTATAGTTCCTACGGTGAAGCATGGAGGCGGATCTGTAATGGTTTGGGGTTGTTTTTCCTTAATCGGAACAGGGAACTTGCTCAAAATTGAGGGTATAATGAAAAAAGAAGAATATCGGAAAATCCTGGACGAAAATGCCATACCGTCAGGAGTCCGATTAATTGGTCGTGGATTTGAATTTATGCAGGATAATGACCCCAAACATAAATCTAAATTGTGCACAGATTACCTGCAGCAAAAAGAAAATGAAAGAACCCTAAAAATTATGGAATGGCCGCCACAGTCCCTCGATCTGTACCCGATAGAGTTGTTACGGGAAGAATTAGGCCGATGTGTTAGGAAAAAGTGTCCAAAATCGAAGGAAAATTTGTGGACCATTCTCCAGGAGGTATGGACAAGCTTGCATGCAATGTTTGCATTATTTGATAGGTTTTCTTTAGTGACGAGTGCTCGCTCTGTGTGTTAGTGCAGCGAGCACAATTTGTTCGTAGACGACCTGGCGGACGTCTCACAGGGTCCACGGTTCTTCGAACTGTATAACACCCTCCGCAGGTAATGATTTGGGGAGTGATTAGCGGAGACGAACCCGGCCCTTTGTATTTTGTAGAAGGTGGAATGCGTCAAGAGCAGTACATAAATATGTTGAAAAACACGTTATTACCGTATTTTAAGCCAGGACGTCGCATACCGACAGGGCGTATATTTATGCAACATAATGCTCCTTGCCATGTGGCAAAAAAGGTTAAGAAATTCTTTGAAGACAATCATATACCTCTTTTACGTTGGCCCGTAAATTCACCGGACCTCAATCCCATCGAGAACGTATGGAATCGACTAAAAAGTAAGGTATATGAAAGAGAAAACCCTACAAAGGAAATATTAATGAAGAATATAAAGGATGTATAGGAGAACGATGAAGATATAAAAGAGACAATCATATCTTGCATTGAAAGTATGCCCGGAAGAATTAAGGGTGTTGTTAAATATCATGGGTTATGGACTAAATATTAATTACTTATTTAATATTTACATATGTTACATATTTTTACAATATATTTTATAAATAAAAAATGTAATACATGTATAGTTTATATTTGATTACGAAGAAACTACAAAATATTGAATGTTTCAAGTAATTTGGCCAGGGACTGTAAGTCAGAAAATATTGGACACATTAAAAAATTATAAAGGTGCACCCGTTTCAGTTTTTGCTACTTAACTTGATGCCATAGTCCGTGTCCGCGAATTTCGTAACACCCTGTATAAGCTCTTTTCGCTAAATATAAACGAAACTTGTGTGTATTTACTTGCGTTGAACTACATATATTTCGGTTATGTTACCTAAAAATGTGGACCTCTCTAGTTATGACAAAAAGAACAAATTTGCAAACTTAGGGAATTATTTGATTCATTCTGTATGTAATACAGGAAAATTTATTCTTTCGTTCTCGTTCATACGTTTGATAATAGAAATGTAAATATCTGAAATCTCCAAACACTAGAAAAAAAAATATAAAATTCCACTGCAAATTTGTATAGACAATCGTTAACCTTGTAAACGACAAACCGGACACACATTAAGCGTATTGTACATACGCATATTGACGTAAAGCTTTAAAAAGTAAAATAAATAGAACATTTTCCAATAATTTCATCAAAATTTTAACCTGCAAAATTCACAGGTTTCAAACAATGCATTTTCTACATAGAATAGAGGTGCTTCACTATTTTTGCAAACTGACAACACAAACGAACGCATAGCAAATAGTTAAGTGTCGTTAAATTTCGTTATTTCATCGTGTATGTACTTGTGGATGGCTCAAAAATAATGGACAAATGGTACAAAACGCGTTGTATTTGTTTTCTTTCTGTTTACGCTGTTATTTCAAAAATAGTCCTGGTAATGGGACAAATTTAATTGAACTTCAATTATATGGAAATACACATTTTTTGAATTAGAATTTTTATAGATTTACTTACCAACCGTTGGTTTAAAAGAAACTAAAGACTCTATTTTCAAAATGATGGTAGGAAACTCACCTGGAAAGAAGAGAAATGTTATGGTTAATAAACATCTCAAGAAAGAAATCGAATTAAGAGAACAGAATGTATGCATTGTTATTGTGAAGACATTCAGATGTTCCAACTTTCTGGAATTGTAAAATTGCTCTTATCTTGTAAAAAATAATGTTTCGTAATTAATTAATTAATTAATTGTACGGTCTGTAGGTCTAGGAATGTTCCTAGACACTCCTTCGGTAATTTAAATTAAACCAGATGTCAATTAATGGCAATTTACAACTATTACAAGTTGAAGAAAACACGTGTTACCTGGATGATTATTTTAACAAAAACTGAGAAATTGATTAGCGCCCCTGCATTTCATTCGCGATAGCGATTGCTTAATCACGGCTAATTTGGATAATTATACCTTTCGAAATATAATTTCAAATGAATATTTTTATTTTTAAAAATAGCATAATGCATGCCATGCGGGGACGCGACTAGAAGATTGAATCTATGCTATTCTATGACATTTGACACCACCAACAACTGTACAATATTAAAATTTACTGACAAACAAGACGATTACTTGACGAACGATATTTAATTTTCGAAATTCTTCTAAAGATACAATTGAAATTATGCTGTCAATTGTTGTAGAAAAATATTCCATTAAAATTGAAAATTTAGGATGTGAAGAAAATGAACAGAGGGCAAGTTATTTTTTACTTTCAACGTTAGAGATAAGCGTCATTATGCGAAAACATTACAGATATAAATTTCCTACACGGAGGATACAGAAAAATATATGGTGCTATTGCAAAAAAAATTAATAAATAAAGTTTGGTATATTTCGAAGACGGTCTAATGTAATATCTAAATTGAGTCAAATATTTAATCTTAAGAAAATTTAGGCTAAAATGTATTTGCATTTCGGACTTCAATTTAGGCGATTGAAGACTAGAAATTTGTTCGAAATAGATATATGAAATCCATATTAGACAATATACAGGCTGTTCCATTTAAAATAACAAAGTAAGTGTGTGGTTCGCTACTTATCGATCAATCCGTATACAGTGTGTTCATTTGAAAACTTCCCAGGCGGCCTACATCCGAAACTATTAAAATAATTAAAAAATGCAAAGATAAATTAATTTCTGTTACGAGGGGGAACGATCTTGGTTAATATATCATGATACTAAACTTACCCCTTTAAGACCTCACACCCCCGACATAAAAATCTTAAATAAGATGATACCATTTGTGACACATTGTTGGAAAGGTATTTTCATTACGAATTGAGTAGTATATTTTACTTTGACATTTGGTCGAGTTCTGGGGATGTAGGCCGCCTAGGAAGATTTCAAATGAACACACGCTATACGAAAATATTAGATCTACCATGTTATGTCATCAAAAAGTTTTAGTTTCCCATTATTCACATAACAGGTGCAATTTTACAATTCCAAAAAGTTGGGACACCTGTATATGTACATACATGTTTAGCATAGAAACATTTATTTTTCTAGGACCGTGTTTGACAAAAAAATTACTAAATTATATAACAACAATGTAGTAATGATATCAATTTTGTAAATTTTCTGAAGTAAACAATAAAAAACATTGTTAAAACGTAAAAGGAAATCTATTTCCGCTTATTTTTACATAAATTCGTATCTTTGGATCGACAGACGTTGCCTAACCTCCAACAAGGAGAGACAGTTACAGATCTATACGTGATACCATTTGATACTTTCGAATTTCTTTCCATTTTAATCCTCGCTAATCGATTTGTGAATTTTATTCTTTCCTTAACCTTTGGTAAGTTATTTTAACAGATTTTCATTAATCTTTAACACACTTTCAAGGTCAATCTTGTTCTCCTGATATAAAGATCACTTTTAGATGCATAAAAGAACCAATTTAGTCTTCAAAATCCCAATTTTTCCTGGCTTCCACTTTATTGTCAGCACACACAAAATTTAGAAAACCTTGAAATTTAACCAAGTGTATGATTCCATCAACAATTTAAAAATTCCCAAGTTAAGGCAATGTTTTACATGAAGGAACAGAATATTCTGCGTTATTTTCTCATTCAACCAAATGCTTTACTCTAATAAATTCTTTAACTAAATCATTTGTTTAATGAAATACACAATATTTTTTTTATATAGTTAGAAAGGAATTTCCTGCAACAAAATACATTTAAGTGACTCGAATATATCAACTTTTCGGTGTACTAATAAAAAACTAAGTACTTTCCATTAACAAAATTCACAATATCCAACACCAGCTGTACGACAACCTGCTAAAAGCCGACCAGACCAAAATATAGCAACGCAATAAACCATGTGGGTTCTTCATTTGAATATGTAGGTTTTACAAAGCAACGAGGATACATGTTTTTGCATCGGACTCAGCTTATCTTAGCTCGTTTTAATTGCATATGTAAACGGTTAGTTTAAAAATAACAACGCAAGTATAAGAAGTGAGGCACAGCCTTGGTAATGTTATGTATCTACGTGATTATCTGTTACCACGGACGAGAAATGTTCTGTGAAATTTATTACACGTTTTTTTTTTAAATTAATTGGTGTAAATGAAAGAAAGTTAACCTGTCACATATGCATTTGTCAAAAATATTTTTTGATGTAAAATACAGAAATACGTAGAATTTGTAATAAGGTGTCAAAAGTGTTGTGAAACAGAATAGTCGTCATATTGAATCTGAACTTTTAGTACTCTTTCTTTACTTTTATTGTGGTTATTTTACAGTATTAGTTAGCACATCTTTCCGCTTTCATTTCTCATTGGTGTTCAATTTCATGGTTTACTGATTTCATACTATTAGAAATAGATTTATTTTTGCCTTATGACAAAAAAATTATCTTAAATAAGTGTCTAAACATTGTAAAATTTGAGAAGCGGTCACTTTAGGTATTATAGGGTTATTGAGGAAAATTGAAATCGGCAAATTTTGGTTTTCTCAAAATATTTTTAAATTTAAAAAGGCTAGTGTGATTTTGAAATGAAATTTGTTGGGAATATTCAATTTTGTAAAACGTTTCCCATTTAATCATTGTTCTATGTCTTCTAGTAATCCAGATACCAATGGTGAGCAACGAAATGAGAAATGAGGATAGCGTATGTTAGAAATCCTTTATTATTAGAGTAACCTAAACTTGCGGACTCGCACAGGCGTCGGTATTACGGGTTAATATAAGAATACGAAAAATTCATAAATAAACTAAACCGGTAGAAAAGCAGGCATGTAGTGTCGACCTTGAATATAAATCATGTTAAACCGCGCTGGGAGAGATTCCGTCTTAGTACCGGTTGAGCTGTTGCAGAGATTAGTCGAACGGTCAAGATTATGTACTTACGTGTCGCTTTTGAAAATATAGCTGGTGTTTTTTGTGTGTTGTAGTATTATACCAAGTACATAATTAGTGTATCGTTTCATATAGAACTAATATTTACATACCTAAGAAAACAATGCCTCGTAATAGATTTGCTACTAATGTACATAAGTATGTGTCACTTTTTCCCCATTTAAAATATGACGGTAGTGGTTTTTTGCTTAATATGCAATGTTCGTTTGGCTGCATCGGACAGAACTGATTGCCAGAGGCATGTCAATGGTATTAAGCATATGAGAAATGCAAGAACTGAAATACCTTATACACTATTCCTCGTACATTTATTAATTATGTTTAACTCTTGTAATCTTCCGTTGTCGTTGGTGAGAAAAGCAGCTTTTAAAACGTTTTGGCGACAATACGTTCCAAAGTACCCATTACCCTCACAAACACAATTACAGAATCATTTGCCGCGAATGAAAGAGATGCTAGAAAATGCGTGTAAACGTGATTTGTGTTCCAAAAAAATATGGATTACCCTGGATGAGACGACCGATATAAAGAAAAACAGTATTGCGAATGTAATAGCTCGCGTTTTATCTAGCGAGAACACAGCATCTCGATATTTGTTAGCTTGCAAACGTGTTCAACAATGTACCGCGGAAAATATTCAAAAAGTGATAATGAACGCTTTGAAAAAATTTAAAATTGCCCAAGATCAAGTTGTGATGATTGTGACAGATAGTGCAGCAACGATGTTAAGTGTTGGGCGATCCTTAAAACATATATTTCCTAACTTAATACATATAACCTGCTTGCTGCATGCTTTGCATTTAGTTGGTGAAGTTGTTCGACAACATTACGGAAACGTTGATCGGATGATTGGAAGTACTAAAGCAGTGTTTCGTAAATCTCCTAAACGTTAAAAAGAATTTCGTAAATTTTGTCCAGGTATTCCAGAACCTCCTGAACCAATTTTAACGCGATGGGGTACTTGGCTAACAGCAGCTTCTTACTATTTGATCCATTTTCAACAAATTCAATCAGTTATAATGCGATTTAATCGGAATGAATCCATTGCAATTAGAAAAAGTCAAAGAGAATTTCAAATTCCTCAACTTTTAGAAGATTTGACAACAATATGTACCAATTATACAGTATTACTAGATGCCACCAGAAAACTACAATGTACCGAATTGTCATTGCAGGAATCATTAGACATAGTGAAGAGTGTAAAAAATAAATTACACACATTAAATGATACGCCAGGATTATGCGCTAGTCAAAAGTTGGCAGATGTTTTAAGGAAAAATCCCGATTTTAATACTTTAGAGGCCGTTTATAATAAGTGTAAGAATAGTGAAGTTTTAAGTGATTTTGAAAAACAGTTTCTACATGCAAATGTAACTTCCTTAGATGTGGAGAGATCGTTTTCTATGTACAAGAATATTTTTTCTTGTCGGCGCACAAGGTTTAAAGAAGTAACTGTGTAAACATATGCAATGATGCAAGTTTACAGTAGTTCACATCCTGATGCCTTTAATTTGTTGAATAATTAGCAAGTAAGTTTATTTATGAATTTTTCGTATTCTTATATTAACCCGTAATACTGACGCCTATGCGAGTCCGCAAGTTTTGGTTACTCTACTTATTATGAAATGCCAGAAAATTGCAAATAATCATCTTTTAAAAATCTAACTACAATTACAAAAGTAAATGTAATAATACATCTATCAAATTACAAATTTTAATGAAATAAGTAGTATCTACTAGCTGGATTGGTTTTTAAATGATCTCGATGAGAAAAGTGCAAAAGTGGGCCAATATCTTTTACATTAACACATCGAAGCTTCCAAGAGATTATTGTGAATGTATTCACACTTTCATCTTACGTGCTATTGTCGACAATGCCTCAACAATCTTGCTTATTCAATTAATGAATGCCCGTCCTTTTGTAGTTGATTATTGTTTGCACTTACGACACAAAGGAGCCTCTTTATTGAGAGAAGAAGAAAGGCTTTAATAAATGTGATTAATCCACTCAATTGCAATGTCAACAATATGACACATCTTACAGCCAACAGCGTGGCTAGTATATTTTGTACATGCCTCGAGATATGTGAATAGTAGACATAACACAGGATTATGCAAGCGTGAGTCATATAGGTAAATTCTAACAGGTTTTTCTTCCCGTTGCAGATATATCTATCTACAAACATATATGCTTTGTTCTTGTTTATGCAGTTAAAAATATATTAATTAATGTGCGGCGAAAAGTGAAGATTTTATTACCAAGGATTGTTCAATAGAAATATCTAAAGCAATATCCAACTGTTTCACATACTTCTCTCCATCAATACCTTGCCTGGATGGGTACAAATCTTTAAACAGCCTACTCAGCGATATACAATAAACACTGGAGATATAGGAATACTCTTCACCACAGAAAGCATTTAATAAATTCAATCAAATATATCTTTCAGAAAATTCCACCGAATCTTATTGAGACTTTTTTAAGTCTCGATATTGGTTTTAGTCTCGTTTGATTTAGCAAATTCTGAAATATCTACTAAAATGTTTCTTAATTAACCCTAGGATGCCATAACACGAGCCCCCGAAGCTCAGCGTGGTACTCTAAGCTTCATAACTTCTTTATCTTTAAATTTTTTTCTTCTGGGCCTTGTCTATGCCTCAACTGGATCTTCCTGTTGCTATTTCTAATTGGCGTTTGATCTATATAATTTATGAGAAAATCTATTTTAGATATTTGAATTCTACCGCGTATTTACATTTCTCAAGCCTCGTAGGCCCGGTTTATTTTTGATTGATAATCGTTTATATTTACAGTACCGTTCATGGAAGTTCGGGCAAGCTGACAAATTATATTAACTGTTTAGGAAAAAATTTTAAAATTATATAATATACATTTCAGTGAGAAATTATTAAAACTAACCTTTTCTGGAAGCCTTTTACCAATTTCCAGGTAGTATTTGTCTATTATAAGACCGTTATCATAAAATATATAATTATGTTGGAAATCCCCAATAATTACAGTGACAATAAAGCTTTATAATAATCCCTAGGAAGGTTAGCTGATTCACTCGTGTTACCTGGAAATATTCGTATACCCTTTATAAAGTATTACAACATTTGTAAACGCAGTAGTTCTGAAGAGATTGTTATTGTGAAAGTATCTGTGGTTGTGCAAGTGAAAAGTAAAATAATTTCGGTTTGACTGCTTAAAATGCCCCGTGGAAAGCCTCTAGCTGTTTCAAAACGATCTGCTGTTATTACCTTGCATCAGGAAGGGTACGCAAAAAGACGGATTGCGGATAAATTAAAAATAAAAAAATCTACAGTACATAATACTATAGTTCGATTTAAGACAACCGGTGACGTGCAAGATCGTAATCGGCCAGGACCGTCAAGAAAAACGACTCCTGCGGAAGTTTTACGAATAAAAATAATTAGTAAGCGCAATAGAAGACAAACAGCATCAGAAATTGCTGCAGAATTCAATAATGAGCGAGATTCCAAAGCTTCTGTGAGTGCTGTGAAACGTCGGCTGAAAGAGGCTGGGTTGCATGGGCGAGTGGCTTGTCGAAAACCGTTACGCCGAAGAGGAAATAGGCTGAAACAACTGAAATGGGCACAAGCTCATAGAGATTGGACAGTGGACGATTTTAAAAACGTTTTGTGGACTGACGAATCCAAGTTTGAGGTTTTTGGAAATAGACGGAGAGTTTTCGTACGCAGATCAAGAGGGGAAAGAATGTTACGGGAGTGTATAGTTCCTACGGTGAAGCAAGGAGGCGGATCTGTAATGGTTTGGGGTTGTTTTTCCTTAATCGGAACAGAGGACTTGCTCAAAATTGACGGCATAATGAAAAAAGAAGAATATCGGAAAATCCTGGAAAAAAATGACATACCGTCAGGAGTCCGATTAATTGGTCGTGGATTTGAATTTATGCAGGACAATGACCTCAAACATAAATCTAAATTGTGCACAGATTACCTGCAGCAAGAAGAAAATGAAAGAACCCTAAAAATTATGGAATGGCCGCCACAGTCCTCCGATCTGGACCCGATAGAGTTGTTATGGGAAGAATTAGACCGATGTGTTAGGAAAAAGTGTCCAAAATCGAAGGAACATTTGTGGACCATTCTCCAAAAGGTATGGACAAGCTTACCCAATGAAACAGCAAAATTAGTGAATCGGATGCCGAGAATAGTGACAGCAGTCCTAAAGGCAAAAGGTGTATTTTTCCATGAAAATCGGATTTAAATTATTTGTATTACATTAACTTTTTCTTTTTAATAAATTTGTGTTTGAAAATATGTAAAATCATGTAAGTTCTGTACTAAATACATGGCCATTTAATATTTCTCTTATTTTCTTTGACTTCCGTACATTTTTTTGCTTGCTCGAATTTCCATGAACGGTAGTGTACCTGATTTTGTTTTACATGAGTAATCAATGCAAGGATATTTTTATTTCATTTAGGACGTATTAACCCGAGAACATGGGAAAATTTGGGCCATTTATTTAAAATTTTTTAATTACGCTATAACTTGAAAACAAATGAAAATCGGATAAGAACATATGAGTTCTTTTACATTATTTTCACGTGTACAATGCACTGGAGTTTGGTCCATTCCCCCCGACTCACCCTGTGTATAATTTCAAAGAAAAAGTAAGGAACGACTAGCAGAATTGGTTGGATGAGTCGTGGGCTATTAAAGGAAAGCATTTCCGAGAGGTGCAAGAACAGGTGAAATTCAGGCCATGGTTTCGTATTCAAGAAGATTTATCACATTCACTAGCACAGAATTTGAATTGGACATCGTTTACATAAAGCTCATTTATTTAGAATTGAAATTATGGAATTTCTTCTGTGGAGATGTGGTGATGAAAACACATTGAACCATATATTTGTTAATTGTTCCAGATTTAAAGAAGAATCAGAAAAGTTAATTTAAAAACTTATTACCATCAAAATTTAACCACCTCTTTATATCTCGTCGCTTTTAGTATTGAATCAATTTGACGTTTTTTTTTCCTTTATTTCCCACGTTGGAATTTCCCTTTGACCTGGATCTACTCTTACAAGATTCTGTATCCTCATAGAAATAGGATGCCAGTTTCCCAAGTAAAGAATAACTCAAATATATCATAAAATTCACCAAATACTATTACAAATATTAATCTTTTATCCAAGTTAATTAAAAGGTTTTCAAAAATCCCCCAAAAAAACATTTTAGGCGATCCTACAAAGCAAGTAGATAAAACGAATTTATTTTACAGAAATCATTTTGTTTTCGCCTCTTTCCTTTAACGTTTTAATCTATTTCATTCAGAACTCAAACTCTGTATGTAATAGGTCAAGTTAAAAGGTTAAACCCAACATTCAACGTTTTTAAGATACCAGCTTTAAAACCTTTGATGCCTGTTTTCTCCTATCATAAATTTCGCATATTTTACCTCCTATAAAATTGAGAAAAAAGATATCTATACGCTTAGTAGACTTTGGAACCGTTTGGGGATGAAATAAGTATCTTCTCTTACCTGATGCGCTGTCCAGCTGTAGCAGAAACCCACCGCAATACAATACAAAATACACAAATCCTTGTTTGAACCTTCTGGTGGTCATGCTGTTGTATTGGAAGAAGTAGAAGCGAACCAGCAAGTAAAATTCACAGCTCACATTAATATTATGTATACACAAAATAACTAGATATCCAAGAATAATCACACAATCAATTTTAGATAAAATTAAACGAAATTATTTTAGTTTTATTAATGCACGTGTAACAATATTTAACAGTCTCGCAAACGGAAGCAATAAACAATTAATTTTTACGCAGTAGTTAGGTTATAACACCGACGATCCACTCCGCACGAAGAACCGTGAATCACTAAAACTGGAAGCGAAGAGAAATAGAGAATCCAAGTTGCTAGCGGATTCGTGTAGCCGGCTCGATTCGGATAGAAAGCCGGACTTGTCCGATGACGTCGTACTCAATTTGAATTCAGTCGGGTTCTTCAATAGTTAGAGTTAGAAGTAAGTTATCAGGTAATATGCGCTAATTATGGTTAAAATTGAATAGAGGCAATTACGGAGATAAAAAGGCTTCATGTATATTCCGAAAATTTCTATAGTTTTAACGCGATAACGACTGCAAGTTCGTAGAAAGTTAGGTAAATTGATTCAAAGCATGAAATTCGTTTAGGTAAATAGAGGAATAATTGAGAGATAACTGGCTATGCGAATAAATGATGACTATTAACTGTTTGAAAATGTAAAATAGAAATTATTTCCTAATTTTATATTTAATTGGAAATTAAAGAAATACAAATGTAAGAAAGTCGTAAAATAAAACAAGTGGATTAATACGAGGTAAATGCTATAAATTCTCGACCTGACAGGCTTATACAGGTTCTAGCATGTTCAATTCAAAAAGCGTTGCGTCATAGTCACACATGCGAGGCCTACACTATATATAATGTGTTCATTTGAAAATTTCCCAGGCGGCCTACATCCAAAATTAATAAACTTATTAAAAAATGCGAAAACAGGTCAATTTTTGTTTCGAGGGGGAACCATTTTGATTAATATATCATAATAAACTTACCCACTTGAGGCCCTCAACATAAAAATCTGAAATGGGATGTGACACATCGTTGGAAAGGTATTTTCATTACTAATTCGGCCGTATATCTTACTTTGATACTTGGTCAAGTCTGGGGGATTATAACAGAAAAAATATCATGCTAAGCAAGAATTGTAAAATATAAACTTTTATACAACAAAAAAATGTTCAAATTAGTTAATTAAATGAAGACAATAATATAGTCTATTTTCAAATTTTCTTCTGATCCTTTCAAATGTTTCTGGTGTTATACGTCTGCATTCTTCAGTAATTCTAAGTCTAATTGTAAGTTCGCCAATATTTTGCGGTTGTGTTTGGCACACAGATATTTTTGGGTGACCCCACAAGAAAAAATCAAGCGGGGTGAAATCGAGAGCGGACAGGCCATTCAATTGATCATCACCGTCCTATCCAATGATTTGGAAAATTATTATCCAACCAATTTCTAACCGGCGCGACATAATGGGGAGGCGTGCCATCTTGCTGGATGAGAAGCTCATTTTCATTAATTAATAAATTACCCATTTGATCTTGCTGGTTTTCCAAACTTTGTATTATTACGGGATTAATTGTATTTTGTAATAGTTGGAGGTATTACTGTTGTTATTTGGACTGTTTCCATCATCTGAAGGTTCTGTTGGAACATTCGTGAAGAGACTAGTTATGTCGAAGCTAACCATTGTATCGTTTTCATTTATGCGGGTATTTCTGATCTTTGTTACAAAGTGTTCTGTGTTCTTTACGGCTGACGTTGTGTTCCCCGCCACAGGGGATATAATGTTCAGAAGGAATTTGGCCAATAGATGACATGGTGAGTCTCGCGAGTTAACGATTGATCTTATGGAGGATGTCCGGTTTGTGGATCTTCGGAAGTTCGTACAGGTGTGGCGGTTTACTGAAATGAGGGGTAAGCTTAGATCGTTGATATTGACACTCAAATTCCTCTCTGTACACTTTTGTTTTAGTTTTTTTGTAGGTTCTTGTTTGTAATACCTCTTGGATCTTACTGTTGTAGGTATCGACATCCATTATTACTGTCGTCCTCTGGTAGTATTTTAATTGACTTGTCTGATTTTAGTTCTCTGAGTACCTTCTGGATTTAGCTGTTTCCAAAGCTGCTCTTGTTCTCCATCTATATTCTTCCGCTTTTTCTGAGTCTTCAATTCTTGTTGCCGTTTCTTCAATGGCTGTGATCATGTCCATTATAGAGATTTTGGTTGGTGCTATCGCAAATTTCATCTCCTTTGAAAATATATCTACTGCATCCTGATTTGATATCTTTTTGGACAAGTTGATCACTGTTTTCTTAGCATCTGGTGTTCGTGTCCCAGTTTTCCTGTTTAAGAGTGAATCCAGTTTCCTCTTGTGCGTTTGTTTCATCCATTGGTTATTTTTTTCGTAGCTACGTGCGATGGCCGCTTTTATGTTTTCATAGTCTTCGATGTTAACTAGGTTTCTGATGCTCTGTTTCAATTCTTCGCATTGTTCCTTTAATCTTGCTTTTTGGGAACGGTGGAAGTTGATTTAGGGAACGAATCAACGCAGCAATGCCTGGCTAGCTCGTTTTGCGATTTTGTTTGCACGCTCGTTTGTAAATGAGAGTTTAATTGCTAAGCCTTTAAGAATACCGTTGTTGTCTTGAGCTTTGAGGAGGAATATGAGGTGGTTAGGTTTCTTGGCGAGATTAATGGAGGTCTTTTCGTATTGTCTGAAAGATCGATTTAATTGGGGTCCATACCGAATTTCTATATGGATTGTTTCCAGTCCAAATAACAACAGTAATGATACACCATCATTAAGAATATTACGTCGTAGTTGGAGGTTAGTAGCCGATAAGAAGAAGAAAGAGTGAAAACAGGATCGATTACCTCATTTCCATCCAAGTATACCAGCCCCAACGTTAATTGCTTCAGGTTTTCGCGTGTGAATTTCTTTGAGTAAATGAGGATTTTCATTATCCCGGTATCTACAGTTATGGCGGCTTGCAAAACTATTTAGATAGAATGTTGATTCATCGCTGAAACAAACATCGAATAATCTTATCTCATTATTATTAATTTTCTCTGTCATCGTTTCACAAAACTCCATTCTCCAATCAAAATCATTTTCATTGAGCTGCTGAACAATAAGCATCTTCTAAGGATGGAATTTGTGTAATTTCAGAATACTATGCACGGAACCTATGGCGACTTGCGTTTGAGAAGCTATTTTCTTAATGGATGCGCGAGAATTTACGACGAAATGACCTAAAACTTCTATTTGTCTACCTTCATCAACCACTTTAATTCCGATGCGTTTTTTGTTAAGTACAGAATCAGTTTCTAGGAATTTTTTAACGAGGTCTAATATGTATCTGTGCTTTACGTTTTCTCAAGAGGTTTCTAATTAAATTCAGCAACCGTTCGCCTTGCACCATTTTCATTTTTGCCATACAAGAAAACTAGTTCTGCTCGCATTTCAAGAATGTAAACCATATTGTCAAAAATAATAAATATCGCAATGAGTGTTTTTTTGTTATTTTGTGACAACTAACCGACAATAAACATTAAAATAAATGAAAATAATTATGTGCCTGCTCGATATTTCTTTACGAAAAATAAAACCACCTATTTTTAAAAACAGTATAACAATAAGGTAAAATAAACTATTATTGTAGAGCACCCACCAAATCGCTTTCAACTTCATTACTAAAGCGTGACAAACGCTTGCACCCACAAAGACGTCTGTACGGGGAGGTGTATGTACGTATATGGATGCAGAGTTCAATAATGCGGAAGACATTGAGGAGTTCGAAAACATGGGACGTAAGCCTGGTGTACCTCTTGCATCGCATGTGAAGAAACATATTTGGCGTTTCCCCCACACTGTATATATATTTATAGCATTAATAATATCACATTATTTTTTAATAAAATAAAAATTTTGCGACCTTTTTGTTTTAATTTTCGAACTTGTTTGGTGAGTCGTTGCTGTTGTTTGTATTTGCTTGACGGTGGTCCTTTGTATATGCAATTTACTTAACGATTTGCTCCTACAACGTTGCCAGTTGTTCCTCAATTCTTCCAGAGTGATTGATTTTGACGTTTTGAGACTAGAACACGTCACAATATGGTCAACTTTATCCTAATTTTTATAAAAAACAGCCATTTTGATTTTGCTGCAGAGTCCATCGATTTGTTTCTAATGTAAAAAATGCTGTTTTTTTTTTAAGAAGAAAACTCGAGTGAACTTATGAGCGGTACTTTAAGTCAAATTATAATTTTATTTTTGTTTGAAGAATAATCTGAATCACAAATAAATTGGATAGAATCATTGTACCTCAATTCTAAGAAGTCTCATTAAGTGCATATAATGACAGTTTCATATTAAATTTAAATTACCCACATCTATTTGATGGTCACTTATGTAAAATGCTGGTAGGTATGTAATTTTATTCAATTATGTCCGAGATATAATTGACGCACGTCTATATATGTATGTACCATGGACTTTTATGAAATCTAAAATACCAGTTATAATATCGACTTCTAGACGAGTTTTTTAGGGCTTTAGAAGCTAGTTTCTAAATTGCACATTTAAGTGATGAAACGTGTAATGTAAATAATATTTAGACTGTAATCTGGGTGGTACCATTCGTGTTAATGCTGGAAGAGATCTGATAAAAGATAAGGATTGCTATATGGATGTTGTACAATATTTAAAAGTAAATATTTGATTTCAATAAGGCTCTACGATGATAGTCTTGTTGACAAAGAACTACTTAGTCAATTTCGGTGCAATGAACCGTTATCAATCATACAAAGACTATAAGGTACATATTTGTATCTATATGGATGTAAAAATAGCGACAGAATTATTTGTTTTGTTAAATGTATTACACACGTTTTTAAACGGGTGACGTCACAATAGACCTTCGTTTAAAAAGTGCATACGCTTAGCTAATCTGTTGATGATTTTATGTATTTTATTCTTGTGTTTTCGCATTGTTTTGGTAGGTACTGTTTTCTAATGTGCTTGGTGATTTGGTGTTATGTATAAATAAATATTTACGAATATTTAAATTCAACACAAGCTAACCACTTTTATATCTTCAAAATTATATCATTTTTAAAATAACTGAAATTTTAATAAAGTAATTCCTGTGTGATATTAACTTTTAAATATTTTATTATTTCTATGAACCGAAATAATATACTAAATAAAACCCATCAATGTTTCATGCTATTATTAGAGTTTGTTAAAAAGGTGGTACCGGATGGCAGTAGCGTAGTGGTAGCGGCGTGGATAGTGGAAATTTTCAACTCGTAGTCGATCTCGACAGTACCGCGAGAGAGTTCAAAGCGTACGTTGCACGCTGCACGCCAAATAAGTACGCGAAGATGGTACGCCCAAAGGGTGTAACGTTCCCTTCGAATGTGAATAAACATCTCAGCTCTTGCAATTCTACGCAGCTTATTAGGGCGGTTGCCAATTGCCACAGCGGACATCAAGACGACAGGATAAGATAACAATATTATTTTTCACTAATATTGTATATTACGTACCTACTATTATGCGGTGCGTCACTGCCAGTACAACCTTTTTAACAAACTCTAATTATTATATAGGCCTATTTTTTCACGTGAAATTGAATTAAGAAAAACAACTTTGATATGCCACGCATTTTTAAAATATTCTGTATATTGCAAAACATTTTTAAAGCGTAGATTCAAACAGCCTAAGGGTGCTTACAAGATAGGTTTTCGAAAGAACCACATGGATTGTCCAACATAACCCGAAGCGTTGTTCGTGAAACGCCTTGTATGCTGAATACTAAAACAAATTTTTGTTGGAACTGTGTGTAAAATTCCCTGATAAGCGTCTAACAATATGAGTCCATAAATCCATTTATTAACCCTTTCAACGTTGCCACAAATTGGTGAATGTTACTTTTAATGCAATTTTAACTCCGCTAAAATTCTAAACGTGTCCATCATCATTTCGTAAATTCTGTGCATTCCATTAGTGATACTTCCGACCTAACGCACAGATTATGTTGATGCTATTTCAATTATCGGCAATATAGTTGGTTTGATGAGCGTTTGTGACTGGATACAAATTTTGGCTGGTTTGAATTCGTATATTTGCGAACTGTTGTTGCGTAATTTCGATTAAGAACGTTTTTGGGGTTAATTTTTATACAGGGTGTTCAAATTGTATGAAGTAATGCTTCTACAGATGCTACAATACGTTATATGAAAAGATATTTTATATACAAGCTGTTGGGCGAGATCCTGGAATTGTTTTAGGTTCTGCACTTCGTTGTGACTTTGGAAACGTGGCGCATACAGTCCCTGGTCATATTACTTGAAACATGTCATAAATCAACCCTTTTACCTGGAAATTCCCATCCTATTATAATGATATTCTTTTGCTTTGAATCCGATCGTTTATAGGGGGACTAGATTATTGTATCAATAAATAAAAATACCAGAGAAATGATATATAGAAGAGTAAAGTACGTATATATAAATATTTCAGTTATCAACTTACATTTTGCGAGTTCACAGTTTAGAGAATGCATCGATATTTTTTTAAATATTTCGTCATAACCGTATAGAAGCTAAGTTGTGGAGTATCGTTAAGTGTTTTGTGTTGATATATCGTTATTGCAAAGGTAAAATTGTTATTCTACCTCTCTCTTAATACTTAATTATTTGGAATTTGAAAAAAATTGAAATATTTGGGGTTTTTTGTAGAAAATGCCCGGGAAAGATTTAACAAGTGAACAAAAAGCCGCTATGCAAGCTCTTCTACAATCAAACAAACATTCACAACGAGAAATTGCAAAATTACAGAAAGTATCTCCTGCTTCTATATCGCGTTTAGCTACAAACTTAAACGAAGGAGCTAGCACATTGACACAAAGACGGGCAAAGTGCGGTCGGAAAAGAAAAACTTCGAAGAGATCTGACCGTGAAATTGTTCATTAGGCTTTGAGCAATAGATTTGCTACAATTAAAATGATTCAAAAAAATTTACAAGAGAGAGGAATAGAGATTTCGAGCAGAACTGTCGGGCGCCGATTGCGCGAAAATCGCCTAATGGGCCGAAGACCTGTAAAAAAGCTGCGTTTAACAGAAAAAAATGAAATCTGCTCGTCTCAACTTTGCAAGAGAATATCGACATTTCACAGACGAGAATTGGAAAAAGGTGAATAACTTAACAACATGATTTGTACTGAATTAATGTTTGCATTATTTAATAGGTTTTCTTTAGTGACGAGTGCTCGCTCTGTGTATTAGTGCAGCGAGCACAATTTGTTCGTAGACGACCTGGCGGACGTCTCACAGAGTCCACGGTTCTTCGAACTGTAAAACATCCTCCGCAGGTCACGATTTGGCGAGTGATTAGCGGAGACGAACCCGGCCCTTTGTATTTTATAGAAGGTAGAATTCGTCAAGAGCAGTACATAAATGTGTTAAAAACACGTTATTACCGTATTTTAAGCCAGGACGTCGCATAGCGACAGGGCGTATATTTATGCAAGATAATGTTCCTTGCCATGTGGCAAAAAAGGTTAAGAAATTCTTTGAAGACAATCACATCCCTTTTTTACGTTGGCCCGGAAATTCATCGGACCTCAATCCCATTGAGAACGTATGGAATCGACTAAAAAGTAAGGTATATGAAAGAGAAAACCCTACAAAGGAAATATTAATGAAGAATATAAAGGATGTATGGGAGAACGATGAAGTTATAAAAAGAGACAATCCTATCTTGTATTGATCAGTTGCATAGGCCGCGGAGTCTAAATAGTAAGCTTCGGGAAAATGGTGTAGAATGCTCCAAATTCCAGCCGTAAAGTGATGAGAGGGTGCTCCCAATGAATTTTAGTATTCCTCCTTCGTTTTTTTATTCTTCTATAGAGAAACAACCTGGCAACAACTTGACTTCTCTCCATTGATGTTTCAGAAGAAACCACAAAACCTAATATGAACTGTGTGAGAACCGTGTATGTGTGGAAGGGTTTCATTCGTTTTTGGTTGCAACCGAACCGAATGGAACAGCATACGTATGAAACAGGCCTAACGCTGTCCATGATTGTAAGTTCCACCCGGGATTGTATGTACGCTAAAACTGTGGAAACGGTACCTTATCGAGTAAGCGAAGCGGTAGACCACAAACAATAAACATCAAAAGTAAATCCAACTTAAATTAGGTTTGAGGTAGCACGTCAATTTTCTCAGTTGTGTGCCGCACATTATTTATATGTCTTTTACAGTGGCCTTTATTCCAGCAGATTAACGGTATTTTACAAACTTTACTTTAGATCCATTAGAGTTCAAATCTGGAAATTTACTGATAAATTTAGTGATTTTATTAGCCAACGGTCGTTTATTTTCCTTGCGTACGTTAGATATACTTACATACATATATTTATCTCTATAATTACAACTAACAATGCAAAGAAGTGATGTGAAACTGTTGCAATAAATCAATAATTGCATTCGTCGCGTCATGGGCAGGGCAACCACACTTCTAACCTGGCACGAAGCTCTCTGTGCCCAGCCTACTTATCAAGTTGAGTAAACAAATTGTGACATTAATAAATATCCAAATTCAAGAATTTAATAAAGTCTTTTGATATATGAAATCCCCTTCTTCGTTTGTTTTTAATAAAATGTTTCTATGGAAAGCATCTGGATTTATCGGCTTAAAATTAAAGTAAACACATTACAACTATAAAAGGACACAATAGGAAACCCATTAGATTCTAATTTCACAACAAAAGGAAAATTCACCACCCCCTTTCCATTCTTCAAGCAAACTAATACGTGTAACCTTCGATAAGATGCAATTACGCGCTGGTAATACCCTTTTTCCCCCGACTTCTAAACGCTTACATCCTTCACCGCCCTTCCGAAACGCGTACGAAATCTCCCGAACCCGATTTCACCCCCTAAATTGGCCGAAAATGTCCTGCCGAACCGCTACCATCTCTTCCAGAACCGATAAGCATCTGTTCCATGTCAAAAGTGTACACATAGTAGGCCCTGGATTATCCCTCGAATGCCGAACGCGCTGCCCTATATTAGAAAGGGATAGCATGAGGAATAAGGCTCCTAAACGGGCTTGTTGGAGAAAGGAGAAGGGATAAATGTGAAAGGAACGTATATCAACTAGCGCATGAATAAATTACATGCCACTGGGTTCCGATTTCGGTTAAAAAATGATTTTGAAAAGTGAGTGATGCGTGTTGTACAACGTTTGCGGACAAAGACTGTTCGTGTGTTGTCGGAGTGGCTAATAGTAGTATTTTAAGCGAGAGAATATTGACGGAGGTTTTTTTGAGGGCAGAGGAATGCTCATGGCATATTACCGATGATGTGGAAGAGGTTTTGCGTCATCAATATCTTTTAGAAGTATCGTTTATAACACTCGCCGATCATAAATCTTATAAAACAAAGGTATACAACAAAGAAATTAGAAAACGGTTTACGAAATCTTCAAAGGGACGAACGTCTCAATGGATAAAACTACCAAAAACCTTAATGACGTTTGCCGACGATTGATTAAAAACGGAATCACATAATTGGCATGTTTAAACGCAATACGAGTGAATTTCTGCGGCGTTATGTAACTGTAGATGAGACATGGATATGTCACTACACGCCAGAAGCCAAAGGTGAATTGACAAAATTGGTTTTTCCCGGCAAACGTGCACCAAAGAAGGCGAACGCGATTCCAACAGCCGAATGATTTTTGGGATTCGCAAGTCATAATCTTAATTGATTATTTGGACAAGGGAAGAACAATCATGGGACAGTATTATGCTAAACTAAAGAGAAAAAGACCCCCACCTTGGTGCCCCTTCCGTCATATTCGCCAGATTTGGCCTCCTGTGACTTCTTTCTTTTTCCAAAGTTGAAAAAGTGGCTTGGTGAAAAGCGATTCATTTCAAATGAAGAGGTCATTGCCGAAACAGAGATCTATTTTGGCTTGAAAAAGGCTGAACATCGCTAGACTAAGTGTATAGAGTTACAAGGAGATTATGTCGAGAAATAAATTTACTAACTATCTTCCGTAACACAGATATTTATCATACCAATCCTCGTTGTTGATAGACATGTTTTGGTAAATAAAAATACATTAATGAAACCGTGTCAATTTGATTTGGTTTATAAAAATAATTACAAAACCTACTTTTCCACGATTTTTCTAAAGTAATCAAATTACATGAATGGTATTATGAAGAATTGGAACAAAAAATGCACTTAATAAAATTTGAGTGCACTCTTAAGCAATACGTTCTTCAGTCTTTCCTCTAGTGCAGAGGTTCCCAAACTTTATCAGTCCGTGGGGCACTTACAGGTTTAGTATTCTGTCCCGGCACCCTTTTCAAAATATGTGTACAATGACGTATATCATGCACAGAAATGAAAATAACATTTAAGATAAACCTCACAATTATTAAAATTGAATCACAAGAACCATCAAACTAAAATAAATGGTGAAAACCTTCAACAACAAGCAAGTTAATATGACGGGTGAGTTTGCTGATCGCCTCACATTTTTTCAAAACGTGGCCTAAATGCAAATAGTTATCATCGTATTTACGATATTCCCGTTTCTTTGCTACTCCACCACATATCGATGCTTGATCATTCTCACTTGAACTGTCGAGTTGCTTATTTAATAAAAATCTTTCCACTTTCCTACGATTTTACGAAAACACAAAGTGACACACTGAAGCAAAGCGGGCGCTCCTCCGATAGCGGACGTCTTGAAACCGTTTACTTTTCTTCTCAGAGGTTTACTCTGCGATTGTTACTTAGGAACTGAACTGATTCGGCGAAATGGTGCCGCATTTACACTAGCCGTTCTACCTAATTAGAACTATCGCCAAACTTCGACAATGTTCGTTTCGTAAGTCTACTAGAAAGTTCTATAAACTCCACGAAAGTTCCATACTTTTCTGGAATATTATATGTGCTTCGAGAATATTCCATATTTCTCTAGAAAGTTCTATAAGCTACGGAAAGAATCTAGTCCTAGATATTCCGTTCTGTTCCGCTACGCACACTTAGGGAACCCCTGCTTTAGTGATTGCCTCAAGTGGCCTTCGAGCAAGAAAATATTTGACCACATATCTTACAAGTCACATTAAACCTTCTTACTGAGGAAAATAGTGTAGAAACATTAAACGGCATTTCTTTATGTTTTGACACAGTGCAAATAAGAGTGGGGGTGGTCATAACGGCTAGAAATGGAGCAATAAATAATATTTCTAAGTATTTACCTGCAAAACCTTTAAAATTTTATTCATTTAATGGTACTACGTTACATAGAGTATCCCAGATGCATACACCAGCTTTTATTTGAAACTCCAACTTGATTTTCCAACAAACTCCATACTACATACATTTACCTCAAGAGCGTTTCCCTCTACAACCAGAACACACAGCGGAGAGATAAAAGTAGAAAACGCACACGTTGCTGATTTCTCTAAGATCTAGACGGTTGAATCACTTCGCCGGTAATATATGCTTCTCTTCCTCCTCTTACAAGCATTCCTATCCTTCCTTTTTCCCCCGTCTTCGCCCCTTCGAAGTCCTTTCCGACCTTACACAATCGAGTTTAGACGTTTCGCATTTGCGGATATTCCGAAATTCCTCACCTTGTGGTAATTTCCATGCGAAGACGTCAAGTTCTGAGAGAGTCACTCGAAGCATAAATAGCGAAAATAAAACGTTCTCTCTTCTAACGTTTCTAGTACGCCCGGTAAGAGAGCGGAAATCAAAGGAAACGCTCATAGACGAGTACAAGGACCCGCGCTAAGAGAGTGAAGTTGTATATATAGGAATAGCGAGGCAATACAACGTAAAATGTGCTTCGCCGCCTTGTATGTGAAGCAGAACGTGAAATAGTTCGTTTCTAACGTTGCGCGATGGAATTGTGTGTACATTAATTCGAATTCGCAGAATAGATTTGTTCGATTTGTGGATGTAGAGGGATTGGAATGCAAGGAAATGTAGCGAAATTGTGTTTGGCTTCGTTTAGGAACGTTTGAATGTGTTCTTATAAGTTCGTTATTCATGTTAAAAGGCATATTAGGATTGTTCAGTAGAAACATTGTCTATATCATATTGATTTGAGTGGTAATAGAGTCTGGATTGTGGCGGCGTTAGGCGCTGAGTCTTAACGGGGTCAAGGGGCAGATTTTTCTTGTAGATTCAATACAACTATGTCCATTAGAATGGATCCACATACAACTACTTCTTGCAGAAATCTGGTGTTCCTCTGGGGCCTAACCTGGCAGCCTTGCTCTTTGTGCTGTATATAAATGTCGTACTTGAAGAATTAACTTGCCCGGTAATGCCAACAACATTAAAATCCATAAATCTGTTTCTAATTGGGATGAAATTTTGTGCCTGCAGAATAATATTAACCACACTATTGCTTGGTGCGACAAATTTAAACTGCTCACGAACTTCAATAAATATTGTTACATGTCTTTCACTCGCAAACTCAATCCTAGTGCTTCTACGTACAGTATAAAAAATGTATTTTTGAAGAAAGTTGTGTTAGTCAGAGATTTGGAGGAATTTTGTGTGATCGTCTCCTCAAATATAGCAGATTTTTGCTTATCAACCTCTGAGACCTTAGGCTTAATTATACGCTCATCTAAGTTATTTCGCGGTATTCACTTATTAAAGACCCTCTTCTTCAGTTCCGTCATCAGTAAGTTGGAGTATGTATCGCAAGTGTGGTTTCCTCACTATGTTTACCTCCAGATTTCTTTGGGAAAAAGTTGAAAGACGATTTTTTAAATACCTTCCTTATAGATGGTGTCTATCGGGAACGTGGAATAGATTATTTCAGACTGCTTAGCAAATATGATTTGGCATCACTATCATCGCAACGTGAATGACAAGGAGCCCGCTTTGTGTGGGAACTGGTCCACGGATCTATTGATAGTCCTTACCTCATTTCTTCTCTAAATTTTCGTGTTCCTCGATTTTCCTCTCGGTTTTCCCCTTCCTTTTCCTTGCCACTTTCTAGAACCAATGTTTTGCATGCCTCACCACTCACTACGGTATGCCAGTTAGGGGATTTTCTTTATTTTAATATATTTTTTAATAATATAAATCAATTATTTTAAACTGATATTATTATAATCCCAACAAATTGCATTCCGACTCGGACTTAGTTGTGGGACTACTTTGGCTTATATTATAGATGTTCTTTCGCGCGTTGACCAGGGTAAGGTTACTGCTGGATTAGGTATGTCTCAACCATTTTAAGGTTTTTCACGCAGCAAATTATGATTTGCTTCTACATTATGATTCGAAATATTGGCACTTTAAACTGGGAGCACAGCCAAAATATGAGTTACCTCAATGCGAGAAAATCAATTGGTGTCCCTCAACTGCTTCATTTTAATCGCGATGGCGATTGCTTCATCCACAGCAAATTTTGATAATACCTTTCCAAACATAAATCGATGTTGAATTTCCGATGAATAAAGTTATTTATTTTAAAGTAGCGAATATGTAGTGACGCGACTAGATGATTGAGTTCATGCTACTCTGTGGTATAGAAAATTACCGACAATCTAACAATAATAAATTTTACTGACGAAATCGTTAATTACTTAAAGAAAGACGAAATAATGCTAGATATACCCCCGAATTTACGTTGTTATCTGTTGTAGGAAGATATTCTATTAATTTTGAGGATTTACGAAGTTAAAACAATGAACTGAAAAGGAATAACTTCACCGTCCCACGACGTTTCTCGTTGGCTGGCCTTGTATTATTTATTTAGTACCCCCGCTTCAAAGATCGGAGGCTGGGGGAGGAATAGGAGCTTTCGAAAAAGAACTAATAGCCGCCAGAGGGAATTTCACGTGCTGGAGTGACAGCTGCGTTTGACGATGAAAATTTTACAACACTTCAGTATTTTCTAGTAATGAAACTGTTGAAATTTTGTGGAAATTATTTATCTGACAGAACACAAACAGTAATAGTTCACGATGCTGCAATTTCGAATAGTGGTGTAGTAGCCCCTTTTTATATACCACCTGCGTCCCCTTTCCCTCCAATAATTCAAAATATTGTAGGCTGATTCTTTTAATTGTATTTCATGTTGACTTATAAGAAAAGGTATCCATCCCACACTTTTAGAATTTAATGAAACTTGAATAATTTGTAGACCTTATAGGACACCGTAAAATACCGGATTCCGTTTCAGTTGAGAAACGGCTTTAGAAGGTGAAATTGGGTTTTGAAAATCGGGGGTTTCTGCGTTTTTGGAATTTTTAAAAGGCTATCGAAATACATGGGCGTGGTTATTATATTTGGATGAACATCGACCAGTTACGCCAGAAATAATGAAAGAGGATGGAGAACCGTTACGGGAGGATATTAAAGCTGATTTCGGGTAGTATTTTGGGATCTGTGCTTTTCCTTGGCTTTTTCGATGTTATCGGTGGTGGTTGCAGTTTCTGGACGTCCCGAACGTTCATCGTCAAGCCAGCTGATGCGCCTATGCTTAAATTCATGTTGAGACTTGAAACTTTTTAAGACTAACCTTGTAGTTTAATAGTTGTCCATTGCACGAAAAGGATTTTTCACCGGAAACCAATATACATACTTAAATCTAAGCAAACTGAACCATATCAGCTGAACTCAATTGATTTTTTACAGAATCTACGCCACTGTTTCCATCTTCTCCCCCTCTTAAATCTATACCTCTTACATGTAGCGTCTAAATTGACAATACACTCGGCAATTGAATGCGTGCGTATATGAATATGGGCAGATGATTCTTCCCGCAACAATTCTAAAGGAAAAAAAAACGAATTTCCCCTAAACGTTTCCTTTGTGTCACACGGCACAAAAACGCATTTATAACGCGGGTTGGATGTATTTATGACGGCATCAGGTATATACCGTATTGAAATAAAAATCCCCAACTTGTATGCAAGCCGAATGAAATATGAAAATATTACATCGAAGCGTGCCGTACCCTTCATCGTATTTTATTTGTTTACGTTTATCGTTGTCGAGGGGGAAACGAGGTAGGGATTTGACGAGATAACAATTGGGACGAAGAGGGGGACTCGCTCCACCCTATTATTACGGTATCTATTCGAGTAGCACTTGAATAGACATCGGGTCGGTAAATTTGAGGTTTCTAAAACGTTAGATAGGGAATTATGATCTGTTATTTTACGCGGATAATTCAGATGATTTGTTGTTTGTGTTTGGACCATTAAAAAACGTGCGTGGAAAAATATTATCTTAAAGGGAGGTAAAGCCTTGTAATCCCAGGATGTTATTCGATAATATACTCTGTATTTAAAAAAAATTATGTAGAAATTAATTTTCTGATAGATACAGATAGTTTTCACGGGAAGAAACCCATAATAATACACATTTCAATAAATAATTAAGAATAAGAAGACCTTCTACGCCACTGATCTTCATGTTTTCCGCAATGAAACGTTCCCAATCGTTTAGTACCAACCCCTTTACCTTCTATACCCTTCATTTCTCTTACAATACAGTTTGATTTCTCTAAAACGCTAAGGGGGACGTTTTGTTTACTATATATAATAACCGCCAAAGTTAACGAGACCATTGTTGGTTGATGGAAATGGATGTAATATAATTGAGTTTTAAATTTTAATTTATATGAAAGGGGAACTAACTGTTTACTGTCTACGGATTGTCCCACGTTAAAATCGAAGTATAGTTTTTATTTTTTCTGGGTTTTATTTTCTGAATTAAATGTTTTTTTTTGTTTTTTTTTTTTCATAGATTTTATAATTATAGAAATTGCGATAAAGCCTACATCGAACAAACGAAACGAGCGATAAGTGCCAGATTTAAGGAACATATTCTACGCTACCGTTATGGGAAAATTGAAACGTCAATTTTAGCACAATACATAAACGAAACCGGGCATAATATTAAATTAGAAAACCTAAAATTAATTAAGAACATAACTTTGCCGCGAGAATTAGACGCTTATGAAACTATTTACATGAAAATGAATATAAATCTGCTGAATATTGACTAAGGGCCATTAGCCCACTCAATTCTTATTGATTTATTCGTGTAAAGCATATTTTACGTTTCGTGTTACATAGAATTGTAAATATCTTCTTGAGAGTAGGGAACAGACATGTTAGAATTAAAAAAAACATTCTGACACCATTCGGTCCTATGGTTGGCAATGGGAATCCATGGATTTTCGAAACAGCAGTTCCGAATTAATCAAATAATAACTCGTGCGGTACGGAATGTGCCGATATTTTAGTGTTATTAATTATTCCTTTATTATACAGAAGTTTCTCGACAACAGCAACATTTAGACCTCCATTTCAATGAAACTTCTAAAAGATTTCGTTTCATATTCTCAAAGATAACTACACATTTTCTTCGCAAAACGTAGAATACTTGACGTTAGTATAAAACTGTTCGATAAAATTGAAAGTGGATAGACTAAATTATTGACTGAATAGTATTTATTAAATGCTAAAAGGCATTGTTAATTTTGGTTCTGGTTCATTGAACAAGTAATTTGTACCGTTGGAATTACTTAATTTGCTGAAAACAGGTACCTTTTCTTTTCGTATTTCCACTTTCCAATTGCAGTTATTTCCTGTTTCTTCTTTGTTCTCTTATAAGCTTTAATTTTGCTTTTCTTTTTAATTTTAACGTCTGCAGTTAATACATAGTTCATGTTTATTAATAAAATCAGCATCTTATAATGGGTTTACCATTAGAAACTACACATTTATAACATTTCTTTCAGATGACAGCCATGTTAAGGTTGTTGTTTTAATATTTGTACTTGTCAGTGTTTACCATTTCATAATCCCGATTTACAAAAGCTTCGGCCTATAACTGAAAATCAAGCTTACCAGGGCGGTTGCCAATTGCCACAGTGGAAAGGTAACAATATTATACTTCTCTACGGTGCGCCACTGCCGGTATCACCTTTTTAACAAACTCTAGTGATATGGCATTCTTAGTTCATTTCTTGTTTAGTGAATAAACAAAACTGTCGCATCTGGTCTGAAAATCAGCCAGAGGCAATGCATGAAAGAGCATTACATTCTCTTAAATTGACTATTCTGGTGCGCATTTCATGCTGGAAGGAGTCATCAGGAATGAGGGTCCTTACCTCTTTGTCTACGATGCTGGTAATTGCCTTATTCTGAATGGAATTCGTCATTGCTTAATGTTTTTTGTTGGCTCTAATTGGATTCTTTGGATTTAGACTATATAAGGCTTCAGTAAAACATCTTGCCACACCACCCATAAAATAATTTACTTATCGCAACACAAATTGGCCGAATCGATTCCAGAAATAGACCAGTGAATTGTCCTCCTGGCTCGTGTGATTTAACACCCCTAGACTTCTTTTTATGGGGTTATGTTAAGTTGTTAGTTTACGCCAATAAGCTGACAACATTACATGACTTGTGGACCAACATCGAACGTGTCTCTTCTGACAATCGGCGCAGATTTATGTGAAAAAATCATGGATTCATTCTTGCCAGCGCTTCCGAGGAGAACATTTGAGAATGATGTATTCCGGAAATAAAGGTATTCAATGTACTCTATATGGAATTCAAAATAATCTTAAATTTCTTAAGGAATCTGTGTTTTATTTTACAAACAAAATGCATTCTGTTGTGAAGGAATAACAAAAATTTATGTAATAAAACATTAATTTCTCTGATAAAACGACTTTGAAATTTGGAATTGGGAATCGTAATTTATCAGTGCTAAAAGCAAAATGTCCATAAAAATTATTTCAACGCGGTATATGTATTTCTTCGTTCATATCGTAAAATTCTCAGATAAGCTTCTGTTAAGACACTTATCCAAGTACTAAGTTGGGAGTTCCTAATCTCTGACGTACAGAAATTGGATACTTCCATTGAACGGGCAATGGGGTCAAACAATAAGCTTCGAAACCGCTGCTAACACAGCGGTCCCTTCTAAGGGGAGCTCCAACGCAGTTTAAGTTATTAGTTTTAGAGGCCAACGATGGTACATTGCGGTTAGGAAGGTACACAAGACAATTGTGTAAGCTCTAACAAGGGTTTTATTGGGAAATTTGTCGATAACAAGGGGAATATATTAAATAAGAGGGGAGAAGGAATTAATGTATAATTTCGAAGAAAGGAATTCAATAACCTATTCAAGTTCCTTTTGAAGTTTGACGAGATTCGCCTCTAACACCCTCTAACATAATTTCCAAAATCAATAAATTCTTGGCATCTAATCGAGATTCATCCGTCTAGATCAATTAAATCTAGCGAAATTAGCTCGAGATAACAAACGATGCATTTCCAGGAAGATAGCAAAGTCCATGTTTATGCCTATCAAGTCATCGTCGGCTCTTTTTTCTTGTTGTTGTTGTTGTTGCCGTAAACTGTTACAGCAGGAAGTCGTGATTAATGATGGTGCGGTTTAAAACTTGACTTCCAGCTTGAAAGATTGATCTTGGTATTGATTTTGTTTGCAGCTCGTCGGGACAAAGCTGGAGCTTTGAATGAGAATCGAAGTTTTTTATAGGTTTTCTTGGGTTATTAATTTGAAGTGAAAGATGGGTGCAATCAGTTTTGTAATCCTTTTTTGAGGATGTATACCGTTATTAATTAGTCTATGATCGATTCTAAAGCAATAGTATAGAAAGACTCCAGGTTAGCTCAACTGTGAGTAAGATTTATAAAAATAACGCGTCTTTAAAGAATATTTTGGGAATATTTAGGTCAACTATGGTTAAATTGCTTCTATTGTACAGAATTCGTCTAGAATGATTCTTCTAATTGTTGTTCAATTAATTACCCGTTAGGTGAAGTTTTCTAGCCTGCGTATTGGAACGTTCTTTGTTGTTCTTTTTGAAAATATACTATATTATTGATTGTGATCGATTGTGACTTAACAAACTTTTGAATTTCTTTGAATTTCCTTTCCTCAACAAATTCAGTACCCACGTTTCTTCCTTGTAGCTCTATACACTTAGTCCAATGATGTTCCAACTTCTTTAAACCATCCAAATACAGAGTACTCCCTCTTAAGTGGACACCTGCGTCTGTCTGGTTAATAGAGGTGTCCTCTTATGAGGAAACTAGAGATAATACTATGTATACTGATGCGAAAATTTCTGTGAGAAATAATACAATATTGTATTTATAAAAAATTGTATTTATAAAACTAGACAAAGATTCTAAGTTTTGAAATTATATTGTAGGAAAAAAATCTAACATTATTCTTTGACACAGGTTTCTTTCCATGAACTAGTGTACTCTCGAAGTGATGTAAGCAATTCAAATCCTTTTGAATCTACATTTGCCGCCGCATACAACTTGATATGACTTAAATTTGTGAAAGCATCCTTGTAGCTTTTGATGGGATCTTCTCTATTTTGATCCTCCACATTCTGGTCATCAGTATCAGAATTCTTTTGAGAATTTTCAAAATTTAAATCCATGTTTTCATCCTCTTGAGCTAAACAATCATCAATTATCACATATTGCTCAAAATCACTATTATTTATTCCATTTTGATTTATTGTTTTACATATTTCAGCAGTAACTGATAGTGGTAATTCATCTTCTAAACCAAAGCTATTGTCTCCGAGAATATTTGAGCACGTGAGCCCAGCTTTGCGAAAATAATTTTGAATAGTTGTAGGTATTACTTGACGCCGTGCTTTTTTTGAATAAAAAAAGAACATCTAACAAATTAACTGATTTGAAGAAACGCATGTTTCTATCTGGGCCAAGATACGTTTTAAAATAATGTATCGGTACCAAGTTTTAAAGTTTTTGATAATTCCTTGATTAAGCGGTTGACAAAATGCAATTGTATTCGGTGGGAGAAATATTACCTCAATGTTTTTTAGGTTTCTTAAGTTACGTGGGTGTGACATTGCGTTGTCTAAAAATAGCAATATTTTTCGTTTTTCCAAACACATCTTTTTATCAAATTCCAGCAAAAATTCGATCATTATCTCGCAAGTCATCCATGATTTTTTAATGGATCGTCACTTCACTGGTAAAGTGTTCAGATTAAGTTTACGAAACGCACGAAGCCTAGCAGCGTTACCAATAACAAGCAATTTTTCTGAATCTCCTGCCATGTTTACACAATGCAAAATTGTAAGTAGGTTTTTAGCCATTTTCCCACCAGAACACTTCTCCCCCCTTAATGCAAAAGTTTTATCAAGTGATATTGTCTTTTTTCTTCTGCCTTCGATCGAATTAAACTCCCAGAAAATGGAAAATTTTTGTTTCTTGCTTTCACAAATCACTCATACGTCATTTTGTCTTTATTGTAGCCTTGTACATTAAAAAAACTTCGTTTCTGTCGAACATTGACATTACTACGTCATTGTCTTAGAAGTTCTTCTTTCTTACGTATCATGTTGGTCGCTTCTGTTTTACCGTATACTTCTATAATATTAATTTTTTCTTGAAGTGCAAGCATTCGTTTATTTGACTATCGCTGAGACACGGTCGCGATTCAACCTGATGTAGAAATACATTGAATCGTTTGGCTGTACAGCCTGAGCATGTCAACTCGCAAACGCAAACGAAGAAATTTAGGGAAACCCTGACGATTTAATCTCGGAAATGTCCGCTTGATAGGTAAAAGGAGATGTAAACTGCTTCATTTGCGTGTCCACGTCCGGTTAACAGAGAGTCCGCTTAAGAGGGAAACTATGTACATATAAAAACCTATGCATTTTTACTGTTCCTAGCAAAGTATCCGTTTAAAAGAGATATCCGCTAAAAGAGAGTACATTGTAATAGGATTAATCGAACTTTCGGCGATGACTTCATCATTTGATGTGAACTGCTTTCCGCCAAACCATTTTTTCAAGCTTGGTCTGCGGCCTGCTAGCGAACTTTATTGATCATATCGTCTGTAGTCAGCTCATTGTGACGATCTGGACGCTCCTCATCAAAGACGAATGTTCGGCCACACTCAAAGTCAATAAACCGGTATCTGATGGTACCCATCGAAGGCGCATGGTCACGTCCCCACTCCCTCCAAAGAAGAAATCGAATCACTGACTTTTTCTATGATTCCACAAATGCTTTCCTCACTTTTAATAGCTCTTAAAACAACACCACTCCATGAATCTCACCGAAATTTTGACAGACGTCGACTAAAGAATAGTACTCACAGTCGGTAATGCAGATTTTGATACAAAGAGCCATCTGTCGCGGGTACTTCTCATCTGCATTTAAGCTTATCAATACTTTGCACAAAGATTTACTTAATGTTAGATACATGTTATAATCGGATTGTACAAAGGACCAAACTGCAAATTATACTCATCAACTTTCAACTTCAAATTTAGACGACTTACAGGAGACCATATAGGACCATACTGATATACTTAATCTTCAATTTTACCCATCTATCCTTCATTCTAATTTTTCTACTTTTCCCTCCCAACTCTTATTTCGTGCTTCTTCCTTGCAGTAAGAACAAACCCCGTCTCGTTCACCATTCCGACCCTCTCCCCTCCTCTTCCTATTCGTCGACGTCACTTTTCGTTTTTCCAGGACCACCACAGGATGTGTTCATTTTTAATTAAAACCAAACATTCAATTCGCCCGACGAAAGCTCCGGAGACCGGAGTCCCGTACCGCAGCCGCAGTTGGCGCTCGTGAACGACGCCGTCATCATACCGGAGTCTCCGGGCGCGCTAATATACCCGGAATCCGTTGCTATACACTACATAACGAATTTCGAGCATGCCGAAGATGGAAAGAATGTAATATAATTTTGTGCGCTGCACCTATACGGGCTTGGGAGGTGGTGGAGGGTGCGAGGAAGTTCGAGGAGGGTTAGAGGTTTGCAAAGAGAAAGGGTAGCTATTGTGAAGGAAGATTTTGTCGAATTTGGAAGTTGAGAAAGAAGATCGATGTTGTGCAAATTAGAAAAAATATTGAAATTTTACAACAAATTACGATTAAAACTGAACCTAAACTTCCGATAATGACAATAAGATAATGTTGAAAACCATTTCTGGGAGCCGCAACAATGCTGAGGGTTGGTAGGATGTTGAAAATATGCTTTCCGACTCTTCTTCACATAATATGCCTCATACACGCATGTCACCTCGTAGCAGAAACCATTCGAAAGAAGTATCCGATGGTGGATAAGTTAATAGCATCTACCAAAAAAGTGTTCATCAAATCTCCCAAACACATCCGTGTATTCAAACAATTGTGTTCGAAATTACCACCACCACCTTAGCCTATAATAACACGATGGGGAACATGGTTCCAGGCAGTATCTTACTATAAGAAATATTTTTCACAAGTGAAAAATGTCATTTTGAAACTTGATTCGAATGATTCTGCAGCAGTTCGTGATAGTCAGCAACTTTTTTCCAATTCGGACGTTCAACAACAAATAAATGGAATTTCCATGAACTATTCTGAAGTTGCACAAGCCATTGAGCAATTAGAAAACTTATCTGCACGAAACGCATTAAATTGCATAAACAATTTACAAGTCGCTCTAGAAAACTTGACGAACACTATAGGAGTCGATGTTGCTCAAAAATTTGGTGCAATTTTAACCCACTTTTATGCGGTGTGCCACTGCCTGTACCACCTTTTTAACAAACTCTAATAATAACAAAGCTATAGGCGCCGACAAAAATAACAAAAAAAACGAAAGATTTTGCGAGACATCTAATTAGCCGCATATTTTTCCTCAAAAAAACCAAAACGCCCCTTCAATTGAGCTTGTAAAATTCAAATTCTTTCTCCATTTGATCGCCTCTCTGCCTCTGCTACATAGTTTCCAACATCTTCATACTAAACATTGGAAAAAAACTCATCCTGTATATATGCCGTCTCTGACACGTTTCGGGCTTCCAATAAACGTAATTACGCAGCACAAAAATGCAATTTCCCGCCAAGAATCCACGTATACACGACGTCGCGAAGATGCAATATATTCTACAGGTAACATATTGCGTTTTTTCCGCTTTCGTCCCCGCAGACAGATACACATACTTACGATATTCGTTTGGGGAGATAGCTAGCGTGTAATATCCCTCTTCTTCGGTCTATATCTCGCTGTATCAATCGCGTATTCACATGCTGGAGCCTATTCCATTTTGAGATAACTTGTTTCTTCCTCTGATGGTGAAAATTTTATAGATCTGTTTAGGAACTAGCAAGGTAAGCGCACATAGAGAGAATATTGTTTGTTAAATCATTGTTGTGATTTTTTTGTTGTGATTTTTTGCTTGCGCAAATAATTATATTGGTCAGCTTAACAATATCAATGTAGTTATAATAGCGAGGCTATAACAGGCACTTTAGTTGGACTTCACACTCTCCCCCCACTGCTTCAAATCCACGTCACATACACACCCATTCCTCAATCATCCGCAAAACTAAATCAGCAGCAATAATTAACAAGTTTAGATTCGCGTACATACGACTGTAACTTTTCCCGTAGCGAGTCGAGGAGCCACAACTACCATCCCCCTTCCGATGTCCCCCCTCTTCCTCTTATTCCCCCCAAACGTACTCGCAGTCTGTTTCGCTCGAACTTTAAACTGTATTTTCGATCAGCCGACCTGTCAATTATGTATCCAATGGGTGGAGAACGGGGGGAAAGGGGGATGGAACGTAGAAGGGGGGAATGACTGAAGGGAGTTAGCCGCAACATGGGATTGCGTTGCCAATACGCTCGGCCTTTAAATAATGCAACAGACGAATGGGAAGGGGTATCGGGGGAAACTGGGAAGCAAGAGGGGAAGGAAGGCGACACCAACTTACCAGACACTAATTCGAATGGACTTCGGTTATACGGGTGTCAGCCGCAGTGCCAAACATTTAATTAGACGCTGTCTGAAACTGTGCGTTTCAGAGCGAGTTTAAATAAATCGAGGCGTACGCTAGGTTTCGGTTTTGGGATGGGCGAGGACCTCGACATCGTTTTTTAGAATGGAAGCAGTTTAGATGTAAAACTCTGTTTAGATTAATAATAACAGGTTATTACGAATAATTACAACAATACCAACCTTGAACATCTAATGCCTCTGCAGTGTATTGTACAAGGTGTCCTAAATTGGTGATAGTCGACCTCTTATCGACAAAGCCATGTTGAGCATCAGAGATATAATTCGCGACAGCAAGATATGGCTTCTTACAAATTGTTAATTCAAACACTTTTGATATGTTTGACAATATAGAAATCCATCAATAGTTACAAATGTCATTTTGAGCACCACTTTTAAATGCTGGACAAATTCTAGCAAGTTTCCAAGTAGACTGGCGGGCGCACGTTTTTAAAATCGAGTTAAAAATGACGCACAAAGAATGAGACAGAACATTGGCACAGTTTTTCAGAAGAAAACTTGGAACCTGCTCAGGCCCAAATATAATCTTGTTTTTCAGGAATTTCATCGCCAAAAATACATCGTGGATGTATAGAGCTGCAACATGCACATGAGTATGGGACGAAATAACATCCACGAGTGGAAAATATGGTAGAAGCCTGGAAAACGTCCGAAAAAGCATTGACGATTAATTGTGGCGTTCTTCGTTCTTATAAACGACCAAAAGGTCTTCACATCCGAAAACGATGATAATTTAAGATTTAAAATATAAGAGTTATACGCCTGTTTTATCTGCGATTTCACCAAAGCACGAGATTTCCTAAAGTTTTCTAAATCAACATGACTACCTGATCTTTTACAGGTCTTATGTAGTTTATGTTTTAGCTTTATGCTTTTAATAATCTCACCAGAATACCACACGGGATAACTTCTTTTTGACTGAAAATAGGAATAAATCTGTCAAACAGGTTATATATAATTCTGTAGAATTTAGTGCAGGCTACATTAACACCATCACAGGTGTTCAGAGTCGATCGTACAATGCTGGGAAAATCAACTTGTCTAAAGTTGTATAATATCTGCGCAATATTAGCGTGACTTCCAGAGCTGGATGGAAGGTTGCGTCTTCCTGAACCAATGGCATATCGTCAGGGGCCATATCACTTATAAAAGTTGAAAATATAAAAAGTAATATTTTGTTTTGAGTGTTATATACTTTGTTGTTCTTTTGTAAATTTAATGAATCTCAAAAATTATTGATAGTGGCAGTTTGTTTCCATAATGGACTATTACGGCAGAAACTAGGGATATTGAAGTCTCCTACGATAAGTTGTTAGATCGAGCATATCGAGTGCATCTGTAGGTTCATTTGAGGGCATATACAAAAAAAATATATATAAAGATTGCCTGCATCCAGCAATATTAATAGCAATGAAATTGACTCCTAACTATGAAAAATCAAGGTGTTCGATGAATAATTGGTTCTACAAGCCAACAAAACACCACCATCCCGGCTAAGACTTGTCAGGTGCGCATGTACATACATAACAAAAATAGTCCCGGCGCTAACAAGGAACCTTGCGAGATGCCAAAAGAAATCAACCGCCTAGAAGATAGGTGCCAGAACCGCACCTTATCGAAAATGATTTCCCCCTCAAGTATAACTCAATATGGGAAATCAATCTCTTGCCTATTCCGACTTTCCTCATCTGCTCGTCTCAGATCAACTAGATATTAATACACATGAAAAAATGGCTAGTAACAAAACCAACGTTAATGCTAATACAGCTCATGGTATTGGTGGCATCATTCCCGGCAAAAACAATGCAAGCAGAGAAAATAAAGCACTAACACACGGACATGTTTTTACCTACTCGGCGTCATCATCGTGGTTACGAGCACTTCCTGTTTTGCTGTCTGCATTGTCTCTACCTCTCAATTTATGCCTACAATGCCCACAACAGCACTGAACATATCTCCCGGCGCCTTCTAGCGCCAAGAAACACAGATATTACTTGGTTAAACATATCTTGATCTCAGTGAATTTGATTCTTAGCAATAACCTAATCGATGATCATGTTTCTTCTGCATATTTCTGTCTATGCAATACTTTTCAGCATGGCCTACAATTACATCCCGTATTATGCTAGCTTTAGCCATAAATTTTTGCGTGCGCTTCAAAATAAAAACCAATTCCACAGCTGTAGCCCTGTACCTCTCAAGTAAGAAGGTATATAACTTAAGATTTGGTGCTGAATAGTCCTGTATGATAACAATACTTTGCCTTAAAAGTTATTAAAAGACTATAAATGTATATTCCTCCTGTAATTCAACAAACACTTATTACCTATGCGGTTATCATAAAAAGCGAAATAATCCCGGAAAAGATCTTCCTAAAAACAACAATATATTTGAAAATATCTCAAACTACCGGCGCGAAACGCTTATAAATGACAAAATGTCGTCGTTTATAGCACTTTTGTGTGCGTCGCCGATGACGTAAGTGGAACGTCGTTGTTTGAACGTCGCGAAACGAACTTGAGCAATGAAAAATGTCCGCATCCTTCCCGGACAACGTTTTTGCCCAACGACAAGCGCCCTGGAACCCCCGCATCTCTAACACAAACCTACTAACCTCCTCTTTCCCCCTACAGAGTTCTCCATCTCAACTTAAAAGTTAAACAACGCGAACAAGATCCATAAAAGTCGCGCCGTCGGTGAAATAAATTGCCACCCGCCGTCCTTTCGCCCAACGCCTGAGGATTTATTGGGGCGGACTTCCTTCTAGGAGGTATACAGGGTGTTCACTATCACGTTAGTCAAATTCCATAAGCTCGCTCCATTAAGAATAACTATAAAAAAGATCTATGAACATGCTTTCCAAAAATGTTCTAAGCTTTTGAAATTTTGAAGATTACTTAACTTGAAAATAATGGTCCAATGATCAAGTAACATTCGACATTCTCTAGATACATATTTGAGTAGAATGCAGTGGCGTATCTAAATTTCCATGAAAATGTCGAATTATGACATACAGTTGTTGTATATTTTTAAATATAAATCATAGTTTGCTTTAGATGATTTATAGAGACCCATTTTTCCTGTGTTTAAGAGTATATAGTTTATAGGATGGGGGATTGTTTCCTTAAATAAATATTCATTGTAGAGAAGGTATTTACGTCATCGTTAAGAACATGCAAAACAGTTTACATCTTGTCTTAATTTTTTTTTTATGTATCTCATAGTTTCTGAGCTATTGAGTGAAACAACAAAGGTTAGTGTTGAGCTTGGGATGCTTTACACTCTACCAGTGGGCGATTGGGCAGCTAACGTGGCTGGACTAGTTTTGCTGTTGAGGAAGAGGGCAACTTTATAAATAAATATATTTTTAGATTTTTAAAATAGAGCTTAACTATTAACAAATTTACCCTTATAAAGTAAACAATAAACTAACGCAACTATCCAAAATTATTTCTTTGATATGTGTAGCATGCCAGAACACGATTACCACGCAAAGACACACCAAGCCTTTCCTGAAATTGGGCATTTAGTACGCGATGGAGGTTGACATCAGACTGGTAAAGCACTACTAATATAGGCCTCATCTGTCCCTTCCTTATAAAGGGTAGATCCTCTTAAATTTTGTGGACGCGCCAGTTGTAAAATTCCAGTTATCGTTAAGCGCCTGCTGGTTCCCAATTTTGTTATGTACAAATTTCTAAATTCTCCTTGCTTGACACTCTCATTTTCTTCTGAAAATCGGAATTCTGCTGGTACCAGTCTATTACGCAAGTCTGGAATTAAGTCATCAAGATTATGTTTGATATCTTCAATGTGTTATACGACAAATACAACCTCTAAATAAAGATGGTTACCATCGTAGATTGCAATTTTGTCGCTGATTTTTACCACAATGTAATGAGCTTAACTTTCAAGCAGTGGTACTGTTTAGATATTAAACTAAACTGTCCAATATTATAGCATTATTTCAGCATTTGTATCATCTTAAAATAACCTTTAACATTTCAATATTCTTCTTGAATGTTCTACTTGTTTCCTAAGGTAATGAGTGACTACAGAACATAATCTTCAACTTTTTAGCATCATATCCTTCAATTTATCCTGGAGATCCCCTCCTAATCTGCCAATCACCAATAGCTTTCGCGATTACATCAGATATCATACCACAACCGGCTTGTACTAACCCAATACCTGTCAATCTATGAATATTATTACATGTTTACATTGTTAGCTATCAGATATCACTCCAAATTGCTTCATACCTTTCAATTATTTCTGCATAAATGGATAATCCATATATACAAATGAAATTAGAGGCCAGATACTGTTTTACATTCAATAATTTACTACAGAACGCAGCGAGGTCTTCAAATAACTCCCTCTGTAATAATGTAATAACCATACAACGTTTTTAGAAGAGAATTGTCGAGAAGGCTTGTAATTTCAAAAATTTTTGATTAGGTATCGTAGCTTTATTCTGTGTGATATTGGATATTACTGATTCCGTTTGTTCTGTCTTGTTTGTTACTAATTTAGCTGCGTAAGTTGAACGTATCGTTTTTGATGTGTACTTGAAGGTGGAAAGACGTGTTTTATTTGATGATTATAATCCTGGATTTGGATAACTTCCGAAGCAAAATATCTTTCGGAGAATCCATGAATTAAGAATTTTTCGAAAAATTTGCAAAACACTCTGGAATTGGTAAGTGTAAGATTCTATTTTTGGGTAATTTTTTTTAATGCATCTAAACATTAACCTAACAGATAACCTCAAAAAAATAAAATGGGTTATTGTCATACTTTCCACTTACGTCAAGCTTACGTCAGCTGACAGTTACCTTCCATTCAAGCATCGATTAACAATGACGTCAGCTTTTCTCCTAATACGTACCTAGATTGTTAAAAAAAGAAAGAGGAAAATTTAGATATTATTACGTATGCTCTTTAATAATAATAACAAAAGAAATTGGATCAATACGTCATAAATTTTTCTAAGTATAATCGAGATGTAATTTCTCAGATGTTCTTTCTGTAATTGCCCATTTGGCTTATGCCTTCGATTGATTTTGACGCCCACGTTTCATCTTTAACCTTTTCAACTTCTTCCACCCTCCTAGTTCAAGCCTACGTCGATATTTTCGCTATCGTATTGTAGAAGGGTACCGTGCTTTCATCATTAAACGGAACGTGTGGGTTGAGATGTGAAGACAGATGTTTTTGTGGAGTTCGTTAAAAATTGTTGTGCTTGTGAGGTGAGTATCTCATTCTCTAGATTGAGTGGTGTCCGTTTTTTAGTCTTTATATATAATACAACGCTGATGGCACAAACTGATCCTTTGTTGCATTATCTCCCCGTCATTAACTTATATATTTATTTATTTACTCGTCATCGTGGCAGAGTTTTAGATGTAGTTTATTTAGTTGCAAAGAGCAATTTACCAAAAATTTTATCAAAACTTAAGGAACAGCCATGCACACAAAATATATCAAAGTGTGTTTAGTTTGAAAATCATCGACGTTTTCGTGTCGTGACTGTTCTCATAGAAATGCAAATCCAATGACGATCCTTTTGTGGTTGGCTTAATGATCATCATTTCCGATGTTTTAGATGACGTTGTGATTTTTGAATACTAGATTCCATATAATGCCTGTGGTGCGTGATTTTTACAAAAAATATTTTCAAGATGTGAATTATTGAAAATAACTTGTGACATTGATTATCCCTCATAGAGTAATATAAATCAGGCTTTTTTTTCTTTTTTAGGAAATAAAGATTTAATTATATAAATTATGAAAATGTCTGAAACAAATAACAACTAGAAATAATTCTAAATCTGAAAATATTAAATAAAGTTTGGTATTTAATAAATATTGAAATTAAAATGAATCTTAATGAAAGATTACCAGAATTGTGCCAGTGTATAGAAACGACGATCGTACATTACTTTCCAACTGCAGACCCATATCTGTAATATCTTCTTCTTCTTAAGCCTTAAAACCTTGTCTACCCTTATAGGTGTAAGGCAGGCGTGGGAGTTGAGTTTTCTCTAGGTGTAGTTTTCCATATTTTCTTCCATTTCTTTCTTTCCTGTGTGGCTTGTTGCGCATCGTCACAAGTCACTCCTCTTTTTTCAACGGCACTTCTTACGTTTTCTAACTATGTTTTTCTCGGACGTCCTCTTCTTCTTTTTCTAGATGTTCTTGCTTCGAACACTTGTTTGACTATTTTCTCATCTTCCATTATTTTTATGTGTCCAAACCAGCGTAATTGACCTTCTTCTATTTTTTCCTCTGTCGATTTTATTCCCAGATTCTGTCTGAATGTCATATTTCTAATTTTGTCCATTTTAGTTTTGTCCTCCATTCTTCGTATAAATCTCATTTCTGTGGCGGTCAGTTTCCTCCTTTGTCTTTCTGTTAATGTCCATGTCTCCGCTCCATGTATAAGTATTGGTGTGACAACCTTCTCGAAAACCTGCACTCTTATGTCTTTAGGTATCTCCTTCTTTCCTATGAATGATTGTTTAATACTAGTATATAACCTACCTCCTCCTGTTTTTCTTTCTTTTATCTATTCTTAATTTTTTCCGTATTTAAATATTTGGACTTGTAGTTCTTCAGTACATATTTTTATTTTATGTTGTTCATTTCTTCCCACAATCATTGTTTCTGTCCTCTCCCTACTAATCTTCATGTTTATTCCTTCCAAAGCTTTCCTGTATATTTCCAAGTTTTCATTTAGGGTTGCCGCATCCTTAGCTATTAAAACCATGTCATCGGCATAGCACAATTCTGAAATTTCTATTCTTCTAATTTTCCAGTATTCCACCTCGTATATTTTCACCTTCTTCCTTGCTTTCTTTATTGCTTCATCCAGGACTCTCGTAAACAGTAAGGGGCTTAGGATGCATCCCTGTCTTACTCCCAAAGTTGTCTCAAACATATTCGATTTTTCCTGTTTTGTTCTTACGTTTATATCGTTAAGAATGCAATAATTAAGAGAGAGAGCAATTCCAAGAATGTAATAATTTGTATGCCTGTCTCACTCATTCTGTAAGGATGATACATCCTGTTGAGACCTGCATAATATGGGTATTTTTCTAAAAAAATTCCTAGAGGTAACCCAATCCAAATATCACCTACATAGTTTCGTAAAAACATTCTAAAATTTAAAAGCAATAAGGAACAAAAGGATCGCTTTCTCTTATTACGCATCGATACGAAACCACGGTATACTCCTACTAAAGGTGTGCGCGTACCGAATGCCACTAGTACATTAGCGAAGAGCGACCCGCCATATCGAACGGGGTTCACCGTCGAAATTGGCCTAATTTTTCGGAACTCGCCGACATCAATAATGGACCGTGTTTACCTGTCTATTGCTCTACATTATTCAGCATTCGGTAAGTATGTCTGGGATACGACCAGGCCGAGGACCGTGCATGCATAAAGCGACGCTTCACAAATAATAGATGGTACGCCATGGATAATTCATGGCGACGTCATTAAAGTTGACATTTCGACCGGTGAAGGGTGTACAGTTAGTTTGTGGGGCATCAATAATTCGGGGAAATATGGAAAATGTCAGTTTCGGTTGGAAATGGAATGAAATGGAAAAAAAATGTAGCCCTGTTACACAGAGAAAAGAAAAACAACAGATTGATTTTGTTTGAATGTACAAATGTTTTTGTTTGACATAATTTTGTTGAGTCAAACAAATATATGCTAGAAGAATTTTGGTTACACAGTATAGTATGGCTAACATTTCTTTTTCCACAATGGAATATTTTACTTCTGCATTGTTTAATTTTCTTGATAGGAAAGCTATTGGATACTCTCCATCAGCATAATTTTGATATAAAACGCCTGCTATTGCACTGCTGCTTCTTACATCAATTCTCAATATGAATAACACAAATCTGGTTCCTTTTTAATTCATCAAATGATGAATTAAAAAGGAGTTTCATGAAAAACATGCTGTCTCACCCCGTTATTTACCAGATTTATGTCCTGACGGAATACAACAGTACTCCTACCAAGCTTAATATGAATAACTTAGAGAAATCTGGATGAATTAGCTTTAGACTTTGACAGAAACGTGTCTTGATGTCTTGTAATGCTGCTTCATGCTTCTCTTCCCAAATAAACGTGTAAGTACCTTTCTTCAGTTTGGCTAATGATTTCCAGTCGAGGCCAATAATAATAATAACCTTTCTTCAGTAGTTCGTAGAAGCTTCGACATTTTTCAGAAAAATGTGGAATGAATTTATTGTAGTAAGAAATTACTCCAAGAAAACTTTTTAATTTCTTAATGTTGCTTGGCCTGGGGAAATCTTGAATGGTTTGTAGACGTTCTTCTTCGATGAATATGCCTTCTTTGTTGATGATATAGCCCAAATAAGAGATTTTTTTTTAGATTTAGCTTCATTCCTGGGTTGGCCAGACTGGAGATGACTTTGGTAAGATGACCTTGACGGGAATCTTTATCTTAGGAAAATACGAATAGCGAATGTGAGGGCACTGGATTTGGTTGATAGCCCAAATGGTACACAACGGAATTTGTATGTTGTGTCATTGATGGAGAAGCCACGGAATTTACGACTTGCTTCTAAGAGGTGGAATAAGCCAGAAGGAACTTTGTAGGTCTAGCTTGGAGAAAACTCTTGAATTGGAGAATCTTATCGGCAAGGTTTCGATGGTCTCTTGTTATATTATATCTAACTTCGATGTTATTGATATTGTTAAAATCAAGTTACAACTTCGACATTGAGACCTAACTTAACCTAACCAGATTCACTTTACAGGTTCCTAGGAAATATGAGTAATCTCGAAGATGTAAGAATTAAGGTTCGCCGTTTTTGTTTGCGACCACATGGATCGTTAAGAAGGCCTTAATATCACCTTAACGTAATGGAGAAAGTTAATGGTATTTTAGGGAGTTGGGGCTTATTTATAAGAATAAAAGCGCCACGTCGCTACCAAGTGGAGATTAATTTTCGGCAATATACTTATTCTTTATGTACCTTTGTTAGTGTAACCACAATTTTAATAAAATCTTTCAAAAGATTGTGTATTTTTAACTCATTGCTACCCTAGGTGCTCATAAATTGATGCTTTCTTCTCTAAAAAGAAGGAAGCATCTATCGTACTAACCATTTCAGTGGAGCAATAATACCAACAGGATAATACATTTGTCAAAGTAACAGCATATTTTAAACCACAGAAATATTTTGTTAAGCAAATGCATATTTATTTAAGCTTTTAATACCGAACGTTCCCAAAATGGGAGCATGCTAAAAAATCGAATTTTTATTGAATTAATCATATTGTTTGCATAAAATTTTTATAATTAACAATCACAAAAGTTTACATATATGTATATTTTAAGACATTATGATTAATTCAATAAAAATTCGATGTTCCCATTTCCGGAATGTTCGCCAGATAAAGGTGAAGAGAACTGCATGAGAATCATTAAATAATTGAAACTTTGTACCATCTTACTTTTCCCACAATGAAAATAACCTAGTAACCCAGGCGAATTAGATCTAAAGATTTTAGATTCCTGAGAAAATTTACAAATCTTTGTCCCTAATCCTGGAAATTTATTCAATTTTCCTACACCACACTTTCCAAAACAGTCCAATATCTCGGTCACTTGCACAGTATTACCAAATTCATTTCCTTTTCGACGGGAAATGTCGACAAAATCCGAAGCGAGCGTTTGGTAGGGTAAAATACTGAGAAACTCCCGCCGAATTAGCGAGTTGTATAGGCAACGAAACCTAACCGCAGATCGGTAAACCTACTCCTCACCCCCGAATTTCAATAACCGAAAATAGTTTCCCGGAACTATTTCTCCTTCCCTGAGGCTCTGTTGTTTGTCTTGTTTCGCCTCGAGCCGACTACCAGGAAGGGGGTCAAATGGGGAGCCAATAACACGCTAAATCAGGTCTCATACCTACAGACGTATATTTTGCGTATTGGGGGGAAAGGGAGGCTTGTTTGAGCTTCCCTTTTGTTCCCTGGAAAGTGGTAGAATTTAACTGAGTTGTCTTCGAAATGCTTGGGAAAGGATTCCGTTTGGGGAAAGGACGTTGGGTGGAGTGGTTGTTGTAGGGGTTGAATACGAATAGTAAGGGGAAGAGGATGGTTTGTAAATGTGCAGGGTGGAATGGGAGATGTCTAAAATGGATAAGCGTTAATATATTGTTAATGGGGATGGGTTGAGAGATGATTTTATATGATATGGTTACCGACAAAATTCATAGTAATAAACAGTACAAATATGGTTTAATTGTTGGAAATGTGCTTTTAGTCCGGGAACACTATTATTTCCTTCCAGGATCATTTTACCAACCATGAGTCAATTTGAGTCACCGACAAGATTCATAGTAATAAACACTACAAATATGGTTTAATTGTTGAAAATGTGCATTTAATCCGGGAACACTAATATCTTCTTCTAGGATAATTTTAGGAGCCATGAATCAATTGTAGTCATATAGTTATAGCTTTCATGGTACTGGTATCCTCATGGTTATTTTTTTTTTGTTTTAATTGATGATAATACAATGAAGAAGACAAAGTTGTTGAAATGTTAAACATGTTTGCTTTTGTGAACCATTGAAAAATTTATCAACAAATCAGATTCGAAATCATAGCATGTGTAGTGTAGTGCTAATGCTAGTTGAGGAAGAACAAATTTGAAATCAAATACTTCTCAAATAAATAAAGTTATTCGATTATCCCGAGACTTTGCACCTATAAAATAAATAATGTAACTATAAAAGGAACCTTAACGATAGCAGGAACACAATTGGACAGGGTTAACTACTACAAATATCTAGGATCATGGAGAGATTTGAGCAACAATCAAAGTAAGGAAATAAGAGAGCGAATTGAAGCAGCGAGACAATCATTTGTAAAAATGAAAAAGATAATTCGTTAACCGGAACCTTTCTGTGGAGCTGAGATTAAAAGTCTTTAGGTCTTACGGCTTCTCTACTTTAGCGTATGGGATGGAAAGCTGGACACTGAAAGCGGAACATATAAAGAAGCTGGAAGCATTGGAAATATGATGTTATAGACGAATTTTAAAGATTCAGTGGATTGAACGAATTTTAAACGCTGCAGTGCTAAGACGTCTAAAAATGGACCACGAAGTTATAAAGAACATTACAGTAAGAAAACTGGAATATTTAGGCTATATTACCAGAGGTGAGACGTATACTCATCATACGGGGACAGATCAATGGTAAAAGAAGGATTTCCCGACTGAGAAACCTTAGAGAATGGTATACATAATTGCAGCTCAATAGACCTTTTCAAAGCGGCGGCAAGTAAGATGAGAACCAACCTCCGATAGGAGAAGGAACCATAAGAAGAAGAAGCCATGGTTTATCTTTATAATATTTGTATTTTATTTCAACAAAGGTACATATTTTTTTATTTGTGCAGTCTATCTATACAGCTGTCTCGAGTTACGCAACGCGTCACCCCTGTATATACTCCATCACGTGGCATACACAAAAGAAGGACCAATATGAGCCATTGACCTCGTCCCAATGTTACACAACGATACCATTCGGGTCCTCCCGTGACGGTTTCGTGTTATCGATTCCGATGCACAACGAAGACTGCCTATATCTTCCTGTCTTTGTTGAATTTCTGTTGTTTTCCATCATCATCCAAGACACCGGCCTGGGCGTCTCACACCTAAACACACAGCAGCTTACTACGCTACAAACTCTGCCGGTATTACAATACCTATAATGCTGCTCTGTCGTTTTCTGTGGAGTGGGAACAAGGATAGGGATGGTTTTCGTAAGCGGCCGATAACGTTTTGGCGATTGATTTTGGTTATGACATCTCCTTCTCCTCCTGGTTTGCTTTCGGTTTCCAGTAACTTGGGGAAGTGGTGGTTGTTGTGTTGGTAGTGGCGGTGTGGGAAGGTTTCTTGCTTTGGAAGGAAGGGGACGATGACGAAATGGGTGTTCGGATGAGTTCTCGATAGTTTATTCGGGACGAGATTTCGGATATTTGGAGAAACAGGCGCGGGGTTGTCGATATATTTTAATTGGTGGGATTAGGGAAGAATTGCGTTTCAGATATGGACGATTAATTTCCGTAACATTTAGGATTAAATATTGAATTCTATATTGAGTTAAGCAAAGTAAAGGATTTTGCAAATTGGATCTTTTACCTTGGAGCACATTTTCCATATTACAATAAGTCAATGTATTGTATCCCGAATGACGTCCATTTTTTTAATAACATCTTGTAGCGTATCAAATTCTACCTTGTGAACGTAATTGAATTTCTTACTGTCAAGGGTTGCTTTGTGTTTACAATAGAGTAGTAAAGGTTCTATCGAAGAATCTCGCTTTATTGCTCCACCCTGTATTCCTTTCTTTTGGATGGAAAAACGTGTGCAGAAACTAAAAATAAGTTGGATGCAGTTTATAAGAACCGTGCACCTTCGATGACTACCATCAGATACTGGTTTAAAGAATTTAAGCGTGGCCGAACATTAGTCAATGATGAGGAGCGGTCAGGTCGTCTCACTGAGGTGATTACGGACGATATATATCAATAAAGTTCATGATATCGTGTTAGTAGACTGTCGGGTAAAACTAGAAAGATTGCTAATATGGTAAATATCTCAATTGAACGTATGAAAATATTCTTCACGAAAAATTTTGTATGAGAAACCTATCAGCGAAATGGGTGCTGTGTTTGCTGACTATAGATCAAAAACGGAATCGCGTGATTACTTCAAAGTTATATTTGCACATGTTTACGCGCAACACGACGCGTTTGCAACTGTAGATGAGACCTGAATATGCTAGAAACCAAAAGTCAGATGGTAAAATCAGTTTTTTCCGGCGAACGTTTTTTTGGGATTCTGAAGGCATAATCTTAATTGATTATTTGGGCCGATTAGACGCTCAATACCTAGAGAAGAAAAACATTCTCTACTATTATGACGCCCCGGTCCACTCACCGGCAATTGCGACAGTACCAACTACGGTACATATTAGTGCCCCATTCACTATATTCGCCATATTTGGCCCACTGTGACTTCTTTCTTTTCCCAAATTTGAAAAAAATGGCTTGGTGGAAAGCGGTTCAAGTGAAATGAAGAGGTCATTGTTGAAATAGAAGCATATTTTCGACAAATCCTATTATTTGGATGGCTTAAAAAATTAGTTATATAGAGCTACAAGAGGATTATGTCGAGAAATAAAATTACTAAATGCAGAATAGCTGCACTGTTCTTCTTAACACACGTACTTATCATACCATCCTCGTAGTTTAGCCTACATTCATCAATGAAACGCTAAATTTTGACCTTATTACTATTACTACCATAGTATCATGTACATACAAAATAATTCCGTGTAGTGAAGTTTTTGGAAGGTTATTGACGGATGTCAAAAATAGTAGGGGACCTAATATTGATCTCTGTGGGACACCTCTCTGCACAACTTGTCAATTGGAGTTTGTTTTTCTGTGATTAACGTAATCATATCTTTGTACTCTCTGAAAGAGCGTTGTCTCATATTCCAACAGTATCCAGTTTTGTACAAATGGCTGCTTAAAGTTAATACTATCAAACGCCTTACCCAAATCCATAAGTAAAATAGCTATTAGCTCTTCATTGTTAATAGCAGTTACAATTTCATTAAATGCTTGGTTGGTTGCTGTATGGGTATCCCTTCCTTTCATGAACGCGTTTTACACAACACTGAAAATACTTGTTATCTTTGATCATTTTCTCGCTATCATTAATTACAAAAAATAATCAAGTCATATAGTGTAATAAATTATTTGTTCTTTGAATGCTATATTGCTTAAGTCAATATCGAAACTGTCTCAAAACTGTTAGCTGAACATTGTTGTTCTGTTAGAGTAAAAGATATGTATTTCCATCCACTACAAAAGCAAAAAATCACTCCGGAAATACAGCTTAAATACCGGTAAATAGAAAAAAATCAATAGAAGCCAATGCTTCACTCAAAAACCCTTAGCAATACTTTCGAAGGTGTTGACGTGTGAACGTTCTCTAAAATATAACCCACTCAGAGCCCTCTCGCAGTGCCCTGCGTTCAAAGCTCAAAGCTGAATTGGAAAGTCGAGGTCCCGAAAAGTTTGGAAAAACATTACTCTCCAAGGTACGTGCTGGGGCTAGCGGGACGTGATTTCGCTTACACCTCTACATCGGTACTTCACATCTAGCTGAGGTAAATGGGAAAATATTAAATTCCGATAAAGTTCTTAAGGTCGTTATAGAAGATGCATATATCCTTATATATAATCCTTGTTTACTGTTTAAAATTTATATGGATATATGTATATAAGGGATGAGGCAACAATACAAAAGTCTTCGGTATCAAATTTATTATTGGTAATACAAAAAAAATCGGGATGGATATGAATAGCAGGGAAAAAAGAATGGTTTCTTAATTAATAGAGAGGAAGGTATTTGCTAATAGGGAAGAGTTCAAAGATGATTTGGTTCAAAATAAAAAAATAGTAGGTGTAAGTAAGATAAATAAAGTAAAACAATTGAAGCATCTAACAATTGTTACAATAAACAAAAGTAATCAGTTCTTTATTTCATTGTTATTCTAGGATTTAGTGTGTAATTCATCTCATTACTGCATAATGTGGAAAGGATTAGTAAATAGTGACTTAGGGGCTGAATAAGTAACTGGGTGCGTAAGAAATTCTTATGCTATAATTGCCAGAAGTAATCCTCTTTGATTAAGTACAAAAATAGTTCAAGTATAGAATCTCGTCGCGAATTTCGTCGACCTTCATTCGTGAAAATGTCAAACATCCGCCCAAGAACACGAAATAACTCTACTACTCTTGTAGTCTTCGGAATTCCAATTTTCCACAGCTACAAACCGCCATTATCGAGCGGGAGCAAATGCAGCTCGACTGAACGCTTCCACAACCGACTTAATTGTCTCAAATTACCTTTCGCGACCCCCGTTCTTCCACCGACACATCCAGAACCGAGCTATCCCCTTCTCTAACCCCACATCACTATCCTGTTCACCGTTGAGCGGAGGAATCTCAGCACTAACCAAGAGGCGCACGCTTTCCCAGCCGGCGCTGATATTTCGAATTATCCTAAGGTCTAAACAGATCATCTAATTTTCGTCGACTACCTCCACAACAATCCGGCTTCACATATAGCCGCTAGGGGTCGCTACCGTAGACGCGCCTTACTAGACGTGGGGTTAGGCTAACTGCAAACAGCGTAATGTAATACAGTCTAATTGCAACCATTACCGCTTGTAATTGCTTGCGCTTCGGAGAGTTTAATTTCTCAAGCTTGGCGCGGGGTGGAGGGGTTGTCGCGGTGTCTCTGTCTTCGGATTTCGGTTGGTGATCGAATAGAGGGAATGAGGGTTGTTGTTTTTTTTTCTTTCTAAGTCATTATTGGTGATTATTACTGTACATAAAACTAAAAAATATTCATTATCAATAAATCTGCTACAATATTTCCTTAAATTATGTAATTTTTGATGTTAGTAACAGCGCCAAGCAAACGTAGGCAACTGACAAATTCTGTAGGGATGTAGTACGCCAAAAAATAATCAACTTCATCTGTTTTTCTTCGGTTAGCTGGTTTATTTTCCGTTTAAGGTGGTGTAATTAACGCTTTCCCTATACCTAAAGTTAGTCTTTTTTCAAAAATTTAAATTTTAACAAAATTACATGTTAAAAGGAAAATAGAACGTACTGAACAGTACTGTACTTAAAATCTAAGAAGGAATAAAATGAAATCTAAGAAATAGAAAGGAAGAGCATTTAACATATACAACAACCAAATTTTCCAGATCTTTTTCCATATACACACTACACAGAACCTTCATAAAATTTGTACAATCATGCAATGACACGCTGGACTTTAGCTTCAACCGGTTCCCTACACATAAAGGACGTAGAAGGCTATGGAAACGGCGGGGGTGGACGGCCGATGGGGTGCGGACAAGCGTGACGCGGTCTTTCTCCGCGGGACATCACGTGATTCATGTCGGTGGACCGTAGGGGTGCAGTGGCCTCCCCACGAGACCGAAAAGGCCGAAATACATTTGTCAGGGCATTAAAGCGGTGCGAGCTGCTGAGTTAGACCGGGGTATATCGGGGTGGGTATGCAGAAAGAGGGCTACGGATGTCGGTTAAAGTGAGAATTGCTGTAATCAGTAAGAGATGTCGACGCTGTATGATATTTACACATCCAGGGTTGATTTAAAGAAAAGATAAAGGATTTAATTTGATATTTTCGTGCTATAAAGTTTGAGGATATCTTTTTCCATGTTGAAAGGGTATTTTTACATTATAGTTTGTCTTAAAAACAGAAAAAGTAGAGGAAGCAGAATGGTTCACACGCATGGAATTTAATGACTATAATGTAATAAACGATAATCCTTTTAACAAAAGAAATCAAAGTCTATAATTACAATATCTGCATCCTATAAAATATTGTGTAGAAGTTGTTTTCGAAAGTATACTAAATTATATTCTCCTTAGCTAATTTTTATTGTCACTGTAACAGATCTCTGTTGTTCTACTAGCATAAATAGCAAGCTATCACTTGTCTATATATTAGAAAAAATATATAATTTCAAATTTTGTCTGGCTCTCCTTAATAGCCGATTTTTTTAATGCAGATTTAATTTTCTTTTCCACGTCTCCGCGGACAAATAAAACGTGCTTACGTGCCGTTTTCGTAATTGGCAACTTCAACTCGGGGTTGTGCTTATACCAAAAGTTCTAAAACGGTTCGTTTTCGAGTAAGCAAAGTGATAAATTACAAGTTGTCATCATGACAAATAAATCGAAGCAACAGGCATGCTCTTTCTTCTATTTCAGTGTTTTTCAGTATGTTCATGTTTGCTACAGTCCGCCCTGTTTAAAGTAATTGTATATGTACTACTAAATCCATCAATTTAAATGCATTTTTTTAAATTTAGATTTTAATTTCAAACAACTTTATATGTTTACGTTATATAATAAGATTAAGAGAAATTATCAAATAAAGAGAAGCACTTTTACGCGGGAGATATAAATCACTCCTCCTCTTTTTGAAACAAGGTATAGATACATTAAATATATTGCAACCCAAACAACTCAGTCATTCTCAAACAATATATTTCATTAAAACTTCAAGCACGTGATGCCCTCCAGATTTCTTTTCTTTTTATTCTTTCACTAACCGAAGCTCCGGAGCAACGTCGACAAAACTGCATCCCTGTTTACCTATTTCGCGTACTCATTTGATTTTCAAATATATACCCATCCTTTCCCATGCACTGTATGCAACGTAAACTTGTTTAGGAGCATACCGATAAGTTTCGGACGATACCGTGGCTTCACGTAGATTAACTGCAAAGCGAAACGTTGAAAAAAAAGGAAAGAATGAGGTTGTGTGCGAGCTGATTTGAAAACCAAATGAGTCCACCTTTCCGCTTACCGATGGGAAAGCTTTGAAAGGTTCGGCGTTTATTAGCGCGGAAGGAAAAAGAAGGAAAAGAAAATTTTGGAAATGTTTAGCTGTCAGACGAGATTAAATATGTATCCCTTCAAGACGAGTGGCAGAATAAAAATAAAAACATGAAAATTACATTTACAATATGTAGAGAATTCCACTAATTATATGATTTTAGGTGAGGATTATACCGGGTGTCCCATGACATGACAGCCACAGTTTAAAGATGTGTTGCTAAAGCAAATTAAAATAAAAAATGCCCAAGGAATATATGGTCAAAATTCCATAGTAACTGAGTTACAAGCATTTGCGCAGAAAATCCTGAAAACGGCGGACAACTTGTTGCTAGGATTATGCATGCGGCAGAAAACATTTGTGCTGATCCTGAGACTGTTAGCAGGTGCCAACTTTTCAGTTTTCAGAACCTCTTTTTAACTGATTTTCAATGAGATTTTACCTGATATTTATTCAGATTTCAAATTACCCTAGCTGAGTTACGATAAAGGTTCGGGGCATGTGTGCATTAGACATTTTTGAGCTGAAATTGCTCGAGCAACACATTCCTTAAGCTGTAGCAATCATGTAATGGGGCACTCTGTATACCTGGCAATGATAATCACTGGTTAAGCGTGGTGGTTGTTGAAACACCCAAGTCATCTTCCTTATAATAACTTCGAGAGTGCATTGTCGTAAAGTAGAAACAGTTTGGGTCAAAAAATTAGGAGCAAGAATTTGTACCAATACAATCTAGGAATGAACATTTGGGAAGAAAAGGTTTTTTTGGTTCTTGCAGAGCAAAGTTAGTCTTTTGTACGCCGCAATTCAATGTTATTTACGTTATTTACAAAACCTAGTGCATTTTCTACTTGTAGACTGTCTGCTTTGATGGGTAAATTTTCGTATTCATTTACTAGCCATTTGGACAAATTATACGTAGGTGAGTTTATACCTGAAATTATTGGTCTCATAGATTTTCCCGGGTTTATGGATTTTTGGTAGACAGTAGATTTATGGTTGTGCTATAACGCATGTTTTCTAGTCTTTAGGTAAGGATATAGGCGGAAAGAACACAAGTTTGACGGACAGAAAGGGACACAACCGGTGTCTCACTCGAATTTTATTATTAAGATAGGATGGCCACATGTCTTGCATTCCGTGATGACAAGAGCTTTTTCCGCCCTTTCTTCTTATTTTAACTTGTTTCTTGGTCTAAACTGGCAAAAGTAGGTACTTGTATATATTTTCCTTGAAGAGTATGGATAGAGCGGGTTCGTTAGATTTAATATATGTTCTCTCACATCAATCGGTACGCGGCTGAAGATGAAGACCCATGTGTCTTTGAAACGTCCTTTCAGAGTTAATTGATTAATAATTTGTGTGGTGCGGAGTGTACCGAGAATATTGTTGTTTGACACAATTTATCTTCTAGTTTTAAGCCTTGTAATGTCGTATATTGGTGTTGGTTGTTTCATTCTTTCAGCTAATAATGATCGATCGTAGTTCTTTTACAATAACTGCCTTGTAGAAAAGCAGATACATAATTTACAACCTTCTGATGCACAAATCTCCACTCCATACCTCTATAACTGCAATTTCTCGATGTTTAAATGTTAATATCATGAAAACCAGCTGAGAACTTGCAACAAACTCAATTTCTCCACACCCAAAAGGGCAAAACATAGCGTCTATCCGTACTAACAGGGTTTAAGGGTTTAAATATTAAGGATTTTAGTGGTCTGGTAGGGTGTGGCTCCTACGTAGAGGAGTCCGCTGGCTTCTGTCGGCAACCGACTGAATGTAACTTATTCGCCAGCATGCGGGAGTAAGATAGAAGGCGGCGTTGGTTAGAGAGAGTGTTTGTTCACGCGGAAAACATTACATTTTAATGCAACGAAACGACGGTGTTTTGAGGTCGAGTCGGACTTACCAGCTGGGGTCAGCGTGGCGTGAAAACTTTAGCAATCTCGGAGGGCCAGGCGTGCGTTTGTTGCGGTTAGGTATAAATATGTAATTTGTTTTGGAACGTGCATGTTGAGGTTCGTATCGACGAATTACCAACATGCACAAAAATATTGAGTATATACATTTGTCTTACACTTATATCGCCTTACTAAATTCTGTGGGTTGTTAATGCAGACGATACTTTGCCCACATTGAAAAGAACGACATTATGGAAGATCTTAAAGAAGTTGGGGTTTAAGTGGATAAAGCAAACTCGAAACAGTGTTTTAATGGAACGGCAAGACATTGCATTATGGAGACCTCGATACATCAGGAAATTTTGTGCAGATGGTAGAAAGATGGTAGAAAGAAACTTGTGTCAACGCAGGTCATACAAAGCGAAAAATATGGGAAGACACCATAGTACTTACGGCAAGACAAGCATTTGTGGAAGGGGTTACCACGGGACTGAGGAATCCTGCAGGAAAAGGAAAACGTTTAATTATATTGCATATTGGTAGCGGTGATGGTTTCGTTGAAAATGGTCTCCTCTTTTTCGAATCGGAGAAAACAGGAGATTACCATGATGACATGAACAGCGAAGTGTTCACTGAGTGAATGAGAAACGATAAAGTTACGATACAGTTGTGTTTTGTCAGCAAGAGCACATAAATGTTCCACTTCTCACACCAGGATAGGCCTTAATCCTTTGAGCTCTCTTATCACTAAGTGATAGATCAATCCTTTCTGGATGGAGTCTATTAGATTTGAAAGAAAACCGTCAGTTATTGGAAGATACGGTCTCGAAATTGAAAGGTTAACAGATCAAACAGAGTCAAAGCAGTAATTGGTCCCTCATCTGTGAGCATAGGATCGCCTCACAACTATATCCTGCTCCAATCTCGTCCATTTGGGTATAAATAACATTTTTATGACTTTGGAAGAAAACAGAAAATGGATCATTAGGTCTTAAAATTTTCAACTGGGATTCTGTCTGGTTTAAATGGTATGGTGATATCTCAGATACGTCCCATTGGTAATAGGTTGAGAGATCGTGGAGACAATGGAAGCAATCATACAGGGGATTCTTCTAGAAACGTTATAGTTTGACGAGTGAAATAGCCTCTTATAACCTGAAACATAGATGAAGAAGGTTTTTTATTTATTTTGATCTTGAGATTCTTAAAATACGACTTCCACATCTAAAACTTAAATTGAAACGCTCCCTATAGCCTCCAGATATAGTTATATAACTTCCTCACTATTGGACATCATTTACATGCTTACAAACACAAAAAAAAAACATCCAGTTGATCTCCAAAAAGATCTAAATTGAAAACGAAATAAAGTTCGCATTGAAGGAAGTGTAAAATATACGCATTCACTTCTCATTTTTCATCTATTCCCTTCTCGTTTTAAAGACATTATGAATAAGGTTCCCACTATCCCCACTCCAACGAAAAACTTTCTAATTCAATTTCCTCCTGGAGCCTTCTCCAAGCCCAAGTACAAAAGTCGAGAAGCGACTGCAAGGAACTTCAAAGCATTATAAAAAAAGGCGCACCAGCACCATCTAGCGGCGATCGTCGCGAATGAGATGTACAGAATCTAACTGCTGCTCTTTGGACAGAGCTGTTTTTCGGTCGATTTTTACTGAACGCGTTTTTAAGCAAATTGAATAGTCGCGAGCTGTAAAGGAGGGGTGTGGACGAAAGTTTCAACTTGCCGGAAGATTCCTCGGAATAGTCCGTTCGCCTCTCATGCATATGTAAGCGGGGAACTCGGGCTTCGGCTCCGGAACGTTGGATTACTGAGCGACGTGCTTTTAATAGTATTAATGGGGCAAGTAAATGTTAGTTGCTGCGTGTAAGGCTTTGAACTTGTAGAACTTGTTTACGTTCGTGAGCGTTTTGAAGTTGACTGGATGTGATTTGTCCTTGTTGTTGCTGCTTGAGTGGACCATACTGAATGATTGTAATTTTAAATTGCTTTGTGGTGTTACCGGTTGCCTCTTTTCATACGTGGTAGTAAGAAGTTGATTCTTAACTTGAAGAGTTAGATTTAAAAGAAGTAAATAGTCTAATAATTCTTCCCGTCTTTCTGAGATATTCAGGGACAGATATTTCGGCTTAATCGCCTTCTATAACCCTTGCCCAGTTATTTTTCGTGATTTAGGTTATTGCAATAAGTAAGTTTACATCATAGATTTAAAGATCCTATAATTGGTTAGAAGGTGTTGGGTTTTGTTTGGCCAATAAAAGGGTGAGATGGATTTCGCAACATTTCGGTCACAATATATAATCAACCTACTGCCTTAGCACAGGTTAGGACGTTGCCCAGAGGATTCGCCTTAATTTTTAAATTCCTAATGGGGTCACATAATAGACCCCGACATTAGTTTTTCTGAATTAGTTTCTTTGGTGTATACAGTTGGCAATGCTGCTCTAAAATACGACAGTTACATTGTCAGGTTATGTGTCATCGCAATATCTCGAAGTAACAAATTGGTATATAAGAAAAATTTAGGCGAAACCAATGTATTACATGCAATAATTTTTTTTTCACTAGGTAATTCTAGTTTTACCTGATTTCGGGTTTTGACTGTAACACATGAGCTTTGTTTACCTATTTCATTCAATTCTCCTTGATGATTTCAAGTAAAATCTGTCCCCAAATACATTCTAACATTGTGTAAACCTAAACTTTGCGCATCATCCAAAATCTTCCTTTCTGGGGATTCAACAAAAAGCAATGATAAATCAGGACGTAGCTCTTGTAAATAATTATTACCCAAATATAGTTCATCAGCGTCTACCTTTGGTCCATATTCGCATTTCCTCCACCTCCATCTCTTTTGCTCCATATACTTGGCAATGGTGCTAAGGGAGACCACTACCTCCTCCCATCTAGTCGGCACATCCCCTTGAAATACCATAAATATTTTACGTGTGCTTTTGTATCTCGGAGAGGCCGGCGTGGCATCCAATACCAAGCGCCAGTCTAAATTCTAGGATTCATCTGCCGACCGCCGAATACCTACTACGAAATGCATGCAATGCTTACACGTTTATGGGCAGAAGGACATCTACAAAACGTACGACTGAATGCATGGGAAATGAGCCCTATACGGAGGGGTGGCTGGAGATTTAGCTAGGCTTGGAATTACCCGGATTTAGTGAAGTTTCAACGGGTTTTGTGTGTATACACGTAAGATTCGTTCTTTGAAATTACGGATTTAAAGATCCTCGTTTAAAGATTCGATATTCTTCTATTGTTTTAAGATAATCAAAGGTATGTAATCTTTCAGTAGTTCCAAATTGGCTTTGGAAGGAAATTAGATTGAATTACTCATTTAGTAGAGTATTTTCTTTTCCGATCCACTTCAGTTTAAGTTTTACAAATAGAAGCATTATATGTACAATATAACAATAGTGTTTGTGGTGGTTGTCTTCTATAGTTGGAAGGAAACGATTCTGGTCAAACAGTACATACAAATTAACTATAAAATGTTTTGATCAAGTTTAAACTACATCCCCGGTCATGCTTAAATTCATTAAACTTGTATCTGATGGTAGTCATTGAAGGTGCATGGTCGCTATAAACTGTATCCAACTCCTCTTTGTTTTATGCACACGTTTGGAATCACTGGCCGGTATTATATGTGTTTTATAGGAAAAATAGCCCTCTTTCGATCTAGATCGATCGCAAGCCACCACCTGGTTCCCTCTTTTTCGCAAGTCCCGTTAAGTTAATCTTATTCTAGCTTTCAGCCCACTTGACCCTACTTGAAGCACATGCCGTACTGGTTTCCTTTAAAATTAAACACTCATGGATGGTTTGGGTGTCTAACACATGTAACACTTTTTTTGTTATATAGTAATGATAACATTATTTTTTTTCTTATAACTTAACCTTATCCTATAACAAAGAAAATAAATTTAAATTCATTTGAAAATTGTAAAAGAAACAATCTGCTCTAAAATTAAAAGCATTTTCTACAACAGCAAATTTGCAAACGGATAATCAACTCATTACGTTAGCATTTTCTTTAATTCCTATCCCTTTGTGCGTAGCCATATTCGCGCCGTTTAAGTCCTTTCCGACCAGTTTATGTCATATTAAACTTCTATGCAAGCAATTAAAGCTTGTATCCCTTTTCCTTTTGCCAAAGGGGCTAAGATGTTACGACGAGTAAGCGGAGAAGTCATCTAACACTTCGTACATTGTAGAAGGAAAGGAAAATAAACAAAACAAGCGAGAAAAAATGACGTCAGAGCAAAATGAACAAACGGATGCTGTTCTAAAGGCAACGATTCGCCCCGTCTCCCATTCCTAGTACGACTACGCTACTTCACCCGACAACAAAGTATGTACATATTCTTTCAACGGAGTACAAAGAAAGGGGCGAGATGCTCGGCTAGCTGACTCGTTATTCCCAATGCCCGTTTCCATTCTTCGGCTTGAATATCAGAAGCGCAGCTGCTTCGGGAGCGCATCTTATCAAAAGATATTGTGCATAGTTCAGCAGGAATCGTCCGTCGTGTTGTTGTCTCTGTCTTTGTTCCGTTCGTCCTGGGAACTAGCCGGTAGAAATTTTGCATTTTCTTATAGTTTTCTCGGTTAAACTGTTCCGTTTCGTAGACTTCCCTATCCGCATATTGTGTAGCTATAGTATATAATTCAATATGAAAAGAAAAAAAAAGATTTCTGCATCCAAGTTAGTGTAGTTTCTTAGCAAGCTTTACTTGGTCTGCAGAACTATTTTATTGACACTTTAACTGCCGTGTGTATATCGCAGAATACATACTGGTCGACCATCCGCCACGTATGTATTTCAGTACATACGTTTTGCACTTTAAGCCGTATGTAGCTTGGTATGACAAATTTTAACGCATTCTGTATTGGGGCCATTTAGACGCGGCCTGGAGTTATCACAAAATGATATTAGCAGCGAGATTCATCCCGATGTCGAGATGTTACACCCGGGATTTAAAAAATTTTAGGTTTCTACACTATAAACAGCTATAATCTTCAGTTCTTCGTAGGAAAACTATTTCTTTTAATAGCTGGAGTTGGGACGGTTGTATCTGTTGCGTTTAGTGGGGTTGGCCTGGTTTTCGATTACAGTAGTTTCCAGGGTTAGTTTATTTTCGGGCAGGGATCCGTGGTTGGAAGGGTTTTTAGTCATTGGAGTTGGGACGGTTGTAAGTGTTGCGTTTGGTGGGGTTGGCCTGTTTTTCGGTTACATTGGTTTCTGGGGTTGGTTTATTTTCCGGCAGGAATCCGGGGCTGAAAGGGTTTTTATTAGCCGCGGTTGGAAAGATTTTTAATAGCTGGGGTTGGGACGGGTGCAACTGTTGCGTTTGGCAGGGTTGGTCTCTTTTTCGGTTGCATTAGTTTCCGGGCATAGCTTATTTTCGGACTGGAATCCGTGTTTGGAAGGGTTTTTATTAGCGGGGGTTAGAAAGGTTTTTAATAGCTTGAATTGAGACGGTTGTAACTTTTGTGTTTGATGGGGTTGGTCTCTTTTTCGGTTGCATTAGTTTCCGGGCATGGCTTATTTTCGGGTTGGAATCCGTATTTGGAAGGATTTTTATTAGCCAGGTTGAAAAGGTGTTTAGTAGTTAGAATTAGGACGGCTGTAACTGTTGCGTTTGGCGGGGTTGGCCTCTTTTTCAGTTACACTAGTTTCCGGGCATGGCTTATTTTTGGGCTGGAATCCGTGTTTGGAAAGGTTTTTATTAGCCAGAGTTAGAAGGGTTTTTAGTAGCTTGGGTTGGGATGGTTGTAATTGTTGCGTTTGGTGGGGTTGGCCTGTTTTTCCGTTACATTAGTTTCCGGGGTTGGTTTATTTTCGGACAGGAATCCGAGATTGGAAGAGTTTTTATTAGTCGTGGTTGGGACGGTTATAACTGTTGCGTTTGGTGGGGTTGGCCTGCTTTTCAGTTGCATTAGTTTCCAGGCATGGCTTATTTTCGGGCTGGAATCCGTGGTTGGAAGAGCCTTTAGTGACTGGAGATGGAATGGTTGTAAGTATTGCGTTTGGCGGAGCTGGCCAGATTTTCAGTTACACCCAATGTTCGCTTGGTTTTGTTAATTTGATTATTCTCTCGGGAAGATGACTAATACAAACGAATTAATTTACATAGGAATAAACAGTAAAGAGCATTATCAATGGCTAAGTTGCCCGAGAGAAATCTAATATACTATAACATACATATTTTGTTCTGAACGAGCTGGATGGTTTGTTATATACATATAAATTAATGATAGTCAGGACTATAAATGGTTTCGTAAGCGTCTAATTCTCGCAGTGAAGTTACATTCTTAATTAATTTGATGTTTTATAATTTAACATTATATCCAGTTTCGTCTGCGTGTTGTGCTACACCTGACGATTCAATTCGCCCATGCGGAAATGCGCTATATGATCTTTGAACCTGGCCTGTCTTATTTGTCCAAGTTTCTACGTGGAATTTTATACATTCCCGACCTTTTTTTCGTCTTTCGGATTATTACAATGTTTCTGAGTGTGTTTAGCGAAGTGAAGCATACGTTGATATCTCGCTCCCTCAAAACTTTCGACATTCTAGGGGAACTTCCATACGTTTCTTATCGTGGGTTTGTGCCGGGAATTATATTCGTGGAATTTCTCTTATAATACTCATATTGGACGTTCGTCACTATGTGTCTATTAACATTGGTTTCCTTGATTATTTAGTTCTTCATCTATTCTAAATTTTGAGTTAAGTGTTGTGAGAAATTTTGGGATAGTACTTCTCTTACGATAGCATCAAGAACCATGAAAATGTCGTCTGTGTGCTTACGCCAGACTCTAGGAAAATATTCCATGTCCTAGACGTTAAAAGAAATTCAATGAAGGAAATGGAGATACATTTTACGGCTCCAGAATCTAATTGAATGCATTTTATGATTTTATATATTTTAGCAGCTCTAATTCGCCTTACATTGCAACATTTACCTGTAATTCCTTCCGGTTTTCTTTCTGAATAACACAATATAGCAGATTGAGGAAAAGTATGAGTAGATATGCTCCTGCTTCGCTCTTGATAGTTTATTTATTTATGTACTTATATAAGCGCATGTTGAACATGTGCACACGATTCCATTTTCCTCTTATAAAATTTCGTCTTTTCCATTTTACAAAAATCGCATATACGTACATACACACACAACACACATACACAAATAGAAATATGCGGGCTCTACTCTCGCAGCGCTCATAAATTACGCGCTCACAACCCATCCCAACTACATACCTAACCTAAAACTCTGGCAGTACGCGAAGCTAACGATAAGAATTATAATACCGTAATATCGCCCCTAGGGGGCTCTCGCTTCTGTAGCGATCCTACAGCGACGGCAACAACAACAATAACGCAACACAGCGCGGTATCGCGGGGAAAAATACGCGAGTTCTTCTTCCGCCGTTCCCAAACGGCGGTCCCCAACAAATCCCATCGCGCGGTTTCCCCCCTTTCACCCCTCCTATCCCCTTATACGTTATGAATTCGAAACTGCTGGAAACGACGATGTTCGTTTTATATAAATACCGACGTAAGACGCTAAACGAAGGCTGTAGATATGGTATAGTCGATAGATGTAAGATATAAAAGTATTCCTCTTCTTCTGGGTTTGCTTCGGTTTCGTTCTATCCACGTTACAGGTCCGTAGGATTTTAAATGCGGAAGAATATGCTTTCGTAACGATCGTATAGGTTTTTTTAAGGAGCGATTTGCTTTTTAAAGCCTCTAAAATTGAATTGGTGTTATGTTTAATTCGTTCAAGTGCTAATGAGCGTTCTTTCAAAGGTACTCTCTAATTCTTTGAAGGGAAAAATTTGATTTATTTACGAAATTATTTCCTTCTTAATTATTAGAGTTAGGACTTTATATAAGAAAACACACCTATTATATCTTTTATATACAAGGTGTTTGGCACAACGATGTAAAGTTTTGGACAGTCGATAGAAGAGGTCTTTAGAAACACATTCCAAAGTCTAATGGATTTTAAGATATTTGGACAAATTTTGATTTTCCGGCAAAAAATCTACATTAAATATTAATGTTGTTTTTGTGGGATCACGCTAAAAGTTGTTTTTTTATGAAAGTTTAATGCATCTTCCTTTGAAAAGAGGTAATTAATTAAAGTCCAAAGCAATTTAGAAAAAAATATAGGTCTAGATATCTCACTTAACGAGATAGAAAATTTATAATTCTCAAGTTTGTGGTGATTTTTTTTTTTCTAAATAAAACAATTCGAACGTTAAAATTACTTTAAAAGCTTCCTTACTTTCCTTACTTTCAAGAGTGCTGTGCGCGGTGCAATTAATGAGTGGATCATAACCAGAGTTAGTGAAAAATATGTCCTACGTCACAAAAGTAGCCCCACCACTTTTTAATCTTCCGCCCATTCCGGAACGAAATAGTGGGGC